>JAGVSL010000071.1:0-2400000 GCA_022494535.1 Himalopsyche phryganea
AAAGAAAGAGCAACCACGAAACACAACCAGTTTAAATGTTTTACAAAAAATTTAGAAAATGATTTCCAAATACATAAATGTTCAAAATAACTCAATATAATGCTTTCATAAAAAAATTAATGGATGTTATAGAAAAAAGCATATGATTATATTTTGAATCAAAAGATAGAAAAAGACTATTTGAAAGTGTGTAATTGCTACAACCAACACTTTGATATTTACTAGACGTTATTGTGTTTTAGCAATATCCTTAATATGAAACTTTCCCAAAGGTTTACCATTGAGATCACCCAGTAAATATACTAAAGGAGATATCTTTTCAATACAGTATTCTCAACAAATCTAGGAACCCGATGCGATATGCTACAAGATGCGTCTTACCCAAACCACATTTTTCAAAAGATATTGACATAAATTTACATAAGTAATATGAATTGATCAGAGTCTAGATTTATATCATTTAAAGCGTTATTATCGTATTTATTATTATTTAGAATTTCACCTTTAGGCGGTATTATTATGAGTATTTCTGGAGCTATGTCAAACGCCTCCCAGAAATCTATTCCTAAAATAATATCGGGTATGATATTCGGGATTACGGTTAAAAAAAAAATTATTTGAAATATTATTGACGTAAATTGGTACATGGATAACACCTAGCCGGTTGACTAGATCCAACAACCGTTTTAATACTTATATTACTCGGCATAATTTTATATCCTAACCTTAGCAGAATTGTTGACATTTTACTGCTGATGCAACTTATCGCTGCACCAGAATCCAACAAACCTTTGAAATTTGTATTTTTAATTTTGAAATCAATGAAAGGACGTGAATCATTGTTAATGTTACGAGATATTGGAGCCAAAGTACAAGTTTTATTAAAATAATTCACATATGACCACGTGTCCTCCATAGCAATAGTTACATTGAATAATCCTTCCATTATAAATGTGACAACAATATTTTATTTTTAAAAATTTCAAAAAATTATCTTTCAAGAACGAACAACTAAATTTACTTTGCATTTTAAAATTGCGGATAACACGTCCACCTTCTCAATACCAAAATCAATCAAAAGACTACACCCATAAGCAACGATGTGTGAGCCCAAAGTATCAAAGTCAAAGGTGGAAATAATGATTCAAAGTTTTTGTTTTCATTCATTACCGACTGACGGGGGCAATGTAATGTTGCACATTACAAATTATATATATATTTATGGAATAGTTTGGATCATGTATTCCAAGTAAAATTTAATAATTGAAGTCCACGCAATCTCAATTTTGTGTTAATTGCAGCGGCGCGACTTAACCAATCAAGTCGTGCCGTGGTGGACAAGAAAAAGAACCAATAAAGGTCATTTCAAAATCGAAGAATAATTAAGCCAGAATAGAAGCGACGAAATTATAAGATACTTCAGGTCTGGCGTTCAACCGCAGAGGTGGTCCTCCAAGGGCTACCCAAACGAGAGAGCGCACTGATGGAAAAGTCACATCCGATCCTGATGGAGCAACAACATCTCTATCAGTATCATATTTATATTTCTTTTATTTTTATTGTATTAACTTAAGCTATGGTCATTCCATATACTGTGCATATTGCAACATTTAAATGTAAAATCTTATTTTTGTTAAACACGAGGTTACTCTAACTTTTGTATTAATTTGTGATAATTCATTGTTGTATATTAAAATTTAATTTATCACAATTCTTAGCATTTTATTTATTAAAAATTAATTTTCGTCTGAAAATCTGTTTTCAGACTGGCGCCCATGCATTTATATTTATTTATAGTTTTCTAAATACTCGTGTTTTAACCTTTTTTATTTAGGGCAATTTTTATCTCTGTCTATTCCTTTAAAATATGACATTTGGCGTCTAAGAGATTTTGCTTTTAGCAGAGATATATACATTTATAATTTTTTGTTGTTGCCTGTATGCTTGGGATGGCAATAGTTAAGTTAATTTTTGTATTTTGTTTCTTGTATTTAGCAAAATTTTATTCCATTTCTTGACTACGTAAATCTTACATCAGGGAATTTTTCAGGGGTTGGGAAGGGAAAGATGTCCATTTATGATTATACATAAATGTGCACACGAAACCACAATTTTTTTGTTTGTGTGTTGAAATTTTTTTATATATTCACACCCAAATTTCATTAAATAAATTTCTTTATTTGCGTTTATGTGGGGCAAATTTGTTTTGCACTTTAGTTTTGCAATGGTTTGTAATATCTGTAGATTAATACACAAAATTGCATAGTAATGTGAAGTATCGTACAACAATAATAATTGTTCAAATATTTTGTCTGTAACTTGTAATTTGAAATACAGTACATAATGAGACTTCATTTTTCGATAATAATTTTATTATATATTATTCAATAAGATGTCAAGTGTACCTACTGGTAATTATCACACCATTAAATAACTGAGTGTCGAATATATATTTTGATTAATATACAGACTTCACTTTTAGCTTCCATTCAAACCAGTTGAATATTTTTCAGTCCTGCTTACGTATATTTTTTTTGACAATTTAATAAATTTTGCTTTTAAATCTACATTCGACACGGTTCGACGTTTTTATTTCTTTTCTAATATACTAATTCTATTGTGTGATTTTTGTTACAAATTCATCTACTGGACTTCATTTCGGAGGAATACATTATTGTTGAATGTTGAATTCACAATAATTATATACTATAATTGGAACAACACTGGAGTATTAAATTTACATTTTGGATGGATCTGAACAAAAACACAGCTAAGATATTTTTGTATTTCTTTTTTCGATTGATTTTGGTATTGAGAAGGTGGACGTGTTATCTGCAATTTTAAAATACAAAGTAAATTTAGTTGTTCGTTATTGATAGATAATTTTTTTGAAATTTTTAAAAATAAAATATTGTTGTCACATTTATAATGCAAGGATTATTCAATGTACCCATTGCTATGGAGGACACGTGGTCATATGTGAATTATTTTAATAAAACTTGTACTTTGGCTCCAATATCTCGTAATATTAACAATGATTCACGTCCTTTCATTGATTTCAAAATTAAAAATACAAATTTCAAAGGTGTGTTGGATTCTGGTGCAGCGATAAGTTGCATCAGCAGTAAAATGTAACAATTCTGCTAAGGTTAGGATATAAAATTATGCCGAGTAATATAAGTATTAAAACGGTTGTTGGATCTAGTCAACCGGCTGGGTGTTATCCATGTACCAATTCACGTCAATAATATTTCAAATATTTTTTTTTTTTAACCGTAATCCCGAATATCATACCCGATATTATTTTAGGAATAGATTTCTGGGAGACGTTTAACATAGTTCAGAAATACTCATAATGATACCGCCTAAAGGTGAAATTCTAAATAATAATAATTACGATAATAACGCTTTAAATGATATAAATCTAGACTCTGATCAATTCATGTTACTTGAAAAAAAAAATTAAAAATAAATTTATGTCAATATCTTTTGAAAAATGTGGTTTGGGTAAGACGCATCTTGTAGCATATCGCATCGTTACCACTGGAGTACCGATTAAACAAAGGTACTACCCTTTTCCACGGCTAGACAGATATTACTGGAGAAAAAAATTTTGTTAAATCTGACGCTGTAAATTTTTTTCATATAAACTGGTTCCTAGATTTGTTGAAAAATACTGTTTTGAAAAAGATATCTCCTTTAGTATATTTACTGGGTGATCTCAATGGTAAACCTTTGGGAAAGTTTCATATTAAGGATATTGCTAAAACACAATAACGTCTAGTAAAAGTGTTGGTTGTAGCAATTACACACTTTAAATAGTCTTTTTTCTATCTTTTGCTTCAAAATATAATCATATGCTTTTTTCTATAGCATCCATTAATTTTTATAAAAAGCATTATATTGAGTTATTTTGAACATTTATGTATTTGGAAATCATTTTCTAAATTTTTTGTAAAACATTTAAACTGGTTGTGTTTCGTGGTTGCTCTTTCTTTTCAAAATTTTGTATTATATCTGTTCTCCATAACATCTATATACGGTTTGAGCAGTTATAATTTTTTCAAATACCTTATTTTGGGGATATTTGCCCAAACTATTTGGTCTTAAAATTTTTTGTTACACATCGTACGATGGTACAAATTATATTTTTTTTTCTTGTTAAACTTATAGTAAGTAGTTTTTATGGTCAAGAAATGAAATTATATGTTGAATTTTGATGTTTTATGTGGCTAACTATATATGTTGTACATGTGGCAAATTTTTTTTTGTTTGCACATAAATATATAGTATTAGATATAGTATTGTTTAATTAGCAATAAACTATATATTATTTGTTTTATGATTTCAGATCACAGGTTTATTGATGTGATTTTTGTATGATCAACTCTTGTCAGCTGAATTGGAACATGGATGTGCAGCAAAATTATCTATCTATAAGTGATGAGTTATTTTTTTATTATTTAAATATTTTTATAAAGCTCATTGTTTTCTTTATATTTAGCTCTGCCTTCCATGATCAAATTACAGTCTGTATTTATTTATAAACACTATCAATTGTAATCAATGATCATGTGTGATTGTTCATCGTGCGCAGAGTTAATTTAAATTTAATTATTTGAAGATGGAAGTCATGTTTTATAGACATGATAGTACTATGTTTCGTGCGTATGGAGAGCTTGTGGTAGGGACTAGGTCTAATGGTAGTAGACTAGTCGTGAGATGTATTTTCGGGTGCTGATGGTCCCTGAAAATAATCTTATTGATAGTGGCATGGGAACCGAAGGTGGCTCATGCGCTATTTCATATTATCCAAATGAGATTTGTACAGTCTCTTGGATACTTTTTTGAGTACGTTAAGGCTGCACTTTGGATGTGCTATAGACTTGCGTATCTCATTTCTGTCGGCAGGATGTGTTCGGTACCGCGAAGTACATTGATCAATCATCCTGACGATTTGTTTTGTGGAAATGGAATGTCTAGTTGACATTCGATTTTGAGGGTACGCACGAAATATGTTACGCATAAAATTTAGTTTTATCTTAGAGATAATTAAGTTCTGGTCACCGATAGTGATTTTCCTTAGCTTTTGTAGTTTTTGTTATTTGTAGATTTACCCTGGATGGTAAATGCTACTGGATTTCTGTCGGAAATCCTAGTAAATACTTTTAACTTCAGACGTATTTTGTGCTGCATTTTTGTTGTGTTGAGTTGTTAGACATGGATCCTTTTAGCATCATTATTTTTCTCATTGCAATTTTTTGACGGTGACACGTAGCAACTATGTCGACATGGTGTACAGTGCTACGGTTAGGATTGTGCATTGGAATTGAGAAGTCTCTTTGTTCGGCATGGCTGGTTGTGTGTTGACACATCTGCGGAGACCCATTTAGTATTAAGGACATAGATCATTCAATGTTGATCTGAAAAACTTTCATACATTTAGTCGTTAAGTTTAGTGTAATTTCGAAGCATGAGCAGATTTGTGTTGGCAGATATGCGGTTTAGCTGAACTAATTGATAGACTGTAAGATAGATTTTTATTTTTTAATTTTTCTAGCTGACTGGTCGTGTTAAGTAGCTATGATTTTTTTCACCAGTGCTACAGTATTTTCGTGTATAGTTGTCAAATCATGGTTGGAATCTTTGCCTGCGGCTTGACGAGCGGAAGGGCTGCGCAGTACGTCATATTTTGTAATAAGCTTTGGAAGTATACGCAATATACATCGAGATTGGACATCACGTATGTTTTGATACAGTTTGGACAGTTAATCCTACTGTAATTTTAAATTTTAGCATTGTAATTGTAAATATTCGGATGGCTTAGAACATGAGGTTTGTTGGTCATAAATTATACCGAATTGCTTAGTTGATGTGTCACGATGCGATCCACATGATGTTTTTTCATTGTATTTGAAGCTCTATATCTATGTATTGTTATTTTGTTTTTCTTTATCACATGTTTTGTTTTAGAGTTTAAACGATGTTGCTAAATTGCATAAATCTGTTCTGATCTCGTCATGTACATTGATAACTAATAACAGTATATTATGAGTAACATTGGTTTAGTGGTTCAAGTAAGCTATTTTTTTCTTGTGGAATAATTTGAATATTGTTAAATTATTTTTCACTGCAACCTCTTAAACTTACTTGAACATTTCTTAATTTCTATTAAAAAAGTATATTACTATTATACACGTAGATTCAGTTTTTTTATAAAACTTTATACTTTGTTTACAAATTACTATTAACGATTTTTTGTTTCCTGTGAAACATATATATATGTAGTATCATTTTATGGTATTACCGTTTTATGTACCGACATTTATATTATTGTGTACAAGTAGAAAGTTAAAGCTAATTTTTATATAGATTTGGTTTTTCGTATGTATTTAAAAATGTTTTTCATTTTTACTTAATTTTTGTAGTGGTTCTTTAATAATTTTGGATGACATAGCCTTGCAAATTTATTCTGTATGTACCATAAAACCACGGGGCTGTAATTCAAGTAAGAAGTAGATGACCCTGAAGGAAATTGCTACACCTTACTACTCGCATTACAAGATGGGGTTTATCTAAACAACTCCGGACGATTTACGCATATACACATAACAAGCTGTTTGGAAAAATTATTACCACTATTTCTACATTTTGGACAATAATTACTAACCACGTTGACAACACAATGGATGGCGCTGCTTAGGAATTATCATCAGTAAACACTCTAAATCCTAAATGAAGATTTCATGATGTCGGAAGGCAGTGCTACACCCATAAGCAACGATGTGTGAGCCCAAAGTATCAAAGTCAAAGGTGGAAATAATGATTCAAAGTTTTTGTTTTCATTCATTACCGACTGACGGGGCAATGTAATGTTGCACATTACAAATTATATATATATTTATGGAATAGTTTGGATCATGTATTCCAAGTAAAATTTAATAATTGGAAGTCCACGCAATCTCAATTTTGTGTTAATTGCAGCGGCGCGACTTAACCAATCAAGTCGTGCCGTGGTGGACAAGAAAGAACCAATAAGGTCATTTCAAAATCGAAGAATAATTAAGCCAGAATAGAAGCGACGAAATTATAAGATACTTCAGGTCTGGCGTTCAACCGCAGAGGTGGTCCTCCAAGGGCTACCCAAACGAGAGCGCACTGATGGAAGTCATCCGATCCTGATGGAGCAACAACATCTCTATCAGTATCATATTTATATTTCTTTTATTTTTTTATTGTATTAACTTAAGCTATGGTCATTCCATATGTTGTGCATATTGCAACATTTAAATGTAAAATCTTATTTTTTGTTAAACACGAGGTTACTCTAACTTTTTGTATTAATTTGTGATAATTCATTGTTGTATATTAAAATTTAATTTATCACAATTCTTAGCATTTTATTTATTAAAAATTAATTTTCGTCTGAAAATCTGTTTTCAGACTGGCGCCCATGCATTTATATTTATTTATAGTTTTCTAAATACTCGTGTTTCTTTAACCTTTTTACTTAGGGCACTTTTTGTCATATTACTTTTATAATATCTCTGTTAATTGCAGAAGGGTTCTTACATCCCACGCCGCGAGATTATTGTTGTAAAATCTTGCCTTCCGACGAGCTAGTTTCTTTTAAATTAATGATGATAGCATATAGTGCGAAGTGGAGGTAAACCATTTTGCTTCCACTGTACTGTTTTGCTTCATCTTAATTATCCTTTTAAATTTAAAGTAAAATCATTTCGATTCGATCTATGCGCGTTTTTTCAATTCTTTTTTATATTTATATAGTATTTATTAATTTTTCTATATACCCGTGTTCTCTCTTTTTCTATAACTTTATTGTCTATTTTATATATGACAAATACCAAACTCGAATTATTGAGATTTTTTTTAAATAAATTTAAATATTCATTGAATCATTTTAAGCGTAAAAATAAATATTTTAGCTTTAAAAAAACCTCAATTTAATTTTGTGTATTTCTTAAGGGTATTGCAGAAAATAAAAACTTTAAGCGTGTGATACATAATATACTGAATTAAAAGTGGACTGCGAAAATCGCAATCAAATAGTGGGAAAACGTAAAATCGGAATTTTACTGAATCATGTAAAAATATTTTGCATACGAGCCGCGTGTTTGACAAAGTATTGATAAAAAAATACTTCTCATAATTAAATATTTTAATACTTTCATGTCAATTGTATACGAACTTATTTTTTTGTGTAAATTCTAAAATGGCACACGGTTTGAATAAACCATACAGATGAATCGTTTTTTCCCTTTTATTCTGGAAACAATGGAAAGTGGATTTACTCCAGGGTATTAATTACTTAAAACCCTTTTAAAGTACGCACAAACCAATGGAGACTGCCAGATCACTCTTCACTTTCTCATAAATCCTTATTTAGTGTAGTATATACATGTTAACCTTCACAAGTTCTCATAATGTGGTTCCAAATAGCTACTGCTTTTAGTTCGTTTTGAATAAACATGGTTAAATTCCATTTTAAGCAGGTAATATCGAATAAAGCTCGCATGGGCAACCTTTTTTGGTTCTGTGGCTAAATTATCTTTCTGTGTACGAGTCAATTACGAAAAATTATATTGCATAATTTTCTACTTGTAGTATCATTTATTTATATGTAATGAACGTCAAAGCATTATGTATTTTATTAACATAATTAAATGTAAAGATTGGCCTTATACATGAACTACGAGACTATCAGTATTAGGGTTGGTAAGTATTGGTGATGGATAATCGCTTAGAATTTTCGTGGTTTTTGTCCATCAACTTTGCTGAGATGGTTTAAAGTCAGACCAAACTCGTCGGCGTCCGTGGCGCAGTTGGTTTCGTCGCTGGCTACGGTTACGGATGTCTCGGGTTCAATTCCCGGTGCGGACGGTTTTCATAGATTGATATTTCAATCGATTTATGGATTTCTGTTCGTAGTCTGAGTCCTCCCTCCCACCCATTCCATCCTCACGGGGCGTAACGAGAGCGATTAGCTAACAACTAGTCCTGTCATAGCCCTATCCTTCTATCCCTACGCTCTTAGAAAAAGAAAAAAGAGAGGTTGAGCAACTGAGTGACAAGCAGTTCTCGTAGAAAAAATTATGTCAAGATACCTCCATTAGGAGACCATATGCTCCACATTGGGAGCGGACATGAAAAAAAAAAAAAAACATTGTAGAAGGCAGGGGCTTGTCCGTATGTGGAGTATAGGCTCATTTCACAATATCATGCATTCCTGTTATTCGAAAAGATATTTTAACAAATTGGTGGGAGTTTCGCAGTATAGTCAGAAAGAATGCATCTTGTACATAAGGCGAATAGATTGTGACAAAATATATGAGGAAATACTACTGATAGACATAATGACATTCGTCAAATTATCGAAATGTACGAGTCATTGAAATATGCGATATAGTAGAATAAAACGGCACGTTTCTCCATGCTATCCTTAAGCGTGGTGGTAGCGAAAGCGATTAGCTATACTTGTTTTACTATTGTATCAAGCTTATTTTTGTGAATTATGTAAGTAATTTTGAATAATAATAATACTTCATTAAGTTGGATGTAATTCTGAAAACTATTATGGCTTTATAGCGTCAATTTTACTACTTTTGAAGGTGATTTTTTCGTTTTTACGTTGATCGTGTCGTTGTTTTAACTTCATATAAATAATTTTAAAAAAACCCTCAGTGTTTCATTATTTAGGTTTAACTTTTAGCAATCGATTAGCATACTTATCTCAAAACCAACTTTTTTCGTTTTACCTTTCTGTTCCTTTCAGACAACGATACAATATATATCGCGAATTGCCACTGACTAACAAATAACAATGAAAATTAAAAATGAACTTAATAAATACTGATGGTACATGGAAGACAGAGAAAAACGGAGATTTAAGGATTGATATAGTCTGTAGCGCTGCTAGTGGGAAAGAGAATATTTTAACATATATTTGAAACTTTTGAAATTAACGAAAAGTCTCCGGGCTTAATTCACAAACGCGCCATTTACCGATTTTGAATGCAGTCGTGCATTCCTCAACACGTGCTCATATATAACTATTTTATTGTTACGTGGGTGCATATATAATATTATGTCATATTTTCATATTTAAATGTTATTGATATTTATTGCGATTTAAATTGAACGACCTTTTAATTCGTTTCGCGTTTGAAAAAAGGGGGGATTTGTATTCGTAAAATTCATAAAAAAACCCGTTCATTTAATCTGTTACGGGTCCGTGGTGCAGTGGTCAACGTCGTTGGCTTCGGTAAACGGATATCACGGGCTCAAATATCAATACGGACAGTTTTATAAACTGATATTTCATTCGATTTATGGATTTCTGTTTGAATGCATGGTTGTTTGTGATGTCTAAAATTCCCTCCCACACATGCAATTCTCAAAACGGGCGTAGCAATAGCGATTAACTAACTGCTATTCCTGCTCTAGCCCTATCCTTCTATCTTCACCCTGAAAAAAACTTAACAAGACATGGTGTTTTTTTTTCTAATAAAACACATTTTTCAATAATAATTTTTGATGTTCATATCATATTCCAAAAGCATTGAATGAAACGCGTTGTGTACAGTTGTTTACACTCATTTGAATTAAAATATATAAAAAAAAATAATAAACTCAGCTAAATAGTATGTTTTGTTTTATACTTTGAACTTTTTAATATACGTTTTTCTTTTTGCACGGTATCCATAATATAAACGTTTCCCCCGTGCATAAAGATAATCAGGTATGTATTAAAAAAAAAAATTTTTATTGAAAATCATTAGAATACGATTATTACTATTGTTCCACCGTTTTAGAAACCTCGCTTCGGTAGTAGGGTGACCCTTCTAGAGTCAACTTTGAATGGGATCATCGTAAGTCCTGTCCAGCGTAATGTGGTCAATTTGAGACCTCTAGTGACTGTCCTTTTTGGCGAATGAAAATGCCTACTAACACTTAGAGAAACATTTCACTTGGGTAAATACATCAATACATGCTTGCTTGATATATATTAACAGTAGTTTTTTAACTATTAATTATTTGGTATTACGAATTTTTTTTATGTATACATTATTAAAATTTTAAATTTCACTTTACAATACATCAGTCGAATTCTGTAGTCTAGTGGCAAGGGTTCTGCTTAGCAATAAGAAGGTTACAGTCCTGGTATGATCAATGTAACGCGTTAATTTTGAATATATTCAAAATTTGTGATATCGTTATGGACTTTTCAAAAAGAAATATGCGGCATTAAATGAGATCAACTCAAATAAGATGACTGATCAACACATGGAGAAAGGACATCACGAACACCCACGCCCAAGATCTCAAATTTAAATTGAAAGACCTGATTGCCAGGGTAAAGCTCTTACCACTACACAGGTCGACAAAATTTATGTCTTTAATGTTCTTCTTTTTAATGAATAAATAAACATATTCATATGTAAACATGTATATTTTGATAATCTGATTAAATTTTTTTTATTCCTAATAGGGGCAAGATAAAAATTTAAGAAGTCAAAACACGATTTCGGCTCCGTGGCGCAGCTGGTAAAGTCACTGGCTATGGATACGGATGTCTCACATTAAAGTTCCGGTACGGACACTTTCCTAAATTGATATTTAGATCGATATATAGATTTCTGTTCGTAGTCATGAATGTTTGTGATTTCTAACACTGCGTTCCCACCCATCCGATCCTCAAAAACGGGGCGTAGCGAGAGCGATTAGCTAACCACTAGTCCTGTCCTACCCTTATCTTTCTATCTCTACTCTCGTCGAAAAAAGAGAGATTGAGCAACTGAGCAACAAACAGTCCCCATAGAAAACTTCTGTTGAAATACCTCCATTATTAGGTCATATGATCCACGTTGAGAGCGGACATGGTAAAAAAAAGATTCACCCTTAGCGAAATTTTCTTCGAGAGAAACCGACCCTGACCATTTTATAAAATTGTGTAATAAATCCAAAATATATCGCTTTGGTTTTATAATTAAGTCTTTTAACTAAGAGCTGAGTTAGATCTATTAATGTGAGATTATAGGCAGAGTCTAATTACATAGTCTTAATTGGTTTATATTTGCGTTCTATTAATTAATTAAATTTACGCAATATATATCGAGGTCAGTGCACAGATTACCTTCTGGTCTTCAGCTGTTCAAAGTTACCAATCACTAACGTCTTTAGTGAAATACTTACGAGATCATCATTGTTGAAACTTAAATGCAATGACACGATGAGCTTTTCTTGTTTCAAAAGTGCCGTTAACCCAAAATTACCGGGTGTCTTCTTACACTGTCACGATTTTATTTATTACTAGTGAGTACCCGGCACGCGTTGCAATGCCACTCAAGGAAAGAAAGTGTTTGTGTTTTAATTCTGTTTATTGAAATGCTTTTGGATAAGAGGTCTGTAGGGGCCGAAAATTTATAAAATTACCCCCTCCGAGCACGACATCTTCAGGCTCAGCCCGGCCCAAGTCCGAGTCTCAATATCACACTTGTTAAAAACCAGATCTTTTTTCAGCCCGAAGAAAGCCCGAGTTTTTCAATAAAGAAATTCATTTAAACTTTTCAATCAATATATCTTATTTTTACCATATTTCCACCGATATTCATAACACATGTAAAATAAATTATTTCAGTTATGAATAGTATTGCCTTATGGCTGACTCATCACCCGAACTTAGTCCGAAAAATTTTTCTGAAAGTTAAATGCCTGCAGTATAAAGAATGAAGTCTAATCGGACCAAGCCCGGGCCCGTGCAGACCTCTATTTTGGATACACAATAATTTTCCGTGTGCGTACACGAATAAATCATAAGGTTTTTCCGAGATGTCACTGTATATACTTATTTGATTCTCTTTTTAAGATTTTAGATTTAAAATTTATTTTTTAGAAACCTTCACGAGTGTGCCTACAACAACTCCCCAAAGTTTCATCGAAATCGAGATGCCGAAATATCTATTAACTTTTTGTTAATTTTCATCGAATAAAAACATATTTCTATTTTTGCCTTAATGTAATGGAGTTCTACCAAGTAAATACCAATTAATTGAAAAAATAGTTTTTCAAAAGACGAGGACAACTTCAAAACAGAGAAAAATAGTTGAATCGCATCAAAATTCTTTTTTATATCAGCGTTTCCCAATGTTTTGTATTTCTGCATAAGGTATTTGCAAGTTTTTTCTTATTTCTCCTATCATAATAATTTGAAGCAGCCGTATAATTTCATATAGAATTGAATAAATGAAGCAATCTTCAATCTCGTTGTCAAAACCATATCTTACTTTATCTAGATATAAACTTATCTACAATATTTCAATGTTGAAACGTGAATATATTATTGAGCTTTTGAAACTTTTTCACTGAACATTGAGTTCAACATTACGTAACCCACTTTGAGGAAAGCCCGTCTATTTTATACAATGTTTATTTCTTTATTTGTAAATTAAAAATTAAAATACATTACATCTGACGCCAATGCGCCATTCATTTATAGAGTACAATAATAATAATACAAACATTTTTAAAAATTTAGAAAATGAGTTAAGACGATCTTAATTGCTTATCTACCACATTTCTGTACGTAAAACTACAAAATTATAAATTTGCAAAAAATCTTTATTAGTTTTCTCACCGTTCTGCCCAATTATGGGTTAGTCCTTGGCGAAACAACTCTCTCTTTGGTTGGTCTAAAATTCATAGCTGAGTTATATCACTTTTGTAGGCCTGACAGCCATTTGACGAAGGTCTGCAGACACGAACGGAACAAAACAGAACTATTGTGGAGACGACACGGCTGGATTTAATTGTAAGGTTTAAATTGAGAACTCCGCAGCCATTGTGCCTTATCAACAATGTGTCAGAACATTGTTTCACTTTGAAATTTTGGTTGCGTGCACCATCGCGGTACACGGTATTTTGCGCGAGGTGGCCAGTCTTACCCACACTTCCCCTTTACAATTTATAATCAACTGTTGTTATAAAGAAACCCATTTACACCATATTACGAAAACATGTATCGCCGTTTCCATTGCAAAATTGTATATCCTCAAAATTAAAATGTTTCGGCAGAGTATAAAATCACGTATTTAATCAATTTATAATTTAATTTAAGATATCGACTGAGGGTGCTTGATGGAATTTCAATATAAAATTTAAATTTTTGAGATTTTGTACATTTGCATGTATTTAGTCACTAACAACCCGGGTTTCGCCTTTCGGCATCTTCAGACATTCGAGTACACGAATGAATTCAAACTAACGATCCTAATTCACGTATTTAATCTAGTTAAATTTGAATTGTTGTGATGTTGTACATTTCCATGTATTTCGTCACTAACGAACCGAGTTTCGCCTTTCAGTTCGTCAGTTCGAGTTCAATAGTGTGCTCGAATGCCTGGAGATGTACAAATCTCAATTAAAATTTGATATTGAAATTCCATCAATCGTCACCCTCAGTTGATATCTCTAATTAATGTACTTAGTAATATGAATTTCGTGTTTTTTGTAATTGTTTTAATTCGATAAAGTTGTTTTTTTAAATATAATGTTTTTATGCTTTCCCAAAAATTTTAATTTGGCAGATATACAATTTGCAATGGAAATGACGATAAAGGAATAACACTCATCTTATAACCATGACAGGCTAACATTATTAGAATATAATTTGTATGCCGGGTCCGTGGTGCAGTGGTCAACGTCTTTGGCTTCGGTTACGAAACCCACTGGCTCAAATCTCAGTACGGACAGTTTCATAAATTGATTTATTAATTGATTAATGGATTTTTGTTCGAAAGCACGGATGTTTGGAATGTCTAAAAATTTCCTCCTACCCATTCGATTTTACAAATGGGAAGTAGCGAGAAAGATTAGCTAACAACTAGACCTGTTTTTCGCCCTATACTTCTATCGTTACTCTCTTCGAAAAAAACGTTGAGCAACTGAGTAAAAAGCAGTTTTTGTTGAAAAACTTACGGTAAATTACGTCCATTAGGATTTCATATGCTCCACAGTTGGAAAAGGCATGGTTAAAAAAAAATTAAAATAAATCCAAATTAATCTTACAATGGTTTGAATGCAGAATAATTTTGATACACTGACACAAAGATATACGTGCATGTCTTAATAAGATTGATTTAATCGTCTATAGTGGTTGCTGTATCTCAGCAGAACACCCAAAACCACTCATAGATTTTTAAATCGCCCACAAGAGGATAAGAAACACTGGCTTCGACAAAACTGTATCCAAATTTGAATTATTGAGATTTAGTGCATTTCCGTGTATTTTGTCACTAACGACCCGGGTTTCAAGCACATGAATGGACTCGAACTGACAGTTCGAGTCATACCCGGGTCACTAGTGACGAAATACTTGGAAATGTACAAAATCTCAACAATTCAAACTTTATATTGAAACTCCATCAAGAACCATCAGTCGATGTCTTAAATTATAAAAACTGTATCCTTTTTTCTAGATAATTGATTTTATAAAATATGAAATTTGGATTATTGAGATTTTGTACACTTCCATATATTTTGTCACTAACGACCCGGGTTTCGCCTTTCGGCATCTTCAGGCATTCGAGCACACGAATGGACTCGAACTTTATAAAATATGGTTCTACCCCGGATAAAAATTGACGAAAATATGTTGTATATTTTGAGATGTAATGTACACTCTTAGATCTAAGATTGTACTTTGAAAATTCGTTTTGGCCACTAATCTCTAATTCAATTTAAATTTTTTGCAAAGTATTAGAGGCATGGGATATTTCTTATAAAGAATTGTATCAAAACAAAAGAAAGCGATAGGGATACCTTTGGAATACATAATTGATGCACGGTAAGACGCTATCTCCAATGGCGCAACTAGTATTTTTTTAGTCAGCAAATATATAAAATTATACATACCCGATTCTCTTTTTCCACGGTCTCAGAAAACGGACTAATTATTTATTTCACATTTATTTTTGGCTTTTAAAGTATTATTAAATACAGGATATGTACATATTATTGATATATGTGTATTCTGAAATGTTTTTTTTTGCCTATAAAAATACTATATTATTGTATTTTATAAATATTAATTTTTACTTTTAAGTTGTCAGCTATCAATTTTTGGTGGAAAGGCTAAATATTTTTTAAATACAGCATAATTTGTTTTGTAATACTTTCACATTTTTATAATGATCAAGAGTTGTTTCACGCGTCTCGAGAATCAGTTGATAATGCTCGAAATTAGCGACACCGGTAATGATTTTCATATTTCACAGTTTTATGAACTTCTATTTTGTTTATGTGTTTTTATTGGCTCACAATTTTACAGTAAGAAATATAAAACCGTATAAGTAAACTGGCTGAAAAGTATTAGAATATTTCAATGAAAAAGATTTCTATATTTTACAGTTTTTTTCAAATAAAAATGTATAGGTAGACAGATAAATCAAGGCAAATTTATATCATAATTTTTCTTCTAGACTAACTTTTAAAAATAACAAAAAAATCGTCGTTGTTATGGAAAAAGACACTAACTGAAAAATAGTAGTTTTGAGTAATTGGACATTGACGTTTTTCAAATGATTGAAATCCTATACTTTTTCGTTTAGTTTGTTTGTACAAAACTGTTTTTAAGTGAAATTGTAATTTATAAAAAATAAGTGCATTTTTTCATACAGTAGAGTTCGAAATAAAGAAAATTTTCGTATAACTAATTCAATACGTCATTTTTTCGATTTAGTGTTTTTCTTCCAGAACAGCGACGAAATGTTGATAGTCAAAACAGAAAAAATACAAAAGTTAATAAATATAGGTATTATTTTTTATGTTATCTATATGTCACTGATTATAATTGAGATTGTAATCGAGAATAATTCTATTGGTCCGCCAATGGTTAACACTGTTGTCCCAAAATTTTAATACTAACTTTTAGATTAAATATTCATACAGAATCACAATAACGTCAGTTGACCTTGTCTATGGCATTGTGCTAATGGAACCCGAATTTAACTTGACTTTCAGAGACAATGTCTGCCGCCACTGCCAGAGACTAAATTGACCTGTTAACCAGAGGTTTTGAACTTGCGGCCCCCGGCCATTATTATGTATAGTGTAAAGGTCACAGGCCAAACAGATTCAGTTCGCAGAATCTTGAATAAATTGTTATTTCATGGATGTTGTAAAATTGTATAAAGTTTCTAAAGTAATTGTCAGTAACCGTATTGTTTATTAAACGATATTTTTTTTATATTTTCTCATTGAAAGCATAGGAATACGTACTTACATTTCATAAATTTACTTACTATTCAATACTAAATAATTAATCAGATTTCAGATTCAAGGTATTATTATAATAAAACAGAACAATATAATATTTGTTTAATTTAATTATATAGATATCGACTGTGGAAAGGCAAAAAGAACGTAACCAACACACAAAAAATATTGTGTATAGCCCACACGAAACTTGTATTAAATTGTATACATCGTGATTACCAAAAAAAATATTTTGAAAAAAAGGATACGTCCTTTTGCCTCTCTACAGTCGATATATTATACATATATGTGTATATAAATATAGTGTATTAACACGTTTTGAGTGAGTTATAAAAAATATTTTTTATTGTTGGTTATGTCCTTTTGCCTTTTAAAATCGATATGTACGACAAAAATATTATGTGTTTTATTTTCCCCAGTTCTCAATTGTCATTTTTCTGTATCGGGTTGTTCTATCCGATTATTGGTATGTTTTATCATGTTCTGTTTTATCACCAAACCTATAACTGGTACCGTAGGCGAGTAGTAAAAACTTGGGTGAGCTGTTAAGGGTTCCTAACAATCAGACTATTTCAGCATGTAAAAAAGTTTGAATTGAATGAAGTTTGGCTTGAATCCTAGTTTGGACAGTTTTATATTGAATTTATATTGATTTTTCAATCGATTTATTGACCCGTGTTCGAAATCATGGTTGTTTGTGGTGTTTTAAAGTTCCTCTCACCGAATCAATCCTAAAAACGGGTTATACCGAGAGCAATTAGCTAACCTTAGTTCTGTATTAGTCATATCCCTCAATACTTACTCTCTCAAAAGAAAGAATGAGCGTCTTAGTAAAAAGGAGTTTTTGGGAAACCACTTCCGCTGAGATAAGCTTCATTGCGCATCCAAATGTCTAAAACCGAGAAGTTGTCCACTGTGTGAATTTATTGCAAAATTTAAAAATTTAATTAGTTTATAAGTCTTTATTTTAAATATTTGATCAGAGAGCAGAAGGAGATTGTGAAAGCGTAAATTTCGATAGACATCATAAACATCCATTCCTAAGAACAGAAATCGATTAAGAAATCAATCAAACTGTCCATACCAGGATTTGAGCGAAAGAGATTCGTTATCGAACCATCGACGTTGTCCACTGCACCAATATTAAACAAACGTCTATTCAATTCTAAACTATCCTAAACGCTAATTTTTTGAAGTACGTTTTTTACCCTTTTAATCTGTTGAATGTCAATTCTTGGTTGAAACACACTATATTTTTAAATAACACGATTAGTTTGTAACATATATATATATATATATATAATGATCAGGTCCGGTTTCACTCATCACGAGCATTATCAATTGATAAAAATACATTTGTAAAGTTTTTTTCCATCAACCGATTCTGTATGAAATCTCTTACTTTTCTGTATAATCGTAAATGCAAAATATTCAGTACATTTTTATTCTCATAAGAACACCAAACACTAAAAATTCCTCCTTCAAAAGTATTCTAAGCACCTAGATACCTCTATAGAGGTTACTCTATTTTATAGTAGCTCAACATTGGGAGCGGAAATGGTAAAAAACAAAACATTTTTTTTTACTTTAATGCAAAAGATTGTTCCCTATCCAAAGTGCGGAACAAGTCGTTCTATAAAAAACATTTCGCTGAGCTAGTAAGAATACTAAAATAGTGAAGTAGATAAAAAACATATTATATTATCCTTATGGAAATACTGGTGTAAAGCTCCTGCTGTAAGCTGTAATTGATTAAGAAGCTTCGAAAGAAATTTTAATTAAACGAAATCTGTTCGGCCTTCGTGACATAAATTTTCTATAAAGCCATATTTTAAAGCGAATTTTTTTTTTGTGACGAAGTTTAGATTCTCGTTGGTCTCCATATCTAAGTCACCAGAGCATCGTATAGCCAACATCCAAATTTAAATATTTATATGATTGGTTGATTTCTGTTACCGGTGTGAAATATAAGCAGTATTTTAAGATTTGGTATTTAAATAACACTTGTTGTCAAGTAACATAAGTTGTAACATAAGTCGTTTCAAGGAAAGGTAAGCAGAAAAATATTAGGTAAAGATGACTGATTGTTAGTCAATCTATATCTGTTCTAATTTAAGACATCGACTGAGGGTACTTGATGGAATTTCAATATCAAATTTGAATTATTGAGATTTTGTACTCTTCCATGTATTTTGTCACTCACGACCCGGGTTTCGCCTTTCGGCATCTTCGGGTATTCGAGCGCACGAATGGACTCGAATTGACAGACAGTAAACAGTGTCTAAAGTTCTAAAGTTTATATAGAAACTTTAAAAAATAAAACACAATTCATTTGTACTACTTCCACATATTTATAATGATCAGGATTGGTTTCGCTCATCACGAGCATCATCAACTAATACCATAGCCATACGCTAATTCACCACTCACTTTCTTCCAAATTACAAGTATGAAACTAAATATTTAACACAAATATCTACGTTCGCGTTACTATCTCAATAGTCACTTGCAAAATATATTAATATTAAACTGTTGCTAGGCGACTATTATTATTATTTTTTTCATCCCAAATTGAAACGTCAAAAATATGGCGTTTTCAGTTTTAGGTTAAAAGTTAAATGTTGAGAGTTGAAAATATCGCAGCTGAACTAACAATTGCAGCTTAAGTGAGGTGTGAAAATTTCACGTCGCTAATGTGCGCTGTTTGGTAGGAGTTGTTGTGACCGACAGACATACAAACATACATATTTCTACATGTATTTTGTGCTATATAGTAGAGAGATAGATAAATGTCATCAATGGCAGTAGGCTTATCTCTATCATACAACCTAATTTAAGTATTAGCAAGTAGGATACAAGAGCATGCGCCCGCATAGCCCTGTATCTCGCTCGAACCCTTCACTTTACGTGTGATTGAGCAAAAAACAGAGAAATCCACGGCAAGCGCATGATAAATATATGGTTTTGTTATGAAAAAATTGGCAAGTCATAAATATCATCTTTTAATGCATAATTTATTATTATTTGATTGACACACAATTTATTTTAATCTAAAAACAATCCTGTCTCAAGATGAATTTAATTTGTTAAAAAATATTGCAATATTTGTTTTAAAAGGCAGAAGTTTCCAATGGATCCGGTTCGAAGTACTTTGATAAGATTAAAATGAAATATTTGTATGGTGACTTCGTTGGACAACAAGAAATATGACGATGACTTTATTTATAATCAGTTGTTTAAAGGCACGTGGCAACTGGCTTTATATCCACATAGTTCACACAACTAAGAAAAATATATCATTAAACATTGAAGCATTTTCAAAAATATGTATAACGAAAATAAATTTTAATTATTCATTTTACCAGAGTAAAGGATAATTGAACATAATAAATAGGAGAAGTGTGAAGTGGTTAACATCTTCGCTTATGGATCTAACGGGCTCGAATCACAGCTCAGACAGTTTCATAAATTGATTTTGCAATTGATTTCTGATGTCTAAAATTTCCTCCCTCTCATCTGATCCATAAAGTCAGGCATAGTGAGATGTTAGTTCAGCACTAGTCCTGTCCTAGCCTTATCCTTTTATCCCAACACTCTCCGGAAAAATATTGGTTAAGCAACTGAATAATATGCAGTTCTTTTTACCAAGAAAGATTTTTTACCATTCGATGTATTTGGAATCCTATTGTAGCATTTCTTGAAAAGGTTTTTTAACGATTACTATTTTTCACGCAGCTCCTATTTTTTTGAGAGGGTTATCATAGAAAGACGACACTAAGGAAGACTGTGTTATAGGTTAGCTGATATAAACTCCATACGCCCAATTTTATTAGAATCCAATGAATTGGAGTGAGTAGGAACACCACATATATCTATGCATTTGAAGACAAATGTATAAATCGATCGAATAAGAGCCATTGACTACTCTATAGTACAGGATTATTAAAACATAAATCTTGCTACTCTTCAAAAGGTATTTTGTTCGATTTATTTTATTTGTAT
Source organism: Himalopsyche phryganea (assembly GCA_022494535.1). Classification (NCBI taxonomy): domain Eukaryota; kingdom Metazoa; phylum Arthropoda; class Insecta; order Trichoptera; family Rhyacophilidae; genus Himalopsyche; species Himalopsyche phryganea. The sequence goes on from JAGVSL010000071.1 coordinate 21,295, forward strand.
CACATTTTAAGTGTACAAATGCTCATTGATACATACGAAATAAGCACAGCTTAAGCTTTCCACTTAATGTGTGATAAAAAAAACGTGACCCAACAGAGTTATTTCTTAAAGAATTATAACTCATCGTGTTCGAGTTCAACTTGCGAAAGATAAACAATTTATTATTTCAATACGCGTGACAAAAGACTGTTCATATAAATATAAACTAAAGCTTATAATCTCTATTCACAAATTGACTTGGTAAATAAAATCGTTTAAATAAATACTGGAATATATAAATTAAAAAAAACACATGTTATTTAAACAATAATTCTTGTGGCTTCGTGGCTATTTATCACAGTTATGATTTGGAGCCAGATTTTTAACACTCCAGTGTAAATTTACAAATCATCGGCAAGTCGTAAAATACCTCCAATATGTTATAAACATAAATAGTCATATTTTTAGAAATATCGCGAAAAATCGGATTTTCACCCAAAGGACCTCCTAGGTTTTTACTGCTGTTGAAGATTCACATAGATAGATCAATTCCAAAGTTTGACAACACAAAAAGCGTAAGCTTTTGAGATAATTATATGTAACAAGATTTTGGGGCGGCTTAATTTTCTATTGTACATGTTATTTTTGAGGTTTATTTGGTTTGCACAATGTGACGAATGATAAAAACAAATTAAGAATAGGTAATTGGCAAGTAAGTTCACTTAAAAGTTCCAACAAAATCTACATTAGTAAATTAAAAAAAAAATCTCGTCTGAATTCACTCACGTCCTCCACGTTAAATCTCTTCCCAGTGGCATCATCGATGGCAGGCTGGTTATACATTTAAGAGAAACAAGTAATTCATGTTCACGATTTCTCAAAAAATGAGTAATAATGTTTGGCACTCTCAACAATGAAATAAATTTCATTTTGGACTCGTATAAGCTGAAAGAAATTTGGACCAGGTTCATTTATCTTCGGATGTTCAGATTATTAAAAGTGATTTTAGAAAAAGTCAGTTGGAAAATTGAATCATATGAAGGGAAACAGATGTTTTATTGATAATAGATGTCTGTTGCATGGATTATACTAATTTTTGTTGTTTTTCCATTACAAAACTAGCTCTGCTTTGACTAGTTGTGTTTGAGCTAAAACAAAGCAATAGTTGTAAAATGACATATAGGAGTTACTCATTGTTTTGAAATTTAAATACAATTTAAAAGTGATTAAAAATAAAATAATAACAAATTTTGCCTGCTTGCGGTATTTTCAGAGTTATTCACTACATTGTTGAACCAAAGGATTTTAACTGTACAACTCGTTTCAATGTTAAATGTTTTACAAAACGGGCGGTGCAAGATTCAATTCGAGAAATCGTAATAGATTTTAATGGCCGTCTGTAAAGTTTGATAACGGCCGAAAATTAAATTATTTACTGTTGAGATATATCTAGGATCCAGACATTTTGGTCGCAGAGCCATGTTAGTCGGCTCAATAAGTAATTCAAATTTCGTAAGACCGCGAAGGTGAAACAAAGTTAGAAAATTATGAGAGGTATAACATGGGTCAAAGCTAGCGTTATTATATTACAAGAGCAAAAGCTCTCGAAAATAGATGAGACTAAAAGACTAATATTCCCACAAAAAGAATAAGAAAGTGTGTACCTACTCAAAATTATCATCGGCGCTAACCAAATCTTTATCATCTACTGTCATTGCAGCAAACATAAAAAAAAAATTATGGATAGTATGATAGTTTTAAGTATAATTTAAGTTATTTTGTCTTTCGGTGTAAAAGCAAAATTAAATAATCTTTTACACTGTCTTTTTTCGGAGCACGTCAAATGTGTTAAACGAGAATTGAGAAATAAGAAGAAAATTTAGACTTGTAACTGGAAAAATTGACAGAACATATATGTACATTAAAAATTTATTTTGCTAAAAATCGCCAGGAGCGTGTTAAGAGACTCAGCTACTCAATTGGTGTATCATTTTTGAAATTTTGTCACAAGTTAGTTGACTCACCGCTACTCAATAAGTGAATGCAGTTGCTCAAGAAAAGAAACGAATTTACTCATCATGTTTTTGGCTGAATAAAGTGCTGTACGAGACCGGTCGTTTAACCTTGCACTATTATGCTGAAAAGAAAAAAAAGGAAATATGACTTGCTCAGCCATTTATTTTAAGTGATTGTTGATATCCGGGGTATTTTGTATCCGTATTTTGAGTATCCGACGGGGTGGTAGAGCTTAATCTACTCAGCATTGAATCTAAAGAGGAATCAAGAATATACAGATTCCTAATTGATGTTGTAAATTTATCGTGTGCCTCAAGGCTTTCCCTTGGTTGAGATCAAGTCGGCGTGGCCTATTGGACCCGTATGAAGAAAGCCACAGCAAACCGCCCTGCTCGTTTGGCATTGATCTCTGAGCAGTCTCACAGAACGTGAATGATTGTCAAGTGTGAATCAAGAGTAATCATCTAAAACATTTGTCATACTTCTCAGAAGCACGTGCGACCCGATATAACCGGTATAGCTATCCTGTTCGCACAATAACCGTGATTGAAAATCTGCAAGAACAGTCTCGTTTTTATGATGCCTGCATGTTTCCGTTGTTGACTCACTCATTGTGATCCCACAATCGAAACTAAAATATCTCTTATGAAGATAGATAGGACGCTAGCCGAGGGAATGAAAATAATTTAAATAAATCTAGGTGAAAAGTATGTTGACATAGCAAGACGTCTGCGACTCAATTGTTCCGCTTTCTATGTAGAAGTATGTCCATAGCACATTTAAAAAGTAAAACCAGTTAACATTTCTTTTCAATGTACGTAGTTTTAATTATCAGAGACGGATTATTTATTTTTTCATTAGAAATTATCTGTAACCTATATTCCTTTTTATAGGAAGGCAAATCATGTAATACTTTGTTTCTTTTATCAATCGCAAAACATAAAAAATACATGTTATTTATTAAACACGAAGCATATGCAAATATGGAGAACTATCGACAAAATGTATTACTAGAGTTGACTAAGTTTACTTGTTTAACCTTTTCTTTCATATGGGGTTGAGGTGAGGGATGGGAGTAGGAAAGTAGTTGTTATCGCCTTTTTTAACACTGCGTTTTTAGAATTACAGATATGCACATCAAAGATATGCATATAAAATTGTCCATTCGGGGTTTTGAATTCTTGACCACGCAAAAGCTATAAAGTCAAATATTTAAAAAATCAAAATACCTGAAATTGTCAGATACCATGAGATCAGAAAAAATATGCCAAGTGGCGATTGAGCTCGAAACTTCTGATCGTTGAACAAGGATATTAGATATTACTACCAATGGGTTCAAATTCATGTAAATGATGCTTAGTTTGGTTATATTATTAGTAGGTAGGGCATCCAAGCCCGGACCCCTTTTCTGATCCCGGGATTGAAAAAAAGCCAGGTTTTCAAATTTGAAATTGTCAAAAAAAATTGTAGGTAATATGTACCATGATGAACCGTCTAAATGGAGCCACGGGAAAAATATAAAAATCCTCATGCAAAGTAAAAATAAAACCCCGTGAAAATGGATTTACAGTTCACACAAAATAGTAGGATAGGTAGGTATGTTTCTAAAAACGCATAACAAAACATAATACCTAAGTACCTATAAAATGATTTTATTTATTAACTAGGTATCAGAATATGAATACAAAATTATAATAATTGTGAACACGTGAAATCACACAAAAAATGTTTGTAAAATACGTAGGTACCTAGGTATCTCCATAATTATGCAAAAAGTATTTGCAAACAAAATCTTGTGCGCTTATTTTCTTCGATTGTTTTTTTTTTTTTTGTAATTGAAGACACGTTACAGTTAAATGACAGAAAGTCTTCACTGCCGCATCTAAAAATAGAATAGTGGTCAACTTTTTTTTGTAAATAATGATACAAAAAAACAATAAATTGTCTGTTCCTGTTCCCTTGCGAAATATGAGTGTGAGAGAGAAGACAACACATTTATAAATTATGTTTAAAATATGTAAATTGAACATACATAGACACTCTGCCGCCGATGTTCTTATAGTAAATCTAGTTATAATTTACATTTTATATTTTATTTTTCATCGGAGATAAGAATAAGAAATTGCATTTTAATATAAATTACTTTTTTCTATTTTATAGCGAATCACGGTATTGGTATTAAGTCAATCCCAGATTACGGGATTGACTAACTGCTCGGGATCCCGGATCCCGGAATTGGAATTCCTATTAGTAGGTAACTACACTTGAGATGGCAGAGAAATTAAATTGTTTATTAGCAAAGTATTATAAATTCATTTGAAATCATGTATCATGTAATGCCCTCCGTTCATTTATAAAACAGTCTGGAAGACCGTCTCGTGTCTCGGCTATTGAGATCTGTGAAGTAGAATACCGAGTACTAAAAGTACCCTCCCATTCTGCTAATAAACGTATAATGAGAAGAGCAAGCGAGTGCAGTTCGAGTTGTCATATCTTGCCACATCGGCCCGCCAGGAGTCACCAGAACCTTAAGGAAGTGCTTGCAAGTTCATGGAAGGTACGTGAAGTTTAATTATTATATGATATTACAAAATATATTGTCACTACATGAAAATAAACTGAATGTAATTTTATATTATAATACATCATAAATTTCAAGCGATACTTTACTCTAAGTAATAATAGTTATGTCCTTTTATCGTAAAACTGAATGCCAATATTTCTCGATATGAAATAGTGAACTTATTATATGAACTTGCTTAAGGTATTTATATAATAATATCATCAGTTGCTCAACTTCCACTAGTTAAAAGAAGAGGTAAAGACTATAATAAATCGACCAACATGTCTTGTCAACTTTGCGCTGGCGACACTATCGTGTAAGGGATGTTTCTATACAAATTTTTTTTTTGAATAATTCCAATATTATATTACAGTGTCACCGAGAAAATTTATCTTTCAATTTAGTGTTTCATAGTATTAAAATACATTAAAATTTGTGCTATTCAAATCAATTTGAGCGTTTTTATTTCTCGACTATAGTTTTTCAATTCAATAAAAAATATGTATCTTCTTTTACGACGCAATAACTCTAAGTAAGAGATTAAATTTACTTTTACTCGGTAGAACTCCATTACTGTTAGGTAAAAGATAGCAATGTATTAAGAGTTTTAACCTAATTATTGCAGAACTAGATAAACGTGTTTTTAACATTATTACTTCAAGCTGGATACCTCCACCTCACCCGTTTCACGGCCGTCTCTCATAACGAAATCAATCAAGAAAAGAAACGAATTTACTCATCATATTCTTGGCCCAATGCAGAGCTGCTCGGGACTGATTTTTTAACCACGCGCTATTGTGCTTAATAAAAGAAAAGATAGAGAGATAAAAAAAGAAGATGTGACTTGCTCAGCCACTTAGTATTATTACTTACAGGTGTATGTTTAAGAATAGTGTTTCTAACTTGTATTATTACAGAAATTTAATTTAAGAATAGAGCGGCCAGTGAGACGGTAATGTCGTCCGTTTCTGCTGACGATATGGCGCTTTCTGCCCGTGTCTATGCTTATTTTCTAGTATTTATCATCTGGGTTGCCATTTGTATAGATTCGTCCCCCAAAAAAGTTTATGTGTCAATTTAGATTAAAAAATCTAGATTAAAAAAATATTGAAATGCGCTTATAACGTTCGTGTATAAAATTGATTTTTGTATGAAAAAATGTTTTTTCTTAGCGTGCGTTTATTTGCCACCATGTGTCGCCATTTTCCCCGTAAGAGGAGCGTCTTGGTCCAAGTCGGCAGTGAGATGGAGACGATAAAGTTAATGCAGACGCTCGGGGACTTGTTTCCGAAATGTCTCCGGATTATCTTAATGCAGTGCCTCCCCTCAACCCACACCCTCCTGCAGAACGCCACCGATTCTATACGCTTCCGTACGATTTTGGTTGGGAGTCTCAAGTGGCGTACATTATTGGTTTTATGTCAGACATAAGTTAAATTTAGTTTTTAAATAAATATTAATAAACAATTACACATAATAATAATTGAGTTTTAATGTGTTGTGTATTTAGATTATTTATAAAAAAACTATTCTAAGGTAAAGGTAACAGTACCAGACCAGACCGCTGAAGAGAAAAATTCAACAAAGATAACGGTTAAAGTTTAGCATTAGACCGAATGATAACAAAGCAAGTGTATTCATAATGCATGAAATGTAAATTAATTAATATGATAGGAAAAAATTAGGAAAGGGTCTGTTACAGAAAAATTGCGTTTAATTTTTAAAAACCATGTTAATGTCTCAGTAGTTGACGATTTAAAAAATTGAAAGTTTCAGTTGTAGACCACAGTTTTTTTCAATAGTTAACCATGTCTAATCACAGGGTTTCATGACAACCATTCATCAAAATTACCTCAGACTCCCTGTAAGATAACTCTTGGTTGAATCAAGAAGCGTATGCTTACATTCACTGATTTCTTTAACAATTTTCTTGAGAAATAAAATACTTACTTCATAAGGTGTTGTTTTCAAATGCCTGCTATGACACCCTTATGAAATATATGATGATATGTTAGTTCTTCAATTCGACAAAAGATGGATTCACTTGTCTGAACTATACAAATCCCGCGTCATCGTTTCTTATTTTGTGCACTTTTATTGAAAAAAGGTCAACTAATGATACATGGTCAACTACCGGTACATTTCCCTCAGTAAATACATTTAGTACAAAGCAGTTTTCCCTTGAATGAAACATTTTTTGGTTGAATTGACATTTACTTAGTAGAATTCCATTTTGATAAGCTAGAAATAGTATTTCGTTTTACAATAATCGTAGGATTAAGTTGATATTTTTAACTTATATATATTATTTTGTTATCGACTTCACTTAAAGTGCAAAGGAAATTTTTAAAATTGCCTATAGTTAAGAAACAGATATGAAAATAACCTCAATGAAAAATATGTATGTAAAAGTGTTACGTATAGAAGTTGTTTCTAATACATTGTGTTACAAAATATGTGGAGAATGCATGATGCATATTTCCTTTATTATATTATTATGTGTATAATAATATTATTAAAAATTTCGCTGGACTTTTCAACCCCTCAAATGAATTAACCGTACGCCATTGCTAAGTGCAGTGTCGCGCAGTTTACGAGTACTTGTTAATTCCTAATTATACTTTGAGACATTAATAGTAGGAATTCTAATTTGAACCAAAATTTCAGGTGAAATGTAAAGTCAGCATTGCTTGGGATATTGTTTACTTTGTATTAATATTTAATATTGGTTATTCTATCAACTACATGTTATTTAAAAATGGGATTTTGGAAATTAATATCTCTGGGGTATTTATACAATACTAAAGCTAAAGTTGCTGATTCTGTAGCCGAGTGGTCAGCGTTCTTGAACTTCATTCTAGTCGGCTGCGGTATATTCAGATTCAAAGTATCCTTAATCAAAAACATTTTCAAATGGTATCGTTATGTCGATGATATCTTTTGCATTTGGACAGGCATGGACAGACAACTTCACACCTTCCTGCAGCATATTAACATTAAATTCACTTTAGAAGCCGAACATCAAAAAATGCTAAATTTTCTGGACATTACTTTAAAAATTAATAATTTAAATAAATTAGAATTTGCTATTTATATATGTGGTTATTCCTGCGGAGTCATTGCATCCGTGGTCACAAAAACTTTCATCATTTCACTCGATGATAAATAGACTAATTAACATCCCCTTAAAACAGATAAATTTTGAAATAGAATTAAATACCATAAAGCAAATTGCCTTCAATAACGGTTATAGCACCGAGTTAGTTAATAATATATTAAAACGAAAACAATCAAATAAATTAATACTAGATTATCTTTATAAAGACCAAACACATGATAGAACTTTTAGCTGTCGTAGAATCAATTATTTTGGAGAGACATCATTAAAAATGTCAAAGCTGTTACCGGATAACTTGCAGGTAGCTTTTTATACAGTTAACAATTTAGGTAAAATCTTATTGAACAATAAAGATAAAATAGAATCATTGTCACAGTGTGGAATATACCGTCTCTCTTTTAATTTAATTTTATATTCAAAAGAACAGATTTGAATTGTTGAGATTTTGTACATTTCCATGTTTTTTCATCTCAACAATTCAAATTTGATATTGAAATTCCATTAAGCACCCTCAGTAGATGATTTAAATCTTAAATTATATCTGAATAACAGAATTTCATTTTCAACACTTCTCAAATCCTCGCAGTTTCCAAGCAATTAAATGTCAAAATATGAGTTTTTGTATCATAATTGAACAAATCCTAAATTTGCCAATAGCGTGCATGCATTTGTCGGCCATGACAGCTTTGTCATCTGTCATTCAGCCTACCCAGGTAAAGTATTGCGCCGTTAATGTATGGTTTTAATTGTTTTTTTTTAATAAGTGTGTCTGTCTCTATTAAGGAAAAAGTGAATTTGGTAATTTTTCATCTCAAGCTCCTCATCCATATATGTAAAAATGAATGTTTGTTTGTTTGTCTCTTATGCGTTCCTATACCATTCATCAGATTTAGATGAAACTTTGGTGAGTTGTTGTGCGCACACCCGTGAAGGTTTCTGAGAAAGAAATCTAAAAAAAGAATCAAATACGTACAAACAGCGATATCTCACAAAATCCAATAGCACCTCAACAACAGAATTAAAACACAAACACTTTCTTTCTTTGAGTGGCATTTGAACGCATGCTGGGTTCTCACTAATATAATATATACGAAAAGAGATTAACTTTCGTATGCAACATAAATGTCAAATTCAAGAATTGTAATATAAAATAGAATTTTATTTAAAACTGAACATGAGTTATTTAAGATGAATTCAAACATAAAAGACATTAAGTAAGTTTACTCTGCAGAGCAATTCCGACATTTCGGATTCAAACAATGGCGAAGAGGAAACTTTATTGGAACGCAGTTGAGAGCTGTTAAAACTTGCTTATATTTTAAAGTTTTTAACTAGTGATCATTCCGGGTACTGCAGAGGTGACAGTCGAAGTTTTTCAATTGAAATAAAAATATTTTTTATCTCTAGAAATATGGCGATCGTCCGATACGATGTATGGGGAAAAAGTTTTTTTAGTGTCATTATTCACAAATTGAGTGTCATAAGGACGTAACTACAAAAGTACAGATATATGATTATCGAGAAAATTATTTTTCATATTTACAGTTACAGATCATAAGATAGGTAGATCAAGGCTTATTCTGACAGAAGACATTACGTCGTAACAACATTTTCTGAGATAATTACATTTAAAGCATTATTTCTTTTCAAAGTATTCTTTCTCTCACAAGTACAATTTTTTGTGATTTTGAAAATTTTTTTATACATTATAAAGAATAATCTTTTTGCCATACAAATCACAGGATTTGGTATTGATGTGTTATAGTCATATCATGCTTTCTGTCAGATTAAAAAAAATGCAATGTGACTTCATACTGCTTTTTTTTCAAAACCATTATATCCTATGACTTCATGCGTTTTACCAGAAAGTACGCAAAGTGTTAAATCAGAAAACCATCAAAACTGTCTTAATGCGTTCTGTCATCATACCTCGAAACATTATATCCTCGTTTTTTTTTCATGTCCGCTCCCAACGTGGAGCATTCTCAACAGAATTTTTCTATGAAAACTGCTTGTGACTCAGTTTGCTCAACCTCTGTTTTTTCTAAGAGAGTGGGGATAGAAGGATATGCTAGGAAAGTACTAGTTGTTAGCTAATCACTTTCGCTACGCCACGTAAGGATGGGATGAATGGAAAGGAGCTTCTAGACATCACAAACACTCAGACTACGAACAGAAATCCATAAATCGATTGAAAGATCAATTTATGAGAAATTGAACTCGAAACACGGATGTCACGATGCTACCAACTGCGCCACGGATGCCGAAATTAGTCAATGCACATTAGGGGTTGCACAAGCCCGGTCTTAATCAACAAGCTTCTACCAGACCTAGCTCGTGGACCGAGTTCGTAAAATCATAAAATTTCGTATTTTATTGTAAATTTTAAAAATCGGCCATTTTCAGAATGAAAAAAAAATCTGACCTTCAGGTCGGGTTCGTGTAACAAGTGCGATATTGACAGTTATGACTACTTACATATCAAATAGTCTTATTACTTAAATTCTAATGCTCCTTACTTGCAGATGAAGTTCATTGACGCATATACGCAATTTTACCTGTCAGGCTGCGTATGTAATATCAAATATGTCTTCATACATTTTATGCGCAATAAACAGAGATTACAAAGTATTAAGTGTTTTAAAACATTAAAAATTCATGTGGGCATAAAATGTGTTAGAAAAACGAGATACTGAATACAGTTTCAATAGAACAGTTTACTGATGGAACTGAATAGACGCGGGTAAGTTGCATAACTATGTATCTGGCGAACGTTTGAAGTTACAAAATCTTGAAGTTTCTTTTATTTTGAATTGTAGTCGGTGATATCTCAATTCAGGCTAATAAAAGCGCACACTCCTTTTCAGGGTTGGCGAAAGGTTTTTTTTAAACGACATGGTTTTGATTGATAAATTTTCCTCCGATCTATCCAGGCGAACGATTAAATTCGTGAGACGAATTACAAAACAAGAGATATAATCAATAACGACATATTTTTAGTCATAATTAAAAAAAAAAACTCTACTTCTGATTTATTTAGTATTTGATATTTTATATTACACTAGCGAGTACCCGGCATGCGTTGCAATGCCACTAAAAAAAAAGAAAGTGTTTGTGTTTTAATTCTGTTTATTGAAGTGCTTTTGGACACACAACATTTTTTGTTTCTGTTTCGTGCGTACACGAATAAATCAGAAGATTTTCCGAGCTGTCGCTATTAGTACAAATTTGATTCTTTATTTTAGATATATCTGGATTGTGAGATTGATTTTTATATACAATAAGACCTACTGTAAGTTCGAAATTAAAAAGTTAAGACTTGGGCTCGGGCTTGTACTATGCTTATATCCTTCGCGCAAGTGCAAGCAATAACTTGACAAAGTTTTATCGGAATCGGATGAGCGGTATGGCCGTGCATAAGATACGAGCAAACCCACATTGAATTTAATATTTTAGATTTAATGTATCTACATGTTTATAAAATGCTGTGATGCCTGTTATAATACGATTTTTTAATGATTAAATTGCGAAAATGTTAATTAAAAAACCGTAATGCAATAATTCCGGAATCATTTTTTATTATAAAATTATGATTTTAAATCTGTTAAAACGATAAATATCGTTTTCTTATTCATCATCTTTGCCACTTTCTATTGCACAATCCTATTGCAATTCTCTTTTTTTATCACGTGTATTCCGTAAAATATATAAATTTTGTTTGTTTATTTAGATATGGTAAACCAGACATTATAGGTACGATTATTCATTTCAAAAACTAAGCGCTCATCAGACACGTGCTGTGGATTTCTCTTTTTCTTGGTCATTCACGTGTAAAATGAAGGGTGCGAGCGAGATACAAGGGAATGCGGACGCATGCTATTATATCCTACTTGCTAATACACAAGTTAGGCTGTGTGATAGAGAGAGAGATAAACCTACCGCACGCCGATAGTGTATATTGTACCCCGAGTGTAAGCCAGTAGTAAGTGCAAATTTCTAAATTAGCAATGGTATTTTTATGATGTACACTAGCGTAAAACAGCACCATCTGTATTCCGATTATTTTAGTCTGATTATACATTTCCACGTTATTCGCATTTTCACTGTAAAACAATATTATTGACAAAACGTTGTATTTTCACTATAAATAAGGTCTACATCTTTAATGCAATACGGTAGTTCTGCAGTTGCTGTCCATTTAAAATAATAATTTAAAATTGTATGGTAGAAAATGAGCAAATATTTGCCACACTAAAGTATTTTTATCTCAAAACAATGAAATTTGCAGATATTAGTGTTTTACAATAAGGCTACGATGTGTATATATATATAAATATATTCCCAAATTTGAAAATGCTGTGACTTATCTTTCTTTCCTTATGTATCAGCCGTTGGCAATGAAGCGTGATGCAATAAAAAAAATGTTTTTTTTTTTTTTAAATTTTTCGTTGTAAGTATGAACCGGCATATGGTAAACCGTCGTAAGTCGAGGACTACATATACTCTCATTTTCTTGTATGCCCACATATAGTTTTATTGTTTCAAAGTAGATGATAAGCATTATTTCATTTTCCGCGTTTATGCATTGCAATTTCAACGTTCATGTTCCATTTCCAATATACAGATTTCATTAGAGGGTAGTTGCGTTTGAACATAGAATTGTTTCTAAACCATTTGAGAAAAATTTCATTTAACCCATAATGTGAAATAAGAAGAAAAATTGTTTTTAATGAAAGACAAACAAATGAGTTATTTGCAGTATATCGAACTAGACAGCCCTGCACTTTTGTACGTCGCGAACAGAACAAAAGATAATTGAAATTTTTCATTTAGCAATAACTCCGCTGCAACAATGTTAGTTTTATTTAGCAATAATAAATTAACTTAAGTGCGTTTGGACAAAGGATAAATGCTTAGGTTTGTGGAATAAAAGGCAACAGTTAGTGCCACCCAGTATCGAGTTTGTTTTACCAAATTATAATTGTACTATTTTACGACCTCACGGATGACATGGCAAACATCAATTCGGACTATAAAATATCTTTTTATTTACTGTCACAATTAAAACTGCAAACGTGCGTTTTTGACTTGTAGACATTTATTTTTCGGTAACGTCTCTTTGTGAACAGTGCATTGTTTATAGCACGAAATTGCAAAATTGGCAGAATTGTATCGTTTAATTTTAAAAAGACTTAAACCTTTGAATAATAAAACTTTATAACACTATATTGAACAACATTAAACAATGCATTGTTAAGACAAAATATCATTTAAATTGCATTATTTATACAATTCAAAAAATCCATGACAATTGTCACTCGGTAACACATTATAACATGACAATATATTAATCTTCTTTTGTTTATTTAAACACCGTAATATTCATATAAAATTTAAATTGATAACTTACTTATTCCACTGGAAGGCGTTTCGCGTCTTTAATTAGCATCTTCAGACTAACGATATCGCAAGGTTGTTTATTTCTAAAGTAAAAAATGATTCTAAGTATTAATCAACCACCTGTCTTGTAAAGACTGTCAAGCTTCTTATGTAAGACAGACAGGTAGAAACTGCAATATAAAAATTAAATAACATAATTATAAGACGTCTCAAAAGTAATAATTTTTCAGAGTTTACAAATTATTTAATTAAAAATGAAGAACGTAAAAATACTTCATCGAGTAAATAAAAAATGTATCAAAATAAATAGTTCAGATTTTAACGTAATTAATAAAATCATTAATAGTAATCGATTTTTAGTGAATAACATTTTGAATAGGACAGGTGGCTCAAAACTATTAAATTTATTTGTCTTGTGATTTTCACCTCCAAACGTTATTAATTAATTTGTAATTAGTAGTTAAGATATCATTGTTTGTGTCTTAGAAATTAACAAATCCCCCCTATTCTTCATTTTTAATTTAAGAATTAGGATCATTTTTTACCTTAGAAATAAATAACTTAGAAATATACTAAGAATGCTGAAAATGCTTCTTAAAGAATCGAAACGCAGTTACATTAGGAACACAGCCAGTGGAATAACTAAAGTTACCGCCAAATCCATCGAAAAAAAACAGTAATACTCACCTAAGACATGAAATAACAACTGGTATCCATAACAATGTATATGTCTCAACGGAAATATATTTAAAAAAATGATAGACATTATGAAATTAACGCATTATTTTATTCGAATACTAAGAGTTTAATATTCGATATTCGAATCAATATTAATTTTCAACGAATATTTGGAATCTCTACACTTGATTTAATTATAATATTTAACTATTTGTTTAAAAACATGTCTGCTCCCAATGATATGGGCTGCTAACGGAAGTGTATGAAGGAACATGTATTTTTCGAAGAGAGTATGGATAGAAGGACAGGGCTAGTAGGACAGGATTAGTGAATAGCTAATTTCTCTCGCTACAGCCCGTTTTTAGAATCCGATGGGTGGGAGAATATTCTTGAAATCACAAACATTCATGCCTACGAACAGAAATCCATAAATCGATTGAAAAATCAATTTTTGACTACTGAGACTTTAATCCGAGACATCCGAAGCCAACGACGTTGATCACTCGAAGAAGAAAGATTGAGCAATTGAGCAAGAAGCAGTTCTCGTAGAAAAACTTTTGTTCAGATACCTCCACTAGATCTCGCAGAATACTGTTTGGTACATTTTAAATATCTTTAGCGTCTTATTGGATGTTTAATAATTATTAATATTTCATTTACTTCAACGCTTATTCTTACTGTTGGTAATTTAGAATGAAAATATAAATTATATTTAACAAAATGCCGGCTTTGCGCAATATGATAAATATGATGTAATAGATTCTTTATTCCGGCACATGGAGTGTGGTGAAATATACTTGAATCGTACTCGAAGTGTAAGTGATTTTTAATATCTCCAACACGTACGGCCAAAAATAAATAAACACCACAAACCCGGGATGTTCCAAGTAAACTTACAAATAAAAAAAAGGTTCTTAAATTTTAATTGATTCCTATCTGGCCAGTTTCGCTGCCTATGGAAGCAGATATGACTTAAAATTTTGAAAGCATGATTTGGTAAAATATATATTATAAAAAAAACTGAATCTGTTTTCCATTTTTTATTTTCAATAAAATCATAATACTTAATGGCCAGCGTTTATTAGGTAAAATGGTCAATATGTAATATAATTGATCATTTTTTTTATTAAACCTAACCTGACGTTTATTTATTAGGCAATTATTTACTGACCATTTATTGAATTATTAACTGACCAAATAATTAGTTGCCGGAGATGGTGCATCAATCGAATAGATTGATTATAACGTAATATTTGAATCAAATGATAAATATTCATTTATTCTTATTGTTGAGTGCTTAGAATTTTTATTTGTGATACTTGCAACGAATTACAATGTGCCGTAGATCAAAAGATTACTTAGATTTTTTTTTAATTGAAAAATGCTACATTTCGTTTAGAAAACATGAACAAAAACCTATTCTGGCGATTACGTGACAATGAAATGACGTAGAAATGACTATCTACCATGTTTTATAATTCTTGCTAAACGAAGTAAATGCCAATTCAATCAATACTCTCACTACATTGCGAGTTTAATACAATTTTGTTATAATTTACGTTATATGATAAATAAATGAAATGTTAACAGGATTGAAGTCGTTAAATTAAATTTAATAAATTTTTTGTTACTTTTTATATTTTTCTCTTTAAAAAAACAATAAATTCTACATTTATATTGAAAACAATTTGGTTTAATATCGTTTATTACTAATTTGTTTGATGACTATGAAGCTATTCTCAATTCTCAATTCTTACTTTTTCCTCATATTATTTTTTTTCTTTCCTATGAATCATGTCAAATACTTTTTCCAAGACTTTACAGTACCTTATATACAAGAAGAAAGGAGAAGTATATAAGTAAATTATCATTTTTTTTTATTCTTCACTGATTTTATTTCAGAGAAAGTGTATTCGAACATTCGTATTTTCATGCGCCAATTTTACTTAATACAATGTATTTCAAAAGAGACGGAAATTTAGTATGATTGACGAAAATTGATCGATTGTTTAATATTATGTATTTTGTAAATTCACGCATATACAAATTATTGAGACTTGGCTGAATCTTATAGTATTATCGACACTACGTATTATTCCGTATCTGCGAATATGAGATTTCACAGGAGATCATTTCAAAGATACTTAACGAAATTTCAAAGTAACGACTGCATGTATCTTCTTCAAAATGGGACAGTGCTAATATTTTAAATCAAATTTTCCTTGTTGCTTGATGCCTACCGATAGAACTGAGTGCGTAGACAATGAAGATACAAAAGACATACAATCTCATATTTTGTACTTAAGTGATTATACGTAGGGAGTGTCGTTATTATCTGTACATTTTAGATAAACCTAACCCTCTCATTGCACTGTTTACTTTTACCCAGTTTCTAAATTGCACGGTTCAATATGATGCAACGTAATTTTAATTTATTCATTCCACTACATTTTTTTCCACGGATTTTTCTCACGACTGTTTTGTATTGATCGCTTCCCCGTGTTATAAGAGGATTCAGTGTATTTCGATTTTCTCCGTCCGGGGATCCCTAAAAATAAAACTGTTTTTCCTCACAGGAAATATATTTTAATCTATTTTCACAGCGTTATCTAAATGAAACATTTAGTAATCCACATTTAAGATGTAATAAATAGTTATTCCATCCCACCCATCCGATCCAAAAAATGGAGCATAACGAGAAGGTTTTGCTAACCACTAGTCCTGTCCTAGCCCTATCTTTCTATCCCTACTTTCTTCGTAAAAAGAGAGGTTGAACAACTGAGTATCAAGCAGTTTTTGTAGAAAACGTCTGTTGAGATACATCCATTAGGAGGCCGTATACTCTACACTGGGAGCGGACATAGATAAAAAAAAAACAGTTTTTACGGTAATTCAATAATAAAATTTGTCAGCCGTTAAAACATTGAAAAATATTACCTTTTACGTCGTTGGAAACGAGTAATATCTACTTATAAAATATAGTCTTGGAGGCGTTTCTGAACATGCTCCGTTCAATATCTAGCACTTTGATATTTTAAAATAAACTTAAAATGTAAATGTTGTAATAATTTAAAATGTTGACAATAAATGAAATTATAACAGAACTTATATAGAGAGCTTGCCTGATTCATCGTATTTGAAAAATCAAACCAAAAGTTGCAATGTAATACCATTTTTACTTGTGGAGTCATAGCTCATCTATTCTGATTGATTGTAATACCTAAGGACAGAAGGAAGTGTCGACAGCCGCTTGAAGTCTTCCAACTATATTGTCTAGTGACCGAGTGACGGTATGGAATGGTACGAAACTGTGGTATGAGTGGTATGACAGACAGTATGACGGTACCAGCACAACGTTGGTAATGATATCACGTCGAAGAAAAATGATATACGCACGTTGCATAAAAGATATAAAAAATGAGGGCCTTTTTATTAGTTTTTTCTCCGCCTCTGTTTATCTGTCTCGTTTCTTACGTGACTTCAGTGGCGTAGATTTGTTCCTTGTTAAACGATTTGGAGCATAAAAAAATATTGAATCTGTCAGAAATTATTAAATTGAAATGTTTAAAGAGAAGTACAGAGTATTTCTGAAAGAAAATAGCATCATCATAATTTTATTATTATTTATTGTGTGTTGCACCTATATTATTACTATTAAAAAGAAATGAAAATAAATGTTGTAGAGGTAACTCTAATGCGTCATGTATTGTAAAATTATTTACAATGTATACAGGACATGAAGAAAAAGAAAGTATAATTAAGGTTAAACAGAAAATAAAAAAGATTTACAATTTTTTGTAAAATATTCGGAAAAAATAAATAAATATAGAATAGCTTTTAACTGAGAAAGGTCACCAACAGACATACATTGCAACAGTACATATTCTACTGAAGCAATATTGTTCTCTGTGTCAAATTATATAATGATGAAATAAACAAATCTACTATAAAATTCGAATTGTTGAGATTTTGAAAATTTCCTATGTATTTTGTCACTAACGTTTCGCGTTTCGGCATCTTTGGGCATTCGAGTACACGAAAGAACTCAAATTTGATATTGCAATTACATCAAACACCCTCAGTCGATGTCTTGAATTATATCAATATTGCTAGTACAGCAATATTGACTGAACACTACAGTAAATTAGTGTTAAAATATCGTGTTGTTTATACAAACGATATATACTATTAGTGCCATCAGTTCGAGTTCATTCGTGTACTCGAATGCCTGAAGATGCCGAAAGGCGAAACCCGGGTCGTCAGTGACGAAATACATAAAAATGTACAAAATCTCAACAATTCAAATTTGATATTGAAATTTCATCAAGCACTCTCAGTCGATATCTTAAATTAAATCTAATATAGATATGAAATGCGTCCTTTACATATGAATTCCACTTTGAAATAGATGCAACGATTTCTGACATTAATAATAAATAAGATCATGGCGTTGTAATAATATTTACTTCCAATTTGATTGATTCTAGTAGGATGTCAAATAAGTTTGAGGAAAAGTTTTATGGGTTTTACTTGAAATATAATTCAGCTGAATATCGTATAAAATAAAAAATATTAGACTGTTTCCAATATATTTCATATGTGTGCGAGATTAATTGTGTGTCAGTTCATTATTGGGATCATATTGGAATGTCTAAATGAATAGCAATATTGCATGTTGCAGATTGCTACTTGGTGTGTTGGACCCACCGAGGGTTGCCGGATTTTCAAGATCATCCATCGAACAAAATTAATAATTTTCAGAAAATAATAAAAAGTTTATTTGTCGAAATAATACTATATATATATATCCTGTAAATGAGTACCTACATATACAAAAGAGAACATATAAAAATAGATATAACTGAATATTTAGAAAAATAAAACACAACTTGTTTGTACTACTTCCGCATGTTTATAAAATGATCAGGACCGGTATCGCTTGCGAAACTGTCCTGATCATTTTTTTTCAATCCATGTCTGAGGTGTGTCAAAAGAATTTTTCTATGAGAACTGCTTGTTACTCAGTTGCTCAACCTCTCTTTTTTTGAAGAGAGTAGAGATAGAAGGATAGGGCTGGGGCAGGACTAATTGTAGGCTAGTCGCTCTCACTACGGCCCCTGAGGATCGGATGGATGGGGGGGATGTTTTTAGACATCACAAACATTCGAAAGATCAATCTATGAAAACCGTCGGCACCGGGATTTGAACCCGAAACATCCGTAGCCGTAGCCGTAGCCAACGACGCTACCAACTGCGCCACGGACGCCGAAATTATGAATATGTGAAAGTAGTACAGACAAATTGTGTTTTACTAATTAAAATATAATGCCTTTTCACTAAGAATTAACTGTTAACACCTTAAAAGTGATAACTGTATGTAATCACAACAATAGTGAGTATATAAATTTAAAATTTGGTACATCTGGCTATCTACAAAAATAATTTTCCACGAATATAATTATAAGTATAATTGAAGTAGGAACTCGGGACAGTCCCGGTGAAATCAGGACGTCTGGTAACCATGGATTTACCTGACAAATTTACTGCTATAATAAATACTTCGAGTGGATTCTTAATTTTCTTGCCAAACTATAATACTTGGGAATATGTACGCCACTGAAAAGCAATGGCCCAGTGGCATAGTGATATTCTTTTCTATTGTGATTACGAAATAGTGCGTTTGTGTAAACGGCTCTGCCTTTATTCTGAAATTCTTTTGGAGGTGTGGAAAGTAAACTCATTTATATAATAAAAAGTCCTATTGGTATTGCCCAAGAATCTATCTTATCAGTATTCTAGTAAGATTTTAAAGTTAGGAAAATGAATTATGTCTAAGCTAATATTTTTTCATATAATAATTATTAACTGTCAATGTTGCTTAACATTTAATTTCAGATAAGAAGTTATTGATTTGTAGGCGGTTGTTAAAAATTCCATTAGGAGACCATATGCTCCACATTGGGAGCGAACATGGTAAAACAATTATTTATACATAAGACAAATTTTTAGACTATGTACATAATTTGATAAATTAAAATTTGATCGATTGCATATCATCGCTGTTCTGGAAGAAGACCTTTTTAATTTTGCTTGATTGTACAAAACTGTATTTAAGTTAAAGTATAATTTATAAAAATAATCGTGTTCTTCCATACGGTATAGTTCGAAATAAGTAACATTTTGGTATAACGAACTCAATATGTAATTTTTTGATTTAGTCATTTCTTCCAGAACAACGACGATATGAACAAATTAATATTGCACTTTTATTCATATACGAATTTATTTATCAAATTAGAGTCGTCACGTATTTTAAAAAATATTATCAATAACATCTGTGTTGTTTAGCTTCATACATATTATAATTATAGCTCGCTGAATGCAAATATTTACTTCGAGAAAGGATTTTAGAGAGCATCGCAATTGTATCTCTAGACGATTCTCTTGCCATAATAATATTCAAAGTCACAATAATTTAGCTTAATGTGCCAAGGATGTGCTCAACTTTATAGTTCCAACCCATATTAACTTGACAAGGCTTCGCGTGCTCCATGCATGAAAACAGGGTACCCTTGAATTGACCTTTCTTTAAAACAAACCCTTATTATTTAATCATTTGGAGGTCTCAGTTTAATTGAATTGGGAATAATGTGAGACGTTTGAGAGCATATATAATGTTGTATAAAGTTGTAGTCAATTTTAATGCATTGGAATAATTGAAATGGCAGTTTTGTATGTCTCAAAAATAGTAACATTTCTCAGAATGGTTAAAAACAACACTTACTTAAAATTTTAGATAGAATGCGAACACTATGATAGTTTGAATTGTTATATTAAAGGATACGTTCCAGAGACTATTGTGCAAAAAAAAAATTGTAAAAAAGATAAGACGCACATAGAAGAGCTACATAAATGTGTCAAAACAATGACAAGTCATGCATGAGTTAAGAGCATTTTTATTTTTAAATTGTCCAAATAGCAAAAATGAAAATACTAATATTCACAACGGGCCAAAGTGTTTTTGAATATCTGCATATTCTGTATTTATTACGCAACAACTGTAAAAAAATAATTGGACTGTTTCCTTAGACCGTGCAAAAAAACCGTGTAAATGAAGAAGTGATGTTAGATGTCCTCTATAGTAGTAACTGTTAATTGGGGGCCTTGACAAAATACAGATATTTTTTCTTTTTACTTCAATCTCCGATAAACACACCGATCGTCCAGTTCATTACTAAATACATTTCCAAATAACCCATACTGACAAAATGGGAAAAGCAATATTCATATGGTAACTTTAAATCAAATATTATTGATTTTTTACCGACTTTTATACATTTTATAAACAGGTGTTTAATAATTAGATACTTACCAAATATAGTCAGTAGAAGGATATTTAGTAATATCCTTTTACTAACCTAGAAATATCAACATTTTGTTTAATTCTTTATAACGTTACATGTCACAGTATTTTTGAATTATCTGAGTACTGAATCAAATAGAGCGCAAAGGTTTACACAATTATATTTAACTACAATTTAATTTAATTTTGAATTTTATGTCTAACGAACTGGGCGATCGACATACTTAACACAGAAATGTTCCAATATATATCAAGGTACTCGATTTTTTTCGTGCCATATCCGCTCTCAATGCAGAGAAAATAACCTTTTAATGGAGGTATTTCAACATAAGTTTTATACAAGAATTGCTTTTTACTGAGTTGATCAATCTTTTGTTTTCGAAGAGATACAAATATTCAAATAATTATCAAATTAAACATTAATCTCTTCCACCAACGATACAATATCAAAGTATCACTCAAAAATTGGCTGTTAGAACGCATTGTGGATATTTAAAAAGTGCATAATCAATGGTATTTTGGCCAATTTATGTAACCCTCAAAATTGAAATTTTTCAGGAGAGAGTAAAACCTGTTTTTATCGAAAACATTATATGATGGTTTGCGTTATGAGTCTCTGAAATACACTCCTGTAAATTGTCGTGTTTACAGATACGGGATTATACGTAGGAAGTGTCAATATAATAGTGGCTTAAAATCAAGTGGGACGGGGGATCAGAATTTTTAAACCTAAAACCAATGTCAAATGATTTCCCTTCCAAAAAGTGGTCAATTAATTTTTCTAATTTACATCTTTGGCCAAAGACCTGCTCTGTCGTCTTTAAAATGAGATCGAATCATTAACTCATTTTCGTATTTTTTGAGGGTTACATAAATTGGCCAAAACACCATTGATATGTAAAATAGGGTTGTAAATAATTGCACTTTTCATTTCGATAGTTTGCACTTTGGATTGAATAGTATTAACTTTGATTTTAATAGTTTCCACTTAGACAAGGATTCTTTTAACAAAGTCAGTTAAGTTTGAATTGTTGAGATTTTGTACATTTCCATGTATTTAATGCAAAATACATAGGAATGTACAAAATCTCAATAATTCAAATTTGATACTGAAATTCCATCAAGCACCTTCAGTCGATGTCTTAAATTAAAAAGTCAGTAAAGTTGTAGTAGGTTATGTTAGGGTTGATATGGCTTGGTTTGTTTAATGTATTCTAATGCGTGGAGCAATGACAACATTGGCGGCCTAATATAGGGTAGAAGAATAAGTGAGATTTCATTACAACTTGGTGCAACTATCGATTTCAAAATGTGAGTATTTATATCGACTGAAACTTATTTTATAAAATAATGTAATATATTTCTTCAATGTTAAAATATATTTCATTATGTGGGATCACTTTATTTTTAGTGAAAGAGTTTGTTTTTTGTGGAATGTGTTTGTTATAAGTGGAAACTATTTTTATGAAAGTGAATATTATCTAAACAATAGTGCATTTAATTGTAAGCCTGTAAAATATATTTCATTTCGTTTTTGGATGCGGAACACAATACGTAGTGGAATGAGCCGTTTTTCCACTCATTAAGCGATTTGGACGTTTTAACGTTACATATTTGTATATTATATTACATTATTATTATATATAGTCTTCGAAAATATTGTAGAATATTGAGGGAGGCGCTACTGCGAAAAAATCACACCGCTGTACACCATTCCTGATCTATCGTAGGTAAATTAATATATTTACTTACATTACAAACCAGAACAAACATAATATATATTAAATTTGTTATTATTACTACACAATACGTTGATGATAAAAGTAGTGTTCATAAATTAATTCTAGAATTTGATTAACAAATACATTATACAGTAAAACAACCCTTTATTTAAATTTACATAAATTATATACCCTAACTCCACGAGGCAGCCTGATTTTATTGCACGTGCAAGCATGCAAAATAATCTTTACACACATTCCGAATGTAAGTACTGAGTTAAGAATTTTTCAGCAAGGGCGGCGTGCGTGAGTGATCGTATAGAATGCGTATTCAGGAATTATTTTTCATTGCTTTTTTTTAGTACTGCGAAAATTTCATTTGAAATATGTATTGTTAAGTTAATAGATAGGTTACTTGCAAATGTGGTCCTGTAAAGTAGGATGCTGGGCACACCATGTGGGATTCTCATTTAATACATGAAGAATGGGAAGAGCTGTGAAAGTTGGTCCAACCTTCTATTTGTACTAGTGGTTTGCACGAGCCCGGGCTTGGCCCGTGGGCCGGGTAGAGAAAGTTGACGTTCGGGCTCCGGCCAGGCCTATATACTGATAACTGAATACTTTTGATAACAAAAAGGCGATAAGTAAACAATTTATTACGTTTTGAGTATCATTGGAAACAACAAAATCTTTTATTTAATACATATAGCGGTAGCATTTTATATTTTGGTAACCTGAAACTGAGCTCATAAAATTTTGTGTATGTTAAAATAGTTCGTTCAGTATCTGCTTTCTATTGATTTTAGATAATAGACAGTTTCGTGTGTCAAAAATTCATTATAAAAAAATACAACAGATTCGTTAAAAATGAGAACGACATAAAGAAAAAGTTGAAAAATGGTGACTGTTGTGATGTGTAGAAATTATTTCGAGAAATAATAGATTTTTCTACATAAGTTGGGTAGATACGATACGTTCAGTGTATTAAATGTCAATCAATTTTATACTACTGTATTTTTTTTAAAAAATCGGGTTGGCTTCACGGGTAACAAGTGTGGTATTAAGACTCGAGTTCGGGCCGGGTCGGGACTGAAGTGAACTGGCTCGGGCCGGGTAATTTCGTAAAATTCCGGCCCGTGCAGACCTCTAATTTGTACCGATAGGTCACGCAGACTTGATGGCAAATTAGGTAAATTACAAGGCCTTTAAAATATTCGCGGAATTATACGGAGAGCGACTAAACCTTGATTATCTGGAGGGATTGATTTTCGGCACCTTTTCAGTACACACCATTAAGTCCCGGGCAGTTGCTTCTTATTTTGATTCGTTTTACTCACTGGAAAATGTCGCGACCTCCGCCTATCGCAACAACTCCGTTTCCCTTGTCAATCCTTCGCCACTCACTCCTGCATCCTGCTGATCTGAAAGCCATCGGTAAGGAGAGTCTGACCTTCACTTTGGTTTCTCCTAAGATACTCATAAATAAGAAAAAATCTGTAGATACGCTAGGCGTTTGCTACGCCACTGGATACTGCCGTATAAAATTAACGGATGGAAAACAGTGGTGAGTGGAGGAGGGCATGTGTTATTACAATATGATATGTTTCCCTCCTACTCATCCCGACCTAAAAATAGGGGGTAGCAAAACGATAAGCAGGATAGCCAAATGGTCGACAGTGCTTTCATACACTCAGTTTAAACGTTTTAAAAAAATGATTTTTGAATCGATGCTCACTTCGCTGCCATTTTGTAAATGGAGTAATATGAATCAGGATGCTGATCACATCCTTCGGGACTGTCCAGACATGGACATCGAACGGGAGAAATTGCTGAAGACGATAAGACCATCGGTCGGATCTGTCACCTCCATCGATTGTGCCGACTTGGTTGCATCTCCGACTAATTACAAGGCATTCATAGAGTTCACGGCGTCGTATGGAAAACAAACATTATTTTCTAAAAACATTTCTTTTAAATTATTGTTTATTATTTAACTAGAGTGCATGCAACCAAGTCTTTCTCCTCTGACAGTATTGTTAAAAATTTGAAATACGCATAATATTGTTACGCCGCGGAATTCACTCTGTAAGAAGAGTGTGAAGCCGTAGTGTTAGCGATGAGTACAACATTGAGTAGAGTAGGCAATCTAAAAAATCGATTTTATGAATTCGTACCTAAAGGCTTGGGTGTCTGCGATTGTATATCTTCTCACCCACCCACCATCTATCCGATATTGAAAAGAGAGCGTAAAAAGGGCAACTAACTAACTACTAGTCTTTTCCCAGTTTCACTTGGTTGGTATAAAATTAAACTTGATTACCCAAAATGAGTGGTCGAACCAGTGCAGGAGGTGTAATGGCAAAAAAGTTATCGTTATTTTTTTTTTTTATTAAAAATGAATTTCCAGAAAGTTACCGCCGAATCCATCGGAAAAAATATGGGTTAGGTTTAAGACTAAATATACAGGCGAGGTTTGACCAATAGAAATGTCACAGTACAGCTATGACAGAAGGGAGAGGAAAACCGACATGTATCTTCAAAAAATTGTATGAACTTCTTTTGTAGAATATAATTGGCCACATCGCCCGCAAGCCTACCGACGATCTCGAGAGGCTCGTCATCACACGATAGGTCGAAGGCATAAGGGGACGGGGAAAATCCCCAGCTTACTGGAGTGACCACTCCTTACCGATGGCCATCAGAGCAGCGGAGTGCAGCAACGAGTGGCGAAGGATCGTCAAAGGCAATGGAGTTGTCGTGATGGGCGGAGGTCACGACCCTCGACCAGTACGACTAAGAAGTAGAAAAATTTCAATTGCAGCCAATGAGAGTGCACTGTTGAACTGTCATGGCCACCAGTGTTTGTTTACTTATCATGGCTTAAGCATCTATTCCACAGTTTTTTTGATATTGCCAAAAACAAGCATTGACGGAGATTCCGAGTTATGATACTCTCTCTCTCTCATTTTACCTGTCAAACATGTTAGGTTAACGTAAAATTATATGTAGAAAAAAGCTGTAAATAAAAAAAGTACTAATATATTAATAATGTATTTTTAATTGTTCTTCGTCTAGAAGGTGTGCTAAATATTAAACTGTGCACTTCCGTGCAATTATTTTACTCTCGAGTTATTTTGCGTGAATTTTTAATTTGCGAACAAATAATAATCGACAATACGTAAAGCGCGTATCTCAGATCTTTTATAATGAATATTAAATAGTAAGAGTAATAAACGCATGAGTTTGCGGTTTTTTTTTCACATGGGAACTAAGAATTGCAGATTTTTTTACGATTGCATGCATTAAATAAATTATAAGTACCGATTATAAAAATTAATATGTGCCTTTTTTAAATGAATTTTCTATTTGCTAATATTTAAAAAAAATTGGCTTATTGCTTTGCAGTTTTTTTGCTTGATTTTTCACCGAATATTGATGCTTACTCATTTAAAAACCATTACTACACTGACAATAATGAAACACTTCTATTACAACATTATTCAATACGTTAGTCGGTTGTAGGGCTTGCAAACCCGGTATAACTGAAACTGGATTCCCGGTATTTCAGCTGTTTGTCAATAATAACGGTTTTCAAAACTATTTAATGACAGTTCCTCCAATAAACGTTGACTTTGGGTGAGCTGTTTATGCAGCCTTTTATCTCCATTTGTCATCAAGATTGATAGCATCCAGTATTGATGAATTACATTTAAAAAAATAAAATACAATTAATTTTGTACCACTTTCACATTTTATATAGTGGTCATGATTGTTTTCGCTCATCGGTTGATGAATGACTCCAGTTCTGGTCAAAATAAAAAAATGTGGAAGTGTGCAGAACAACTTGTATTCTATTTTTTTTTTAAATATAATGCTTTCCACCAAGAAGTGATAGTTAACAACTTAAAAGTTATTGATAAGCAAAGCTCTTTAAAGTTAAATATATTTATTATTAATTCAGGAAAACTACAAATTTAGAGTATTTACGAAAGCTGTGATAACATAGCATGCTTTTATACCGATATTTAATACAATATTGTTATTGATTCATTCGGCCAGTATTGTCCATTTTTTTTGTTCATTTTTATCTGTTTTCCTTCTACTTGTTTCGATATTTGAAAATCATATTAACAATAATAAATATCTAAAAATAGAACAGAAGAAAAACCTTGCAGGGTTGACCACTCGATAATAGGCTTGAAAACTAAGGCGAAAAATTGAGCACGATATGAAAGTCGCTATAGGCAGCCAAAGCGTCATTTAAATAAATATGCATTGAAGTAATATCATATATTACTATCATAAACAGTTTTAACATTTTACGATGTGAGGAATAATTAAAGAAAGCTATTTGCAATTAAAACATGCTATTTTTTAATCACTCTTTCATTGAAAATAACGCAGATGATTGTTTGCGTATATCAAAACGGAGTGTGTCGAGTGTAATTATGAAATTCATCATTATAAAGTGCAACAAATGCGTTTCGTGCTAAACACACCGTGTCACACATAAAACCCTTCACTCGACGCAAACTTATCCGCACTTCCTGTATGAATAATTTAAAATTTGCATAAAGGGAGCTCGCGTAATTTTTGCATCAAAGCATTTGCACCGTTTGAAGTGCTGAATGACTTGACTACCAAAAGATTGGCGCAGAAGCAAAAAATCATAAATTACATAATTGAATTGGCATTGACATGGCTTATCTTCATTTTAATATGGCAAAATATTGCATCGATGGGATAATTCTTTAAAGGGCAGGCAAACTTATTACACCAAACTTTCTTTTTGCACTTTGAGACGGTTATTTAACCAAAGATAAAAATCACATATTGCACTGCATTATGTGCACCTTGTGCAATTCCAATGTGGTTTAAAAATGATTATGACACATTATGAAGTATCATTTAATGTACTTAAAAAAATGAAATAACACCATCTGATACCCAAATTTTTATTTAAAATCAATGAAACAGAAGACGGAAATTTTATTCAAGATGCACTTGTAGATAAATCGCCAATAAAAATTTCCACTGATGAGAGTGATTTTTCGCCACAAAACAGAAAACGGGTACGTTTATTATCTAGTAGTATAATTTGGTTATGTGATATTTATTTTCCATGTCTGCTCCCAATGTGGAGCATATGGTCTCTTAATGGAGGTATCTTAACAGAATTTCTCTATGAAAACTGCTTGTTACTCAGATGCTCAACCTCTCTTTTTCCGAATAGAGTAAGGATAGAAGGGCAGGGCTAGGACAGAGCTCGTGGGTAGCTAATCGCTCTCGCGACCCCCGGATTGGATGGGTGGGAAGTAGTTTTAGACATCACAAACACTCAGACTACGAACAGAAATCCATAAATCGATTTAAAGATCAATATAAAATTTGGATTATTGAGATTTTGTACACTTCCATGTATTTTGTCACTAACGACCCGGGTTTTGTCTTTCGGCATCTTCAGGCATTCGAGCACACGAATGTACTCGAACTGACGAGTCAACTGAGTCAACGAGTCAGTCAACGAGTCGAGTCAACTCAACGAGTCAACTGAGTCGAACTGACGGTCAGTTCGAGTCCAT
Organism: Himalopsyche phryganea; assembly: GCA_022494535.1. NCBI lineage: Eukaryota > Metazoa > Arthropoda > Insecta > Trichoptera > Rhyacophilidae > Himalopsyche > Himalopsyche phryganea. Next base: position 49,715 of record JAGVSL010000071.1, read on the forward strand.
TCGTGTGCTCGAATGCCTGAAGATGCCGAAAGGCGAAACCCGGGTCGTTAGTGACAAAATAGATGGAAGTGTACAAAATCTCAATAATCCAAATTTGATATTGAAATTCCATCAAGCACCCTCAGTCGATGTCTTAAATTAAAGATCAATAATTTATGAAAACCGTCCGCACCGGGAATTGAACCCGAGACATCCGTAACCGTAGCCAACGACGCTACCAACTGCGCCACGGACGCTGACGATATGATATATAATGTCAAATATATTTTTTAAATAACACATAAGTTGGAACATATCTATCATTTTTATATGACGACGTTATCTTTTTTTGCACGATAGTCTTTGGAACGTATCCCCAGTGCAAAAAGAGAATTTGGAATAATTCTTTCCGAAAATAAAGCGGCAAATGGTGATAATCAAAGTTTTGACTCCTGATTTCTGATCTAGCCAATTCATAGCTGGCTATGATCACTTCGCTGCCAAGCTCTTCCAGTATGGCCAGTTAGTAGTGCAATGCGTAAATACGGCAATATGATTCAGGATACTGATCATATATCAGGATACATATATATACAGGATATATGATTCAGGATACATCTTTAGGGAATGTCCAGAGGATACGACTTTATTGCAATTATCATCAAACCAGAGTTTCGTGAAACTTCACAATATTTCATGAGTACATTGCTTAACTGGTGGACTTCTGTGTCTAGCTTAAAGTGATTTAATATAATGCCTTTCAAAAAACCCATTTTCAACGCATCTGAAATTATTGCCACTATATTTATGCTTTAATATTGTATCGTTCACTGAATAGTGCCAACTTGCAATCAAGATAATAAAAATTGAAAAATGATCATATGCTGAATTTGCAAAGTTGATTTACATGCGATAATTTTATTGATACGAAATGCTTTTTAATATTCATGGCTTTTCTATGGGTTATAAATAATTGCATTTTGTGTTAGATAGTATTCACTTGGTACACCTGAACTTTTATTTCGATAGTTTGCACTTTGGATTAGATAGTGTTAACTTAGTCCACTCAAACTTTGATTACAATAGTTTCCACTTAGTCACGGATTCTTTTAACAAAGCGAGTTAAGTTGTAGTAGGTTATGTTAGTGTTGGTCTGCTGGTTTTTGTAATGTATGCTAATGCGTGGAGAAAAGACAATGTAGGCAGTCTGATATAGGGTAGAAAATAAGTGGCATTTCATTACAGTTTCGCACAACTATCGATTTCAAAGTGTAAGAATTTATGTTGAGTGAAAAGTATGTTATCAATGTGAAAATTGTTTTTTGTAAGTGTAGTATATTTCTTCAATGTTAAAATATATTTTATTATGTGGGATCACTTTATTTTTAGTGAAAAAATTTGTTTTTTGTGGAATGTATTTGTTATGAGTTCTGAAATTCTCATGACTATTAATTTACATGCTCCCAATCTTTATCAACGTGGCCGAAACCATAAACAAGCAATTTTTATTCTTAAAAATTGTTCTTTGCGTCGGTCATTCGAGTCACCAGTTCCAACAGTCATTCGGCTGATCAATGCATTGCCTAGAGAGCTGAATATTTTCAGCACTAAACTCTGGTTATTGTCGCCAAATGTGTGCTCCTTGTAAATTAATAATGTATTGTATATATATAATATAAGTTAAAAAAAGTTTTTATTTTCATTATTGTTTTCACTATTATTATTGTTGTTGTTATTGTTACTGCTGTTATTTTTATTTAAATGCATGGCGCATTGGCGTCAGCTGTAATGCCATGCATTCTATTTTTTTTTAATTTACAATAAATAAATAAATAAGTGAAAACTATTTTTTATGAAAGTGGACATAATCTAAACAACAATGCATTTAAATGTAAGCCTTTTTTTATGTGATCATTATGTAGATATGCTTAAAATATTTATTGTAAATACTAAAAATACTAACTATTTCGTGAATGACATTATGAGTTGGTCTCCATATCTTTCAAGAACAACTGTTCATCTACCTTGAATCGTAAATGCGATCTATATTTTTTTAATTCCATGTTGTTCCGCAGCAATTTGATTGCAAAAGTTTTTGAAAAATATCTGGCTCATTGGCGATTTCCTGTAATGCCATTTTATTGTTTTCAAGAAAGCGTGTTTTCGGAAATATTTGACAATGTCCATACCTATTGCACGCGGTCGGTGAAAACGTTTTAAAAAATTGATAACCATTACAAATTTAATAATTATAACGCAGCGAAAATATGAGAAAAACAATTTTCCAATAATTGACTAAAATTACATAGAAGAAAAGATACACGATACTTGTTATGAACACAGCGAAATATATGATGTGGGCACAGACCGAAAGTTTTCGAGGAGATGTTTATACAGGGTGTTTAAGCTGTGGTGGCTGCATTAGGTTAGCTTTGAAAACTCTGCGACTATAATATCAAATTTATATATAACTTTTCCCGAACAAAATTTTGAATGCCCTATGGATAATGCAGTTCGGAGACTCGCCTAGTGGCTGAAGTTTAAACTAAGTGTGGTTTTAATCTGAATAAATTTATGGTAGTTTGCGACAAGAAATGAAAATTTATACAGTGAAGGATTTTCGGGGAGATCTCTGTCGGTTCATGCGATTTTTTATCGAGTTAAAGAGTATACAAGAAATAAGCGGTGTCACAATTTAATATCATTTACAAAATAAATGTAGTGAACTGAACACTACGAGCTACTTTCATCTTCAAAGTATTTTTTCTTACACAGCCATCCATTGACTTATTGGCTAGGAATTCCTTTTCCGGAATCTTTCAGTGCAAACATACAACGGGTGTTGTTAGGATGACAAACTAGTCCTCATTTAGACACATTTGTAAATCTTTGGATCCCCAATGCAACTCAAGCACACTTAAAGTTCTCTTTATCTTTATCGATAATTAACACAAAATGTTATTAGTACGTTGCTGCAAATTTTGATCGTCCATTTTTACGCCAAAGTGCACACGAATATTTATGTGAGTATTCCAACAGCATACAAAAAACTAGTTGTATCAGCGTGAAATTTATGCATGTAATAGTTCTAAGCTTAGCACATTAACACTATGCGGTTATTCCGAAACCTCGATGTGTTACAACTTGTTTCATACACCGGCGTTTTAATGCTTATAAGTATAAATAATTATTAACCACACGATACTATAATATGATACACCCGATCAGACAGGGGTGGAGGTAAAGAAGGTCAACAAGGGATAAACACCTATCCGAACTATTTAGTCAGTGAAAACACCTCAGTTGTTCCAAATCAATATCTTTATTGTACTTATAAGTTATGATTTTTATAATTTACAGAAGTTAATGAAGGTCACAAAAATACAAGTTTAAAATGAACAGTAGAAGAACAGGAAGTGAATTTGACAAAGCAAACTGTACCTTTCGTTGAGCTTGGGGGCACCCATTACTCGGACGCAAAGTGTATTTCTCAGTTTAAGAGCTGGCTAACGTAGACATAGACAAAGCTTAGATAAAAACGAAGAATTTTGTCGGCAATGGGTCCGACCGGGTAACGGCAACCGAAAAATAAAAGAAACTCGAACGGTATATACTGGATTCATGCCTCTGACAATCGACATGGGCAAGCTAGCCGCAATTTTTATTATCAAGGATTTTTATGACAGGGTAAACATGTCTTTAGGGTGTGAATTATTTGCACAATGATTCTACAATTAATAAAAATAATTTGAATGCACAAATCTATAAAATGAATTTTTATATGCTCTGCCAATGCCTCTTTGACGGCAATTTTCCTACCTAGATGTGATTCGAGAAGGCCTCTGGGTAGGTTGACACAGCGTGAGTGTGTTAAATATTGATTATTTGATTCAATTGAGAGCTACATCTCTCACACGGAAATCGTCTCTCGAAAAATTTCAGCATCTAATATAGAAATGTTCTAAGAAACGAAAAATTTGATTTTGTATCATTTTTTAGTTAGTGTAGTCGTCATATAATATTCATTAAAAAATGTTCTTGACTATGGCTGGCCAATGGCAGCCAAAGCCACCGACTTACACCTTTTAAAAACATGAATTATTTTTCCCTCGCAGTTTATGGAAATTGATTTTGCATTGTATATTGTTCGGGAGCTGTTTTTCTCGAATTGCTTTGAATTTGTAATGGGTTTGTTGCATTTTTGTGTGGGTGTCGTCGAATCTGTTTCAATCACTGATTCTTAAGGAAAATAATAAAAAAAATGAGTTTTATTTTTCATAACAAAAATAGTACTATTCAAACAATATCCATCGTGATGATTTCGACACTCCATTTTCACGTAATCTGCTCTATTTTTATTCGTTGTATTGATGTGGGGTGAATATTTTTTTATGAAACATAAACATGTGGTACGACTTGAAATATTGGGTAAATCCAAATGAGGAGCTTGTTATAGATAAACACACTTTACGCATAAAACTTTATCAACGAACAAAATATGTATGTAACTGTTTAATTTGATTTATCTCTTCTCATTTATTCATTTTACAATGAAGAAGGCTATAAATATGCAGTATTTTTAGTAATATCTAGAAAACACTTGAAAACACACATTAACTGCGCAATATTTCACTTTAGTAGGCTGATTGACAGCTGACTGAGCTGGCGTGGCTGACAAATGCATGCACGCTACTGGCTCATTTAGGATTGGGTCAATTATGATACAAAAACTCATATTTTGTCATTAAATTGCATGGAAACTATGAAGATTTGAGTGGCGTTGAAAATGCGATTCTGTTCTTTTGAATTTGTCCTTTAATGCTACAGTGATATCTCATTTTTTCTCAAAACAGGATTTGAGTATATTTGATCGCAAGCTCCTCAAATATTAGCATTAATAATAAGCAATCCATATGAGGTGGTTCGTTCAAATTCAAAGACTAATAGGATCGCTATCTTACCAGAGTACTCGACGCTGTGTATGTCATCACTTGTTAAGATTCTACAGTCTTTACTATGCGTATCCTTTACACAGCAACGTTAAGCGTCAATGATTTCTAAGAGTGTGTGACCGTCAGATCAAAGATTTGGTTGCTCTATTTACAGTAATGCGTGCTACCGTTACAGAGTGGTAAATGTCGTTGGCTTCTGTTGCGGTGTCGACGGGTTCGAAACCGGTTGATTTTTCAATTTATGTAAGTGTCCGTAGTTTTGTCCTAGCGCTATAATAATATCGTTAATCTTTGCGGAAAAATACGATGATCAACTGAGTAACTAACAGTTCTGTTGAAATAAGCTCAAATAGAAGTCTATATGAGTCGCTTAGTCGCTAAGCACACTCCCGAAGGTTTTTAGAGTTTTGCGTAAGTCATGAAAAAACTGTTATGGGCAGTATGATAGTTTTAAGTATAATTTAAATTATTTTGTGTTTTCCGGTGAATAAGGAAAAGTAAAATATTTTTTTACATTGTCATTTTTCCGAAGCGTATTGACAGTGTAAAACGAGTATCGAGATTGTGTAAAAAACGACATTTTTGAGCTTGGAAAAGTTTTGAAATTTTACACTTGCAACTGGAAAAATTGATAGATCTATCGATAAAGCACATGCGTACATTAAAAACTTATTTTACTGAAAAATCACCAGGAGCGTGTTTGGCAACTCATATATTTCACATTATAATTTTATAATTCAGTGGCAACATTGTAATTCAAAGTATGATGCCGTGGTTTGTATCTTGAAAATGTTGTGGGCTATGGAATGAAAAATTTTGGGAGGCACTGTATTATACCACCAAGAATCTGTTCCAAATACTGTTCTGTTAAGCTTCCAGCCCAAGTCATTCCAGTGCCCTTCAGCCCTGCGCTATTCATCATATTGCTAGTTATCGTTTTTCTTACATAAATACGGACTTTGAAGTTCATATAACAGTATTATAGAGGTAATGAATACCGATAGTCTTAATTAATAATTACTCCATGATTTATCGGACTACTCATTACATAAAGATACGATTACATCGCTGCTTTATGTTTATGTTAATGCATAAAATGATACTACGTTATTTTAGCATGTCGCCACCAATTGATTTGTAATAAGAAGATTGGACAGGGCCGTACCTTGATGCACTCGTTTTATGATTATGTGGCGTCCGTTTGCAAAATTACAAACCGAATTCTATAATAATTATTTCAAAAAAATACTAAGTATGTCTTTTTAAAAATCGTTGATAAGATTAGAAATGATGATAAGATTTAAAATCACCGTATGTGATATACCCTGCTCTTTTAGCCAAAAGGTCAAATACCTCGGGGTATACTTGGACCGCTCCCTCACCTGGTCTGCTCACATTGCCGAAGCAAGACGTAAAGCTCACGTTGCGATCGGTGCGTTGTACCCGATCTTCAACGCCAGAAGCTACCTCAGCGTAGAAAATAAAAAGGCACTCTACAACACGGTCATTAAGCCGACCATGCTGTACGCCTCCCCCATATGGTCTGTAAACATCTCCAACAGCAATCTCCTCCTACAGAGGGTCGAACATAAATGCCTGCGCACAATCTCAGGCTCGAGGAAAAATTCCAACACACGATACCTTCGTGCTTGGTACAAAGGCCTCGACATCCTAGAGACCCTAAGTCCACACCGCGCCAGCTTCATGCAGAGATTGAAGCAGGGGCCTCACCTCGCTCCAACTCTCAAAGCTGAGAAAATTCAAAAATTTAAGCTCCAACTTAAAGCCTCCAAGAACCTCGTCAAGACGATGTCCAACTCCTTATGCTCCCCCTCCCCCTCTCTTACAGGAAATTCTTCTCTAGCGGAGGTGGATGCGGAAGAGGCCGACGGCCACGTCGGTTTTCAATAAGCCGCCCTAAGAGATAAATCTTAAAGTAACGAGCCAGGCTCGAACATTTTAGTTAGGGACTGGGCAAGTCTAAAATAAGCTAAGTAAGTTCTTCAAACTTACGCCAACATTACGAGCAATTCTGGTTAAGAATTGAACTTTTGTTAATGATTCAAAGACAATCATTCTCGTATGGGGTTTTTTCTTAAATGTTTTCCCCACACAAAGCCTTCAGCTGACAGAATCTTTTAGATAGCAGTACGTAGCTAGCTTACATGCGGGAAAAGGATATAAAGACTTAGTCTGTACCCACCCTAGCACTGACTTTAGCCAGGAAACTAGGAGTCCGCTTCATGGACTCCACATAATAGTTTCAGTAGGAAAAAAAAAATATACTCTTTCTCGTTTATTGCAATTAGTTTCTATGATTTTCTTGAAGACAGTTACACAAATAGATTTACACATTTTAAATTTAAAACTCTGTTAGCGGTTTGACTAGCAAGCGGTGGTCTAAGTCGCCGCTTCGCCGGCGGACGACTCCCACTGGGAAAAGTCAAGAAGCGACTCCTTTTTTTTTAAGCAGCGCACGCTTTTTGTTCACTTACAACTGTAAACAAACAGCGGCAACCAAACAAATATGACAAACTCTTAAACGCCTCAGGAGGGGTATTACATTTTGAGTTAATTTTATTTACCGCACAAACAAACTTTTTCTGCACATCATTCGCATCGAGTGATATTGAGCGAATGCTGAGATGTGCCACTGCCATATGGTAATAATTTTAGTAATATAATAAATATACAATTCACTGTATACAATCCGGAGACCCTGTTTATAAATAATTACGTAATGGCCGTGGCGACATAATTCGCAAACAGATGCCACCGGTTCGCGTGGAAGACGGCGCGGCAGGCAGCACGCAAAGTCGATACGGGCTGCGGGACTCTCGCTAAAACTGGAGACTACACACCTGGCCACGACTACCAACTTAAGCTGCATTTATTACAGGTAACAGGTTTTAAATTTTCAATGGTGTACTATTTAAATTTTACACGCAGGGGTGTAGTTAGGAAAGCAGATTGTGTTTATAATTATAAGAGTGTTTTTTGAAACAATTTTCGCTTTCAATTTGCAGTATATATCGATACCTAAGTTCCAAAGTGTAACAAGTCAAAAAATTGCAGTTTTCAGTTAAGTATAAGGAAATGCTTAGAACAAAGATATTAATCAAAATGGTCATTAGCTAATTCGTTAAATGGTCAGTATACATGTGGTCAAGTTATAAAATAAACCGTCAGATATTTATATAAAACGGTCAGTTTTTTAATTAAACCTAACCTAACCTAAGCATTATTTACTAACGAAACATAGTTATTAATGGATCATTTATTATTTCTTACTTACCATTTTTGGAATCAGTTACTTACCAAAAAATTGTTGTATAGTTATATATTATGTCACTAAGATAATATTGGTTCTTAATGAAAGTATGTGGAGCCTGCGAAGCGGACTCTCAGTTTCCTGGTTAGTGTAATATTTGATTGAAGACAGATGTATTCTTAATATCTCTTTTTAATTATTAAATTTGACGTGCAATAAACATTTGAGATTATCTGAGATCGATAAAAATTTGGTTTCATAATGTATTTTTTTAATGTACAAAGCTCTGAATATCAGCTGTCGCATAAGTTTAATGAAAGTTAAACTTATTTCTTTTCTGTGTGATGTAATGAGTATGAGAAGAAATTATTAATTCTCGACTCCCAGCTGTTGAAGTCTAACGTATTGAGCCCCAAGGTAGAGAACAAACAGTATCATAATATATTCCCAGAAACCGAGGGCAGCAGTGCCAGCTCGAGTATTATCATGGCATAATTTCATTACGTTGGGTATGATGAATATATAAAATTCAATGAATATTTGGTAGAATAATCAAAATTAGCGAGAATTGTTATTTATTTAGGGTATTAAATTTAATATCATCAATAAATTTAAAATACAAAAACATTATTAAAAAAGCTTGAGGCACAACCAACCAAAAGTATGCTATATCAGTATTTAAGCCGTTATGAGAAGATCACTTGATTACGTATAATTATTACATGATAAGGGAACTGCTTGTTACTCAGTTGCTCAATCTCGCTGTTTCGAAGAGAGTGGGGATAAAAGGATATAGCTAGAACAGGATTAGTGGTTAACTAATCTCTCTTGTTACGGACCGTTTTTAGAATCCGATGGGTAGGAGGGAATTTTGGACATCACAAAAATACATGTCTACGAACAGAAATCCATAAATCGACTGATAAAAAATATTTTTTATTGTTTATCCTAAAATATTTTGGACTTGGACTTAAGTTATCAATCCAATTCAGTCAATAGTCAGATTTAAATTTAAATTTGTCATTGCTTACGTTCAACGATTCATAAATAAAACTTTTACGGGTTTGAAGTAGTTAATTTTTTTTGCTAACATGTATATTTTGTTCTTGCATTTATTGTGTGCAAAATGTCAAAAATATGGTGCGCGAGTTTCATGCGCGTGAGATAAACATATGGCATCTTTAAGCCGATAATATTTTTACTCCTTTTGGTTTATTTTTCCAGTTTCCTTTATATTTTTTTTACTATTGAATACTTCACTATATTAATATAAAGAATGCTTGTGTGTTCTATTGAACATGCAAATGCAACTTTGTACCTTAAAAACAATTGTGTTTTTTCAACATTATACATTTCGTTACTTTACTTTGAAAAGGTTCTTACTGACATGTTGGCCTAAAATGACCTTTTGTTCGGAAAATGTTGTATTAGCCACATTCTACCATATACGTTGATTTCAAAGTCATATATTGTTCAATGAGGGAGTTAGCAGTATTTCGGAGTTCTATCTACACATATTTTTCATAAATTTGTTTTATACGGTTCTATGAATCGATATAACTAATTATTATCATCTCACAGATAAAAACATACACATCACAGTTTTTTTGAAAAGGTTTTAACGTCATAACGAACGTTCTTCGCTCAATAGTTGGTGAGTGTTTTAACTTTTACTTCTATTATTCTATCGATATGGTCACTGACGAAAATTAGCTGAGTTCGTTCAAACATTCAAAATATATATGTATTATTATTCTGTTGTATTATAATATTATTGTTTTCTTATATGGCTCAGCAAGTCATGATTATATATAATTTTAATAAATATCTAAAAAATCAGAACATTTTGTATGATAAAATTGAAATATCCGATAAAACCTTTTCAAACAAACTATTGTTGTCAGTTCCAATGAAAGCTTTAGATATTCATTATTTCCTAATAAATAGGTTTTAGTTAATATAAATTATATAAAAAAACAAGTAATATATTTATATATGTAAATATATGCTAACTCGTTAATTAAAAATACATTTTTTCCTTCAAAATACAAAATATGATTCAAAAAACTTCATACGCTCGTATCTCAAAACATGGTCAATTGCAATTAGAACCTTTTGAAATTATCGCTATATCGTCGCCTCAGGTAAACAAGGTTCCGCCTGCCATTAGGTTTTTTTACAAAATTTCTTTTAAATGCAATTTTATTCATATTAAAAATACGCTTCTATCTGCATTTAAAAACCTTACAATTGTCCGTCAATCCATTCAAATTCAAATCAGAAAATGTTCTATCTGAAAAACATACATATGTTACAGTGCATCAAGGTTCAATCTGAATATACAATTAGACATACGGCGTGTAAGAAATCAATCTTAAAATGGTTATCTCTTTCATTCACGTATGTAAACGCATTCGTGTATTCCATTTTCTGAAATCTAAAATTGCTTCTCCTGAACAATTTTGATTTTTGCAGATAGAACCTTGTGATAGAAGTGCTATAAGCTCAGCTTGACAATATAATTGGCGACATTCTAATTTATTAAAAAAAAATAGGACTATTTGAAACTGAACTGATCGAAGCCAGCTTATAAGAAGTATTCCTGCACAATACAATTAAATTATACTTACATATTTGTGGCAAATTTCTTAACTGATTTGAAATTTTTCCAGTCACTACTCAATCGATTTATTCTATGTAGTCCTCAGTCTTAAAGGAACAATTCCTTTGGGTAGTAAAGAAGATGTTACAGAGGTCAGTAATACCGTATCTATTTGCAGTAACTAGTAATGGAGAAGATTCAAAAAACACTGCGATAGCTCGTCAAATCTGTAGGGATTGCGCCATAGGCCCAGAACTTTTTTAAATTTATGAGACGTAGTTTTGTGCACTCTTAAATCAAAAAATAACTTATTGGTATAGGTAAACTAAGCTCGTGTATTTTTTTGACAGTTATTTGTATAACATATCGACTGTGGAAAGCAAAAATGACGTAACCCACAAACAAAAAATATTGAGTGTAGCCCAAACAAAACGTGTATTAAATTGTATACATTGTGACTATCGAAAAAAAATATTTTGAAAAGACGGAGGGATAAGTTCTCTTACCTTTCTACAGTCAATATATTATACATTTATTTATGAATATAGTGTATTAGCAAGTTTTGACTGACTACTAGTTCTGTCTTAGCTCCATCCTTATATTGTTCCACTCTCCAACAAATAGATTTTGAGGTACTGAATGACATGTACCCTGTCATGCTCCACAAGGCGTTCATATGCTATACATTGAGAGCGGACACGAGAAACGATAACAATTCTGATTACCTAACCACTAGTCCTATCTTAGCTACGTCTTTCTATCCTTTCGCTCTCCAACAAATGGAGGTTGAGGTACTAAAAAAAGCAATTCTCGTATGAAAACATATGTTGAACATTGCTTGTTGAGTTCATTTTTTTCCACAATGAGGGCGGATATAGTACAAAAAAATGTCATCCAATTTGATATCTATTGGAGTATTTCTATATTGAGTATGTTTTTAACGAAGACTGGTAGTAAAGCATAGTTCTCTATATCCAACTGGAAAACTTTTGATAGAGTAAGTGAAGTGAGTGTTTCTTAACGCTTGCTGCATACCAGGTGATGGTAGGAAAACCCATTAGTATATAGTCGTTGCATAAAATAAATTTCCAATATGCCGATTTCATGAAAACAGTTTTTCGATGTAAAAATAATCTACGATTTTTTCTAAATCGTTTACAAAAACTTACATCAGTTTTTGTTTTAAAGTTAAAGCCTTTCCAATTAATCGTATAATAAATAATGAAATTGCAATACTTTTTATTTTACTTGTTAACTGTTTCCTGCATAGATCTGTGCTATTTTACTACGTATACCTTTATACTACTGTGTATTTAAAGAATTTCATTATTTAATCGTAAATATCTCTAATGTGAAAAAACTGCGCAGCACTTACCTCCGATGTCACAGAATTAACATGTTATTTCTTTTGTTGTAAAACTGTTAAACATTATCGATCATTTTGATAACTGAAATAGTGTAATTAATATTACTCCGAAAAACTGCATTACTATTTTATTGAAATTCATTCTGTTGATTTTTTAAAACTGTTTATTGTTTTTATCTCAAAACAGGATTTTTGCACATAGGAGGTTTACTTTGTGAAACGACGATATTATCAAATGGCTGATATTTTGAGTCTTAAGTTGTAATTAACGTTAAACTCACAACGTCATGTGTACGACGACTGTTGATACAAAATATATGAATAGAAAAATATATTCTAGCACACTGTGCATCTAAAAGATGAGTCTTTGAGCTGATAAATAAGATGAAAAGAAATGTTTACCTCCTGTGTGCGTCTTTCATAAAGGATTTCTATAATGCAGTGAGTGGAGTTCTCAAAGCAGCCCATGAAAGGGGATCCACCAACAATATTGTTTAACAGGCTTTGTACTTGTTCAATGTGATTCCCGGTATCAATAGGCAAGTACCTAATGTTCAGTTGTTCTGAAATTTTACTGACTATGGCACCCGCTACCCACACACAATTTTACACCGGATAGATAACAATTGGAAATTAAGTATATATATAGATATTTCTTTACAGCTTCATTTTTCAGTCTTTATGTAAGAATTTTCTATACCCCCTCCCCCGCTAATTTCTTGGCAAAACCGTTTACACAATTCAACACAAAATGTTTTTTTTTGTCGAAATACATTTTTTACCTGGAGAAAATGGCATTAAATGTATGAACAGCTGTGAACAAAATGATAGATATAAGTGTAATTAAGTGTTATATTTTCTTCGTTTTTTTTAACGCCTAATTTTCTGCAGCTTCCAACGCCTTCGTCACAATTTTTCAAATTACTTAATCTCCTTTAAGGATGCGACTTCATACATGGACGGCCGTTTTTGAGATCCCTACAATTTATTTGTCAAACCCTGAGACTCCTGCAATCGGCTTGCAGTTGAGCTAAAAGGAATGCAAACCCAAATTGTCTGTATAAATTAATACTAACTCCATATACATTCTTCAAAAAGCACAAAAATTTAGTGGCAAAGGCCGTGACAAAAATTACGTATTTATATAATATATAAGAGTCGCTGAGTGGCTAAACACGCTCCCGAACGCTTTTAGAGTTTGAGTAAATCACGATGAACTGTTATGGGCAGTATGATAGTTTAAAGTATAATTTAAGTTAAGTTGTGTCTTCCAGTGTATTTATAAGGAAAAGTAAAATAGGTTCGTGATCGCGTAAAAAAAGACATTTTAAGCTTGGAAAAATTTTCAATTTCGAACAGGGGACGAAATAGAAAACTAAAGTTATTGATAAATCTGTCGATAGAGTACATAAGTACATGAAAGCATTATAATTATTGAATATACTGTTAAGGCGCTTGGAGAAGTCTACATCTAGCAGTAAACAGCTGTAAACTATCATCCTCTAACAATTTGATACAAATCTATTGAGGTACTATGAAACACAAAGGATAGTGATTCTATTTAAATTTTAAGAGCCATCAAAGCTTATTGTATGCAGGGACGTCCCGTGGGCTTTGGAAAATTAGGCAGTGCCCAAGTGCGGCGGTTTCTTGAGGGCGGCAATTATGGCAGCATATAATATGTTTTTTTTAATAATCTTCGAAATGCCGAAAAGTTAGTTCAAACACTGTTTTGATTCGTAATTAGATGTTTAATTTTTTTTGTTTTTATTTTAAATAAATGAGAAATTAATAAAAAAAACTACAGATACTAATAGATAATAAATTTTGAAATGTTTAAATCACATGAGATCAAGTCGATGAGAATTTTTAACGTCACTCGAGACCAATTCAAACAGAAACTACATCACAAACACCCATGGCCAAGATCTCAAATATTAAGTGGAACAAAACAGAAATTTGATAGTGAAATTGCCCGGACCTCAGCCCAGACCCATCTGATTGCTAGAGTACAGCTCTTATGACTAGACCACAGTTGACAAATTTATTTTTTTAACTGTTATTATTAACTTAGTAGACTCTATTATAGGAGGTATAAAGAGTGAAGTACTCAGTCGACACGAATTATCTAATATATTAAATAGCTATTATGCTCAAACGGACCTTTGTATTTATAATCTTATGGTAAATTTATAATAGGTTTATATTTTTAGTAATCGTGTCTCTAACTTGTATTATTACAGAAATTGAATTTAATAATATAGCGGCCTTCCGCCTACCGTGCCAACGGCCAGTGAGAAAGTATTGTCGTTCATTTCTGCTGACGGTATTGCGCGTTCTGGCCGTGTCTATTACCATCTCTTCTGGGGTTCCATCCGTATTGATTCATCCCACACATTAGTTTTATACGTAGAGAGCTCAAAAAATTAGCAGTATGAAATCAAGGGCACCTAGGATCAATAGCTTTGGATGAGTATAAATTGTATGTTGTTATATTATTGCCAATTTATTTCATTATAATAATAATATAACGGTACGTGTATATACACGATTTTTTGTTTTTATAAATCACTTATGCTCAAACACTGGTGGCATTTTAATCCCGCTTTTGGGCGACACTTTGCCTAGAGACGTCTCTGTTTGTACGTGGAAACCCATTCAATGATTGTATAGATTCGCTGCGATAGTATCAACATAGAGCTAATTCCATAGCCAGGTGATCGCTAGCGAGAATGGAGCAAGTTATTAGAAAACATTGTACACCCTTTGAAAACTTCAAACAGAACAGCTGTGAACTACACATCTCAAAACATTTTTACTCTTATTTACAAAGCACTGAAGTTCATTCATAAAATAATATGTTTAGTTATAGGTATTGTGTCCGTGCAGTTTGTGGTTTGTTTCACTCAGTATTTACTTTGTTGTTACTACGTCGATATCTGAATCATTAAAATAACTACATGAATTAAATATTTTTTACTCTACGTTTAATTTTAAGTAGGTTAATACTAAGCTTACAAAATATTAAGTTTCAATGCGCACCTTTTCAAGGTAAATATTATGTTATCATCTGTTTTCACAATTATTCTTGATCGGCGTTTAACCTCAAAATAACATCTGCCTTGGCAGTACTTTGAATCCAGGTACCAATAATAGTAAAGCTTTACTAAATGCAGGTGACCTACAAAGGTCTAGTTTATAATGTTTTATTAAATATAAATATAATATGTAGATATACAAACGATATAAAACTTAAATCCATGTCTTTCAAGTCGACGTCAAAGCGTCACGTATTTGCCAACCATTGTAATATAATGTAAAACGAAATTGAAATTAACAACCAATTTAGAACAATTGAGAAAAATATTTTATCAGCGTGACAGGTGACTTGCGGCCTTTTGGTAGAAATTTTTTTAATTCAGTCTCTCAATCATTCTTTAATCCAGTGCTCCACAACTTTTTCTTCCCCAAGGCACACCTAAGCACTGCGTAAAATTTCGCGGCACACCGCAAGAACAGAAATTAAATTTTCAGAAACAGAATTTATATTTACGTATTTTCATTTCATCAATTAAAAATAGTTATCACTTTTTTAACGATTATAACAAAATAAACACTCTTAAACGTAGTAGGTAGTTGTTAACTTTTTCGATGTGACAATTAAAAATAAGTATCTTTTAAAATAACAGATTAAAAGAAATACGTTGTAAAAAGCAATATCTAAAAAATAAACTAAATTAGACAACCTACAAATAATAATTTATAAACGTAACCTGAGCTTATCGGTTTATGCTGATTTCAGTAATATTACATGACATAGCTTATTTGTTCGTTCATATTTTGTATGTATTTCGGCACACCAGTGCGCCGCAGCATCCGGTTGCGGAGCACTGCTTTAGTATATTTGGTGAAATACACGTAATAACTATTGTTTTCCACATTGTGGACAAATTGCGCTTTTGTGTAACTACGCTCAATTTGTAATGCTCGCTTCGTTGAGTGAAGCTTGGTCCCTATCAATTGAAAAAAAAAATGTGGCATATGTAACATGAATATTGTTTTGTTTTTAAAAACATATTTTTTTTATATTAAAAGACTTTTCAGTTATCCCAATAATTAAAATGATTAAAATTCACAATAATAAAACAATGCTTAGCAAAGTTCACAAGTGGAGGTTTTTTTGCTATTTTTCTTTAGCCATAGCTCAATCATTGTAACCTGATGTAAATTACCAGTTGCCATCAACTTATTGTTTGTCTCAAATTTATTTTTAGGATTACTGATTGTGTAATGGGTAATAAAAAGCAAAATATGTTTTCCATATAATCCGGTAAAGTCTTTTCATCGTAAGTTGACTCATGGAAATTTAAGGCGCCATAATTAATGGGAACTATACTGATGTATATCCCTTTCTCTCATACACTTATTATTCTGTATTTTGTCTCCATCTTTTCCGATGAGTTGATTAATGCTGATCATAATACCTAATGAAACTCTTCAAACGTATATTTTTTGTGACCTAATATGAAATAATAGATGTCAAGTGGTTTTCAGAACTAACCTAAAGCAATTGTTTCATAGAGTAAAAATTGGTAAACAATTTAGTGTGGAAATCGGTGTATCCAACGCTCTTCTGAAATATTTTCATTTCAAGCGTTTTTTGTTTCGCATTAAAACAAAATAATTGTATAAATTAACATAACATTTTGTTGAGGCCATAATATTTCTGTGAGCAAAAGAAAAAGGGTGTTAAATCCTTTGCAACAACGTCACAAGTGTCAATAAATTAAAACTGAGATCTATGTGTCAAAATATACCACAATGGTGTTGTAATTTCATAAGTATAATTCTTATAGCTTCCTTCTTACAGTAACTTATAGCAATCATAAATCTACATAATTCTATCAAGTTCATAATCTTAAATTGCTTCTCCTTAAAAATAGTTTACGTTGGACTTATGACGTTACATCACTGGATTTGCGGAAATTGTGTAAAGCAGAAAATCAATTCTACTGCATTATTAAATTTCACTTTTTTTTTCATTTATTTGTTGAATTAGTATAAACAAATGCACTTCATTTTGAAAAAATAATGCCTTCCCAACAATAATTTACAGTATACCTTAAAAGTGAGTAAATTTCACGTATAAACATCTCATTTTTTAGAAAGTTCTCAATGACAAAAACCTTGGCTCTCCTGAAAACTACCAATTTCAGACGTAATGCTTTATCCTTCCGCACAGATTTATTGATGTTGCCACAGTAAAAATCAGCGTTCGATTACACTGCTATATTTCAGTTGGATTAAAATTTCAGTTTTTTTTATTGTAACTATAGGAATTTAGGAATACGATTCCAATTGTTTGATGATTGACGAGATTTAACTGCAGGTATGACATGTGGCGATTATGCAATTCCAGAGAGATGTCTGCAGTTTTGGGCGCCATGTCTGAATATCCAGTTCGACGGGTCATAACATAATGAATCTGGTCCTTTTACATTTACATACTGTCGGCTGTCTCTGTTCTGCGTTAGTCATCACGACTTGCCTTTTCAGAGAGTTCACCTTTATATTAACGTATGTAGAATTCTCGTTGTATATCGGTCACCGCTTGACTTGGCTGATTGCATTTTTAAGTTCGTTAACTTTTATAATTATTATGTTTGATAAATAAAATATTGTTTGCTATTCTCTTTGCTAGCCTCTTCTATATTGTTGACTCGACATAAATGCTCTGACACAAATAATAACATGTATAATGTTCCATAAATCTACAGCGTCATGTATCGCTACAAATAATTGTTTGATTACTTAATTTACTTATAATAATTTCATTTTATCTTGCATTGAACAGACTATACTGAAATTACTGTATGTATTAGTTTTAAAAGTGGCGCCTGACATTCAGTTTTCTAACAGATGTTTCTAACACTGTTGATCATAACGTTGTGGGCGGCAAAAAGAGTCACTTCCAAAAGAAGGGAATGGGGAGCTTACCAAATTTTTTTTTTCTAATATCTACCTGCCTTACCCAAATTGGTAATTATAATGGTACTGGCTTACAAATTAGCTGTTTGTTGGGCTTTTAAGCAAAGGGATAAACTGTTAACGTCACATGAACTGAACTATAATTGCATATTTCAACTCCCTTCATAAAAATTCATATTGAAATATGATTTGTTGCTTGTGTAACTAGGTGTTACACGTGTTTCACCTCTTTGAAAAACATCTGAAGACTATTTTAAAAATAAAACACAATTTGCTTTGTACTACTTCCACATTTTTATAATGATCAGGACCGGCTTGGAGCATTATCAAATGATAATATATAGTTATAATGATAGTATATATATAGATACTGTCAGTTCGAGTCCATTCGTGTGCTCGAATGCCTGAAGATGCCGAAAAGCGAAACCCGGGTTGTTGGTGACAAAATACATGGAAATGTACAAAATCTCATAAATTCAAATTTGATATTGAAATTCCATCAAGCACCCTCAGAAGCAGTCTTAAATTAGATAATATATAAATAAGCTATTTATATGAAATTGAGTGTAAATAATTACAATCAAAAAATTGGTTTCAAGAACTATAGCAAGAATTTAGAGATAGTAATACAAATTACACATAAACAAAATTAAATAAATTACTAATAGTACCAAAAAAAAATTGTGTTTTATTTTAAAAATAAAATGCCTCTCCAACAAGAATTGACAGTTGACACCTTAAAAATGTTTTTTTAAACTATGATGCAGACATTTTTATACCATATCTACTCCCAATGTTGAGCATATGGACTACTTAAGGAATTTATCGCAAAAGAAGTTTTCTAAGAGGACTGCTTATTATTCAGTTACTCAACCTCTGTTTTTCGAAGAGAGTAGTGTTAGAAGGATAGGGCTAGGACAGGACCAGTAGTTAGCTAATCGGTCTCGCTAAGCCCTATTTTTAGGATCAGATAGGTGGAATGGAGCTTTAGACATAAAAACATCCATGCCTTCGAACAGGAATCCATAAATCGATTGAAAAATTAACTTACGAAACATTATTATCAATAATTAGTAACCAACGGCATTGACCATTGTACCAGAGACCCAGCATTTAGATTTACCCTCAATTGTTTATGAACACTATTTTTAATGTATGATCATATAAGATATATAGATCAGGAAATCGATCTAAAACATTGATTTTGCTGCGTTGCTACTTTGATGTAGTTTCGCTAGATGTCTCTGATGGTATCAATTTAAACATTAACATTTTCGAACAATTTTATTATTTTTTAATAATTAAAATCAAACTTTGCAAATAAACTCAAAAAGAGGTTTGCTATACTTTTTTTAATATACTCGGTAAATTAAGAAAGACGAATTATGTGTACTAGCTTATCGGTCCTATTCCTTACGGGATCACGGGACATCACATCGTATAGCTGTTCATTTGTTTTTGCTAATCACAGTCAATTTTGCAACTATAATCTTTAGAACCGGACTTGGAGATCATTGTAAGATGACTGGAGGCTGATTCATATAAGGGAAGCATACACCAGGAGCATTATTTGTAATATCCGTAGGTGTATTAAAGTGCACTTTCCCTGAAGTAATATAATGTGACATTTATGATGACGTCATAACTACTCAAACTATACTTAACCCTTTGATGACCACACGGCAAAAAATCATCGCGTGGCTATGCCTCGGCGATAACCAGTATTTTTTTTATAAATATGATGATTGATTTGGATTCTAGCAGTCTTTTTTTTCCTTGAAATCGATGTTAAAAAAACTATCAGCTACATTCGTTAAATAAGGTCTATTGTTCATATCCCACTGTAAGTGCTTTTACGATAGGTTCTAGGCTAAGAATTATGTGACAAATGTAGACAAAAAAAAAAAAAAAAACCTTAAATTCTGTAATCATTTTTACTATTTTGCTAATCCTTCAAAAAAAGCTTGGCCGTCAAAAGGTTAAGTCATTGCTCCCTACTGTACCTACTGTGCTACTGATTTGTAGATCAATCTTAGATGAGTGGAGGTTAATTCATAAATAAGAGAAATATACCTCAAGTTCAAATGCTTTTAAGTTACATTATCTGTCATCTGTGATGTCATGCAGATTTTTGCAGATATAATATAGTACCTCGTTTAAGAAAGATAGAGACGAAATAACCTATATTTTAAAAATACAATTTTTTTTTAACCTAACAGAAAAGTTCACAAAACAAACATGTGTGACTTTACATTTGTGGCGTCAGATTTACCTTTGTTTACACGAATACATTGTACAAAAAGAAGACATAAACTAAAACAATACTAGTTTTGAATAATTGGTCTTTTAAAAGTATAATTCATAAAAATAAGTGGTTTCTTCCATACGAAAGAGTTTGAAATAAGGCACATTTTGATATAACTAACTCAATATACCAGAACAGCGACAATTTGTAAGTTATCAAAAAATCAAAGTAAATGGATATTACACATATTTAATGGACCTTCTTTATGGATAGTGACAAGCATACCGAATTTTGTCTCATGCCGACATATATTTTATTGTGAGAATAAACCTGATATGAAAAAAATTGACATATCAACTATTTCCTTAACGCTACCGACATATACCACGAAGTACCACTTACGATTCAAATATAAATATATGATATCAGAATACCATGAAATATTTAATAGAAATACGAATAGAAAAATTGCGTACGTTTATTTCCGGTAAGATGTTTACCAAAAATACAGGAACTTTATCGGAAATCTAGAGTGATAATTAGTTGGCATATAATCGGAGTTTGTGATCGTCCTTCGGGCATTAAGATTAAGACATAGATATGCGGTAATTTACCAAAATAATTGGAATGTCAGGAAATAAAGCTAACTTGTTAGTAAGTGCCCAGTTGACATTTATTATATCTAATTCAGCATTTGGACAATTTAATACGTCCATAAAAATGATTATAATTATTATCGGAAACGAACAAAAATATGTAATAAGTTTTTCGTAAAAAATATATTTCAGTAGGGTGAGTAGCTAGCTTATATTAGGAGATATTTTCTTCATAAATCAACCCGATGAACGCGCTGGACATGCTTACATGTTAACATGCCATACTAGAACCAAGCACTTGCCGATATATGCTGTAAAAAATAGTTCAAACCTTTACGTAGAGAAATTAGGCAGTAGATTATGAAAATTTTAAGTAGAACAAGAAAATATGATATTTTTGAAAAGAGCTCTCGATATTCAGTCTTTCAAATTTTCGCTTTGAACTGCCGATACGCAGCATTAATTGCCAGCCATATGTATTACACATACTTATGTGGCTACCCGCATGCTTGTGTGCGTGTTGGCGGTGTATATGAAGACTGGCCTCAGCAATTTTGCTTGCTAAGTCGTAGGTTCAATATTTTTCAGCTCCTTTATTTTCTTCGATTTATTTTAGGGAGAATGCGATGAGTGTAGTTTTCTTGATGTATTATGTCTTGATGATCATATAATTATTTATTTTTTACTGTTGAAATTGATCTATTTTTAGCCATAGTGAGCGTTTTAATAGATCAGTTGACTAAAAATAAATTCGTGCCACAACGGTTCGTGCTGTAAGTGTTAATGAGTACTTTGATATCAAACTGGGATACAAGACGTCTACGAAAATGTACAACAGAGGTGATTTTTTTATTTTATACACATTCCACACTACATCAAGTCCGGCAACCATGACACTTTAAAGTAAATTCTATGTGACTGGTCAATGTACACTGATTTCGTGAAGATAGATGTTAACTGTCCGCTTTAAACACATATACGAACATTAAATTAGAAAAACTTTTGATGAGTTTTTGAAAAGAGCATCACTTGCACTACCACAAACAATAAAAACATGACTTTAGTGCGATGTGGCTTTTGTCCGACTTTAATACCAAGGTACTCATTTATATGAACAAGTTGTAACTATAAAACGTCAGTTAATTTTTTGTATAATAATTTGTAAATACTATGGATAAGTTAGAAAAAACCAATCAGTAATCTGTATTTCTCAAAACGTAATAAGAGATTTCGCATTTTAAGATGGAGCTGCTTTTCACTGATTTTAATGACTAATATTCATGGTAATTAATTAATTTCCTCAAAACTCAATTTTTGGAGAAAGTGAGTTATGTTTCTAGGCTACTCAAATTATCTATATCACGATATAAGCGTTATCTTTACCGGAAGAATTGTGTCGTTACTTTTCAAAAGCAGCCATATCCAAAATGGATGAACTCGAGAAAAACCACTATTTTGTTTCTTCATGTACACAGTCATAATGTTAAAAGATTATAGAAATACTCATTTACTTCTTTTTTATATATATATAAAACACAATTCATTTGTACTATGTCCACATGTTTATAATGATCAGGACCGGTCAGTTGATAATGCTCGTGATGAGCGAAACCGATCATTATAAACATGTGGAAGTAGTACAAATGAATTGTGTTTTATTTTTTAAAATATAATGTCTTTCCATCAAGAATTGACATAATTTAAGACATCGACTGAGGGTGCTTAATGGAATTTCAATACCAAACTCGAATTATTGAGATTTTGCACACTTCCATGTATTTTGTGCAAAATCTCAATATTTCGAGTTAAGAATTGACAGTAAACACCTTAAAAGTGACTGATTAACTTGGTATTTAATAGCATTTGGGTCACTTTTTAAATACAGAAATATTAAAAGGAAGTAGGTCGATAGCAATTGAAAAAAAAGCGGGAATACTTTAATATGGATATGCTTTTGAAAAGTAGCGAAAAAATTATCGTTATATTATGATGTTAAAAATGATAAAAAAAATAGATGATGGACATGTGCAGCGAATGCCCTAGGGGAGCCTGAATCCTGCATGTCTCTTCTACCAACCGGATGGATTACGTCACCCTGGGAGGCCGCTGATGACCATCCATCGGTATGTATTCGGCGTAGCTACGGCACGCTGAGATGACCTCAGAGGAAGCAAAAAGACTAACAGGGAACAGAGAATCTTGGAGGAACCGTATTATGACGATATAATCCGAGTAGGGAGCGATATGAAAAAAAAATAATATTTTTTTTTCTAGATTCATCGTTCTCAACAAGATATTGGGTACTTATTTTAAAGTCGCTGGACTACACTACTCTTCGATATTGGTGTGTACTGGTGTAGCAATGCTAGAACATTTAAAGTAATTTTGGATTTTTTTCTGATTTACCAATCGCTAATCAAAATATGTATCTGTAACCACGATAAAACGGGTATTAATGTATCAATACGTTAATTAAAAAAAAACCTATTTTACGCAGACGTGGTATCTCGTAAATCGAAGAGTTTGGTTATTTATTAATCGGTGATTAGATAAAAGGTAAAAATTATTATTGAAGTCGATAGAGTTATGTATAATCATGAGATAGTTATTGGTTTCGATTAGCGGCGATATGGGGTAATAAAATAGTTTAATGGTGCGTCTCTGGGGCTATTTGTGTTCCCAGTTTATCTGATCTCTGGATATTCAACATTTTAACGCTTTAACTACGAATATCGCGCTTATTGGTGATGTTATGTTATATAATGTGTTAGGTGTACGAAGAGTAGGGTTGACAAAAAAATAATTTACAACATTTCTAATTTACTGTTCTTGTAATGTTCGTTTTGTTTTTTGAAATAATTTTTTAGGCTTTCATTGATTCGGTATGACACGTGTTATTCTTTTTCTGACATTTAAAATAAAAAATAAGTACCACAGTACTTAGTTTTCAAAATGTACAAGCTTATTTTGCTCAAAATATTATTTCTTGTTTATAAGTAGATATTATTAAAAAGCGTATCTATTAAGTGCAGTTAAACCTTGATCTATAACTCCTTGTATAGTAAAGTGACAGAAGGCGTCAATAAACCTTGTTTTGATATAATTGACAGTTAAGAAAATCATGAAATTTAAGTCTTTCTATTTACATACCATAACCATTATTCACTTACTCATTTACTCACCACGTTATGAGACTCGTTAATCATTTAAGAATTCTATTTATTTATCAGTAACTTTTTTATACAGTTGTATTAATTATAGTTTTTTGCCACTAATAACTGTGAACGAAATTGACTAAATTCATATAGATTTATTAAAATTACGTAAAAAAATACATGGAGTACTGCTTTATTTTTTCAGTCGATAGACTGTCCTAAAATCAATCGTACTGCTTTCATAATTCAAATCAGACCGTTTTTGCCATATCGCCTTCTGCCACTAGCCCGAAGAAAGATGTTTTTTTTATTTATTTACCTACTACTTCAAGGATATGCCGTTTACTATATTGTTATATACCGCCAAATAATTATCTAGTGGTAATAACTGCTGACAGAGGATTTCTGTAGCATATTATGCATAAATATATGGATTTTTATTTTATATTTGGTAGTTAATTCGATTTGCTTCATAACACCTTAATCCTTCCGTACTCATGGTGTAACAATGTGTTACTTAGACATTTAAACCATTAAATTATCTGTGAAATAGATCATACAAAAAAAATTAAGCTTTCAATTTGTTAATAAAATGGTTCTACATATAATTAAAAATACATTACAGTTTACGTCTTCTTTGTATAATCAATCATAATTTGAAAACATCGTCAATTTTACCATTGAAAAATGCAAATTTATTTTACAGCATTAAGTAGAGTTTAGTAACAATCCAAATTGCATGACCGTACCGCGTACAACCGTTTTTATTTCAAACGGCACCGAAAAACTCTATGAAGAATTTCGATTCTTACGTCTTTCGATGTATTTCAGGTTTTACACACAAAATATGACGTAAAATAATTACTTAATACTACATCAAATCATTCGCTTTATAAATGCGTTTATATGACAAAACCTACATGGTAACGAAATGTTACTGCATGAGATCCGAAGGAATTTTTTAGCATGAAAACGGCAAGGCATTTTAGTATTAATTACCATAAAATAATAACAAAATTAATTACTAAGTGTTAGAAAGTGAAAATCTCAAGGCAAATAAATTTAATAGTAGTGAACCACCTGTTCTATTTCAAATGTAATTTAGTTATTTTTTTTATTTAATTTTAATCTCAAGATGTTGAAAAACAATGAAAAATATCATATTTAACAGTTTTTTAGTAATTATGCGGGTTTTTTGCAACAATAGGTACAACTGTTTGGTTGTATGATGGCCATGTAATATCACATTTTAGCTAAAGATTAACACTAGACAATTTCAAATTTATGATACACACATTGGTTGGCAGCCCTGCACTGGGATGATAAGTAAGTCTGGCGTTAGAACGTAAACGAAGTGAGTTGGAAGTAAGTTGGATCGCCAGATGCATTTAAGTATTTTCGGTAGTGAGCTGATAATAAAAACGAGCGATTAGGCGTCTCTATTACAGAGAAGCTAGGCAATAATCCGACTCACAGTTCAAGTATACGATGTGCAATAGGACAGCAGTATAAACAACTTATTGCGTCACTATAATGTATAATCGTAAACGTTTATAAACTGAAACTTGTTTATACAAATACGTTACAAGTCGTATACTAACTTTCAGAGCTCCAGCTGTGTGGTAGGGTAAAACGGTCCTTCATTAGAGGCATCCAATCCAGGAGCCTTTTTATGACCCCGGGATTTCGGGATTCACAATATTTCAAATGCGGGATCCCGGAATCGGCTGTTAAGCGTAATTTTATGTTTTAAATTTAATATTTCAAAAAAAGTTTGAGTGCATATATTGTGATTTTTTATTTATTGAGAAGATTTCATTTATAGAAAATCGTTTAAAATATATTTTTTTTAGAAAATATGTAGGTAAGTAGCTATCGTCAGCGTGCGATGGACTTATTTTTATCTCTATCGCAAAACCTCACTTTTGATACAAGAGCATGCGCCCGCATGTTTTTGTATCTCGTTCGCACCCTTCACTTTAAAAGTGATTGAGCGAGAAAGAGAGAAATCCACGGCACTCACCTGGTAGGTATGTATTATAAAAAATTATATACACAAACATACCTGGGTACACGTTGTAGTTAATCAGGAAGTATTTCATTAGAAATATGAGGTTTTTTTTAACACTTACGGTAAATCCCGAAATCCCAGATTGATATTCAGACAATCCCGGGATCACAGGATTGACAAATTAACCGGGATTGGAAGCCCTAATCACACTGTAGTTCGCAGCGTAACAACATTATTCGCGTTTCAAATGTTGCGTGGAAAATTACGCAAGACGTGTATATGACGAATTTACTCATAAATACCCATAATGTCTAAAGTTCCCTACGGAGTTCGGAAGACATTGCTTCTTGGCTCTAGGCCAGTGGTTCTCATGTGCGGTCACGGTGGCCGCATACTGTCACCAGAGGATTTTTCTGTGGCCACTGACGGTTATATAGTAATAAATATTGACTTTAAAAAATATTAATATAAAATAAATTTCGACATTTGTTTATTCTTATTGCGTACGTATACGACTCGAAAACGTATTTGTAATGAATGAATATTTTTTAATAAAATAGCGATCTTTTTTTAGATATAAATTTACCGGGATCATTACAGTAACTCTCATTGGGATAATTAAGGCTGCAGTGCAGTAAGTAAGTCGGTCTATTGTACAATAATTAACACTTTTCATCTTGCAATCGTCTAATTATCATTGACGAGAGATTATCCAAATACATGTGTATCAGTAAGTGTCTGACTTTTTTTATAAATATGGAAGCATTTGTATATTCTATATCTGTAAATAACAGGATTGTACATATATAGTACATACTTTTAAAGAAATTGTATTTATAAATAAAAAATTTCTGCCTGCGGCGCAATTTTCTGCGTCATTCAAAAGACTACAAGTAGGTAATTTAAAAAATATCCGCAACGCAATATTGTAAATATTAAATCTTCATTTTTGGGTTTGAAGGGGGGGGGGCGGCAAACTTAAGGATCGCTCCCGTAGCAAAGCCCCTAGCTACGCCACTGCTAACATGTTTAAATGTTTTTTATTGAATAAAGTAATGGGTTGAACCCTTTTTTTAGCCAATACATCGGTCTAATATTTTAAATCACAATTGAAAAATTTGGTGCGGCCACGATACATTTCCATAAGACCACCGATGTTCATTATGCGGCCACGGAGAAATTTTCCGTGAGAACCACTGCTCTAGGCGATATGACGCATCCATCAACTTATTGTTGACATTTTTAAATTGGAGTCACGGAAAATGCAGGAGTCACGTTTTTTTACCGCCTCCACTGCTTTGCTTAGGTTACATAAGAAATTTTTTGCTATTGACGATTTAGTTATGTTTGGGAATAATTAATATCCCGCAGCATAAATGTCGCCGTAAGTTTTTGTACCATTTAGTTTTATTGGAAAAGTGTTGCCAGTGAGCTGTCGTCGCTTCCCCGGCGAACTAACAACTCGTTTATTGCCGAGATTATCAATCGAGGGAAAACCACTATTATGCGTCTAATTTCGAAGCCCAAACGGCCTGTTTTGACGCGAGAATCCACATTAACCCTCGCAAGACGGATGGCGTTTACATACCGAGCGCGTGTTTGACAGAAAGATCGACCATAATTACAAACCGTTAAGATAAATTCCCGATTTCATTGTGAGTTAGTGCCCGCCACAGACTTAATCGCTGTCTTTCCTTTGAACTATGATTTGCTTAGAGTTTTTCTCTAGAAAACTTGTCAAGACGAGAAAGAAAATATTAATTATTCTTATTTTAAGTTACACAAATTGCTTTTAATTGTTTTTTTGCCTTAATAAAATTAAACGAAAACTGCTATGTATTATTTAATTGAGATTAATTTGTTTTGAATATTTAGCTTAAATTCCACAAACGATAGTTTTAATTAATTTATTTTATCCAGTTAATTTAATATATCATTTTAATTAATTTATTTATTAATATTTATGGATAGAAGGTTCCATTAGAGATATTTAAATATTAAAACAATCATCAAACATCTTAAAAAGATTTAACTGATTAAACGAAATTAATATAGGTTTTTCCTCCTAAAATATTTAGCATTTTTATTGAAACCTTGGAGAAAGTTGATTTATTTATCTATCGACTCATAAACCTACAATATTTCTAAGCCAATTTTACTTTAATTTACTATTTAACTATTTTAATTTAAAACATGTCATTATCATAATGAGTGCAAAAACCCGGGGAGAAATGGCATACAAAATGACATATGCAAATTAACTACTGTTCATCGTTTGGGAGGAGTTTTTGTTATAGACAGACAGACAGATTTATACATCATGCTAAATTTTGAATTCAAATAATGCCAGAGAAAATTCCTTTGCTTCGTTTGATTAGATTTAAAAAATACACGTAATCAATATTTAAAATTTAACGGTTCTTTATTTGTTTTTAATAAAAAATACAAATAGACTACTTGTAAAAAGGGCCCGCATTTATTGGGTCAGTAAATATTTAAATTAAATCAATTCAAAATGCTTACTAACTAATTAGATAAATGGTCTGATAAGCGCTCAACAATTTATATAAAATGGAAAGCTATTAAATTAAAAAGTCAGATATTTATATAAAATGGCCAGTTTTGTCATTAAACCTAACTTTATTTATTTGGAAGATATTTATCCATTTATCGAATTAGTTACAAACCAAATTTTTTACCTGAACAGGGGATTAATAAGTTTTCTGTATCATAAAAAGTGTCTCGCACTGAATGCATTTAAATTGCAATGGCTATTTCACCTTCGGCCTGGCATTATTAAGCGAAAATAATTATAGTCAGTCCAAACATATTCGGTTGAGTTGAGCAGCTTTCGGTGGCACAATGGCTTACATTTAAACGCTCCAAAAAGGTCGATTTAATGAAAGCGGTATTGTTGTCCGTAAGGTACTCATATTATTATTATAATATCCATATAATACAACGGCTGTCCTGGTTACTGGACTTTCTCATGGTTACATTACTGTTTTGGACATACAGTAGCGGCGCACGATTTAAATTAAATGCAAACAATATTAATTACTATACAGAGATAAAACCATTTGAGAAATGAGTTATTTTTTGATAAATTAGACTATTTCGTATATTTTGATTATTTTTACTATATTTTTTTATCCATGTCCGCTCCCAACGTGGAGCATATTGCCTCCTAATGGAGGGATCTCAACAGAATTTTTCTATGAAAACTGCTTGTTACTCAGTTTTTTTTAAATGCCCTAGGGTACTCAACGTTGTACCCACCACCACCCACTACGGCTTCACACTCTTACAGAGTGTATTCCGCAGCGTAACAACGTTATGCGTGTTTCAAATGTTTGCCAGGAATGTCCAAAGAGAAATTCCTCAAGACTTGGTTGCATGCACTCTAGTGTGCAGGAGGTTATGTTTAAAACTCTTTTTTACACAGTTGCTCAACCTCTTTTTTTTTAAACAAGGTTTTTTGACATATCGCCTTCTGCCATTATACTGAGGATATATTCACGGCATAGCAGCTAAATATTTTAATCACTCGAGACCATCTCGAGGAGAAAAGATATCATATAAAACCATGCTCAAAATTTCAAACCAATCTGCTTAAAATTAGCCGATGCTGTTTATTAATCAACATAGACACCACAGCACAGACTCTTTCCGTCAACTTTTCGTTTTATTTGTTTGTTAAGAATAAATATCAGTCGATGTTGGCATTTCAATGTAAAATATAAGGTAAAGATGACAAAATAATAAGCTCGTACTATAATTGCATCGAATTACTATTTGCCGCAGCTCAAAATATGGTGAAGGCTGCTATCTATTATCGTGATTTTTAATAAAGGAAAAAAGTGTGGAATAACCGTCGAAATACCACTTACAATTTTAATATTCTTACATGATACATTAAAAAAACATATTTGATAACGCCACTGTGTTAACCCTATTCCATGAGGTTTCCAACGTTGAATTCGAATAATATGGTCCAATGAATGCTTACATAGTGCAGAACCAAAGGTCAAGAGGTGCTATTTCTCTCTACAAGGTTTTATGTATTAACATTTTGTTTATTGTAATTTTTTACAACGAAAGTTCACAGATGCGATAAAATTTCAGGGAATTAATTAATAATTAGTCAGTTACTGACTACTGTAGGCCTACTGTAGGCAATATATACAATATAATAAAAAATATTGCTCTAAGTTTTAGTCAATCTGGGTAACATTGGCCCAGTTCTGAGAGTATTTTTATGATTTTAATATTTTTTATAACTATTTTTTGATTGATATACATGCTGAACAAAACAAGAAAAATATGTATGCGATGTTTGGCATAAAATATGAAAAAATAACAAGAACACTGGGTAAAATATAAGGTACATTCCATATATCATAAGTTGGTCTTTCTTTGGAAGACAGTTGTTTCTGAGATTAACCAGTATGGGAAATTTTTGATGTAAATGCGTTAAGCCGGAGAGAATCCCAGCGGTCCAAATAGTTTTTTCGTTCAAATCCAAATAAAGCCCACACGTAAGAAGACCATAGGCCGCAGCAACAGTTGTGTAACTGAAAAGTTTATTTGCTTTGTTAATTGTGATGATCTCTGATAATTAATCTTCGAGTGCTAAAATATTTTCATTCAAAATCTTTAAGAATTCATGTATTGCAAATTTTTTTTGCAAATAAATAATGAATGCAGTATAATTTTGAAACTACTAATGAAAATTAAAAAGACGTTGTATATTATATTACAAATGATACTCAAATTTTTCAGATGATCAATACGAGTAAAACTTTCGTCAAATAAATAAAGATATAATATAAAACAAGTGTTGATTCGCCATTGCATTTATGTGTGGAATTGTTCTACATAGAAATGTTCTAATGTCTTAAGATGAAATTTAATTAACATAAATAGATGTATTGTTATAATTGGTATATAAATATGGATAAAACAAGCTGGGCAGACTTTGGCCCACGATATAAATAATCACTGTAATTACTATAAACTCAGTGATTTTATAGTCTTGGCAACTTTTATTTATGCTTTCATATATTTTGTACATAATTGAGATGGGAAAAAATATACAGCATTTGGTTTACAGATTAGTAATACAGATTGAAAATATGCCTAATCCAATTTATTTAAAGACATGTTTTTTAATTGTGTTTTATCATTCCAAGCTGACAGCTTACAAATTCAACAATAAAAAAAAATATATTGCAAATTCATTTGTATTTTTACCACCAGAGTCTACTCAATACCTTTGCTTAACTAAAAAATATTCATTTGGCAGTAATATTATCATGGTATTATAAAAGCACCTTTTTCCGTGTAGTGGACCAATCTTAGACCGATGGGAAAACGTTCCCAAATTGGTGTTATCGAAAGTATTTTAACATCGATATTTTTCGTACAAATACTTTCTCTCAAAGGCTATTTTTTCAAAGGAAAAAATACAGATTAAGCAAAATATGTGAGAAGATAGATCTTCATTCACTGTGTTAAAATGTATGTTAAATTTGGATTATTGAGATTTTGTACACTTGCATGTATTTTCCACAGCTCAAAAAAAATCTCAATAATCCAAATTTGATATTGAAATTCCATCAAGCACCCTCAGTCGATGTCTTAAATTGTATGTTAAATGTTTGGAGGCTATAAAATACAGTGTGTTGGACGCTAGACCGATAACAACCTTACCGTAATCCAAACATGCAAGAAATCAATATCGATCGTCCAGTTCGTTTGTCAGACAGCTCAAAAAATAAAAATTGAGTTAAATATGCAATTATATGTAAAATTTTACCCACTATCTGATTTAATAATCAGATAATCAATATAGCCTTCTACAGAATTATTTATACAAATCGTTGATATTTCTAAATGTGTTTCTACCGACTATATTTATAAAATGGATAAAACTAGAGTATATATCAACAATATCGACGGTGTTTTAGCAAATTTATGTAACCCTCAAAAAATACGAAAATGTGTTAATGATTAGATTTCATTTTTAAGACGACAGAGCAGGTCTCGGCGAAATTATGTAAATTACAAAAATAAATGAACCAAATTTGGATTATTGAGATTTTGTACACTTCCATGTATTTTTAATCTTCCATGTGTTTTCTTAAATTATATAATAAATGAACCACTTTTTAGAAGGGAAACATCATTTTATATTGTTTCTAGACTTAAAAATTCTGACCCAGACACTTGAAGCAAGCCATTGTTATATAGAAACTCCCTACGTATAATCTCGTATTTGAAAAAATGAGAATTTACAAGAGTTCATAGTTATCATTTGAATATTGCTTTTCCCATTATATCAATATGGGTTATATGGAGATTTCTGAGGAATGAACTGGATGATTGATATATCCAACGATCAACGGTAACAAACATATGACTAGATGTAAAAAATCACATTCGCGAGGGCTATATTACTACTTTAGTGTTCTGCTGAAAACTTCTTCCACCTTCTTAATTCCAGATCAGTAAATGATGTTACTGAATGAAGATGCACGTATGCTTCCAACATCTGATAGTAAATCGCTTTCTAAGCCTTGTTTTCTAAGAATATGGATTTAAAAAACAAACAATCAAGTACGTATGTAAATTTAGTCTTAAAAACTCTACAAAAACTATGATAGAATATCTATTTATTTTATTCGCTCAAGTTGAAATAATTACCGTCTTCGTATTTTGGTTTGTTTTTTTTTGTTATGATATTCTTTTCTAAATTTATTTGGACCGTACTATTTCTATAACAAACCTCTTCTTTTTAGATTGTGTTATTTAAGTTGCCCCCCTGAAGAGAATCAGGGCGGTCCGGTAAAAGGATATTATTTCGGATTGAATAACGGGTTACAATATTGACACGTTCAGCGCTGGTTACTCTCACAAATTATATATTATGTATAAATGTTAACTCTATTTTTGAAAATTCACTTCTGTTTCCAACTTTCAGGGTGTAGTATATGACCTCCTAATGGAGTTATCTCAATGGAGGAGTTCCATGAGAACTGCTTGTTGCTCAGTTGCTCGACCTCTCTTCTTTCGAATAGAGTAGAGATAGAAGTATAGGGCTATGACAGGACTAGTGGTTATCTAATGGCTCTCACAAACATTCATGACTACGAAAAGAAATCAATAAATCGATTGAAAGATCAAATTATGAAACTGTCCGATCCGGGACTTGAACCAGAGACATCCGTAACCGTAGCCAACGACGTTACCAACTGCACCACGGAGCCAAGAAAGTATATTATGGACGCTTAACTCTTGAGGTGACACTTAAACAATATCGTATTTTACTTGGCGCAAAAATAGTCAGCTCCGAGGCGCAGTGGTCAACGTCGTTTGCTACGGTTACGGATGTCTCGCGTTCAAATCCCGGTCGGGATATTTTCATAAATTAATTTTTCAATCATTCGTAGGCATGATTATTTCTGTTGTCTAAAATTCCGTCCCACCCATCCGATCCTAAAAAGGTGGCGTAGCGAGAGCGATTAGCTAACCACTAGTCTTGTTCTATCCCTAACCTTGAATCTCTACTATCTTCGATAAAGAGAGGTTGAGCAACCGAGCAACAAGCAGTTCTCGTAGAAAACTTATGTTGAGATAACTCCATTAGGAGGCCATATGTTCCACATTAGGAGCGGATATTGTAAAAAAATAATAATATCGTCGCTGTTATGGAAGAAAACACTAAATCAAAAAAGTTGCATATTGCGTTAGTTGTACAAAAATGTTTCTTATTTCAAACTCTACCGTATGAAAGAACACACTTATTTTTATAAATTTTACTTTTAATTAAGAACAGTTTTGTACATACAAAGTACAGCATTTCAAAAATTTGACAAACTTCAAAGTCCAATTACTCAAAACTAATATTTTTCAGTTAGTGTCTTCTTCTAGATTCTAGAACAACGGCGATATAATACATATATGATGACCTACCTGGTGGGAAAAAGATTCAATTTTTATTTTGTTTTGAAATACGTCTCACAATGGGTCAAAATCATCCAAACGGGGACAAACTAAAAATGTCTTTTTGTGTTCGTCGCGACGCAGCGGGATGCATTTATTTTATTTCTCAAAGCAGCGACGAGCCAGCAGCATGCAGCAAACAGCTGACTTGCAGCTGAGATCGGCAAACGCTTAATTGACATGTGCATATTGCGCTGCACTTT
Organism: Himalopsyche phryganea; assembly: GCA_022494535.1. NCBI lineage: Eukaryota > Metazoa > Arthropoda > Insecta > Trichoptera > Rhyacophilidae > Himalopsyche > Himalopsyche phryganea. Next base: position 84,087 of record JAGVSL010000071.1, read on the forward strand.
CAATTACTTACGTCTCTTTATGTTTCATAATACATGTATGATAAGAACAGTTTTTTTGCTTTCTTCTGACCGAGTAACGTTGCCAGATGACTTATGTGCTGTGACATTTTAGTACATTTACATTTGCCATATTAAAAATAACATTCTGTTTTTGTACATTATCTACTCTATGGTACTGACGCCATTCATCTTACTTTAATGTTTTCGATCTATTCGGCGGTAACTTTGTGGAAGTTCATTTTTAATATACATAAAATTAAAGTTGATAACTTTGTTATTCCACATAAGACTGTCAAGCTTTTTATGTAGGGCAGACAGGTAGACATTTGAATACCAAAATTAATAATCAAATACATAAGATGTCTCTACAGTAATAATTTTTCAGAGTTAACACAAGTTTAACAAAAATGATAATGTAGAAAAGGAATTAAAATGAATAGTTTTTATAAATATTAAATTTCAAATAGGATTGGAAGCTTATCAATATTAAATTTCTTCTTATTTGAGATTTTTATATTGAAACACTAAATTAATAATAAAATTTGTAATGTGTTGTGTTACGTATGGTAATTAGGATTATTATAATTTGTGTCTTATCCCCTCTCCACGTCCAGTAGAAGGAAATAATCCTTCTTTTTTAAATAATAATTAACATCATCATTTACCTTGGAAGTAAATAACCTTGCAATATAGTTAATCTGAAAATGCTTCTCAAAGAGGAGAGACACGTGTTATATTTAGTAACACAGCAAGTGGAATAACAAAAGTTTTTTTAAACCATATCCACTCCCTATTCGGAGCATATGGCCATCACGAAGTTCTTCCAAGCTTCTCTGTCCCCCGCCAGTCTCCTCGCTTCTTCCCATGTCATCCCGGCGTCCCGTAGCTCCGCCGAATACATCCTATGGATGGTCATCAGCGGCTTTCCAGGGCGACGGAATCCGTCTGGTAGATAGAAGAGGCAGGCAGGATTCAGGCTCCCCTGGGGCATCTTGTTCCCGACAAAATCATACCACCGTACCTCTAGTATTCGCCGCAAACATTTGTTTTCAAAGCACTGTATACGGTTACCCTGTGCCTTGTTGAGGTGCCATGACCGTAAAGCAATGCCGTCAGGATGCTTTCGCTGAATACGCGGCACTTGGTTCTGACCGAGTACAACCGTGAGTCCCAGACTTTCCGCATAGAGTTAAGGTACAATAACAAAGTTATCAACTTTAATTTTATGTTCTTTAGCTTACTTGGTTGCTGGGTCAAGCAAGCATTCGAATCCTAGACTGGAAACTTTCCAATATATTATTAATTCATATTTTTATCTAAAAACATAGATCGTTGTAATGCTTTCATATTTTCAAGCACTGCCAATTTGATACCGAAAATGGCGAAAATAAGAAGCAATTATCTATACAAATAAGATGCTTTTACTAATTTTTTGTGGTCAAAGTCAAATATATTTTTTTTCCTGTGTTGTGGTTAGGACATCCAATCGCAGATCATTTTTATGATACTGAGATTTCGAGGATTGGTCATTTAATATAATATCACGTGTCAAATTGTGTATTTAAAATTTAATTTGTGTTGTCCATTATTGCTTCAATTGGAATGTATATATAGTTATGATTTAATGTTTTTTTGAGCATTGGAATTGTTTTTTTTTTGTTGATTTAAAATCAAACAGTCATTTACAAAAAAAATTATGACCAAAATAATTCTATTTCATTTATTGCATAATTATGGTAAGTTTAACCAGATTATGGTATCCAAAAATAGAACATTTCTTTCAAATCGACTTTAAAATATTGTCCCCATTCATTTAAGAAACGCTCCTAATTTATCATCTATTTCAAATTGGTTAAGAACGGCTGTTACGAAATATGAGATGGAGAGAGATCACAATACATTTATATTAATTGTATAAGTATAGTTATAAAAAAATCGTACATGAACAAACTGAGGTACACGTTGTAGTCGATCTAGAAGTTTTAATTTGACATATGAATGTTTTTAGCACTTACAGTGAATCGAAGGCCCACGAGATTGAATAATTGACCGGGATTGAAAGCCTTGGTTGTGGTCGAGCGGTCAACTTCGTTGGCTTCGATTGTGTTACAGTTTAACCCCGATCTACCGTTCTTGCAAAAATCATTTTCCCGCATGGATCGTTCATTTTTTATAGTCCCGTCAAACACCCATTAGAACAATGTTAAATAATTCCGCATTAAGCGTTCCCCGATTTATCTATTTCCTCGATCTATTGTCTAAATATTATGGTCCCGTCAGAAATATTATCCCGATTGACTGTTTTTGTTGAATATTTCTTATTTCGTTTATAAGCACGTTTTACCCCCATCTAACTGGTACGTAAAAAAACAGAGACTGTAAGCTTACAAGCTTCCTGGAATTGTTTATGACCATGGTCATAATGTTTCGTATTATGATTGCACTTGCCTTGATATAGCAAACATCTGGGACTAGCACCATTAACTCTGAACACGATTGTTTCTAAGAAGAGTGACATTCGTTAAACAATCGAAAAGTGCGGCAAGTCAGCGAATAAAAGAAAGTTCGCTAAGGAGTCTACTTTTAGTAAACTTCATGAAATTCTTTACACGTGGTACGAGCTGAAAACATACCTATTGATGGATCGATAGCTAGAGAAAAAGGTTTGCAAATAGAAAAAGGGATCACAAATTTCTCTGCATCGAACGGATGGATCAATAAGTTCAAAGATCGGCATGGTCTCATGGTCCGTTGGAAAACGTAGAATCTGGGTTTCACTGTACTCCTGAGATCAAATCACAGGGCGGAGAGTCTGATTTTTGTTCAAATTCAGGGATGTCGAAAATTCCCGTCAACTCAAATGATCCTAAAAATTAAGAGCGATTAGAGAAAAACTGCTCCCATCCTAACCCTATTTTTCTACCCTTACTCTCTTTGAAATAAATGAGGTTGAGAAACTAATTAACAAAAGTCCCTATGGAAAAACTTCCATTGAGATAAGCTGCATTAGAAGCCTATATGCTCCACATTTGGAGTGGACATGATAAAATGTTTTAGACTTTCACTAGTTGTATTTCTGTGGCTTTATGGTAGAATTCGATTTGTCACTTAAACCTTAGCATTTTTATTTTTTTCCGTATCTTCTCTCAACGCGGAGCATATGGTCTCATAATGGAGATTTTTCAACAGAGTTTTTCTATGGAAACTGTTTGTTACTCAGTTGCTCAACGTCTCGTTTTTTTTCGAAGAGAGTAGGGATAAAAGGATAGGGCTAAGACAGGACTAGTGGTTAGCTAATAGCTCTCGCTACGCCTCGTGAGGATCGGATGGTTGGGTGAGGAGGAAATTTTGGTGATCAGAAACACTCGGACTACGAACAGAAATCCATGAATCGATTGAGAGATAAATGTATGAAAACTGTCCACACCGGGAATTGAACGCGAGACGTCCGTAGCCGTAGCCAGCGACGCTACTAACTGCGCCACGGACGCCGATAGATACTAGAGTAGAAATATTAACCTTGGTAAGTTATCAAAAATTCAACTTATATGTGTAAAATACTTATTGAATGCATCTTTTTCATGACCGCATACCGAACTTAACCATGACACGCTGACAAATATTTTATTATGAGAATATACGCTATATGAGAATAACGGAGATATAAATGTTTACCATAACAGATTTATAACGATACTGTTTGGGATGCCCCCTTGTAAAGGTTGGTGATAATTACTTAATGTTTCGATACTATTGCAAGTTTCATTCTCGGGAATTGTAATCAAGCAATGGTAAAAAAATGAAACTTGCAAAAAACCGTCGTCTGTTGACCACGGTATCTTGCCGAAATAATAGTGTCATGTATTTGTGTGCAATGCTACTTTTATTGACTGGCTATGATTCATTAATATATCGACTCTAGAAAGGCAAAAGGACGTAACCCACATCAAAAAATATTCTGTATAGCTCACACAAAACGTGTTAATATATTAATTTATGTATATATATATATATATATATATATATACATTGTGATTATTGCAAAAAACTATTTTGAAAAAACGGAGGGATATATATATATATATATATGTATATATACATATATATATAATATCGAATGTAGAAATGCAATATGACGTATCCCTCCGTTTTTTTCAAAATAGTTTTTTGCGATAATCACAATGTATACATTTTATTACACGTTATATGTGGGATATACACAATATTTTATTGTATGTGGGTTACGTCCTTTTGACTTCCCGCAGTTGATATGTTATGCTGCGCCTTTGGTTGAATAGTTTTAATTATTATTTGATATTTGTTGACTCCAAGTTAAGTAATATGTTTTTTATTTGGGGATTTAAATTCTTTTAAATGTTATATTACTTTGAGGTCGTTTTAAAAGAATTAAATAGCTTTCAGAATTTCAATTAGGGTGACGATACATAAAGTAATAATAATTATAATTAATAATTTAATATACCTAATGGAAAGCAACTTTGCGTTACTGTCAAACTTCAGCCGTAATCAAAGTTTGTTTAGTATCGCTGATTTATTTTGTAAAGTGAAATCTGTACGGCCCAATTTTGAGGTCCGAAGCAAACTTTTAGGTCTCTATGGCTTTCAAGGGTCCGTCATGCGTGAAATAGGGATGGATATGAAATGAACACTACACATTGCCGGATAATAGCTATAGGGGTATTTAAAATGTGTATTTCGTCCGTCAAACCAAAATTTGTCGTAAACCACACATTGTAATTAGTGGGTTACAACAAATACATAGTCATTAATATTTATAACATAATCTACTAATTGAAGTGGGTTGCGCCACATTACTGTATGACGAGTGATTATATTAATAATTGAATGTAGAACATGATGTTTACGGTAGCGAATCTCATTGACTAAATTACTATGTGGCGTAATGTGCAGACTTTTATCCATTATGAAGATCAGTGAGCTTTCAACAGTGGTCGGCAACCCGGAGCCAATTAAGCGCTACACTGATTATTAATTTGATAATGCGAAGTATAGGCTTACTATTTTACTCACTCAAAATTGAAAATAGACGTGACACTTGTTCCTCTCTGTAATTCATCCAGCTAAATTAATATATAGCACCCTTTGCTGTAAGCAAAACATTCTTAGTATTATTTTTAAAAAAAAAGTTGTCGACCTCTACTTAAAATAGTACGAGTCAGAAGTGGGGAACCCCCTTTTACTGAATAAAAAAATGTTTATTTCATCTTTTTCATTCGTTAACAAAAAATAATCATTCTACATTTTTAAAGATATCTAATATAATTGTCTTATTAGATAACATATTAATGAATTTAGTTTTTTGCATTAAAAAGGTTCCCCACACATTCTCTTAAATAATTACTAAAATTGATAAATTTAGAAATAGCGGTCAGCTGAATTTCCCAATTCCTGTGGAAGTATGTTGCTTTTATACATTATTATTATTACTTTTGTATAGGGCTTAAAACCACACTTCGTTTTTATTATTAATCTTCCCATCTTTATGCTAAAAAATCCCTTCGGATCTCATGCAATCATATTTCGTTACCGTGTGGGCTTTGTCATATAAACGCATTTTTAAAGCGAAATGACAATTTCATAAAGTGAAATATGGTTTTATGTAGTATTAATTAATTATTTGACGTCATATTTTGTGTGTAAAATCGAAAGACGCAAGAATCGAAATTCTTCATAGCAGAACAAGCTCGAGACGTGTCTCGGTGCCGTTTGAAACAAAACGGTTGTATACGGTACGTCATGCACTGTTACTATACTGTACTATAATTTTGTAATTTTCGATGGTAGAATTGACAAGGTTTTCAAATTATGATTAATTATACAAAGAAGACGTAAACTATAATCCATTTAAAAATTTTAATTATATATAGAACTATTTTATTTACAAATTGCCAAATTTTAAAATTTTTGTATGACCTATTTAACAAATAATTTAAAGGCTGAAGTATCTCATTATAACACCATGGATAGTGAAGGGTTAACAGAGAAATGAACCGGTTGTTTTATTTTATCATAATTTTACTGTATAATTAGCTTTATTTATAATAAATTTTAAGCACTGAAAGAAAACCAATAGTTCATGGGGAATAAGCCTTCCAAAAATTCGATCGTGTATAGCTTAACCACTATGAGAGGGTTAAAACGCTCCATGTCGTTTTTGTGACGACCAAAATTTTATTCTGAATGTTTGTGCATGGTTTATAAATGGTTAATTATGAATTGTTATTTGTGTAAGTTACCCATGTGTACACATTTCGAAATATGAAAAGAAAAATAGATTTAAAAAATGTGACTTATTTCAATGCAGTCAAATATTATACAATGTAAATAGATACGTTGTACTTTTAAATACAATCCGGTTTATAGAAATAAAGTAATATGTATATTAACACTTTGCACTCGAGTGCATTGGAAGTTTATCGTATTACTCGAGTGCCGCTATGGCGGCATGTGTCAATAAAGTGTTTTTTTTAATATTGTCAGCTATTTTTGTATTGCGATTTCAATCAAGTTAGAATGAATAATAATAGGTTATTACATTTATCTGAGAAAGAAGTCGCCAAATGAAGACGGCGTGCGTAATTTCACCATGTGTTTTTATCTGAATCTTTCGGTGCAAGCGATATTTTTTTGTCGCATAGGGTAATAAATCTTATTTATTGAATGCGCTAGTGACTGGAGGATGAACAGTGTTATGCATGATCTGAAGTGTCTATTTCTCAAATTATTACTCCCTTTTATTTGTTTAAAAATGGCGTCTCGGATAGCTTACAGTTGTTTATTTGAATAGATTGTCTTTGTTGACAATACTTACTAGTATATTATACCGATTCAGAAGTTTACAAATCTAATGTTAAGTACTCTAATGAGTCTTATGAAAATTAGTACGTATCGATTTATTATTTACATTTGAAGTTTTTGAAATTATTGGTTGACCAATTAGTAGGAGATTTTTGGCGAGGTGGATCTCAAAGGCGCACTTCAACTGTTTCTACAGAAGATCGACTTGCGGATAAGTTACATGTCCTGCTTTCCGGGACTAAAAAAGACTTAGCAGTATGTTCAAATAAAAAATCCCAGATGGTACATCAGAAAAACGACTATTTTGCGAGTCCTGCATCAATAAGCCAGGATTACACATAGGAGATTACTAATTGAAATACCACATAATGAAGAATTATAAATCACTGTAAAATAAGTGTAGTATATTTATTATAAATCTATTGTACGGAAATAATAACAAAACATTTTTTTTTTTGTTGACGTGTTTTTCACCAATTGATTTTTTGTATGGAAGATATGCTTTTCATCGAAAAACGTCTCCAGTAGACGGTAGGCACATACAAAAAAAGGCTCGAGTGGTAAAGGGCATATATTTCATTTATAAACATCTCTACTATTTAGCAGAAAATTCATGTATTGGTCTGTCTGTCTGTATGTCTGTCACAAGAACTCCTCCCAGACGGGGAACATTAGCGACGTGAAATTTGAACATGTTATTCTGGTAGTCAACTGTGTTAGCTTCAACTTTTAACATTATTATTAATTCATGGCCCTGTTTCCAGTACGTCAAGTATTTCGATCGGATACCTAATAAATATTTGTTATATTGTAAAAGGACGGATTAAAAAAATACTTTCATTTTAATGAGAATATCAAAAGTGATGATAGTAATGCTCGGAAGGATATAAAAAAAACATTCGTGAATGATTTTATGCTGTGCGCGTATGTCTTTCGCTCGTATTTCTCGTCACTGTATTTTTATAGGTGAATTATCAGAGATTAGAGAACGGACCAGCCAACGCCCTGTCGCATCAGTGATCATAGAGAGACGTTAGAGCTGGCTGGATCACGTGCTTTGGATGCCTCCAGAGAGAGTCAATCCTGCTTGCCTGTTTTTCAGACCGGTGGGATTCCGGTATCCTGGAAGACTATCGGGTACTATCCATAGGATGTACTCGGCTGAGCTGATGGACTATTGTGTCATGAGTAGAAGTAAAGCGATTGGCTGGTAACAGGGAATCATGGAAGCGCCGAGTGGTTTCCATTTGCTCCACATAGGGAGCAAATATACTTTGAAGGTTGCTTTTGTCTTATCTATCTAAAGAAACATAAAATAAATACATGCCCATAAAATGCATATGTATTATTAGTCATACAATTATTTCATAAATATTTTATTTCTTTTTAATGAAACAATGTCTACACGAGAGATATTATTTAAAATATTTGCATCAAGTATTTAAAGGTGAATTAGTGTGTGGTTATTTATGAAATTCAATGCAATAAATAAAAAGGTGTAAGATTTCAAATAAATTGTGTACCTAAGTCTATTGCTACTAGCTGTATGCAAATACAAAATTATTTGTACATGAATGCCCATAAGTAGTGAACATATTGAATAAAATAATAACATATAAAAAAAATCAGCTAACTGTAATTTTGTATTCGAGTCATCCTTTTTTAAAGCAGAATTACTCAACCTCTCTTTTCTGAAGCTAGGACAAGACTTGTGGTTAGCTAATCAGATGAGTGGGAGGGGGGGATTTTTAACATCTCATACATAAACACCAATGAAGGGAAATCCATAAATCAATTTAAGAATCTGTCCGCAGTGGGAATCGAACCCGTAAGCACCGCAACCAAAGCCAACGATGAAAACCTTTCGAATACGGATCCCACGTGTTACAAAATTGGTTTTACTCAAGAATATAAATGTAGTATCAAAGAGGAGACAATAGAGGTTTGTCTTCAAACTGGGCCTCAAAATCGTTATGGCGTGTTACTGTCTCGAATTTGAATATCAATGTCTAAACGATGGAAGTACACCAGTTAGAACACCACGTGCTTTCGTAGACTGTATAAAACAACCAGTTAGGAGCAAGGGTTAAAAAACCCTTATAAGTGATAAAATCAGTACAGGAAAGTACTATTAAGTCACGCGGTGACGACCAGTAGGTATTTAATGCACAGTCGGTTTCACAAATCATTACAATATGACACGACCCAATCGTGTCTGGTGAACTCTCCTCGAATCATCTCTCAAAAAGGCAATTAGCAAAATGATGTATTTCTTTAACTTTTGATTCATGTAATTTGTAATTTTAAAATCATCCACTGTAACTAACTAATAGCAATACAGATAACTTGGACCGAACTGGTGTATTCTTACTGTCTGAATCACCATGAAAGCTGAAACTCTGTGGAATCGTCATCATCATTAGCACTCCAGCTACATTTCGAGTTTATAATACACAGAAAAAAGAACAAGTTACAGAAAGGATTGTCGATCCGCTTGGAGGTTCGATTTGATTCATTTCGAATTCTTCAAACAGCAGATTATTTCATTTGCAGAATTACCTAACTTGGTATCATACAGTAGGTTCCGTTTTTCTGGTATATAGATGCACCTTTAGTATCATTCGTGATCATGAAAAGGTAGTTTCATCTTTTGGTGTACCCAGTACTTTTATATTTAGCGATAATGATCGCATTAATTTTCTCTGTGAAAACATCTCTCGTTCGCCACTAATTGCACCCCAATAAAAGTAGCAAGTAAAAAAATAAAATTAAAAATGCACAGTTCGCTTTTACTGTCGAGTTAAAAAATGTAATTCCACTTTAATAGTTTCCTCCCGTATCTGCATCCGTTGAAAATTGGCCACCTTTATTATGGACGGGTAACAGAATTGCAAATTTAATTCAATAAATTTTGCATTTTATACCACTCATGCTATCGCAAACCGTGGAGAAATGCAAACTATTACTAAAATTTCGATTTTAAATAGCGTATCTTTAATGATCTTTAACTAAAAATCAACAATTTTCAATAACCAACATCATATGATGATTTAAACATTTCATACATTGCTTCCGAAACTATGGGATTAGAGAGCTTCTACAGTGTGTCTCAAAATGTTCCAGTAGATATGCAAATATTTATGTATACATTTTTTCCTTTGACATATATATATATATATATATATATATATATATTTACTTCTAAGGTGTTAACTGACCATTTTTGATGGAAAGGCAGTATATTTTAAAAATAAAATACAAGTTGTTTTGTACTATTTCCACATTTTTATGTTTTTGTGTTAACTGATCAGTTGATAGTGCTCGCGATGAGCGAAACTGATCTTGATCTATGTACAAATTTTGAAGTATAATAAAATAAATTGAGTCTTATTAAAAAAATGTGTTTATTTGTTACATTTATTTTTTACAATGGAGCGGACTCCCAACGTGAATCATATCGACTCCTGATGGAGTCTCAAAAACTTTTTTTTTCGAAGAGAGAAGGGATGTCAGGATAGGACTACAGCAGGACTAGTGATTACCGAATCGCTCTGGCTTCCGTCTTTGAAGTTCGTATGGGTGGGAGGAAATTCTAGACAAAACCACGAGACCACTGTACCACGTACCCGAAAGCATTGACTGCCGAATGTGAAAATCTAAACTTCTTTGTTTTTAGCACCTCAAGGCAAAGGTTATCATAAATAATAGCACCACGGGCCATGAGGTCGTGGTCGACATTTTGGCCATCCATGATGATAATATATTCGTTGATATAACGAGAGTGATAAATGTATATTGTTAACAGCTGTGTCATGTGATATCTAGAATAGGGACTCCCCAATGCGCGCTCCACCATTGTGGTCTGTCAATTGCGCATTGCTAATGCGCATTATTCGCGGCTCAGGAGTGCGCGCACCGCAGGGCGTATGATAATCCACGAAAGAGGAGTAAATCACTTATATTTGTTTAGAATAATAATTTATAATAATTTTTTCTATACTAATTCGATTCATGCGTCATGAAAATGTACTTAACATCGTTTGCTTGGTGAAGGTGGAGTCAGAAAATACGTACAATCGTGTAGCGTCATTTATGGACGAACCCTTAGGGGCCGCCGTTTAAGACTCATATACTGAACAGTATAATTTAAATGAAACATAATTTAAGTCTCCTGTCATGTTCTTCGTATTTGCAAACAGAAGTCTGAGAATTGGCTATGCTTTTTGATAACTGATATTGAGAATTGATATAATTAATTGACTTAAGACCAATATACACAAGCATTCTATATACACTTTCCTGATACAAAATAAACTAAAAGATAGTCATCTGCTTCTTAAAAAACTCCATAATCATAGCAGGGGACATTTTTCATTTCAATAAGTAAATTTAAAGTTTTACATTTTAAAATAAAACACGTAAGTAAATACTGCTCAATGTATAGAATTACTTGTGTGTGTTGCTAATTAATCGTCATGATTCACAATTTTTTCTGGGTACCATCATTTTTTAATTAATTAAAATGAATATACATATTTTTTTATAGCTCATTTTATGTGGGTAAGTTTACTTACGTCGACACTGAAAACCCTAGTAGCTGAGACTTTTCAAGTCACACGGTTATATAAAAATCAAAAGGCTTAGGAATGTGACCCTTTAAAATATGTTACATACTCGGAAGGGTCTGGTTTTGTAATATAAATCGAACAAAATAACTAGTTATGCTATATCGGAAACGCGAGAAAGAAAATAATAATCAAGAAGCTTTGTTCTATTGAAATTGAATGTTAAATACACAATTATTAAGATTAACTCGCAATGTGGAGCATGTGGCCTTATAATGGCAGTATAAACCTAAGTTTTTTTCTAAGAAAATTACTTGAAAGAGAGCGGGGATAGACGAATAGGGTCAGGACAGAATTCGTGGTCAGCTAATTCCACTCGCTAGACAGAAACCCATGAATCGATTTAAAAATCGACTTATGAAACTGTCCGTACTGTGATTCGAGACAGCGAGATCCGTGACCGAAGCCAACGGTGTTGACCACTGCACCAATGATCCGATTATTGATTTTAATACAACCTAATGTAGATTAATGATATTGTAAGAAATAAATTATAGTTTATTATTGTAATGCTATTTACAAAAATGAAAATAAAAACTATTGTGCAATCGGCATCTATTCACTAAAAAAGTATACATATCAAAATCCTATCGACTGCCTGAATTTAAAACCTAGTATAACTGCTTTCCTTTTTAGAAATTCTGTTGTCCATATATCATAATACATATACTGCTGTTGAAGTAGTGTTTTAAATCTGTGCACATATAAGTGAATTCAACATTACATATCGACTGTGGAAAGGGAAAAGGACTTAACCCACACAAAAATTTTTTGTGTATAACTCACACAAAACGTGCTAATACACAGAATACACAATATTTATACATTAAAATATAATATATCGACTGTAGAAAGGCAAAAGGACTTATCGCACCGTATTTTCAAAATATTTTTTTTCGATAATCACAATGTATACAATTTAATGCATGTTTTGATATTTTTGGTGTGTTGGTTACGTCCTTTTTTCCTTTCCAAAGTCAATGTTGTCAAATTTGTGTTAGTAGAACATAGGATACGCAAACATGCTTTTTAATCGTTCTGAAGATATTTGTAAACAGCGCTTACGAGGTGAGAAGAGAGGCGAATGGTCGGTTATTGACGTCCTGGAAGCTCTGGGATCTCAAACAAACACCATTTCAAATCCGGTTCAACTCTTATTTATTTTAATAGAAGATGCAGTGGATTAAAATACACAAAAAATTTTGTCTACATTTACATTTACTTAACACATGAATTTACTTCTAAGTTATAATGCAAGTGACACGACAAACGATTTTAAATTAAGTCCAATTTCAAAACAAACACAAAAAATTCACAATGTCAACGGTGCCATCCGCGGGGGCCGGCGGCTCTTCTGGCTCAAAGGCTGGCAATCGATTCCCCGCAAAAATAAAAACATCGGACTCATAAAACTTAAACTTAAAAAAACCAGGGTCTATCAGATGTTTTAAAATTGGAGAGCCGCTGTATAAAATCTAAATATGTACTTATTCTTTAAACAAATCGACCTTGAACGTTTCAGTAATAGTCAACGCTGTGAAAAATTCGTTTGCACACAAGGTGGGCAATTATTGAATATTTTAAGAAGCGTTACTTAGTGATACGCAAGCCAAACAGCACCATCAGCAGCTTACCTGGTAGTCTGATAGGGTATACGCCGTTTACATAATTTTGCACTTTTTACTAGACTTTATGCTTTCTGTATAAATACACAGAGCGTGTCGATGTATGACTATGTATGGAGCCCGTGATCCAAAAGCAGTATATGGATCCCGTGTATGTATCACTATGGATCCGGTGATCCTAAATCCGTACCTATAGCCGGAATGCAAGCACTTTAAGAGGGAACCGTCAAGGTTAACGACGTTTTACGTTTTTTTCCAGAGAAAGAACTAGAAGTTACTTATTGCTCTTGTTACGCCCTGTTTTAAGGATACGATGAGTGGGAAGTGAGAAAGAATTTATACATCACATTACATCACAAACAGCTATGACTTTGAAAATAGTTCATAAATCAGATAAACTAAATTTTCAGTATCTGAAGCCGTAGACCGTGCAATCGAGCAGGCTGAACGACCGAGAGCGTTGACTACTCGGTTACTATAGTTTAGGATATTTTAACTGTACCCAAAATGTAGATACCGTAAATGTTCTTATCACTTAACAACGCTTGTAGCAATATTCATAAAAAAATGCCTATTTTAGTGCTTCATTTATCTTAATTATATTACATTTTTTGACCTATAATTTTTCACAGTGTATTTACAAAGAATGGTGCGCAATGAAACAGAAGAAGCATTCATCACTTTCGTTAGCCCCCCTTTGTAACAATCTTCAAGTGTTTCATTCATTCATTGTCACTCAGAAAAAAATCAGCGCCTCGTCTAAAAATGGCTCGGAATAATAAAATTGTTTGGAATTAATCCAAAACGACATAAAAGCGAGAAGGGTGAATTCCAGTAGCGCGCAGTCAATATAGACACAAGTGCTGGTTTGTTTTACCCAACTACCAGTGTTTTTGCCAAATGTGGAAAGGTATATTATCCCATATTTAAAATAATTGTTATTCACAATAATATATAAAGCTTATTCCGGTTTCCCTCTCTCAAAATATAAAATAATTATGCTAAATAAGGATACCCATATAATTATATCTATATAATATAGCAGAAAATACATGTATCAAGCTGTCTGTCCGTTACAAAAACTCCTCCCATGCGGTGAACGGTGGTGACGTGACATTTGGATATGTCTTTCCGGCTGCCACTCCTATGTCAAATGTGTTATTTCCATCATTCGTCTTTTAAAGATATTTACAATTGATGGACTATATCGAGGGTATACTGAGAGACTGCATTTCAGGGTTTTCCAAACTTTTCCTGCGATAGTACACTTTGTAAATCCTGAAATGTTAAAGGAACACCTTGTTTATTTTGTTGGGTTGGTTAAATCGGTACGAATTCAAATATGCAAACATTCTTACAACCATTGCGGGTTTTTACGGAGCACATATTCGTGGAACACCAGTGTTCCGCGGAACATATTTTGGGAAACCCTGTTCTGTCTACTGGTAGAACGCATGACGTCATAGGATGTAATGGCTTTAAAAAACGGTATGAAGTCATATTATTATGTTTTTTATTCTGACAAAAAGCATCCTGTAACTATAACTCATCGATATCAAAACTAATGATTTGTATGCCAAAAAGATTATTCTTTATAATGCACAAAAAATCTTTTTAAAAAACAAACAATAATTGTACTTGGGAGAAAGTACTTTGAAAAAAAAATGCCATATGCGATTATCTCAGAATTTGTTTTTAGGACATTCTGTCAGTGTAACCTCGATATTTTAATTGTTAAAATGTACCGTCTCATCCTCACACTTGGTGCACTCCTCTGGTGACTCCAACCCTTTGCGCCTTAACAATTCACAATGCCAGAATTGTGAGAGAGTAATAAATTATGCGACGCCATGCGCTTTCTTATGTGGAATTTATTATAAATATATATGATATATATCTAAGACTGGGATCCAGTGTGTAGTTGACATGTTGACAGAACTTGTCATAAATGAAACAAGTTTTTGGCGAGAACGTTGCGCCTAGTAAGCGCGGTTTGTATAGGTGACGTTGTCTTTATAAGGGTTGGCGATAAAAAAAACATATCGTCACTGTACTGGTACTGTATTGGTAAGTAACAACATTGACGGATACTAGGTAAGTGCCCAATGACATCAATTATTTGTCTGAATTATCTCAGTACGTGCATTAATTATACCAGTTTAGAAAAACACAGTAATTTATTTTATCAGTAAGGATATTAATAAAGATTTTTAGGCAAACAATTGTCCCTGTCTATTCATCCCTAACTTGTCTAGTGTTAAATTGGCATAACTTATTTTGATATTATAATTATGTATGTAACATAAAATACCGATGCTAAAGAAATTTTCATTTGCTGTTTACTTATAACTGTCAATATGTTACTTACCAACTTCTGCCAGTACGGTGATGATATATGAAAGTGCGTTAAGACTATATGGGTATTAATACTAGTAAGAAATTAAGGCAGCAAAACCATAAATATATTACCGGATCCGTGGTCGAGTGGTCAACGTCGTTGACTTCGGTTGCAGTGCTCACAGGCTCGAATCCCACTACGGAGAGTCTCATACATTGATTTTTCAATTGAATTGGATTTCTATTCGAATAGATGGATGTCTGTGATGTCTAACATTGAACCCCACTCATATCACAACCAGACTCTCATCGGAAAAGAGAGGTTGAACAACTGAGTGACAAACAGTTCGTGGAAAAACTTATGTTGAGATTACTTCCATTAACAGTCCATATGCCTCACATTGTGAGTGGAAATCTAAATTACAAAATAATTACATTTTTCTTGTAGCACTTATATCTATTTGTAGTTACTTAATTAATCGATTCTTTTCGTGAAAAATAAATAAACATTAGGTTTTTTGTAAATAGTATATTATCTTCTCGTTAAGAATCTTTAATATTAGTATTCATTTATTTATATTTTTGATTGAATCTAAAATAAAATAATATATGAGATTGTTAAATGAACCAGCAAAAAAAAGTATAACTGTTAGTGTCACATCCATAAATGCAATACGATTGGTTCTTCAAAGCTTAAAAAATTCATACAAAATAATTATTAAAATAATACTTCTAATTAAATTTACTACATCTTTAGACGATAGATGGCACTGTATTGCCTACAAATTAAAAAAAAATCTTCAGCGGACGCGGTATGTTGTCTATTCAATTCAATGAACGTAACTCATTCTAATAATATAATTTCAAATTAAAACATATATTATGAGCTCGATTAAATGCACTAAGCTGGCTAGAACAATAATAAATTAATAAACATAATAATTATAATTTATAGCCGGGAAAAGTTACTTAGCGACCAAACAATTACCGTCGATGGGTCATTTCGTATAATCATACTATATAACCGAAAATACATGTCTCAATCTGTCTGTCACAAGAATTGCAACCAAACGGTGAACAGTAATGACGTGAATTTGCACATGTCACTCCGGCTGCCATTTCAACGTCAACTGTGCGATTTTGATCTCACAAATACAACTTGAACATTTTCAAGAATTAATGACTATAGGTATTCTGGGGTGCGTTTCACGATGATATTTTCAACTTTCAACTTCCAACTTAAGCTTATACAATAATAGCGCGCCATAATAACGCAACACTCTATATGTTAGCGCACTGTCCCTTGAAAAACTACGTAATATGTATTAGTTATACATTAAATAAATCTGTATTTAATATTTATGATGTGTTTTCTATTTGTCATTTTTCTTACAATAAATAAATAATTAAATAACCAATTAAACTTTATTTAAGCATATATCTGAAGATGGCCTGATGAAGAAATTGATTTCGAAGTGATTTAAAAAAACTAAATACATTCATTACTGGCGATAAGGTTATACTTATGCCTCATTACACCTGCCGAGACTACTTGGCCGAGCAGCAATATAGACCGAGTAAGCGTATACACGTGTCGGCGTTCGTAGCGCAGTTAGTAGCGTCATTGGCTACCGTTACGGATGTCTCAATACGGGGTCCAATTCGCGGTGCGGAAGGTTTTCGTAAATTGATTTATGGATTTATGTTCGTAGTCTGAGTGTTTGTAATGTCTAACTCAAACCCTCCCACCCATCTGATCCTCATGGGGCGTAGCGAGAGCGATTAGCTAAACCACTAGTCTTGTTCTAGCCCCATCCTTCTATCCCTACTCTATAGGAAAACAAACGAGAGGTTGAGCAACTGAGTAACAAGCAGTTTTCACAGAAAAGCTCTGTTGAGATGTTTCCATTAGGAGACCATATGCTCAACGTTGAGAGCGAACATATCAATTTGTTTATTTTTCGCGTCTTTCGTTCAATTCAACATCGTTCCAACATGAAAAGTCGTCGTAAAATAAAAAAACTTTTCAAGGAATATGTCAATCGAATTATTCTTAATATAGACTAATAGTTTCTCAATTAACTGAGCGTATGTGAAACATATTTTTTCTTTGTTTATGGGACACAAAATATCTCATTTATGGTTTCTTGTATGCGGTTTTACACGTATGCTTATTCTTATATCCTTATATTGTCGGTGTCTTAAAATTCTTCAATGGTAACACACAGTGTTGTCGATGAACTCTCCACTCGACACTCTGACACTCGTCAAATGATTGTTTCAACAAGCCGAGTACGTGAGCGAGTGCAGTGGTACAGGTGGTAGGGGTATCAGCTCGGCCCAGTAAATAGAAACGGTTTGTATTCACTCGCTCGCTCATTTGAGTCGTCTGACGTCTGTAGGTATATGCGTTTAATTTGATTGTTACTCGGCCGAGTTCAATCACTCGGCCGGTGTTAATGAAGCACTACGTTTATAGAATAGGGTTAAAAGCGCTTTTTTAACAATTGCAGCTATCAACATTGTCGTATTGTAGAGAGTGGATTTACGGTATTAATTATACAAAAAATATTATTTTTTTGTTTGTGGAACGGAAATGTGACGGGTAGGGTAAAGCAACAATGTTACTAGTAATTTAATATTTGGTTTTATACCACGGGTGAAGCAAGGAATTTCGGAACAGAGGTGACACGTAAAATATCGTTAATTAAAATTTGTGATTTTTAAAACCATTTTCCTTCCTAATATCGACGGTGTTTTGGCCAATTGATTAAACCTTCAAAATTTAAATTGTTCAGGAGAGAGTAAAAACTTTACAGTGAGTTGCGTTATAAATCTTTGCAATGCACTCCTGTAAATTGTCATGTTTGCAGATACGGGATGATGCGGATAGGTAGTGTCGATATAATAGTGCCTTAAACCAAGTGGCCGGGTCAGAATTTTGAAACTTAAAACCAATGTAAAATAATGTTTCCCTTCCAAAAAGTGTTCATTTTAGTTTTCTAATTTACACCATTTGGCTGATACCTGATCTGTCGTCTTTGAAATCAGATCCAATCATTAACTTATTTTCGTATTTTTGGAGGTTTATATCAATTGGACAGAAAAAAAGTCGATATGCAGTATATGAACTCCTAACTTAGCTTATTTTATTTGATTTTGGGTATTACAAACACCCCATGCCTTTGAACAGAAAGCCATAAGTCGATTGAAAAATCAATTTATATGCGTACTGGGATTTGCGCCCGTGAGCACGTCAACAGGAGCCAACGACTTTGGCCACTTGACTTAAGCACGGCGTAGTAACATAGAAGTTGGTTATTAAAAAAAATTATATTTAAAATAATCTAACTTCAAATTTATTATAATGCGTAGCAATTTTTTGGCTTTCAAGTATGTTTTTATGTTTATCCAAGTTGTTAACTTTATTATTCCACTGGCTATATTATTTAATATGAAACGTGCTTCGTTTCTTTAAGGAACATCTTCAGACTAACTATATCGCTAGTTTATTCATTTATAAGATAAACGATGATTCTGATTCTCAGCTTAAAAATGAAGGGTCGGGTGGGATTATTTTCTTTTAATGAACGTGGAGAGAGAGTTAGACACAAACGATAATATTACTGATTATAAAATTAATTATTAGTATAATTTAAGACATCGACTGAGGGTACTAGATGGAATTTCAATATCAAATTTGAATTATTGAGATTTTGTACACTTCCATGCAATTTTGAAAATCAAAAATGGAAATAAATTTAAAAGTTGTGAGTCACCTGTCCTATTTAAGCTATATTTTATTTTCTCATTGTTTGATTACAAATTACAGCCCATGAGAATGAAATCTTCACCGATTTAGAAAAATCGGCATAACTATAACTTATCGATACTATATCAAAGAGATTATTCTTTATAATGTAGAAAAAATCTTTTTAAATAACAAGCAATTATTGTATTTGGGAGAGAGAGTACTTGGGAAAATAAATAATGCTTTAAATGCGATTATATCAGAACTTGTTTGTATGACTTAATGTCTTTTGTCAGTATATCCTCAATGTACTGTTTACAATTGATTGATTAGTCAGTATAAAGAATTTCGTATAAAGAGTTTTAGTTTGTGTTAATTAAGATCGAAACGCTGGAATTACTTTTACGAAGCTGCACTGGCTAAATGGACATCCATTAAAGGGATTGCAAGCGGATGCGGTCAGAGGAGGGGTGAGACGCCGCGCGGAACGTTCTGCGTCCAATTTTATTTACATACTTACGCACAGTAATTAAATCGAGTCATACGGGTGACAAGGACGGATGACAGAGGGGCAACGTTGAAAGAGTACAAGATTATGGTTGTCCTTGGGAAAATCACTAGAAATTGCCCTTGAAAAGGGGGTTGTGAAATTGATCTACCTATGCCATAAACCCACCTTATTCAACAAACCAATACAAACAAGCGGTTTAATTGGTGGCGTATTGAAATAACTAAAATAAAAATCTCGGTTACATAGATTAGATCGCACAGCAAAGGGTTGGAATCCCCGAATGGACATTTTCATAAATGAATTTTGCGAAATATCTATCGTTTAATGAATATGTTGTTTATGTCCCTTCCCATAACGTCTAATGTCCTTAAATGTGATGTAGGGGGGACGCATGGCTATCTTTCTTTCTACCCTTGCTTTCGCTAATAGAAGTTGATTGGCATGTCAGTTCAATCTTGATAGCTTATGTTAAAATGCTCCAGTAAAATAAACAAATATTAAATATGTAAAATTTTATATTACTATTATTCTGGTAGGGTCTGTGATGCAGTGGTCAACATCGTTGACTTCGGTTACGGATCTCACAGGCTCGTATTCCAGTACGAACAGTGTAACTGTTCACAGGCATGGATGTTTGTAATGTCATCCCACCAATGCGATTTTAAAAAATGGCGTGGCGAGATCAATAAACCAAATAGTGTCCCTGTCCTAGACCTATCCTTCTATATCTACTCTCTTCGATAAATAGAGGTCTCGTAGAAAAACTTTTGTTGAGATACCTCCATAAAAAGTCAATAAGTTCCCCGTTGGGAGCGGACATGGCTTAAAAAAAGAATCTTATAATAATATATACTTCTACTGACTATACGCGGCACGTACCTAATTGTTAAGCACTTGTTTATGCGTAAATCAATAGTATTTGAATTATGGTGACCATTTGAATATAGCTTTTCCCATTATCTCAATATGGATTATTCGGATTTGTCAGAGTAATGAACTGGAAGTTTGTCTGAGTCCGTGGCGCAGTCGGTAACGTCGTCGGTTACGGTTACGGATGTCTCGGGTTCAATTCCCGGTGGGGACGGTTTTCGATTTATGGATTTCTGTTCGTAGTCTGAGTCCTCCCTCCCACCCATCCGATCCTCACTGGGCGT
Source organism: Himalopsyche phryganea (assembly GCA_022494535.1). Classification (NCBI taxonomy): domain Eukaryota; kingdom Metazoa; phylum Arthropoda; class Insecta; order Trichoptera; family Rhyacophilidae; genus Himalopsyche; species Himalopsyche phryganea. Next base: position 104,930 of record JAGVSL010000071.1, read on the forward strand.
AGCGAAAGCGATTAACTAACCACTAGTCGCGTCCTAGCCCTATCATTCTATCCCAACTCTCTTGGAAAAAAGAGAGGTTGAGCAACTGAGTTGGACATGGAAAAAAAGAAATGAACTGGATGAGTTTTAATCGTGTTTTTAATAATCATCGAAAAAATATCCATTGTTGAAATATTTCGCGAAATTTCCACTATCGGGTGGACATTATCAAAACGCAATTAAAAATAATGTCTATATTAGTTGGATAGCAGTTTATATGTTAATATTAAACACACATTCATTAGTGAAATCAATTGTTTTTTTATTCATCCAAAACAGTTTGAATTTATAAAATTTACATAAATATTCGTTTATGCTTAAAAGCAGACGCTAAAATTGAATAATTGGTCGTTAAACTATATTATTGTTTTTTTTTTTTTTTTGTAAATATAAAAGCATACTTAGACAAGAAACTAACAATAAAATTCGTTAAGCAGCGTATAAATCTAGAAAATATTTCTGATATCTAAGATAATATAATGTTTTTTTAACGATCGCATTATTTCTTGCACGTTCATTCTAACAATGTTGTAAAAATATATTTCTTTTTATGGTAATGCACCAAGTTGTTTTTAATAGAATTTGAAATTTTATCACAGATGGTGTTGCCATTCGGAGGTCGACTGTGATAAAAGGTACTTTGTTCTACGCACTCCCGGTGGTATCGCCATATATTGGTTCCAAACTTTATATAATGCATTAATATCAGTTTAAGCACCAAACATCCAATTTGTTTACACCATATCGACGGTGTTTTAGCCAATTGATGTAATCGGTGTATCTAAAACATTATATGGTGGGTTGAGTTATAAATCTTTGAAATACACTCCTGTAAATTCTGATGTTTGCAGATACGGGATTAAACGTAGGGAGTAGCGATATAATAGTGGCTTACATCAAGTGGCCGGGTCGGAATTTTGAAACCTAAAACCAATGTAAAATTATGTTTCCCTTCAAAAAAGTGTCGTCCTTAAAATGAGATCCAATCATTAATTCATATTTTTTGAGGGTTACATCAATTGGCCAAAAAACAGTCGACATTAATAATTATACCACCAAAACATTCATGGTTTTATCTAATTTTTGTTATCACGGTGAAGTCGGAAAGACAAGTAAAAATAATTCAATACTATTTTTAATTAATTCCATGAGATTTCCGGAGCATATAAAAGTGTTTACTATATTCGGAAGTAGAATAAAAACATCTAGTCTAACAGATAAGGTAGAAGACATGAACTCTTTTACGCACTACGCCCTTTAAACGTGCTAATTTATTAGGTGTACGTAATCAACTATACTTACGAATTGCAAAATTAAGATAATTATTTGTTTAGTACCGCAGGTGTCATTGATTACATATATTAAATAATAGAAAGAAAACCCGCTCTTCGTTTTTCATTTAACCTTTTAAAGGTATTTTTAATCGAATAAACAATTATGGTATCTAGAATTATTTGTTTAACTGTGTGAAGGAAGTGTTAACAATTTAGAACGTATTAATAAATAAATACTGAAATTATAAAAGACATAATTTCATAATAATTCTTGATTTATTTCAGTGTCTATTTATAACGCGTAACACAACACTGCGATGGTGCACGATGCACACACAGAGACTGCCGAAGATTGCAGCTCAGTTCATTCGAATAAGATTGGAAGGCTCAGTAATTAGAGTATACGCCATATAACTTTGAACTCCGGCTCTAAGATTTAGAATCAAGGTATCCATAGAATCCATACTGATACATATACGGAATCCATCCTGCTCATACAAAGCTTATCTGTGTAGTAAAAAGTGCAAAGTTATAACGGTACATACTATAATTTAATGTAAGACGTATTAACGACGATGAGCAAACAAAAAAGTGATTTCTAGCAACCCAAGAAGAGACAGGCCTTGCTTTGGTTGTTTATCTATCTGGAACACACAGCAGAACACTGGGCTTGCGCTCGATGCACAGACATACAGAGAGATAGAGAGAGTTTATTTTAATTAGTGACGAATAATATTGGAAAGCTCCGCTAGCTCCGTCGTGTACACCGTATGCACGACGATGAGTCGGCAAAAAGAGTAATTTCCAGCAATCCAAGAAGAGACATGCCGATGAAAAAAAAGAACTTTAATATTGATAAAAATCGTTTGACACACCCTGATATTTTTGTTAACATTTATTTGTTTCTTGGAAGGTTGAAGTGATCCAAGAACGGCATTCGAAGACATTTAATATCGCAATGCTCCGAATAATTTCTAACTAAATTTAGCTAGTAAAAAGCCATCGGTTGCTAACCGACGAGGGACTATAGTTAAAAATTAGAAAGCGTCCAGTGGACGGGTCTATTATAGGCAACAAGGGGTGAAACCTACAATCTTAACATAGATACAATCATAACAGGGATGTCTATCACCAAGATCAGGACCAGTTTTCACTCATAACGAGCATTGTCAACTTATAAAGATACAATCATAACAAGGCTATTTATCATCAGGATGGAGATAATGATCGGGACCTGTTTCGCTCACCGCGAACATTATTAACTGATAAAAATACAATCATGATGGGGCGATTTATCGGTCCTGATCATTAGAAACATGTGGACGTAGCATAAACAAATTGTGTTTTAATTAAAAAACAACAAGATAATTTTGAGATGAAGAAAACCTGAAGATATTTGGTCAATAAACAAAACACGTGTCACTAGTTAATTGGCCTTCGAATCAGGCGAACACGAAAATGATGATGATCATGACATCGTGTGAGCTTGATTAAAAATTAGTTATTACACTCGTTTTTGTATAAAAATAATAAATTTGCATATTCGGAATGGCAGTTAGTTTGATAACAGAGTTCGTATTGAGTTAATGGCGCGGTTAAATAAAAAAAGTATTCACCTACACTTGAAAATGCTTTTGTGACTATGTAAGTCAAAATGCGTAATAATAATTGATTTGAAAAAGGCAAATTGTTTAAAAAGTTATTTTTTATTAAATGTCAATACGGTCAATCTAGATAACTCATTCATGTGTGGTATTGTTCCAAATAGAAATATACTGATGTCTTAAGATGAAATTTAATTAACGTAAATAGATTTTTTGTTATAATTGATATATGAAAATAAATAAAACAAGGTGATCCAAAGTTTGCTTCCGAATCGGTTAACTTTGACCCACGATACAAATCATCACTGTACTTACAATAAATTCAGTGATGTTAAAGCCTTGGCAACTTTTCTTAATGCTTTCATATACTCTACATAATTGAGATGGGAAAAAAAAGCATTTGGTTTACAGATAAGAAATACAAATTGAAAATATGACTAATTCAATTTATTCATGATAAGTTTTATCAATCCAAGCTGACAGCTTGCAAAATTCAACAATAAAACAAATGGTGTTGCACATTAATTCATATTTTTACCACCAGGGGCTACTTAATACCTTTGCTTAACTAAAAAATATTCATGTGCTATCATAGTATTATCATGGTATTATAACAGCATAATGTCAAACCTTTTTCCATGTAGTGGACCAATCTCAGACCGATGGGCAAACTTACCCAAGTTGATGGTACACAATTTTACAGTATTATTTGTATTTGACAAGTTAACAAGTTCACTTGTTGTAATCCTATTCTTAAAAGGGTAACGATTACAGGACGGTAAGAAGTGACATGTTTATTTACACATGTATACAAATTAAAGTCAACCGTTATAAAAGTGTAATAAACACAACTAAAATATCTATATTTGAATAAAATTCTTTAAAACAGCAAAACCGTGTTAATATATGCCTCCTCGGTTATGTAAAATATTACTTATTTCATTAAATCGATATTACCTAAAGTCTCAAACATGTTTCTAATTGAGATAATTAATGATTGTTGTTTTTATACATTCCCTAAGGTACACAGCACTACCACCCGTTTGAGCTTCGTACATTTTTATGGTCGGCACCGTTTCGCAATTGGTAGCGTCATTAGCTACGGTTACAGATGTGTCGGGTTGAATTTCCTGTGCCAACAGTTTTCATAAATTGGTATTTCAATCGATTTATGAATTTCTGTTCGTAGTCATGCATTTTTGTGATGTCTAAAACTCCCTCTCACCCATCCGATCCTCAAAAAACGGGGAGTAGAGAGAGTGATTAGCTAACCATTAGTCCTGTCCTAGCCTTATTCTTCTATGCATACTTTCTTCGAAAAAAGAGAAGTTCAATTTTATAAATTGGGTAAATGAATTGAAAAATTGATTTAATCATGCACTAGTGTGCAATAAAAAATGAAAATTAGAGAGGAAACAACACAATGTTACTTGCTCCGTTACTTATTTGAAGTGATCGAGAGTCCTGTGTATGCAGAGAATCCGCCGTGGAGGAAAACTTTAAACTACCTCCCGTTAAAACTAAAGAGAAATCAAGGATACTCTACTCATCATAAGATATCACAAATTTATCGAATGTTTCAAATGTAAAAAACGTCCATGCGTAGAAGATAATTCGATCAATATTTTCCTTTCCTCAACTAGCGATTAGTTGAAATTTGTGTTCTGCGGGGTCAGCTGGGGCAACACAGGCAGCCGGGAATATTATTATTCGGGTGTTTCGCTGACTCAAGTGACTGGAAAGAATATTTTCTTATGAATATTCATCGATATCAAATTTGTAAACAAAATTAAATCGTTTGTAATGGTTTGACTATGCCGCAGCGGCTGCGAGGGGGGGGCTCGTAATGGCTTTATAATAAATTCTGGGAATTAAATCCAGATATTATGTAAAAATACTATATTTAACGCAGTAGCGAAGACCCCGTCGTTTTTTAAGTTCCGTTAAATTTTAACTGAACATTTGTATAATGAAAGCGCTGTATTTTGTTACATATATCTTCCTTCTTTGGTATCTTCCGAGGTCATTGTTAATAGTGCTGATTTTTTTGAAAAATGATTATAAGTCATTAACCTTTTCATTTCCTTTATTATTTGTTTGCCCTGTAGGCTCTCGGATTTTCGTCTTACACTCTTACGCGGTGAAGGGTTTGAACCTTAGATTTGACGTAATTTCGGAATCGGTTGACGCCTGAATTAAAACGACTTCAAATATGTTTTCAAAATCATTAATCAAACTTTATATATGAATTTTTAGATCGATTTACAGATCTGAAAAATAGAGTATGAATATATATGATGTTTTCAAAGTCTCTTGTTGGGATTAGAATGCAGACCCTCATGATCGATAGAGCAAAGTTCATACCACAAAACAAAAGACGCCGACAGTATACTGTGACTTCGATTGCGACTCCAACTCAGATAACGACTAAAAAAAATTTAGTTTTGTCAGGTTTTTTTTCCAAAGTTTCTTATTTATGTGTAATTGGTCTTCAAAATAACCACCAACTAACCAATCCGGCAAATAGTCAATTTTTTCATATTATACATATATATAGGACAAGATTTTTTCATGTCCGCTCCCAACGTGGAGCATAAGGTCTCCTAATGGAGGTATATTAACAGAATTTTTCTATGAGAGCTGCATGTTACTCAGTTGCTCAACCCGAGACATCCGTAACCGTAGCCAACGACGCTACCAACTGCGCTACGGTCGCCGACAAGAAGATATTATAGGCATAAATAAAAATGAAACAAGTACATTAATGACATCTGAAACACCTAACAGATGTCACTAAATGTGGAATGATTGTATATATTTACCCTTTCGTCGAATTGCATCCCGTCGAAACCCACAATGCTATTATAATTGTAAAATCACTGGTAATTCTAAAAGTAGTTGGAAAGCGGCAATTCGCCACTCTGTTAATGTGTTGTTTACAAAATAAGGATTAAGGCGATTCTCGAAATGTTAACTCAGGTATCAGTGTGGCTCTCAGACGTATAATATTTACTCGTAAATAATATTTGTCGTATTTGTATCTTCTATATAAACGTTAGACACTGTTTACTGTCTGTCAGTTCGAGTCCATTCGTGTGCTCGAATGCCTGAAGATGCCGAAAGGCGAAACCCGGGCCGTTAGTGACAAAATACATGGAACTGTACAAAATCTCAATAATCCAAACCTGGTATAATTATATATGAAAATCTTCAACTCACACCTTGGAAGAAATGTCTAAAGTCTTTGTGGGGAGTTGCGGATACAACGATGAGTCACAATATGCTTCGTCCTAATTATTATCACACAATTGCTAATAAACAACGGTTCATATTCATTTTAGTGACATAGTCGCTTTAATATTCAAAATGATACCATCATCGTTTTGGATTATTTCCCCTAATTTGATTTAGATTTGATAACATCATTTGGGTCTAATTGGGGTCATTTTCATACTAATTGTAGGCGCAAGGAAATCACAGTGCAAATCTTAAATTAATATTGATTAATTTGTATTACAATAAAAAGTTTTCTACAAAGATACTTCTATTTGGATACTCGCTTTGCTTTTGTATTGCCAAACTCGTCATCTGTGTGACTCGTCTCGAATTGTTGTGATATAAATAAATTTAAGAGGGTGCATAAATAAAGGATATATTGAGACAAATATCTGCAAACATGAGATTTTACAGAAGAGCATTTCAAAGATTCATAACGCAATTGCTAAGTAACGATTACATGTATCTTTTCAAAATAAATTGGCGCAGTGCTACTATTTCTCACTTTCCCAGTCATTTGATGCCTACCCATAGAGCTAAGTGCGTAGATAACGAAAACGAAAAAGACATATAATCACATATTTTGCACTTACGTGACTATACGTAGCGAGTGTCGATATAGTCGGCCTTTGTGATCTAGTGGTAATAGCTTCAGCCTAGAGATCAGGTGAGACCGAGTACAATGCCCGGAAAAGTCAATATCAAAGTTGTTTTTTTTTTCAATTAAAATTTGAGATTTTGAACATGGTTGCTTGTGGTGTATTTTCTCCTCGAGTTGATCTCGATTTATGTGATTTATAAATTCTATAGAAATGTAATAAGATAGATTATGTATAGAAAGATGAGACTAGGATAGTACTAGTGATTAACCAATCGCTCTCTCACTACTTCCCGTTTTTAGGATCGGATCTGTGGAAGGGAATTTGAGACATCTCAAAATCCATGCCTACGGATAGAAATTTATAAATCAATTGAAAAATCTATTTATGAAACTGTCTGTACCGAGATTTAAACACGAGACATCCGTAACGGAAGCAAACGTCGTTGACCACTGTCCCGAAGTAATTATTAGAGTTTTTGTGATTTTTTTTTGCATTTCGTTCAGCTGTGCTCTTTGTAGGTGTCGATATGACGGTGACGTGATGCTGTAGTAGCTATATATTACGTCATAATAGAATACTTGTCGAACCAAATAATGTGATATTATTTTACCAAAAAGTTTATTAATGTTGTGTACAAAATATACAATTGACTTACACCCTTTTTGCCGGCGACAAAAAATTCTTCGTTTCGGATGGTAGGGTTTAGTTTGTTAACCAGGAAATCCTTTCGGCGCACGCTCGTCTCGCATTGGTTGGACACCCCTTAATTTAATTATGTACCTGTCTGCGTATCAGACTCGCGCACTGCGATTTTTTTAAATACCAGCTGATCGCAGATAGCGCCCATTGCAACACAAGATAAGCATAAACGCAACCATTGTTACGGATTGAATTATTTTCGGTGCATTTCTGTCGGCAATTGCTCGTTTATTGGCGGAAAGTAATTTAAGTGGGCCTGGCATCTGACTGGTAAGACAAAGAACGCGAATTCGAACATTTACGAAGTAAAAGAATATAAATTTAATATTACTTGTGTACGAGTTTTAGCAGGCTACTTTATAATCGAGTGGTGAATATTTTTATCTTGGATCGCGATGGTCACATTGTAGAATTCCAGTGCAGACAGTTTTAAAAATTAATTTCTGTTCGAATGTACAGATATATGTGATGTCTAAAACTACCTCTTCCAACCCGTACTAAAAAAACTATGCGTATCGAGAGCGATACGCTGACCACTTTTCCTGTGCTAACCCTATCTTTCTATCCCTACTCTCTTTAATAAAAACAAGTAAAGCAACTAAGTAACATCAATTTTCTTAGAAAAACTTCCATTGAGGTAAGCTAGATTTTGGTGCATCCACACCTGAGCAAATCATGACGCGCTATTAGGAGTCAATATGCTCTACGTTGAGAGATAACATGATAAAAAAGAGTTTTAGCTTTGTTTTATTTATGTATAAATATTTATTACCCAGGGATAGATTCAAAAAACTTTTTCATGTTTGTTATGGTAGCTAATGTTAAAGTTGAAAGTTGAATCCATTAAAGGTGAATCGTCGGCCTCTGTGAGCTTAAGAACCTGGTTCAAATCCCACGAAGTTCAATATCATATTTAGATTTTTTAAATTTATATTTCTTACCTTGGACATGAGTAATGAGATTTTCAAAATATTTTGTGCTTTATTAGTTTTCAGCTGTAGTGCCGAATACATATTTAATTTTAAATCATTTTAAGTATATGTCAATTAATAATTATGTTAAAAATTGAAAATAGCACAGCTGACCTTGAAATAACAGGCAGAATGACACGTATAAATGTATCGTCGTTACTGATCACCGTTTGGGAGGAGTTCAGACAGACAGACACATGTATTTTATGTTTTATAGCATAGATAAAATAAATAAAAATACATACTCTCATTTAGTTTTGGACATTTAATATTAAATGAAAAAACTATGTATTGTGTTATTTGCACCATGTCAGCTCGTCATGCGTAGCACATGGCTTACTAAATTAACATCTCAACAGAAATTGTTTTTACAAGAACTGACTGAAATTTGTTTGCTCAACCTTTCAGACAGCGCAATCAAGTATGGAGGAAAGAAATTGGTTCAAGTTAGCTAGTTATTCTTTCATAACCGTATTTTATAACAGAGATAGGAAAGTTAGATAGTGAGTCTGGAAGTATTAAAACATCACACGCATATTTGCGTTCATATAAGAATCGATAAATCAATTAATGGATTTTTCATTCTGCGATTCCACCCCGCAACCGATTGGAATCCAACAGCGTTGATCGAGATATAAAGGTAATAAATATTATTATGTTTTTGAAGTGACATTTATTTATTTTGATGTATGAATGGGTTGTTCTCATCGAGAAATGTAACGAAAAGTGTCACGGGATTTAGATAATCCCAGCTATATCTTTAAGTCGACGTCTATAATTGTTATAGGGCGATTGTTCCTAAAGTCAGCCGTCGCCAGTGGTCGGCCTTTTGGGCTTGAAACTTAAATAATAGTGGATAATTCGTGTAGGTAGTCTTGCCATTTGCCAATGTATATCTGCACTATACTGACCTATATGATGCAATTCACAATAAAAAAAAAACACATTTTTACTTCGCAAGTTTCGACAAATTCATCTTGTATGGAGATCGCTAACAAAATATACTTTATATTGTCATGCTTTGCATCATTATGTTCTTTATTGTTCTGTCTACTATCAGTAAATCATTTCACGATATTTATGAAGTTTAATAGTGATGGCCGAACACTGGGCAACGAAAGGCCGACCATTGGATTTTGGGGGCCAACACTGTGAGAATTGGCATTTTTTTGTACACTTCTATTATTTTATGCTTGGTACAATATTAACCATTTTATTTTTAGTTGGTTATATTACTTAATCCCTGTTTAATGGAATAACAGCGAAAAAAATATGTATTTATCATTCATTGACTCAAAATCTCTTTTGAAAGTACACCTGTCGCTTAACTGGTCGACTACTGGAAAAATTACTCTAGCAATCTTCCTTAATATTCCATTATAACCCCACCCCACCCTACGTTACGTCTTGAAGGTTCGCTACTGTTTCGGTCATAATTAAGCAAATACTCATTTTAGTATGTATGTTTAATCTTAACGACTGCAACGGCCATAAACATATAACTTAAATATGTTTTGAAAGAAAAACTGAACAAGCGCATTAAATTTACAGTGCCTGATTGCATATTACAAAAGAAAAACAACCGTCCACGTGTATTATTTTCTATCACGATTAATATTTTTACACCTCTCATTGTACGAACTTTGAATAAGTGTATTATTAACAACAAAAAAACACTTAATGTTCCTTGCCATAAATCACATTTTATTGCTAGGCCATGCAAAGGGAAAGAAAAGTTTCTATCGTTAAAACTTTATTTAATTTCTCTAATACAAAGCTTTCATATGGTAACAAACCTAGCACTTATCCAGTAGCTTGAATCAACTTGAAAGCAATACTCCAACATTCTTTTCTTCAGGCCGTAAACGTATGTTTGCTAATTACGCGTACTGCAATATTATACCGATATGACGAAAAAAAAATCATATAGGAAAAACAGTATTTGTTGAAATGTTTGATTCAAGATTAGGTCGCCGGCACTTGATAAATCAACAAATATTTTTGTAACTAAAACAGAATGGTAATAATACTTATCCCTTATCAGCATACCAGTCAATATCAGCTCAAGCATTAACAACAACGTATTTTCTCATATGTTTTTTTCTTCGTTATATCTGTATACTTCTCAAAATACTAAACTCATAACTAACGTGTATCCAAGGGTTTATTTAAAAAGCAGTGTGGTTTTTGATACTCAGATATTTTTTTTACTATTTTAGACAAATCGATTTGTAATTGCTATGTGATACCCTCAATACATCATTAAGGTAAGAATCAGTAAGGCGATTCCTGTACACATATATTTTTCGCATATTTCATTGTGGAATAGCATGATTCACAAAAATACGTTGATGCGAACAACTTAAGCAGAAGGAAGACACATTTTTGTACAGTCTTGTATTTTGGATATATTTTTATTTCTATCTCAAGTATTTAGCTTTATATAATTTATGGAACGTTATAACTTTGGTTCAAACTGGTCTAGAATGAAATAGTCAAAATAAATTTATTGAACTGATGTATGGATAGAATTTCAATATAAAATTTGAATTGTTAAAATTTTGCACTTCCGTCATCTTCAGACATTCAAGTGCACAGATGAACTCGAACTTACGTCAATTGATCAGTCAATCAGATTGTAGAAGGAGAGACGCGGACCGTTAGTGACAAAACTTATGGATGTGTATAAAATTTGATTTAAGATTGATATTCAAAACAGATAAAATTAATGTAATTTCGTGAGTTTCTAATAATGGTGATGCATTGCTATTGGCATGGTCAGTAACTGGATTATTCCCGTGAATAAATCTGTTTATCTCTAATTACTCCAGGAAATTTAGTCGCTGTTCTATATTACAAAACTAGTGAGTACCCGGCATGCGTCGCACTGCCACTCAAAGAAATAAATGGTTTGTGTTTTAATTCTGTTTATTGAAGTGTTTTTGGATTAGAAGTCTGCGCTTGCCGAAATTTCATAAAATAACCAGGACCCAGCATGTCATCTTCAGCCCCGGTCTTAATATCACACTTGTTACCCGAACCCGACACGAAGCCCAGACTTATTTTTCTCTGCCCGAAAAATGTCCGATTTTTTTTAACGTAGTAATTCATTTATACTTTTATACAATATAAATTATTGTTTCCATATTTCCAACGATATTCATATCACATGTGAAATAAATTATTTAAGTTATGAATATTGCTCTATGGATGACTCATGACCCGAAAATAGTAATAGAATAAATCAGACGTTTTTTCAGAGATGTCGCTGTTCGTACATATTTGATTCAATTTTTATATTTTAGATTTTAAACTTTTTTCTTCAGAAACCTTCACGGGTGTGCGCACAACAACCCAACAAAGTTTCATCGAAATATTATGAATGGTAAAAGAATGCATAGGGGACAAACAAACAAACATTCATTCATTTTTATATATGAAGATATGGATAAAAATAGTCTTATGCGAATCCAAAATGAGATGAGATCTAAATTGTACAGTGCGACTTTGAACTTGTTCAAGCTATTAGATTTGTGTATTATAACGAATTCAGTTTGCTAAGGAACAGCTTATATTTATTTCTCTGTGTGCGTAATCGAAATAATTTTAAGACAGGAAGAGGGTCATTTTATGGTTCGAGGAGGCCGTGCCTTTTGAGAGACGTTGATTTCACAAATAATATTAAAAAAATCCATCCGTCTTACAAATTACGATTGTGATACAAACGGATCGTGTGTTTATTTTAAAAACATCGCATAAATACTGTTTTGACCATAATTACTTGCGTGCCGAGGATAGTGTTCCACTTGGCTAATTTCTCAGCTCCAGACAATGCAATATATGAATGCAAACGTAATTGTTTTAAAAAAAATAAACCCATTTAACTAGTTGATAGCATTTAACCCTTTATAGGGCAAACGGTCGATACATCGAACACCTCCTTTAAGGGCTATAATTCATACTGTGTTCCTAGAAATGTCAACTTTAATACCTAAAAACGATATCGATAAAGTTCTTTAGTGTATTTATCGACCATCTAACTTGAAGTGTGCACTAGGGCATCCAATCCTGGACCCCTTTTCCGATCCTGGGATTTCGGTATTGACTTTTTTTAAATTCCGGGACCCCAGGATTGAACATAAAAATAGCAAGTTTTCATGTTAGAAATTGTCAAAAAAAACTTTTTCACGCGTCCGTTATTAAATTGTCCAAAAATTTTTTGCTCCCGTGACAACCGGGTGTCCAGGCGTCCGTTGTTGAATTGTCAAAAAAAAAATTACTCCTGCGACAACCGGCCGTTCACGAGTCCGTTATTAAATTGTCAAAAAAATAATTTCCGTATGTTTCTTTGGTCCGTTATTGGATGGACAAAAGATGTGTTAGATATTAGTCACTTGGTACTCTTGAACTTTAATTTCGATAGTTTGCACTTTGAATTAGATAGTATTAACGTAATACACTCAAACTTTGATTTTAATAGTTTATACTTAGTCACGGTTTCTTTAACATAGTGAGTTGAGTTGTAGTTATGTTAGGGTTGGTCTGGTTTTGTTTGTGTAATGTATTCCAATGCATGTAGCGAAGACAATATAGGCGGCCTAATATAGAGTAGAAAAATAAGTATCATTTCATAACAGCTTCGTGCAACTATCGATTTCAAAGTGTGAGTATTTATATTGAGTGAAAATTATTTTATCTATTGGAAAATATTTTTTCGTAAGTGTAATATATTTCTTCAATTTTCAAGTATATTTTTTATGTGGGATCACTTTACCTTTAGTGAAAGAATTGGTTTTTGTGGAATGTATTTGTAATAAGTGAAAACTACTTTTATGAAAGTGAATATGATCTAAGCTAAAGTGCATTTAATTGTAAGCCTTATGCTAATACACGAACTCTACCAAATAACTTTACGACCGTTTTTATGTTATTACAGTGTTTTGTTTATAGAAAATAAGTGATTGTGGCAACAGCGGTTATATAATTAAATATGTTTAATTACTGTCATTTCTGAATCACATTTTTAAGCGAAATGTAATGGGATTGCTAAAACATTTCAATAATTCAATATTCAAAAGGGTTCCATATTTCCTAAAGTTGGTGAGACTTTATTGTAGCTGTGAACACATTTCAAGATTGCTTTTTGTATCCGATTTATAGGCACCGTTTTTTTAAAGTTATACATATTTTGCAATTCTTTTTCAGTAAGACCTCGTGCATCCTTATTTCCCATAATTCTCTTACACCAATTAAAACAATACCACAGAGTTAAAGTTACCAAGGTCATATTACGTTTAAATGCGTTGCTTTGTAGTTTGGTGTGAGGGTTATTGTATGAAACCAGTCGAATTTGGGCATTTTTGTAATAGGTGCGTCGTGCATGTCTGCCCGTCGAGCAGCGAGCGAGTGCAGGGCGCAGTGCACCGACGCGTCGTATCGTCTGTCAACAGGGATCGTGTGCATCAGACAGTACAGTGGACACGCTGTGTAGTTGACTTGACATAACGTGAACGGTCACATCATGATCATATGAGACACTTAGCCCCAAATCACACTAAACAACAAATCGATTGGTCTCTCCGATTCGTTCTTACTGATTCATGTCACTGAGTAACGGAAATAAATGACTCGCAGTTCAATTCTAATTGGATTGTCCGTGAGTCATTTGTTGTAAGAAAAAAAAAACGAAAGGCTCCAATTATTTTTGTGACATTCATTCGTTTCCAAATTCAAAAGCGTATTTGTGTAGGTGTGAGCTTTTATAGAAACCAATAGAAAATTAACAGAATCATGGATATCGCAATCAAGTCAAGACGTGGCTGTAAAAAGATTGTTTATTTGGTCAGTAACTAAATAAATGTGTAAAACATGTGTAGCTGTCATAATAAATAGCAAGCCACTGTTTATAAAAGAGGCCAGTAAAAAAATAATTTGCGATCAGTAAATACTAATTTTTTTCAGTATCTTAGTTTACTTTACGATTTTTTCTATGAAAACTGACCACATACATACGGTTAACAGAAAACCCTTCGAATCAAATTGACTACGGACAATGCCCACACGAAAATCTAATTGCAGTGAATATTGGCTACATGGAAAACCCTAGCGGAGACAACTTATCACACCAAGAATTGAAGGAGCGGAGGGCTGATTGACAGAACATTTTGAAATAATATTATTTAAATTATATACTGATATTTATATATGTCGATCGCTAGTTCATAGCTCAGATATCTTAAAATATTGAGATAATGAAACAAGCAATATTCAAATGGTCACCATAAATCAAATATTATTTATTTGTACCCAAGTTTTATACATTTTATAAAGTGGTGTTTAACAATTAGGTTGTTTTCGAGTATAGTAAGTTGAAAGATTTTTAGAAATATTTATTTGTTTAATTCTTTAGAAGGCTATCTGCCTTAGCATTTTTGGTGGCATTTTTGAGTTATCTGAACACTTAATCAGATCGAGCGCAAAAGTTTATATATAACTGCATATTTATTTCAAATTTCATTTTGTTGGGATATTATCAAAAACTTTTCTAACAAAAAAAAAATGACTGAAGCACTTCACAAATAAATACTGGGCAAAAATAAATCTACATGAAGACCGCATATACAAATTTATATTAAATTTATTTGAATACATTAACATGTATCGGTCATTTCTCTCGGAAAGGATTACATTTTTTTGATGTAATACGACACTTTCGTGGCTGGGTTAGCCGGGCGTGACATATTTTGGAACTATGTAGCCCTCGTGGATGATGATGACACTGAATCAAAGGAATGAGAGGCACTTCTGTAAATGACACGATGAGGTCTTAATCGGATTTCAAAGATTTCATGAACAAATATAATAATTAAATCTATGTTAATCCAATTGATTGGATTGTCAGCATCGTACAAATGATTATGAATTGCTTATAAATTATTGTAAGGTAATAAGACTATTTATTTAGACATAGATGTAGTTGAGCAACTGAGTAACAAGTAGCTCTTCTGTTGAAATACCTCCATCAGCAGGCCATATGTTCCACAGTAGGAGAGGACATAGTAAAAAATAATTTAAGAGATAATAAAGATCATGAAATGATGTTCTTAAATTATTTTTTTGTTTCCCTTATGATAAATACATTATGCGTGGCTTAGCATATTGCAGGGAATATTGCAAAAGGGAACCAACTGACAGTCTGAAGATGCTTAAGATGTCACGTTAGTAATAAAGCAAGTGAAATAACTAACATGTCAATTTTAATTTTATATTAAAAATCAACTTCCACAAAATCTCAGCGGAATCCATAGAAAATAGGGAACCAACTATTGGTTCCTTTATGCAAAATGGTTACAACTGCTGTCTGTATGTAAATTGTCATAAAATAAAAAGGAACCAACTGAATTATTGCTTAATATTTTAAAATCTATGTATGTTTTCTATGTTTTTAAGTAGTAGTTGAGTTGTATTAATAATAGCCATAATATTCAATTGTTTTCACTTATACAAAATCAACCAAAAGTATTTAAAAACAAGTGAAAACTTTGAAGCTTAATATCTCCATTTGGCAAATTTGCAGTTGGTTCCCTTATGTTTATCTTTATACATTTAACTAAAACTTTTAATAAACAAGTTTCAACATTTTATCACTTGACTAACTTCACTTATCGAGGGCTCATATTATACTCCCTGTTCTGGCTAAAAATACTTTTAAGTTGGAAAAGTCTTCTGGTTTTTTATTTACCATGTCCGCTACCAATGTGGAAATCGGAGACAAAGCTCTGCTCCAAATATTATACAATCCGTCTTAGTACTCTACTTGGAATAAATCTTTATTTTAATCGTCGCCTTATCCAAACCATTAGGATTTTTAACACTGCAATGCGGTAAAAATCTACATTTATAATATTTTTATTACAATGGAAAAAAATGCGTAAATGAGTCTTTCTCGTTTCCGAACAAATGATAATTAAATTTAAAAGGTTTTTTAATACATATGGTTTATAAATACTTAGTAGGCGGCTGAAGATAAGGCTTCATTATCAGCTGTTATGACCCGGAAGATGTTGGACAACATCATGAAATAAATGGAGTATTAAGAACAGTAAATTAAGCTGCCTAAAGTGATGTCATTACTGAACTCCAATAGTAAACTGAAGATCCTTGTGAAGATGCTACAGGATTCACCAGAAACCTTGCGTCCTACATTTTTTTTGCTTTTAATGTGACATTAGCGTAATTTTATCCTTAAGTAATGTTACATATGAGCGGCTAAGAGCTGAGCCTGCCTATACAACGAATATGTTCAAATGAGATAAATGGACTTAAAGTTTAAGAATAATTTTCAATCAAAGATTTTGTTCTTAATTATTTCTGTATTCATTAAACACAGTGGTCGTCAACAGTTTTATACCTACTGGCTATTTTTTATAATAGCCCATCAACATTGCAGTAATTCAATCTAGTGTAAAGATGCAATAATTTCTAGAAGCATTTGAAAAAAAATTCTTTTGAATCTAGCTTTTAATTTAGAAAGAGTATATTAAAATATTAAAGAAATAGTGTTAATTGAAAAACAAGAACTTTACTATTATGATTTTTTAAATTATATTCAATGGTTAATGACAACCCTGAGCTGTGAGCTTTGAGACTAAATATTTGATGTACCCTATTTGTACACAATTTATTTACAACACGATACAACGCAATTTCAAGAGTGACGTTTACTGTCACAAATTTAAGTAGGTAATGTGATTACAAACAAACAAGTCGAAAGACGACCACTAGACCAGAACAGGACAACTATTTTGTTTTATTCGGATAGGTGTAAGCGAGAAAGGTAAAGAAAATTTGAAGGTAAAGAAAAGGACAAAAAGACGCGATCCCTATGCACCCTTACTCTCGGCCGTCGGGTCAGCGTAGCGAATTGTCTTTAAGTAAACTTATCCACAAGTCCGAGTTTAAAAGATGATTTCGATGAAAAAAGACAATAAAGAAACTAAATTTCCCACCGCTCAGCATGGAGACGTTAACCGCTCACTATTGGGCGGTACGCATCAGGTTGGCAACCAGTGATTTAACAGATATTTTTTTTATATAGGCGCACCTTTATTTACAGTTCTTATTCTTCTATAAAGTTGTATATTTTAAGCCCTGCCACTATACAGAATTTTACCGGTTGGTGTCGACTATGAAAATAGTCCTAGATTATAATTTAAAAAAAAGTCATCATCATTAGCTGGTAATTAAGACAGTAGAAAATGTCTATGTTATTAAATGATAATTAGCATCTATAAAGATATTCATAATGAGTATAAAAGTTGTATATTACAGTGCACCGACAAGTTATTAAACATAATAAAACAAATTTATTGGTGGCTATTTACCGGCCATAAATATCTCACATGAATCAATTGGGTTTTAATCATTAAAATATCTATTACGATTTTTATGCCACACTGTCTTTTATGGTGGAATTTAGTTTTAAATGGAGCGTAAGTCTAATAAAAAACGCTGAAAAAAAACAAGCACTAAACTGGAGTCATTAAGCCATTTTTATGAGCGTCGTAGAAATGCCAAATATGGGACAATTTTACTGTAAAAAATGTGAGATTTCCCTAAAAAGTAATAAACCATACTATAACTGATGTAAATTTAAACTCTATCACTTATTTAATGGGGTATTATATCGTTTAACGTTTATGGATATAATTTTTAATTATTTCAGAAGCATTAAGTTCTAAAGTGATAAAAACAATAATATTATGAGGGTTATTCACGGTTTTCTTTTTTTTATTTGCTACAAGAACTTTTTAGGGTAGTTAAAAAAACACACTAAAAGCATTAGTTTTATATCTCGGCTGCTTCAATATTTTATCGTTTAAATAGAAAAGAAATATTTGAAATTTGTATTATTTAATTGTCTCCTTTAAGCAGCTAAAATTACAATATATCGATGGTGTTTTGGGCAATTGATGTAACCATCAGAATTGAAATTGTTCAGGACAGAGTAAAAAATGTTTTTATCGAAAACATTATACGGTGAATTGCGTGTGAATCTTTGAAATGCAACCCTGTAAGGTCTCATGTTTGCAGATACGAAATTATACGTAGAGGGTGTCGATATAGTTCAGATTTTTTCAACATAAAACCAATGTTAAATCATGTTTCCCTTCCAAAAAGTGGTCAACTTGTTTTTCTAATTTACACCATTTAGTCAAGACCCGCTCTGTCGTATTTGAAATGAAATCCGATCAAATTTTCATATTTTTTGAGCGTTACGTCAATTGACCAAAAAACCGTCGATGTGTATTTGAAATGTAAAACTCTTGTCTAGCATTCTTAACAATTACTACGAAATTATCACCAGAAATTAAAAAACTTTGATATATGTTTGACAGTTTACTCTTCTCGCATTGTTGGTTATTTGAAAACCACTTTTTAATGTTGACATTCTCTTTTCATAATAATAAACAAGGCATTGATTGAATTGGCATTTACTTGGTAAAACTCCATTATAATAATATGAAATATCAAAGTATTTAATTTCAAATTTGGATTATTGAGATTTTGTACACTTCCATGTATTTTGTCACTAACGACCCGGGTTTCGCCTTTCGGCATCTTCAAGCATTCGAGCACACGAATGGACTCGAACTGAATGATAGTAAACTGAAGATGCCGAAAGGCGAAACCCGGGTCGTTAGTGACAAAATACATGGAAGTGTAGAAAATCTCAATAATCCAAATTTGATATTGAAATTCCATCAAGCACCCTCAGTCGATGTCTTAAATTATATCAAAGTATTTAGTTCTATAAAATTTTATTTAGTAATTGTTAGCTATTACGACTTAACGCCATCGTCAGGGCTATCTGACATATAATTATGAAACATGTACCTCAATATAATTATGACATACATTTCTGACGATGGCGTTAAGCCGAAATAGCTAACTATCTATAAAGGTTGGTAAATATTTTATCCTATAATAAATAATTTGCATCTCAAAATATTATTTTATCTAATTTGGGACATCGAAAGAGGGTGGTTTATGGAATTTCATTATCAAATTTGAATTGTTGAGATGTACATTTTCATGTATTTTGTCACTAACGACCCGGGTTTCGCCTTCGGCATCTTCAGGCAATCGAGCACACAAGTGAACTCGAACTGACAGTGACTGTTACTCGTCGAACTGTTAGTGACAAAATACATGGAAATATTCAAATCAACAATTCAAATCAAATCAAAATTCTATTTAATATTTTATAATTATGTGGCCCGCCGTTCATTTTGAATTCTCAATGTGATCTTGGAATCAAAAGGTTTGAAAAGACCTGCTCTAAGCCAGCGGCCTCCAAACTACGGACCGCAAGCATCACCAATCCGGTCCGCGGTACCTGGCCGGAAATGTCCCTGTATCCAGTCCATCATAGTTTTTTCACCCAGATCACCCGAAGCGGAAAAAAAGCCACTCGAAAATTAATGCAATTGATCAACTAAATTTTTTGTCGAAATTATTAAATATAAGTGTATAGATCAGGCAGAAGTTTTCTACTTGTCGGATATCGGCTATCCCCGCCTCAATGAAATGTCCTCGACACTTCCGTAAGCACCAACTGAAATTTGCGCATAATTCAAAACAACAGCGTGTTGATATGATGAGGCAGCTAGGTCTTGGCCCTTGGGACTTAGTGGAAGAGTCAGTGTAACCCTTAGACTAAAAGACCCCTGCTCTAAACGATAGGTGGTAAAAAAAATCGTTTTTACAGCTTTGCGATATTGTTATTTCAGAATATTTAACATCAATATTTAAAAATCCTTGTTGAATCAAATTGACTGTTATTATTTATTCTATTTCTTAAGAATATTACAGGAAAGCAATAAACTAAATACACTATTGTTCCAAGCCTGACAATCCTGTAAACTATCCAGATTGGCTAGAGCACTTTCCTAAGTCAGCGTCCGTGCTCTAACTTTGTAGCCATTTACCGAACAAATATTTACCTTCGTTGTGCCATCGAGGTTCGCATAAATAAAATAATAAACCTGCGGTCAGTAAGTAGCGACTACTGCAGTACTCGCCCCGCAAAATAAACATCAGTTGTCTGTCGCCTATCGACGTTGTATAAATCGTGCTTGATTTTTCTCCTGCCGTATAAACATTGTCAAGTTTATTCAATTTGAGTTAAACACATTAATGAACTATTGATATTCAAACAGACTATTTTTTTCATACTTCTAAAATGTTTTTTTTTCACAGCACACTGTGACTAATAACGTTGATGACGTGACACCACCTACTTGCCATTACATCAAGGCCTTGATATCTGTGTTATTTTTTTAAAAAAAAATTTATCCCATATTTAATGAAATTTATAAATATGACAAAAATTAAGGATAAGAAATTGTCCACGGATAGTTATTATTCTCTTGCATTCTTTAGACATGGAAAAATGAGCCAATAACCATCTCCTATTCGTTACTGATTCATTTATTCGAGTCATATCTCGAGTAAAAAAAATACTGTTCATTTATAAATGAGAACAATTGATTCGCATTAATTCGAATATTTCCAATAAATAAAACGAATGACTTTACCACAAACGAAGTGCGTTATAAATTAATAGCAATAATTTCCACACTTCAATAAATACAACGTTAATTTCGAAAAAAAAATATTTAAAAAAAATACACAAAAGCCTGAAGTTAAGCTTGTTATCGTCGTCTTGTAAAGATGACTTGGCGTTTTTAACGATTACAAAATCTTTTATAAAATCAGCATTCAAATGCTTTTGGTGAATTTGGCGAAAATGTAAATCGCAATCTGCAAATTTACACGTTTGGCTTCTTTAAAATTTCGCTTGGCAACCGTGACTAGGCGATAATATCTGTCACTCTATGAGAAATTGATAAATTACTCACTTCTCTCAACACAAAACAAATCCTTTGCGCCAGCGCTTGTCAAATGTACCACGCAAAACTCACTGTATTTATTTTTTGATGTGTTAGTTGCATCAATCACTTGAATGGTGCCGATTGATATTGGTAAGATATTAGATATAAAAATAAATATACCATGACAAGGATTTTATAGGATACTCAACGTTATACCAACCACGTTTCTTTATTTATCTTTCCCGCATGTAATTTAGTTAAGTAATGACTATCTAAAATATTCTGTCAGCTGAAGGCTTTGTGTGAGGAAAACACTTAACGAAAATGATTGTATTTGAATCATTAACGAAAAAGTTCAATTCTGAACAAGAATTGCTCGTAATATTGGCGTAAACTTGAAGAATTTATTTTAGCCTTCTTCTACTCGGTATCAAAGGTCACAGGTTCGAATACCAGAATTGAAACTTTTATACATTGATCTGAATGATGGATCTATAAATTTCTATCCGAAGGCATGGGTGTCTATTATGTTTCCATACTACTCAACCAACAAACTCTTACTAACAACCAGCTGTTTCCTAAAGCCATCCTTCTTTCTCTGTCTTTTGCGAAGAAAGGGAGGTTGAGCGAGTGGAGGTTGAGGTCTCGTAAAATAAAATATTCCATAAGGGATACACATTATGCACCACATTGTTTGCGGAGCGGACATAGTTTGAAAAAAAGTAATATTGTAGACGGGAATGGGGAGTCTCTAATAAATGATGCACGAGCCACAAGTTTAGAAGCGCTTTTAAATAATGTACCCGTAATCAAAAGTCACGGTGGGGCAGCACGCTTTTGTATTGAAATCTTACAGGACGTCTTTATAAATCGACTGCAGAAATTATTGTCACAATTTCGGTTCACAGTTTAAGAATGACAAATCGATGCGATTCATCACACCTTTGCTTGTTGTTTGTCGCCTGTTTATTTCTGTGAGAAATCATTGAATTGTCGACAATGCCATTTACTTTGATGACATTAAGTTCACCGTAACTACAATATTCTATTTCAATTGAAAAGCGTATAGGGTGTTCTTAAAAATTCTTATCTAATTGTGCGTCCACATCTGAGCAAACCATGACTCATAGCGCGCACAAATGCTCAGTTGTGGACACACCATACGTTTATTTTTGACAATCGTCAACGGCGACATAGATCCAATTAAGCCAACCTTACTTAACCATTTTAAGCCGTGACCCAACTTGAGGTAGTATTTTTGGTTTCGCGACCTAAGCTAATATGAGTAAAATTACACATTCAAACAAAATTTTAGTTTATTTAAATAATACAAAACGCAGTATTCGTAAGATTTTTTTTCATACAATATCATCTATTGTGAATTTTTAAATTTGAAGCATTTATTACATATGCTTAAACTACATGTCTCTACTAATCATCCTGTAGTAACTTTTAAAGTAAGTGATGATAATCAATTTTGTATTAAAAAGATTACACCGGAAATAAATGATGCAGTCATCGGTATAGGTAATAATACAATATCCACAAGGCACCTTTTACAAAAAATGATATTTTACTTAAAATAAGGCTTCTGAAAAAAGTCGGATGTTTGCCGATAAGCAATCGATCACGCAAAATAGTTGATTTGCAAAGATTTTATTGATATTATTTTTATTTTCCATTTAACTGTAAAATGTTTCATAGGTAAAAAAAGAGCAAAATAATATATATATATCATATCCAACATTTTTTTTTTATTAAAAAACGATACGTTGAAAACCGTATTGGTGTAGAATGAATGGATTAATTAGGTCTATAATT
Source organism: Himalopsyche phryganea (assembly GCA_022494535.1). Taxonomy (NCBI): domain Eukaryota; kingdom Metazoa; phylum Arthropoda; class Insecta; order Trichoptera; family Rhyacophilidae; genus Himalopsyche; species Himalopsyche phryganea. The sequence goes on from JAGVSL010000071.1 coordinate 128,112, forward strand.
TAGTTCGACAGAGATACCTTTCATCATTTTTTATCGATCGAGAAGTTGTCAGGCAATTTGTGGAGAACTTCACTTAGCAATGGAACGAAGACATCAGTCGATTTTTATTAAACATCAAACACTAATGCTCTAAAACAGGGGTCTCACTACGGCCCGTGGGCCAACACTGGCCCGCGAGCACAACCAATCCGGCCTGCCATAGTTTATTTTGATTAAATTGTAAAATATACAATGTAATTAAATCATACTAAATAATAATCAGATGTTTATATTTGGCAACCAATTAAGAAACAAAAAATTACTGAAGAAAGTAATGAAATTGAACATTTTAACTGTAATTAATGATATGAGATTTATCCTGATTGACAAAATGCACTGGGTTTATCTTTAAGGCACTTTTAATTAAATTAAACACGCTGTATTTTCAGAAAGAATCTATAGTCACAAAAGACACTAGTCACACTATATTTATTTTTGTGTTTGTATTTATGATCAGTCAGTTATGTGTTGGCCTTTGGGACTTAGTGGAGGAGTTTACCCTTACGCTAAAAAATTTGGAGAGCCAATTGACATACATATGAGGCGTCTAAAATCTGATCGAAAACCGATAAGACCACATTTTGTCATAAAATATGTACACATAAATACTATAAGTCATTTCACATGTCACAGAAATCGTATGCAGATATGTCCATCTCTAAGTCGCTTATATTAATTGGAGTAAATGGATGTCTGGTCAGCGAAAATATTTACATTGTTTTTAATCTGAAATACAATACAATACGATGGAACAAATAAACTATCCGTATAAATAATAATTTACAATTATTAACATAGACAAAAACGTCTTTTGCTTAAATTGCAAAGAGGACAACTCGGCGTTTGCTTTTAGATGCTTCAAATGTACCATAATACAATTTTCTCCTAATTTTTTTTTCTATTATGTGTCAATAGAACCATTAAAAAATAAAACTAATTTTTCGCTCAGCTAGTGACAAAAGAAATCTAGTTTTTTAAAATAAAAATTCCAGAATATATAATCATCATAATCTTCTTCCATAACATAGTTTTTATTTTAACTATAATTTCTATTTAAAATTTCTATATTAAATTAATATTCGTTTCAACATCCGCATGCATGTATATTGTAAGCAATGAGTCCAGCTTTAAATTTGCAACGTATCCTAAAAATGTGTCTTCCCGTCTTGGTAGGTGAGTTTTTTAAAAAAGAAATTCGATATTCCAGGGAAAGGAAATGCGGTTACCGATTAACAAGCCATTTTGGTTTATTGGCTACCCACCTTGCACTCTTAAACGTACCATACATTGCTGGGTTGTTTCTCAAGATCAGGACTGTAGGATCTAGATACACCAAAAAGGTGTTTCGTTTTTTTTGTGTTTTTAGGACTTTTAGCACAGTTAATCGGACTAGTAAATCCATTTGTAACTAAACATTGAGAGATTTTCTGCGAGACGTTAAGTATTCAGTTCAAAGTGGAAAGGTCTGACTCTCCTAGTTAAATCAATACCGTACTGTTTGGTCTCAGAAATCCTCTAAACTTAGTCTAATAACAAACGTTCAACGATTGTTACAGAAGCTACACCAGGAGATTTAGGAATGAAGATTAAGAAAGTTTCATTATAATGAACCATTAATTATTTATTCAGTAGTATAATATATGCCAATAATATTAACAGGCGTAGCTATTAGTGCGTCCATTAAAATTTTAAATTTGTCGATACGGAGTTAATCCATAGTTTTTTTAAACCATGTCTGATCACAATGTAGAGCATAAAGCATAATGTGAAGTCCTAATTGAGGTATTTTAGGGAAAGTTTTTCTATGTGAAGGAATTTTAGATGTCACAAACATACATTCCTACGAATAGAAATCGATACATCACTACTGCACCACGGAGCTGACGGAGTCAAAGTAACGATTTTAGTATTTAAATGGAGTATTTCCACAATATACATTTGTTTATGATTATATACTGTTAAGTACTGGCTTAGAGTCAACCTCTAAACGTTCTTTTGAGAGGCTGGTAAAAGAAAGTATTCTCCGTTTGAAATGTTATTCAGAATCATTGTTAGTAATGGAATTATGTTTATTACAACTACCTGTTTGACACCTGAACCGTATTACGGATTCATAGTGGTGTGGACAGCAAATAGACGGTTACTAGATTTACCGAGTCAGTTCAAAAAATTACGGTTACTTGCCTCAGCGACGGACAGGTGCCGGAAATGGGAAAGTTTGGGGACTTAAGACCTGAGTCAAGCTGAGCGCAGAAATTGACCACGATAAGGAATCGATTAACAAGACAATCTTAATAAATATATATATATATATATATATAACTAACACTTCAAATAATTTTTTGGTATCGTAAAGGATTTCTAAAAGATCCGTTGGTTTATGAAAAAAATAATGGGCAAGGGACCGGATGGGCGGATTTATAAAATCCACACCGGAATGTAGGTGCTTTTAACTGCAAGTCTGGTTCAACATGACAATGTATGAACATTTTCAAATAAAATTTCGTTATATGTTCATATTCCAAAACCATGACTTATGATGATTGGTTATTGAAACTTATAATAATATCTAAGTGGCGAATAATTGAGGCAGTAATTAAACACCTGACGTCATCATCGCATATTGATAGTTTGTACAATATCTAAGATGTCGGTTGTCATTTGACGCACGATATCAATTTTTATTCAGATTGTTTATGTCTATTGTTAAAGGTTTCCATCTGTTGATTCATTTTTTTCTTTAAATATTTAACATCTACAAAAAAATATTTTACGTTACAGCTAATAATAGCCAAGGTTCCAGATATTTTAAAATCACTCGAGATCAACTCGAGGAGAAAAGACATAAAAAACTCTCATAACCAAGATCTCAAAAATATATCGTTGTTCTTCTAGAAGGAAAACGGAACGGAAAAAATGACAAATTGAGTTAGTTATACAAAATGTTCTTTATTTAGAAATCTACCATATGAAAGAACAAACTTATTTTTTATTAATTATGCTTTTACTTAAAAACAGTTTTGTGCAAACAAACAAATTGAAAAAGGTATAGTATTTCAAACATTTGACAAACTTCAAAGTCCAATTACTCAAAACTAGTATTTTTCAGTTAGTGCCTTCTACCAGAACAACGACGATATATTGAAAAAAATCTAAGATATTGTCCTTGCCGGGATTGTAGCCCAGATACTTCAGCTCGCTAGAGTGACTCTTATCACTAGGCCACAGCTTCTAACGTTCTATGTTATACACATCCAAATACAGACAGTTTATTTGCAATATTACAGCAAAAAATTTTGTGCAGTAAAACATGGATAATCCGAAAAGGTAAAGTTATTTTTATATTGAAATGGAGACAGGCACGTTTAATGTCTTCATACATCAATATTTCTTGTTAATTGAAATATTCGATAGATTACTGACCAATACGCACTAAGACAGTTTTGATGATATTGTTTTTGAAATGTCATAGTGTATGCAATATAACGCTCTTTGCACTGGTTTAACTTATAGAGTCATAGGATATGATGATGGCTTTGAAAAAAAATCTGCATTATGTCATTTTTTTATTCTGGAAAAAAGTGTGATCATTACTCATTGATATCAAAACTTATGATTGTATGTCAAAACGATTATGCTTTATAATGTACAAATTTTTTTTTAAATGACAAATACTACTTGGAAAAGAGAGTGCTTTGAAAATAAAATAATGCTTTAAATGCAATTATTTCAGAACGTGTTTTTATGACTTAATGCCTTCTGTCAGTATATCCTCGATAATAAACAAATCCTCTTTTAATATAATGACAATTCTCTTTGTTCGGCGGTCATATTACTATCTGGTATGAAATTTTATTCGGTGTTGAAAAAAGCTCGCAATTTCTAAGCTTAAAGCTTTCCAGACTAACGTATGCAGGAATTTTCTGTTGAAAAAGTTTTCCGCGATCTTAAAAGTGTTTCCAAGTCAAATATTGAACCGGAGACGTAAGTCAAGTAGTCGACAATTTGCTTGGTTAGTAAAATAAAAGGTTACATAGAATAATGGAGGACTTTCCATTGAAAATTATTCTCTTTCAAACATTACAAACTTACTTTCAAGCCAGTGATGCTGAATATTTTCGTTACATTTATTTTACAAGAGCTTTAAATCAAGAAGTCATTTTTTTAGGGTTATAAATAATTGCACTTTGTGTTAGATAGTATTCACTAGGTACACTTGAACTTTTATTTCGATAGTTTGCACTTTGGATTAGATTAACTTAATACACTCAAACTATGATTTTAATAGTTTCCACTTAGTCACAGATTCTTTTAACAAAGTGAGTTAAGTTGTAGTAGGTTATGTTAGTGTTTTGTTTTTAGGTTTGGTTTGTGTAATGTATTCTAATGGGTGGAGATAAGATAATATGGGCTGCCTAATATAGAGTAGAAAAATAAGTGGCATTTCATTACAGCTTCGTGCAACTAACGATTTCAAAGTGAATATGATCTAAACAAAACTGCATTCAATTGTAAAGCCATTTTTTTATTTATGCTTAAAAACATGCACTTGTATTATAGCGAAGTAATCGTATTTACATTCACCATAAACTTAAAATTGACAACTCTGTAGAGTTAGTCTGAAGACGTGACACATTTTATTTTACCCTGTTCCCTATTTGGACCATATGGACCCCTAATGGAGATCTCAATAGTAGTTTGTTTGTTACTCAGTTGCTTAACCTCTTTTTTATGATAGTAGGGATAGTGCTTGGTCAGGACTTGTGGTTAGCTAATCGCTCTCGCTACGCTCCATTTTTGGGATCGGATTTGTGGGAGGGAATTTTGGACATCACAAATATCCGTAAATGGATTGAAAAATCAATTTATGCAACATTTATGCAACATCCGTAATCGAAGCCAACGACGTTGACCAATTCTCCATGAACCCGACAGATTTAAATCTTGCTATATATATAATTATATTAATAAATTATGGACTTTGAATTAAATAAAAAAAAATTTATCATTAGAGTAATATGTAAGTATTCATTCGGTTGACAATTTATAATGATAGAAAAGAGCATAAAGAAATAGGTTTAACTTGACAGGCTGCTATGAAAAAAAATATTTATTACTTAGGCTTCGTGGTCACTGGTTGTAAATAGCTGCATTAGGCAGTCGTCGAGAACGTTTTATGAAGGTCCACGGGGAGCAAAATTACTCAAAGCATGTTGAAAATGTTGAAATGGGTAAATTTTCTTTTATACTTTCATTGCCCGAAGAACAAAGGAGAAATAATTGCTTATTTTGAACTTTTTTCATTTCGAAAATAATGTTGCGTTTCTCAAAAAAAAAATGTTTTTATATTTACTTATATAGATAAACTTCATACAGTAGAGTTGAGCATGTAAAAATTATAATACATACTTATTAGTTTAGTACCATTTACGGAGTTAATTTTTTTTAAATTTAAAATTTTTATCCGATTATGGCTTACCTGTGTTTTTGAAATGATATTTTTAAGAAACAAGATACTTAGTAGAGCTCCATTATAATTCGTTATGATAAGTTTAGTGTATATCCAATTTCTACATTAGGTATTTTTATCTATACATTTTTTTTCAAATCTGAGGGAGCTATATACATATTTGCTGTTTTTTTGAACAATAGATATTATGGCTGTCAGTACCATCGACATACAAGAAATTGTGTTAATGGAGGCGTTATTTCTTACCACCGTAAACTACATTATTATTCTGTTTTCCTTTCAACTCCCAAAAATAAGATGGGTTACACTTACAAATCGGTACTTCGTTGTTTTGCGCCAGGCAGTAAAATGGGAAACGGTCATTACTGGAGCGTCTCATTCATGCGTACTCGAACAACCAGTTCAAGTCTGAGTGAAACGATATTTTTGTAGTCTTAAGGATGCATAACTTAAAACAAATATTCGTAAAGAAACTGCAGTAAGATTTTTATAATCGAACAATATAATTCCGCGAGAGCTGGAGTCATGATTTTCGTGAGTTATGTCATATGTGAAGTGTCAGATAGCATATTATGGATGAATTGTAGTAGCGAACGTTTTGTGTTTTGTTGCCTGGGTCAAACAACGAAGTACCTAAAAAATATTTTTTAACTTGAATAAACCAGTGACTATAAAATATCACGTAGAAAAGTCAGTTTAAGTCGTTAATTAATTGTATTCATACTATGTGTGTAGTGTTGTATAGTAAATTTTATATTTTCTTTTGATTACATCGACTTAAAAATGTTTTACGTATGAAATAACATTCCTGATTTCAAGTTGAATGATTTTCACTGTTTTAATGTTACGAAATTCGCATGTTATTACTTTTTAATTCGCCAAAATTCAGTTCGCGACATGCCTAAGTAAAAATATATCAGAGGTTTCCCACACGACGAATTTATATTACATGACCTAGCCGTCAGTTATTTGGCAGCGGTGGTTTGTTCCGAGTATGAAGTCATTTTTTTACTTCTTTTAACCCGCCTGTTATTATTTGATTGTGCAATTTAAGAAAATTGAGTGATTTTTTTTTTAATGGTTATTTCGGTACGGAAGTAGGCCGTGAATCAGTGGTTTTGTACACATTACGGGTGGTAGTAGGTCAAGCATAATGTCTTATTAATCAATATATGGAGTTAATATTGCGATTAAATAGATAATATTTGTTTTATTTTCTAACCTTAATCTCGTAACCGAATGGTAAATAGTTAAAAATGTTTCTTGGTCGCTTTTACGCAAAAGTGAAATTCATTAAAATTTTTCTCTGTTTAATTTTTTAATATAGCTTTATTTTTGATTTCAGATTGGTATTTATTGATTTATAAGAGATCCTTAACATTTTAATTGTAGAGTATTGAATTTCGTTTATATGTAATTTGTTTGATTATTTGTAAATTCCTGTCTACGTGGAAGTGTTACAAAAAATTGTATTTTATTTTTTTAAATATGTTTCTTGTTATTTGAAAAGAGACCTTATCACTAAGCCATATTCACAAATCGTCAAATCGTCGCCTTGGGTAAACAAGGTTCTATTTAAGAAACCTAAAACTGTTCAGGAGAAGCAATTTTAGATTTCAGAAAATGTAACTTTTTGAATGAAATCCACATGAGACGACCACTTTTGAGACTTTGATTCCCTACAAGCGGTATATCTAATCATATATTCAGATTAAGCCTTGATGCACTGTATTATTTGTATATTTTTCAGATAGAACATTTTTCTAATTTGAATTTTAATAGATAGACGGAATTGTAAGGTTTTTTAAATGCAGATAGAACCGTATTTTTAATGCGAATAAAACTTAATTGAAAAGTGATTTTGTAAAAAAACGGCAGATGGAACCTTGTTTACCTGAGGCGACAAAATATCAGGAAAGCAGTAGCTCCATTCACAAAATTTAATGTCTCTTTATATCCAGACATGAAGGAGTAACCAGACTGTGAACGAAAGGTCTCTCTGTTCGCGTGAGGTGTTTGCATGGCCAAAAAATAACGAAAAACCGCAGAAATATAATGGAGCTGAATCAAAACTGTGTAAGTTTCCGTGGATTTTTAACAATGTCAAATAATTGACAGTTAAATGAGTTTTATGTTTCTTTTGTTTCAATATTATCTTTATGGGAACATGTTTCATTTTTGTAATAACAACAATAAGTGATATTTCAACAAAGCGAGTTAATGGAGTTTACTCACAAAATGACGAAAGTTTAAATATATAGAATAAAACTATTCTGCAAACAAAACAAAAATAATTAGGGCGTCCAATCCCTAACCCCTTTTATGATCCCGGGATATCGGTATTAAGAATTTTCAATCCCGAGATTGTTCATTAAGTATCAATCACTACATGTTTTAAATTGCACATTTAAAATTAAATTTGTGTCCACTGTGGCTTCAATTGGAATATACAACTACAATATGATTTACCATTTGTTTGGGGTATTGGAATATTTTTTTATTTATAGGGAATCAGACAGTCGTTTGTAAAAAAAGAGAAGAAATTAGACATAATAATACATTTATATTAATTTCATAGGTATTATAAAAAACTATGTACATTAATCAACCCAAGATACACGTTGTCGTTAATCAGGAAGTATTTAATTTGAAATATGAATTATTTTTTAGAATTAACAGTGAATTCCGAAATCCCGGGATTATGCGATTGAATAATTGACCGGGATCCTGGAATTGGAAGCCCTATTCACAATATATTATTATTATATAAAATAAAAAAATCTTGAATATTTTAGTGTTAAGAAACCGTGACAAGGTTAGTAGTAATTACACGACGTTCTTAAGCAGGGTTGGGTAAACTACGGCTAGCAGGCCAAATTTGGTGAGAGGCGTATTTTTTTGTGACCCAATCGTCTCATTAAATTGTCGATTTTGAGAGAATCAGTAATTTTTTTATGCTAAAAACCATTTTTCATGATAATAAATCAAGTCAATATATATTGAAATTGTGTTTCACTTACTGTGGCCCGGCGTTCATTTTGAATTTCTAATTTGCCTCTCCAGCCAAAAAGTTTTCGTATGTCTGATCTTTTTTTAAATTTGTATTCTCAATGACAAATAGTCTGGCCGTATCTATAGGGTTCCAAAACAACGATATAAGTTATGGGATACCTAAAGATTAACCCGGAAACGGTTATGAAACGTCATTTTGATTACCACCAACAAACAAGACTGTGTTTTATTATTCTTATATTCGCGGAAGCCTAAAAATTAGTAAAATAATTGCTTACATATAAATATGCCTAAAGTGTTATTATCAGATACAAAAACAATTTTTTAATTGTTTGCGCTCTTAAAATATTTCACTTCTAGACTTCTTTTATATTCCTAGTTTATAAATGGAATTTTATTTTATATTTAATATTTTTATTTTCATAGTGAATACGAATATAATAAGGCAAAAAATGAAATGGTCTGAATAAAATAATTATGCGGTCAGAATAATAGGTTAGGTTATGTTAGAAATACAGACCATAAATTATTTACTCTGCCCTCTGTCATTCTGACCGATGCATTATGACCATTCAATATAAATTCTGACCAATGTATTTAAAATTATGACCAAAACTGAATTAGCCATATAATAATCGTATAAAGTAAAATTACTGTCATCAGCGTCAGATTGCTTTAAGCTGCATTTTAAAGCAGTGCGTAAGAAAGGTATTCATTTAAAATTCAACAATGTTAAGAATGACATCTAAATTTTATTGTTAATTAAATTTATGGAAGTAAATATGGCTTCTTCAATTAAAATAAAAAAATATTGCAGTAGCGGATTCCATTGGATTGAAAAACTTTCATCAGACAGGGAGGCAAGGGTATATATGGTTGATTCTATCTTCATGACTCAGTAATGAAGATAGAATCAAACCTTTGAAGTGTTAAACCCATTCTTAGAGCTGAACTGCAAATTCAACATTGCACTTCCAAGGAAATTATTGCCGAGTCTGTTTCTTTTTTTCTTTCATACTTACCGTGAACTTCGTGGAAAAGTTTTTAACGGAGTTTTTTTAGATGCAAAAAAAACATTTTCTCCTTGGTGCGGAAAATATTGCAGGGTTCGAGCTTTGATTTGAAAGTTTTTCTTGGGGAATTTTAATAACTAATCTTTTATCGTGTGCGAAAATTTCTTTTGTAAAGTCATTTAAAAACGCAGTTTTTTTCGAAACTTTTTAACGTGCATTATGCATTTCAATATGCTTGTGAATAAATCTAACAATTTAAATTTTTTTGTAGAAAAGAATAAATTATTATATTGAATAACTCTTTTGAATGTCGTCAGCAATGGTTTTTAAACGTCATGTTATTAACAGAAATTATTTCACAGTGTTTTCCATAATTTGATTGTCCAGTTCAATACTCAGACATATCCAAATAACACATATTGAGATAATGGTAAAAGCAATAAACCAAATTCACCAAATATTTGTGATTTGTACCAGAGATTTATACAATTTATAAACAAGTGCTTTATTATTAGGTACCCTCCCCTAAAATAGTCTATGGAAGAATTTTTAAAATTACCCTATTACTGACCCGGAAATATCAATATGTGTATTTATATGCATATGCAATTGGCATAGCCGCTGTTCCAAGTCTCTAATTGAATTTTTAATTAAGTTGTATAGAATTTCTCTTGTATGCTGGAGGAAGAGGTAAGTTGGCAATAGAGATAGCTTTGCCAAGTTGTAGGTTTCTTCGAAGACAGTCCAGCACAATGCAGTCAGCAGACTCGGTTGCCAAAAATTCGTGTCTCGCGAGCGTGGTGTGGCGTTCGTTATCTGAATTTTGTTAATGTTGGTTTATGCACTTCCATTGTAAGACGGCACGCAAGGTCCCGAATAACTCTGGATAGGGCGCCCTCGCTTGGATTAGAAAACTTTGGAACGATGGTTTTTAGATATAGTACTTAAAAATGTTTAGTACAGTATTGATGGATTATCAATAAGAACATTTCAAAACCAATAATTACAGCTTTTTACTTAAACGTATATTCTTCATAATATCTTTCCACCATGAATTTACAGTCAGCATCAATGATTATTGTTTGGTGAATAAATTAACGTTAATTGACAGTACTAGTTTTCATCAAATATAAAATAGATCTTCCATAAAAAACGGTCAATCGACAGTATTTTCTTTACCATGTCTGCTCCCAACGTGGAGCATGTGGTCTCTTAATGGATGTATCTCAACAAAAGTTTTTTTTTCCATGTCCGCTTCCAATATGGAGCATATGGTCTCCTAATGGAGGTATCTTAACAGATTTTTTCTACGAGAACTGCTTTTTACTCAGTTGCTCAACCTCTCTTTTTTCGTAGAGAGTAGGGATAGAAGGATAAGGCTAGGACATGACTAGTGGTTAGCTAATCGCTCTTGCTACACCCGTGAGGATGGAATGGGTGGGAGGGAGGACTCAGACTACGAACAGAAATTCATAAATCGATTGATAGATCAATCTATTAAAACCGTCCGCACCGGGAATTGAACCCGAGAGACATCCGTAATCGTGCCCAGCGAAGCTACCAACTGTGCCACGGATGTCTTTCTATGAAAACTAATTATTACTTAGTTGCTCAACCTCTCTTTTTTCGAAGAGAGTAGCGATAGAAGGATAGGACTAGAACAGGATTAGTGCTAATCGTTAGCTAATCGCTCTCGATATTTCCCGTTTTTTAGGATCGGATGGGTAGAAGGGAGTTTTTTAGACATCACAAACATTAATGACTACAAACAGAAATCCATAAATCGATTGAAAGATCAATTTATTAACCGGGACTTGAACCCGAGACATCCGTAACCGTAGCCAACGACGTTACCAACTGGGCTAATCGATAGTATACGATATACATATTTATTTTAAATAAAACTCAATCTGATTCTACTACTTTCACATGTTTGTGATGATCATGACCGGTTTCAGTATTAAACTTAAACTATTTCATTTTTAAAAATCGTACCCATTAAAAATGTGAAAATTAATAAATAATATAATTATTATTTTTAATTGGAAGAGCTAGCTAATGGTGTCTCTACAGAACAGTATATTATTTGCTGTGCACTCAACAAATGTACCGGTGGAACATTTCCAATGTAAGTTAGGCCGCCCCTAATTGTATGCAGCCAAATTTTAAGATTTATTTGATTTATACACTTGGGTACTATGTTCATAAGGGTCCACAATCCCTCATAATTATATAATCCTAAATCTCTTACTTTTATTAAATTTCTATTGATACTGTAACTAACTGTTACACGTGAGAAAAATAATCAGATTAATTTTATAAAATCGTGTTCCTAACTCGTCAGCCTGTACGAAAACACGGATGTGTAATAGAGGTCTGCACGAGTCTGCCTTTACCCGGCCCGGCCCACAGGCTGGGTTCGGGCTGGTAAAGAAAATTCAGGTTCGGGCTAGGGCCGGGCGCGAGTAAGGAATTCAATTTTCAGAAAAATATAGTATTTCTGGTTCATAGTTCAGCCATAAGGCAATACTATTTATAGCTTAAGTAATTTATTTCACTTGTGTTATAAATATCGTTGGGAATATGAAAACAATAACATATATTGTTTGAAAAGTGAAATGAATTTCTATATTTAGAAAAAATCGGGATATTTCGGGTTGAGAAAAATAAATCTGGGCTTCGGGTAACAAGTGTGATATTGAGACTTGGGCTTGGGCCGGGCTGAGCCTGAAGATGTCGGGCTCGGACCGGGTAATTTTATGAAATTTCGGCCCGTGCAGACCTCTAGTGAGGTAGTGTACCTTCTGCCCGTGTCCATACTGCTGCCCCCGTATTGCCATTTGTTTTGATTATTTTCCCACAAATTCTACCGTGAGTTTTTTTTACTATTACGTTTACTTACATTATTACATTTTTAAACCATATCCGCTCCCTACTCTGAGCATTTGATCACCAGACAGTTCCTCCAAGTTTCTTTGTCCCCCGTCAGTCTTCTATTTCCTTCCAGCGTCCCAGCGGCCTTCTAGAACAACAAAATCCATCTGATTGGTAGAAGAGACAGCCAAGGTTCAGGCTCCCCTGGGGCATCCGCAGCACATATCAAACCCAAGTTCAACGCCACTTTTATTTTTATTTTGGATGTAATAAGTGGCTGGTCCATCCGCTCTCTTAACTCCAAATTCCTGACAAAGTCAAACCACCCTACCCCTAGTATTCACCGCAAGCATCTATTTTCGAAGCACCGTTTACGCTTACTATGTGCTTTAGTGAGGTGGCATGATATGAAACCCTAAAGCAGCACTATCATAATGAATGTGTTGAATAAGTGGCACTTGGTTCTGACCAAATACAACCGTGGTACCTGTGATAATTATTTTGCAGTTGCTTCACAAGAATGGCTCAATAGGTGTCACATAGAATTACACAACCAGTGCCATAAAAAGTTTTATGTTTTATTGAAAAATGGATTTCCAAAAATTTTCTGCCGAATTCATTGAAAATATATTCAACAGAAATATTGTTATACTGTCGATGTTTGTTGGAAAGTTTTCAATAACTATACTATATTTAAAAAATCGATCATACGAAGACTAGCGTAGTTTTGATTTGTCCATGAACATTACAGACTTCATAATCATCCTTACGCTCACAATAAATTCACTGATTTATCAAGTCATCATTTCCACAATAATTTTTTAAATTATGATATGGATTACTCTAAATTATTAAATAATTTAATACACATTTTTATAATAAATAAACACAGACTATTTGAATTAAATACAGCGTTTCCAAACCTAAAGTCGAATGTTTTAAATTCTTGTCATAATTCTAAGACTATAATATTACGGACTTGTTAATTTCCTTGAATGTTTTAAGTTATTCAATAAGTTTATTCAGAATTAATTCATTCGAAAACTTTTCCCCTTTCCCTAGTCACGAATTGTTTAAACAATGTCATGAGGTTAGATTTTATCTGGTCAAAATGTCTCATCAAATTATAATAATTGTGTTGAAGTCAATTCATGAAACAGAACGTTTCTTAGAACACAGAATAAATTAAACTATTAGTGCTGGTATGATGATATACAACGAAGAGGATTATACATAACGCAAAAAAAATGTAGCCAAATTGCATTAAAGTGAATTCTTTTAACATAATGACATAATAAAAAGCAATTTTGGGTATTTCGACTACCCCCAACCGTATTGTAACATTTCATCACAGAATCCTCAAGCACTATGCATTAACTACGACACATTTTTTGACCCCCTAAAAATTTAAGACGTTACAGATTTGACACTTGACATTTTCTATTACTTTTTCCTCTTTTTTTAGAAACTATTTTCGTTCCCAATGTGGAGCATTACTCCCATTTCAACATAAGGTATTTCGATGAGAGCTGGTTGTAGCTCAGTTACTCAAACTATCTCTATAAGAAGGGTAAGGATTTAACAATAATACTAGCTAGCTAATCGCTATCTTTACGACCAGTTTTTAGAATCCAATATTGGGCGGATAGAGAGGTATGAAAATATTATGTATTTACATCGATGAATCCGATGAATGATTCTATTCCAGAATTTGTGCCTACGACGCTGCAGTCTAGTAAGACGAAAACCCAAGTGCACTAACCACTCATCTCCAGGACCGAAGTGGCTCATATTTATTGTATTTAAACAAAAAATACAAGTGTGACCTCAGGTTTATGTTAAACAATCTATAGGGGTCACTTTGAAATATACATTTTTGAGCGTCGTCGTCGTAATATTTTCTTGAGATAGATTTTATTTTCCAATTCATTTCGACCAACCAAGTTGTAAATATGTTTCTTAAAATATCCTTAAATTTATTAAAGAAACACCTATAATATATACTTTACGAATAAAACACAACTTGTTTTGTTATATATACTTACACATTTTTATATTTATGAGGATCAGTTTCGTTAATTTCCAGCATTAACAGCGAAGCCGGTCACAATCATTGAAAAAATGTGGAAGTGGTATCAAAGAAATTATGTTTTATTTTTAAAATATAAGGTTTTGCACTAAGAATTGACGGTTAAAACCTTAAAACTTATATATTATATGGTGTATAGTTTATAGTAAATACGTATTCTGTTTGAAAAATAACGCCCGCTATATGTTGTATGAAATACAATTTTTCTCGCAAGCTGAAACGGGCAAACGAAATATTATGTATAAAAAAAACAATAAATCTTCCGAAATGGTAGACTTCTCAGAAAAACTTTTTTAATTCATATTAAATTGGTTTAGAACACCACACTCCCACTCAAATAAGGTAAAAAAGTATTCGTGGAGTAGATAAAAAGTATTTATTATAGATACCCAGTTCCAAGGATTTCGGGAGAGCGTTGCTCCTCAGAAAAAGTTTTGTTGGTTTTTGTTTATTATTTTGATTAATGTATTTTCTTAAATTGAATCTAAGCCTGCAATAATTTCAAAAGCTTGACCGTATACATAGGAGCTTCGTTATCATTACAATTTGATCGATATAATAAAAATACAGTTAATGGAACTCCATTTAATTGGATCTCACCGAGCGCTTCATCGATCATTATATTATATTTTCGTGTTGTATTAATGGTTGAATTATAATTTTACGTAGTTATTCAGAATGTGGTAGAACTCTAGGTTTTGTGAAAATAGCTTGGCTGAAAAAAATATATACTTTGAGTAAAACATTACGGACATAATGTGCCCATACAACTAGTTCCGGTAACAGTCACATTGCTCTATTTACAATTTACATTAACTGAATGATCTTGTATTATATATAAATCAGTCAGTTGGTCTATTTTACATTTAATAGAAATACGTTTCAATTATCGCTATATCTATGATATTAAAAATAATTTAAAGCGACTTTCGTACATTTTTAATTTCATGTGATTGAAAATATGCTATTGACGTTATTGTGGATTGCTTACATTCTGTAGAACTACATTCAATATACTTGCTGTCTATTCAATATATTTTTTGTTTGTTCTTTTCCCAAATATTAATAATTAACTTAATGTGCTTTGATTTTAAATTATGTAAAAGATTGAATGCCGCTGTACCCGATCGGGAACGTTACGAACCATACTAAAGACATCCACACAATTTAATGACAGTGAACCGGTTAAGTAACTAAGACTCACATAATTGATAGAGCAATCAGAATAGGATGTGTATATTAATTAACTAAAAAAAAAACAAACCGAAGTCAAAGAATCGATGTGAGAAATTCACTTTCACCTTTGTCCTTTGTCCTTTCTTTATTCAAGATCAGATCTGCCGTGATAATTTATTATCTTAATCAAGGAAAGTTAACATCGCTTGCTCTTTCATATATTCCATTAATATTTAACAAATTGATAATTTATATATTCCTCTAATTAATAACACTACTTCAGTTCAGGCCTGAGCAAACTATTTAGCTGAAGGGCCACATTCAAAATATTATTTTTAATACAAAGGTTATACTGACAAAATTTATCAAGTCAGTTTTTGATTGTTTTCTGTATTAAATGTCAAAATTTATGCAATTTAACGCTCCACATACCAATAGAACGCAAGTCATAATATATAATGGCTTTAAAATAGAGACAGTATTAATTAAGTCATATTGTTATTTTATATTCTGACAGAAAACGTGATACGATTATGACTCATCGATACCAAATCTTATGATTTTTACTCCAAAAATAATATTCTTTATAGTGTACAAAAACTCTTTTTAAATCACAAACAATTTATTGTACTTAGGCGAGAGTATAATTTATACTTGGAAAAGAATGCTTCAAATGTGATTATCTCACAACTTGTTTTTATGACGTAATGTCTAGTGTCAGTATAACCTCGATATGCATTATTTATTATTACGAAAAGGGATTGTCAACATAAAAAAGTGGTTGTATAATAATCAACAATTCGATATGAATGAAATTGTTTAATATATTTCAAGGTTTTTAATTTCAGGTGATAATCTATATATATATAAAAATGAATGTTTGTTTGTTTGTCCCGTATACATTCCAATACCATTAATCCTATTGCGATTAAACTTTAGTGAATTGTTGTAAGCACGCCCGCAAAGGTTTGTGAAAAAAATCTAAAAAATAATCAAATAGGTATAAACAGTCGAATTCAAACGACTGCAGTTTCCGGTCTGCAGTTTCGGGTGCGACAAAGACCGCCAACAAAGTATAGGGTCAATCGCCACAAGTGTGTGGACTTAATTTGAAAAATCCATGCTTCTCTCATGGACAGCTGTATGTGGCCTGTTGACGCGTCGAAAACCCTTCTGATTTATTCGTGGACGCACCTGACGGAAAATAAAAAATACTGTGTATCCAAAAGCACTTCAATAAACCAAATTAAAACACAAATACTTAATTTCTTTGCGTGGCATTACAAATTATAACGTTGGCCGGGTACTGGCTAGTTTTGTATAAAACAGCTTGCGTAGAGTTTTTATTGAAATACACTTATAGAAAACGATTAAAAATATTAAGTTCGGCAAATGCACTATGACTATGTTGTAAATAACAAATAAACTTTTTTTTATCATTTAAATTACTGCACACTAAATTGCGTGCAACCTAGTCTTGTGAATTTCTCATCTGACATTCCTGGAAAAAAATGAAATACGAATAACGTTGTTAAGCTTTACATCATATAAGAAGAGTGTTAATTCGTAACGGGTGATGGTGGGTAAAACGTTGAGCACCTTTGGAAAAATTTAAATGAAAGAGATGTATGTGGATCGACAACAACAATCGTAAAACAATTTCATCGTGATCATAAAGAAATATATATCACTATTAAGAGATCTTTTCTTGAAAGAATTTTGTCAAATAAAAAAATGTCAAATTGTGTATTATTTAAATTAAATGCATTTATGTAATTTTCAAATGTCAAATGAAAACTAGTTTTTGTGAGAAAAGGTTTTTTTATATATCGGCGTTCCATTTGAATTATTGACTAATTAATTTGATGTAAGCAGTAAATTTTGTGAAAAATTAGTTAATTATTTAAATCTAATACGCGGAATACGTTGACTCGGTAAGGAAAAAATGGAGTTTCTTGTGAAACGAAAAAACACATTTTCGTAAAAGAACTAATAACTAAGGCAGATAAAATCGAAATCGATAATTTGGCGATCGGTGGGAAAAAAAAAGATTACGCTACCCACCTGGTTTACAAGTTTGTCACACGGTTTGTCCAAGATTATCTCTCCTCCGCCAGTCTTCTTGTTTCCTAGCGTACGTTCTTGTGTCTCGTTGGTCCGTCGAGTACATCCTATGGATGCTTATCAACGGCTTTCCAGGGCGACGGAATCCATTCGGTTTGGCAGAATTCAGGCTCCCCTGGGCCATCCGCAGGACATGTCCAAACCAGGTTCATCGTCGCTTCTTTATTTTGAACGTAAAAAGAGGCTCGTCCATCCGCTCTCTGATCTCCAAGTTCCTATATAATAGTATATTATGATAAAAAATGAAACCACGTCACAAATATTTGAAAACAAACACTCATTTTAGAAAGCGACTGTTTACGAAAGATTATTCTTCAAAAGAAAGGATTTAATAGTATGGTTTAACTCCAAGAATCCAAAAACGTTCGCCAATGAGGTAGACCAGGTAAAAATAGTAACTGGTATACGATTCAACGCTGTCAGTAAAAGATTGAAGACGAGTCAGGTTTATGCAAGTTTTTGAGGGGCCACAATCATCTTTGATGATGAGTACGACAAAGAAAGGATATTAAATGCATTCTGTTTCGTAATGATGTATGTAAAATTCCGCACTGTCTCCCATATCATGTCCAGTTTCCTATACAAATTCTATGGAAGCTTACTAAAGTCTCTTCACAGTTGTTTTTTTACGAGTACTGTCTCTTCTCGGAGAGAGTAAGGATATATGGATGTCGCTAGGAATGCATTAGTAGTTCGTTGAACTGTTCCGTTATCGTCAAGTAAAATGGTGTATAAATTTCTATTTTGTCTGCTATGTTATCAACCTACATATATTATATATCGCTGGCCTAGTTTCATAGTGATACAACTGGAAATTGGTAGTTTTGAGATATGGCCGATCAAAGTTTTGACTCATCTAAACTGACTCGTAAAAAGTGATAGCTCATTATTTATATTACTTTTTTATTCAAATAGGTGGTCAATAGTTTATAGTTTGAGGATTAAAGGTTGTTTCTTTATGGAACGCCACGATTCACAAAAATGTATTTCCACAATAAGATATTTTGATATGGAACTGAGAAATTATTTAATTTTGCTTATTTCCGTATGCAAATATCTGACTTTTGAGTGAAAACCTGTATATTTTACAAGGTATATTTTTGTGGAATTGTAGTTTTGGTTAACTCAAAACGTCAAATTTTTGACTTATCGTCCTATGTAAATGGGTCATCGATATGTTGTATTATTGTTTTCATTCTTTCATTTAACGAAATGTATTTGAGTTTACACACCTTATATACGAACGGTGATAAGTGAGCATACTAGGCAGTGCTCTTTTAAGTTACTGGTCATAGAGAGATGTTGGAAATGGCTGGGTTATGTGCTGCGAAGAACCTCAACCCTGCTTGCCTCTTCTTCCGATATTACACGACGACACTGCGTCCTGGAGAATCGTTGAGTAATATCCATACACGTACTCGGTGGAACTGAACAATTTTTGCATATCATGAAAGGAATGAAAGCAATTGGCTGGTGACAGGGAATCGTGGTGGCGCCACGTGGTGGCAATATGAACGATCAATGCACACCAAAATCCGTCCAGTACAATCGCTGTTCTACTCTATATAAATCTACGGCGTGGAGACATGGACTAAAAGCGAAAGACAAAAAACGGCTAGACGCATTTGAAACAATATTTACATGTCATGCAAGGATTTTAAATTGCTTATGTTTTTGAAAACGACATCAGCATGTTAATATTCGTCAAAAAATGTACTAAATAATTAAAAAAACAATTCTAGAAACCACTAAAAACTGTATTTTGCTATGCGATACGCTTAGTGAAAAATGCCCTTGAGATAATAGAGATGCAATATACATAGATATCTACAATAAGCAATCATAATAAACAAGTTTACAACTCAGGAATCGAATCCTCGACAGCATGAATAAAGCATAAATACTTTAACACTGCGCCATGGCACAAGACGACATTACTTGACTAAGTTATTCGTATTTAAATTAGTCGAATATTTTATCTAACTTTAATTGACTTTTTTGTGGTTTTATTGATATTTAATTAAAAGTCAATGATTAAATTAGCGAGTCGATTAATTACAAATGAAATAGAAGATAAAACAGCTTCTGTTATGTTAATTCGAAACATGTACAAATTAAAACAATTTTTATCGACGCTTTTATCTTGTAAATTGTTAAAACAATATTGTCTTTTTGTCACCGAGGTACAAATAACATTTATTTTTCTAAGATCATTCGATAATAGGCTTTATAATATATTAAAATAAAGGTCAGACTGCCAGTAATGATTATTAATTAGTTCTATAAACAACAGTTCTATATAAGAGTGCCGTGACACAACTTTTTTATTCCCACAGACTTCTTTGTAAGACGATATGCGAAGAATTAGTTACAGTGCAATCAAAAAATAGTTGCATTTTTATTATTTGTTTGGAATTTTATTTTATTTTAGTACTATGAAATTCACATTGTGTTAACACAATGAGCCCGGAGCCGTGTTGTTCACGTGGTACAACAACCATCGCTTGAGTCCCGGAACCGTGTTTTCACATGATAGACCAGCCTATCAAAAATAATCATACTTGACTCATCAACCGATAGTATTACAACGGAATCCTGGTTTTAATTATAGTAAAGACTTGAAACTTTGAAAAACAGTCATCTAATTTGTGTTATTGCCAAAATAGGTTTTGATTTTATCGACTTAAAATCTCAATTGAATTTTAGTTCTTTAATATTCCCCCTTCTGGGGACGATATTACGGTGACACAGAGTCCACTTCGAGCTAGAGTTCTGCAAGATGTACAAGAAAGGTTATCGGGGGATATGTCTAAGCACATATTGATACCGATACCGTCAACAGGAAAAAAAATAAGTCCTGTAGAACATGCAAGGTGTGTGCAAAGCATAAGAAAAGGACATACATGAAAAGGATTTACATGTGTAAACATTGTCGTGCGGCTCTACACAAAAAGAAATGTTGGCGATTTTACCATACAAAAATTGAATATTAAAATATTTTAAACAACTTCAAAAAGTTTCATTTGATTTCATCGACTATTTCTACAGTTATAACACTTTTAGTAAACGCTTAATAAAAATGATATTACTTGAAAAATGGGAGGTGCACAGAGGTTGTTTTACCTGATTTTGGCCGGAGCTGATAGCCAATATTTCATTATTTTACCATGTTTTCAGAATGCCTCCCGAAAGTGACACACATTTTTATATTAAATTAATTATTTCTGCTGTCGAAGTATAGATGAACCATAAGACACCGTTGGTTTGGCTAAGCCATATTTTTGTTATTCCTTGCTAAGGCATGGTTTTAATTTGTGGGAATCAAATTGTTAATGCTTATTAAATTTTGATTTTGTATTCATTTTTGAGTTTGAGTGATGAGTGAAATTGCAAGGTATATACCATACACATTTATTTTATTACATCGTATATGTTCACGAACTGTACCCTAGTGATCAGATGGTCTTGGGTTTATGTCCCAGAAAGGGCAATATCAAAATTACATTTTTTTATATCTAGTTTTTGAGATATTTGGCATTGGTGTTAGTGACGTCTTTTCTCCTAGAGTTGATATCTCATCTCATGTGATTTTGAAAAACTAGACTAAACTGGACTATTACTAGATTTAATACTATTTTCAGTACACTTACATATTGTGGTCAATATCAAATGTATTTAAGTGTTTCTTGTTCATATGCCCACTTGTTCAATATAAACCGTTATTCAATAACTTCAAACAATAATGTGTATTCAATTTTAGTAAGTTTCCAGTTAACCTGTAGCCAAATCGATTTGGTCTCATATCATTGAATTGCTTGTCCTTACATCTCTTGGAATCAAAGAGCGCCGAAAATTCTTCACATTGTTTCTTTTTGCCCACTACAAATGCAGAGGGCCTTGGATACGTTTGTACGTCACTGACTGACCCTCCTTTCAATCTTCAATACCACTTTATACTGTCACTGGTTTCGTGTCCTCGGCAAACTATAACGGTGGTGGGATATGATAAAAAAGGAAGATTTGAATTTTTTTTCTAAATCAATTACTTATATCTAAATAATCAGTGCTATTTCAATTGTTAAATTGTAAATTAATAACAAATTTACATACATTGTTTTATATGTTCAACTAAATCGATAAACATCCAATGACTTTTTGTCATATGAACTTTATTTAATACTTAAATATTCTTCTTTTTTAGTCGTATTTTTCGCTGGTGAGGGTGGCGCCCTCTGCCTATCGCAACAACTACGTTTCCTTTGCCAATCGCTCCTGCACTCCGCTACTCTGATGGCCATCGGAAAGGAGAAGCCTGTGGCATCCTTCACTTGGCCACTCCAGCGAGTAGAGGAACTTCCACGTCCCTTCTGCCTTCAACCTTTCCTATAATGACGAGCCTCTCAAGATTGTCAGTAGGCTTGCGGACGGTGTGGCTAAAAAAGCTGAGTAGGCGACTTATATAAACAGCCCAGAGTCTATCCTGGACTTGTAATTCGTTCAGGATAGATGCGTTTGTGCGCTTGGCCGTCCATGGTATATGAAACATTCTTCTCCAGCACCACATTTCTAGAGTGCAGGAGGTTAAGTTAAGTTACAAATAACAATATTAAAAAAGGGGGTTAATGTTTTTAGGAATTGGGCTAAAATCACTTTCTGTAGGACGCCGTGAACTATAGTATATTATTTAATGCCCTAGGGTACTCAACGTTGTACCCACCACCACCCGCTACGGCTTCACACTCTTACAGGGTGTATTCCGCAGCGTAACAACGTTATGCGTGCTTAAAATGTTTGCCAGGAATGTCCGACGAGAAATTCCTCAAAACTTGGTTGCATGCACTCTAGTGTGCAGGAGGTTACATTTTAACTATGTACTATTTCCATAAGGGTCTCCGCAATCCCTCTCAATTAGATAATCCTAAATTTCTTAATTTTACTAAAATAGCTGCTTTATGAAAAATATATTCCTTCTTCAGGATTTTTTGCAGTCAGAAGATAAAAAGCAAAGGATAAATACACTTTAAAACTCATAACTGAACTAAATAAAATTATTGAAGATTTCAACATCATTCTTCAAATTTAATATATAATGCCCTAGTGTACTCAACATTGTACCCACCACCACCCACTACGGCTTCACACTCTTAGTCTTACAGGGTTTATTCTGCAGCGTAACAACGTTATGCGTATTTCAAATGTTTACCAGGAATGTCCGAGGAGAAATTCGTCAAGACCTGGTTGCATGCACTCTAGTGTGCAAGAGTTTTCGTTTTACAAAAGTTCCAAAAAAAGGAAAAACAAGGGGGTTAATGTCTGAAGGAATTGTGTTCCAATCGCTTTCTATAGGACGCCGTAAACTTTTAAACGCCTTGTAAATTGTCAGAGATCCTACCAAGTCGGCATTACCGACGGGGCCGACAGACCCGACTGATAGTCGTATCGTCTTGAGTAATTTTTCCTGTTCGTTGCCCATGTCTGGACGTTCCCAAAGGATGTGATCAGCATCCTGGATCATATTGCCACATTTACATAGTGGACTATCTACCAACCGGCCAAGTAGGAAGAGCTTGGCAGCAAAGTGACCACGGTCAGTTATGAATTGGCTGGTACAGAAATCAGAAGTCAAAACTTTAGTTATCTCCATTCGCCACTTTATTTACTATAGTATATTGCCTCTATGATTCCCTGTCACCAGCCAATTGCTTTGATTCCTTCGATGACAAGCAAGAATTCTTCAGATCCGCCGAATACGTGCTATGGATATGACCTGACTCCAGGACGCCGTCGGGTAATATTGGAAGAAGAGGCAAACACGGTTGAGAGTTGAGATTCATCGGAGGCATCCACAGCACATGACCCAGCCATTTCCAACGTCTCTCTATAACCACTAATATAACAGCGCTTTGCCCGATTTGTTCCCTAATCTCCGAGTTCCTCACGAAATTAAACCATAATTTTCCAAATAGATTCCGTTAATTGAATAAATTGAAACAACAATACAACAGATCATCAAAGTCTATCTATCACAGAACAATGGAGTCCGTGTCTTTGTATCAATGGCCGTATTCCACTCGCATACTTATTTTTTCTCATAGTATTTTCTTATTTTGACCAATTTTTTAATGAAAAAAATGCAGGTGATGGAAAGAATGGATCCTGAGAAACGAGAAGAAATCAAGTGTATGTGTGGAATTGAAAAATTGTTAACATTAGTAAAACCTTAATGGTTTTATTTGTACGTTTAAAGAATCTACGAGTTTTAAGCCTTTGATAAATTCTTTACCTTTTAATAAGAAGTTGGAAGCAAAATAGTCGTAAGAAAACACTATGGTAACAATATTAATGTAGAAACACATACTTCATTGTATGCAGAAATAATATATTTTTTAAATGAATAGTATTGAAATCGTAAAAATCATATAATAGCAGTAAATATTTCTTCCCTTTGACTGTGTCTTCGATTTCACTCATTAATCCTTACGTTTTCGTAAGAGTTTATTTTCAGTCAAATAATCTGTTAAAACGCTCACTATGGCTAAAAATAGATCAATTTAAATAGTAAAAAATGGAGAATTATCTGAAAAGTATATTAGTTATCCCAAATACATCAAGAAGTAAACTAAACTCATCGCATTTCCACTAAAATAAATCTAAGAAAACGAAGAAGCTGAAAAATATTTAATCTACAACTTTGCAAGCAAAATGGGTGCGGCCAGTTTTCATATACACCGCCAACACGCCCACAAGCAAGCGCGTAGCCGTATAAGTATCTGCAATACATAGAGCTAACGATTAATGCTGAATTCGCAGTTCAAAGCTGAAATTCGAAAGACCGACTATCGACAGATATTTTTATAAAAATATATCCATGTGTTCTACTTGACATTTTCATGATCTGTTGCCTAATTTCTTTACCTAAAGGTTTGAACTACTTTTTAAAACATACATCCACAAGTGTTTGTTTCTATTTTAGCCGGAAATACGAGATAAAGTCTTGGGCATGTAAAATATTCAGCGCGTTCTTCGGGTTAATAATTCGATAGTGGAAAAGTTTATCACTGTATGTCTAAAAATAAAACTAGCTTTACAGGAGAGCAAAAGTAGGAAAAATAGAGGTGTGTACTAAAAAGTGAAATTTTCAAATTAAGTGAGCGAATGTAAGGCGTACATCTACAAGCTATATTTATTAAACTAAGCATGTTAAAAAGTATATTTATCTTACCAAAATGTTTTTAATTATGAGTTAGTTTAAAAGTTACCTTATTTTTAAAAAAACACTCTAGCGCTTTTACAGATATATTGATTGTACTTTCGAAGCACACTTTTATTTCAACCTTTTTAGGCTTTAATTTTAGAAGAATTTATATCCAGTAAACTATAGTTATACATTAAGTACATAATATGAATTCCAACTAATTTACAAGACAATTTTGATACTTCTCAAAAGAACGAATCTTCGTTACGTCTTTTGTTCTTTTCAATTATTTCCACTTTCAATGTAGAAGCATACACATTTATATTGAAGCGTTTCAAAAGTAGGTGTTTTACTAGAAATTGTGGTAATTCAATTCAGTTGGGAGAGGAGTAATAGTAAGATAATCGCCTATTTTTATTAAGGGATTGGTATATGGTAATATAAACATCACATATATCGATGCCTCTGAATCTATAAATAAGCCTCTATACAAAAAATACGCGACCTCCATGCTTGTACCACGAAATTGTTTTTATTATAAAGTAAATACAAATCGTATAATCCTCCTTTTATGTATTCTGTAACGTATATTGGCGAAACTAAAATAAAGGTCCGGCTTATGATATTGATCTTCAAGATGAAATAAAAAATGCCTACGAGAAAGCTTAGTGACCAGTAAGCCCATACAAGCTGAAACACTATTCTTGTTTCTTTACAAGTCTTCTCTATAAGAGGCAGCTGGTTTATGATTGATCACTGGGCACTTTTACGAAATTCCGTTTGTTGTCGAGTTTCCTTTCAGTTTTCGTTTTCAGGATTTGACGGGGAAATATTACATAGTTATCTTGGAAATTAATTCGATATTAAAACTGGAATACTAGCTAATTGAAGTTTATCGAATACATTTATATTAGAAGTCTGCACGAGCCCGAGCTTGGCCCACGGCCTTTTCCCTTGGGCGGGTAAAAAAAATTCAGATTCCGGCTTGTGGCGGGCCCGGGTAAGGGCATTCAAATTTAAGAAAAATATTTCTTACTGTGTTAGGGCCGTGATTCAGCCATAATGCAATAGTATTCATAGTTTAAATAATTAATTTCACATGTGCTATGAATATCGTTGGAAATATGGGAACAATAAAATACCCATGTTATTTGAAAAGTATAAATGAATTACTATATTTTAAAAAATCGGGTTTTTTGGGCTGAAAAAAATGTATCTAGGTTTCGGGTCGGTTTCTGATAACAAGTGTGATATTGAAACTCGTCTCGGGCCGGGCCTGAGGATGACGGGCTTGGACAGGGTAATTTTATGAAATTTCGGCACGTGCAGACCTCTAATATATGTATATACAAAAGGAAAAACCTATTTTACAATAAACCAATACTCTTTCTTTTCTCACACCTTAAAGTATTATATTACTCTCGCAATTAATCATTACATAGATAGATACGCACATTATTTGCAAGCTTCGTTAGTTTCTTCTTAGTGGTATTCTTTATGTGTTAACAGCTCCATTTCCTTTGACAATCCTTCGCCACTCGCTCCTGAACTCCGCTGCTCTGTGGCCCATCGGTAAGGAGAGGCCTGAGGCGTTGGGGTCCTTCCACCTTCCTTTCTTCCTTCGACCTTTCCTGTGACGACAAGCCTCTCGAGATTGTCGCTAGTCAATGTGGCCAAAAAAGCCGAGTAGGAATCTTCTATAGACGGCTGAGAGTCTATCCTGTATTTGGAAATCTTTCAGGGTAGAGACGTTTGTGCGCTTGACCATCCATGGTATACTTAGCATCGTCTTTCGCTTTTAGAGTCCATGTCTCCACGCTGTAAAGGCATATGAAGTGGATCAGTGATCGTACTGGATGCATTCTGGTATGTCTGGTTATTTCCTTACTTTTCGTTAGTTTAGTAAAGCGTTAATTTGTCAATAAACAAATTATTTTGTAAAGGTCCTACCTTTTGCTCGAATAAGATTTATAAAATGGATCAGACAAAGCGACAAACGGAAACTGCCCAAGCCCAGACCGTCGAACTCACTAAAACACTTTTATAAGTTCACTTATTTGCTTTCAATAAGGAGCATATGGGATAAAGATTTTTTGTTATCCAGTTGTTCTTCTTATCGTTCATGAGATTTTCAGCTTGAAAAAATGTTAAAATCAGATTTTTTATAAAATAACGTCAAATAATAATTTTCAGAAACTCAGAATGTCCGACGACGAAAGATTCATTTGTTGCGCTTTATCTTTGTTTGAAATTCTTGAGTTGTGAATAAATTGTATTGAGACATTTATATAGGTTATTATTGGTACGCGACAAGACTCGTTTTCTATACGAACGCCACTTTTCGTGTTAAGTTATAATCGCCCCTAGCTACCCTTCGCTACTTTGCTAATCCCGAATTATTGATTGTTGATAACAAACATACCTTTTTCTTATCCTACCACTTCATGACACATGTCTTACCGCGTACTAATAATAACCTATAAATGAAAAGCTTCTTATAATGGTTTAAGTTAAGGGTGATGAATAAATGTTTGTTTGGTCGATTTCTTTGATTACATCCACGATCAAACTAACTAATAAAATATTTTAGAACTACCTAAATACTTAATGTAATTTAATAAATCTACCCAAACGTCGATTGTTATATAATAATTTTGAAGGACATTAAAAGGCGAGATGTGTTGGTTTCGTCTGTTGACAAACCGAATGATGTATCGAGGTGAAATCAATGTCAGACCTTCCTCTCCGCCGGAGATATATCACACAAGCGCTCTATCTGATTCATCTAGGTCGGCCTCTATTGTTGAACTAGAGGTCTCATCTCGACGGAACCAAAATGCGGTGGTGCCAAAACGGTTTCAAGCGCGAACTCCTTGAATATAATTAATAGATCTTGATTATCAATTAAGCTGCCTAAGCCAATCGTAAAAATATATTTTTTTAATAAAGGTGATGAACTTTACGATAACCGATTACCAGCTATTCAATGTGTCTCGATATGACGAATAGGACAAAGTTAACCGTTATTTAAATTAAGCGCATTTATTCAAACGATGTTATGAATAATTTAGCCAATTTTATAAATGTTAGTGGTTAAAATTTTGATAAAAATTACCTTTATGAAAGGGTATGATGAAAAAATGTGCAGAAGACGAAAATATTTGACAAAAAGTTTTGTTAGAAATCTGATATTCAAACGCAATTTTTTAAAAAAAAATCTCTTTCTAGAGGGTAGGCATTCCTAAAGAATTAAATCCTAAAGATTTTTGCAAGTGGACCTCTCTAACACCCTTTTTGTAGTGGAAATATCTAAAAGAATATTGTTATAAAGCTATGAGGAGGACTGGCTTATCGTTATTCGTTTATTATCAATACGTAAAATATATAGGCTAATATTAAAAATCATTGATGTAAATATAGTTCATAGATTGATAAAATAGTCCTGAAGATAGTGAAATAGCTTTAAGCAATATTTGAAAGTCGTATATTTGGTATATTGGTACAGTGGTAATTTCAGCATAATCACAATAATGTTCAAGCAATTAAATGCATATGCAGTAAAAAAATGTTCGGTATTTAATTCGATCGTTTTTTATATATTTATCTCAAATAAGGAAACAATAATAACGTATTCAATTCCTAAAGAATTATTAGAATTCCCTACCACCCATCCCATCGTAAAAGCGATGCGTAGCGAGAGCGATTATCTATCCACTAGTCCTATTCCAGCCCTATCTTTCTATTCTACTCTGTTCGAAAAAGATGCGTTGAGCGATTGAGTAACAAGCAGATTTCGAAGGAGTTTATATACTACACATTGAGAGCGGGCATAGTAAAAAAAATGAATTATAGTGGAAATAAATGCAATGCTTTATTTACCATAACATAATGAAGTTCTTTCGAGGAAATGTAACCAGAAAAATATATATGCAGATTTATAATAATTAAATTAATTAAGATATCTTATTTTGGGAAGCTTCTTTAATATTTGAAGCTGGTATAGTTATATACGTCCAATGAAAGATTTAGAATCGTTTTTGTGGTGTATTCTTTATACATTGTTTTTTTTTATTATTTTGTTGTATATTATATAAACCTTTTAGAAACGTCTAGTCCTTTGACGGACGTCTAAAATAATAATAAAACAAATTCTATTCAATATAACTTACTAGAAATAAAATTGTAAAAAAATACTGATCTTTTTAATGCTTTGATTTATTGCAGTCAACAATTTAATTTACACTAGTATGATAGGGCTTGATAATTCCATATAAAATAGGATGTCTAATATATAGTATCTATGTATTTATTATTATATATTTATCATTCAAGTATTAATTTCGTATTTTTTATGGATCAGTCTAGTACAAATGTCAATTGAAAGGCATTATATTTAGAAAAATAAAAAAAGATATTTAATGGTTAACTTGATCCACAACTGCAAAAAACTGTCAGTGGAAAGTTAGAGCTACATAAATCTCATTAATCATAATTATAAAGTTAATTGCATTATGTGAATTAAATACCTATGTATGTCACTTACTGCAAGTTTTTAGAATAAATCTCCTATCATTAACTACAGTTAATTGGTCATTAAATAAAAACATCTGATTATTATTTTGTATGATTTAGTTACATTGTAAATTTTATAATGTAATCAAAATAAACTATGGCGGGCTGTTGTTTGGAGACCCCTGCAGAAGACTGTAAGTGGCGTAGTATTTATAACTAGTATAATCGTAACCTCATAGATGACGGTATTGAAATTCAAATAATAAATATCTAAAGTAGTTAGTACATCGGGACTGTGTGTACATTGCATAACATCATATTTTATATATAAACCGCGAACGCTTAGTTTATGAGAAAATTTCATACCTACATCTGATATGTGATATTTGATAATAATAAAACTTCTACAGAGCGGTATGGTATACTATATATTATATAAGATGATTTACTTGCATTGTAAATTTTATAATGTAATCAAAATAAGCTATGGTGGGCTAGATTGGTGGTGCTTGCAAACCGTTGCTTGGAGACCCCTGCAGTAGGCGGTCATGGGCGTAGTAATTTTAATAAGGAACACTGTAATCAACTGACGCGATTTCAAACACCAGCAAAATTTTATCAATCAAAAACTTTCTTTTTACAATATCAAAATGCTCATGATGAGCGAAACCAGTCTTGATCATCAGTCCACCAACAATTGACTTTGAAGGACTTTGAAAGTAATGACAAAAATGTGTATTTATTTGTCTCGTCGAAAGACGTCGTTCTTGTAGAAACTTTTCACTGTTTCTTAAACCACTCTAATACAAAAATATTTTTAAAAAGAACACGCACACATAAGGTAAATGTACCAGTAGTTGACCTTTTCAATAAAAGTGCCCAAAATAAGAAACTTATTCCCGGGATTGCTCTAAATTGTAGTGTTCAGACAAGTTAAACCATCTTTTGTCGGATTGAGTAACTAACACATCACCATATATGTCACTGGGGTGTCATAGCGGCCATTTGAAAACAACACCTTATGCAGTAAGTATTTTATTTTGATTTTATCAAGCGAATTGTTAAGGATATTAGTGAATGTAAGCATGTGCTACTTGATTCAATCAAGAGTTGTCTTAGAGGAAATTCTGATTAAAGGTTGTCATGAGACCCTCTGATTAGGCACGGTCAACTACTGACACAAAAACATAGTTGTTGAAAATTCAACACATTAATTAAAACATTTGATCCATCATGAATACGCTTGCTCTGTCATCATTCGGTCTAATGCTAAGCGTTAATCGTTATTTTTGTTGAATTTTTCTCTTAAACGGTCAACCACTGGTACGTTTACCTTAACACGAAATATTTCAATCCAATAGTATCCATTAAATATTGGGTAAGTTTACAAAGATTTAGTATAATTTCGTTTTGTACGATTGAGGTATTTATGTTTCAAAATAAAATTGAAAGTATTCGATCACTCTACAAATCAAGAAATCAATAAAAATTCTATTGGTTAGTGATTGTGAGTTATTAAATAAATTTAGATTTTTAGTGTGAGATTACAGTTTTTAATGCTAGATATCTAACATTTTAGAAATCTTTTATACGAACGCGCACCTATAACTCACGGTAATTGTTAAAATAGTTATATAAGAAAAACTGCGTGGTCAAGAAATAATTGTCCTACACACAGACAGGAATTAATTTTGTTCGTAAAAGGTTTTTGATGTGATGAGATCAATTGAAGACCTAGGCATGAAAACCAGGGTTGTGAAATCGGAGTCGTGGAGTCGTGCTGTTTTGTCCGAAGTCGCAGTCGGAGTTGTAAAAAAACGAGTGATTCTGACTACTTCAATCTGACTAATTTACTCGTAATCTGAGTCGGACTCGGGCGTTTTTTTTTTTTGGATGACTCCACAACCCTGATAAAAACAGCCAATGTCACAAAACTCAGTTTGTTCAGGAGAGGGTAAGAACATAATATCTTGATTGTAAAAGACCTTTACTATTTCCATACAAAATGGCCTGGACTATTGTATGTTTTGAAAAAACGGGATATTTTTGAGAGCTGACCTGAGGGATTTTTTTTTACATATCTATTTAAACAGTTGTGTGGAGTCATTAACAGGTAATCGAGAAATGCAATAAAATAAAGATGGAAAAAGTGGACATTTGTTTTTTTAAGACCATGATCATTAATCATGGTATAAACTATTGAATTTAGTGGGGCATTTGTATATTTTTGCATCATTGTATATTGAGGTAGTGTTAGTCATCTCTGGCAATCTTGCAAGAGGATGCATTCATTTCTTTGCGTCAGTGTATCTTAGTTCTTTTGCATAACAAAAAAGTTTTGTTTTGGAAGTTGGTTCTTACTTGAGAGCATGAATATTTTTGTCAGAGGGCGATGGCTTCCACAAGGTTAAGAAATACTAACTTAATGAGCTTATTATGAGAATGTCTAATTAGTGAAGCGAAGACAGAGACCCATTAATAAATACGCAGCAAAAAAGTCAGCCGAACAGGTTCATATATGTAAGTTTTCGGGGAGTTCAATGACAACAACAGTGGGCAATAAAGACTTTTCCCCAGTTCTCTTGAATTGGAGAGAAGCCTATATTTTACAATGAATAGATAATAAAATTTGAAATATAGTTTTATATATCAGCGGTAGACAACCAGTGGTCATCGAGAAATTTTTGGTGGTCTACAAAGATATAGCAGTAACTTACTCGGACCCAAGAATCCATAAACTGTTTCACACACACAGCAACAAAATTACTCTTATTAATTTACTGTTATTTAATCAGTGTAAAAACCATTTTATAATAAAAAATCAAGCATTCGTGATCATTATTTATATATATATATATAAAAACACATATATATATATTATAAGAAAAAATCGTGTTAGTGGTCTGCTAGATTCCAAATTGTACTCTTAGTGATCCGAAAAGTTGGCCACCGCTGTTGTAGATGACTTTATAAGCATTTGGAACTGGCGATAACTGGTATCCACTATAAATTTCAGTAATTCATTTAATCATCGAGAATTGCAGTTTTTTGGGGTCTCGCCATTAGATAAGCTGACTGCCCATTCCTTTCTGCTTTGATTTGACTAAATACGTCATGTCGACACTAACTACGTATAATCACGTAGGTGAAAAATATGTGATTCTATGGGTAGGTATCAAATAACAAGAAAAGTTAGATTTCAAATAGTAGCGCTGACCCAGTTTTGAAGAATATGCATGCAGTCGTTACTTTGCAATTGCGTTATGAATCTTTGAAAGGCCCTCCTGTAAATTCTCATATTTGTTAATACAGCATTATTCGTAAGGAGTTTCGATGTAATAAAATAATTAACAGTATTGGAAGATTCACAGCGTTAAAGTTTGACAATAAGTTAAATATTAAAACATTTTTCGACCATCCTGTTTATTCATGTTCTATAGCCACGTAGTTACAAGAATAATATTTTTTATCTTGATTTACATTAATAATCTCAATTTGAAATAAACAATTTAATCTGATTAAAAGTTTGTAATAAAATAATTATATTACAACAGATGTATTAACATGAACGCTGAAAAATTGTATCATTATATTTTTGACTTGTTCGTGATATTTTTATTTTGACAATCATCGAGTGATTTCCATTTAATAAACGATGTTATCTGTTAACCGCTATCACTTATAATACAGTTAATGTCAAAAGAATAATAATTATGTATTTAAAACAAAATGTATTGTTTTTAATTTATTTAATGGCTTGTGAAAGTTTGATCTACTTCATCATTGAAACTTGATGAAGGTTTAAATAATAAGCTTATAAATCATTACGTAGCAAATATGATTTTTAATGAAGGTAAATGTATTTGTATGGAATAGGGATTCAAACTCGAATTTTCGAACATATTCCGTCCTTTTTTAATTATTCGATATTCAAATATTTGGGCGACTATTCGAATACTATTCGTAATAATTTTGAATGAAATATTTTACAAAATCGACGAAAGATCACATCACAATTTCTCCAATGAATATGTTTTCACTCAACTCGTGCGCTTTGTGTATCTTATCATAAATGATAATACTTGATTTTGACGAATGACTCGTGGCTTAAAAAACCTTTTAACCATGCCGTATCTTCAGTAATTGAAGAAAAACCGTTCGATTAATCCGACGCAGCTGCAGATTTTAAATATGTTAATACAATCTAACGGTATTGGAATGTGCCTGTATATAATATTGTCTGTATCTGAGATTTGACAGATGTGGGAAAAGATTTAGTCGGAAATTACTATAAAATGTAGGTGTATAATCGTTACGAAAAGATTATATGTAGGTATATCAGTTATTTAAAATTTGAATTAATGTGATTTTTAATATAAATAGTTCGTTTTCTTGCAAATTTTAATTTAATACTAAATTATTATTTTAGTATATATTTTGTAACGTTATTTTATTAAGCGAGTAGTACCTTGGTATCAAAGTCGGACAAACGCCACATCCCACGAAAGTCATGTTTTTATTGTTTGTGGTAATGCTAGTGATGATATTTTCAAAAAACTCATTAAAAATATCAGAATCCAACGGTGTCATATAGAATTTTGAGTTTAAAGTTCGTAAATAGTTTCAAAAGCGGACAGTACACCATCTCCGCGAAATCAAAGGACATATGTCCACTGATTTCGATCCACACATTAACACATCGTCCACACATTGACCAATCACAGAGCTAGAATTTACTTTAAAGTATCATGGCTGCCGGGCTTAATGAAGTGTGGAATATATATGAAATGAAAAATCATTTTTTAATTTGGAAGTTTTAAATACTCATACATGATATGGGATGAAGCAAAGAGATTGGCGTATGATAGGGAAGTTTGGAGGCATCGCGTGGTCTTAATAATTATGATTCATGTACACGACTTGTTCATTTGTTATTTTTTAATTAATAAGACTATAATAAGGGGTTCTTACACACTTCACATGTAAATACTACTCCTGAGCGTAGACTATATATTGAAAAACCGCGACTTCACTGGATGTATCGCAGACCTACAAATGTTGGGGGTCAGCGATTGGCATACGAAGGCGGAGGATCGATGTGAGTATAGTATATTTATTGAGGCAGACAAGGTTGACTCCGAAATGAAGAGCCAGGGAAGAAGATACGAGTAGTGATCTAATCGTTCTCTGTATTAGACTGCAAAGCCACCAAACGCAATTTAAATTTGAACTTCTATTAAATAAGTCGTTGTAGACAGCCGCTCCATGAATGCGTCTAACTGACTTGAGTAATTACACCTTAGTGATTCATCTTACTACACACACCTTTTTTCACAATATCGCATTGTCATTTTACAAGCAACAATAAAATCAGATGAACAGTAAGCCAACGTATTAATTTTACAAATGTATTGATTGTTTTAGATTCATTACAGAATACTAAAAGAGAATTGTACCTTTTCACCCCCAAACAATTTAGAGCTTTAAAAATCGTTCGGTAAAATAAAAAAGGTTTGTAGAATTTGTTTGGAATAGGTCAGTTTACCACCAAGACAACAACAAGTTCAACCCTTTTGTTACTAAAATAAATAAGATAGTTGTTTTCAATTTATAATCATTTAGTTTTTTCTGTGATGAACATTGCGCAATCTGGTTGCTTTAGTGTATAGGCATGTACAAGGATTTTTTAGAAACCTATTTTCGTTTAAAGGTATGTATGTATTTTGGTAAATAAAAAGTTTTTTCATACGTATTCATTGAATTCTTTAGATTTATCATTTACTTTAAATCCATGTCTATGACCAAAGTTTAAATTGCAATATAAAAAAAGTTTATTCTGAGATTATGTTTTCGCAACTAAGCTCGGTGTTAACTTTTCAGTGAAAAACTTTTTTCGTTATCAACTAACTGAAAATGTTCGTAAAACCAAAAAAGATATTCTACGAATTTTTTTCGTTTCTATGGATATTAATCTAATACATTAAATACAAAATAACGATTATAAAAATAAAAGCTATGATTTTCTCGATCCCCGACCATAGAAATTCTCCAATTTACCATAACAAATAGGATAGAGCTGCGGTATTTTCAACTGACTCCAACCAATGTCTAAGACAAGTGGTTCTATGCGCGGAAAATCAGAAGTCTGAGCAGGCCAAGCCAACAAATGTGCTGCTCAATTTTTACTATTGTTTTAGTATGTATTTACAACTCAAAACAAAAGTTTCAGCAAGCCGAGAGAGAATTGTGTGCTCGAATGACAATTTTAAAATTTCATTTTTACACTCACTTTTATATAAATAGGCCTGTTATGTTTGTATTGTTATAAGTTGATATAAGTGATCATTATAAATATGTGAAAGTAGTACAAATGAATTGTATTTTATTTTTCAAAATATAATGTCTTTCCACCAAGAATTGACAGTTAACACCTTAAAAGTTACAATTTCATAAT
This sequence comes from Himalopsyche phryganea, assembly GCA_022494535.1. Lineage (NCBI taxonomy): Eukaryota > Metazoa > Arthropoda > Insecta > Trichoptera > Rhyacophilidae > Himalopsyche > Himalopsyche phryganea. The sequence goes on from JAGVSL010000071.1 coordinate 164,070, forward strand.
TATTGACTTTTTATTAAAACTGCATTAATTTTGAATATGTGAATAACATTTCTTCAAAAATTAAATTTTAATAGCATGTATTGGAGTGGGCGGGCGGCTGAGCGACTGTTTTAATATACTGATAACTGCTTACAAAAATACATAATTATTGAAGTAATGGCCTCTTAAAAAGATGAAAAACTGATTTTTAAATATTCTCGCAGTGGTTGGTGATATGATGGCTGCTCGTATAAAATAAGTTTGTGTATGGCAATAAGATTACGGATAGAAAAGCAAAGAACACCTCAGCCCAGGTCAAAATTATAAATTGACACGCCCTACGTAAAGTATTATTACTAATTTTTTGACAATTCACGTAAATTTGTATTTTAATGATTGTATGGAAGGTCACTACAAAGAGTAGTAATAAATCGTTATCTGTAGAAAAATCGAATTTCACGACGTAAAGTGAATCATCTGAATACAAGTTTGTAGATACAGTACTTTACGCTGAATGGAGTACAATGTTTTTTAAAAAATCCAGATTTTTTTTGTTACTATGGTATCAATAGTCGATATCATAATAAATACATAGTGCAGTATATTTTGCCGTAGCCTTATGCATTCTGCTCCATTTGCCATATTATTATTCGTCAAATTCCTGCTATCCAGAGTTATAGTGTCTTTTTAGCGCTATCAGATACACTATTATCATTTATTTACATGTATAGAGGGAATACAATACATATCGTCGCTGTTGTGGAAGAAAACACTAAATCGAAAATAAGACATTGATTTACTTATACCAAAATGTTCTTCATTTCAAATTCTTCTGTTTCGAAGTACACACTTATTTTTAAAAACTATACTTTTACTTAAAAACAGTTTTGTACAAAAAAACTAAATGACAAAGGAATAGAATTTCAAGCATTTGAAAAACTTCAAAGTCTTATTACTCAAAACTAGTATCGGGTTTGTGCTGCAGGGGTCAACGTTGTTACGGATGTCTCGGGTTCAAGTCGCGGTATGGACAGTTTCATAAAAAAATCTATGGGTTTCTGTTACCAAATGGTATCCAGAAATATGACATGTCCTTCAATTTTAATTTAAAATAATTTCCTTCATTCATTTAAGAAGCGGTCCTAATTTGTCCTTCATTTCAAATTGGTTATGAACAGCTGTTGAACGGAATGTAATAAAGAGAGAGAATACAATTACTTTATATTGATTTTTATAGGTATTTAAAAAAAACTGTGAACATAAAAAGGCCGAGGTACACGTTTTAGTTAATCAGGATGTTTTAATTTGATATATGCATTATTTTTTTAGCATTTACAGTGAATCCCGAAATCCCGGGATTACGGAATTGAATAATTGACCTGGATCCCGGGATTAGAAACCCTAGTCCACATGTCTCAAAACTATTCAGATAGGGGTTTTTAAGAAATGACATGTTTTCTTAAATTACAATTTGATGACAGTTAACGGACAGTAATGTAAAAAATGTTATATCATTGAATTCAATTAATAAAATATACCATCAAATAAGATATTTTTACCGTTTGACGAAATATTCATTTGATTATTCTTATTACAAAGCTTAAGAAACTCCATCCACTGTGGCAAGTCAGCCGCTTTGAATAATATTATTGTCATTGTTAATATATGAGTCTCTTTTGATTGCTATTATTGCAATAACTGTTTTAAAAGATGTTTTGTAAAGATTTACCTTGAAAGTGTATCACGATTTTTGTGCTTATCAAGAATTTGAATTATATGAATTGAAAACACATCGCTCAGCTTTCTCGATTAGTGTCAAAATATTGCGTAAATCACAATATACAGAACGGCACAAAAATATTTTAACATTTTCGTATCGGGCCAACTCATTTCACTACTGTAAATGTGATTTTCAAGCATTATCGATACAAAATATATGTAATAAAAAATTTCACATCTCAAAAAATAGTATTTTATAAAACCATTTACCAACTATAATAGCGCCTATTCACTATTTACATACAATTAAAATAAATATCGAGTGTAGTGTCAAGGCAGACGACAGACACCGACTTAATCGAAGATAATAAAAACACATCCCCGAAAATGATTACTATTTAATACTCTTATTAATTTTTTTGTTAAAATACGTATATAATAGAATTTATTGTAGCTCTATCAGTATAATTCTACTTTAAATATTGGTCGAAAAAGGGGCGAGAAAAGGAACTCTTTGGTACATTTCAAAAATCTTTACAGAATCGTCATATTCAATAAATTACAAATTCCTTTGCAATCACTTTCTTAAAAATACTTTGTTCTACGATTTTGTCTCAGACATCATCGTCAGACAAATCTCGATAGCCTACAATAAACCCTAATCTAGTCACAGCGTAAAGCAAATAAAAGCATTCCTGAAATCAAGTGTCAACTCTTTGCTAGACAGGCTTGAAAACTTTACTACTTCCGGTTAAATAAAAGTGCAATAGTTTAAAAAAAATGCTTTGAGAGTGCAATTATTAAAAGAAAAGAAAAATATTTCGACGTTTCATATTTTTTAGGCGGTGAAAAACGATTAACGATTTTGACCAAATCAGAGAAAAACCTACACAATCCTCTTAATGAATGGAAATTTTTTTTAAATTCATTACTATGTTTCCTTAATTGATGCTGAAAACGGGACAGAAAGAGAGCGATTAACTTACAATTAGCCCTTTTCTATTTCCCGATTTCACGAAGGATCTTAAATGAAAGAGACCAAGTGATTGATTTATAGCCAATCATGTTTAGTCTATAAAGAGTTCATATGTTTCATATAAGATGTGGAAGTGGTTGAAAATTTTCTACATTAGACAAATTGAGTTAATTGAGTTAAGTATTTAATATATAATACATATCATTATAATAAGGCTCACTGTTTTTGGTAAGGCAGTATTTTACATTCGATATAATGATTTTAAAAAGCATTCTGTATTATAGTGCTTTTGATAGCATAGCGTAATGCCAAGATCACGATTCACTCGGCAATCAAAGGTTAAGGGCCTTAAAAAGATTAATATATATTTATTGTAAGAAGTGACTGGGTACATTATGATCTAAATTTGACTAAAGACGAATTTTGATACGAAAAAAATTAACAAAACATTTAATAGTTCAAGATATCAACTGAGGGTGCTTGGTGGAATTTCAATATCAAATTTTAAATTGAATTGTTGAGATTTTGTACGTTTCCATGTATTTCGTAACTAACGACCCTGGTTTCGCCTTTCGGCATCTTTAGGAATTCGAGCACACGAATGAACTCGGACTGACTCAGAACATAAAACAAAAATTGCTGTATGTATTGCTTTTATACACTCAGGTTAGCCAATGTGTAGAAGTTTAGCTTAGTTAATTGTTTTTTGTAATTTTCAAAAATACGTATTTTATATATATTTTTCTTAATGGTGGCATCAAACCTTATTTCGAAAAGGTTAACATCCACTTAGCAGACTTAGCTACAGGTAAAGGAGTTAGATTGGTTATTATTAAAAAAATATTTAAGCTACTATTTTCAATTCATCAAATAAAAAATAAATAAACAAATTTTTTGTTAATGAAATTTACGGACTATTTTCTTTGTGGTGCGCCGTGAAATTGTAATGAGTGCATAAGTGTGTCGCGGATGAGAAAAGGTTGCGTAGCACTGATATAAGTGTTGAAGACGTTGAAGGATATTCGGAAAAAGATGTTATCAACGAAAAATAATGTTTATTCGTCTGTTAAAAAACAAAGTCTTAAATACATATTGCTAACCTCAAAAAATATTATATTTAAGTTGAAAAGAAGAAATAATAAGTTTAATCTTTTCATAGTCACTTCATGAAAGCCTAAAAGTCCAGATATAGTTTTAAATTACTTTTAAAATCGCCATTCTTAGATTCTCCCACAATTCTTCGTGACTATCAAATATCACCCTCGTTAAAAATATTTCTAAAGAAATTGCAAATTGAATTTTTAACCCACGAAGACGAAAGTTGCATTAATTTCGCTGTCAGATTTCAAGAAGAAAAAAATTAAAAGAAAACTAAGAGAAATAAACTAAAAACACGAGGCAAATAAGAGACTATTTCGTTACAGCGGAGCGAGTCTCTGCGCCAGTCATAATTAATAATTACGTAAAAAAAAACTTCCATTATTAAAATGGCAAATGTCAAAAGTACAAAATAAAGTTTCCACTCGTTTACGCGGCTTTGGTGCCAGGGTTGCATCATTAAACTTAAATGATACTTGGATAAACATTGTGGTAGAATGTCTATATTAAATGATCACAAAAATACATTGAATAATTTAATTTTGAAAGCGTTGTTTCAGTGTTTTCCTCAAAAAAAAGACTGGTTTTATTCTTAAACTCTTTCTTATCCGTTCTAAAAACCTGCGACGCAATATTATATACTTACTGTGGTGTGTTGTGAAAATATTATTCTTTAACAGGTTCTGAAATTTATCCTTTGCATGAAAAACAAATATTTTGTTCGTTGATTGAATTGTCATCCATATTATAATGTAAACGTAGCAAACTATTTGTTTCCACTAGAATTAAGTTCGTATTCCTCTGTATAAGTGTCAAGTGTTCGTTGTTTTGGTAAAAGAAATTATATTTGTAGTTCAATTTAGCCAACAGAATTGAAGACCTTGGCTTAAAAACCACACATTTTTACTTTTCCCATATTCATTTTATTGTATTTCTCGAATTCTGTATTCATAGTGTAAGAATGAGTTACTTCGGCCTTTAAACCTTTGAATTATCTGTGAAATAGGGTACACGTTAACTAAATGTAACTGCATGAGATCCGAAAGGATTGTTTTAGCATAAAAAGGGGAAGGTTAAAAAGTCCTACAAATAAGCTCTCAAAAATATGATACTTTTCTTACAACCGCAATAGTCCGGGTCGTTTAGGATGAAACCAGCGAAGGTCTTTACAACCAAGATATTATGTTTTACACTCTTCTGAAAAAAATGTTTTGCAAAATTTGCTGTTTTTATGAGAAGGTCTTCAATTGAGAATCATTATTGAATTACATTGCTTGAATATATGAAAGAAAACCTTGAGTAGCGTAAAATGGAAACGTACATGATTAAAAAAGCTATCTACAAATACATTATGTTATCTGTCACTGAAAGAATATGAAACCATAAAAATAATTTTAACTACATCTGTAAGTTCAACTTATTAATCATAAGACAGCTAAAATAACTGGTAATCAAAAATGACCCAGTTTGGCCTGTTAGATTTTTACTATAGTTAATCTATAGCTAATTAATTTGAGATTAATCGTCCAGATTATTAGTCAGACAATCAAAAAAAAAATTAAATGTATGTTATATATGCAGCTATATGTAAAACTTTGCACCCTTAATTTCTTTACATTCTCCTACTGACTCTACTAGGAAAATAGTTAATTGTTAAGTACCTGTTTATAAAACGTATAAAACTGGGGTAAAAATGAATAATATTTGATTTACGATGACCAACTGAATATTTCATTTCCAACTATCCCAATATTAGTTATTTGGAGATGTCTGAGTAATGTACTGAACGATCGATACGTTATTATAATTGTATTGATGCGCTTGATTGAAATCTGGAATAAATGGGACTGTTTTATGGATGAAAGTGATAAAAGTAAGTAAAAATTTTTTGTGTCAACCCTGCGCCGTACTGCCGGCGAAATAATGATGGTGAATTTTTTAATTTGTTAATTTGGCGAGATGAGAAAAAAGCAGATACAATCTCATGATAATTATTTCTAGCCCAAAACGGCCGAATCGACCACTGTAATTAGCCTTCTAATACACTTTTTAAACTTTACAGAGACCAATGTTATTGGGTGACCACACTTTTATCGAAGATATATTATAATATTATGTATGGGATTTTAAGATAGACATTTGGTCAACGTCGTTGGTTTTGGCTGCGGATTTTCGGGTTCATAAACTCATTTTTCAATCGATATATAAATTTCTGTTAGTAAGCAAGGATGTTTATGATGTCTCAAATTCCATCCCAACCATCCAATCCAAAAAACGGGGCGCAGGAAAGCGATTAGTTAGCCAATATTCCTGAACTAACCCTATCATTCTATCCATATTCTCTTCGAAAAAGACAAGTTTAGCAACCGAATAATACGCAGTTCTCATAGAAAAACTTCTTTTGAGATACCTCTATTAGGAGTCCACATGCTCCATATTGGGAGCGGACATGGTAAAAAAATATATGCGACATTATAATGTGTTCAATATCTATTTAATTTGGTTAAGAATATTTATATTTTTGATGAATTCGGCGCCAACTTTGTGGAAATCCATTTTTAATATAAAATTAAAATTGATAACTTAATTATTCCACAGGCTGTGTTACTAAAGGTAACGCGTTTCACTTTTTTAAGAACCACCTTCAGCAATTTCAGCCGGAAGATGCTTCTTAAAGGAGTGAAACGTGTTACATATAGCAACACAGCCAGTGGACTAACTAAGTTATCAATTTAAATTTCATATTAAGGTTTATACAATTCGTTCAGGGAAGAGTACAATAGATGCATAGTAGATTAACTCTCTCATATCCGGTATTGTACATCTTCTTCATGTGACCTCCGCCTACCGCGACGGTTCTTCGTCACTTGCTCTCGCACTCCGCTGCTCTTATGACCATCAGTAAGGAGAGGCCTGAGGCGTCTTTCACTTGGTCGCTCCAGCCCTTCCGCGCCCCTTTCTGCCTTCGACATTTTCAGTAACGACGAGCCTGTCAAGATTGTACATAAATGTTTAAGATAATATTGAAATTATGATAAAAATTGACTATTGCCTACGTTACAAATAATGTATCAACTAATTGTGACAATTTGAAGTACACCCAAAATAATTACAGATTTCCGTCTGTCAGGTTAACAGACCGTGACAGATGTCTGAAAAGTAAATTGGGATCATTTTAATTCTGTGCCGTTTAATTTCTGTTGTAATTTGGTTACGCAGCGTTGACGTGTTCTTGTTTTTATTTTGTTATTCGCTTACGGACGGTGGATTTTTCTAATGGTGAATTTTCGTCAGCCATGTCTTGTGCCATTATTCAAGTGTCTGAATGATAATTGAAAAGCATTGATCATGAGTAATCAAATGATGTGCTATAATGTAAAGCGTTTCTCAATTATATTTCGGCACGGAACCCTGTTATATCGAATGTATAAAGAAAGAACGCATTAAGTCAGTTTTTGATAGTTTTCTGCTTTAAATGTCAAAACGTTCTCAATTTAACGCTCGACGTATTGGTAGAACGAATGAATTCATAGTACAGGTTGTCCTTAACTTAAGACCGAGATACGTTCCTGAACTTTAAGTCGAATCGGTCGAGTCGAATCGGTTGAGTCGAACTCCATACAAAACGTTCAAATTAAATATTTTTCGGTTCAGGTTAGTTTTAGTGGCGTCACTTTCATTTGAGGAAATAAAGCAGCTGCTACCAAAAAAAAACACGTCGCGCTGTAGCTATCAAAAACACTTGTATTACTACAATTAATTGTACTTGGGACTCTTGGAAGAAAGAAAAACGTTTTAATTTCAAATACGTTTTTTAAAGATTAACGTATTTTTTTATACGAGAGATCATGGATATTATAAAAAAACATTAAAAATTGCAATCACTCGAAATCAACTCGAGAAGAAAAGACATCATAAACACCTATCACAAAGATCTCAAATGTTAAATCTGGCATTAGCCTTGCCGGGAATTGAACCCAGAACCATATTGATAGCTTTCCATTACATAACTTTAAAATAATTTAGTGAATACGTCAGCAAGATTTGCAATTCTGGGTATCCACGAAAGGTTCCTTAGATAGTCACTCGTTATAACAACGTGAGTAAGTAATGCAAGAGCAGGACAATTGTGGCGCAATCACCTCACACATCACCATATTTTTCCTTACGTCAACTATGAGTATTCACACTACCATTATTGCAGTAATGTTCGCACCAGTGGTTTGAATTTGTAAACTTTCATATATATATATACTGACACGACCCATTATTATTCAGTGAAAATTGTGCCCAGAACTTTCATCGGGTCATCTCTTGTATGTAATGGAATGTGTCAAGCGCATCAGTTTTTGGCAACGTCGGATGAAAGCGGAGAGAATCTTCCTTGGTCACATTCCAAATTCTTGGGAGAGCGCGGGTAGAATTTTTTTTAGTCAGTGGACCACCGACAACGAAGGGGCAAGGACGTACGCGCGCCTGATGCATACGTTAACCTATAGAGGCCGTCGCTCCATGGCGACTAGAAATATTAACCCATAGCAATAATCGCGTTATCCAAAATGGCGCTGACACATTTTCCGAAAAACAACGGGACAGGTATAAGACCGACCCCGGCGATAATTGACTCGAAAAAATTACTATGGCGTGGCAAGACAGCGCGGCAAAATTTTAAACATAAAATTAACAGAGGGAAGATGAATTTAAATAGTGTACTATAATTATTACGATTTTACTCTTACTACTAAATCTACTCAGTGCTGTGTTAAAACATGACATATTATGATATTTGCATTAAATAGGACGAGTCTGTAGACGGCTTTTGAATGGCTTGAAGACCCTGCCCGCCCCATAAGTTCGGAGCGGTGTCATACAATACGCAAAATGTGTTTCATTAGTTTAATATTTTAAAATTTGATGTGTAGGTATATTTTTTTCGATTTCTTCGCGAAACACCATTTGAGAATCGCCATGCTATATTAACTTGGCTGTTCAGTAATTCATGCAATACAGAGAAACCTAGTTTTTGCACACAATTCATAAAAATACATTAACGAATATAATCATAATAATTATATTATATATTGTGTTGTATCACAATATTTATTATATTTTAAATGCTGGTATCCATAAAGACAGCCGATAATTCGTTTTAGAAGTAATTTATCATTACAAGTGAATGATAATTTTTTTTCTTGTCTGATGATTAACGGTTTTGAAAATCTTAAAAACACTACATATTATATATCTGAACTACTGTCATTTTTTTTTAATACAAAATACAAATATAGTATATTCAAGACTTTTACTCAAAAATAGACGTGGGATAATTAAAAATTTATTTTAACAATGTACTTTTTGTGCGTAATCAGCTTGGCGTCAATAAATTTATTACATCCCACCAACCAATCCTAAAAAAGGGGCGTAATAAGAGCGATTAGTTAACCACCACTCCTGTCCCAGCCCTATCCTTTTATCCCTACTAATATGGACTATAAACAGAGGTATCTTAACAGATTTATTTCTACGAGAACTGCTTATTACTCAGTTGCTCAAACTCTCTTTTTAGAGGAGAGTAGAAATAGAGCTAGGATAGGACTAGTGGTTAGCTAATCGTTCTCGCTACGCCCCGTTTTGGGTGGGAAGAAATTCGGAACATCACAAACATTCATGCCTAACAACAGAAATCTATAAATCGATTTAATAAGTAATTTTAAGAGACTGTGAAATTTGATTTCCCGAGACATCTGTAGCCGAAGCCAACGACATTAACAACTGCACCACGGACCCGACATTATGTATATAACTTCAGGTATAAGTTTCAATTATTGTATGATTGACGCGATTTAACTGTAGGTATAGAATGATGATGATGATGATGTGTGACGATTATGCAGTTACAGCGAGTCGGTCTATGCGTGTATTCAGTTCGGCGAGCGTCAACAGAATACTGGTCCCTTTCATGATTGTTCACTCGTGTCAACGTCGCTATCTGTATTCCGCCTTAGTCGTCATATTGCTGAACTGCCATAATTAATCTATATCAAATATCTTCTATAAATAAATCTTTTCTTTTATGGTTATATATTTATTTATATTTTCATTTGTCTCTAGTGATAAGTAAGTATGATGACTTTAAGCCCTTACTAGCAAACATCAAAGATATATTTATAATACGGTGAACCATATCTTAGATTTAGTTTCTTAGGGCCAACGATAATAGAATACTCACCAGCTCCGTGAACTAGGCACACCAAACGTGATTTTTTGACGTACGCATACCTTTTTAATATTTATTGCCGGTACAAGTTAACAGCCTCTGGTTTTAAATTATTATTTCTGTGCGAGACGAGAGGTTAATACCGCGGCTACCGAAACACGGGGTCGCGGACTGGATCGGGGTCATGCCGAGTCAAATTCTGATATTTTGTTATTAACCCAACGGCATTCACAGATAATCACTGTTTTAAGATAATGGATGATGTCTTTAGCGAGATGCGCCTCTTGGTAACCTAGCGTGAAGTTGTGCTTCTCAAAACATGAAATCAACACATTGTGTTATTTTTTTCCTTTAACAAGTCTGACAAAATTGTAACGAAAATGCTCATGAATAGCAAAACCGTTCCAAGATCATTATAAAAATATGTTAGTTATACAAAACAAATTGTGTTTTACATTGTAAATATAATGCCTTGCCAATAAGGAAAATAAAATTGACAGTTAACGCCTTAAAACTGATATTTGTTTCTCTCACAAAAACTAGAACTAACAAATAATTCAGCGCATAAGGACGTATCTTATGAAGTTTGTTTATGTATATTTAATAATTTTCCCAACTATTAAGAATAATACAACCTGCTGTATGATGAAAACACTTAAAAAATTAAATTTGCTCAAAAGTGTAGTTTAACAATTGATTTAAATGAAATATCTTTAAAAAAAAAACTCTTAAACGAGATATTTAAAAAGCTTAAAGAAATTTTCACTATACTTGGTTGCATGCATTATAATGTGTGGAAAGAATAGTTTCATCAATTTAAGGTATAATCACTTATATATGCACTTTGACTTGTGTCCGGTTGGTTGCGGCTCAAGTTCCTTAAGAGAATCTATCACACATTTATTTTCGAATCAATTTTTAGATTTTTATCAGAATGTGTGGATTTATATCATAATTTCATCGCCCTCAGCTGATTGCCTATCCGATTCTGAAAACAGAACGTAGAGAGAGTGATTAGTTGACATTTGATCCTTTCTTGCACCATGGTTACGTACTATGAAGTGAGGAACACAAATTAGGAGCGGAGATTTATATTGTAAGTGTTGGTTCCACCCACCCACCTCTTTCATATCTCTTGTAATTACATGAACTGATTTTTTGTACTTTTTATGTTTACCTAAATATGAAAATAATACTAAACATCATTTATGTAAATGTTATGCAATTGAAGAAGCAAAGTTGATCGCAAAAAAATATTGTTCACACTAAATTATTATTGAGTTAGCAGGTAGGGTATACGTTTATAACTACGACTCAAAGGTTTGGCTTTAGGATTAAGGATCACGGCATCCAAATACGGCTCGAGGACGCATTCACGGGATCCATTCACTGTCCTAGGATTACGAGATCCATACATACTAATCCACTGACACGCTCTGTGCATTATAAATTAAGCGTATACTTTAGTCAGCGGTGTTAGCACATGTTTCAATTCGAAACATCTTATTTTGAGGAGTGCGTAAAAACTGAATACAGGTATACTATCTATGCCTAATTAAAGTAACAACTTAGAAGACGGCAGGTTAATTGACGGTTTAATAACTTTACTATTGCCTGTTCTGATGTAATATTTCACCTCGATTAGTGATGTTATGTTATTGAGTGTTGTAAATTCATATACATCTGATTTTTTTTTCTTTTCCTATAAATAAAATTTAATATATAAGCTGTTCGCTCACGATTCTTGTGTCTTTATAAGTAATGAACTGTTTTGAATTATTGAGCTGAATAATTCATCTCGCTCGATATTGGAAACCTTTGAATTAACAGTAGAAAAAATAATTGAATGATCATACAAAACAGATTAAAGATGGCCAGCTGCAAATTTCCTCAGATATCGCGGTATTCCAACTCGAATGTTCGAATATATCGAGATTTTTAACTATTCTTAATAATTTTTAATGAAATATTTTACAAAATCAACGAAACATCACATCACAATTTCTGCAGATTTTAAGAACAATAATGAATAATTACACCCACCCCAGGTTGTGGTTTTTTTTTGCCTTATTCAACTTGAGCGCTTTCAATATCTTATATATATATATATTATCCCAGAGAACTCTGTAGACGCTTTAGTGCTGGGCCAAAGTCAACGCGCGACAATACGCGCGAACTTACTCCGTCACGTGTTGACTCTGGCCAAACACATTACTATCGCATCCCACATGTAGGTATGTAACTTTCTCATGACCTAAGCGTCGCGGTTCGCGGTCTATAATATAAAATAAAATGTTATGCAATAGCCACACAGTTCCGACGTACTAGCTAATTTAGTCATTCAATATTTAAATTTCAACACCGTCATATATGACGTGTACGGTTACTTTAGACATTCAGTATTTCAATTTCAATACCGTCATCTATGACGGGTACGGTTATACTAGTCTTCTCATAATAAAGTATGACGAATTACTCGGGGCTAAAAAACCCCTTTAAACATGTCGTAATTTAATAATTAGAGAAATACCGTTGGAATAATCCACCCCAAATTTTAAATGTTGTAATGAAATGGAATGGTATTGAAATGTGTATTTGTATTGTCTTTATCTGGGATTTGACGGAAGTGGGAAAATAGTTATTCGTAAATTATTATAAAATGTAGGGAGAAAATATTATATTTAATTCGTGATTAAAAATTTGAATAAATGTGACTTTTATTATAAATGAACTTGTTTCTAATTAATCAATTTCTTACGAATTTTGATGTATTATTTCAGTAATTTTTTCCATGTCCGCTCCCAACGTGTAGCATATGGCCCCCAAATGGAGGTATCTCAACAGAATTTTTCTATGAGAACTGCTTATTACTCACTCGCTCAACCTCTCTTTTTTTAAGAGACTATGGATAGAAGGATAGGGCTAGGACAGGACTAGTGGTTGGCTCATCGCTCTCGCTACGCCCCGTGAGGATCGGATGGGTGGGAGGGAGTTTTTTAGACATCACAAACACTCAGACTACAAACAGAAATCTCGGAAGGGAATTGAACTCGAGACATCCGTAACGGTAGCCAATGTCGCTATCAACTGCGCCACGGACGCCGACATGTATTACGTATATATAATGTTATTGATTATTCAAATTGAATTTTTAATGTTATTTCTTATATTTATGTACTAGTAATATAAAAGATAATTACTATGATTATGAAACTATAATTATATTGTAAAAATTCAATCGCCTAAAAAAATTAATGGTTATATTCGAGAAGCTTTAAATTACATCAATTATTGAAAGTTCATAATGAAATCCTTGATATATAGATGCACCCCGTGAGTGCTACCCTTCAAAGCCTGATCGCAGGTAGAATCCCACCTCACTTTTAATTCTATTCAAGGTTAAATAACAAAAGAAAACCAATCTATACACATGGTCAAAATAATATATGAAATCTGAGAATGTTTCTCAAATAAGCAACACACGAAATTATCAATTTTTATTTTTTATTTAAAATGGATATCCATGAAGTAACTGTACCATCATTTATTAAAATCTATCACCATTGGAACTACATTAATGTTTTGTCGGCTCCGTAGTGTAGTGGTAAACGTCGTTGCCTTCGGTTACGCATGTCTGTGATGTCTGAAAATCCCTCCCAGCCACCCGATCCTATAAACTGGGAGTAACCAGAGCGATTGGCTAACCACTAGTCCTGTCCTAGCCCTATCCTTCTATCGGTATTATTCGTTCTAGCAACCGATTAACAAGCAGTTCTCGTAGAAAAAAAATCTGTTGAGGTACTTCCATTAGAAGGCCATATGGTCTAAATTTGGGAAGACATGGTAAAAATAGGGTTATAAATGATTGCACTTTATGCTAAATAGTATTCACTTGGTACACTTGAACTTTTATTTCAATAGTTTGCAATTTGGATTAGATAGTATTAACTTAGTACACCCAAATTTTGATTTTAATAGTTTCCACTTAGTCACGGATTCTTTTATCAAAGTGAGTTAGGTTGTAGTAGGTTATGTTAGGGTTGGTCTGGTTGGTCTGGTTTGGTTTGTGTAATGTATTCTAATGCGTGGAGCAAAGACAATATTTGCGGCCTAATATAGGGTAAAAGAATAAGTCACATTTCATTACAGCTTCGTGCAACTGTCGATTTCAAATTGTGAGCATTTATATTGAGTGAAAACTATTGTATCTTTGTGAAAATATTTTTTCGTAAGTGTAATATATTTCTTCAATGTTGAAATACATATTATTATATGGGATTACTTTATTTTTAGTGAAAGAATTTGTTTTTTGTAGAATGTATTTGTTACAAGTGAAAACTATTTTTATGAAATTGAATATGATCTAAACAAAAGTGCATTTAGTTGTAAGCCAAAAATAAATATTTATAATTAATAATTTATCGCTTCTTTTAGTTTTATGAAATTATTCGACTAATTTTATGTGTGTGTATTTTTTATCTTGAAATATTGATTGAGTATTTTCAATTTTGTCATCGACGTAATTTCAATGCCCTGTAAGGTTTTATTATATAAAGCAATTTGGTGTGGTAATATTTCTCTCGAATAATTTATTTATTGAACTTTGTGTAATATTATTTGTTGTAACAGCATTGGAGTCAAAATAAGTTGCTTTATAAATTTTAAAAGCAATTATTACCTACTAAATCGATGTTGCCAAAGCAGTTCACATTTTTACAGGGTGGCCCTAAATAATGCGTGCCCAATAAAATATTAATTATGAGATGCGTCTGAGAGATACTTTTAACAATGTCTTTATCTTTACTTAATGATAGTTTTTTTATTATATCTCTAAGAGATTATAAAATAAGATTACAATTTCAAACGTTTTTAGAAACCGCAAGAAAGTTGCTTATGAGAGATGATCGAATTCAAAAGTTTTCATACACTCCTATTTAAATTTGATGGAATAAATGTTATAAAAAGATATGGAAATACATTCTTATTTTATTTTTATTGATTGAATTAGCATTTACTTTGTAGAACCCCTTTAAAATAGTGTAAAAATAACAAAGTATTTTTTTTTTTTTTATATTTTTTTTCCATGTCCGCTCCCAATGTGGAGTATATGGTCTCCTAATGGAGGTATCTTGACAGAATTTTTTCTACGAGAACTGCTTGTCACTCAGTTGTTCAACCTCTCTTTTCTTTTTCGAAGAGAGTAGGGATAGAAGGATAGGGCTATGACAGGACTAGTGGTTAGCTAATCGCTCTCGTTACACCCGTGAGGATGGGATTGGTGGAAGGGAGGACTCAGACTACGAACAGAAATCCATAAATCGATTGAAAGATCAATCTATGAAAACCGTCCGCACCGGGAATTGAACCCGAGACATCCGTAACCGTAGCCAGCGACTAAACCAACTGCGCCACGGACGCCGACAAAGTATTTATTTTTACAAGAATATTATTATCAACTTATAGAACAATCCAAAAACACGAGTAGTAGGCTAAGTATTTCAATTTTAAATCAAAGTTAAACATAGTTCTGGCGATGGCGTGAAGCCGAAATAGATTTCAACAAACTGATAAAATTCCTGTAGAATTAAATATTTTGTTGTTTCTGACGTATTTGATTTTTATAATTATGTGACACCGCCCCGTACTTACGGGGCGGACAGGGGTCTGCAAGCCATTCAAAAGCCGTCTGCAGACTCTTCTGAGTAGGCTAAATATCATAGATGGGATGGTTTTTAACAGCACTGAGAAATTCTTAATAGTAAAATCGCAGCAATTATTGAAAGTTTCAAATTAATCTTCATCGTTAATTTTAAGTTTCAAATTTTGCCGCGCTGTGTTAAAGTCTTACGCCAGTCCGAAGGGGCGGGGGAGGGGGGTTAGTACATATGTTATAACAAAGAGTCAGTGTGGATTCATGAGCGAAGGAAGGAGGTCGCCGGATGCGAAGCGGGGGTTTTTTTTAAGGCGAGAGTAGAACGTGTAAAACCTCTCCCAAATGTACCTTGTATTCCATGCCTAAACTGCAATAAATAAAAAAAATCCGAGTGAGTGAAATAGAGTGAGTTTCATTGAAGTGTCTTTGTCTCCAAAACGTGTGCCCTCCTTATTTCACTCCGTATTATATGATACCGTTTAACCGTAAATTGGGAGTTGATATCTTAAAGTTGGTGTAATAATTTCAATTGATTGTTGCAGTAATGGGGCGTAGCGAGAAAGATTACCCAGCCACTAGTCCTGTCCCAGCTCCACCCTTCTATCCTACCTCTCGCCTGAATAACAAGCAGTTCTCACTGAACGACTTCAGTTCAAATTAATTTTATTAGAAGCCCATATGCTCCAAATTGAAAGAAGACATCCAAACGAAAATTCTCAAGCGTTTTTTTCCAAGATAAAAAAAAACAAGCTATGATTTAAACATTCATTGTTTTTTAATGTGCAATCAATGCTATGGTCATTATAAAACACCAATCGAGAAAAAAAAATCATTTGTATTCAAATAATTTTTGCCCGTTGTCTTATTTGGTAAATATATTACAGGGTCAGCGTCCGTGGTGCAGTTTTTAGTGTCGTTGGCTACGGTTACGGATGTCTCGGGTTCAATTCTTGGTGCGGATGGTTTTCATAAATTGATCCTTCAATCGATTTATGGATGTCCGTTCATAGCCTGAGTGTTTGTGATGTCTAAAACTTCCTCCCACCCAGCCGATACTCTCTTCGGAAAAAAGAGAGGCTGAGCAACTGAGTAACAAGCAGTTTTCATATAAAATTTTTGTAGAGGTACCTTTATTAAGAGACCATATGCTCCACGTTAGGAGTGAACATGGAAAAAAATACATATATCACAGAATAGTGAGAAAGGCCAAGGCAACAAAATGGTTTTACCATATTTATTAACATACATTCTGTAAAATAAAATATTTTTTATAATTCGGCATTTTCTTGACTCACCTTATCTTCTCTACACATAATAGTATCTGAATCTGAAAAATACGTACCAAGAGTTGTATAGTAAATGCGTAAACATCATCAATCAATGTTGCGAGCGCGGGGACCAAGTTGTCCAATTAGTGGACCACATTGTGACCGCGGTCTCCACTTGCAAACACCTTCGTAATTCCTATACTCAAACAAGTTTGCATTAGGAAAATTAAGAAATTCAAAGACAGGCGCAAGAAATTTCACACAAATTTTAACCTGAATTAACTACTTGATGTTAGAATAATTTTCGAACATTAATCATTGTTATCTGTGCTAACCATGTTTACGACGTCATACGGAGACCGAGTAGACCTCAACTCATAGAAGCTTTTCATGTTTGTTAACTTTCAGCTATGTATTCTGGAGGGGTTGATTTTCTGCACACTTAAGTGCACGTTTCCAATTCTTCAGCAGCCGCTCTGTAGAAACGTATAACGTTTGCTGCGCCACTGCTGTATAAAATTAACAATGGGAAAGTAGTGGTGGGTGAAGGAAGGTAAGTAAGTAACCATGTGAACCAAGTAACCTGTGGCCTTCTAATTCCTCAAGTGAGTTTTTTTAACTTAACCTTTCTTATTAAATGTAAACACATTTTTCTGTAGTTAAATTTACTTGAAGGCGTTCTTCTAAAATGAAAAGGTTCCCCGTCGCTATAAAAGAGTATATTATTTGTGAAGGTATACGACTAGTGAACTTGGGCAAAGGTACGGATTCTCTCATTCCATATTATATCCTATATATTTTTTAACATTTTTTTTATGATCAAAGTAAATAAACTCATCAATCATAAAATCATTTTAATAAATAAAAAAAATATTTGCCTAATAGTGAATCAGGTATCCAATAAGAATTGTATATTGTAAATTCTAATGACAATGAATAATATATGCTGTAGTAATTATTTGTTATAATAATGTATGAAATGCGTAAAACTTTTTTCTGTGAGTGTATAAACGCATTATGACCGAATTGCGTGTATCGCTGGCGCCATATTATTAACGCACCTTGTTACAAAACCTCTCACTTAAATAAAACCTATAATTCGACAGGGCGTCACAACTTGTGTTGCCACTTTGGCAATATTTTAAATTGCCGTAATGGCCAGAGTTATGTAACAGAAACACATGTACATTATTAACATGCACTGAAAAAATACCATAAAACACATTATCGAGTAAGTTGAGGCCTCTTCTTTCATGCTGTTGTTTAAGTTCGAATCGCTTGACATATTTACCATTTTGCCAATATTATGAAATCTAAACTTAAGTTCAGTTTCTATTTAGTAGCTGATATGGATTTAAAATGAGCATATGTGATGTTTAAGCCACCATAATAATATTTGAATGATTATCAATTTGACCTTATTAACCCAATGAACGCGCTAGACATGTTTACATGTCCAAGAATTTCCGGCCAAACTATAAGACAATCCTTGTAGGTGTATGCTTTAAAAAAATAGTTCAAGCCATTAAGTAGAGAAATTAGGCAACAGATCATAAAAATGTCAAGTAGAACACAAGGAAATATATTTTT
The DNA here is from genome assembly GCA_022494535.1 of Himalopsyche phryganea. Classification (NCBI taxonomy): domain Eukaryota; kingdom Metazoa; phylum Arthropoda; class Insecta; order Trichoptera; family Rhyacophilidae; genus Himalopsyche; species Himalopsyche phryganea. The sequence goes on from JAGVSL010000071.1 coordinate 182,570, forward strand.
GAAAAGAGTCTTTCGAATTTTAGCTTTAAACTGCCGATATGTAGCATTTATCGCCAGTCTTATGTACTACACATACTAATGCAGATACGCACTTGCGTGTGTGCGTGTTGGCGATGTATATAAAGACTGGCCGCAGTCACTTTGCTTGCGAAGTCGTAGATTAAATATTTTTCAGCTTCTTTTTTTTCTTCGATTTATTTTAGCGAGAATGCGACGAGTGTAGTTTTCTTGATGTATTTGGGATAACTAATATATATTTCATATAATTCTTCATTTTTTAATGTTGAAATTGATCTATTTTTAGCGATAGTGAGCGTTTTAATAGAAAATACTTGAGAATTGACAGGAAATAAATTCTAAAAAAACCGCTCGCGCTGTAAGGTTTCAAAGCCATTCTTGGATTTCTCGGCGTAAATTATCTGTAAAGGAGGCAAAAGTTCCGTTATATTCTTAATATCATAATATAAATAGTAAAAGCTTCACGTGGGAACTGTCTTTACGTACAGACACAATTATTATGTTGAAATTAAAAAAAAAAAGTAATCCATATTATATCCATGTTCAACCCTGACCCGATGATTCGGTAACTCTCGTGCAATACTACTTCTACTCCACTATGCTTGTAAAGCAAGCACCGTTATCGTATCTGCCAATTATTAGATATTTTATTAGAGGTTTTGTTGAATTATAATTAAGTATTTAAATAAATATTATGAAATCACTTCATGTTTTCCTATAAAATATGATATTGGTCATTAAATGAATAAGAAAAATCCAGAAAATGCTATTCAAGATGAATAGAAGATTGCCATGAATACTAATAAATTTAATAAATTTAATGTTCAGTAATAATTAATCAAAATACCCAGTAAGTTTTATAAGTGATAAGTTTACATGTGGTCAGTTAATAAAATAAACGGTCTGTAATTTATATATTGTCGTTGTTCTGGAAGAAACTAAATGTGAAAGAAAGTGATACCGAAATGTTCCTTATTCCAAACTCAACCGTATGACAGAACACACTTATTTTTATAAATTATACTTTTACTTAAAAACAGTTTTGTAAAAATAAACAAAATGAAAAAGGTATGGCATTTCAAGCATTTGATAAAACTTCAAAGTTAAGTTACTGAAAACTAGTGTTTTTCATTTAGTGTCTTATTTCAGAACAAAGAAGATATAATGGTCAGTTATTAAATTAAGCGGTCAGATATATATATGTATAAATATGATAAAAAACACATTTCGGTGAGTAATAAATAATAACAAAGAGATAAATTATGTAAATTCTTTACTTAGTACGTATTCCTATGTACAGTCACATCTTGAAATCATTCATACGTCTACCTAATACTTATGCACCCAATAATAATTAAATAGATCAGCGAATGCCAAAAATAAAATACCAAAATAAATTCAACCAAAGGGCTATTTGTTTTCTCCCCCCTCGATGGCGATTATTTGCTAGAAAAAAATACATTACCCAAATAAATCATTCTGACTACACAAATATTTTATTTTCCCCTGTAGTGTGTAAATTTAGTTTAAGTTTCACGAAGATTTATTCTAACAACGTGTTATTTATGATCCTAACATTTGCTTTACGACCGGCTCTACTCTTTGCCACGCTGACTGCGATTGCATTTATTTATGATTAAATATAATATTACATAATATTACAATATATGCATAAGTAGGTATAAAGATTCCAAATATTCGTTTAAAACTAATATTCGGAATCCGAATATTAAAACCGAATAGTGTTCAAATATTGAGTGTAGTATGAATTTCACAATGAATTCAGAAATCGTGTTCCTAATTTGTATTATTACAAAGATTTAATTAAAGAATAGAGCGGCCGACGGCCAGTGCTGAAGTTATTGCACCTTCTGCCAGTGTATATGGATGTAGTATTGCCATCTTTATTGATTCGTTCCCCTCAAGAATTTCTGGCGAGATGTATTAATTATTAACACATAATAATAACACTATCTTGAATGAGAATTATAATATTTAAATAAACAAAATATATTATAATATCAAGTAATAATGCGACACCGAATGACATTTTTTATTAACCCTGTGGTTGAATATACAAAACGGCTTACAATTAAATGCATTTTTGTTTAGATCATATTCACTTTCATAAAAATAGTTTTGACTTATAACAAATACATTCCACAAAAAACAATTTTTTTCACTAAAAATAAAGTGATCCCACATAATAAAATATATTTTAACATTGAAGAAATATTTTACACTTATGAAAAAATATTTTTAAATAGATAACATAGTTTTCACTCAATACAAATACTCACACTTTGAATTCGATAGTTGCACGAAGCTGCATTAGAATACATTACACAAACCAAACTAGACCAACCCTAACATAACCTACTACAACTTACCTCACTTTGTTAAAAGAATTCGCGACTATGTGGAAACTATTAAACTGAAAGTTTGAGTGTACTAAGACTATGTAATCCAAATTGCAAACTATCGAAATAATAGTTCAAGTGAACCAAGTGAATGCTATCTACCACAAAGTGCAACTATTTATAACTTATACAAAACTAGTATGAACGAATACAATTGTAATATCCGTTCTGGATTCCTTAATATAATAATGAAGTGCAATAAATATTTTTATAAAACATCTATATTATTTAAACTGTTACCTTCTAGGTCTAGGTACATATTGTAAACTCCCATGAACAGTATTGTATGTGTGAAATTGTTTCTTTCGTCACTCTAATCTAGTGTTTACCGTATATTCTTGGTGGAAAATAAAATAAAACACATTCTGTAGTGCTTATTTCAAATTTTTATAGCATGATTCGAGACTGGTTTCTAGTCTCTAGTGATCGTGAATCAGCTGAACACCGATACTGGTTCTGGTCATGTTATACAATCATGGCAAAAGTGTGGCTAAAAAATATTCCTATTTATATTGTCTTCAGATTTCCTAGCATTATTTATATTTTGTCTGTTTTATAACCGGTTATCGTTGAATACTTTTTAATACTTACAAAATTCTTCACGAGAATAAAGTGGCAAATGGAGATTAAAGTTTTGACTCCTGATTTCTGGACAAGAAAATTCCACGGGAACAAGATTTTGGGCATCTAATTTTTGTACATTTCAATGAAATTTTAGGATTATCTACAACATATGTTTTAGATAATATTTATGTATCTATGAGGTAAACTACACAATCTCAATTTTTGGCAAAATTGAGATATCGATATATTGTAATATACCTCGCGAAGTTCTTTAAACTGATATACTCAACCGTGCCGTAACACTCGTAACCCTACTAGAAACGAATATAAAAAGCATGTTACTCTATATTATATATATTATTCCGAAAGATACAACACCATTAATAGAAGCATTTTCTTTTAAATTTCCCTAAGACATTGTAGACAAACACCTGAACTATGATCAACTCAAGGATCATAGCTGCAGTGCTTAAAACCAGTGGCATTCAAACAAAAAAAAATAATGAAAAAATTTGAACAGCCATAGTGTAGCTTACCTCCCAGGTACAGATTTTCAACATTATAAACATAATAATTCGACGGTGTTTTGGCCTATTGATGTAATCATCAAAAAATATGAAAATGAGTTAATGATTGGATTTAATTTTAAAGACGACAGAGCAGGTCTTGGCCAAGTGATTGCTTGACTCACTTAAACAGTAGGTACGGATGATGATGATGAAAATTATGCAGTTCAGAGGAGATGTTTCCAGTTCGTCGAGTGGCGACAGAATTCACGTTCGGCGGGAGATTACTTTCTTTGCTTATATCGACAGTGGTTTGGCCAATTGATGTAACCCTCAAAAAATACGAAAATAAATTAATGATTTTACCTAATTTTAAAGACGACAGAACAGGTCTTGGCCAAATGATGTAAATTATAAAAATAAATTGACCATTTCTTGGAAAGGAAAAATAATTTTACATTGGTAGGTTTAAAAATTCTGACCCGGCCATTGGATGTAAGCCACTATTATATCGAGACTCCCTACGTATAATCCAGTATTTGCAAACATGAGAATTTACTGGAGTGCATTTCAAAGATTTATAATGCAACTCACCATTTTCGATAAAAACAGTTTTTACTCTCTCCTGAACAATTTCAATTTTGATGCTTACATCAATTGACCAAAACGCCGTCGATATTATTATTGTCGGCGTCCATGGCGCAGTTGGTAGTGTCGCTGGCTACGTTTACGGATGTCTCGGGTTCAATTCCCGGTGCGGACGGTTTTCATAGATTAATTTTTCAATCGATTTATGAATTTCTGTGCGTAGTCTGAGTCCTCCCTCCCACCCATCTCATCCTCACAGGGCGTAGCGAGAGCGATTAGCTAACCACTTGTTCTCTCATAGCCCTATCCTTCTATCCCTACTCTCTTCGAAAAAAGACAGGTTGAGCAACTGAGTAACAAGCAGTTCTCGTAGAAAAAGTTTGTAAAGATACCTCCATCAGGAGACCATATGTTATAGACCATATATATACAAAAAAAAACACTTGCTACTTTTCGAAACTTGTATATATCAATATTCTAAGCATTTCCTCATACTTAACCCAAATTGTAATTCTTTTACTTGTTTCACATTGGAACTTAGGTATCGATATACTCCACTTTGGAAGTGGACATAGCCTGATAAAAAATAATGATATTATACATACTTCAGTAGTAGCAGCTCAAAACCTTCGACGTAGATTACTGTCGAAAAAAAATACTTCAAAAACACGACCTTAGCACTCTCATTGATTATTTTGGATCAGGTGTTGCCGCATAAAAAAAACATGTACAGAAAATTCCTCGCTTATTCTTGGAACAAAGTGTCTTACGCACGTCTCATTGGATTTAGTGGACTTTTTCCACTTTGCTCGTTCGTTCGTTCGGGGGTTCCCTTTTTTCATTTGCTCGCAATTTCCGGGCGGCAGAGGCAAACAAACACGACAAACTGGCCGACCGGAACAAACGTCCCGCGGGACACGGCGGCTCTCCGCTCCTAATTTCTATACCCCTTCCACAGAACAGAAGTTGTATATATTTGTATTGTTTTACTTCATACATTAGACAGGGGTATTTGATTACAATTAATTATTGGTAGATATTTATTACGAAGTAATGCTACCGTAATCATCAGGGACAGTGTTCGACCCACTGCTGAATGAAGACATGCTTTTTTCCTATTTATACTAGCGTTAAATTAATGTGTTTCAAAATTCAATGACGTGTGTGTTAGTCATTAGTCTTGCTCTTATATTATTGATGGCCTAGTTCAATAGTGATATAACTAGAAATTGGTAGTTTTCAGATATGGTCGATCAAAGTTTTAACTCATCTAAGCACTCTTGTATATGGAGCTACCACGCAGCGCCTTCGTGATTCCCTGTCACCCACCAATCACTTTGCTTCCTTCCATGACATGTCAGAGTTCTTCAGCTCCATCGAGAACATCCTTTGGATACTATCGGAATCCCACCGATCTGAAGAAGAAACAAGGAGGACTAAGACGCTACGGAGGCATCCGCAGCACGTGACACAGCCAGTTAGTTGCAACGTCAGTTCTAAGTTTAACACTTAATAAAGCTTTAAAAGATAATTTATTATTTATTATTGTTAGACAAATAGATCTAACAACACATCCAAATGTTTGAAAGTGGCTTTTCCTTTACTAGTGGGACACAATGTACGATTCTATGGCGCTAGTTTTGTACTTACAGCGTTAATGACGCTAATTAACTTCCTAAATTACCTGTTGTCACGTATGCACTTTTAATGTCCTTGCATGTATATTGCATTAAAAGCTTTGTCAGTGTTGTACAGAAGAATTCATAAAACATGAGCTAACCACTTATTTCATATCGTTCATACTAATTATATTAAGTAGCTAGGAAATTCATAAAAAGGGTGTATAATTTTTAAAACTGATGCAAACGCAATCCTAAGATGTTAAAACCATCTGCTATGTTAGATGTCTGTGGTTCGGTGATAAGCTTTACTCTAGCTTTACCCTAGCGATCGGTTAGGTCTGGATTCAAATTCAAGTAAGGTTTTAACATCAGACATGGGTGCTTGTAATGTCTTTTCTCCTTGAGTTGGTCTTGAGTATTTAAAAAAAATGTCTCAAATCAGTTTATCACGTGTGATTTGAAAATGTCTGGCTCCTTGGTTATTAGTTGTAATGTCAGATGTATTTTTTATTATTCGATTAATAAATACTAACACTATACGATACCTGTGTAAGAGCGGTGTTAAAATGATGGCGCGGAGCATTTTTGGTAATAAAAATTAAAATGGTATTGATGTATGCCTACATGAAATGGAGTTTTCAAAAAATCAATTAGAAGCCACACATGATTGTCTTTTTGCACGATCTAAGAAAACGGACCAAATATTTTTTGCACACTAATGTTTTTTCTTTTCCACTGTTACAAAAAACGAAAAGTATTAGTAAATACAGTTTAATTATATTTAAAAAACAATTCCACCCTTTATGAAAAACTTAATCATCATTTTTGCCACTTGGCGAATTTCAAGATGCAAGTGATGACTCATGCATTACATGTTATTGTTTTGATACACTTATGTTTGTTCTCTTATGTTTCGATTTTGTTCCCTCTCTGGTATATATATTGTAATGTCTAATGTGTAATTTAAATCGCAAATCATGTCAATGTATTACTTATTATATAAAGTAATGGAACCTATCTTTTTACACGGTTTTTCTGCACGATAGTCTCCGGAACGAATTCCCAGTGCAAAAAGAGAATTGAGTGAACTAATAAATGAATTTTACAGATGCACTAGTGTTAAGCCAAAAAGAAAAAATATCATTTGTAATATTTTACTTAAGCACTACAAATTTATAAAAAAACAGTATATCGAAATCAAAAGTTACAAAAGCCATAGCTCATCTTTTGTAGCGTGACATATACATGCAGTTGACATGCGTAAACACTGTAAAAGTTTATTACTGAAACTTAAATAAAGTTAAAATGGGGAAATAATAAAAAGTTATGTTAATACCGTTTGAGTCTACGTATTATATCAAACAATAAGAGAATAATTATGAAAACTAACCGAGAAAGGATATTTTACAGTTTCAACTAAACTTAATCAAAATTTAATTAGGATATAAATGGAAATTAGTGGCGGAGAATCGGTACTAAACGATTATTTAATCACCAACGTTAAAAAAACAGTAAAAAATCTCCATTAAACGTATGAATATTAATCACTTTTAAGGTGTTAACTGTCAAGCCTTGGTGGAAAGGCATTATATTTTTTTTAAATAAAACACAATTTCTTTTTTACTACTTCCACATTTTTATAATAATAAGCGAGCATTATTAACTGAAAAAATATAAATCTTAACAAATCTATTTATATGAAGTTTAGTGTTAATAATTCTGAGTGCTTAAGGAAAAGAGAGTTAAGTCGAGTAAATTGAAAAACGAGTTAAATATATTCTAAAAATAAAACTACAATACATACATACATATAATATAAAACGGAAGAGTCGGATTAAATATGCTGAATAGATTAAATTCATGTTTAAACATCACATTTTTCAGCAAATTTCATACACATGCAAATCTTGTTTTTGGCTCTCCTGAAAAGTACCAACACTTAACACCCTTTTGTTTTCGCACTCAGAATTATTTCAAGATATATAAAGTAATTGATTGAAGAACTATCACAAAAATTGACATTTAATCATAAATAAAGTAGTCTAGAAGAGAATTGTTGAGAACCTCTTACAAATCAATTTGATTTCAGATTAGTAGTTATTTTCCTAATTGAAATACTTGCCTTATCAGTTGTCCAACTCTCTTTTTTCCAGAGAGAAAGGATATAAGAATGGGGCTAGGCCAGGAGTTTTAGTTGGCTAATAACTCTCTCTGCGCCACTTACTTGGGAACGGACAGGTGGTAAAGAATCCCAGACATCCATCCCTTCGAATACAGCTCCGTAAACAGTATAAACATTAATTAATGAGAGACCGTACGATTCGTACCTGTTTACACCGAGATTGAGAGTACGACATTGAACCAGTTTGACGGAAACAAAATCTTTCTTGTCAACGTAGACCGATTGGTTTATATTCAATTCTAGTAAATTAACCTCTGTTAGAATACTCATTTTATAATATTCTCGACATATGGAACTGGCTTCGTACAGTAAAAATAAGCAACGTTCGTGAATTAAATTACATATTTTATTTTCGTTTCATGAAAGTCAGTTATATAAACGATTGAATCCAAGGGCGTACATATATTTTTTTAAGTTGCGTAATAAAAATGCGTGCGTTCCAGATTATCAGTATATCCGTTAGCCAGTGATATTTCCATTTACTTCTCGCTAATGCTAGTTTCCTGTCACCAGCGCTAGGGGGTAACACAAGGCCTGCATCACATGCTTCGTGATTTGAGATATTTTATGACCTAAGGGAATAGTTGAATGTCCACAAAATAAATTTTATTAAAGTGAATAACATATCGACGTTAGAAGGGAAAAAGGACGTAACACACACCAAAAAAATATTGTGTATAACTCATACAAAACGTGTTAATAAATTATATTTATATATACACATATAATATATAGATTCTAAAAAGGCAAAAGGACGAATCATTCCGTTTTTTTCAAAAAAGAAATTCGGTAGTCACAATGTATACAATTTAATACACATTTTGTATGGGCTGTAACAATATTTTTGGTGTGTGGGTTACGTCCTTTTGCCTTTCCACAGTCGAGATTCTTTCAAACGATAGTCAAAAAATTTGAATAAAAACCACAAAAAAATTGATTACAAATTTTGGAGAATTACCAATAAAATATAAAGCAGATATTCGCTTGTGGACATAGATTTCAAAGAGTAGGTATCGAACTAACTGATTTGAGTTTTGATTGGTGTGGTAATTTAATGGCGAAAGTGAGTTTTGAAATAAATCTCAAAATAAATTTTAAAATAAATCTTAAATAAATCTTAAAAAAAAAAAAAATCTTAAGCAAGTTTGAAAATTACAACATTTTATGATGCTTAGTTGTTAGCTGTTTTTGTGCCCACGTGACAGATGGAGCAAAAACAGCACGATGCTCTCGTTGTTTTTTTGTTTTTAAATTGATATGTTGAATTTTGCAAATGATCTTTAATTGTCTCCATCATCATCATTTTTGGATTCACACAATATGAATCCTCGGTCAATCTATTCCCCTTTGAACTTATGGTGCTCCGATGATTATTCATTTGCAAGAGTAAACATTATTCGTATGAGACTGGCTTTTATAAATTTTACAAATCTATGAACAAAACAATGATGATGAATGAAACAACGATGTTTTAAATTATAAAATCTTCAATGAGTTAACATAAAAAATCAACAAGATTTCTTAATAAGGTAATGCAAGATTGTTGAGAAAGAACATTTAGCTTCTGTGGTCTAGTGCAGTGCTTCCCAAATTTTTTTTTGCAGGGTCCACAAAATTTTCAAAAAATAATCGGGTCGAAATTTGTTAAAATCCCGTCCGGGCAGAGTCTTAATATCAAACTTGTTACCCTAATCCGGTCAGAAGCACGGCTTAATTTTGTTTGTATTGAATAGAATTCCGAAAAATCCAAAGAAAACATTATGAAGACGTCATACTTTTCAATCAATATATGTGTCGCCACTTTACAAAAGCAGCCATATTCATGTTTAAGTATTTTCGCTTTTTTGTCAATTGCTATTGACCTACATGCTTTTAATATTTCTGTATTTAAAAAATGGCCCAAATGTTATCAAATACCAAGTAAATCAGTATTTTTATAATCTTCAACGTTGTGACTGTGTATACGAAGAAAAAAAAAAGTGTTTTTCTAGAGTTCATATATTTTGGATATTGAAAAGTAGTGACAAATATGTTATTGGTTTAATGTGTTAATAAGAAATGAGAAATAAATTATTTAAGATATTAACTTTTAACATAAAATATTGTCATATGAATGACTCATGACCAGAACATATATTATTTATGAATTACAAAAAAATATATAAAATACTGTAAGTATATTATAGTTCATGGGCAGTATAACTTTCTCAATAATGTCAGTGGGTATTTAAATTCTAATAGTGAAGAAATATTATAATACGAAAATTTTGAGTAAATTTTATAGACATGCAGTGGCGATTATTTTTTGTCATTTGAAACGTGAATAATAGTGAACTCAATTTGTTAAATTAATTCGTCGTGTTATTTTGGCTTATGAGTGAAAGCTATGCGGGAGGGGCCAAAAAGTAAGAAAACCATCACAAAAAGTTGGATGCCAAAACTCTTCGCAAATTGACTGACACGCGAGTAATCCATTTCTCAGTCTTTTTCCGGTCCTCCTCCTGTTTTTACAGTGGCGCACAGTTGCATCTTGTTATTTTTTTAATTTTTTTTTAAATACTCCCCAAATTGAGTATTAAATGCTACTGATCGTATTACAGCACCTTTTCAATGGATTCGACGATGGAACTTCATTTGCAGTATCAAAATAATTTCTTCGATATGATTTATATCTGTCTACTATACATAACGCTGCCGGTTTACAAAGTGTGATATTCGAGAAAAAGTTTTGTTTTCTGCCAGAGCATTACGTCGTGTCAGCAGTTTTAAAACGTGATATTACTAAGTGCAAAAATAAATAAATATGTGGTCGAAAGAGCACCGTCTGATTTTTGGAAAACAATATGACGACAATGGTAGAATACGAAAAAGATGACAGGAGTGAAGAATAAAGAAAATGATCATCAGTATGTCGCCACTCGCCGAGCGTGAAAAATATCCTCTAAACTGCATTATTGACATCATCATCATCATCGTCCGTTCTTCTTTTTAATCACGTCACTCATTCAACGTTTTAATCATATTCCTAAATCTGCATTACTTCTTATTATACTAGACAGATATTAATGAGAGAATTCATGGTCAAACGAATTTGTCAAAAACGTAAGTTTATTAGTTACTTAATAGCTGTTTTAGTAAATTGCCAGAATGTCATCTTCTTGATTGAATTTTTCAAACCAAAATTTATCTTCAGAGGTAAATATATGAACTCAAGTTTTTTTTAAATACATTTTTAGGAATATGATTCCGATCTTAAATGCATGACGCGATTACACAGTAGGACGGATGATGACAGAGTTCGTTCGACGAGTGACGACAGAAATCACGTTCAGAGGGCGCTTACAGAACTACGCTCGGCGGTCGATACAGAATAAATCCAGTTATTCCTTCTTTGTTTTTTATACTGTCGCGTCAACTGTCTGTGACCTACTTTCATCATCATGATATGCTTTGGTGAATGACCTGAATCGAAGCGTCTGAATCCATTTTGCAATTAATTATGCTTACTCAATAATGATGACAAAAATGACAAGCATATTACATTTCGTAATCTGCAACGTCATGTCTCGCTACACATTTATTATTGAATAATAACTAAACCAGGGTGTATTATAATGTTGTAACCAAAATATATCCCTCTCTTATGTCCGCCGCTGTTGTTTCTCTCCCAGGACGGCAAACTTTTTGGGCTTTTCGCGTTATTGCTAATACTGGAAACGAGTGACGTGTGTGACAGCGAGGCATTTTGTTTCCCCACCCATTTACTCCACCACTGTTCGCTTACTTTGGTTCATTGGTGACCAATATATAGTAATATTTGATCATTGTCAACACAGTACGAATTAAAATACATGAACATCCTTTAAGTAAAATTCTTTCATTAATTATTATTAATTCACGACTAAACGGTAAAAATCTGTGTTCGACGTTCTCGTGTTGTGAATCAAGACACTTGGTGTTCCAAGATATTGTGACTATAGAAAACAGTGGTGAGAAATACTAATCACTCATATACATTTATTATATCAACACACTGAAACCATGCAGAGCCTGCCAAGCGGGTTCAAAGTTTCATGATTATTTTTATTTTTAGCGTGAGTACAGGACTAACTCTTTTTATCCGTTTCCCAGCATCATTATATTCTAGCTAAGGACTGTATTACTAACAATTCTCAGTTAGTTTGTGTATGTGAGTTTCCAAAATTGTATTTGTTTTATATAACGTATTTAAGAATATAATTCCAATTGTTTTTAGAGTTGACGAGATTTAACTGTTGTTACAGGATGATGATGATGAGGTGTGACGACTATGTTGATCTGGAGAGATGTCTTCAGTTCGACGTGTGACGACAGAATATCCGTCCTTCCCTTTTTTCCCATGTCCGCTCCCAATGTCGAGTATATGGTCTCTTAACGGAGGCATCTTAACAGAATCTTTCTATAGAACTGCTTGTTAATCAGTTGCTCAAACTCTTTTTTTTTCCGAAGAGAGTAGGGATAGAAGAATAGGGCTAGGACAGGACTACTGGTTAACTAATCGCTCTCGCTATGCCCCGTGAGAATGGGATGGGTCGGAGGGGAGACTCAGACTACGAACAGAAATCCATAAATCGATTGAAAGATCAATCTATAAAAACCGTCCTCACGGGGAATCGAATTCGAGACATCCGTAACCGTAGCCAGCGACGCTACCAACTGTGCCACGGACGCCGACACGAACAACCCTTGGTCGTCCATATATACCGTTGTCGGCTGTTTCTGTTTTGCTTTAGTCATCATGAGAGCAGAGGGTTCAACTTTATCATTACGTATGCAGAATAAGCGTAGTATATATCGGTCATTGCTTGATTTCGCTGACTGTACTTGCAAGTGCGTTAACTTGTATAAAAATTATATTTGATAAATATTATACTATTTGTAAATCTGCATTAATGACTCACCAAACGTACTTTAATATAAAATATAGTGTAATATTTAAAATTATTTTAGGCTAATCTGGTATTTTGTACTTGGACTACTTGGAGCCTGGCGCAATTTAATCCTGATATAAGAGAAGCTACGCCATTTTTCTTCAGAGGGTGACTGTATATATATATTTTTTTAAGTCACTTACATTTCAATTTACTCGGAAAAACTTCATCATAGTACGGTAAAAAAGAAATGTATTAAGTTATACAAAAATTATAAGATGTATTTTCTTAAGCCATATCTGCTCTAGAAGTTTTCCTACAACAATTGCTTTTTACTGATATTACAAGCATCCAAGCCTTCGGGGAGAAATCCATAAATTTTCTTAAATATTAACTTATCAAAGTATCCATACTAGGGTTCAAACTCATGAGAACCGAAACCGACACCAACAGACACAATAACGGTTGACTAGAATAACTGTAGTGATTCATGACGCTCAACGAAACATTATGCTTGTCATTATTCGTTAGCATTAGCAATATAGACAAGGCTAATTATATTTTATTCCTTAATGCACTTGAAAATGCAGTCAGCGAAATCAAGCGGTGATATACGACAGGGATTCTGCATATGCTGCGATACAGGTGAACGCTCTGAAAAGGCAAGTCATGATGACTAAAGTAGGACACAGACAGTGGACGACAGTATATATCGACGGTGTTTTAATCAATTCATGTAACCCTCAAAATCGAAATTGTTCAGGAGAGAGTAAAATCTGCTTTTATCGAAAACATTAAATGGTGAGCTGTATTATGAATCTTTGAAATAAACTCCTGTGAATTCTCATGTTTGCAGATACTCGATTTTAGAAATAATACTAAATGACATCAAGTGGCCGGGTCAGAATTTTTAAAACTAAAAAAAATGTTAAATGATGTTTCTTTTCTAGAAAGAGGTTAATTTATTTTCCTAATTTAACAAAGAAGAAAGGAACCTTATTCAATCTATAATCACCTGCTGAACGTGAATTCTGCCGCTACTCGACGAACTGAAAACATCTCCTCTGAACTGCATAATCGTCATCATCATCATCACCCGTACCTACTGCTTAATCGAGTCATGCAATCAACATTTAGAAATATATTCTAAAACAGCAATTGAATGATTATTTATAATTTAAGACATCGACTGAGGGTGCTTGATGGAATTTCAATATCAAATTTGGATTATTGAGATTTTGTACACCTCCATGTATTTTGTCACTAACGACCCGGGTTTCGCCTTTCGGCATCTTCAGGCATTCGGGCTCACGAATGGACTCGAACTGTCAGTTCGAGTCAAAATAGTCGTTAGTGACAAAATACATGGAAGTGTACAAAATCTCAATAATCCAAATTTGAATGGTTATTTGTTTAAATATATCTATATACCATTCAAAAACCTATTTAAATATCAGATTTATTTATGTTTTTTTTCTTTACGATTAAATAATTCAAGTTTTATCGACATTTTTATTGGAAATATTCATTCGTACGTAATTGCCATGTGATTTCATTTATTCGCCAAGAGTAAATGTGTACACGAAACATATTTGATTTTAAGTAAATAGCATTTTTAATCATCTGCCACCACTATTTGAACGCACAACGATATCGCGATTTTATTTGCTGAACTCCCCTGATTGAAGTAATAATCAAATTTCAAATAAAATCACAAAATAATATATTTTTTCTTCAATTCAATCCAGTGGTTATTTTCAAATATTTTTTTTAACAAAGCAATAAATTAAACATGATGTATCACTACTATATATCAGAAAAACATAAATATGTCTCTCTGTCCGTATATCTGGCATAAGAACTTTTTTCAAACGGTGTATAGTAGCGGCGTGAAATTTGTACATATCATTTTTCCTGCTATTTCTAGATCAACTGTACTATTTTCATCTTTTAACATTATTATTAATTGATTTACTATATTTTGCGGGTGTTCTATAAGCTACCATTCATCGTGATATTTTCAACATTCAACTTTTAACATTATTATTGATTGGTGGACTATATTTTGTGCGTGTTACCAAGACCCACTAAGTCTATGTAGTTGATTCAATGATACTCCCAATAGAACTGTAGATACGCTTAACGTTTGCTATTCCACTGAATATTGCCGTAATTGTCAAATAAATTCAAATAATTCATATATTCAAAGACAAATTGTTTCATTTCATAGCTCATCATTGTAAGACGCAAAAAACCATTCGGAATTTCACAAACAGTGTTAAAATAAAGTTATCCTCAAGCCAAATTTTCTTTTTACCATGTCCACTCCCAATGAAGAGCATATGGCCTCCTAATGGAGGTATGTCAACAGAATTTTTTTGCCAGAACTTCTTGTTATTCAGTTGCTCAACCTCTCTTTTTTTTGAAGAGAGTAAAGATAGAATGATATGGCTAGGACAGGACTAGTGATTAACTAATCGCTCTCACTACACACACATCCGTGCCTACGAACAGAAATCCATAAATCTTCATAAGCTTTTCGTACCGTAACATTAACCCGAGATATCGTAATCCGTAGCGAACTTCGGACTCGACAGTACAAATAGTGTCCATAAATAATTTCATATTTAACACTCTCTCAGGAAGAGGTATCGGGTGAATGGCTGACAAGCAGTATACGTAAAATGCTATATTTGCATATCTAATTATCTACTTATAAAAGGAGAGTGGTTGAAAAACTAACAATAATAAATTATTCAAACATATTATATTATTTTTAGATGAATTTTGGGTTCAGACAGATATAAATATGCCTCGTTAAACATTATTCCGATGAAATAACAATTCAAAAATTTAAATACATTAAAATTTATAATCATACTGTCTTAAAATACGAAAATTATGCCTGGGGCGTTACTTCGCTCTCTATTCAACTCTTGATGAAAAGTTATTATAGTCCGTGCGCCTAGATACAATCATAACAAAAATATTTATTGCGAATTTAAGGGCTGAATGAAGATCTCTACAATAATTTTCCAAAGAAGTTGGTCGTATCTTTGGCATTGCCAATTATTATTACAATATATATGTATCTAAATATTATACTTGTAATATTGTAATACACTAATAATGGCAGCGTTTGAAGTTTTGACTGATCATATTTTGTATTTAGAAGGAAAAAGTGTATTTTTAATTAGTGAGTTAGCATATATGTGGATATATAAATATATTACTTGTTTTTTATATGTTTTATATAAACTAAAGCCTTTATACTAGAAATTAGTCAGTATCTAAAGCTTTAATTAGAACTGACAACAATAGTTTATTTGATAAGGTTTTATCGGATATTTCAATTTTATCAAACAAAATGTTCTGATATTTGAAATATTTATTAATATTATATATTATCATGACTTGCTGAACGATGAAAGCTATCAATCATATTATATTTAATTTGGATTATAGAGATTTTGTACACTTCCATGTATTTAAATACATGGAAGTGTACAAAATCTCAATAATCCAAATTTGATATTGAAATTCCATCAAGCACCCTCAGTCGATGTCTTAAATTATACTTAAATTAAATCATATTATAATACAACAGAATAATAACACATAAATATACTTAGAATGTTTGAACTAACTCAGCTAATTTTCGTCAATGACTATATAGATAGAACAATGTAAGTAAAGGGAAAAAACACATCAACCATCGAGGGAAGAATGTTCGACATGACGTTAAAACCTTTTCAAAAAAACTGTGATGTGTATGTATTTTCTGTGAGATGATAATAAGCAGTCATATCGATTGATAGAACCGTATAAAGCAAATTTATGAAAAAACATTTGTGGACAGAACTCCGGAATACTGCTAACTCCCTCATTGAACAATACATGACTCTGAAATCAGCGTATATGATAGAATGTGGCTTATACAACATTTTCCAATCAAAAGGTCATTTTAGGCCAAAATGTCAGTTAGAACTTTTCAAAGTAAGATAACAACCTGTCAACATTATCTCAACACTCTCTCTCTCACACACACACTCACACGCTCTCTTTCAATGCGGATCATTGTGCGTAAGCGCAGTGTTTGGCGTTACATTCATATATTTATTAAGAAAAAATATCGACTGTGTTTTAGTCAACTGATACTAAAATAAGTTAATGATTGAATCTCATTTTAAAGACGACATAGCAACTCTCGGCCAAATGACGTAAATTAGTACAATAAATTAACCACTAGTAAGGAAAACATCATTTTAAATTGATTTTAGATTTAAAAGTAATGACACTATTATAATACTCTCTACGTATAATCTCGTATCTACAAACATGGGAATTTACAGGACTGCATTTTAAAGATTCACAACGCAACTCACTGTATAATGTTTTCGATAAAAACAGTTTTTTCTCTCTACTGAACAATTTTAATTTTGAGTTTTATATCAAGTGGCCAAAACAACATCGATATATTGTATTGTAATTAAACGACCAAGCAGAAGTGTTGATAATAAATATTTGAGAATCGTCCCTCAACCTTTCCTTTGATAGAGAAAGTTTACTTACCACGCCGACTTAATCTCAACCGATGTCAACTTTGAGAGATTCAAAAAATTTGCAACATAATATGGCGATCGGGATATTCGTGATAACTCTTTAGATTCTACGATTGCCACGACATATCTCAGTATAATTATTATCCGCTTTCCGTTTATTTTTCTTTTCTTCGATGAGTAAATTCGCTTTTTTTCTTGAAAGCCACCTTGAAACAGCGGCTGCAAATAGGGCATCCAATCCCGGACCCCTTTTACGATCCCGGGATTTCGGGATTCAGAATTTCTCAATCCCGGGATGCCGGGATTTGTTATTTAGTTTAATTTCATGTGTTAAATTGTACATTTAAATTTTAATTTGTGTACATTATTAATTCAATTGGAATTTATATATGATTAAAAATTTTTTTGGGCATTGGAATGATTTTTTTGTTGATGTAAACAGACAGTCATTTACAAAAAAAGAGATAAATATTTGAAAAAAGACGTAATGATCAAAATAATTTTATTTTATTTATTGCATTATTATGGTAGGTTTTACCAAATTTATCCATGTCCTTCAATTTGAGATATTGCCCTCCATTCATTTAAGAAGCGGTCTTAATTTGTCCTCAATTTAAAATTATTTAAAAACGGCTGTTAGAAAATATCAGAAGGAAGGAGACTACAATAAATTCATTTTAATTCTATAGGTTTTTTAAAAAAAACTGTGTACTTACATGAAAAAACTTAAGTACACGTTGTAGTTAATCAGAAAATTTTGATTTGATAGATGATTTTATAGCATTTAGAGTGAATCCCGAAACCCCGGGAATGACTGAATCTCAATCCCGGGATTACGGGATTGAATAATTGAGCGGGATCCCGGATCCCGGGATTGGAAGCCCTAGCTGCAAACACATAACATGTGGAAGTGGGGAAATCAACCTGTTCTCATGAGCCACATCCACCACGAAGTTTTGAGCCACTGTGCAAGCTATACGGTTCATCATTGTACGTATTTCTGCAAATCCCGTCAGCATTCAACGATTTATATTTACGTCATACTAGCTTCCTCTCAAAGCTGTTAAGATGATTAGAAAAACATATCAATCTTTTTAAGCCATCTCAAACAAAAAGGTAGTAAATGCAATCATGGAAAAAGACAATAAGTTTTATACCTACGGCATAGCTTTAGTACAAAGTACCCTTAGATGAAAAGTTGCGTTCATTATAGTGAATACCTGCCATTATTCAATCGCATTTTCGTTATCTAAAACAACCCCTGGCATGCGTGATATGAACGTGTAGTTTGATTTAGATTGATTCATGAAAGATGAGCTATTTTGTCCACACGTGATATTGATAAGTACAAAAATATAAGAGTACGAAAAACGGCGTATTCGTCTTTTCTCGACAATCTATTGTCACTAGGGCATCCAATGCCGGACCCTTTTTATGAACCCTGGATTTTGGGATTACTCATTAAGCAAATCGTAATTTTATATTTTACATTTTATATTTAAATTTAAACTTTTTTAGAAATATGATTCCCATGTTGTTGCTCAACGTGATTAAAACTGTATGGCGGATGCTGATGCAGTTCAGAGTTCGTTCGGCGAGAGTCGATTGATATCACGTTCAGACGGTTATTGAATTGCGTTCGGTGGACGATACAGAATTAATCCAGTTGTTCCTTGTTTTTCTACTTATACTATCGTGTTGACTGTTAGTGACCTAGTTTCGTCAGACATCGATGACAGCTGTTGTGCAACGTCAGCAGAATATCGAATATTGGTTAAATATTATTTGCCAATTAATAATGCTTGACAAAAATGACAAGAATAATGTTTCGGTACAGGTGAGTATTTATATTTCTCTATCTGCAGCGTCAGGTCTTGCCATACTTGTATGCATAATTGCTTTAATTGTATGAATATACCGTACCTATGGTGTTATGTTTTGCGAAGTATGTGAAGGAGCAAGACTAAAATACATATGTGGGGAATTAATCAAGACGGATGGCAACCCAGACGAGATGTCAATACTAAAACAAAAGCATAGATCGGTCAGAGGGCGCATTTTAATTTACGAATTACAAACGGACCGGAGATAATACTGTTTTCACTGGCCGTCGAGCGCGCAGTTTGACGGCCGCTCTATTCTTAAATTAAATCTCTATAATAGTATAACTTAGGAACATGATTCCTAAACATATATTAAATAATATAAATAAACGAGCATGAAGTATCAGGCGGTATTTGATTTGAAATATGTTTTTTTTTAATTTACAACGAATCCCGGAATTGATATTTGGACAATCCCGGGATTGGAAGCCATAATTGTTACGGTTAACGATTAATTTTGCGTGAGAGATTAAGTGATGCGTTAAAAGTTGAGCCCTTAATTAACGTTCCCATTATTAGGTGCATTTTTTAAATCTTGGGAACGGACTCAAACGGAGGAGTATATGGACCCCTAATGGAGTTAATCTCAACAGATGTTTTTCTACGAGAACTGCAGCTTACTCAGTTACTTGACCTCTCTTTTCAAAGAGGTAGGGATAGAACGGTAGACAGAAATTGTGATAACTAATCGCTCTCACTACGACAAGTTTTTAGGATTGGGTGAGTGGGAAGTAATTTTAGACATTGATGACTAAGAACAGAAACCTATAAATTTACCGAAAAAATCATCTTATTAAGCTGTCTGTACTGGGATTCTAACCGAAATCAATCACCACTAAGCTAAAGGTTTAATCACAACCACCCGATCCTAAAAACGGAGCTTAGCGAAAGCGATCGATAAGTAACAAGCACTTTTCATAAAAAAACTTCCGTTCAGATTAGAATCAAACGTGGTTTAAAAAAATGAATAAAATAATGAAAAGAAAAGTTTGGTTACAAAGCAGCACTTGAGACTTTTCGAGGATATTAAAAAACATTTCGCCATGAAATATTGTGGGTAGAATTTTGTAGTTTTGTATCAAAACTTGTGCAGCCGACAGATACTACAAGAATGCAAAAAAAGAGGAGGGGTGGAAGTAAATGACCTCCCTGGTACTTTATTATTTAGCACTATACTATCTGCATAGAAGACTGCATCTTACTCACCCATGACAAATACCCAAGGATGAACTCTGGAGATCTCACACATGTAAACGTGGCCAGCCCATTGGAGCTACAAATTTTTTTTCACTTACCACTCGTCTGAAGTTGCTCATCCTTGTCGAGTTGTCCTGTACAAACAAATGGTGTAGTGAGTAGTGACGTCATAGGGCCGTGGCGGGATATGAATTGGAAATATGTGAAGCAGCCAGTTGCTAATGTGATTGATTTCACCGGGGCGACTTTGACGTCTTGATTGAGCTGTCAGTTATGTAAATGGAACGGAATTGATTGTTACATATTGGTAAACACTCAATGATTTATATACTTATTAAGGAACGTAAACAACATTTCCGAAATGGCGGGCAGGCCGTTGAAAGATATCGCGTTTACATGCTCGCCAGCTCAAGAAGCATGGCAATCTATACAATAATATCGTCTATCCAGTATAAAACACCCATAACTGCAAATTTACAGTTTTGAGAAAGTCGCATTTGAAGATTTTCTCTCTTTTCAGATCAAATATCTCAGGAATGAGGATATTTTATATGAGGACTATTAAATATGAGGATATTTTTTTGTTTTCACAGTAAAATAGTGTGTTTCAAACTGATTTCAACAAAAAGATCTGAAAATATCGAGACATGTGTTGTTTTTTAATTGTACATATTTCAAATTTGTCAAATATATCATGCATCAAATATGAATAGGAGGGATTAGCTGTAGTGTCGTTTATACAAAACGATTTTGTGAATCCTACGAAGATTTTTTCATTTAAAACAGAAAATCAAAATATTTAGCACTTATGGTTGTTTTATACTGGAGTGGCGATGTATGCCTAGAAATTGCAATACCAGGGCTGCATGTATAGTCGTGAAAATCTCGTCTGACATTATCTCACAATCCAACTCCAATTTCAAAAATTGTTGATTGCTTTTTTACTTTCGAATGTGTTAACTGTCAATTATCGGTGGAAAAGCATTATATTCACATAAACATAAACACAATTAGTAGAAACAAATTAATTTTTTGTAATACTTTCAAATAATATCGTCGCTGTTATAGAAGAAAACACTAAATCAAAAAAATGTCACGTTGAGTTAGCTACACCAAAATGTTCTTTATTTCGAACTTTATCGTACAGAATATACAAGAACACAAATGTTCATATAATTTTTTTCACTTTTACTTAAAACAGTTTTGTACAGACAAACTAAATAAAAAGGTATAGAATTTCAAAGATTTGGGAAACTTGACAATCCAATTACTGAAAACTGGTATTTTTCAGTTCGTGTCTTCTTGCAGAACTATAATACCATTTCACCAAGAATTGACACTTAACTCCTTAAAAGTGATTACATAAAATACCTTATACCTTTTAGGATTTCTAATAATAACTACTTAACTTAACTTTTCGCAGACATTTTGAATAAGCTCTAATCATTTGTTTTTCATCTTTTTTACATGCTGCGCATTGTTGTCGTAGGATAAGTAAACTACAAAACAATTCCGCTTCGTTTTTTGGTTTTGAAATCGAGTGTGAAGTGTTTTTAGTTTTGTCATAATGTAAAGCTGAATGGAAAAAACAAACACGTGTCCAGTGGCGGTGCGGAGAAAGGAAGCGGACAGCAGGCTCACGTGCTTTTCTAATTAGATTCCCACCCAGCACTTCGCTGAAGAACAAAAACTCCTGCAACGTGACGATGGACATTTTGTTTTTTTAGCTGACTATTTTCTGTGTTTTTTTCGTGTACGATTGTTGTTTTAATTTTAAACTGCTAAGCACTCGGAAGTGTTGCATTGGGTTTTGTGAAAGGTGAACTACAACCAATAATTTTGTTTTTTAATATTTCAGTACACCACTGTTTATTAAAGTTTTGACTGCTGTCTAATTAGAGCGTTTCAAATATGAAAAAAAATAATTAATTCATCCGAATTTTGTTTATCGGACATCTCTTCATCTTTAAATTAAAGTGTCAATTAAAACAAACGGAAATGTTAAAAATGATTTGATAATTGAATCAATACATTTGTAAGATAATGGACAACTAGCATTTTAGTAGGTTCGTGGAAATTCGGTTACATGAATTTAATTATACATAATCAATTTCACGAATTTATCGTAATTAGAAGATATTTTGATGGCACGTGTTTCCAGTGATGTTTATTAGTTTTGCCGTTCTTAAATGCTATTCTCTTATCATACTATCAATTATATTACTTTGTTATGCGAGTTTTCGGCTTAAATTTATGTCATTTTTTGGGCACTCAATATTTAATCGTTATAAAATGTCTGCTTCCAAAACCATATCAAAAGGTAAAGAAAAGTTACCCTCTACCAATAATTATATTGTTGGTTAGAATCCTTTTCGAATTGCTCGTGGAATCAAGATAGATTTTTTTTTAATTTGAAGGTTTTAATTGTAATTTTATAGTCTTAATTCTTTAACTTTTATTTAAAATTATATAAACTGTGAAAAATAGTGAATGAAAATGCTTCTTATTTTACCCAAATTGAATAATTTTAGAAATATAGTTATTTTAATGACAGCTTAGGATCATGCAATAATTGCGCAACAAAATCGTCGGGCGGATAAAGTTTAAATGAAGCTACATTGAATATTTTTTACGTTGTGTATAAGTTCCACACAAAACAGCCGTGCAAAAAAATCAGAGTGTAAACCAGTGCTTCGCAACCTTTTCTTTTTCACAGCACACCAAAATTTTCCTCAACACACGCGGCACAGAACAAAAAAATATATAAAAAGGTTATCACCGGGCATGTGCAATGAATTATTCTCTTTATCGCTCAATCAAATCTAAAGTGAGGAGTGTAAGCGAGATCTAAGCGTTTGCTCGTTTATCCTACTTACTTATATAACAAGTCAGGTTATATGATAGAGATACATTCACTGCACGGCGACACAGATATTAATATATTCATTTGATAAGTACACATAATAAATGAATTATATTCATGGACAGAGTACAAAACACAAATTATTTGTTTTTTTTTTGCAAGAAGCAACTCGCCGCGGCACATCAAGCATCATCTCACGACACACTAGTGACTAGTGACACAGCGGTTGCGGAGCACTGGTGTAAACGATATACTGCGAAAATAGAAAAATGAAAGATAGCTTCAACTACGTAGTGTTGCGCCGTCTAAAAAAGATTTTTTTGTATTTTCCATCGATCGTAGTAGTGTATTATTTATCAAACGGAGAACTTTGACGGAATGATAATATAAAAACATGTACGTAAAACAAATATAAATATAGTTGTTTGGTGTCTATAAGTTTACCATAAAAAACAGCATATTGTTTAGAAATCATTTGACACAAAATACTCATCGATCTATTATCACAAATTATTCTAAAAATATGACGATTATTTTTGTGTGTAGTTTTTGTCGAAATGTTTTCATTTCGCTGACGTTTTGTGGCGTGCTACACCGGAATATTGTATACAAGTGTTTGTTTAATAGGATAAAATTACGAAATTATGAAAATAAAAATGTATCGTAAGTTGACTGAATTAAGCTCAAATATAAGAAGGGCTTGTTAAAGAGTGTTCCGCGGGTATTTTATTGTTGCATTGCGTCAGTCGCTGTAGGCGAATTGTTGAATCGATTCTACTCTGTTTTTTGTAACAGTTCTGTCACCAAATATATACAGAGAATGCCTAAAATGAACGTTTTCTATTATACGAATTTTGCAGCCTGATTATAGTTTATCTGAAATTCAGCTTTAACTTGAATTGAGAGCCATGTTCGCCACACAAAACAGTAAAAAAGTGTTTAATTTTTCGATAAAATCGACTATTATTGTAGACGTCAATCCTTTTCTTTGATTCAATTTTGTTCTTTTTTTATTTTTTTTTATTCAATTCAAAAAATATTTAATACAATATATATATAATAAATATAGACCTGAAATATGTTTTTCCTTGATTAATTATTTGCGTTCGAATGAAGACGGATTTATAAAAAATAACATACTAAAAATGGGTAACACTTAGAAATGATTATAATAATAATATATAGGTATACCGTTTTTTCTTCAAACATTTTCAGTCACAGAGTTAAACATCATCGCCATATATCACTGTAACTGACCGACAATGTGAAGCGTAAGGAAAGCAATCATGAAATAAACCTCTATATTTTTTATAAATGAATGTTGGTGACGGGTCAATCAAAACTGCTTATTTGTATACAGGAAATAGTATTTATTACACAGTTCCGCCCAAGATAGAGACATTTAGATGATATAATGGCATCATTTTATGTTTTAAGTAGCAAGCTTATGTTGAAGGTTGGAAGTTGAAAGTTAAAAATATCACCGTGGACCATAACTCACGTCACACTCATAAAATATAGTCCATCAATTAATATTAATGTTAAAATTTGAAAGTAACAAATTTGACCAAGAAATTACAGCATGTTCTAATTTTATGTCACTACTTTACATCGTCTGGGAGAAGTTCTTGTGGTAGACAGACAGATGTACATATCAGGCACGTGCGGTGATTTTATCTCATTCTCGCTCAATCACATGAAAAGTGAAGATGCAAACGAGATGTAAGGGCTCTTGTATCCTTCTTGCTCATACCCAAATTAGGTTGTGCGATAGAGATAGTGATTAGTCCACAGCACGCCGATGGTATATATATATTTTCGGCTACATAGCATATATACATAGATTCGACAGCTCACTTTGTGGCCGTTTACTTTCATTAAAAAGTAATTACAATTATTTAATTACCTTTAAATAGTAACTGTCTTAGCTATTTTTGAAGTAACTGTATGTCACACTAAAAGTTGAACAAGGGCTGATATGAGAGTAAGTACATATTGCCATTATAAGACGTTCTTATGTTTGAACGAGCTAAAGTAAACAGCTCAGTATTATTTTCTCGTTTAGTAATATAGTTAATTTATTTACAAGAAACGAATTTTAATGTCGTTTTTCCACAATTATTATATCTAGTTTTAAGATCTTTCGGCGTAGCGTAAAATGCAAATGATTAATGAATCATAAATTTACGTTATAATTAACGGGAATACGCTAAAAGTTTATTTATATTATTTTAACTAGTGAACTTTTAATGTAGGCAGGCTGTGTTGAATTTCGTGTGTTGAACACGTTGTATTCACTGTTAAAGGTTTATACCATTTTATCATCTGTATTACTAATAGTGGAGTATGTACGTTTTTTTATTCCACGGAGAATAAATTGATTTGAATTAAAATAATTTTTAGTTTTAACTAATATCCATCAAAGGAACGAAATATTTTACATACTTGATTTTAATTTTTATTCATTCCGTATTCTTATTAATTGCAAACAAAATCATTTCGCGAAACTGAAGGATTCTGCATGTCATGGGAGGGAGGAAAATAATTGTGAATCATCGACGCTGCTTGGTGATCATCAACGGTGTTTTGGCTAATTAATGTAACCGTCAAAATTGAAATTGTTCAGGAGAGATTAAAAACTGTTTTTATCGAAAACATATATGTTGAGTTGCGTTAAGAATTTTTGAAATGCACTCCTGTAATCTCTCATGTTTGCAGATACAGAATTATACGAAGGGAGTGTCGATATAATAGTGGCTTACATCAAGTGACCGGATCAGAATTTTAAACCGAAAACTAATGTTAAATGATGTTTCCTTTCCAAAAAGTGGTCAATTTATTTTTAATTTACATCATTTGGCCGAGACCTGCTCTGGAGTTTTTAAAATACGATCCAATCGTTAATTCATTTTGTCGATATGCTCCGCATAGGGAACGAGTATTATCAAAGAAGAAGAATACGTTCTGTTTGAATAGTTTATTTATTTTGAAAGCTTTTTCAACATACAAACTATTGGCAAGGATAAAATATATTATGATTTCAAAGACATCTAAAGCTATAAAGCTCGCTCTATTATTTGTGACGATCATTCCGTTCATGCATGACGTCATATAATAACATCAGACGGGTCCTTGGAGGCTCTAATTAAGTTTCATGTAACCTATTAAGTTTTGACTTGGGTAGCTTAGTTCTCTACTTGTTACAGTGTCGAGATGACAAATAATATTGCACGACGAATACAAATTTCGCAATACACATTTGAATAATTTCCAGAATTTATTTCATGACTTTTGCGGTATAAACATAAAATAGGATTATCTCCTCGTGCCCGACATAATAAACAACACAAATTATTATGGATATAATATATCATAAAATAATCTATTGCATAGTTTATTTATGTAAAATTTATCGTAATATTCCGTAGCATCTCTAATATAAATGCAATACCAATGTTATTTCAACACTAAAAATTACCGAGAAATCGTTGTTATGCTTTGATTTAAAACTTTAATTTAATAAGTCATTGCTTGGCATACATACTACTGTAAATAACTAGCGTGATATAATTCAAAATATATGCAAAAGAATAATATTCTTCTGTTTAAAGTATTGATTTTATTATATTTATGTATTTAAAATAATCATATACAGACATCATAAACCTTTAGTTCACTGCTTTTAACACGTGACAAAGTTTAATCAGGGCTTTGAAACGTTATTTTTTCGTTTTAGTTTCGACATCGATTCCGGTTTCCGATATATTTTCAATTGTGTTCAAAAAATATTGTCTACCTGTCTACCATAATAAATGTTGGTACTTATTTATGATACAAACGGTTATGCTGCACCACACGGCCGTAGCCATAAATTTTTAAAAGAATATATTACAAATTATTAGAATTATGTCAAGATGCTACAAACGATGGTGAATGATTTTTTTGCGCGTTTGAATACCGAACTCAAAAAACAAATATTATTTTCCGGTTCGTTTCTGGTTAGCAGCCCATGTTTTAATGAAATCGTTGGATGATATTATGTAATATAATATTTTAATATTTTTTTTAATTCGCAAGGAATTCTGCCAAGTGAATTTAATAGAATATATTTAAAATAAGTAGTCTATGCGAGTCCTGTTGCTGAGTAGTCAATGTTCTTGAGCCTTCTTCCACTCAGTTAAAAAGTCACGGGTTCGTACGTATATACAGCTTCTACGAAAAAATTCAAACAGTTTACACTTTATCGTGTATTGTAGGTACATTTAATTTTAACAGCTTATGCAATCTTTTGATAAAGCAAATGCAACTTTAAGTAGTTAGCGTTAAGCTTTACTAACGATTTAAAAATAAAGTAGAAAAGATTGACATAACGTTGTTTGACTATCATGTAGCCGAGAATGTAAAATGGCGTTATCCAAAAAAGGAAAAAACTTTTTTGTAAACCTTCAAATTTAAGCTTTTACGGTTATGTGAAAGATATTTTTTAATGCCGCTATTTTATATAAAATACCAAAATGCCGGTTTTGATATTCGTCCAGAATTGACAACCCTAGTGCTGGTAGGTACTGTACAGCGCTAATATACTACAGTTTACGGATCAAAAGATATTCAAGTTATGGGTTATAGGGCCATTTTGTAAAATCTTGAAAAACAGCGTTATAACAATCGTTCAAAAATGTTTTTTTTCTTCTTCTTGTATTATTCACTCTGGAGTATAATGCGTTCGACTAAGCTGGCAAGAAAGCTGGTTTGACACTGTGATTTTTGTTGGGTCAAGTTAATTTACTTAAATAATTTTTTTATCTATATGATCTATAAAAATCCAATCCTCAGACGAACGCGTAAATTTTTTGGGTCAGTGTAGTCGAGTTATTCTGCATTAAAAATTAGTTTTGTATTGATTTACTTTTAATTCATCAAATTCATTGCATTGGATCTGGGTAAACAATTTTTGTCTCTTTGAATTTTCTTTTTCATTTGGGGGGAGAGGGGTTGAGTACATATGTTTTTTATTACCATGTCCGCTCCAAGTATGGAGCATATGGCCTCCTAATGGAGGTATCTCAACAGAAGTTTTCTACGAAAACTGCTTGTTACTCAGTTTCTCAACACCTCTTTTTCGAAGACAGTAGGGATAGAAGGATAGGGCTTGGGCAGAACTAGTAGTTAGCTAACCGCTCTCGCTATGTCCCGTTTTTATGATCGGATCGGTGGGAATTTTAGGGAATTTCAGAATTCATAAATCGATTAAGAATCAATAACGAAACTGTCCACACCGGGATTTGAATCCGAGACATCCGTAACCGCAGCCAACGGTGTTGGCCACTGCACCACTGAGACGACGTATATTATGTTATGATATATTATATTATACGTGGTAATGACGGTAAGGGTATTAATAAAATAAAGAAACACCGCAATAGGCGAATTGCTCTATTGGAAGGAATCAGGATATCATTCGTTTATTTCGGTATAACTTGATAAATCGATTGAAAATGAACAGGACATCTGTTTAGTTGATATCTGAAGAGCGTTAATCACTTGGTTACAGGACTAGTTAATATCAAACATTCTGATAAAATATTTAATTAAAGTTGATAACTTTGTTATTCCACTGGCTGTGTTAACAAATGTGACACGATTGATTTCATTTTAGAAATTTATGATTTAATGATTGAATATGATAGTAAAAGTTTTGATTATTTGTCGTATTGGACACATTCTTTATAAATTATTAGTATCCTAATTGCTTTTTCTGATCAAGTCACTTGTCACGTATATAGGGTAAAATTTTGAGTGAATCGAACTCATCTCCCTCATTTTGTATTCAGTTTTAATGGTAGCGAAAAGTTTCTCAAAATATCGAAGAACTATTATTTCCAAGCGATTTGAGCGCTCCACTAAAGTCCCTGCAAATTTCTATTAAACAAGGAAGAATGAACTTTATCAATAGAAGATCGAGCTTTTTCGATTTAGCATATCAAACACGCAGCTTGCGTAATGCTGAACTGTTATTTGCCTCTCAGTACTGAACATAAATTGTAACATGTCCACAGTTCACAAACAAAAAAAAAAAAAAACAGATTAATTTGTTTGACTGATCTTATACAGCAGTGGCTGACATACTGTTTGGCTCACGTACCACTAAATTCATAATTTTAATCCAGCGGACCGCTAACGGGACTTTTGTGTTAAACATTATATATTGAAAAAAAGTGATCAAAGAAGACATTAAATGTACATCGACTGTGGAAAGGAAAAATGACGTTACCCACACACAAAAAATATTGTGTATAGCTCAAACAAAACGTATACATTGTGATTAGCGAAAAAAAAATATTTGGAAAAGACAGGAATAAGTCCTTTCGCCTTTCTACAGTCGTTACATTATATATTTATGTGTATTAGCACGTTTTGTGAGAGCTATACACAATATTTTTTGCTGTGAGTTACGTGTTTTTCCTTTCCACAGGCGACATAGTTCATCAAATATAACTAAATATTGATTATAATTAAATTATAATAACTTTATTAATTAAATATAAAATTTTAGAAAGAAACAAAAAACAAATGGTTAAAATACAATGTATGGATTTTTAGCATTAAACATTTCTAATGTGATGTTCCGTTTCTTTTTACTAATTATGGGCTTAATATACCTAGTTGAATTCAAAATAAAAAAGTGGATATAATTAGGAAAGTTCAACTTTAGTTAAATAAATACTAAATAAAAAAATATATATACATGGTTAAGATTTAAGATTAAACATGTCTTAAAAAATGCAACAGATAAAAATAAAACAAACATACCCCATCTATATAATTCATATAATATATTTTATTTTGAGCTCAACACGTCAATAAGCCGCACTTTTATCACGACAACTGAAGTATTATGTCATGTGACAGGCTCAAACGTTAGACGTATTACGAGATTCAGATGATTTTTTCTACGATGCTGAGCTGTGGATTAGAAAAATCAAATAATGTCAGATTTCCCTGTGGACCACCACTTTGGCTACCGCTTTCATATAGTACACAGACTTATCGTTCATTCGTTTATATGCTGGCGTACAAAACAGCCTTAGAAGCTTGACAGACGAAGTGGTCTGCATCCACCAAAGGGCGCCAAAAATATGTATTCTTCCCTGACGTGACCTAGAGACACGAGCTAAAGTGTCTTTCACCTGGGTACTTGCCAGTTTATAACCAGCCATGGGAAATTCAACGGTAAACTATCTGGGCTGGGCAAGTTGGCTGAAAGGCCGGATTGCACTTAGGGACACAACAATCAGGACGCTAATCACGTTCTGTGGGACTGACCCGAGATGAATGCTGAACGAGCAGAGCTGTTTGCTGTGATCCGTCCTCATACGGGTCCAATAGGTCACGCGGGATATTTTCAATCCCTTTTTAGTTTCAACACGGAGTAGATTAAAATTTATCGCTACTATGGATTCTCAGTCTACGGATACACAGGATACTTAATATCGCTTAAACTGAGTGGCTGAGCAAGTCGCATTTTCATAATAATTTTCATTCCGATCGACTTCTAACAAGAATTGTATTTTCTATCGTATAGAGAAATTTTGTTTATGTATTTTTTAGTACCTTTGTCAAACAATACCACAAAAAGGGTCCCCCCTTATTTTGACTATTAATCCGCTTCATTAACAGATAATCATGAATCTAGCCAAACCAATTTGTCCTACCAACAGGATAATATTGTTTTCAACCGTAGTTGATTATTTCCAAAATTCTCAATCGTAATTGGGATCGACCAAATTTTGCCTACCGATCTACCGGTTGTGCACGCTTGCCCTCATTCTTCTATTCTTAGTTGTTATAAAAAAAATACATGTTGAGCGACAGATAAGAGTGCAGTTCTTGTAGAACAATGACTGTTGACATAAGCTTCATAAGGATATGCTCAACATTAGAAGCGGACATGTTCTTAAAAAAATGGGAGAGGGTACATTCTCAAGGTTAAGTTCACCAAATTTCTTTTGTAAATATTGTAAAATATTACTGAAATAGTTCCGAAAAAAACCGTTGAATAAAGGCAAACTAAAATCGATCACTTTAAATTTACCGACGAAGTCAATATTTTTTTCATATTGCTCTCTTAAAAAGTTACCTAACGCCCTTTTGACTCTCCTAAGTCGATATATTGTTCATGGCGTAGGTCTACACCAAAAAAATATTCGCTTAAGTATATACCTGTGTTTCTCACAATAGAAATACCTCCTCAAACAACCTTGGCTTATCCTTAGTCGACCGTTCTCCTTATTCAAAGTAACTTGGTCGCCTGAGACCAGAAAAAGGTTTTCCACGTTTTGGAAGGCTTTAGAAAACGTATCATATACTTCAGAGACCAAACTATAAATCACAATTGATTTACAAGACTTCCAAAGTTGATTTTAAACAAGTTGAAAAAGTTTACTTTGGTGCCTACTCTTGGAGACTTAACCTTTTTAAAGGGAATCTTCGTAATGGTAAGAAGTCCATTAAATTAGCTTTTAAATTTGAAAGCTCTGACAAAATTCATAATTAATCAAATGAGTTGACGCAGATCAAACATGGCAAACTATTTTTTTTTTTGCTACAGTAGGTATAATTTGAATATTGTATACATTGATTAAAAATACATTCTTCGACGGTGTTTTCGCCAATTGATGTAAACATCAAAATTTAAATTGTTCAGGAGAGAGTAGAAACTGTTTTTACAGAAAACGTTTTATGGAGATAATAATTTAAGACATCGACTGAGGGTGCTTGATGGAATCCCAATATCAAATTTGGACCATTGAGATTTTGTACACTTCCATGTATTTTGTCACTAACGACCCGGGCTTCGTCTTTCGGCATCTACAGGCATTCGAGCACACGAATGGACTCGAACTGAATTCGGGTCCATTCTGAACTCAGTTCGAGTCCATTCGTGTGCTCGAATGCCTGTAGATGTCGAAAGACGAAACCCGGGTCGTTAGTGACAAAATACATGGAAGTGTACAAAATCTCAATAGTCCAAATTTGTTTTATGGAGAGTTACGTCATGAATCTTTGAAATGCACTCCTGTACATTCTCATGTTTGCAGATACGGGACTATACGTAGGGAGTATCGATATAATAGTGGCTTACATCAAGTGGCCGGGTCAAATTTTTTAAACCTAACACCAATTTAAAATGATGCTTCCTTTCCAAAAAGTGATCAATTTATTTTTCTAATTTACATTATTTGGCCGAGACGTGCTCTGTCTACTATAAAATGAGATTCAATTATTAACTCATTTTCGTATTTTGAGGGTTACATCAATTGGCCAAATCACCGTCGATATACTCATAGAAATGAAACATAGTCTGTAATATGTTCATATTTTGAAAATACTATCAGAACCAGAAAATGATAATAATTCCATCACATTTAATTCAGGGATAAGTAAGTTTAATAGGCGCAAAAAATTATTGTAATTTTTGTAGAGCATCTGCGACGTGTTAATACTTTAAGTACCACTCAGGGTTGTCAGCCGTACCTATTTGAACCGGACTGTCCCGAGCTCAACAAAAAAATCCCAAGTCCCGCATTGATTCAGAAAATCCCGACATAACAAAATTTGTATATTTACAAAAATTTTTGTACATATTTAAAGAGGCTCGCTGAATTTTTATCGAGCAAAAATGAAGAATATATTTTGAAACAGGTTGAAAGCTGGAAAAATATTTGTAATAAAACTGATTGTACAAATATTTTCATTTTAATCAAAATGGTATTACTGTAATTGTATATAGTCAACAATAACATATTTTAATAACTGTGATTCCTGCGGATAATTTTGTGACTATTTTTTATTATATATATAAGATGTTCTCCGTTGCATTCATATGTATGTATTTACATGCTATAATTTAATTAAAATGATGTATCTTTTCTTGATTCTTTCTTAATTTTTAAAATTCTTTTCTTTTAATCGTTAAAAATAGTAAACGTCCGATCTGTGATTTTGGAAATCTGGCAACCCTGGTTCCACTGGAATGTTCTTATTATATTACTAATGAGTACCCGGCATGCGTTGCAATACCACTCAAATAATGAAAGGGTTTGAGTTTTAATTCTGTTTATTGAAGTCCTTTTGGATTTGGAGGTCTATACGGGTCGAATTTTCATAAAATTACCCGGTCCGAGCCCGTCATCTTCAGGCCCGGCCCAGCCCGAGCGCGAGTCTCAATATCACACTCTTTACCCGAACCCGACCCGAGGCCCAGATTTTTTTAAATATAGTAATTCATTTATACTTTTCAAACAATATATATTATTGTTTCCATATTTCCAACGATATTCATAGTGCATTTGAAATAAATTATTTAAGTTATGAAAACTATTGCCTTATGGCAAAATCATGACCCAAACATAGTACGAAATAGTTTTCTTAAATTTGAATTCCTTACGCGGGCCCGGCCCGAGCCAAAATTTGAATTGTCTTTCCCCACCCGAGCCCAGGCCCGTGCAGGCCTCAATATTTTTTACTTTACCATCTGGTTCACGTATTCGATTCTTTATTTTAGATTTTTTTTTTCTTGGGAAACCTTCATGGGTGTGCTCACAACAACTCACCAAAGTTTGATCGAAATCGGATTAATGGTAAAGGAATGCATAGAGGACAAACAAACAAATCTTCATTTTTATATAAATAGATATTTGGAATGTTTTTTCGTGCTTTACGAAAAATTGAGCCATAATAGATGTATTCTAGATACACATGTTTCTATATTGTGAGACTTAATAATACAAATAATATGAATATTCGATGATGATCTTACTTTGCATTTTTATAACTGACCCTTCTCTGTAAGTGAGTTAATTATAATAATAATTATGACAGCTAAGGACGAATTTTTGTACTGAAATATATTCCACTTAATTTTTTTTACGGCTTCTATTTAGTTCCAAACATTTGAAGAATGCGTTCCCAAATAAAGATGGCTGGCACATTTTTTTACGACAGGAATTTATCATTTTTTTACGCCGGTAAAAAATAATTTTGTATGTTTACTTTCGACTGGCCATAGTCATTTTTATGATCACGTGATAGCAATATTGTTTTACCTCTACATTCTTACCGAATACCACGCCGTTAAATACTATACTATAAAACTAATATGTTAAGTAATAAAAAAAAGTATTTTCAAAATAAGTTTCATGAAAACATTTACTTTGGAAATAGAAATTGATATTTAGAAGAGACAAAAATACTTTTTTCGCTCCCAATGTGTAACGTATGGCCTTCTAATCAGCTTAAACTGTTTGTTGCGAACTGATTGTTAGTCAGTAGAACTGGATGTTTGTTATATCTAAAATTTCATCCCACCCATCCTATCTTTAAAATGAGGCGCTGCGACAGCGCTTAGCTAACCAATAGTTCTGTCGTAGTCCTATCGTTATGTCCCTTACCTTTTCGAAAAAGAGAGGTTTAGCAACTGAGTAACTCTCAGTTCTCGTTGAAAAACCTGTGTTGAGATACCTCCATTAGGAGGCCATATATTCCACATTGTGAGCGGACTTGGTCAAAAAAACTCACTTAAGAGAAGTGCTGGCAACTATTATGTGCTAACGATAAATATATCTCGCAAGAAATACGAAAAAAATAAATATAATATATATATGATGAAATTCATTCAGTATATTATTCATTTACCAAAAAGTTTTAATTTTCGAAATTCGAATATTTCTTTAACAGATATTAGGAATCCCTAATTACAAAAAAAATGCTTACTATTTTGACCCATACATAACAAAACGTAACACAAATGAAACAGATCAAATTAAAATTGATTAGTTTATTATTTTACTTGTTTTATCACTAACGTGACGCGTTTCGTCTCTTTAAGAAGCATCTTGACGAACGATATTATTTATTTCAAAGTTATCAATTTAAATTTAATATTAAAAATGAATTTCCACAATATACCGCTGAATCCATAGAAAATACAAATGAATCATGTTTCGTCTTTTGGATTGATCTGCAAAGTCTTCATTGCCAACATTAATTATGACAATGTTGACTTGTCTTTGTGTTGCTCGTAAAGGTCTTATACATGTGTTGAATAAGTAATATAAAACCTTTGTCTTACTAAAGTTTAAGTACACCTCTCACCACAGTAAAACTATTGATTAAACTAAATCGTAAAATGCAATAAGTAGCCAGTAACTGGTGACCAGCTTGTGAAGTTGCTTATTGTTTTCATCTAGTTCTAAGCAATTTGTCTTCTAGGAATTTAATGTTACAAGGTTAACCCAGACGTTTCACGACTGCGATTTGATTACATAATTCGTTAACCCTCTTATTGGAAACAGAGTTAATTTAGTGCTTATTTATTAAGCATAAGCTATTATTATTTTATATCAGGTCCGTGGTCGACTGGTCAACGTTGTTGAGCGGTAGTCACGAGCTCGAACCCCTATATGGACAGTTTCATACATTGATTTTTCAATCACTTTATGTATTTTTGTTCAAAAAGATGGATGTATGTAGAGTTTAAAACTACCTCACATCAACTAGCCTGATTATAATAATGGGCAAAGCGAGAATGATTAACTAAAATCTTTCAACTGACAGAATCTTTTTACATAGCAATATTTGGATAGCTTACATTCGGGAAAAGGATATAAAGACTTAGTTTCAACCCACCCTAACACTGACTTTAGCCAGTAAACTAGGAGCACAATAGTTTCAGTAGGAAACTAGAGGTAGGGAAAAAAAACAAATGGATTCATTCTGTAACCGACCCCCGAACGTCATTCTGAAACAGTCCCCTGAAAGTGGATTCTGTCGTCACTCGCCGAATTAACTCTGAACTGCAGAATCGTGATCATCATCCGTCTTATGTTTAATCGAGCATTCGACATTGTAATCACAGACTTATAATTATTATTCTGTTAGTAGAGTGCTTTGAATGGACGTGTGATTCAGAAACCTATAAAGTCGCCATCTATTGGGTCTCAATATTACTATGACCTATGACACTCCCTTTTCTATCTCTCTAATTAGTATATGCATTATAAAAAAAATCGCACTTTCAATAAAACAATTTGTTTAATTTTTGGTTTTTTTATTTAGTAAGGTTATGAAAGGGTTATGTGCATTTAGTATTGAATCAAATCGAATTAATCAATTGTGATTGGGACTTTGAAGGTACAAATCTAACGCCCGCCCTCACAAATATAAAATAGTAATAAGGTTGCGAAATGTCCTCATTTTAATCAAATGAGACTGGAAATAATATACTTGAAAGGACGCCAACACGTTATGGACAAAGTATTACGATGTTACTAAATGCCATGGCACATTCGATTCAACTTAATTGAGACACCTCGGGCACAAGAATTTTGTCCCAAATAAGCGGTTGGCTCAAGCAAAGTGTGAAAAAAAATTATACCGAATTTGTTCATTAAATTATTGAACTAAATATTTAAATTACCGAAAATAACAAGTAACCAATTATTAATATACTAGTAACCGTACCCGTCATAGATGTCGGTATTGAAATTGAAATACTGAATGTCTAAAGTAGCTTAGTACGTCGGACTGTGTGAGCATTACATAAGATTTTATTTAATACATCACCGCGAACGCTTAGGCCATGAGATAACTTAATACTTACATGTGATGTGTCTAATAATAAAACGTCTACGGTCTGGGCTATAGATAAGATTTTAAGATATCGACTGAGAGTGCTAAATGGAATTTCAATATCAAATTTAAGTTGTCAAAATTTTGTACATTTCCGTGTATTTCGTCATTTACGGTCCGGGTTTTGCCTTTCGACATCTTCAGGCATTCGAGTACACAAACGAACTCGAAGATTAAGATAAATTAAGAAAAAATATTATCACAAAGTCTAGGAACTTCATAGATATTTGAATTAATTTCAATACTGATTTGATAATATCTTTAGGCATCCGTGTACTTGAGTGCCTTAAAATACCCAAAGGTGAAGCCCGGGTCTTATCTGACGAATGTACAAAATTCGGAAAATTCAGAAAATAATTATTTATTGTAGACAAGAATATGTTGAGTAAAATAATCAGTAATAATTGTATAAATTATAAACGTTTGAACAAAGAAAACAATTTATTTCTTCATGAATTTATTTCTTCAAAGGGAATGATTGTAGTCTGTCTCTTGTTTTTGCAGAATTGTAATAAATTGTACAAAATCGACAGAGATTTTCATTCAGTACGGATTTTGGGCTCCCTTCATTGCTTTCTTACAATATTACAACACGGCTACATTTTTCTTTGCCTCGTGGTTAGTGAATATGTGGGATATAAATATATACTCATCCTCGCTGACGAAGTGTTTGGTAAATGTTTCTACTATTGTATATACATAATCATTATTTCAATCGTAAAATGTTAAATGGTTATTTTTTGTCATGGTAAAAAATTGGTATTTTGAATTTTTTGTCCCAATTAAACAGAATGGTGTCCCGGATAACCAAAGAAAATTATTTTTAGTTTCTTTATTTGGTTTCTGTTCCTTGGAATTTGTCCCAAATAGCCGGACGTTCCAATTAACTCGTGTGTCAATTGAGCGGAATCAAGCAAAGCAAGCGTGAATTTCATTTTTCATAAACGTAATGATTTTGATGTTTGCTCTCATAGAGATCATATTATCTTCAAAATCCTGGCGACCAGCTTCTTATTACGTCCAAAATAAGAAAGCGACGGTGGAACTGGCTTGGACATGTGCTGCGGATGCGCCAGGGGA
Organism: Himalopsyche phryganea; assembly: GCA_022494535.1. Lineage (NCBI taxonomy): Eukaryota > Metazoa > Arthropoda > Insecta > Trichoptera > Rhyacophilidae > Himalopsyche > Himalopsyche phryganea. Next base: position 220,654 of record JAGVSL010000071.1, read on the forward strand.
GCCTGAATCCTGCCTGTCTATTCTACCAATCGAATGGAGTCTGTCACCCTGGAAGGCCGCTGATAACCATCCATATGATATATTCGGTGGAGCTACAGGACGCTGGAATGACCTGGGAGGAAGCAAAAAGACCGACCGTATGATGGCCATACCTCCGAGTAGGGAGCGGATATGGTTATAAAATATGGTTTTATCTTATTCAGCGAAAATGAGTGACAAAATTATTAAATTTTGAGTTGCAAGTATCAAAACGATATTTCATAAAATTTCACTAAATTTCCGAATGCATTAAAAACGTTTTTAAGCATATTCATTATAAAAAAACATTTATTTATAATCAAATCAATTCATGCTTCAGCTGCGCAAAAGGCATTTTCGCGTGAAAAGGGATAAATTTTCAACATCAGAGAAAATTTCCGGGTAACCTTTCATTGCCAGATAGAAATTCCGAGAAATACGCAGCGGCAGACGTATTCTATTTGCTCCTGGAATAAGGGTATTTTCATTTTCCTGGAATAAGGTTGTTTCACGGTTATACTGTACCTTCCGCTTTAAGGATAATTCACGAGGAAAATAATGATAATAATATACATCGCAGAAAATAAATACACCTTCAAGCGATGTTTTATCAGCTGTTTTGAGAAAGCATTTATCCAAGTATTTAATCCTACAGACATTATACAATGTTGTTAAAAGCTATTTCGTTATCACACCATCCACATAACGTCATTTTTAAATAACTATAATTATATTATCTATGTTAATCATTGAGTGGTTCATGTCATTGGCTTCAGTTACGGTGGACACAGGTTCAATTCCAAGCGCGGAAAGTTTCATACAATGATTTTTCAATCTATTTATGGATGTTTGTGGTGTCTTAAGCTACCTCCCATTTAAAGGTCTGCACGAGCTCTTACCCGGTCCGGCCATAAGGGAATAGTATTCATAACTTAAATAATTTATTTTACATGTGCTATGAATATCTTGGGAAATATGGAAACAATGACATGTTTTGTTTGAAAAGAATAAATGAATTACTATATTTAAAAAAATCGGGTTTTCTCCGGGCTGAGAAAAATAAATCTGGGCTTCGTGTCGGGTTCGGGTAACAAGTGTGATAATGAGATTCGGGCTCAGGTCGGGCCGAGCCATAAGATGACCGGCTCGGAGCGGGTAATTTTATGGAATTTCGGCCCATGTAGTCCTTTACTCCCATTCTTTAGATCCTAAAAACAGGATGTAGCGAGAGCAAGTAGCTAACCACTAGTCTTGTCCTAGCCCTATCCTTCTATCTCTACCTTCTTCGAATAATACAAATCGAGGGACAGAGTAACAAGCAGTAAGAGAGTTTTTTTATTTCAAATCATTGTGTACTTTCGCAATAAATAATCTTACGATATGGCTTGTCTGATATGCATTTAAAATGAAAATAAATATTAATGAAAGTCGTTAAATACTATAAAGCAAAACAAGTAAAATCTTGATTATTTTGTAATTCTATTATTATGCTTCTTAGAATTCCTGAGAATTCTGTAATCATTTACGTAAACTCATTTGATTGAAGTATTTTCAGCAAGTATTGAAAGTTCCATTAATATGAATAATACTCTCTTAAATACAATCGCAATTAATTTAATTGCAATTTACAGTAATTACATCAAACAAATACTCAATTGCAATCTCGCTAGAGCAATTTTCCGTTTATTATAAACACAGTGGATTGCTTTGTCCTGTTCGAAATGGCAATATATTATTTACAGTACAGTTACGAGCATGTCTTTACAATAACTATACAATGTTTGTTGTATGTTAAAGGAAGTCTTTGAATATTAATTATAACGTGTCAGGTAACCCATTCAATATTTCGCTGAATAACTACAACTATTGCTGCATCACAAACCAAAACACAAGCAGGATTGAATGAGCTTGTTTGGTTGCGTAATTCTACACCTTCGAACAGGATTAATTTGGAATTATTTCTTCGTGGAAACTAACACCTTTTTGCATGTATCAAACGGAACTCGAAATAGACAATTTTACGAACTACAGCTATACAATAATATCAGTTTTTAGTGGAAATCGATTTCTATATATAGCAAATTTCATATTTTTCAAACGTTAAGAACAAATAAAATGTGAGGCATCATAAGAATTCCGCGAACACGTACAATAACAAGGTTTGTAATTTAATTATTAACAAAATTATATAATAACAAAAAAATAATGAAGAAACGGAAAGCTATTTTTGGGAATTTTCACAAACCGACGCGTCAAACCGGCCCACTTTGATTGATCAATCCCTGGTAAATTTAATATTATTTAAATAGAAATTTCTGATTAAAACAAACGTGACTCACTTTTAAGGTGTTAACTGTCAATTCTTGGTGGAAAGGCATTATATTTTAAAAATAAAACACAATTTGTTTCATTACCTGTTATTACGTGTAATTTCTGGTCTTAGTTCATGAACCAACTGTTATATATACGCAACTTGTAATTGTTAACATTGAATAAATAGCACTGTTATGATTTATTTTTATCAGTTGATAATGCTCCCGATGAGCTAAACCGGTCCTGATCATTATGAACATGTGAAAGTAGCACAAAAAATTTTGTTTTATTTAAAAAAAACAACCGTGACTATTCAAGAAGATTTCGTAACATTATTGCAGTTACAATTTTATATTTGATCGAATTTTTCATTGCGTTAGTTTCATGCGGTGAATTCAAAAGTTTTCAAAACAAATAGTAAAATTGTGCAAGTGTTTGGTGAAAAAACACGTCTCTGCTGTCACGCGATGCAAAATCTATATTTTTGAAGTTAGTTCACCAAACAAGCATAATATAGTAATACGTGTTTGGCAAATAATATTGCAAAAAGTTGATATCGGAAAATGAAGCTAATGAAATGAACATTGTACACAAAATCTATTGTAGGGAAATAAAATAATACAGATTTTCTTTTTATAACATTTAATTTTCCACATAATCAATAGTATTGTGCACAGTGAAATATCTAGTGCCTTATCTCAAACAGGAAATAAAAAAATAACCAACGAAAGAGTGTTTTTGTGAAAGGATAATCGTGCCTTTTTATCGCTTATCATTTTCATTATTAAAGTAATAAGTTTTAAAAGATATCAAAGATTTGTATGAGATTTATTCACAATACAATCTTGTGTGTCACCACTTGGATCTGTGGAGGTTGTTTATTGGAAGTGATTTAAAATAGCTTCGAGCTTACCTGTTCTTGAAAAACTGGCTGGTGTAGGGACTCTTTTATATGTCGCGAGGTGGCCATATGCTGAAGAAACGAAAAAAGGCAGCTAATGAATGAAAAAATAATTGAATTAAGATAAAACCAAGGAAATGTTAAGTTCAAGGCGTTTATTTCAATTAGGCAGATTTGAAACGAAACTCTGCGTATGCTGGAGTTGTTGGTGTTTTCCTTTCTTACGTCATGGAGCTGTAAAACAGCCTAGAGGCAAATACCAACACCGGATGCTTAGCGATTCACGTTCGCGCCTTTGTGTGGGGGGCTTAATTTACCTTGCACTCCATTTAGGGGTGAACTGCCTCCAGACAGTGACGTAGAGACTCAAAAAGATTTTTTAGTACTTTGTGCTTTTTGTGATAATACGATACCGACGGAGATTTGAAAAATACGAATGAAATAAGCTTTTGAACAAATTAATACTTAAAATTTTGTAGAATTAAATACTTTGTTATTTTATCCTATTATAATAGAGTTCTACCAAGTAAATGCCAATTCAATCAATATCTCAAAAAAACATTATCTCCATTTTGTTTACATGATATATCGTTTGAAAGCATAGAAGTTGAATGCACTACACCCGGATTGTACATTGCTATTAATCCAAAGACACGCATCCCCCCCCCAGCAAAATTGAAATTAGCTTAGTAATCAAAGTTTATTTGCAATGAATGCATTTCATGTTTTTAAATTAAAATAATAATAAAAAAATACATATGTAAAAAGAATACAAGTTAGTTGCCCATCTCTACCAGCTATGATTATGCAGCTACTGTTTCACGGCTGCCTTCCATAACGCAATAAAGAACAAGAAATTGAACGAATTTAATCATCATGTGTTTGGCCCGATGCAGAGATATCATTTAACAACGCACTATTGTGTTTAAGAAAAAAATATAGAGAAAGAAAAAAAGGACATAAATGAAATATTTTTACTTATACTGGATTATTTCGCGCTCTTCTCCGCAAAAGCCTTACGCCTTCCTCCAAGAAGGCCGTGACCCATTCACGGAAGAAACCTTCAAAGTGGCGTCATATTCAAAATTTCCTACTGTCACCGAAATGGCCATTACCAAGCAACCATTTCTAAGATGTACTGATTCTAAGGACAATTTTCAACTATTCGGCATTATCAACTATTCGAATATCGAACTGAGAATATTAAAATATATTCGCATAGTTTCTGAATTGTGAAAATAATATTAAAAATTCAATTTGAATAATTAATAACATAACACTAAATAAATACACATTTCAATACCGTTCCATTGTACTAAAATATTTAAAATTTGCAACTGCGTCGGATTACTAAAACGGTATTTCTTCAATTACTGAAATTACGGCATGTTCAATGAGTCTTTTAGCCCTGAATCATTCACAAAATCAAGTATGATAAAACTAGCATAACCGAACGCGTCATAGATGACGGTATTGAAATTAAAATACTGAATGTCTAAAGTAGCTAGTACGTCAAAACTGTGGGTGCATTAAGTGAAACGCTTAGGTTATGAGAAAATTTCATACCTATATGTAATAATAGTAAAAAGTCTACAGAGCGGCCATTATAAATAGGACTAGTATAGAGGTACTCGTCGTAGATGACGGTATTGAAATTGAAACACTGAATGTCTTAAGTAGCTAGTACGTCGGAACGGTGTGTGTATCGTTTACGTTAATGAGAAAATTTCATAACTATATTCGATATGTGATAATAATAAAACGCCTATATAAACGCCTAAACGATTATATTATAAGATATTGAAAGCGGCTGAGTAAGGTGAAGGCAAAAAAAACACAACCTGGTGTACTCCTATTATTGTTCTTGAAATCTTCAAAAATTGTGATATGATCTTTCGCCGATTTTGTAAAATATGTCGTTAAAAATTAATCGAATAATTGCACAAATATTCGAATACCGAATAGATAAAAAATGGTCGGATATATTCGAATATTCGATTTGAAATCTCCAACAGCAAACAGCAACAGCACAGTGATCTTTTTTGCGCCACTGGCTCATGGCGCACAGCGTGCGAATAACTTTAATTATTCAATGCCACAGTTCGTTGCTTTGTCGATCGCGCAAGCCGCGGATTATCACTATTATCAGATTACGGAATATTATGTGAAGCACAAACAGTCCCTGCTAAGTTGTTGTTTTGCTTTGGATTTACTTTAAATGTATTGAAATCCGATGTGTTGTATAATACTAACTCATTACGGCGGTAACCGCCATTCTCGTCATGCAGAATTTCTATTGCCTTGATTAAAATAAACTACTACTAAATTTGTGTGTATACACACGTGGGTACTATAAAGCAGCGATAACCAAAGTGGTGGTACTCGATAAGTTTTTCTTGGTTCGCAAAGAAATCTGACGTTATTTGAATTTTCTAATCCACAGCAAACAACCCAAAAACAAATCATCTGAATCTCGTAACACGTCTAACTCGCTGCATTCCACATGTTCTGTCTCTTTTTATACTCGTCTTGGACTCGTTCCACCACATTCAAGCCTATCACATGACATAATACTTCAGTTGGTGTAATAAAAGTGCGGGTTATGAACGAGTTAAGTCAAACATATTATATTGTATAATTATTAGTTTTATTTTATGAACTAGAAGCATTTTCATCACTTTCTTTCAAAATATAATATTTAACGCAAAAGTCACATTAGCTGTCCTCTAGATTAAAATTATGAATTTAGTGGTCCATGAGCCAAAAAGTTTGCCGGCCGTTATTATTATAAATTATTATATCCTGAAATCCCTGGATTATTTTAATATCAATCCCGGAATTTCAGAATGCTATGAAAGAGTTCATTTTTAAATTAAATACTTCCTGATTAACTACAACGTGTAGAGTACACGCCGCCTAACTTTGCCCTCCGGCTTTAGGATTTAGGATCACGGTATCTATACACGGCTCTAGGATCCAAAATCTGCTGTAGGATCTTGGAATTCATACATACTAATACACTGACACACTTTGTGTAGTATATAGAAGGCGTATCAGTGTAGTAAAAAGTGAAAAGTTATACGACGTATACTCTATTTTATTTTGTACAAATATGAATAGTTTTTTTGTAATACTTATATAATTAATATGAATGTATTGTGGTCTCCCTTGTGGACTGCTTCCTAAATGGATGGAGGACAATATTATTAAAGAAAATTAAAATACATGTCATTTTTTTTTTTTAATTTTGAAATGATTGCTTAATCCCCAATAAATAAAAAAACCCATAACAATACCCAAAAAATATTAGATCATATAGACATTCTAATTGAAGCAAAAATGGACACGAATTAATTTTTATCATAAAACTTCACTTAATGACCGATTCCGTTATGCTGAGATTGTGAAATTCTGAATGCCGAAATCCCGGGATCAAAAGATGGTCTGGGATTGGATTCCCTAATACTATAATAGGCTTACTTATTTGGTGCTGTTAGTCTTCCAGATAATACCAATGATAACCTTTTCTATCATCATCCTTCGACTGTTACCTCTCTACGACTCTACGAATATGCACAGTCAGCGGTTGAATGACAAACAATTAACTCTAAATAATTTCTGTTGAGATATTTTTTTCATCCATGTCCACTCCATGTGGAGCGTATAACCTCATAATGAAGTTATCTCAACAGACATTTTTTACGAAAACTGCTTGCTACTCAGTTGCTCAACCTATCTTTATTTCTGAAGAGAGTAGGGTTAGGAAAATAGGGCTAGGACAGAACTAGCGATTAGCTAGCTGCACCTCGTATTAAGGAACGGAAGAGTGTGTGAGAAGTATTTTGGACATCACATCCATCCATGCATCCGAACAGAATTCCATAAATCGATTGGAGAAATAAATTTATAAAGTTTCAGTAACCAAAGCCAACGACATTGAACACTGCACCAAGGACCCAACACAACTGAAATATTGCATTAAAAAAAAATTTAACCTTGTCTCTCGATCTCTATTTTGGGATGGAGCTAACAAAGACTCAGTCTATCTACTGCACGTTCTCAGTATCGGATTGTGGTTGAGTGTGGATGTATGAAAATGTTACAAACATCCACACAATGTGTGTTTACATGTCATAAATTGATTGAACGGCCAGTATATGACTTTTTTCCAATCTGAAAGTCTTACCCGTTACCTGGTAACCCGAATGAACGAAAGCTCAACAGCATCGACCGTTCGGCTTTAGAACGAAATAACAATCAATATATTGTAGTCCAATATTTTATTCATCTTTCAACAACTACAATAACTCGTCTTTCATACAAGTTTGCGCACAGGCTAAATAGCGTCTTCCATGTTTTTTCCATGAGAACTGCTTGTCACTCAGTTGCTCAACCTCTTTTTTTCCGAAAAGAGTAGGGATAAAGGGATAAGTCTAGGACAGGACTAATGATTATCTAATCGCTCTCACTACCCTCCGTGAGGATCGGATGGGTGGAAAGGAGTTTTTAGACTTCGCAAACACTCAGACTACAAACAGAAATCCATAAATCGATTGAAAGATCAATTTATGAAAACCGTCCAAACCCGAGACATCCGTAACCGTAGCCAACGACGCTACCAACTGCGCCTCGAGCGCCGACAAATATCGTTAGGAAGTTACAAACTAATTGTTGCTTGAATATGATAAAAAAAACATTTATTTGACAAAAATAGTATTTAGTTCGACAAAAGTAATGTTTTAATAATATGTTATATTATATTTTAGTCGATAGTTTTTTTTCGTATGAAGCATCGTCAGAATTAGTAAGAAATAGGTTTACTGGAACTATATACGTTAGTACATTTTTCCTTCTTATATTGGAGCTATAATAAGTTGTCGGCGTCCGTGGCACAGTTGGTAGCGTCGCTGGCTACGGTTACGGATGTCTCGGGTTCAATTTCCGGTGCGGACGGTTTTCATAGATTGATCTTTCAATCGATTTATGGATTTCTGTTCGTAGTCTGAGTCCTCCCTCCCACCCATCTCATCCTCACGGGGCGTAGCGAGAGCGATTAGCCAACCACTAATTCTGTCATAGCCCTATCCTTCTAGCCCTACTCTCTTCGAAAAAAGAGAGGTTGAGCAACTGAGTATTAAGCAGTTCTCGTAGAAAAAATCTGTTAAGATACCTCCGTTATCAGACCATATGCTCCACATTGGGAGCGGACATGGATAAAAAAATAATAAGTAAATGCGAATTCTGAAGCAATAAATTACTTGAATGTGAAACAAAATTAAAATTATATTTAATGTAAAGTGTGAAAAAGCCGTTATGAACATCGAACAGCAATTACAAATCTATCCGCAAAATCGATATTTTCTATTCATTATCTTATATATAATAGCCCAGACCGCTCTGTAAACGCTTCATTATTATCACATGTAGGCATGAAATTTTCTCATGGCGTAAGTGTTCGCGGTGAAACAATGCACACACAATTCCGACGTACTAGTAACTTAAGATATTCAGTATTTCAATTTCCATACCGTAATCTATGACGGGTACGGTTATACTATCTTATATAAAATAGTCCAGCCCGCTCTGTAGACGCTTTATTATTATCACATATCACACGTAGGTATGACATTTTTTCGTGACGTAAGCGCTCGCTGTATAAACAATGCACACACAGTTCCGACGTACTATTTACTTTAGACATGCAGTATTTCACTTTCAACTTGTGATCAAGTGGTAACAGCCGTACCCTAGAGATCAAATAGGTCCTGGCTTAAGTCCCGACAAGGTACAATATCAAATTAAGATTTTTTCTACTTAAATTTGTAATCTTGGACTTGGAGTTACTTATAAAACTCTAGTATGATTTTCCAATTCTCAAAACATTTGGCGTATTGATTGTCAGCTGTATTGCCATATATTTTTTTTTGTGTATATATATTTTAAATATAAAAAATAAAATTATTATGCTGTCCTGAAATGTTATGAATTTACGTTTTCGCTTTGACTAATTACGTGTTTGTATCTATAGTCTGAACTATTCAGTATATGCCCAGTCGTTGATTACTGATACTATTTTTCCTGTCACTTTTGACTTGTTTATATACAGTTCGTAGTAACGTGTCTTAATTTGCTCCCACTTGTTTGATGAGATACGGCGGAAAAAATATCCAGGCATCGTAAAAAAGTAATTAATTAAAAATGTCACTGACAGGTTTGTTGAATTTATCATCATTATAACTAGAATAAAAAGGTTTACCAACCGCGGAAAAAGTAGGAAACTATATTAACAAAGAATCGGTTGTTTGGTGTGGGAATAATTTCGCTCTATAGCGTGATCATTAAAACTGTCGTGCTTTTTAATAATATGTATCTATGTAACTACTGAAAAATATTCGATTGGTTTTTGGTAAAACAATTTATTACTATTTCAATGTCAGTAGTTTCCTCACAAATTAATTTGGCTATAATATAGTAAAATAAGCAACACATTTGTCAACATATGTGGTCTAGTGTTAAGTGCTTTACCCTAGCGATCACGTGGGTCAGGGTTCAAGTCCCGGCAAGGTCAATATCAAGCTTAAATTTTCAATCTTGGACATGGGTGTATGTGATTTAATTTCTCCTTGAGTTCTCTGAAAAATTCTCTTTTGAACTGTTCTCTTGTGATTTAAAAATTTCGCAATATTTCGCCTTGGCTGTAAACTGTATATATATTAGATATTATATAAATTTTGATACTGCTCTCAACGGAATCGTGAGACGCAAGTTCATAGATTTGCCCATTTTTTATCACTACAGCCCGCAATCACGTGCTAATAGTCGTGTAGATCTAATTTTTTGCCTTCATAACCTATATTAAAATCAAGTTGAGAAGTGCAATTGACCATAGAAACAGCACCATCTGCAGCCGTGTTTCATTGTACTTGCCTCTAGCCATCTTCTTATTCCTTATGATCACCGCACAGATTGCCATAATGCATTTGGCTTCAATTTGAAGACAATTATGAATACGATTAGTATCGAGCGATATTCCAGTTTTCAGTCCTAAAGTCTATGAAGATATATGTTCTTCAGAATTGTTTTTAACGTGTCAACGGATTCTGATGAAATTATCGAAGTTTTATTACGAAATAATAATTTAAGGTGACATCGATAAGCGATATAATTAAAATCAACGAATTCAGGCTCCTTTTCTTAAGTCATGATATGACTTGTCACACCCTGGTTTTGTTTGTTAAGTTTAAGTTTTATTACGGTCCATAACTGACAGCGCACAGTTTTCATGGCAATGATTCTTGGTAGTCGAACCGAATTATTGTCGTTCAAGGCAATCGGTTGCCTTAGGGCTATAGCTAAAAATTAAAAAGCATCCAGCGGACGAGTCTATTATTTACAAAAAGAGTAGAAACCTACAGTGGTTGAAGTTTAATTTTCAGTCGGCTCGCGGAGGCCTTCAGCTAAAGGGACTTAATTTAAATTTTAAATCGTTTGTTGTGTCAATTGTATTATAACATAAAGGTAAATTCATGTGTTAAGTAAATGTAAATGTAGACTCAATTTTATGTGTTACACTACATCTTCGTTAATTAAATAAGAGATGAACTGGATTTGAAATGGATTTTGTTTGAGATCCCAGACCTCCCAGACGGTGATAACCAAACATTCGCCCCTCTTCGATTTGGCCTTGTCACACTTTTAAGGTGTTAACTGTCAATTTTTAGTGGAAAAGCATTATATCTTTTAAACAAAACACAATTTGTTTGTACTACTTCCACACTTTTATAATGATCAGAACCGGTTTCGCTCATCACGAGCATAAGTTGATAATGTTTGCCATGAGTGAAACCGGTCCTGATCTTATTAATAAGTGGAAGTAGTAAAAATAAATTGTGTTTTATATTTAAAAAGTCATGGTAACCAATACATCATAAGTAAATCAATAAAAATTTTAGTTTTTTCGTATGTTTTACATAGTTAAATCAAATTGAAATGTGTCTCGATTGAAAAGTTAGATAGGAAAATAGTTTTTCATGTAAAAACTCGAAAAATAGTCATAACGCCAAAGACCTTAAAAAAACTTGTGGATAGGAAAATTTTATTCATTATATAACAAGAAATACCGCTTACAATTTGTATACATGATAGTTCTAAAGTTGCCAGATTTAACTTCTGACTATAAATAATAATGCTTAAATGGCCGCAAGTCGATTTAAATTTCAAAACAATTCTGTTTACCATTCTGGTATTTAGATCAAATGATATTTAAGACTATCTATCAGGCTTAAGAAAATGTAAAGCAACTTTCCACCTGACCCGACACGTTAGCTTTTCAAATTGATCACGGGATTAGAAAACAGCGTTTATGGACGCGTAAAATGCTATAAGTAGGCAGGGAAGATATCAATCATAGATATTTTAAGATTTTCAAATAGAAACGTTTCGGATTAAATGCTGTGAAATAATGATTTATAGTTTTTATCAAATAAAAACAGGCACATCTAAACAATCTTGTTGATTAAAATCAAGACAGCTTCATATTTAAAAAGATCAACGATATGTTAAATAAGTATAGATATAATTACTATTTCGGTATCACGCTATCGTCAGAAATGATGAAACCAATGTCAATATATGATGCATGCATAAAGTCAGCTCTCCTTTTACCATAAAGTAAAAATCACTTTTTTAAGTCATGTCCACTCCCATTGTGACATACAGACCTTTACTGCAGTGCTCCAGAACCTTTTCTTACCCACAGCACACCTAAGTACTGATAAATGTTTCGCAGCACACTACAAGCCCAAATATTTAAATTTAATAAAAAAACTTACAATTTACTTATTTGTTTTTATTTGATGAATTAAAAATAGTAGCTAATATATTTTTTAATAAAAGCCAATTAAACTCTTTTACCTTTTTAAACTATTTTTTTTTGAAAATTACAAATTATAGAAAAAGCATTCGTAAAAATAACTAAAAAAAATAATTAAGCTTAACTAACAATTATTTAAGCAAATTTGGATTATTGAGATTTTGTACACTTCCATCTATTTTGTCACTAATGACCCGGGTTTCGAGTCCATTCGTGAGCTCTAATGCCTGAAGATGCCGAAAGGCGAAACCCGGGTCGTTAATGACAAATTACATGGAAGTGTACAAAATCTCAATAATCCAAATTTGAGAATAATATATATGAAGATCTTAGCAACTGACTGGTTTTTAGTTCCACTACTCAATTTTTTCTCATTTTGCGCATTGCGCCACGGCACATCTAGGACCGTCTCGCGGCACACCGGTTGCGGAGCATTCAGTAATCATCTAAATCAGTGTTCCGCAACCAGTATGCCGCGAGACGATGACAGGTGTGCCGCAGCGCAATGTCAATGTTCAAAAATATTTTTTATTACAGATCAAATTAAAACCACTAAAACAGGTTTATATATTATTCTCGTCGAAAAATAGTTTGGTGGATTTTCATTGAATGTAAATACCCATTTATTTTCACACGGACACCAATTGATTTTAATTTTAAAAAATTTAAGCAGCCATTCGTCAAAAAAAAAAAATGTTTATGAAATTTGCATATTTTTGCTTGCGGTGTGCCGTGAAATTCAAATGAGTGCTTAGGCGTGCCGTAAGGTTGCAGAGCACTGATTTAAATAAACGTTATACGATAACTAGATGTTATTCAACCGTTCAACCTCTGATATTCGTAGAAGATAATGATAAAAGAATAAAGAAATGATAAGTTTTTGCATGATCAGACTTCTTACGTCCCGTTTTTAGGATCAGTTGGACAAAATAAGATGAAAAATCACAAAAATTTATGCCTTTAAATATTAATTCACAAATTGAATGAATAATCAACGTACGAAATTGAGCGTTGAGGAATTTTAAACCGTGGACACCGCTACCGAAGTGGACAAACCCTCAAGAGTGTTCAGTTTTGGGCTTCAGGCCTGGCTAACATAATTACTCTCAATTATAGCACGTTAAATATATTTTTTAAAATATCCATTCAGTATAATTTATATCTTGATTTTTGTTTCGGTAAAAACTTGAACATAACTTGTAGTTATGACATTAGACAAATTACTTTTAGTATCAATATATATTGAAGTTTAATGAATAAAATGCCAATCGATTAAATTATAGACACAGGGATAATTAAGTATTACCATTAACTCTTTATACGGCAAAGCGCAAAAACGGTCGATATATCGACCAACTCCTTTGAGGGCTATAATTCATACGGTGTCCATAGAAATGTCAACCTTAATACCTTAAAACGATATAGAAAAAGTTGTTAAATGTATTTATCGACATCTACTTGACCGCCGCCGACTTTGAATGATGTCTACTTTTAATAACCGTCGCTAAAACATCAGTTTTGGAATTTATTTAAATTTCAGTTTTGGTTGAGTATGGCAACATGTCTAACGCAAAGGTTGCGCACTCACTAACGGCCAAGTAAAATTGGTACATATTTACTTGATAGCATTTAACGTTACCACTAGGCTACGCTAACATTGATTAGAAAGTCAAATTTATATGCAAGTTATTGAAGAAATGACTTGAAGTTTATGTATATAAAATAAAAAAAAAACGACGAATTACAGTAGTTATGTAAATGGTAAAATAAATTGAATAGGTGCACTGTTTGCAAACGTAATACATTTGGTAATATTTTTCTATCATTTAATATTTAGTTATGACTAGTGTCTGAGAGAACATTACATTTCTACCATAATATTATATTGTAAATAAGCAACAAATTCTACGCAACTTTAAATAATTTAACGTTATAAATTAGTAATACTTGTCTACTTTAAACTGAATAATAATGAAAATTATCACCTGTGCATGGCTGCAGATAAACATTAAATAGTAAGTCTTTGAAATATTATTCTATTTGAGCAGCGGTGCGCAACTTCTTCTGTGCGTAAAATTAAATTACCCATTCAAATGAATTATTTAATTTTTCATCGCTTTGGTTGCATTATTGTCTGTACTTAAACTGCGCACCGTTTTATCATATTGGGATTTTATTCGGTTATTTTTTTTTACCCAAGTCGCCACGTGTGCCAAGTGCATGTATCGGATTCATGAATTGTTTTTTTTTCGTAATAATATAATACATAATTCGACGGTGTTTTGGCCAATTGATGTAGCTCTCAAAATGGAGATAGTAAAAATTGTTTTTATCGAAAACATTATATGGTAAATTTGGATTATTGAGATTTTGTACACTTCCATGTATTTTGTCACTAACGACCCGGGTTTCGCCTTTCGGCATCTTCAGGCATTCGAGCACACGAATGGACTCGAACTGAGAGACAGTAAACAGTGTCTAACGCTTATATAGAAGATACAAATGCGACAAATATCATTTACGAGGCAATACATTATACGTCTGAGAGCCACACCGATACCTGAGTTAAAATTTCGGAAATCGTCCTAATCCTTATTTTGTAAACACCATATTACCAGAGTGGCGAATTGCCGAAGGCGATTGCCGCTTTTCAACTTCTTTTAGAAATACCAGTGATTTTACAATTATAATAGTATTGTGGGTTTTGACGGGATGTAATTCGACGAATGGGTAAATATATACAATCATTCCACATTTAGTGAAATCTGTTAGGTGTTTCAACGTATCGGATATAATAGCGGAGAATTAGGAAGGTTCAGCTGCTCATTCAAGATTGGTAAGGAGTATAACTGGCCTCTATTAATTTCTAAAATTTCCTGATAAAATAATTTATGATCCCCCATGTTTTTATGCAACAGTTTAACCCCATCATCCGCATTAAACGTATGGTTCTCCATTAGCAAGTGATTTGCGAATGTCGAAGTTTCTTTTTTTAATCTAAAGGCAGCTAAATGTTCTGATACCCTTATATCTAATGTACGTGTGGTTTTACCCACATAGAAATGTTGGCAATCATTGCATTGTAATTTATAAATACCAGATTTGTTCTTAAAGTTTACTCTATCTTTATTGTTAATAAGTAATTTGCCTAGAGAGTTTTTGCAATAGAACGCCGGTCTAACACTATCAGCGAGTTGTTTTTTAATTTTAAAGCTTGTGCAACCTAAATAACTTATTCTATGCCAGATTCTAGGGCGGTCTATGTCTTTAGACAAGTTCCCGAAATATAGCATCTTTTCTGCTAATTTACGTTGTTTTTTTGATACAAGACTATCTATAAGAGACGCCTCATAGCCATTATTAATGGCAATTTGTTTAATAATGTTTAGTTCGTTTTCAAAATTAAATTTATTTAGAGGTATAGTGACTAATCTGTGAACCTGAGAATGGAATCAGGTATCGGTGTGGCTCTCAGACGTATAATGTATTGCCTCGTAAATGATATTTGTCGCATTTGTATCTTCTATATAAGCGTTATACACTGTTTACTGTCTCTCAGTTCGAGTCCATTCGTGTGCTCGAATGCCTGAAGATGCCGAAAGGCGAAACCCGGGTCGTTAGTGACAAAATACATGGAAGTGTACAAAATCTCAATAATCCAAATTTAATATTGAAATTCCATCAAGCACCCTCAGTCGATGTCTTAAATTATATGGTAAGTTATATTACGAATCTTTGAAATGCACTCCTGTAAATTCTCATTTTTTTAGATACGGCATTATACGTAGGGAGTGTCGATATAATAGTGGCTTACATTAAGTGGCCGGGTCAGAATTTTTAAATCTAAAACCAATGTAAAATGATGTTTCCCTTCCGAAAAGTGGTAAATTTATTTTTATAATTTATATCATTTGGCTGAGACCTGTTCCGTCGTCTTTAAAATGAAGTCCAATCATTAACTCATTTTCGTGTTTTTTTATGGTTACATCAATTGGCCAAAATACAGTCGATATTATGTACTTCAAAATAAGTAATGTTTTCGGTGACCGTTAAAATGGTACGGACAAATTGGTGTGATGGCAAAATAATATGATGAAAAATTGTATAGTCAAATTGGTATGATGACAAAATTGTACAGACCAAATGATACAGATAATATGGTATGAGACGAAATTTTACGAACAATGTTGTGTACGGACATAATGGTACGAGACAAAATTGAACAAATTCTGTGTAATGACAAAATTGTACGGACAAAATGGCGTGGATATAAAATTCGTAAATTAAATTATTTTGTATGTACCATTACGTCCTCACAATATTTTGTCTGTCAAATAATCAGTACCAGTAAGATTTGATTTTTACATCATAACCTTCGTACCATTTTGACCACAATAGAACTGTACCAGTTCTAGTCTTTTAATCAATATTCCTATTTAAGAAAACACAACATGGAGGCAAATGCCCTATAAACTCATTCCGCGCGTACAAAGAAACTGATGCGTCGATTCGTTGATTGCGGCCATGCAAACAACGCGCACTGTGCGACATAATTTAATCTTGGCTAAAATTGCCATATTATAGCTGTGTCTACATGTCATGGAAATCAGTGTTGACATTTTTTATGTGAATCACACGACAGAATCAGAGCAAGAGTCTTGTGTTGCCAGTTTATCTATTTGTGTGGTGACAAATCTAGACTTTTTTAATTTCGTGAATGTTACATCGTAATATGCAATGTTCGACCCTTACAGCTCGAACCGTTTTCGCACGAATTTATTTTCAGTCAATCGATCTGTTAAAACGCTCACTATAACTAAAAATAGATCAATTTCAACAGTAAAAAATGGAGAATTAAGTGAAATATATACTAGTTATCCCAAATACATCCAGAAGTAAAATAAACTCGTCGCATTCTCGCTAAAACAAATCGAAGAAAATCAAGAAACTGAAAATATTTAATCTATATATTTGCAATCAAAATGGCTGCGGTTAGTCTTCGCATACACCGCTGAACACGCACACAAGCAAGAATGTAGCCACATAAGTATGTGTAATACACAAAGCTGACGATTAATGGTGCGCATCGGCAGTTCACAAGCTGAAATTCGAAAGACCGAATATCGAGAGCTCTTTCCAAAAAGATATTTCCTTGTATTCTATTTGAGATTTTCATGATCTGTTGCTTAATTTCTCTACCTAAAAGTTTGAACTATTTTTAAAGCATACATCCACAAGTGTTTCCTTCTAGTTTAACCGGAAATACGAGATAAAATTTTATACAGTTATTGTTTTGTATTTTCTACAAGCTTGTAATTTCTAATCAATCGCATAAACGTTAATTCAAAAAGATATCAATATTTTTGTTTGTCCACGTTTTGATTAAGCCATCGATAATACGTTGTAAGTCGCCCGGGATGAACGGCAATGCAAAATTCATTATAATGATGTATTAAAAGTAATATTCTATGAATAGTAACTAATGTAAAAATACAATATGTAGTAAGAAAGAATTAGAGCAAATCCAACCGTAATGTACATACAAAAAATCTACAATAAAGCGATTTCAATTAACCATAAACACTTTTCGAATGTAAATCGCAAAGCAGTACTAAAGGATAATTACAAGACATTTTAATTTCACGTCGTTTTGCCCATTATAATTGTCACATTTATCAGAACGATGCGCGGGGATTCTGCCACACGAGTGTTGTATGTACGCAGAGGTACGTGATAATTTTTCATTAAGACGTTATCTGATTAAAGAGGAATATCATTTTGATTTCGGCTTTAATTACGTAGTAGCTAGAAATGTAATTAGCTATTCTTACGAGTCCGTCTGCGTGAAGTGTTTGTTGTATGGCTCGTGTAGAAGCGAGATATCAGGCATTTATTTTATTCTCATTTAAGGTGTCAACTGTCAATTCTTAATGGAATTGCATTAAATTTATAAAGGTAAAATAAACGTCGACAGGATCCCACCTTCCAGGACAATCTTCGAAAAATACATCAGTTTCGTTCTTACGTGTTTATTTATAGATGAAGTTGGTTGAATTTACCATGGATTAACGTGGTTGAAGTTAAATTGAATAGTGTTTAATATAAAATTAAAATTGATAACTTAGTTATTCCACTTGGTTCATCAGAGTTTGCGAATCATTTAATTGAAAATGATCATACTTTTAATAAAAATAATAACGTAGAGATACTCCATCGTGTAAATAAAAAAGGTATTAAAATGAATAGCTTAGAGTTTTTAGAAATCAATAAAACCATTAACAATAATGGAAGATTAGTAAATAAAATTTTAAACAGAACAGGCGGCTCACCATTATTAAATTTTTTTCCTTGGGTTTTTCACATCCAAATACCAGTAATTGATTTGTAAATGGTGTAACAGTGTTTATACCTTACCCCCCTCCACACGTCCATTAGAATGTAATAAAACCCACCCCCACCCTTTTAAGAATTAGAATCATCGTTTACCTTAGAAATAAATAACCTTGCGATACGGTTAGTCTGAAGATGCTTCTTAAAGAGGCGAAACGCGTCACGTTAGTGATAAACCAAGTGGAATAACTAAGTTATCAATTTTAATTTTATATTAAAAATGAACTTCCACACAGTTACTTCCGAATCCATAGAAAATATGAATAGTATTTTTAATTTAAGACATCGACTGAGGGTGCTTGACAGAATTTCAATATCAAATTTGGATTATTGAGATTTTGAACACTTCCATGTATTTTGTCACTAACGACCCGGGTTTCGCCTTTCGGCATCTTCAGGCATTCGTGCGCTCGAATGCCTGAAGATGCCGAAAGGCGAAATCCGGGTCGATAGTGACAAAATACATGGAAGTGTACAAAATCTCAATAATCCAAACTTGAATAGTATCTGTTTGCCAACGCTTTTACAATTGAATTGCCATAGTTAAAGGCGGCTCAAGGCACGGTTTTAGGCACACTGCAAAACTGTGGTACATAAAATTTTATTTTTACTGTAGAGTGAAACCAGCCCTGCTCATTAACTCACTCAGTGAGGAGCGCGCGCGACGCGCGTTGAAGGTAATTAGCAAGTGTATGGCGACTGGTATAGCACTAATTAATAGATAATTAGTTCAGCAGTGAATGTAAAAAAAATTTGAAATTAGTAGAAATAAAATTGTGCTTTATTTTAATAGATTTAATGTTTTCTTCTGTTTCTTGATCAACCGGACGAGTATCAATTGATTATGTGAGGCATTTCATTCACTCACGTAAATAATTCAATTGCCCCTCCTATGGTCGAGTGGTCAACGCTCCTAGGTATTCAATCTATTGACAATTTCACAAATTGATTTAAAATTAATTTGAAGTTTTGTACTCTAAGTCATTGATGACTATCCTCCCACACATCTATACGAACGGCTAGTAGTTTTCGAGTTCCAAGCTATCCGTTAAACAATATTAGATTAAATACTGTATTAGAAATCCGCACGATCCAAAATTGAGAGCGGACATTTTAAAAAACTGATCTTTGATTAAATCGTTTTTAAATATTATGTTGTCCATGCAAAAGTGGATAAACTGTAATCTACTACATTGAATAATTCCGTCAAGTATTCTAGCAATTCTTTTACATTTTGATTGCTGTCGCTTTTAAAAATTCACGGATTCTGACAACATCGTTTAGCGCTTGTGTGTTCCTAACAAGAACCTATCCACATACAGTAGTGGAACAAGTTATTTTAATATATAAATTAATCACTTTTTTTGTGTTAATTGTCTTGATGGAAAATCGTACAATTATAGATATTTAATTTAAGAGATATATCTAATAGATCGACAGTCGACTTTTCCATAAGCTCGGGTAGACCCGAGCGGCCAACGGCCAGTGAAGTAGTACGGTTTCTGCTCGTGTCTATGCTTGGGTTATAGTATTGCCATATATATTGATTAGTTCCCCACATGCGTTATATTGAAATAATTCCACATTTTTTTATAGTATTAATTAGTATTGTCGGCGTCCGTGGCGCAGTTGGTAGCGTCGTTGCCTATGGCTACGGATGTCTCGGGTTCAATTCCCGGAGCGGACAGTTTCATAAATTGATCTGTCAATCGTTTTATTGATTTCTGTTCATAGTCTGAGTGTAATATCTAAAACTCCTCCCTCCCATCCATCCGATCCTCACGAGGCGTAGCGAGAGCGATTAGTTAATCACTAGTCCTGTCCTAGCCCTATCCTTATATCCCTACTCTCTTCAAAAAAAGAGAGGTTGAGCAACTGACTAATAAGCAGTTTTCAAAGAAAAAATCTGTTAAGATACTCCCATTAGGAGACCATATGCTCCACATTGGGAGTGGACATGGAAAAAATAGTTTAGATCGGGATAGGTTTCGTTTATCCTGATAATTTTCAACTGATTAATAATTTAAATTAGTGCTGTATAACGGTTAACTTTCCAAATCATTCAACTACTGTCTTACTGCATGTTTAATGCAATGGCTTAGAAAGTTAATCAGTCACAAGATGTTATTGTTATTATTTTCCTTAAAAAATACTAGTTTTAAAAATTAAAAGATTGCGAAAATTTATAAAAAGTATTTTAGTTCAAGTAAATCTTCTATTTTTCATTTTATTAATGTTTTGTCCACGGTAGATCTCAAAGTAAAAACATTAAATATAACTTTGAACGCATCTAATATATAAAAATCAATGTGGGTTTGTTCGTATCTTATGCACTGCCATACCGTTCATCCGATTCCTATAAAACTTTGTCGAGTTATTGCTTGAACTTGCACGAAGAACATAGGCATAGTACAATCAGGCCCAGCCCGGCTCGTGTCCAACTCTCAACGTTTTAATTTTTAACTTACAGTAGGTCTTACCTAATGTATAAAAATCAATCTCACAATCCAGATATATCTAAAATCTAAAATAAAGAATCAAATTTGTACTAATAGCGACATCTCGGAAAACCTTCTGATTTATTCGTGTACGCACCAGACAGGAAACAAAAAATATTGTGTGTCCAAAAACACTACAATAAACAGAATTAAAACACAAACACTTTCTTTTTTTGAGTGGCATTGCAACGCATGCCGGGTACTCACTAGTGTATTATAAAAATTCGAACTGATATTGGAAAGTCGTTAAAAGATTTCTGTAAATAAACCAAAATCAAAAAGAGTAGTGTAGTAGAGTTTTAAAATGAAATAAAATCCAATAGTTCGGGTTACCGTCTGGTCCCTCCACGCCATCAGTCCAGATAACCTGGAATTTACTCTATATTATAAATGTTATTTCCATCGCTTTCTGAACCTTCCCAAATATGAAGTATATGAAATATGATGGAGTGCTTCTGTTGTTATTTTAACAGAATGTATTCAAGTGTAAAGGATTGTATACATCAGAGGTCTCCAAACTTTTTAGCTTAAGGGCCATACTGATTCCTCCAGTAAGTCCCAAGGGCCAAAACCTATCTAGCTAATCATAAAAACATGCTGTAGTTTAGAATTACGAGCAAATTTCGGTACTTACGAACAAGTGTCAAGGACATTTCATTGTGGCATAGATAAGCGATAGTCGACAAGCCTGTGCCTGATTTAATCACCCGTATTAAGTCCTTTCGACAAAAATATTGGTTGATCAGTTGCATAAATTTACTCGTCGATATTTTCCGCTTTCTGTATGAAAAAAATAAGGTAGGTCGGATGCCAGATTGGTGGTGTTTGGGCTCCGTAGTTTTGAGGCCCCTGGTATACATCATAGTTAGTTATCTATGCTGATGTCATGACAGAAGGTGTTCAACATTATTTATTTGGCTCGCACAATCAATTTCATATTTGAACCACTGAACAAATTTCTGTCAAATTATGACTGAAACTGAGTTTAAAGAAAAGTTAAAATAATATCATTTATAATTTAAGATACCAACTGAGGGTGCTTGATGGAATTTCAATATCAAATTTTAATTGTTGAAATTTTGTACATTTCTATGTACTTCGTCACGAACGGGATTCTGAGGTGGACGAAGTTTTGGGAAGCGTGAGGCGGCATTTGACTCGTTTGCCGTCGTGTGGGCGCGTCGCATGTTTTTGACACCTCTCACGTAGGATACTCCGCCGCTCCGCCTCACGCTTACAGCGAATTCGTCCACGTAATTCACGGTGTAATGACCGGTGTTTTGCCTTTCGGCATTTTCAGGCATTCGAGCACACGAATGCACTTGAACTGAAAAATGCCTGAAGAAACTGAAAGGCGAAATCCGGATCGTTAGTAATGATATATATGGAAATTTACAAATTCCAAATTTAATTCTTCCAAATTTAATTATTTCAAATTTACAAATTCCAACAATTCAAATTAGAATATCATTTGTTAGAGTTTATTCGTTCCTTAATATTTTCTAAATAACAAAGACATCTTGAGTAACTTATACATGCAAGGTTAAAGAAATATTTAAACAAACTAATACTTTGGCGGTCTCTGTATAAATAAATAGCTGAAAAGAAAACAAATTTTCCCTGAGCAGCACATATTAATCATCTGAGCAATATCTCGCTCACGATGCATGGACCATTGCTGGCGCTGAAGATGAGGAAATAAAATATTATATGGAACAGCGAGAGATCTTCGCAAATAAAAACGTCGCGAGAATTACAAACGTCGCAGGAATTCCTTCGCCGGAATGTCAAAACGCTATCCCGGCAATGGACAAGAGAAATTGAATTGTCGCTGCGAACGTTCAGCAATAGTTGGATGTTCTCGATTTCCACATAAACGGTTATATTCTCATCGTAAAATTCTTTCAGAATAAACTTATCGCGGTCTTACACCGGAATAACACTACTTACGTCATAAAATCTAGCACAGTGTTTCTTAACGAGGACGTTTATGTATTTTTGACATTTTAAGGGTGCCTTTTGAAGTCTGAGGCATCTCTGTCAATTACTATGAGACAAGTTCGCTAATGTCTTTGCGTTAGTGTATCTGACATGAATGTGTAGTATATGGGTTCCTAATGAAGGTATGTATCTTAACAGAAGTTTTCTACGAAAACTTCTTGGTACTGAGTTGCTCAACCTCTATTTTTCGAAAAGAGTAGGAATATAAGGATACGGCTAGGGCAGAACTGGTGGTTAGTTAATCGCTCTCGCTACTCTCCGTTTTTAAGATCGAATATTTTGAGACGGAAGTTTAGAGATAACAAACATTCATGTCTATGTACAGAAATCAATAAATCGATTGAACCCGAGACATCTGTAACCGAAGCTAACGACGTTGAACACTGCACCACGGATCCGACTTCTTCTGTATTAAAACGAATTAGACATAAATTGGTTCTTACGTCAAGCTATTGCCTGAAATACATATAAAAAGAATGTTTTGAATTTTTGTGTTTACTTGTTAATAATGTTTAAAACAGTGAATGATTGGTTATAAGCATTTAGGATAGAAGAAATATTTCAATGTAATTGCCAGTCTGGTCCGATTAGTATCTTTTATTATGTGCAATTAAAAAAAAAAAACTCACTTAAAAATAGAAGCGTTTACAAAACTAATTCAAAAGCGGTGACCCGGGGTGCGAAGCCCAAACCGCTCTTCAAGACGAATCTAAACCGATTGACAAATATAGAAAAAAAATAATATCCAGATACATTTTGTGTGTTCCACAAAAGAGGAACGATATCTATTGAAATTGTCTTACAAAAGCTGACCGATGGCTGTTTTGGAACGTTTAAAGGCTTCACCCGTAAAGATTGGGCCCTGTCACATAATATTAACTATATCGGTTTTCACTTGCATGAAATGCTCAGTGTTGCTGAATATACTGCCTTTGATATCTTTAACCATATTGTAAACATTTTATTTATATCCTAGACGTTGATTCTTATTGATAACTAAAAATAGTGATGAAATAAAGGATAATGTTTTTTTTCAAATGGGCGATGGGGTGGGGGAGTTAGACACAATCAATAAGAGTACTGATAACAATATTAATTAATTGAGTTTGGCTTAAAAATAAATTAAATGGTATGGAGACACCCATCCCATTTCAAATGATATTTATTCACAATTGATTTCTATTAATTTCTAAGAACCCTAAGTTTTTCATTTAATCCTTTTCTAACTATTCATTTTAAATCCTTTGCTTTTACACTTTTAATATATTAACTGTAAATTATTGGTGGAAGGCATTATATTCAAAGGAATAAAATACAATTTGATTTTAACTTCACATTTAAATTGTAGACAATTTAAATTAAATTTCGTCGGGTATGTTCTATAAATACGTATCTCATTTTTTCTAATTTTCTTTATATTTGCTGAAAAAATGCAGAATTTTAATAGGCACATAGTCCATTAACATGTATTAGAAAATATATCTGGTAACAAATTTGGATTATTGAGATTTTGTACACTTGCATGTATTTTGTCACTAACGACCCGGGTTTCGCCTTTCGGCATCTACAGGCATTCGAGCACACGAATGGACTTGAACTGACTATATGGAAAATACATGGAAGTGTACAAAATCTCAATAATCCAAATTTGATATTGAAATTACATCAAGCACCCTCAGTCGATGTCTTAAATTATATCTGGTAACATTAAAAAGTTGAATTACTTAAAGACGTACCACAATAAAACGTGAACGATATTATAGAATAAGTTAATAATATTGTTCACGAAATACTCAACCTTCTTGTGATGATTAAATGTGAAGTTCTTTTTTTTCAGTTAAGAAGTAAGACAATAAAGTTTATTTTTGTCTCTCCTGAACAGTTGTGATTTTTGATATATTGACGTGTTTGTAGAAAATACTCGACGATTTGTGTATTATTTGCATGATTATCTATCTGTAAATCCTTGACATATCCCTTAAACCAATTGTTTTATATACCTGGTAAATATTTTCACTAAATTTTATATAAATAACCTTTTTAAGATTCATATTTCATCAGTTGATAATGGGTTATATATAATTGCACTTCGTATTAGGTAATTTTCACTTGGTACACTTGAACTTTTATTTCGATAGTTTGAACGTTGAATTAGACAGTATACTCAAATTTTGTTTTTAATATTTTCCGCTTAGAAACATATTTTTTTAACAAAGTACCACGAACTTTAATTTCAATAGTTTCCACCTAGATACGGATATTTTAAACGGAGTACCACAAACTAATTTTGATAGCTTGGACATTGAAAAGGATTACATTTATTTTAATTTGTATGTATGGACATTGAAATAATTATATTAACATATTGCATGTCCACTTGGAACCCTGCCTCTTCATAAATACTACTCTTGAATACATGTATTTTCAAATTTAAATTATTAACAGATTTAAATATATAAATATTTATATCGACTGTAGAAAGGAAAAAGGACGTAACCCACACACAAAAAAATCTGTGTGTATCCCAAACAAAACGTATATTGAAATGTGTATATTGTGATAATCGAAAAAAAAGGTCCTTTAGCTTTTCTACGGTCGATATATTATATAATTATATATAAATATAGTGTATTAGCACGCTTTATGTGCACAATAGTTTTTGGTGTGGGTCACTTCCTTTTTCCTTTCCAGAGTCGATATATATGTAAATATTAATTTTTAGCTGATATATGCTCGTGATCAAACAAATCTGTCCTGATCGTTTAAATAATGTGGACGTAATACAAATCAAATTGTGTTCTTGAAAAAAAAATGCTATTTACTTGATGGAGTATTTCTAAATTATTAATTTTATTATAATAATTTTTTCATCGTTTTCGAAAAGATGATTTACAAATTCTACCCTCATACTTTAGACAAGATATCACAATAAAAAACAGAGATGTAAGATTACAGTACTGGCTATATCTAATGTCTGTCATTAGGCGGGCGCATTTAGCGTGGATGCACCCTTATGGGATGCACTTTTTCAAAAACGGACGATGCATTATTCCATTCTCTCTTTTGCCCCAATCTCCATTTCTCTCTTCGTCTATTCCTCTTTTTAACTTTCACAATCGTCAAATGAATCGTGACGAACGGTTTTACGTCGACGATCCGGTCTCGAGAATGATGATCATCGTCTGCGTTACATCTTTATGCTCGGGCGGTTCGAGAAACTGAAAAATTTTCCTTGCAAAAAATAGAATAATATCTTTCAGCGAAGGAAATGAAAAATCGAATTCGATTTTCTTACATTGGGCCCGTGTTTGAAGGAAAACACAAAAAAACCTAATGGAAGATTTTGTGTGTAAATAATTATCAACATAAATCGTAGTCAACTTACCAAGTAAAGAGAATTTCTTAGATAATAATATATTTTGGTAACGGATAAATCACTATCATGTTTATAACCTCCGCTCTGACTCAATATTATATTGTTTGTAATCGTTTTTATATGTACAGATGACACACAAAACTGTTTATACATTAATCAGTGTGCTAAATGACAATTCTTGGAGGAAAGGTATTATATTTTTTTAAATAAAATGCAATTTATGTATCCAACATAATTCTACAATATTCTTTTATGATCAGGGCCGGTTTCGCTCATCGTGAAAATTTTCAACTGATGAAAGGTACACAGAGTTTTCTTCATAAAATAATAATTTTAATATTTTTTTATTAATTTGGGAAATATTAAAAAATAACATTTTCGTTCTATCTAGCTTACTCAAACTAGTGTTTGTCAAAATTGAATGTACTTCTACAGAATGTAGTCAATCTACAATAACGTCAAACTGAGATAATGGCACTTTTGCAATCACATTAAAATTGTATGAATGTCGCAACTCTGAGTTATTATTTATGTGACAGATACATCGATAATTTAATCTATTTTTTTTCTATTAAATGTAGAATATGACCAACTGACTGACTGTTTTATACAGAATATAAGATCACTTATAGTTTATTTTATTTGCAAATATAGTAGTGTGGCTGTTACCAGAGTGCCTGGATTGTTTGATCAGCACAGTATTTCCAAAGTGTTTTATTCAAAGAATATATTGTTTGCTACCAGGCTATTTTACCTAGAGTATGCACGCCTTCATGCACCTTCATGATTATATTTCATGTTTGTGGACAGGCTACTTTCTGCATAACTACATCCAATTAAATTACAGCAGTGGTGCACAACCTATTTGAAAGAAGGACCAGTTTATGCACTTTCTAATTTTTCACGGTTCGCAGAGGATAAAAGTGTTGGAAAATAATGATATATTAACTAGACAAGATATGCATCTTATTATTTTTAATTTAAAAGTCACATAATTTTACCACATATTACTTACTTTTAAGGTGTTAACTGTCAATTCTTGGAGGAAAGAAACTGAACTCAGTTGATAATGCTCGTGATGAGCGAAATCGGTCCTGATCATTATAAACATGTGGAAATAGTACAAATGAATTGTGTTCTACTTTTTAAAAAACATATTACTTGTTATCTTGGACCGCAACAAGTGCCATTTTGGACCGCATGCGGCATCACTGGTTTACAATATTTAGTAGACAGATATCTTGATAAAAATGGGGTAAAATACATTATGAAATTTTCAATCGTTGGTATTTTTTAATTCATTTTTTATTCAACACCCTAATCATAACATACAAATTTAAAAAAAAAATGAGCTTATCAGGTGTTCGTAAAATATGGACATAAGTTTGAAAAACGTAGTTCTTTAATATGATGAATAGAACGGCAATACAATACGTGGGCGGATGGGGAAGTTGATAAAAACATTTTACGATATTTTGCATACAAAACCAAATATTACAGTTTTTATCCGGGGATTCGAACCTTTCACCCCGCCACCATATAGACGAAACACAAAACAACTTACCACTAAGCTACGAGACCGATATATTAAATACCCAACGGTTAAAATAATTATGTTGTCTAGAGTTGTATTATTACTTGGGAAGTTTGTTTTACATCACCTGATTTGTATTCTAATCGCCGACATTTCCCCCTTGGAGTTTTTCAATGAATTTAAATTAAATTGATATGTTACAATAAATTAAATTAATGTGTTAGCTTATTCTTCGTGACGGGGATTAATTATTATGGAGTTGTTCTGACATATTTTATATGCATTGAGATGGTTTTAATTAACATATTTTAATAGGCCTACCAACTTTAGAAATGCGGATTACTTTTGAACGATTTCTAAATTATTATTATTATTTCGCTTTAACACGATAATAAAAAAGGGGAGAAAAAAAAATTTATCATTTCGTCACCGTACTGGCAGAAGTTACTAAGTAACACAATAATTGACAGAAACTAGGTAAGTGTACAATGAGATTCAATGGCATCAATTCTTTGTCTGGAATAACTCATTAATTATACCAGTTAGTAAAAACAAACCAATTTATTTGAGACTTAAAATTAAATGCATTTTTGTTTAGATCATACTCACTTTCATAAAAATAGTTTTCACTTATAACAAATACATTCCACACAAAACAAATTCTTTCACTAAAAATAAAGTGATCCCACATAATGAAATATATTTTAACATTGAAGAAATATATTACACTTACGAAAAAATATTTTCACATAGATAAAATAGTTTTCACCCAATATAAATTACTTACACATTGAAATCGATAGTTGCACGAAGCTTTTTTTGAAATTTTACTTATTCGTCTACCCTCTACCCTATATTAGGCCGCCTATATTGTCTTTGCTCCAAGCATTAGAATACAATACACAAACCAAACCAGACCAAGCAGAACATAAATTACTACCACTTAACTCACTTTGTTAAAAGAATTCATGACTAAGTGGAAACTATTAAAATCAAAGTTTGAGTGTACTAAGTTAATACTATCTAATCCAAAGTGCAAACTATCGAAATAAAAGTTCAAGTGTACCAAGAGAATACTATCTAAATACAAAGTGCAATTATTTATAACCCTTTACTTTATCAGTAAGTATATTAATGCAGTCGGCGTCCGTGGCGCAGTTGGTAGCGTCGCTGGCTAAGGTTACGGATGTCCCGGGTTCAATTTCCGGTGCGGATGGTTTTCATAAATCGATCTTTGAATCGATTTATGAATTTCTGTTCTTAGTCTGAGTCCTCCCTCCCACCCATCTCATCCTCACGGGGCGTAGCGAGAGCGATTAGCTAACCACCAGTCCTGTCCTAGCCCTATCCTTCTATCCTTACTCTGTTCGAAAAAAGAGAGGTTGAGCAACTGAGTAACAAGCAGTTCTCATAGAAAAATTCTGTTAAGATACCTCCATTAGGAGACCATATGCTCCACATTGAGAGCGGACATGGAAAAAAATATTAATGCAAATCTCTAGGCAAGCAATTGTCCCTGTCTATTGATTCCAATCTTGATTGGTGTTAGGTAATGGATATTACCTAACACTAATCAAGTTTAACACTAATTAAGCATAAATCTACCTATATTTTAATATTATAATTATCTATGTAATATAAAATACCGAGACTAAGGACTTTATTCTACGAGGTTTCATTTTCTGTTTTCTCAGAACTGTCAATAAGTTACTTACTAAATTCTGCCAGTACGGTGACGATATGCTACCAGACAGCGGCACTAAATAAATATATTTTTATTTTAATTGTCAAGCAAATGGTCTTCTATTATGCTCTATCTACACAATATTATTAAAACTAAAATACTTTTATATTTTGACATTGATAGAACGTTCAACTTATTTTTTAAAGTTTTCCGAACTTCTTTTTACACGGTTTAATTTACTAAGCATGGTATCCTCCGTGCAAAAAGTGAATTTTATATACTTTGAATACTAAGAATCATACTATTTTTGGATATCATAACCCATATACTAAAAGTTTATTAGTGTAGGCAATAAAAGTTTTCGGGCTTGTTGTCGAAGCTCTTATGCGATCGTCCTATTCGGTTGCAGGGTCACCTGCTTAAGCCCCGAACGTACTCACTTATATTATACATTGATTTTTCAATCGATTTATATATTGTTGCCGAAAGGTATTTAAAGGTAATATTTGTAATATTTATATAATCTTCTTTAAACCTAAAAAAAATAACGGAGTGTAGAGATCAATGTGCCCTCTATGACGAAAGGTTCTTTGCGCTAAAAATCTAAAGACTGCCATACCAAACCAACAAATGCGAGGCATAATTTAAAACATTTTACAAATATCAATATGACATATTTTAATAATTTTTTTAATAAATGAGTGTTTCTTTGCATGTATATCAAAAATAATATTTATTTATTGACACTATCAACTTTTTATTTAAGTTATTCTTAATTAAAACTGCATCAATTTTGAATAGGTACGTATGTTTCTGCAACAGGGCGCACCAATCAGAGATGAGTGCACCCGGGGCTCCAAAGCTGCTATGGGGCAGTGCACGTGCGCATCTTATAGGAAACATTAGTAGAGAGTGTGATTAGTTAACGTCCTAGCCAACTGTGATACGAAATGTAGAGCAATTGGATTAAAGCTAGTTGTCGTTCAACAACTTCTATTAGAGTGCAAATGCTCCACAGCAAGTTCGGACTCTGAAAAAAACTGTGTATAACAGGCCATTGCAGATAATAGACATATTATAACCTGTGTATAGATTTTAAAAAAGAATTTCCAAATGAAGCAAATACTTAAATGTGTTTTTGTAAACACCTTATTGTTTAATTTAGCATACGTATAATAAAACATTGACTTTGCGTTTAACTTAAAAGTGGATTCCCGAATTCGCCGGTATTCTTGTACAATAAAACTTACATGGTCTCGCATTGCCACATGAATATTCCAAACTCAGACTCGGGGCGTTTCTCTCGGCGCACGTGCTTGGAATGTGAAAGGCACACGTTTGAAATTCAGTTAAAAAATCGCTGTGAATAGGGAAGCGTGATTTCAATTTTAATATAGCGGGAGATGGGCTATTTTACAAGATAAACGTAGGCTCGGTGGTACTTTCAAAAGGAAAAGAAAAAGTTTTTTTTTACTTACTTTTTACATTCCCGTTCGCGTAATTTTTAAATTGGACTAAAATTGATTTTTCGACGGTTTTTTTTTTGTTTCATCTTAGATTCAGGATTATGTCGAAAGCTTCCTTCTATAAATTATCATCACGGTCGAGAAGCAAATACAATGTTTTATTTCTGGTGCAGTGATCAACGTGGTTGGCTACGGTTACAGATGTCTCGTGTTCATGTCTCTGTATGAACAATTTTATGAATTGATTTTTCAATCGATTTATGAATTTCTGTTCGTATGCATGTATGTTTGTGATATCTAAAACGGGTCGTAGTGTGAGCGATAAGGAAACCACTAGTCCTGTCCTAGTCCTATCCGTCTATCCTTACTCTCTTCTAAAAAGCGAGGTTGAGCAATTGAGTAACAAGCAGTTATCTTGGGAAATTTCTGTTTGATACCTTTATTAGAAAGTTATATGATCCACATTGAGAGCGGAAATGATAAAAAAATATTATCACTGAATGAACATTTTGTTATGTACACATCCAATGTGTACTGAAGGTAAATGAAGTATTTCATTAATACATACTTCACAAGTACAGGTTAGTAGTCGCTACGCCCTCCATTTTGGAAACTTTATCGATAGTAGTAGAGCGTTTGGAAAGGATTCACATTATTAGTTTAGTTTATTTATTACACAACTAGTGAGTACCTGGCATGCGTTGCAATGCCACTCAAAGAAAGAAAGTGTTTGTATATAGTGTGTGTATTTGTTTGTGTGCGCATTAATACACCGAAAACACACTATCTGCCCTAAACTATATGAAATACAGGTGAACCGACTCGCGCGTCACCTATTGTTATATGGTTGTACTAATTCAGAAACCTCGGACGCGCGCACAACAACTCACCAAAGTTTCATTGCAATCGGATTAATGGTATAGAAACGCATACGAATAGAAGAAGACGATGGTTGTGCTAATCCAGAAACCTTCATGGGCGTGCGTTTCCACTGCTTTTTTGTTCGCCATACTATATTCGTCACAAATAATGAATTGACATGATTGCAGTACCTTACCCATTCCAGAATTTTAAATTTTTCAGAAACCTTCGCGGGTGTGCACGCAGCAACTCACCAAAGTTTCATCGCAATCGGATGAGTGGTATAGGTACGCATACAGGACAAACAAACAAACAAAGATACATTGATTTTTATATACATAGATCATATTATAATATTGAAAAAAGTTAAAAGGAAGGCATTATATATATTTATAAAAATAAAGCAATTTATTATTGCAATAATTTGAAAATTTCATACAAAGATCAGAACGGGTTTTTCGCATCGCGAGCATTTACAACTGATGTTGAAAAATTTGGTTCTATGGCTAAGAACATGACGAAACAGAACAATTTAAAATATTATTTTTGTCATATCTATTATTTATTGAACATAAACTGTTCTGTTTCGCTGTGCAGTCTGGTTACCGAAAAATTTACAGATGCATAACGCTTAAAGCAATTTACAACAAAATAAGATCGAATTAAGTTTGTTTATAGTATTTTAATTTCATCAACTACAGCTTCACAGTTTATACAGTTCATCTGAAATAATAAACATAGTTAATATTTATGAAACTAAAATGTAGTGATTAATAACCATTTGAATAGTAATATAAACCTACTTCTGGAGTTATTGAGTCAAGTTTTATAGGTTTGCGTGAGATTCTCCAGTGTCTCTAAATCTGTAATGATATTAGCCAGTATCTGCGTAAACTATGTGCAAAGTTATATAATATGGTCATAAAGGCATTAGTCCCGAGTTAATTTCCTTATCAATGTGTCGTTTATATCAATTATTCAATAAACGCGCGAAACGATGGGGATCTAATTTTCCCGCGCTAATTATTTTCCCTTAAGCCTTCGTCACACCAGTGACGGGAGACATTGTTTACAAGTAAACCATTGCTCAGTGGTTTTCCCAAAAATATTTTTTACCATGACATAATTATTATACACATAATGGATACATATTTTATATTGACAGGATATGTTACATTTTTTCATGATTAAATGGAACATTTACATAAGTCAATATTGTAAGGTTTTCAGACAATTTTTTCTTTTATTTTTAACACAAAATTAAACAATGTAACGTTAAATAAGTCTCGAAACATTGCTAGAAACAAAAATATGTTGAGTGTCTAATCAAATAAATCTGACTATGTGGTTATTCCCCCCTGTATTTGAAGAACATTTCTTCGTATATTTACATCATTTACCACATATTTTAAGGGTATTTAACTATTGTGTTTAAGCGCACATGAGAAAATAAAAATTTGAGAACCAGAGTTATGTGATTGTTCACCCCTTGAAAGAGAAACATTATAACACACATGATTTTGACATAACTTCATCTTCAGAACAATACAACCGACCATTAATTGTCACTTATCATATATATAAAGATGTTTTTTGGACTTATGCCTTATTTAGACGGGAGTAAATGTGAACACGAAGAGAAAAAATCAGTCGTTGCAAGATGTTTTGAATCATTTTTTTATTTAATGTAGCTTTCTTCAAATAGTCCTGTAGCTAAATCTTCAAAACTCTTGGACTTACGCCATTCTTAATTAGTAGGCCAAACGCTGACCTGTTTCCTATCAGATTCTGAACAGGCAGTAGTAGCTAAAGCAATAAGTAAAAGTTCTCTTCTAAGTCCATCGATTTGATGATTAACCTTTCCGATAGAGAGGTTGAGTCCACAGACTCCACATTACTCCACATTGGGAGCGGACTCATTTGATATACACGTATATGGCCATCATGAAAGAGAAAGTGATCAAGTGCATTTAGTCTTACGACTATATTGGTTGTCGGGAAACAAAGTCCAACGTTATATTCCTATACCCATAAATATCTTTACATCAGATCTTACCAATGCATTATGAGGGGTTCTTTGATTAGTTACTAATTTTATAACGGTTCCCTTGGATATTTTACTATTTGACAATAGGTCACTTTCCTTTTATGATGACGATGCATATTAAATGCGTGTAAACGATACTTATTTTAATATTCTCTAGGGTAATCAACGTTGTATTCACCACCACCCGCTACGTCTTTGCAATCGTCTTACAAGGTGTATTATGTAGCACAACAAATTCGTGTTTCAAATTTTTGCCAGAAATGTCCGACGAGAACTTCTTGAACATTTGTTGCATGCATTCCAATGTGCTAATTAAATAATAATAATAAAAAGATTAACAATTTTTTTTAAAGTTTCACAATTCTCTATTTTGTTTAATGAATATTTATTTAAGAATTATTTAAAACTCATTTTATTTTGCTCAGATAATTAATTTATAATGTGGCTTTATTTTGGTATAAGTATTTATTGATTTATAAGGTTTACAGTTCAATCGTAGACTATTTAATTTCATTTATATATAATTTGTTTGATGACCTGTGAGTTCTTGTCATAGTTCGTGAAACAACTATTTTCTATTCCTTGTATTTGTTAACATTCAATTTTATTTAAATAGCCATGCTATGAATTTATTTTTATCATTTGATAATTATCACGATGAGCGAAACTGCTCGTAATCATTATAAACATGTAGAAGTAGTAAAAATAAATTGTGTTTTGATTTTAAAATAAAAAAGTTTATTTTGTGAACAAAATTATTTGGTTTGTGCGCAACTGTCTGTGTGCGTATAAGTCTTGGAACCTTGTTTTATATGACATCATTGATCGCGAGTGTACTTTGCATCTTCCGCCACTGACGCTGCCCCGGAAAAATTGCAAACAAAACATAGCGGGGTTGTCTAACAGATTGTGTTAATTTATTTGCGCCCAGCATCTTTTAAAATTTATTGTTTTTAATAATAGCATCTCCATAGCGATGATGATTTATGCTGGCAATAAAACACCGTTACGCCCCTGATATTTCGAGTGACTCCAGTGCCGGATTGGGGTTTTTATTGCCACGCATAAAAACTGCACTTTATAAAATTAAAATGATCATTCTTATTTTATTACAATACGTCGTTGCAAATAAAATAAATATTCTTTCGAGTCGCATAATATGCTATCTAAAATAACCATATCTCTTAACAAGGATTTCTAATAAAAATAGCTAAATAAAAGTATATTAAAATAACAAATGTACTGATATATGTGAAATTTTCATGTCACAGTGTACGCAATCCTAAAAGTGACGTGAAAGCGACAAGCTGACTACTATGTCATTCTTAGCCTCACTCTTCTATCAACAGAGAGTAATTTTCTTAAAACTAGCCCTCGTAAAATATATATTCGTTTGAGATGCTACACTGACAGTCTATATGTTCAACATTTCCAGCGGACATGAATTAAAAAAAGTAACCATAATGTGATCTGTGATGTTTTCATGTCTTTATTTATAATGTATTAATTTAAGAAAGTACAATATATGGCATTATAGTTGTTATAGTTGCCAGTGTTCCATTTATAGGAATATTTCAATATTCAAAGCATAAAAAGAGTACTTAAAAATATATTTAAAATACACCTAATTACACAACCGATGGAATAACAGTAAATAACGTCAATTTTGATTGTACATCAAATTTTTTCTACGTTATTTTTTTCAACTAGTAAGGTAGTTTTGTCGGCTTCCGTGGCGTAGTTGGTAACGTCGCAGGCTACGGTTACGGATGTCTCGGGTTCAATTCCCGGTGTGGACGGTTTTCATAAATTGATCTTTCAATCGATTTATGGATTTCTGTTCGTAGTCTGAGTCCAGAGTCTTCCGATAATGAAAACTCCCAACCGAGCTCAAAAAAGAGTCGAATCTATTATTTAGTCAATAAAGTTTTTTTCAATTAATACGTAAATGTACATTATTTTAGGATAAAGGATATTAACATAGTTCGATATTTTTTTAGAACGTACACGCTAATTTTGTATGAATTTCAAATCTCTTTTTACACGGATTTGTATTACACGCCGTTTTTGTGGAAACATGTTAAACGAGGCCCAAGTGTATATTTAAAAATAGCCCGTTTTTATAATCACAATTTTTTTTTTAATAGTTCATCTTTCATTATCTTTCCCGTATAAGCATGTAAAACAGTCACGATTTTTAATTACAATGATATTTCAAGAAGAATTTATAAATAAATAATTAGTATTCTTTAAAAAATGTTATTTTTCTTTTAATAAATAATTAAATAGCTTCCTCATAAATATATTATTATATAATTAGTTCTGACAAAATAAGTGCCATAACAGATTATTATCTTTTCACTACATTTCAACCGTATACAAAAAGCAGTTGATCTAATAAAAGAGTTTAATTAGGCTTAAAAAGTTTTGTTTTTAATCTGCCCAACACCCTAAGCGTAACAGTTGAAGAGATGTTTTTTCATCCATCACAAAAACAAAAATAGCCCAAGTAAATGGCTGATTTTGGAAGATTCTTTATGTTATCAATCAAGCTTAAACTAAGTTAAGTCCTTTTGCAATCAAACAAAAGAGAATACTTGATCAAAGTAAATACAATTCTTTGAAGTATTTGTATTGAATTTATACTCTTTTAACATATCAAGCGAAGTAGCGGTTAACATTGTATTGAAAACATTATATTTCTACTAACTTTTACGTCATTTAATTATATAATATTAGTATTTTTACCCGGATTCGCCCAGGATAGAGGGCGCTTATATAAGGTCATAAAGACGTTAAGGATAGTTAATGTTGAAATTTTTTTGATAGTTGAAAATATCACGATTGATATCATTGATATATTCGATCAATTAATGATAATGTTAAAAGTTGAAAGTAGCAATAATAAAAGATAAAAATTTCCCCACCTTGACTCTTGATGAGTGCCTCGTTGTAGATGCCATCGGTCTAGTATATTCAAGGCAACGTGAGGATTCATTCTCTCAACGCAAGATATAAATGAAAGGATTACTATTAGGATTAGCCAGACCGATTCCACATGCACATGAAGATGTACGAGTTTACCATGCTACGTTTTACATTCAATTCCATCGACGGTTCGGAGGTCTTTGAAACGTGTTGGACCTTTGATTCTGTGCCACAACATTCTTAGGTAAAACAATTAAAGTTTCTGAAATGCACAGTGTATACACAGCATTCAACATTGATGTAGGCATTAAACATATTCGTAAGCAAAGGATTGCAAGGAATGACCGGTTATCAATACCAACATTATCAGATTTCATTTTACCAGTTGAGCGTAAAATTAACAATTTTCTATGATGAGCTGTATCGGTATCATTTATAATCGCACCTTTCAAAGGAATATATTCTTCGAAACGCAACTTCTTTTGGTTCATTTTTGATAAATAATAACAATCTCTTACAAATTTTACGATTCAAGTACAAACACTTATTATTTGTGAAATTAATAACACATTTATAGTTGCTAGGCGACATGATGCTAAGACGTTGAAAACCACCGAATATTCGGTATGGAGCCGTTGCTAGGTGATCTTCCTCGGCTTTTGTTGATTTTTTTTTATCCCGAATCGTAAACGTCAAAAATACATCGTTTTCAGTTTTAGGTTAAATGTTGAGAGTTGAAGTCAATTGCAGTCAAAATTACGTGTGAAAATTTCACGTCGCTAATGTGCACCGTTTCGGAGGAGTTGTTGTGACCGACAGACATACAAACATACAGATTTCTACATGTATTTTGTGGTATATAGTAGAGATATATATGTACCTAAGAAGTATACGAACGTAAGTCAAAAACATGAAATGTTCAAGGGAACCAAAGAAATTTTGGTTTACTATAAGGAGTCATGGTTGTTACTAGGGCATCCAATCCCGGACCCTTTTTATGATCCCGGGATTCCTTGAATGGTAATAAAGCGTAATCTGTGTCTACTATTGCTTCAATTGGAATAAATATATGATTGTATATTTTTTTGGGCATGGGAATAGATTTTTTATTTATTGAGAAAATTATATTTATAGATGAAACTGATTTTTTTGTGAAAATTATGCAAAAAAACTATAAAAATATTGCTGTCAAAATTATCTGTTCCTGTCTACGAATGTTACAAAATATGAAAAGGTGAAAAAGACCAGAATGCATATATGTATTAATTATGTAGGTATTATAAAAAATATGAGCATAAACAAACTGAGATTTTAGTTAATCAAGAAGTATTAAGTTACTTTTTAACATTTACAGTGATTACATTACGGGATTGACTAATTGAACGGAATCCCGTGATTGGAGGCCCTAGTTGTTGCATCCTAAAAAGTAATGAAGTTTCTTTATTATTTTATGATAGGACTTTCACTTTTCTGCCGCATATAAACATGATCATTACTTTGGCCTCATTAACTAATTTATTACAATTTTAGACTTGCATCCGTATGGTTCTCAGGTACGGATATTATATAGGTACATGTAGAAATGTTAATATTCTTTTGTAATGAGCTTATTTTATTTGAATTTTTTGCACCACAGTTCAGTTTATGTTATTTTAATAATTATTTTGATAATTTACACATTTAGTCCATACAAGATCAACTCGAGCAGAAAAAACATAACGGACACCGAAGTAAAAATTTTTAAACGTCATCATCAGAACTATATAAAACTGTTTTGGTTTCGACGATGGCGTGATGCCCAAATCACCGTATTTTAAAAATCGTTCGGAAAATAATACTTTTTTTTTTATATTATCAGTATAAGACAGGCATGGACAAACATTTTGGTTAAAGAACCAGATTATGAATTGTGCGGGGGACCACAAGTAAAATACTGTTTTTAGATATAATACATTATTCATGAAGAAAGAATTATACGAAAAGAAGAAAAAAAAATACATGACTCCAACAATTCAAATTTAATAATACAAAGGCCATTAAAAATACGCGTCGACCCTATAATGTAGTTTTCCATAGCCTAATATAGGATATTTCTAAACTAGTTAGAAGTCAAACCTGTAACTTCTATTGATAGAGCTGTTACACAAGTTGCTAAGAGATAATTAGAGGTTTATTTAGTTCAGTGTAATGTGATTTAATTTAATCATTTTTATACGTCTGTAAATTATAAAATTATTTTATAATTACCTGCCAATTAACAAGTTAAACTTTCCTTGAAAGTTTTGTAATGTTTCAAAAAAGACATCCAAAATTTGTCTTCTAAAGTAATAATTAATTTGGAATTTAACATTTTGACAAGTGCGTGCTTATAAAAAAAAAACTATCAAATTTACCAGATCGGAGAAGCGCTATTAAAACCTTGATAAGAATACTTAGTTATGTTACAAATTATGTAAAAAGCGTCTTAAAATAGTCTTAAATTATTACGTCTTTTTACAGTAAAATAGTAAAAATAAGTAGAAATTATTATCACTTGTTCTTTAATAACTAGGAAAGTGTTCGAGCATATAAAATCTTCATTTAATGTTGTCTAAAAATGAGTTGGAACTCATTATTTATCAGTGTTTTTTTTCCAACGTTTACAGCAAATGGAATTTACAACGTGCATAAAAAAAATAATCAGCTTGCGTTATAAGCTAACTGTAATACTTTTTGTTCAAACCGTAGTCTGTTTTGTATATTTTAGAATAAATAAAGTTGTAAATGTTCAATTTTGCGATCGTTAATAATAAACATGTACATTGGACAACTCTACATAACCGTTAAAAGAGTATGAGAAACTTTGAATTATATAATTATATTCACCATCACGTTTACCGTTTTTTGTTGATATGGGATAAGGGTAGAGGTTTCAAATAGGGTTTCTTATCCCGGGATCGAGGCCAATTAGTCAATCCCGGGATTGATATTAAGATAATAAAATCACTGTGAACGTTAAAAAATAATTTATATTTGGAATTAAATACTTTCTGATAGTATTTTAAAAAATAAAACACAACTCATTTGTACTACTTTCACATATTTATAATGTTCAGGACAGGATAATCAACTGCATTAATAATGTCATTAAAAATTTTTGCTCAGCTAATGGACTTTTAATGTAGCTATATTTGTGATTTCAGATTAGTATTTTTTGATTTGTAAGAGGTCCATAACATTTTAATTGTAGACTATTTTATTTGATGTATGTATAATTTGTATGCTAAACAGTAATTTCTTGTCCTAGATCATGAACCATCAGTTTTATATACCTTCATTTTTACACTAATTTTTATATAAATACGCCTGTTATGTTTGCATTTTTATCAGTTGATAATGCTCGTGATGAGCAAAACCGGTCCTGACCATTATAAATATGTGGAAGTAGAAAAAATGAATTGTGTTTTATTTTTTAAAATATAATGTATTTCCACCAAGAATTGACAGTTACACCTTAAAAGTGACTTTCTGATTAGCTATAACGTGTACCTCAGTCTGTTTATTTACATTTTTTTTATAATACCTACATTAATTAATACATATAATCGACGGTATTTTGGTCAATTGATGAAATCCTCAAAATTGAAATTGTTCACGAGAGAGTAGACTGTTTTATCAAAAACATTATTATGGTGAGTTGCGTTATGAAACTTTGAAATTCACTCCTGTAAATTCTCATGTTTTTCAGATACAGGATTATACGTAGCAACTGTCGATATAATGGTGGCCGAGTCAGAATTTAAAACATAAAACCAATGTAAAAAGGTGTTTCCCTTCCAAAAAATGGTCAATTCATTTTTCTAATTTACATTACACCATTTGGCTGAGACCCGATCTGTCGTCTTTAAAGTGAAATCCAATCGTTAACTCAATCGATATATATTGTGTTGTCCCCCCTTTTCGTATTTCGTAACACCCGTAGACAGGACAGATAATTTTGACAGCAACATATGTATCTCATAAAAAAAATCAATTGCATCTATGAATAAAATCTTTTCAGTAAATAAAAAAATATAAAATCATGTATTCATTCCAATTGAAGCAATAATGGACACGGATTTAATTTTAAATCCACAATTTAAAACATGAAATTACGCTTTATGACCGATCGTGAGATCCCGGGAACCCGGGATTGAAAAATTTTGAATACCGGAATCCCGGTATCATAAAAAGGGTCCGGGATCGGATGCCCTATTTTCAAAACTCTTCGCATTAATTATAATTACCTTTGGTCCACAGCCTTAATCCATCTGGTCTTCTTAGGCCTCCTCTTTCATAAAATTGTATTCTTTCCTTCCTTTTCTTCAATTAAATTAAACATTTCAAAATTAGCACATCCATATTTTTTTTTGTCTTGATTTATTCGTCTGTCTGTACGCATTGTGCTTATTAAGAACATTGAGTGCATTTTGACAAGTGGCACTTCTATCTGATAATTTACT
The DNA here is from genome assembly GCA_022494535.1 of Himalopsyche phryganea. NCBI lineage: Eukaryota > Metazoa > Arthropoda > Insecta > Trichoptera > Rhyacophilidae > Himalopsyche > Himalopsyche phryganea. The sequence continues at coordinate 262,024 of JAGVSL010000071.1, forward strand.
ATATACTCAATGTGCATTTGAGTGCTTAGTGCTCCGAGTATGGTTAAAAGAAAAAAATGACTGTTCTATTGACAAACTGATAATAAAAAAATTATGCATCAATTTTATTGAATCATAAAATTTTTTGTTCATTTAGATGTATTGTTTTAAAAATATGTTGCCCAATGACAGAGATACCGAGAGATGAGCAGCGTTGGAGGGGCGGAGGAATGGGCTTAGGTCGTCCTTAGGCCAAATCGTATTCGGGCGGCCCCTGCTAAGTGAATTTTATTGTTTTTCCGGCAGTAATTTACGCAAGCCTTCTCAGGGAGGGGGTCGCCTCATAGGCTTAAGCAAGTTCCTTTTTTCCAAAATATACATAAACCAACCCGGTAAGAAGACATTACCTACTATGCAAATTGAATTATAAATTGGTTGAGCTTCATTTGAATAATTGTGTTCATAATTTATTACGAAAAAAAATACAAATTTACATTAGAACTGTTAACCCATTTATATTGTTATAAAGATGTGTTTTAAGATAAAAAAAGACTCGGATAAGCAGAACATCTTTACATATGCGAGACCTTCAGAGCCCTTCATAGGGTTTGGGTTATGGGTGGGGAACATGCAGTTTTGTAGGTCCTCAAGTGCGGCTTTTTCACCCAATTTTTCAATTCCTTATTTTATTCATTTACAATACAATAATTGAAACGAACGTTGCTGGCAAGGTTATTTAAATATTACAGGATTTCACCTTCCAGGACAATCCTTAAGAAAAAACGTTAGTCCCATTTTGGCTTGTTTATTTTCAGATGCATTTAGTTAGTTTACGATACAAAGAATTTACAGCTTGCTACAAGTTAATACACGTTATACAAAAACCAAAAATTAAAGAATTACATGGCAACTAAGCGATTAACAATCAAAACTAGACCTGCCAACCAGTCGGGTAAGAGTGAAGCGCTTCACCCCCACCCTTATCGGAAGGAAATTTAACAGCAATATGTTAACAAAACAACGAACAAGCAGTTAGTGAGGCTGAAAAAGTAAAAATGCACCCTTTTTCGTTTCGACTGTGGCAGGTACGCGAACGTGAGTCAATGCGACATTCGGCTTAGGGCGTTGGGCCAATTTCAAACCACTACGTACCCTAAAATGTCGTTCGTAATTTTATTATTACTCCGTGGAATTACATAAATGATAATAAATTAAATTAAATTTGCCAATGGCTTTACAAATGAATCGTCATAGTTAAAGGTGACTCAATACGTGGTTTTGGACACACTGCAAAACTGGAGTGTGTAATAATTTATATACAAATTATATTACATATGCGGCCTTCCAACATGGAAAGGTTCCCCACCCAGCTTTATACCATGGTTGTTTTGGCAACGCTTCTTTCTTAAAAATGATGTCTGGTGAGCAGTTGTGAAGTATTTCATGGACTTGGATGATCAATAGCACCAACTAAGTATGTAAGTTTTCATGATATCCACTCCAACTGTAAAGTATACGAACTCTTAATGTAGTATCTCAACTAGCACTGGTTGTAAATAAGTTGCTCGGCCTCTTATTTCAGATAAGATAAAGATCGAAGGATGGACTCTCTCTACATACAGAATTAGAGAAATGTCGAAATGCAAAAATCATAAATTTTTAGACAAATTATTTATAAAAAAATTATAATTTAGTATTCTAATTTTCCTATATTTAAACAATTCACTGTTTTTATGCGACTGATGACAAAATATGGCACATCAACACAAAACTAGTGTTTCTGACTTAAAGTTATTTGTAGAACAACATCCGTATTCAAAAATGACTTTCTTAGTCATCTCAGAATGATTTTTACAAAACTAATATTTATTTTTTATGATTGATTTGATTTCCTCCAGTAAAATGTTTTTGTTTAATAGTCACAAAGCAGATAAGACATTACGAACAAAATGTGTTAATCCATTTATCAACTGATCTGTAATTTGAATTCTGGTATTATTAGAATGATTCGTATTCATTATAACTGGATTTGTAGTAATTTTCCTACAGAACAGAATATAATGATCCAATCTCTCAAATTGAGCGATAATATATTTTTAAATAAACACGAAACCACTACGTGTGGAGTTAAAATGTTTGAAGAAAAAAAAATATATTTGACAATTAATTTTCGGGTACATGGGTAAAATCAGGAACGACAGTTTTTATTTTTCGTCAAATTGCGTTTCAAAAAATATTATTATATTTTTAGTCATGTTGCATTTTTGATACTCAAAACAATAAATAGATTTTTAAAAAAATCTTCCATACATATACATGCTACCCTTTTTCTGCATGAGAAATTACTTGAAGCTGCTGAAGACAATGCAATTCTGTAATAAATTCAACAGTAGATTGGAAATTGTCAAAATATTAAACATTGGAATCAAAGAAGCCGATAATTTATACGAATAACGAAGTTTTTTGAGGTAAAATTTCCGCGGACTTAATTTTTTTCTCTATGGCATGTTCTATGAACTAGCATTTGAGACGATTTTTTTATACTGACATTATAGTCGTATTTCACGTAAATTATCTGTTTCCATTATTTCCATCTATAATAATTTGGTATTATCCTATTCGTAATTGTTTTTTTTTACAGAACTGTTGAGCATTTAGTAGATTTTCGGAAATAAAAAGAGTTGTAAAGCATATTTATCAAATCAAAGTGTGTCTTTTTAGTCTTTGATTATGAGGCACTTAGTATATATCGTGAACAACACAAACTACTTCTCAGTTTTACTATTAATAATGGCATAAACACTAAATAAATTACGAAAATGTCTCGATATTTCGACTATCATATCTTAAAATGATGACAAGGCACTTGTGAGTAATAAAATAATACATACATATAGGATACGCTCCTCGGCTGTTTAATATTTCAATGGCCGATACTATTAAAACGGAAATACCTCGCCAACACCCGATGCCACACTGTTTGTTGTGCAGTGTTGAGTGAGATCTTAGTTTATATTTTAATATGGAGTAACGCGTCGGGTGGTGTGGCGTGTTAATAATGTGTCAGACGCTTTAATCGTCAACAGCGTACGCCTACCTTTTGGACGTTACAGACCAATAAAATCACATTTTTTTAATGCCATGAATCACTTAGTTTAAGAAATGGCAATTGCACTTATTTAACTATTGTAATAACAAATAATTTAGTATGATATTTGCTATTTCGTATTTGATATAAGTGTATGGATATTTGGCTTTTATGGCATTACTGTAATAACTCCACCAAAATTTTCTCTCAAACCACCAGTGATCCGTGAACCAACGGTTGGAGTGCGCTGCTATATACCATCCGAATCCATGGCTGACTCCACAACCACTCTCAAACATCTTGAAGTTTTTCTTCCAGAATACTTCATACAATTTAAAAGTCATTTATCAGTATTATTAGCGATTGAATTACGATGCAACATTGATTTTATTGGATCAGTGTGGATTTAGCCTAAATGGATTTAGCCTTTTAAACCCGGAGGCGCAAAATTACAATACGTACGTTTTGTATCCGGCAAGCGGTCGTGTGTTGATTTTTTTAAAGTATTTTTTTTGTTGCTGGAGAATGACATCAGATCATTATTGTAGGTTTGAGGAGAATGCTGCTAATTCCATATCACGCGGGCCAAATCATTAGAGTTAATTCTCTGAAAGGAAAGTTTTATTATTGAAGTTATTATTTTTTTATGTTAAAGACATTGGCAATGATTAATGTTGGAAGAAATAATAATTGAACTATTCAGATAAAGTCATCATCGTAGGAATCCTATATACATATATATAGGAATTTATACATGTAAATTAAATAAATTATACAAAAACATTTTGTTTTAATATTTATAATCTTTCAATTTTCGTTTTACTGCATTTCTTGATTCCTTTTGTATGATCAATACAACTGTGAAAAGATGTATTTTTAAAAAAATTCATAAGCCCTTCAAATCAGCTCCCAAAAATATGCCACTTATAGTCCAGGTCGTTTTTCATAAAAACAGCAAATGTCAATTAGTTCCTCACTTTTATCAGTGATGAATCTCAGTTCAGTCCTGATCATTATAAAAATGCCAGTACTACAAAACAAAATTTTTTTTAGTAGGTAGAAAAACATATTCTTTGTTTTATTTATTAAAATTATAATTTTGGTCATACTCTTTGCTTTTCTATGTTTTCGATTTTGCTTTTAAAACAACAAAGTTCTAAGAAATAGTGTAAGAACAGCAAATGTCACGTTTATTGTTTTTTAAATATATATTTAACCAAATTGAATATAATGCAAACTGAACACTCATATAGTGCATCTCAGTGGTTCCTCATTGTCAAATTAATAAAAATGCCTTTTATAACCGAGATATTATGTTTAAACCTTCTCCTAAAAAACATAGGCTTAGTGACATTTGCTGTTTTAGGCGAAAGTCTTTAATTGGGATGGTATGATTGAAATTGTCGGCGTCCGTGGCGCAGTTGGTTTCGTCGCTGGCTACGGTTACGGATGTCTCGGGTTCAATTCCCGGTGCGAACGGTTTTCATAGATTGATCTTTCAATCGATTTATGGATTTCTGTTCGTAGTCTGAGTCCTCCCTCCCACCAATGCCATCCTCACGGGGCGTAACGAGAGCGATTAGCTAACCACTAGTCCTTTCATAGCCCTATCCTTCTATCCCTACTCTCTTCGAAAAAGAAAAGAGAGGCTGAGCAACTGAGTGACAAGTAGTTCTCGTAGAAAAAATTCTGTCAAGATACCTCCATTAGGAGACCATATGCTCCACATTGGGAGCGGACATGGAAAAAAAAAATGATTGAAAACATCTCAGATTCCGATGCCTTTAGATTAAAATTCGTTTTAATCGTATTTTTTTAAGAAGATTTGAACGCTTTTACACTGCAAATGTCATAAACTTATAATTTGTAATTTTTCTAATGAATTTATAATGCGACAAATAGATAAATACCTTGAGAAAGGTTGGAAACTCGTCAAATAATCAACTTAGAATGTGAACAAGTTTATATCGCCTCTGTTCTGAAAAAAACCCTAAATCGAAAAAATGACATATTGAGTTAGTTATGTCAAAATGTTCCTTATTTTGAGCTCTTATGGAAGTACACATTTATTTTTATAAAATACGTTTACTTAAAACAGTTTTGTATAAAAAAAATAAATGAAAAGGGTATGGAATTTCAAACATTTGACAAACTCCTATTTTTCAGTTAGTGTCTTCTTCCAGATCAACGACGATATGATGATATACAATATCTGAAGTTGAGCTTGGCATTTGCATAGATAATCGTTACCGATTTAAAATGATAGAGGTCAGATGTGTCGTCGGAAAAAATTAAATCGCCATTTTTTCTCGACTACAAAAAATGCATCCGCATTACCATTTTCGTGATGGAGGTTCCGAAAACATTTCAATATTAAATTGTATGCGTCGTTTTGACCGCCGTGGACTGTGCGTGATGAAAACATTTCACAAAACCGTTTCGACGTTATGCGTCGGTAAAATGTGAAACCATAAGAAACCAAACGATGGCAAATAAAAGTCATTTTGAAGAATCACCTGGCAGCACGCATCTTTTCCTATTTTGACCAAAACTTGCCCATTTTGTGCAGCGTGCCCGAAAAAATCAGACACGTTAGATAATTATACTAATACTAAAAAGTTCAATATGCAAATGCGGTAAAATGATTTACGGTACTGATCACATTCTTTGATGATGTATAGACATAGGCAATGAACGAGGAAAATGCTCAAGACGATACGACTATCAGTCGGATCTTGGTTGCATCTCTGATAAATTACAAGGCATTCAAAGAGTTCACATCGTCCTATGGAAAGCGATTGGAACGCAATTGTTAAAAATATAAAACATTTTTTTAAATATTATTATTATTTAATTATCATTTAACTTCCTGCACACTAGAGTACATGCAACCAAGTCTTCAGGAATTTCTCCTCAGCCATTCCTGGCAAGAAACACACATAAATTTTGTCATGTTTAAATTCTTGTAAAAATACTTTTACCGATATTTTTTTTGTATACATCGCCTAATCATACAAAATATCATATAAGCAACCATGATTGTATTTATTTTTCATCAGTTGATAATACTAGCGATGCTCAAAACCGGTCCTCGTAAAAAAGTATTTTGTTTTTATAAACCTTATTTTTCATTGTTAAAACATTAATTTCATGAATAGGTATAATCTCTTTCCACCTGATGCTTCAAAATTAAAAAAAAATAATATCTGTTTAAAGTATCGGGTTATAAATAATTGCACTTTGTATTTAGATAGTATTCTCTTGGTACACTTGAACGTTTATTTCAATAATTTGAACTTTCGATTATATAATAATAACTTAGTACACTCAAACTTTGATTTTAATAGTTTCCACTTAGTTTCGGGTTCTTTTATCAAAGTGTGTTAAGTTGTAGTAGGTTATGTAAAGGTTGGTCTTGTTTGGTTTGTGTAATGTATTCTAATGCGTGAAGCAGAGACAATATACTCAGCCTAATATACTATAGAAGAATAAGTGACATTTCATTAAAGCTTCGTGCAACTATCGATTTCAAAGTGTGACTATTTATATTTAGTGGAAACTATTTTATCTGTGAAAATATCTTTTCGTAAGTGTAATATATTTCTTAAATGTTAAAATATTTTTTATTATGTGGGATCACTTTATTTTTAGTGAAAGAATTTGTTTTTTGTGGAATGTATTTGTTATAAGTGAAAACTATTTTTATGAAAGTGAATATGATCTAAACACAAGTGGATTTAATTGTAATCCTTAAGTATTTGATATATTCTACATCCGGGGCAATAACGTCACAAGCGCTTGAACAACAAATTTGAACTGAAATTAGTGTGCCAAAACGTGTCTAATAGTTTCCGTCGTATTGCAATTTATATCAATCATGAAACGATGTGACTCTATCAGTTTCAGAATCTTTACGCGCTTTTTCTGAAAAATATTGAGCTTTGCACTTATGCCGTTGTGACACCGGATGTGCGACATAGGACGTTTTACCAAGACAAAGCTATTGGTTTATATGCCAGTTCCAGTAGATTTTGTAAAAATCGAACCATATTATTAACTGTTACTATAAAATAAAAATTTCATTACTTAATAATTAAATTTAATATCATGCTGCAATACACAATTGTCACAAATACTACAATATAATACGGCAGTCTGCCTCATTTTGACGTATTTCAAAAAAATACAAAACTTTCTCAAGAACAAAATAGCTCTTTAGTTTATGCCCATCGTAAAGGAAACAAATTTTACGCCAAGTTATAGTCTAGGGAGAATAAAAAAGAGTAACATTCAAAATGAAACAAAACTTTTTCATTACTGTATTTTTTAGCCTCCCTGTATAGTCTTTTGTGATTAACTGCGACTTTAGTATGGAGTCATAAAGACATATTTAAGTGTTCTCTCGCTATAATACGTGTCCATAATACCTATTTACAAAATATAAAAAAGGTATTTTCGGCGCAACTTTTTACTAGGGCTTCCAAACCCGGGATCCGTGATCCCGAGCAATTAGTCAATCCCGTAATCCTGGGATCGACTCAATACCAATACCGGGATTCAGCATAAAATAGTAAAAAATATTTTTTATTAAAATGCAAATTGTTATCCGATGAACTATGAAACATAAAATGCAAATTATTCTTTTATAAACTATATGAACGTTTCCGGCGGCCAAGTACTTAACCATTTTCGATGTGTTCTCCCTTTAGCTCATATTTCGCGCCTACTGTAGACAGGGACAGGAAATTTATTGTTTTTCTGCATCATTATATACTAAAAACAGTTAACCACTATTCTATTTTTAAATGTATACGTGTGAAGCTTTGGTCATTTAATTGTAACATTTTTTCAATTACTAAAGAAAATAAGCGCTTAATTAAACACGAATATTCTGCTTGGAAATACTTTTTTCCTAATTATGAAGACACCTAAGTACTTACATATTTTACAAACATTTTTTATGTAATTGCACGTGTTCATAATTATTATGATTTTGTATGAACTGCAAATCTCTTTTCACTGCGTTTTATTTTTATTTTGTATGGACATTTTTATATTTTTTCCGTGGCTTCATTTACACGGCTTATCGTGGTACATATTATATATCTACAAAAAAAAATTTTTTTTGGTAAATTTCAAATACGAAAAAAAGTCAAACCCCGAAATCCCGAGATCAGAAAAGAGGTCCGGGATTGCATGCCCTACTTTATACATTTTGAGCATATTTTTTATACGAACTGTTTGTTGAGCTATCTTTTTTGATACGTCACTTTATTGGCAGTATGGGATTAGCATATGCGCCTAGGTATCTTGCTCCACCGTGCGGTATTTTAACGATGTTTTTTATATGAAAATAAGTAAATTCTTTCATAACGTAATAAAACACGCCTGAATATTGGTACAAATTGAAATTTTTCTTGGGTAAGAGGGGAATATGTACCACATACAAAAAAGGGCATGATAAAAAACGTTTACAATATTTCTAAATGGTTATAAATTGCACCTTGGATTAGATAGTATTAACTTAGAAACGCAAACTTTGATTTTAATAGTTTCCACTTAGCCATGATCTTTCAACAAAGTGAGTTAAATTATAGTTAGGGTTGGCTTGGTTTGGCTTGTGTAATGTATTCTAATGCGTCGAGCAAAGACAATATAGGCGGCCTAATATAGGGTAGAAGAATAAGTGACATTTCATTAAAGCTTCGTGCAGCTATCGATTTCAAAAGTGTGAGTATCTATATTGAGTGAAAACTATTTTGTCTATGTGAAAATATTTTTTCGTAAGTGTAATGTATATCTTTAATGTTAAAATATATTTTATTATGTGGGATCACTTTATTTTTAGTGAAAGAATTGGTTTTGTGTGGAATGTATTTGTTATAAGTGAAAACTATATTTATGAAAGGGAATATGATCTATACAAAAGTGCATTTAATTGTAGTTATTTATTAAATACATAATATTATTAGTGTAACGATAAACATATAATATGTACTAAGAAGAAAAACAATTAATTAACTATTATGTACATTTGAAGTGAATATATAAAATTTCTAATGTTCAGTATTAATCAATTTATTTTTACCATGTCCGCTCCCAGTGTGGAGCATATGGCCTCCTAATCGATGTATCTCAACCGATTTTTTTCTACGAAAACTGCTTGTTTGCCTGGTGAGAGGGAATTTTAGAAATCATAAACATTCATGCATACGAACAGAAGGCCATAAATCGATTGAAAAATCAATTGATGAAACTGTCCGCACCGGGACTTGACCCCCAGGCATCCGTAACCGTAGCCAACGATGTTAACCACTGCACCGCGGAGCCGTCCCCATTTAATGCATTATATTCTATTATGCATGGTAACTAGGCGTGACAAATTGACGGCTTTTTGTTTGGTTATGTCCCCTAGACTATGAACATGTCTTCAGGTCGATACTATACGTTTCCAACTGATTTTTTTTTTTTTAGATAATTTACATGCATCATTTACGGTTATAAGATAATAATGAAAATTATCTCCGTAGTCGATTTTTTTCCATGTCCGCTCCCTATGTGGAGCATATGGTCTCCTAATGGAGGTATCTTAACAGAATCTTTCTACGAGAACTGCTTGTTACTCAGTTGCTCAACCTCTCTTTTTTCGAAAAGAGTACGGATAGAAGGATAGGACTAGGACAGGACTAATGGTTAGCTAATCACTCTCGCTACGCCCCGTGAGGATGGAATGGGTGGGAGGGAGGAACAGAAATCCATAAATCGATCGAAAGGTCAATCTATGAAAACCTTCCGCACCGGAAATTGAACCCGAGACATCCGTAACCGTAGCCAGCGGTTTTAGTCTCGGGAATCAACATTCTAAATTTAAATTTAATTAAATTAAAAAAAAAACTATTTGTAATTGAGAATGCTAATTGTAAAATGATATTATATTGTCTGTCTTTCCTAAGTCAGTATAAATAGGTAAACTAAAATCAGTTTAAACATAGTCCTGACGATGGTGTAAAGCCAAAATGGCACATTATACACATCCTAAATTTCTGTGATTTTTCTTTTAAATAAAATACAATTTGCTTTGAATTATTTCTACATGTTTATTATTTATTATTTATCAACTGGTCCTGATTAAACATGTGGAAGTAGTATAAAACAAATTGTGCTTTATTTTAAAAATATAATGTCTTCCCACCAAGAATTGACAGTTCACACTGTAAAAACGTTGTAGTCCTCAATATCTTGATATTTTTACAAAGTACAAAAATTTTATTAATATGAACACTAATGTCAGCTTTGTAAAGGGAGAGTCACTTGACATTTCGTATATATGAAAAAAAATGTTCATTAATTCAATAAATTTCTCAATGTCATATCATATCATGACATTCCACTTTTTATGTAGGTACGACAAAAGCTATTATGAAGCCCTACATGTGATATGTACCGTTCGTTTCGATTCAGATCATGTAAAAATAATTATTTATGACTGTTGAAATGATTATTTCGAATGCATTATGTATGACCTTTGTTGACCTACATGGGCCGTCTGTGACTTGAAATAAGTTCAACAATAAAAAAAAACTAGCGGCACGTATGTCTCGAACACTTAAAAAGGGCTCACTATGAAAAATATATCTCGTAATACTGACTTTAAAAAGTTGTGCTCATTAGCGAGTGTGGCTGAAAATACCATTTAAAGATGACCTGACTAGACTTCTATATAGCTATCACAAGACAGATATGCACGTGAGAAATCTAAAAACAATAAAAAACTTGACTGAAAATTGCGCTTAAAAACAACGAGTGAATGTAGAGTGCTTGATAATACATAATATAAGTGCAAAACGGGTTAGGGGGCCACCATATATGACGCGATACTCTAGGTGAGGAAGTCTGATAGGATGTGAAGATTTGTGACGGTGGAGGATGGGGAGGCTAGAGAAAATGTGAGGTCACATAGTAAACCAAAAATATAAAAGTAATTAATGATACAACGTTGGCGTCCGTAGTGCAGTTGGTAGCGTCGTTAGCTACGGTTACGGATGTCTCGGGTTCAATTCCCTTTCATTTACTCCCTTAATTTCATAAATTGATCTTTCAATCGATGCATAGATTTCTGTTCGTAGTCTGAGTGTTTATGATGTCTAATACTAACTCCCTCCCACCCATCCGATCCTCACGGAGAGTAGCGAGACCGATTAGCTAACCGCTAGTCCTGTCCTAGCGCTATCCTTTTATCCCTTAAAAAAAATGCTTGAGCAACTGAGTAACAAGCAGTTCTCATAGAAAAATTCTGTTGAGATACCTCCATTAGGAGGTCATATGCTCAACGCTAGGAGCGGACATGGATAAAAAAAGATACAAGTCAGTTCGAGTCCATTCGTGTGCCCGAATGCCTGAAGATGCCGAAAGGCGAAGCCCGGGTCGTTAGTGACAAAATACATGGAAGTGTACAAAATCTCAATAATCCAAATTTGATATTGAAATTCCATCAAGCACCCTCAGTCGATGTCTTAAATTATTAGATACAATATTGTATGAGAACGATAATTTTATGTTACAGAATGATCAAAACAAACTCAGTAATTTAGATTCTAGCTTCCCTAGAAATCATTCATGAGGACCTCGAAATTCGTGGTTTTTTCATATTTTAAATTTTGTGATCGTTAAAAAATGTTAATTTTTTTTGATTTTGAAAGATTTTTGAATATTGTTTCTTGGTCTTATTTTACTTCCTCTTCCTCTATATTTTTGATATTAATAGCGTCAACAATATGTAAATCGTCAAACGGGAATAAATATTAAAAAAAACTGTTTTTTAACGTTTAGGTGTCAAAAATGTGACGTAATATAGAGACAGGAGGGACAAAGTATAAAAATAGCCAAAATTTGTGAAATCGCATATGGCTTTAATGAACAATTTTATAGGACACAGTAAAACTTTAAAATTTAACCAACAAGTGGAATTTAGCAATAATTCCAAAATACTCTTCGTTACATTTATTTATTAGTTTTTTCTACATACTCAAAAAATTCTTATATTTTGCGATACACAAATTGAAATTAGTTTACAAATACACAAGTTACTTTGCGTCTCTTTGCAATTGTGATTACATTTGCCCGACATCTAGAGACAATAATACGAACAAAATTGGATTCATAACTCTACACCGCCAAAATATTACAAATGCTTTCGGGGAGAAGAAATAGCCTTTATTTTTTTGGACTACAGTGCCGTAGTTAAAACATTTAATAATAGTTGCTAAAATTTGCTTGCTTTAAGCGGTAAAGCGCTCCAACTCTTTACTGCATTGCTACAACGTGCACAAACACCGGTCAGTAATTATGAAAAGGGCCCAAAATCACGTACACTTCAGTAAGTAATTGTTTTATTTTTATTACTAAATGTGTTTTCAAATTTGTAACGCAGTAAAGAAATTTTAGGTACGGTTCTATGATCAGAAAGGTGATGAATCATCATAGGGCCTATGTCAATCGATACAATAATGGCTTTTTTGGCGTAACCTTTGTTAATACTTATGTAGGTAATAGTTTTATAACCCGTGTTGTGTTATAGATAATTGCATAAAAAGTGTTCTTTCATCATAGTTTTTGGAATATTATTCCAATTGTTGAATGTTTGACATGATTAAGATAGTAGCTGATGATGATGCTGACGATTAAAGCAGTTCAGAGTTCGTTCAGCGAGTGACGACAGAAATCACGTTCGGCAGTCGATGCATAATGAATCCGGATCTTCCTTCTTTGCTTATCTATATTGTCGCGTCGACCTACTTTAACCGTCAATTTCTTGCTTTGATGATTGTCCACCTGTTGAGCAGCGTCTGAATATCGAATATCGGTTAAATATTTATATTATCGGTCGAAAAATTGGCCAATTATTTATGCTTAGTTGACGAAGAGAGAGTAGGGCGAAAAAAAAACGAAACGACACAAATCACATCTGTCTCGCTCGCCGCTCGAGGGATGACGGTGTAGGAGCGGGGAGAAGCGGGGTGCGGGCTTCAACACACTTCAAGGCCCGCGTCCTGGGACAAGGACAAACAAAGGAGAAACCAACTGTTTCTTCGTCTTCCATTAAAACCCCGGTCGTTTATCCGCGTACTCATCTGATTTATTGCAATTAGCTACAGTTTCACAAGACATTAGACACAACAGAATTACATACTTTTAATTTAAACTGTGTAAGTGGTTTTATCGTAATCGAAGGGATCAGGCGTTGCCGCGACTTCCCCCCCGGAACGGTCGGACTCCACTGACTCTGGCAGGATCGCAGGCGCTTCCCCCCCACTTCAAACTGCAAATCAACAACATCAACCAACAAATCCGACCCCCACCCTTAACGCCTCAGCAGGGGTATTACATTCTTAAATTTTCATTAATAGGAAGAGTCTGCAGATTGGTTTTGAAGACCCTGTCCGCCCCATAAGTACGGGGCGGTGTCAAATCACCACACTCCCAATGTTCAATAACCGTCTGCAGCTCTTCCAGCAAAATATAAAATAAGCTCAAAAATAACGTAAAAACAAACAGGAATGTCAATCATAAAAACCACAAAAATAGAAATGTCAAATTAAACATAAGCACTAAAGAGAAATTTCAACTCAAACACAAACACAGAATGGAAATGACATATCGAACACAAACTAACGTTCTAAACTGCAAGAAATTCTGTAAATACGCGCATAAGTCACTAAGCGAAGTGGCGCGTTCGTCGGCGTCGCGACGTCTCATCAGGCGGCTTTGGCGGTGGCGCAAGTTTGCGCAACGAAGATTCCCACTTAAACTTCACCGGATCACTGAACGGCGTATCGGGTGGCTTTGCGGCCGGCCGTAATATCGTCAGCGTAGGCGGCGACTCCAGGCTTATCTCCCACAGTTCGGGTGGCAGGGCGGATGGTCGCAACCTTTTTATCATAGGCGGCGACTCCAGGCTCATCTCAGGCAGCTCTCTAAGCTGCATATCGGGCGCACGCTTGCGTAGCACTTCGGGTGATGGTCTACCAGACGGCCAAACGTCGGGTGGCATCATAGGCAGCGGCTTACCCGGTGTACGCATATCAAGCATGGCCGCAACCAGCGGCGTCGTTATCAGCGGCATTACCAGCGGCTGCGTATCTGGTAGCTGCTCATCCGGCAGTATCGTTACTGGCGACCTCGCATCAGGCACTGTCGACTCAGGCAGCGACATCTCTGGCACTATCTTTGCGGCCAGTGGTGTAACTAGCAACGAAACATTGATCAGTGTCGTTACTTGCGACTTCATATCAGGCAATGGCCCCTCAGGCAGTGACATCTCTGGTAATTGCTTAGCGGGTAGCGGTGTAAATAGTAACGGCAAATCAATCGGTGTCGTTACTAGTGGCTGCGAATCAGGCAGTGGCGTAATTGGCAACTGCAGACTAGGCAGTAGCGTTACTGGTGCCTTTTTCGCCCGGCGGGGTGGTCGAACGGGCTTCCAGTTCTCGTCCAAGGGCTGGTCTCCGACCTCACCGTCACTGGTGGCAGCCACGTCGGGAATAAGGGCGGCGATGGCAGATAGTGAATGTATTTCACCGGCGTCTTCCTCTAGTCCGCTTTCGGAGCTAGGGTGTCGTTGCACAACGTCGGGGGCTTGTTCGACTGTCTGGCCATCTTGCTTTCCTTCAGTGTAGACGGGCTGATTTCGAGGTGTGGGCGGCAATTCGGTTTCATGAGCGGACGTCGGCGCGATTCCACTTTGAATCGAACATACGGCGTCCAAGTTTAGTGACGTCACAACTTCGTCATTCGTAAGTACCGGCACGTACGCCGGTGTAGAGGCGACTTCGTTACGACCCGTTAACTCGACCGTTTCGTAGCGTGGTGACGTCATGACGTCATCCACTGGCGTCGCGATGATGTGCGCGGCTTCGTAGCCGGGCTCCTCTTGGCCTCCCTCGTATCGGAGGACGGCATCAAAGAGTTCGTTCAACGTTCTCCAAGAGCGCTGACTCATCTCTCGCTGGTCTCTCGGCAGCATCAGTCTGTGGCAGACCTTCGCCAATTGTTCCGAGTCATCACTCGGGACGGCGTTCCGGGCTAGGTCCCGTTTTATTAACATAAAAAGGACGATTGGTTCGTCCTCACGTTGCCTCGTCGTCATCAGCGCAATCCTGTCACGAGCTCGGCGGTTCTCGTCACTATAATGATCGATAATAGCAACCTTGAACGTCTCCCAGTTAGCTGGCTTCTCGCGGAGCGCTGTGAACCAGCTTTTGGCCTCTCCTTCCAAGATGTCGGCAGTCTGTGCCACCCAGGACGATATAGGTGTCCCGGTTCTAGGGAGCGCTCCTTCACAATACTCCAGGAAGCGCTCTGCGGTCATCATCGGGTCTCCATCAAACCTCATGCCGGTTTGCGAAAGCTTGGTTATTGGCGGGCGGATGTAAGTAATCTCTTCCTCGTACATCCGGTCATCGTCAGCTTCAGACTCATGTGATGAGTAGGGCGGATCCTCGGCGTACATCCGATCGTCGTCTGCGTATTCGTATGACGTGTCGCGCGATCCGTCGGCGTACATCCAATCATCGTTAGCATATCGATTCGGCTTATAGCGAGGCTCATCGTACATCCGGTCATCGTTAACGTATTCCAAGGTGTCGAACCTATTCGACGTGTACCGCGAATTATCTACGTACACACGGTCTCCATACGTGTATTTCGAAGTATTTTCACGTGGTTTGTTTACGTAATTCCGGTTTACATATGTTTGTTCCGAGGTATTGTCTCTACAATAACGGGGTTTGTTTACGTATACCCGTTTATCATATGATTCCAACTGATTCGGCACATAACGGGGCTTTTCCGCACACATGCGGTCACTATAAGATCCGACTTGACTCGGCCTATATGCGGACTCATTTTTATTCCTCCGGTTCCTTCTTCGGCCGGATGGCTTCGGCGGATATCGCGGAACTTCCTCGCAATTTCGCCATTCGCATTTTCTATGCATTTTTGTATTTCCACATTCACTTTCCGTTGTTGGGCGCCACAGGGAGTTTCACCCTGACTAATTGCAATCTTCCGGCTAGCGTCTCAGGTCGTCAAGTCCTGAGGTATTTAAACCTCCACGGCCCACGTTGCAGGCGACACTTGAGAGAGTAGGGCGAAAAAAAAACGAAACGACACAAATCACATCTGTCTCGCTCGCCGCTCGAGGGATGACGGTGTAGGAGCGGGGAGAAGCGGGGTGCGGGCTTCAACACACTTCAAGGCCCGCGTCCTGGGACAAGGACAAACAAAGGAGAAACCAACTGTTTCTTCGTCTTCCATTAAAACCCCGGTCGTTTATCCGCGTACTCATCTGATTTATTGCAATTAGCTACAGTTTCACAAGACATTAGACACAACAGAATTACATACTTTTAATTTAAACTGTGTAAGTGGTTTTATCGTAATCGAAGGGATCAGGCGTTGCCGCGACTTCCCCCCCGGAACGGTCGGACTCCACTGACTCTGGCAGGATCGCAGGCGCTTCCCCCCCACTTCAAACTGCAAATCAACAACATCAACCAACAAATCCGACCCCCACCCTTAACGCCTCAGCAGGGGTATTACATTCTTAAATTTTCATTAATAGGAAGAGTCTGCAGATTGGTTTTGAAGACCCTGTCCGCCCCATAAGTACGGGGCGGTGTCACTATCCACTATATTTGATCCAGAAAATTGGCTAGAAAGAATGAGTTCATAACTTCAATTACTTTCTTACTGCCATATTTTTAACCGCTTCCGAAGAAGAGGTTGCGAGACTGATTTACAACCAAATAACTTTAAATATCTACTGTTGCAATGCTTACTTAAGAGTCCACCCAGTCAATTTCGATATCGGACTCACTGAATTCACAATAACTGTGTGTATTTTTATGTTAAATAGGACGCTAACCACCAATCTTCAACTATGTTTTTCTCTTAAAATAGCGATTATTACAAGTATGATTTATTGATCAACCTAGAATCCAACATGCTAGAACGTTGAAACCTTCTTAATTGTTATTATTATGCTTGCTTTCGTTAGACAATGAAAATTGACACAATAAAATGGTATTAAAAATCATATCTATATTTGTCGCCCCAGAAAGGCCGCTGGTAAACAAACACACACTGCAGGAAGGAGAAAGAAAGAACATCTTGGAGGCAGGCACAGTGTGGTGGCCATATTATTATGCTCAAAATAGGGAGTGGAAATGTCTAAAGAACCGAGTGATAGATAGATAATACTCTATCGAATTATATTTTATCAATTACTCTAACATTTACATGTATATCGATTATTAAATTGTGGCATTATTTAATAGATGTCACTAGTGGTAAATTTTCGCCGTTGTTCTCAATGTACAAGTCAATATTTGGACTGTCATTTTTTAATACAATTTGTGAACGAAGCAACATTAAATACTAAAAGAAAAATTCATGTATAATTATTATTGATATGCACTGACTAAGGATTGCAATACCAGTCATTATTGAAACCGGGATCACAGTATAGTTTCAATACTGAAATAAAAGTTTTGAATGTGAAAAATACCGGTTATTAAAATTTAGTGGATAAGTAAATATAATTGATCTTTGACTTATTATAAAAAGTTTTTGGATGCGAGTTTTATAAGCCACCAGACGAGCACTTCCTGTTCTAGGTGTCATGACAATACATGTCGATATTGTCCTTAAAGTGATGAGTATTAACTTACAGGCCATCTATCATACAGGAGGATTTTTCATATCTTTCGTACCTCTTATCGAATTCGCTATTCGCAATTGGCAGTATTTCTTTCTAATTTGTATTTCGTATTACCGGTAATTAATTGCAAAATACCGATATTGACGTATTCGTACGGTTTTACCAACCCTATATCCGAC
The DNA here is from genome assembly GCA_022494535.1 of Himalopsyche phryganea. Classification (NCBI taxonomy): domain Eukaryota; kingdom Metazoa; phylum Arthropoda; class Insecta; order Trichoptera; family Rhyacophilidae; genus Himalopsyche; species Himalopsyche phryganea. The sequence continues at coordinate 279,989 of JAGVSL010000071.1, forward strand.
GACACGCTTCTAATTTTTCTTTAATACAATAATAAGGAAATAATTTATTAACCTGCAATGTTTCTCAAGTCTAATTAGGGCAATGTCAACATGTGAAATAAAACCATTGATCATGGTGCAGCGTTGTCTAAATTTTTAATTAATGGTCGCTCAGAGTGTAAAAAATTACATGGCTTTTAGTAACAAACGAATATTTAATACCCTCTTAGCATATATTTTTTTTATCTTGATTTCAAATAAAGTCGTAAATCTTTGTTCCGACATTTAGTTTTTTTTTTTTATTATTTTATGAAGGCGTTAAATTAAACGCATTTTGCCACTGATTTTTTTTCTATTTAAACATTTATTTTTTTATTGTTGTCCGTAGGAACGTTACAATCGCTATAAATCTTTAAATTTGTTGACTAGACGCGCTTGGTTGAATGTGCGATTAAAAAAAAACAGGTAAAAAAACAAATTATTCACAAATTGGTTTTTTAATCTCAATTTAGAGAGTGGGTGTAATATAATACAAATGTAAACATTTTTTCATTTCGGCCATAACATTCATTTTACACTTACAAAAAACTAGTTTGACAAAATATAATCATTGCCAAAACAAAAATACGTAATGTAAATCCAGGTTATACTGACAGAACAAATTAAGATTTTCTGTTTAAAATGTCAAAATGTATGCAATTTTATGCTCTACGTAATGGTAAAACGTATGAAGTCATAGAGTATAATGGCTTTAAAAAATAACAGTATTAGAGTCATATTTTTGTAATTATTTTATTCTGGCAGAAAAATTATGCACTGTAACTCATCGATCCCAAACCTTATAATTTGTATGCAAAAAAGATTATTCTTTATAACTTACAATCTCTAATCACAAACAATAAAATTGTACTTGGAAGAAAGAGTACTTTGAAAAAAAATAATGTTTTAAATGCGATTATCTCAGAACTTGTTTTTATGACTGAATGCCTTCTGTCAGTTTACTCTCGTTATGGAATACGCCCAGAACCTTTAATAACGCAAAAGATATAGATTGGTATTGTAAATAAACACTTTATTTATAGATTGTGTATATTTGTCACGTAGATACTAGCTTCACTACTCTGCTACATAAATATGTTTGGATGTTATCTTCCTCCGTTCATTAATCTGCAAGGGAAAGATGTAGCGAACTAAAAAAAAATACTTTTTTCGAATTTACGCACGAACACAATTATTAACTGTCACCGTTTGAGATTTTTTTGTGTGACAAATAGATAAAATATTAAGAGATCATGTTAAAAAAAAGTTTTTTCTATGGCTTACTATAATATTTACTATGCTTTGTGCTATTATAACTATAATATCCACTAAGTAATGATTCGTTTTTTTCTTAAGCATTTTGTGAAAAGTTTTATTAGGGTCCATAACTGAGAACGCACCGCGTTAATGACAATGATTCGTATAAATCGATCCGACTCTTGTCGTGAAGGGCACGTTCGCTGGACGAATCCATTTTTGACGGAAAGGGGTGGCTCTGACGGTGCGGGAGTCCGATTTTTGATTTTCGGAGAGAACCGTTTGAGAGTCGCCGGCCCCCGTGACCGGCACCGTTGACGTTGTGGATTGTTTGTGTTTGTTTTTAAATTGGACTAAAATAAATAAGTGTTGAACCGGATTTGAAATAGTGTTTGTTTGAGATCCCAGACCTTCCAGGACGTCGATAACCGACCATTCGCCTCTCTTCGATTCGGGCCTTCTCGTGTTGTGTATTTAATGAAACGAGAGGTAGAAAAAATTACAAAATATTTAGACTTAAGCTATTAAGTGATGTTATGTTCAGGGGTGTGGATTCGTTTCAGAAAAAACGCGACTCCGACTCCAGCTCTCACATTGACCAACAACCCAACTCCGATTGCGACTCGGTCTCCGACTCAGATTACGACTAAAAATAGTCTATTTTGTCAGGTTTCTTTCCTTCCTTTCCTATTTATGTGGAATTGATTTTCCATTTGATACCTGATTTGATACCTGAGTTAACATCAAAATAAGGATTAAAGCAATTCTCGAAATGTTTACTCAGGTATCAGTGTGGCTCTCAGACGTATAATATCTTACCTCGTAAATAATATTTGTCGTATTTGTATCTTCTATATAAACGTTAGACACTGTTTACTGTCTGTCAGTTCGAGTCCATTCGTGTGCTCGAATGCCTGAAGATGCCGAAAGGCGAAACTCGGGTCGTTAGTGACAAAATACATGGAAGTGTACAAAATCTCAATAATCCAAATCTGTATTGATTTGTTTATAGTTTTCACATAAATGTAATCCTAAAATTTCGCTCTAGGATGAATGGTTTCACACAACTGGCAAAAAGTAAAAAAAATGTTACCAGGATAAAAAACGCACATAATCCTAATCTTCGATTATAATTTTCAAATATTAATGTTATGCTAGTAATATAACATAATTAATGTTGTTTGCCAAATTTATTTAATACGTTTTGTACTTAACCAGAAAATCCTTCAAAATATGGGCTAATAAAGCCTCTCCTAATCTGATTAGGGTTTAGGTGGTATAGGCGTATTATGTAGATTAGCTTTCAAAAAGTGACCGATATATTTTGTTTTGTCACCCCTATGAAGCCATAAGGTTATTTGACTTGGGAATATATTTTAATATTTTTTAGCTATCTTCCTTTTGTTGGCCGTGTAGGTGTATTTACAAAAGAGTGGATTTTTAACAAAAATAGTAATTTTAAGTCCATTGAAAACATTTATTTTTTGCAAAATAGATGTGATAAATAATATAGATTAATTATCAAAAATGTTTACACCTTTCTAGATTAATTTGTATAAAAAAATTACCACGCCGTTCCTAATGTGAGAGCATATACCTTCCTAATCAGGGTTGCCAGACGTCCTTATTTAAGCGGGACTTTTCCGATTTCAAGAGACAAATCTCGAGTTCCACATTGCTTCTAAAAATCCTGATTTAACAAAATTTGTAAGAGAGAGTTCTTGAAATATCGTGTGCGCTCTTGTTGTCATAAGTTTAGCAACAATTTGATCAAAATTATGTATTTTTTTTCATTTGTACTTAGTTCTTTATTTTTTTTGTTTTTTGATTGCTTGAAATATTGAATGTTTCGATTTTTGATTTTGGATATCTTGCAGCCTTGCTCCTAATGGAGTTATGTAAACAGAAGTTTCTCTACTAAAACTTTTTGTTACTCAGTTGCTAAGCCTTTCTTTTTCGAAGAGATTAGGGATAGAAGGATATGGCTAGGACAGGACAAGTGGGTTGCTAGTCGCTCTTGCTACGCCCCGTTTTTGGGATTAAATGGGAGAGAGGGAATTTTTGACATTACAAACATCCAAGCCTATGAACAGAAATTTATAAACCGATTGAAAGACGAAGCCAACAACGTTGACCACTGCACCACGGACCTGTCAAAAAAACATAGTGGACTATTGATAGTGTTGAAGTGGAGTAAACGGTTTTTTGCAAGCAATTATCTCATATATTAAATAGCTGACCACTTGTCAATATTTGTTCAATATGCTTGGTGCGAATGATGCACATAAATATATATAGAGTAACTGTAGCCAATGTGTTGATCCGCGATAAAAGTTTGGTGGTCCTCAGAGAAATCTGACATTACTTGAATTTTCTAATCCACAGCAAACCAAATCCAGAAAAAATCGTCTGACTCTCGTAACACATCTGACGTTCGAGTCTGTTACATGACACGAGTAATACAGTAGGCGTGATAAAAGTGCGGCTTACGGATGTGTTGAGTTCAATATATTAGGTGGATATAAAGGTGGTGTATGTTTATTTTCTTTTCATTTGGTGCATTTTTAAAATCTTAACCATATATTTTCTTTCATTTAGTATTTATTGAACTAAATTGAGTTTAACTTTTCTAAATTTCTTCTCTTTTTTATTTTAGATTCAAATATATTAAGCCCGTAACGAGTGAAAAGAAGCGGAACAACAATCGCATTAGAAATGTTTGATGCTAAAAGCTAAAAGTCTATATATTGTATTTAAACTATATTTTTTTATTGTTGTGTTGTATCCACATCTGTTTTATTAATGAAGCTTTTATAATTTAATTTAATTTAATGAATTTAGTGGTCCGTGAGCCAAAAAGTTTGCCGGTCGCTGATATAGAGAGAGTGTGTGTGCTACTTTACAGATAGACAGAATCAAGACCATTATATATTATTATATTGCAATGTATATGAATAATTGTGTAGAAATGTTTCCGCGTATTTTATTATTCTTACATATCGATAGATTCTCAGAACCGAAATCAAATTATTCAAACAAAAACACACGTTTTATCTTTATTATTTTTAAATGAAAAACAAACGATAATGGTGCTTATCTAGTTGAAAATCAGATAAATTTCATATTGTTAACTGTAAACCGTTAGTGGAACGACATTTTCATGTTACACTTCTTCCGCCTGTGGCATCCTTCACTTGGTCGCTCCAGTGAGTTGGGGACCTTTCGCCTCCCCTTCTGCCTTCGACCTTTCCTGTGACGACGAGCCTCTCAAGATTTTTAGCGAAACAAGAAACGGCCGAGAGTCTAACCTGGATTTGGAGCTCTGTCAGGATAGATGCGTTTGTGCGCTTGGCCGTCGATGGTATGCGAAGCATCCTTCTCCAGCATCAGGTTTCCCTTATTCCCATCTATAATAATTGGGCAATTTCCAATTCATAATTAAATTACCTAAAGGGAAGAAAAAGTGCAGCATGTTGTGAAGCATATTTACTCGTTATTGCTTTATAGAGGGCGGTCGTGAAACAGTGGCTTCATACACGTAACGAGTGGAAGTGGGACAACCAACACATGTATCAAAAAATTTCCGTATACCAGGAAAACGAAATGTGTTGCTTTTTTGAGATAAATAGCTCTCTTGTCCTTGATTATTTCATTTATAAAAACATTATTATTAGTATAAAAAATAACGAATTTGTCATCGTCAACCTTTTTTAATATCTAGCATATAAAAAATACAAAAACTGTAAGAAAAAATAATCTATTGAATAATAAGTATGTAACACTATATCATTGTATGTTTCAATGATACGAAAGTTTTTTTTTTATTTTAAAATGTAGTAAACATATCCAGGTTTTTTTTAATATAACGATCAAAATTCATTGAAAAATATGTTTTTATTAATTGATGATCATGTTGCCTAGACACGCAAGTAAATGATGTAAAATATTTAAATCTTTTTTAATCACTTCCGCTTACAATAAATAATATATTTTATACGTAATATTATGTACATGCCATATAACAGTGTTCTATTAAAGTTTCCGTCTTTTCTATTTATGTGATGTGTTTCCATCAACGCTTGGTGCAAAGGAAATAGTACCTAGTTTAAATATGAATACAAAACTTGATTAAAATCATCAAATAAAATTAACATTTGCGTTTAGTTTTTGAAATATTGGATGTGAAAGTGGTAGACACACAATGGTGTGGACAAAATGGTACTTATAAAGTTGTGTCGACGAAATTGTTAGCAGATTGGCATATACTGTGACAAATGTTTCGTTTCTTTGATAACGGACGTGAGAATCCCACCGCAGCCTTCATTTTTGTATTTTATAAGCTTGGAATTATAATCCTTCTTTACGTTATAAATAAATAAACCTAGGATACAGTCAGTCTGATGATGCTTCTCAAAGAGGCGAAACACGTGTCATAGTTGGTAACACAACCACTGGAATAACAAATTTAATATCCCAAAGGTTTAATTGATAAAAATACATATTGATTTTTCCAGGACTTGAACCTTGATCCATTTGACTGCAAGTGTAAAGTTTTAACCACTAGAATACAAAGAGCGTCCAGCAACCAAATCTTGGGATATATAGAAGAACATAATAGGCAAGGGTAACCAAAAGTTATATTGAAAAATAATCAGTACCAAAACATATTGATGGATGCATTTTATAACTAAGTATGTAAGGGCCGATATATTTAAAGGAAAATTCGGAAGCCCTGAAATCAAAAATTTAATATATACCAATTTAATAATTTTAAACTAAATTAACAATAACATAATATTATCTAATTGAGCTTGCGTGCCATGTTTGCCTTTTATTCAAATTCGAAATTCAAATTTCAAAATCGCATCCATTGTTGTATCAGAGAGCGGGAAAATCGGAGGCCATTTAAATTTTCGGAATAATGATAATAATAACCATTATTGTTACAAAATAGTTCCAATTACAAAACCGCAATAGAGGTCGTGCATTTTGGGTAAAGGGCCTGGCTTATAGGTACAATAATATCTATCGATGAAAATCCTTGGTCTGGTTTGATAAAAGAATAAATTATACACATATTAATTTGATAAATTTGTGTGAACGTGTATGTGGTATATTGACAAATATGATAATGTTATTTACTACGTTTTGACAAAATGTCATTAGCGTATCGTTATGAAAACATACGCACAGTAAATGTAATAAATTCATAAATTTGTTTTAACGAGAAAGCTTCCCAAAAAATTGAAGCATATTTACATTTGATAGTTATTTTAAGATTATAGATTATAAAATGAAACACAACACTTCCAACGGCACTCAATCTTTTATCCACTTCTACACTCTTCATATTTACATCCCGTAATAGAGAAGCGTTACACGTTTTTATATCAATCATTGCCACGGGTAAGTACTACAGTAGTAACTTACTCAACTCTTGGTTGCTATGTAATAAAGCGTTCTTAAAAAAATACTTACTTTAACGGGTATCTCTAATAAATGAAAGAGATTTTTTATAAAAAAAAATATGAACTAGAGAACTGTTTCAATCATTAATTTTTGGAGAACGTTTGAGATAATACTAAATGCTTGCTTGAGTTTAATACGATACATCATTTTTTTTTCGTTAGCCTCTCTGGAGTAAGAGCTTCACCCTAGCAATCAGAAGGGTCTGGACTTAAGTCCCAGTAAGGTCCAATATCAAATTACAAAAACAAATCAACTAAGCATTTCATGGGATCTTGGACTAGGGTTAGACCACTGTTTCTTAACCTGTGGTCCGCGAAGATTTTCTTAAATTTCAAGTAATAAAATAACAAGCATACGGTGTTTGCAAAATTGACTGTTTTGAAGAAAAAATCAATTATATAAATATTTATTATTTTATTCCAATGTTGATGGTCCGCAAAATATTTTTTGATTTTTTGGTGATCCGCGGATGTAAAAAAGTTAAGAAATAGTTGGATAGACGATTCTTTTCCTAGAGTTGATATCGAGTAAGCTTAAAAAAACAATTCTTATTTGAGTTTATCTTGTATAATTTAAAAATTAAAAAATATCCAGTGCCTTTGAATTTAATGCTAGATTTTTTTTAAATTCTTATTAATATTATCATAGTTTATAATATTACCATTCCCAAACTAAACACTTGTCTACAATAGGTTAATGATATAACATAATATTTGTGGGGAACTAATCAAGATGGATGGCAACCCAGATAAGATGACAAAACTGGACCAGAAGCATAGACACGGTCAGAAGGCGCATTACCTTACAATACTGTTTCACTGACCGTTGATCGTTGACGGGTCCGCCCGTAATTTTGCACAGGTTGACGGCCGCTCTATTTTTCAATTAAATCTCTATACTAATACGTGCTAAGAACACGATATTTATGTATATTTGTGATCCCGTTGACAATCAGAGTGTACTCTGATGATGACGATTATTTTGGCATGGATGCTTGCGTACGTCATTGATACAATAAAAATTCTTGAAAAAATTTAATTCAATTAATTTAAATAGCTCAGCACGAAAAACGTTAAAAAATAAATAATTACCAAAATAACAAAAGGCACACTGGCGGAAAATAACCAATCTACACTGACATTTTGAATATCGTTTTCGATTCCGGAAAAGTCTCGAATGACACGAATGAGCTATAATTAAACTCGCACATTTTCGTATGAAATAATAAAACTATAGAAATAATACATAATTAAAGTTATCCGATAGCAATGGCCGGGTTAGGTGTGACGTGAGCCAGCGAGCCCACAATTAGTGTCACGTCAAACGCCATAGTAAAACACAACAGTGGTGTCTTATCTCTGATCGACACGCATTTTCGGTAGGTACACACGAAAAACCCGAAAACAGAGAACCAGTGCCCGCCGTGACGGTCATACACACGTCTCCCCACAGCTTCTAAAATTGTTTTTAATTGAATATTCTAAAAATTTAAATTATCAAAGTCGTAAGTTTAATTATCTATGACCCGGACCACGGCTGATAAGACTTTTCACATTGTAAGGCGACATTAATTCTGTGAATTAGTTTGAAAATTAATTGAAAAATATAATAAACAATTTGGATAATGTCAAAAGGCCACACTGAATAACTAGAAAGCCGCAGATTCACTATCTCTAAAATAACCTGAACAATAACTTTTTTGTACTAATGGTAATAAAGCAGTGTTTTTAGTTTCTAATAAGACATGTATTTCGGCGTCACACCATTGTCAGAAATATGATGCGTGATGCACGTATTATAACTATTAAATGTAATAATTATTACATAATCATTTTGTGTTACGTGGTCTACTACCAAAGCCTCCTAATGGAGGTATCTGAACAGAAGTGTCTCTGAGAGAACTGCTTGTTACTCAGTTGCTCAACCTCTCTTTTTTGAAGATAGTAGGGATAGAAGGATGTTCACGGACAGGACTAGTGGTTAGCTATTTGCTCTCGCTACGCCCCGTTGTTCGGTTGGTTGGGTGATAGGGAATTTTACACTTCACATACATCCACGTCTACGAATAAAAATCTAAATATCGATTGAAGAATCAATTTATGAAGCTGTCTGTACTGGGATTCGTAACTGAAGCCGATGTCGTTGACCACGGATTCGAATTAAGTCTTTAATTACACTTATAATTACGTTTTACTTTGATATACTGGAAGTGGAGTTTTGTCAGTAACTACCATAACAAGCTTTTATAATAGCGGTTACTCCGAAATAGTAAACGTTCTGTAAATATTTATTTATTGATTACAACTCCATTATTTATTTATAAAGTAACTAAGTATTTAGGTCTACAAGATTTTTATCAGTTTGTCTGTGAACTTCTGAGCTTCTTGTAATGGTTTAATTAAATGATGAATATATGTTATTTTAGTCACCTGGGAGTTGGAATTTGCCTTGATCAATGGAATAAGTGAGATGATAAAAAATTGTCTAACTCTTCTTAAACAGTGTAAAAAATTAAGCTTAATTAAGTTTAGGCAAACTGGTAAAATGTTTTCATAATTGAATAATGTTATTTTTACCTTATCAATTGTATTTATATTTTTTACAGTATGTTAATTGACCATTAATGGGATTAGTTACTGACCAAATAATTAGTTGCCTTTTGTATATAATGCTGAGGGATTATTTAAGTTGCTGGCCATATATATACTGACTAGGTAAAACACTTATTGACCAATTGATTACGTTACTGATAAATTATTTAATTAAATGTTCAAATGAATTCAAAAACATTTGAAAAGCACTCTTTCACGAGAGCAGAACAAGTGACCTAGAACGTCACGATACAAAGCTTTTTTTTTATTCCATGAACTATTGTTTTAATTAAAGTGGTAATATGGAATAGTCAAATAACAAAAGTTTATTCAAATTCAAATTCTGAACGCACGCTGATTTTTTTGTTTTGTGTTGAAATGTAAAATATCTGTCCTAAACAGTTACGAAATTACCTAACATTGCAAGTCAAAAGAAACTATAGTGAAATATTAATTTAGAATTGAATACATTATGTTAACATTGTATGCTCCATTCTCTTTTATCGTATTTCGTATATATTGTATTAGGATAAGCTTTGGCATAAAAAAATCAATGTTTGATCCAACTGTCATAATTATAAAAAACGTTAAACAACTTTAAATGACATTATCAACGATCAGTGTGACTGATAAGTATCGATTAGGGATGCCAACTATTTGTCATTATCAACTATTCGGATATCAAATAATGAAAATGAAACTATTCGAATAGTTTCTGTATGAAAATCATATTAAAAATTCGATTCGAATAATTAATAAAATATCGTTACATTTATACTAAAATAATAATGCAAATTGTAAGAAATTGAGCTTATTTATAATACAAATCATATATTTAATCATTGATACATATAATATTTTCTGAAGAATGAAATACTTTATTAATACGCGATTTAGACAATTTTCATTTCGAATTGAAGCTTCAAAAATATAGTATTTTCAGTTTAATGTTAAAAGTTGAGAGTTGAACGTTGAAAATATCACAGTTGACCTAGAAATGGCAGTCAAAATGAGATGTGAATTTTTTTCATCCCTGCTGTACAACGTTTGGGAGGAGTTCTTGTGACCGACAGACATACAAACAAACAAACATACAGATTTCTACATGTATTTTGTGCAATACAGTAGAGATTATGAGATTTATTCACTGTAAATAATTGTATTAGGTTCAACTTTGTTATTTGGAAAGTTAGTCAATATGTTTGTTATGTTTTGATAATCCTTTTGATTTTTTTAGAAACACTTTCAACACGTAATTTCCGTCTATCATGAGATATACCAGTAGCGTAGGTAAACACTTCAAATAGTAAGTAAATACATTATAGCTTAGTACGAAGAGCGGTAAGGGAAGTAAACGTGTGCCAAAAGTGCACATCATATTATTCCATTTGATAGAGCAGTGCAGTGCGAGCGATGACCCGCGCCTTAACGACTTTACCCATCACAGATTAGGGAACGGACGCCGCTGCGCTGTTCTTGTAAAAACGTGTAAGTACTTATTCCTCTTGAAGAAGTAGATACAGGGTGGCAAATATGGTTAATTTTCTCCATTATCTATACATATAAAAATGATTTGGTTTGTTTGTCCCGAATGCGTTCCTCTACCATTCATCCGATTTCGATGAGCTATTGTGCGCACACCCGTGAAGAAATCTGAAAAAATAATCAAATACGTATAAACAGCGACATCTCGGAAAACCTTCTGATTTATTCGTGTACGCACCAGACGGAACAAAAATATTGTGAATCCAAAAACACTTCAATAAACTTAATTAAAACACTTTCTTTTTTTGCATGGCACTGCAACGCATGCCGGCTACATGTATAAAAACAATCCTGTTCAGACCATGCCTTGAGTTGAGATGTTTCATTTTAAAAATAATTAAAAGTACTTGGATCTGTTTTGATTATATTGAGTTTTCTCTGAAAACTGTATATCCAAGTATTAAGAGGTGGAAGGTCAACTATCTTAACCCTCGCCGTCTGTCATACGATCATGTTGGATGGTTTTTGCTATTATGATAATTTTGTTTTTCTGTTTACCCACAATATGACTGATTTGATTTCAGACCTGTCTTCCAAAACGCACTAAGGAATCGAAATTACTGAATATATGCATCACAAACCATTAATTAAGTGGTTTTACTCGATAAAATAAATTAGACTTTTTCTTCCTATTCGATTTGTATAGATTTGTGTTTTGAGTTTTCTACTTGCCGTTACTATCACTTCGAGTGGATTTGATGTTTGCTAATAGCTGTAATAATCATCGAAGCTTCTTTTGTAATAATCGATTTTTTTTAGTTTTAGTGAAATAATCATTTTGTGTTACGTGTTTAGCTCGCAATGTGGAGCATATGTACTTCTAATGGAACTTATCTCAACAAACGTTTGTCCATCCCTCACTTTTTCAACCCCAATGATTCAAAGACAGTAGAAATAAAAGGATAAGGCAAGGACAGGACTAATCGCTCTCGATACGCCCCGTTTTTAGGATCGATTGGGTGAGTGGGAATTCAAGACATCAATGCCTTCGAAATGAAATCTATAAATCGAAATGAAACTGTCCGTACTGAAATTTAAGCCCGTAGTAACGCAACCGTAGACAATGACTATCCCAGCGTTAGGATTTACCTTGATATTATTTAATGTTTAGTTTAAATGAAATTACTCTTTTTTTGGATTATTGAGATTTTGTACACTTCCATGTATTTTGTCACTAACGACCCGGGTTTCGCCTTTCGGCATCTTCAGGCAATCGAGCACACGAATGGACTCGAACTGACAGACAGTAAACAGTGTCTAACGTTTATATATAAGATACAAATACGACAAATATTATTTACAAGGTAAGATATTATACGTCTGAGAGCCACACTGATACCTGAGTTAAATTTTCGAGAATCGCCCTAATCCTTATTTTGTAAACACCATATTAACAGAGTGGCGAATTGCCGCTTTTCAACTTCTCTTAGAAATACCAGTGATTTTACAATTATAATAGTATTGTGGGTTTTGACGGGATGCAATTCGACGAAAGGGTAAATATATACAATCATTCCACATTTAGTGACATCTGTTAGTTATACATACGTTAGACATACGTACAAAATAAGGATTAGGGCGATTCTCGAAATTTTAACTCAGGTATCAGTGTGGCTCTCAGACGTCTAATATCTTACCTCGTAAATAATATTTGTCGTATTTGTATCTTCTATATAAACGTTAGACACTGTTTACTGTCTGTCAGTTCGAGTCCATTCGATGTCTTAAATTATACGAAATTACTCTTGTTAAATAAGTGGTCGATAGTTTTGGATGTGTCCGTATTTACAGTAGGTACATCTGCTTCATTGTACTGAAGATTCAAAGCAAAACTATTCCAACTGACTGTTTTGTATGACGGAGCAAGTTGCGTTATCAATTTGTACGGTAGTTTTTGACTTCTTGTGTCTTGTGAGTGCATACTTACTTACTTCGGCCAACTACCATTATCTACTTATGAACTCAAACTACTAATATTTTTATCTCTGTTTGTAGCTTATGGCTCGTTATGGTCAAGTATCTTCGATAAAAGAAGCATTTTTCCATTGTGCCATGCCTATACGAAGCAATATTGATGTTGACGTATTATCAATAATTAAAAAAATATCGACGGCAAACATGCAATACTTCGGAACCCCAAAAACTAGTTTTTACAGAAAACATAAAAAATTAAATTTACCTTTAGTTTTCATATACGAATAATGAGTTCACTTTTCATTTAATTTCTTTAAATTCTTCTAAAAACATTGTAAGGTGACGGAATTTGATGACACTTAATTTGCTGACGTATTGCTCCCAATTTTAAATATATCGGGGTTACGAGAAATACGTTTTTAGTTATTTACGAACGTTATATGATAAATAGGGAAACGACGAATTTACCAAACAACGTGAATGAAAATATCGGATCAGGAATCATCTGAGAATGCCTTGTTGAAGAGGGGCGAATGCTTGGTTATCACCATCCAGGATGTATAGGATCTCAATCAAAACACCACTTCAGTCCAGTTAATCTCTTTTTTTATTGAAGATGCAATGGTTTAATACACAAAAATTACCAGTACAACGTGGAATCCAATCTACATTTATGTTTACTTTACACATGAATAAACCTTTATAAATAATTTTGATGATTGATTGAATTGGCATTAACTTGTTAAAACTCCATTATAATAGGATAAAATATCAATGTTTTTATTTCTACACAATTTCATATGTTGTTTGTTAGCTATATAGGCCATCGTCACAACTTAATTCTTTTGAGTTCCGACGATGGCGTTAAGCCGAAATAGCTATAAACTAACTAGTAAATTTTGTAGAACTAAATACTTATATATTTTGTCCTATTAACATTAACTTACTTACAATATATTTCGCTTGATGTTTCTAGTACTTCGAATTCTCTCAATATTTTTGTACGTGTAGACCTTGCACAAAATGCAAATTTTGTTTGAACGTTCCTGCAATGTTACAGCTTAGCTTGAATAGAGTCCGTTACACGTGATATGTTTTTCCATTATTGTTCAAGAATTTAAACTGATATCAAGTAAATTTTTACTTGAAACCGTTTCTTTCAATGGACGTGGGTCTGGATGATGTTATATACCACCTAACGTGATAAAACTCGACGAAGAAAAAGAAAATGATGTACATACTGTGTTTTTATGAGAGTATTTCTTAACCTTATTGAAGCCCCATTACCACAGTAAAGTTATTGAATGCTCCCCCCCATTAAAATTGATGACCCGCAATGATTTTAATGCAGAGGAGTTCGGATACACAAAAGCGTTCTTTATGCTTATTTTTATAAAATACTCTTTGCAGGAAAAGTTTGCATAAAGTTCTCATTTTTGTTCTCAGTTCTCGTTCTCAAATGTTGGTATCGTAAACAAATATAAATTTATTACTGTTCCTTTTTATATGAATTTTGCAAAAATAACGAAATCTTAGATTTAAAATAAAGAACTAGATACATTTTTAATACAGAGACCACCCGCAGCATGCAATATGAACAGTTTTTAATGAAAATGTGCACAACTAATATAGCACTGTTCATACAGAATTTCTTGATACGAGTTGGTTGCCCCACCTCCACCCGTTATGTGTATGCAGCCGCTAAACCACGGGCACCTTCCATATCGCAATAATGACAGAAACGAATTTACTCATTATATTCTTGGCCCGATACAGAGCTGCACTGGATCGATCTCTGTCCTGCTCAGTCGCTTGGTTTAAGTGCTATTAAGTATCGTATCCGTATACTGAGAATCCGCCTCGGCGTTAGAGTTTAATCTGCTCCGCGTTGAATAGCGACTTTTTATAATTCTTGAATCAAATCATTTACTGTTGTATTTACTAAAAACTGCATATCTACATTTGAGAAATATGTTTTGCAAATAAATCAATTCCTAATCATTGAATTCAAGACAATATTTTTTTTGAATCGACAAAATTGTTATAGTTACTTTTTCCATGCTTGAGTAACTTATCTTATATCCTTAAGCACTTTTTCATATTTAGATACGTATTATAGTTTTCAAATCAAGACGAAGATACAAATTTAAGTTGATTCATAATATTTAACGAATTAGGTCAAAATCGTAGTGTTAATGACCTTTGTGGAAGACTTACTAATTGATTTTGTATTTCAATTTAAAGTGCAATTTTTCCGGGTACTAAACGATAACTCATTAGTGACTCGTTTACACGGGTTTTAGGACGAACGCCATTTCGTTATCATTAACTGCCATTATCAGGAAACACGTGTAGGAAATATTCGATTAAACAGAAACACATCAGTTTGATTTTACATACATAAATTAAGTAACATTTTCGGTGATATAAAATATCTGCGGCCTAACGCTAGAAGTGCCCATATCAGAGTTTGACAATTTTAACTAAAGTATCAGAAAGTACTTTAAAATGTTCATTCTTTTAATGGTAGAAATCCCTGTGTCAGCCGATTTAAAATGAATGAAATAAGAGAATATCTATTTTTTAACCATATCCGCTCCCTATTCGGAGCATATGGCCATCACGCAGTTCCTCCAAGCTTCTCTGTCCCCCGCCAGTCCCGTAGCCCCCCCGAATACATCCTATGGATGGTCATCAGCGGCCTTCCATGGCGACGGAGTCCATCTGGTTGGTAGAAGAGGCAGGCAAGATTCAGGCTTCCCTAGGGCATCCGCAGCACGTGTCCAAGCCGGGTCCATCGTCACTTTTTTTATTTTGGACGTACTAAGAGGCTGGTCCGTCCGCTCGCTTACCTCCGAGTTACTGACAAAATCAAACCACCGTACCACTAGTATTCGCCGCAAACATCTGTTTTCAAAGCCTAGTATACGGTTACCCTGTTCCTTGGTGAGCTGCCATGACTCGCAACCTTAAATCAGCACCGTCAGAATGCATGCGTTGAATAAGTGGCACTTGGTTCTGACTGAGTACAACCGTGAGTCCCAGACTTTCCGCATTGAGTTAATTAAAGGTTGCACTTTCCGCATTGACGTTATTTAAAATAAAAAATCTGATTTTATCATTTTTTAAAGCTGAAAAATTCATGGCACGATAAGAAGTATTTTAAATGTGAATATTTCTTGTTCTACTATGTGTGCGGTTTTTCTCGCGTCCGCTTTTTTCCATGTCCGCTTTTTTTCGTGTTCGGTTTTTCCCATGTCGGTCTTTTTCCGTGTCCGCTTTTTCCTAGAACGCACTGTGGTGTGTCGGTTATTTATAATGGTATTCTGCGTAATGTGTAAAATCTTACACGAAAGACGAAAAGTTTTTATTTATAAGCAGATTGCTATTGGTTACTCGTGATGTTAATGATTCTAAGGAAAAATTTCAATTAAGCCTCGTGCCAGAAATGAGAAATTCAGCGCAAGAATGATTTAAAAATACAATTATGTTATGTATACTATCGAAACATTCCAGATTCCAGCTCTAAAATTCGCTTTTCTGACACGAGGCAAATATATAATTAAATATATATACAATGTACCAAGTGTTTCGGATGTTGTTAACTTTATTATTGATTGAAAACAAAACTTTACTTTTAAATTAGGTACACAGTATGGATTCCAACTCAAATATTCGAATATTCAATATTCAAATATATTCGGCCCTTTTTTAACTATTCGATATTCAAATATTCGAATATTATTCGTAATAATTTGTAATGAAATATTTTACAAAATCGTCGAACGACCATATCATAATTTCTCCAGATTTTAAGAACAATAATAAATACCCGAAGTAGTGATTTTTTTGCCTTCACATCTCGGCCGCTTTCAATATCTTATCATAATATTTGATTTTGATTAATGAACTCGTGGCTAAAAAAACCTTTTAAACATGTCCTTATTTCAGTAATTGAAAAAACTCCGTTGTAGTAATCTAACGCAGCTGCAAATTTTAAATATTGTAATACAATGGAACATTGTTGGAATGTGTATTTGTATAAACTTATGTTTGTAATTATTCAAATCAAAATTTTAATAATATTTTCATACTTCAGAAACTAATCGAATATTCTTATGGTTTCAGTTTTATCATTCGATATTCGAATATTTGATAATGGCGAATAGTTGGAATCCCTAGTGCAAATGTACAAATATACAACGAAAGAAAATATCTGCGCTTCATTTCAGGAGTTCATTTTTCTTAAATTAATAAGTTATTATAAATCTGTGGCAAAGTCAAAAACTGACATGCCTTTTTAGGATTTGATTGATGTATCATGGCTTAAATGATATTTTTTAATTGTCAAAAGCTGACATGTCAAACGTAATGATATCTCGAATTTAGTGTGACCAATCATTACTTAAAAAATCATAAATATCCCATATCACGAACTTAAAATTTAGCCCTGTAAAGTAGAGATTTAGGATATAACAGGTTCAGAAATAGATATTTGTTATTACCGTCGTTACCACCGTAATGCAATTGTTTTTGCCATGTCCGATCCCAACGTGGAGCATATGGCATCTTAATGGAGGTATCTTAAAAGAAGTTTTTCTATGAGAACTACTTGTTGCTCAGGCGCTCAACCTCCCATTTTTCGAAGAGAGTAGGGATGGGAGGATAGTGCTAGGACAGGACTAGTGGTAAGCTAATCGCTCTTGGTACGACCCGTTTTTGAGGATCGGAAGAGTGGGAGAGAGGAGTTTTAGACTTCACAAACATTCATGACTACGAACAGAGATCCATCAACCGATTGAAAAACCAATTCATGAAACTGTCCGCAGCGGGATTTAAACCCGAGATATCCGTAATCGTAGTGAACGACGCTAGCAACTGCGTCATGGAGCCGATGAATAAATAAAAATATATATTAAAATGCTTATCCACAATCTTCCTGTACCAAGATTTTTTTAAACGAGTGACTGGGCCTAATTAGCGCATTCCGTTTTCTATATAAGTAAACATATCAACAGGTAAATTATCATTTTTAAGATTCACTCTAACAGTGAAAATATAAATCTTAATTGAAAACAAATGACCCAAAGATAGGATAGGGTCAGTGGTACTATAGTGTAACTCGTGTAAGAGATAACAGAACTATTGGTACATTAATAAATAGCTTTCTTACACGTGTTGTTTATCTGTTTTAAAAAAAATAATGACTCTTAAAAATTCACTAGAAATTAGTTATTTGGGTATCGGAGTAAATATATATTTAACGATTCAGGAAGTGATTATATATATGACTTTATTTCTAAAATTATAACTTGTGTCAATGTGTTGCTATTATTCTTTTTTATGGATTCGGAGGTAACTTTGTGGAAATTAATTTTTAATAAAACATTTAAATTAGATATTCCACTGGTTGTGCTACTAAATGTGACACGTGTTTCGCTTCCTTAAGAAGCATCTTCAGACTAACTATATCAAAAGGTTATTTATTTCTAAAGTAACAATGATTCTAATTATCAACATAAAATTTCGTCCTCATAATTTCAATAAAAATAATAACGTAGAAATAATCCATCGAGTAAATAAAAAAGGTGTTGAATTGAATAGTTTTGGGATTTTAGAAATTAATAAAACCATCAACAGTTATCGATTTTAAATAGCACAGGTGACTCACCACTTTTAAATTTATTTCTCTTGTGATTTTCACCTCATAGTAATTAATTTTGTAATCAGTACTACTATGGTTTGTGTCTTACCTCCTCCCCACGTCCAGTGGTTGGAAAGTAACACATCGCCTCCTTAATTTTTCGGTTGAGAATGGAATCATTGTTTACCTTAGATATAAATAAATAACCTTGAGATATAGTTAGTCTGAAGAAGTAAAACACGTGTCACATGTAGAAAGTAGCACAGCAAGTGGAAAAAATATGTCTCAATTTTATATTATTGTTATTGTGTTACCTACTTAAAGAACAAGACATTTTCATGGTGTACTAAAACTTTGATGATTGTGGGTCAAACTGTCCAGATATGCACGTGAGGCCTCAGTTGCAAGAGCTGTTCTGCTTGTCAATCGTAAATCAAAAATCAGAGACGGAATAAAATCGAATCATAGAAGAGCAACATAAATAACAATATTCCAAATAAATAACAAGTTATGTCATGAGCACCTGCATCTTAAAATTCGCCAAATAGTAAAAATGACGATTCCAATATTCTCAAAGGACTGAAGTGTTTTTAAATATATACATTGTACTGTATTTAATAAAAAAAATCAAGCGTGCTGAAGCAATAAAATCAATGTAAAAAAAATAATTGGTCCGTTTTCTTACCCTATCAAAAAAAGAGAATCGAGTGTATCTAAAAACAAAGTTAGAGTTCCCGGGCCGCACAAAAATATAAGACGCGTGGTGATCCTCACGTTACCCGTGGACCATTCAGTACCCAGGGCAGGGTTGCCAGATTTCCAAAATTACAAATCGGGACAGTCACCTTTTCGAAAAATCAAAAAAAAAAGAAATTGAGGAATTAAGGAGGAATTTAAGAAAAAATTTAAACAGGTGAATAGAAGAGAACATCTGAGAACGTCCGCCCCCAACGAGCAGATGGTTTCTATTGGAGGTATCTCAACAGATTTTTTCTACGATAACTGCTTGTTACTCAGTTGCTCAACCTCTCTTTTTTCGAGAGTAGGGATAGAGCTAGGACAGGATTAATGGTTAGCTAATCGCTTTCGCTACGCCCCGTAAGGATTGGATGGGTTTGAGGGGATTTTTAAGACATCGCAAACACTCAAACTATGAACAGAAATCCATAAATCGATTGAAATATCAATTTATGAATCATCCGTAACCGTAGCCAACGACGCTACCAACTGCGCCACGGACGCCAAAATGATAAAAAAAAAAGGCCACATAATAATCCGCAGGAATCACAAGTATTTTAATATATTGAGTATTAAAGTATTTTTCCGAGCTTGTAACTTGTTTCAAAATATGTTCGCCATCTTTGCTTGATAAAAATTAAGAGTCTTTTTAACGATATATACATTGCTCTACATATCCAAAAGTCGGGATTTTCAGACAGAGAGATTTGTCTGTTCAGCTCGGGACATTCTCACTCAAATAGAAACTTCTGGCAACCTTTGCCCAGGGTTGCTTTAGAGACTTCAAATATTCGAATTGTTGTTAATAAATCAACAAAGAAAAACAGTACAATGGTTCATCAAAATACTGATAAATCGACAAGTAGCCAGTGTTACATCTACATACGATTCGTTTCTAAGTGTAATTTACTATTAGGCCGTAACACGTGTGGCATATTAAAATGCAATCTATAGTGAATCATGCGCCTAAAATATGTCAATCAATATTTCACCGCTATATTCAGAACGCGAGTCAACACATCGTACTCTGGCAGATAAGAAAAATCTCCAAAGCATTATTATTTGTGGCACTGATATTACTAAATATAATTTTGTGACTGGGGTGAACAACCACATAAGTCAAAAAATAGGATTTTTCAGAACAGGGATTTTTGTTAACATCGTTTTGTTTTAAAGAAACCTTGGATATTGAATTAGTCAGGGATTTCCAAACTACGACCAACACCGGCCCGGGAGCATCACCAATCCTGCCCGTCATAGTTTTTTCACATAGATAAGTAGTGCCGAAAGCAGGAAAAAGACCACGAGAAAATTTACGTAACTGATCAACTAACAACCTTGCCCTCCTCCACCCACCACTGCTTTTCCATCCGTTAATTTTATACGACAGTATCTAGTGGATTAACAAATATTAAACGTATCTACAGTTTTTTCCCCTTAGTTGGGAGTGTCTTTGGAGCAACTGCCCAAGACTTGGTGGCGTGCACTTAAGTGTGCAGAAAATCAATCCCTCTAGATATATGAAAAGCTTCTATGAGTTGAAGTCTACTCGCTCTCCGTATGACGCCTCAAATTTCTTAAAGGCCCCGTAATTCGCCTTATTCGCCACCAAGTCAGCGTGGCCGATCGGTCCAATGAAAAGTTGGACTAGCTTGCGCAGCACTTCCCTTTCTGCATGCATTAAATGACACTCCCATAGGATGTGTTCAGCATGCTGCTTTATAGCACCACATCTGCATGTTGGCCTATCCACTATGTAACTGTAACTGATCAACAATTTTTTGTCGAAAGGTCCTTGTCGGCAATCGGCTATTTCCGCCGTAATGAAATGTCCTTGACACTTTCCCGTATGTAGCTACCAAAATTTGCGCGTAATTCAAAACTACAGTATGTTCGTATGATTTACTATCTAGATCTTCGTCCTTGGGATTTAGTGGAGGAGTCAGTGTGAACCTTAGGCTAAAATGTTTGGAGACCCCTGCTTTAGATATCTCCAAGCGTTTGTAGAGGAAGATTAGTATATTCTAAGTCAAAATACCTTATGCCTACAGTAATAATTCTGCTTGAGTTGAGAAACATTAGTTAATTCTGTTTGTGTCTTACCGTAATGCCAGCTACAAAAATAATAAATATTTTACGATAATAATGGGAACATTGCTTGTAAACGAAAAATATTTTTTGTACGGCGAGCAAACTTTCCACGACTAAATATGGGACTACAGGAAAATGCTTTTTTTGTTAGTTCTTTGAATGCTTTGTAATTTTATCTCAACGCTTCATCCGCTTAAAAGGATTTTCTAGACGTTTCTAGGTATCACACTCTATCTATAATATTTGTAGTGATACATGACTGTATATTTACGATAAATTACGTTATACTCGGGGAAAAGTTTTGTGTTGTGCCGTATTATGTCGCGTCAGCAATGAACCACCATTGATAATAGTTAGTACAGAAAAAGATTCGATAAAATTACACGTTATCACTTGATGGCAGAGTTACGAAACGTGATATTCCTAAATACAGAAATAAATAAATATGTGATTATAAAATAAGATTTGTAGAATGCGATATTTGGAAAACACGAATATGACAAATAAGGCGGAATACGGATAGCCAAGAGGAGGCGAGAGAAAAATAAAGCAAAGGATTATTCATTCTATCGAGGTCAGTTGAACTGGACACATCTACTCTAAGCTGTATAAGCTTCATCTTCATCATACCATACCTACTGCTTAATCACATAAAGCATAAAACAATAGGATATATATTCCTAAATGTATTAACTGAATATTCAATAGATAACATTGTAATCTAGGTAACCGATAAAAATCGGTCATAAATAAGTAATATTTATGCATATTATATTGCTGGATTAAGTAAATACCGTGTCGGGTCCGTTGTCAAGTGGTCGACATCGTTGGCTTCAGTTACAGATGTTTCGCGTTCAAATCCTGGTACGAACAGTTTGATAAATTGGTTTTCATTAATCGATTTATGGATTTCAATTCGTAGGTATGGATGTTTATGATTTCTAGGATTCTCTCCCACTCATCCGATCCTAAAAACGGAACGCAACGAGAGCTTCTAGATAACCAATAGTCCTGTAATAGCCATATCCTTCTATCCCCACTCTAAATAACATTCAGTTTTTGTAGAAAAACGTCTGCTGAGATACCTCCATATTATTATTAAAACGACGGTGTTTTGGCCAATTGATGTAACGCTCAAAATAATACGAAAATGATTTAATGATTGGAAAATAAATTGACCACTTTTTGGAAGGGAAACATCGATTTAGGTTTAAAATTATGACCCGTCCACTTGACTTAAGCCACTATTATATCGATACTCCCTACGTATAGTACCGCATTTGCAAGCATGAGAATTAAAGGAGTGCATTTCAAAGATTCATAATGCAACTCAACATATAATGTTTATCATAAAATTACAATTTCAATTTTGAGGGTTACATCAATTACCCAAAACATCGTCGATATGTTAGGAGTCCTTATGTTCAAAAACAAATATAAATCAATCAAAAAAAGTATTATTACTCGACGATTTCTAATGACTGGGCATGAAAAATAGTTTTTTTTAAATAAAAAACAATTTGTTTATACTACTTTGAAATGTATATTTTGATCAGGATCGGCTTAACTCATCACAAGCATTATCGTCAGTTGTTAATGCTCGTGATGAGCGAAAGCGATTCTGAGTATAAACATATGGAAGTAGTACAATCAAATTGTGTTTTATTTTCAAAATATAATGCCTTTCCACCAAGAATTGTCAGTTAACACATTAAAAGTTATTAATGCTTATACTGTCAATAATTTTTCAATATTCGGTCCGCTTTATACAAAATGATATTCACCCTACACACTGCTCACTTACTTAAACAATAATATACACGGGATTACACAAAACAGTGGTATATTTATCGCAACAACGGTATTTGGAGTAACAACATAACGTTAAAGATAACGTGAATTCCTCTTTGATGTAGGAGATATCGGTAAGCTGCGTAAACTACTCTAATTTACTGTTTGTTTACGCCTTTTTAAGGCCATCTTAATTTCTCACAGTGTAGTAGTTATAGCTTGCAAACAGCGAATATAAACCCACTTTTATTACTTAATACTACAGTTTTAATAAAACACGTTAAGTGTTGTACACACTGTAGATGATACGAAGAGCTACCAGTCACAAACAGGGAATCCAACTCGAATATTCGATATTCGCCTGAAGATTCCGAAAGGCGAATCCGGGCGGTTGAAGAAATACATGGAAATGTACAAAATTTTGACAATTCATATTTAATATTGAAATTTCATCAAGCACCCTCAGTCGATATCTTAAATTAATGAGCAATAATTACCAATTGAATGGAGGTGACCAGTGCTATTCTGCCTGGATCTTAGCAAAAAATGATCATCTCAATTTTTCAATTAAGGCTAGTTATTTATTTCTCATGAAGGAGAAAATTCCGATTCCGAAGTGAACGTAATTTTTTTCCATGTTCGTTCCCAACGTGGAGCATATGGCGTTCTAATGGAGGTATCTCAACAGAATTTTTCTATGAGAACTGTATGTTACTCAGTTGCTCAACCTCTCTTTATCGAAGAGAGTAGGGATATAAGGATAGGGCTGGGACAGGACTCGTGGTTAACTAATCGCTCTCGCTACTCCCCGTGAGGATCGGATGGGTGGGAGAAGGTGGATAGACAACACAAACACTCAGTTAATATCAATCATGAAATATCAATTTATGAATACTGTCCGCACCGGGAATTGAACCTCAGACATCCGTAGCCGAAGCCCACGACGTTACCAACTGCGCCACGGAAGCCGACATATAATTATAATTATGTAATTAAAATTTACAAAAATATTTTTTTAATGTATGCTGTCAGTTAAATCGATAGACATTATCAATTGTATTTATTAGTTGTGAAACTTAAATACTTGCATATATAAACCTTGTCCCCAATTATCTTATTTTGTATATTTATTATTTTCAAAACAACAGTTATTAACTATAGTCGAAACTATAGTATTCAGTTATGTTCCATTATACACACCCACATAGCATCGTAATTAAATTTGTGCTATTATTATCAATTATGCAACTATTCTATATGGGTAACGTTGTAAGGCCAATAGACCGGACAATTCTTGCTTTTAAATTCACGTAATGCTATTGTAAATTATTTAAATATGTTCAAACTAAAATAATTATATCCCGAAAACGCACTTACGCATGACGTTATTTTGGGATTCCATCTGTTTATTTAGTGTTAAATCAAATATTAAGTGATCGTGATAATTATGTACAGCTAAATTAGGAACTCAATATTAGTATGTTACTTACTTTTGCTAATAGAACAAAAAAATATTGTATTTTTTAATCAATATGTTGTGTAATTGAGTGCAACATGTGTTTAACATCATTGTAATTACTATAAATACAGTGATTTTAAAGTATTGGAAACTTTTCTTTAAGCTTTCATATATTCTGTACATAATTGAGATGGGAAAAAATATACAGCATAAGTGTGGATCCTAGACTTATAATAGTTTATCTCGTAAATAATATTTGTCGTGTTTGTATCTTGTATATAAACGTTAGACACTGTTTACTGTCTGTCAATTCGAGCCCATTCGTGCGCTCGAGTGCCTGAAAATGCCGAAAGGCGAAACCCGGGTCGTTGGTGACAAAATATATGAAAGTGTACAAAATCTCAATAATTCAAATTTAATATAGCATTTGGTTTACAGATTAGTAATACAATTTATTTCAAGAAAAGTTTTTAAATTGTGTTTCATCATTCCAAGCTTATAAATTCAACAATATAACAAATTATGTTGAACATCAATTCATATTTTTACCACCAGGAGCTACTCAATACATTTGCTTAACTAAAAAATATTCATATGGCATTAGTGTTATCATGGTATTATAACAGCACCTTTTTCCATGTAGTGGGCCAATCTTAGACCGATGGGCAAACCAAATGGATGGTACTGTATTTAATGAAACTTTTTAAATCATTGTTAAAATAAGTTGGTATGTTTTCTTAGAACATGCATAAAAAACCATATAAACAAACCGTGCAAAAAGAGAATTGGGTGACCTTCCAAGCACTTATATAGTGATATTTTTTTAAGATACGCATCGCGTAGTCATCCGTATATGCTCTGTCCGATACGGATTTCATCTCTCTGTTATACAAAATGTAAAAACTTTTTAATTCTTCTTGATATTTAAATTGCTACAATTTCCTTTTCATTTAAACGAATTTACCAACCCGCTTTCAAGTGTTGCAGGGTTGTGACAATATTTATCAAACAAAATACTTAATTAAATTAATATTTACGCTAAAATTGTCCAAAATTATAGTAATTTAAGTATCTGTCAAATCGATTCCGAAATGTTCCGTTATTCGGTCGAGTGTTTGTATTATGTTGAAGTATAACAATACGGTGACACTGATAAATTTACATTTCGCTTAAGTTCTGTACTAGGGTTATCAATTTCAAAACCCCGGGATCCCGGTAAATTAGTTAATCCCGTAAATCCAGGATTGTTTAGATATCAATCCCGTGATTGCGCGATTCGCTGTAAATCTAAAAAAAATATATTTCAAAATGAAATACGTCCTGATTAATTACTAAGAGTTTGTTTATGGATATACGTTTTTTAAAATACCAACATAAATAATATAAAATGAATTGTGGCCCTCCTTCTCATATTTCGTAACGGCCGTAGACAAAAGCGGACAATTAAGGCAACAATTTAATATATTTTTTTGTATTATTTAAAAAAAATCAATTTCGACTATTACATATTAATACAATTTTGAATTCTAGCTTACGGCGGATTTTCAGTATACGGATACACGGAATACTTAATATCGCTTAAACTAAGTGACTGAGCAAGTCATTTATTTATTTTTCTCTCTGTCTTTTCTTTTCTTAAGCATAATAGTGTGTACTTAAAAGGTCGGTCCCATGAAGCTCTGCATTGCGTCAATAACGTGAAGAGAAAATTCTTTTCTTTTCTTGATCGTTATTGCGTTATAAACAGCGGCTGCGTACACATAACGGGTGTAGGTGGGGGAACCAATTTTTATATAAATACAATCATACTTTACATATGAGGGAGGAATCATATTTGTATTATGTATATAAATGACAATATTGCTGAAATAAATAAAATATAAAACTGTTTTTATTATTACACTGTATTTTTTCTGTTTGTAGTTTGTCTGAATTTCAGTAAATAAAGAAACCATTCCAATGCCTAAAAAAATATAAATTCAAATAAAAGCAATAATTGAGACATATCTAATTTTAAATTTGAATTATTGAGATTTTGTACACTTCCATGTATTTTGTCACTAACGACCCGGGATTCGCCTTTCGGCATCTTCAGGCATTCGAGCGCACGAATGGACTCGAATTGACAGTACATTCGTGCGCTTGAATGCCTGAAGATGCCGAAAGGCGAAACCCGGGTCGTTAGTGACAAAATACATGGAAGTGTACAAAATCTCCATAATTCAAATTTGATATTGAAATTCTATCAAGCACCCTCAGTGGATGTCTAAAAATTAAAATTACAATTTCAACCATTAAATCACGCAATGTGATCAATTCCGGGATTGAAAAAAATTAAATCTCAAAATCCCGGTCTCATAAAAAGGGTCCGGATTTTTGGATGCCCTAGGCTGCACTTTGCATTGAAATTCTTGCGTAGTCATAATAATTAGTTTATTCTCATTGTAAAATAGTTGAAGAGGTGTTTAAAATAAAGTAGTGAGAGTTTACTCAACATAAAACATAACGAGAATGGACTAAGGAAGGTGTCTTAAACCATTTTATAATTTTTAAAATTTACTATTTAAGACTGTAAAAGAAATTAATTAAGAAAACATATTCATTCATGTTTCTTGTTGGCCGAAAGTAATCAAATGAAATAATAATAAATGATGTAAATTAGTAAAATAAATTGAACACTTTTTGGAAGGGAAACATCGTTTTATATTGGTTTTAGGTTTAAATACTCTAACCCGGCAACTTGATGTTAGCCACTATTATATTGACAACCCCTACGTATAATTCCGTATCTGCAAACATGATAATCTACAGGAGTGCATTTCAAATATCCATAATACAACTCACCAAAATACAATGTTTTCGATAAAAACAGTTTTTACTCTCTCCTGAACAATTTCAATTTTGAGGGTTACATCAATTAGCCAAAACACCGTCGATATAGTTGGAGCAAGATGGAAAGGTAAAATCACAGCTGAGGCTGTGCAATTCACATTTTCTTTTTTTTCTTCCATTTTTCCGTTTCTTGTTTATAATCGTGCATGATTAAAAAATTGGTCCCGTGCAGCTCTACATTGACCCAAGATCATCATGATAAGTAAATTCGTTTTTTTTTCTTTGTCATTATTTCGTTATGGAAGGGGGCTGTGAAACAACGACTGCATAATATATATAACTGGTAGAGGTGGAGCAACCAACTTGCTTATGTAGTTTTCGAAATATAACGGAAAGAGCTTTAGTTCTAGTAATATATTACAGTATTTTCAATAAAATACTTTTTCTTAACAAAAACGCCATACTTTATGAAGAAAACTATTTAAGGTAATGAAAGTAATTAAAGACGTTTCTATTTTTATTTTATAAATCGAATTTAAATTATTAATTAGTAACTTTTTAAAAATAAAACAGATATGTAATATGACAGTAAAGCTATACACCGGTTAATTTAATTAAATATAACATAAAAAACAAACGTTCAAAGTTTATTTAAGATCCCTTTGATTGAAAACATTATATAGAGGTTGAAAATTTTTCAAATGCTCATTGTTTTGCATAATAATATTTTTAAAATAGGTAGACAGCTTTGAGAAAAATTTAACTTTGCGACGGCAAAAGATTATTTTGGAACAAGATGAAAACTTTTCTCAGACTTATGAAAGCTTTTTTGTATTGTGATCAAGTATTATTGATCAAGCGTTGATGAAATTAAAACTTTTAATTTTTGAAATAAGCATATTAAACATGTTATGAATTTTCCATGGAATTTTCTTTCAACATTAGAGAGTTTTTTCCCGTTGGATACAAAGTGGGTTTCTTTTTAGATGTTTCCTTTTCATATTCATATATAACAATGTCTTAAATTAGAAATAGGAACATCGTTAAAAACCCACACTTTTATCTAAATATACATAAATACCAATTATCAGAAATAGAACAAGTTATTAATATGGAGGATTTTCTTTTATTTTTAGCACCCACCCAGCACGACTGCCTTGGTTTTGTACATTACAAAAAGTATCGCTTTTGGCGACGGTGCAACGCAAGAAGTATTAGGTAAACTTGATACAAAATGGCCATTTTTTAAATTCTTGACGTCATCGCGTGTTTATTGAATTACAATTTACTATGTTTACAACAGTGTTTTGGTGGCAGTAGACATTTGGTTCGTCAAAGTGCCGTTACATATCTTCCAAAAACAACGATCCAGTTCACTCTATGGCCAGTGGCATGTCCTGCATTCAATTTGACATAATTACATGAAATAAACTCAAAAATTGACTAATGAAAAGCGATAGGAGTTCCGCTTTGCAATGAAAAAATTCCTGAAAAGTTAAAGATAATAATAATTAATATTTATAACTTTAAAAAGAAATCAAAGAAAAAAATATTAGCATAATATTTCCAATACTCCATTCATTCAAGATCAAATCGCGGATGAAAGAAATCATAAAAACGCCGATACCTAAGACTTAAAATTTTAAATTCTCATAAAAGTAATTTAATATTGACCTTGCTGGGACATAAACCCAGACCCAACTGATAGCTGGGGTGTTACAGCTCCTATCACTAGATCACAGGGACAAAATTTGTAATCATAAAATATGAGATAAGCTCACTGAGATGCAAGTCATGCAAAATCAACTGGGGAAGAAAACATTGACATATTGAATGTGAAATGATATTTACATTGTCGGGAATTGAACCAGGAATAATCTGATCGCTATGGAAAAGCTCTTACCACTAGACCAGGGAAGTCGACAATAACAGTAGTATATTCATATTAGTTTGAAAAACGTGAATATATGATATTTAAATTATAGTATTTTTATCGTATTCAAATTCTTTACAACGCGATGGATTGATAAAATATATGTATAAAGCAATAAAAAATTATATGAAATCTGGAATAAGAAGGCTGGAGAGAGAATTTTGAGAACTCCACGGGTATAACGATAGATTTGTATCATGAATGGTTTCTCACTTGACTATCTCTGTTTTGTATAATGCCCCTAATGCGAAAATATTTCGTGAATTTTAAGGCCGTCAGGTTAATCTGTGTGGCGAGACACTAATGTAAATCTGAGAGTACATTGTACAAAACCTGAGACCGCAAAGAAGAATGTTGTATTGTGCGTAAGGTTCATTACCCCTGATAAGTCACATGTAATAATAATAATATTTACCAGTTCACTTTGAATAGGCCGACATATTTTTTATGGAATTTTCTATGGTTTTATTTTACGGAACTCTAGGATAGTGAAAAACTGCGCGAGTGTTATTAAAAAAAGTGTAAAATGAAGCATGTCTTCTGTAATCAATGAAAAAGTGCAGCACTGGACTATGCCCTACAGTAGAAAAGACTATTAGTGAGCTAATCGCTCTCGTTACGGCTCGTTTTTAGGATCGGATGGGCTGAAGGGAATTAAATTTAAAAATTAAAAACATCCATGCTTCCGAACAGAATCCATAAATCAACTGACAAATCAATTTTTAAAACTGTCTGTACTGGGATTCGACCAGATAGTTCTGCAATCGAAGCCAACGACGTTAACCACTACACCATGAACCCGGCAGGAGAACTGAGCGCTAGTTTATATCTGTAGGCTCATTTTTGGAATATGTAGTGTAGGAAAAAAAATTATATATCTATAAAAAGTAAAGTAGGCATATTTGTTATTGACTTTTGATTATTTAACAAAAAATATTTTCGTGACTCGTTTTGAAAATGATAAATTATTAAATCAATGTTTTAATGATAAAGATAACATAGGAGAAGAAAATCCGACAGCATTGAATTGACCACTCGGTTATGGGGTTTGTTTATTCAAAAAAATCAGTACGTTCTGCTCACTGGGCGTGCATTGATTAAAACGGAAAATCCTGAAAAGGGCGCCTCACAAGCGAAATCTCATCCCTGGTGGAGGGGAACCTTCCCGATTCGCATCACGTAGCACATCCGCCGACTTGTTCGACGGGAAACCTATTGAAACAGTGCATGTATCCAGTCGCCGTTAGTTAGAAGAAAAAATATTATCAAACAACTTCTACGGTGGGTTACTGTATAAAGGGAACGATGAAAATCCAAGTCAGCTGACGGGTAGGGACAAAATTGGTTCCAGTTTCTATAAAGTCAGTAATTAACGAAGCTGTAGAAAGTCTGAGTTAAATAATTTAGTACATTATTCTTCACTCTTTTGTTAGCTGAATAAATAAATATATATTTATTTATAAGGCATTAAATATAATAATTGTCAATGCGAGAAATATTTTTAAGCCTCATTAGATCAGCGATTTCCAAACTGGGAGGCGCGGATTAGTGCAAAGGGAGGCGCGAAAGGTTCAACAGAAATATAATTTTCACAATAGAACATACAAAAGTAAAATATGATACACCCATTCAGGCGAGGGTGGATGTAAAGAAGGCTGAAGTCCAGGATCATTCAATCGGTGAATCAAACTCTCCAGTCGTTCCAGATCAATATCTTTATTGCAGTTGGTTGTATACAGTGAAGAATGTTACAGTTTACAGAAGTTAATAACACTTACAAAAAAAAATACACAGTTCGCGTTTAAAACAGGAAGTAACTTGACAAAGCACACCCAGCACTCGAGCGCAAAGCATACCTCTCAGCGAACTGGCAAGCATTAGACAATGTTTAAGTAAAAACATGAAATTTTGTCAGTGAAGAGTCCAGCTGGGTAACGGTAACGGGAACCGAAAAAAGAGAAACCCAATTGACACGGATGTTTGTGATGTCTAGAATTTCTTCTCACCCATCCGATCCTAAGAATAGGGACTAGCAAGTGCGACTAGCTAACCACTAATCATGTCCTATCCCTTTTCTTCTATCCCTACTCACTTCGGAAAAGAGAGATTGAGCAGCTGAGTAACAAGCAGTTCTTGTAGAAAAGTTCTGCTGAGATATCTTCATTAGGATTGCATATGCTTTACGTTGGATATTGTAAAAAAAATTGGTAAACCCTTGACTTTGCAATTGTGCGGAAAAAGATATATCACGGACTACCCGGTGACAAAACTAGTATTTTTTTATTTTTATTAATATGCATATGCATTCGTTTACAGTGAGAGTTCTAAGTTTTCGCTATTGTACTAAAAAATAAAATTTTCACGTTAGCAATACTGTAAAACATGTGTCTTTTGTATCTCTACTATATCTAGAATAAAGTAATGAAAAAATAAGCTCTAGCTACTCTGTGATACGAAATAACATTATGAAAGATTTAAAATCACAAATATTTTCTGAAAGCACGCGGAGTACGAAAAACTAGAGAGAAGTGCCAGGGGCGGCGGATGACGGAAAATAAATGTGCACCAAAGGTGGCTTTTATGAGCGGCGGACAATTCTTTCGTAACAGTTTTGGAATACAAGCAAACAATCTAAGTTGAGACTGATGTTATAATTATAAAATCTTCATTTTGATTTGTGAGCATTACGATTAATCTTTTGGTTAATTATAATGTACTTCAGGTGTGACCGTACTCATGAGACAAATTGAAAATTGGTGCATGTTTATTTTTCATTAAAATCATCCTACCGTGATCATATAATATCGAGCCGTATCCAGCGTATAAAACAGGTATCAATTAAATTTTGTGACACATGGTAGCATATCTGTATAAAATCACTAGCAGATAATAGACACTAAATTGGCAGCATTTTGTCCTTAAAAAATATAGCGACAACCTCTATACAGTTGATTCAAATTAGAACAGTGCGTTAACACTGGCGTAACTTTTGGGAAGCAGCTGAAAACAGGATAGGCGAATGCATGATTGCTTAATCATTTCTTTGCGTCAGTGTTTCTTAATTCTTCTGCATTGCTATCAGTGTAGGATTCATGACCCTGCAGTTTACAAAATGCGAAACATTATACATGTCATTTTCGTCAACATTTTTGAGCATAATTAATTGGCAAATAATATTTGACCAATATTCAATATTCTGCAGACGCTGCACAACAGGTGAACACTCATCAAAGCAAGAGATGACAAAAGTAAGTCACAGACAGTCAACGCGACAGTATAAATAAACAAATAACGAGCAGCCGTATTCATTCTGTATAGACTGCCAAAAGTAATTCAATAACCGCCACCGAACGTGATTTCTGTTGTCACTCGCTGAACGAACTCTGAACTGCTCTAATCGTCAGCATCATCATCAGCATCCGTCTTACTATCCTAATCACGTCAAGCATTTCACATTGGAATCATATTCCTAAATAAGTATCAAGAGTGTCATTTTGAAAAAAAAATATTACGTGGGGGGTTTTAATAATTTCATCATGTTGAGAGGGGCACCCATACCGGAAACTGAGGTGCCTATTTTGTTAGAGAAAAGCTCAATGAGTAGACCTTAGGTGTGGAAAATGGCCACACGTAAAATCTTCACCTGTTTTTTGTCATTCATTAAATACTTAAAATGTTCAGTAACAATTACTGTGATAAGAATACGCTTTTTAGATGGTCATTAAGTAAGTACCTACGAAGCGCGCTCTTCCAAATAAAACCATCATAAAACGATTATCTTCTTAATTTTATTTTATATTTTATATCGTATGTTTAATGCTTAGGAAAACGTCGCCATTAAAAGCCGGAATATAATGATATACTAGTAAAGTGAGGGTTTATTTTTTGAATTAACAGCAATTAATAAAATATTTTTTCTCTACTTTAATTAATGGAATTTTATATTTTGATTATTTACACTGCTTATGGGTGTCGACCGAAACCTCGTATAGCAAATTTTTTGAGGTATTTTTTCATAGAATTCATTCTTGTTAGTTTAGTAACACACCGGAAGATGTCGGAGAACCCCATCCGAGCTAGCACAGTGCACATCACCGCCGCCAATGTGCAAACATTCATACGCGGCAGTCATAAATACGAGAGGTATTCGGGTAAAGCCTCCCTTTTGCAACTATTAATGACAGTGGCTTGCACATGATGATAACGGGGCCAAACTTTAAAATTGAAATATCGAACCTGAAATGAGAGACTGAATAACTGCCACACAACAAGTTCTCATGTGAATACTTAACGTTGAAATACGGATTACTTCATATTCAGATTGACATGTTTAAAATAAGCACTAGAATACCAAACTGAGCAAACATTTTCTAAGCCGTGACGGTACGGCTGAAAATTAATTAAATTTATTTTTTTACTATATTCGCTCCCTATTCGGAGCATATGGCCATCACGCGGTTCCTCCAAGCTTCTCTGTCCCCCGCCAGCCTCCTCGCCTCCTCCAGGAACTCGGAGGTAAGAAACTGGACAGACCAGCCTCTTATTAAGTCCAAAATAAAAAAGCGACGATGGACCTGGCTTGGACACGTGCTGCGGATGCCCCAGGGGAGCCTGAATCCTGCCTGTCTCTTTTACCAACCAGGTGGATTCCGTCGCCCTGGAAGGCCGCTGATGACCATCCATAGGATGTATTCGGCGGAGCTACGGGACGCTGGGATGACCTGGGAGGAGGCGAGGAGGCTGGCGGGGGATTATTATAATACTATCCATTAACACTTGCTTTACTAGAGTTATTCACCAGTGACTGTCAAAATATATATTGTTCAAAAAAAATCATTCAGGATTCACAATATGAACAAACATCTTCGCTGTAAATTACACTGGGCTTATCCTGCAACCTGTAGTGCAGCAGCGATATTGGCTTTTAAATGATTGTGCCCTAGTGTCTCAGGAGCAATTACTCAAGAAGTGAAGTTCTATACGTTTCCATATAACACCGCAAAGTTAACAAATGCAATATTATTATTAGCGTTGGTCCACTGGTCCGACATTAGCTCGAACATTTGTTCAGCTCGAACAGTATCCAATGGCTTAAAAGACATTAAGCGAATCTACAGTTTTTTCCTTAATTGGGAGTATCTTTGAAGCAACTGCCAAGTGGAGTGCACTTAAACGTGTAGAAAATCAATCCCTTCAGTTAAACGAAAAGTTTCTATGACTCGAGGTCTACTCGCTATCCGTAAGACGCCGCAATTTTTTGCAAGTCTTGGTAATTTTCTTTATTCGCCGCTAAGTCAGCGTGGCCGATCGTTTCAATGGAACGTTGGGTTGACTTGCGCAGTTCTTTCCCTTTCTTCATGCATTAAGTGACACTCCCATATGATGTGTCCAGCATCCTGCTTTATAGCACCACATTTGCATGTTGGTCTATCCATTAACCGACCTTGCTCAAAACATTAGGCTGAACTGATTAGAATAATTATTTCTTTCCATTGTCCGTCTCCGCCACTGGTTATTTATAACTAGTTCAATATTCAGCTGAGTTCGCAAAACCAACTACCTCCCCTTAGGTGGATGATTGATACGCCCCTGTGAAAGGCCATTGCTTTGAAAACTCGCTAGAGAAGAACTATTACTCGGGCATCGTATAGGGTAGGGCCGGGCCACCAAGTAGAGGCAAAATATAAGGGCAGGAAGTGCGAACTTAGGAATTCCGCCGTATGATTTGTGGCGGCGTTTATTGGCCAGCCACCCCGCAGCTTATGGATCCGCAACGTGTTTTCTACACACCATTCCCATCCTCAGCTGTTACTGTCCCAACAGATATAGCTTCTAAGCATGAACGATGTATAGCTAAGTAGCATGTACCAATATGAATTTCAAAAAAATAAATATATATCCGATTGGTTTTTTATGCACGGGGGATTACGTTCCAGGGACTATCATGCAAAAAAATCTTGTTAGAAAAGATAATGTGCACATGTAAAAATGGAATGGCTACGTAAACTACTCCCAAAATATAAAACTCAA
This sequence comes from Himalopsyche phryganea, assembly GCA_022494535.1. Taxonomy (NCBI): domain Eukaryota; kingdom Metazoa; phylum Arthropoda; class Insecta; order Trichoptera; family Rhyacophilidae; genus Himalopsyche; species Himalopsyche phryganea. Next base: position 315,301 of record JAGVSL010000071.1, read on the forward strand.
AAATAATCTAATAGTCTTTTGAACTATATGTAAAAATAGTGTCATAAGATACATACACACTAAATTACACAAACGCCATTAAAAAATAAAAAAACAGAGAGGGAATAAAATCAAAACATAGACAAGCTACATAAATGTGTCAAAACAATAACAAGTCATGCATGAATGGTGCATATTAAAAATTCGCCTAATGGCAGAAATGGCGATTCCTATATTCACAAGTGTTTTTAAATAAATATTTTTTTTTTTAATCCATGTCCGCTCCCAATGTGGAGCATATGGTCTCCTAATGGAGGTATCTTAACAGAATTTTTCTGCGAGAACTGCTTGTTACTCAGTTGCTCAACCTCTCTTTTTTCGAAGAGAGTAGGGATAGAAGGATAAGGCTATGACAGAACTAGTGGTTAGCTAATCTCTCTCGCTGCGCCCCGTGAGGATGGGATGGATGGGAGGGAGGATTCAGACTACGAACAGAAATCCATAAATCGATTGAAGAATCAATCTATGAAGACCGTCCGCACCGGGAATTGAACACGAGACATCCGTAACCGTAGCCATAGACGCCACCAACTGCGCCACGGTCGCCGACGAAATACATAAACTGTATGGTAATAGGTATTTTTTGTTGTTTGTAACCGTGTAAAAGCAAAAAAAAACAATCTTTCCTTTTTTTAGACCGTGCAAAAAAAACATTCAGGATCGGTTTTGCTCATCACGAGCATTGTGAACTAAAAAATCTTAGCATGGCTTTTTATATGAAATTGATTGTTAATAATAATAATTAAAAGGTGTATCAAACAATAGTTCGTTTATATAAAATTGGTTTGATTATCTGTAAATTTTTGTCATAGTTCTTGAACCAATTGTTTGCACCAATAATTGACAGCAAAAGTGAAGTTTTTATTTTTTTATCATAGTATTTAGTACCACAATAACTAATGTAAAATAAAGCTATTTCTGCATTACGTCATCCTTCAGATTTGACTAATGTCGAAATATGTCGCATTTATATTTTATAATCATGGGGGGGATAAAATCCTTTTAAGAACCATTTTCAAACTTACTCTCCTTCTGAAGATGCTCCTCAAAGAGGCACATCTAATGCAACCACTTGAATAACAAAGTTAAAATAAATTGCCCAGGTCTGTTCTAATGAAATAAATTAGTTTTTTGTGACGTATATTCCAGTGGTCACTTTCGAGATGTGAGTTATTTTATGTACCATATTTTGTACCACAATGTCTAGGCTGGAGAGAATCTAAAAAACTGACGCTATAACCAGACACACCAAAATGCTCTGGTCTACTCCATATGTCTTTACGATACTTGGACAAGGATTCTATAAGCAAAAAACAAAAAACGACTAGACGTATTTGAAATGTGATGTTGGAGAAAGGTGCTCAGAATACTATGGACTGCCAAACGCATAAATGCATCTATTCTGAACGAGCTCCATATCAATATCCCACCAAGCATATTTGTCATTGTTCAGGAGAAACAAAAAACACTATTTAGCTTAAAAAAACAAGATGTTATATCTTTGTTAACAATAAATATTTTTGTCAGTTTCCATGAAACAAAGGAAGAAAAGTCATTACTTATAATACTACCACTTTAAAAACTCTAGAGTTCTCGGAATATAACATAATGGAAAGAGAAAAACTAATAAGTGTTTTGAAATATTCAAATTACAGCCTTACTTTTAGTCCTCCATTTACATGTTTTTGCCAGGTGATCCAGAATATTGTTTTTCATACAATGGCATTCAAAACTCAATTACACATTTTTTTCTGGTAAGTGGTTTTGCCGTGGAATGAACGATACCCAAGATAGACTCTCGGTTGTATACACTAGACGCTTATTCGGCTTTTTTTTGGGAGCTCACAGGAAAATCGTACACGGAAGGATCCCTATTAGCTGGAGTGACCAGGTGAAGGACGTCACGAGTCTTTTCTTACCAGTGACTCTCAGAGCAGAGCAGTGCAGAAGCGAGTGGTGAAGGACCGTCGAAGGACACGAAGCTGTGGCGATAAAGTCACAACTCTCACCAGTGACTTAAAACGACCATGACAAAGAACAATATTTTATATAGTTATACATTGTGTCTATACAATTTTAATAAGTACATCTTAGTAAAGATTTGTATTCATAATTTATGATGTTTTAATCTTTTGAATACAGTAATTTTTTTGTTGGAAAGCTTTTATATCTGATCGCATTTCTTTAGATACGTATAAAAAACAAGAAAAAATATACTTGTAATATTCAAAGAAATTCCCTACTCGATTATACATTCTCCCTCATTATACGCAGTAAATAAAATATTCGCGTGCAAAAGAGGCTCAGGGATGGCTTTTTTTTCTTTTTCATTTTTAGAATTAATGGAAAACGTGTATACAAAGAGACAAGCAGACAAAGATTGACATTTGGATAAACTGAAGATATCGTGAAATCTTTTCACCATTTGGAGAAAAAATTATTCCATTGCACGAATTATTCCGGAAAATCTACTTCCACTCTCATACAGATTATTCACACAACTCCCCCCCTCGCTGGATGACGACGGAGAGAGCCCACGCCACTGGCCTTTAAACTGTTGACCGTTTATAATTAATTGAATTATCATTTCAATACTTTTATACAAACAATCTGCACATTTAATTTTAATCATATGTAGATAATGAAATTAAATAAAATTAAATAAAGAATTACTACACATTTTTTATGAGAACTGGTAATAAGTCAGTCGACCAACCTCCACCTACGAACAAACGATATATATTTATTATGTTTTCCAAACAAATAAACATTAGAAATTATTAAGCTACGGAAGTCCTTAAATACTTTAATCCTTTTCATCGTTACATATTTTTGATAGTTGAGGAGACAAAAAGAAAAAACCGATAAGTCCACATTTTTTTAAAAATAGAACGAAGTACGAACATACACTATAAGCCATTTTACAAAATATTTAGTAATAAATAACAAAGCAAAACCTGACAAAAACATACGAAAAAAATGTTTAAACTTCTAATGATATACAGAATACGATATGATTTCGCCTATATTTATTTCAATAAATATTTGACTGGCGTTTAATAATATATACACATACCGTTATTGGAAATATAATACAGTGACAAAAATAAACTATCGCTAAAACAAAAAAAATATCTGTGAAACATGCGTTTCTAAAACATAGTAATAGGTTTTAGACAAAAGGAAAGCCAAAACAGAACGTTTACTTCTAATAATAAATTGTAATTATGAGCTATTCATTTTATTTTAAAGACTGCAATAAGCTGTCTATCGTGGTAAATAAAATATAAAATATTTATAAGATACATTGCCCAATTGTGTGACTTAAATAGAAAATTCGATGCAATTTTTTTTTTATTAAAACCGTTGTTTCGTAATCATCTGATTATACAGTTGAACTGACGTTGTTTTAGTCCTGAATGAGGAAGGGCGGATAAGGGAAAATGGAGCAAGAAGAGAGCCGTGTTTTTTTCGGAAAAACTCATAGCCCTGTACGGCACGGTCCGATGAAAAAAAAAAGAAAACACAAGCAGTTTTCTGCCGAATGTAGCCGGGTGTTTTTATTTTATTCTGTTTTTTTTATCTCGGGCGATTTCTTTTATTTCAATTTTCGTTGCATTGCTTTTTGGAAACATGTCCGTTCATAAAGGACTTCACTCCCATATTACATTATTAGATAATAGAGATAAATAAACATACTTGTGATGTAACAAAAAAAATTAAATAATAAATCAAGAAATCATCAGATATAAATTTTTGCCTAATTCAATGCGGATGAGAAAACTGCTTTCGCGTCTTCCGCACTTATATTTATCCGATTTATTAATCTCTACGTATTTAAATAAAATTATTTTTATAATTTAACTCATAAGAATTGATTCTGATCTCTTTAAATTGGTTTTTCAGATATCTTTTGGATGCTCCTGGCCGCTTCCCATTCCCCATTTATCATGGCTGTTTATTTTTAAATGATTTACTAATTTCAATTAACGTTTCCCAATTTGGTATTTTGGTTAATGAATATTTATAAATTATTTTAAAAACTCATTATATTCTGCTCAGATAATAGATTTGTCTATATATAATTTGTGTGATTACCTGTAAATTCTTGTCATAGTTCTTGAACCAACCGTTTTATATACCTTGTAATTGTTAACAATAAATTTTATATAAATAGCACTGTCACTTTTTCAAATATAATGGAAATATGTATATTTGTTAGTAATATGTACTTTTGAAGAAAAAAATGTATTTTTTTCCATGTCCGCTCCAGGAATGTAAGATATTATAGCCATTTCTTATAAATATTCTCCAGAATAAACATAGTTAGTGAAATTTATCTATAATGGATACAGATGATTCAAATATTGAGTGCTTAGGGTCAAGGGATGGTGTCCAATTTATTTCGCAATCAAGGGTTGGAACCCCTTAATGTATTTTCTCAAACATTGATTTTTAAATAAAATAGGGTATAAAAGGAAATGGTGTCCATTATATGTTGTCAAGTGCGGTGTTTTGTTTGAAATAAAGAAATACATAGATAAATAAATTTCATTGTTTTCCTTCATTTACAAAATAATGTACACACATTTTTATGTATGTTTCTTAAATGCAGACTTATTTGATTTTAAGATAAATGAATACGGCCTTCCGACAGGAAAAGGTTCGTAGCCACTGCTCTAGGCAATGCATTGATCAGTCAAACGGCCCTTGCAACTAGCGATTCATATGACCGAAGTTTTAAGAAAAAAAATGATCGGTTTTGGTTTCGGACTCGTAGATACAAATTGGGAGCATGTAAGTAAATAGGCTTGATAATTTCACAATTATAAACTCGGCCCCGAAGAGAAGAGAAAAATGCTCAAGACGAAACTTCACCGTGAGCTAAGCTAACTTAGTTCACATGGCTAACTTGGTTCTTTATCATTGATACGTCTCCGACGTCTTACGAAAATGTTGTATGATATTTTTACATCGCTTAGCTCATTCATGCCTCTTTGCTCGCGGTGGAGATCCGGTTTCAAGAGAATGAAACAGTAGAATGTGCAAATTTTTGAATTTTTATTTTATTATTGATCAAAATAGTAGTTTTATGATGTATAATAGTGTTAAGCAGCGGTATCTGTATCTCGATTATTATTAACCCTAACATAATAAAATGCACAAAAGCGATATAATAACAACATATGCACTCTGCAACCACCCTAAAATATAAAAAAAAAGCAAGAAACCTAATGCCTGTTTTGTAGACTACACATGGTCTCAGTAAATAAATAAGGGTAGGGAAAAAACGACATAGATTGACAGCGTATACATACCTTGAAGACAATAAATGAATGCCCACATTGTATACGTAAATATAGTAAAGACACATAAAGACCTCACATACGTATATCGTCGGAGCTACGTTTTTGGCCATTTTGAGTTAAATGCCTTATAATTTAAATCAGATAATATTTTCGCCGGATCTTTGGTGCAGTGGTCAACACCGTTGGCAGTTTAAATCCCAGATTCAAATACCGATACGAACATTTTCATAGATCGATTTATAGATTTCTGTTTGCAGCATGGATGTTTGTGATGTCTTGAATTCCTTGCCACTCATCCGATTTTACAAACGGGGCGTAGCGAGAGCGATTAGCTTACCACTAGTCTTGTCGTAGCTCTATCCTTCTATCCCTATTCACCTATTTCTGTTATTTTGGTGCAGGCTAATGTTTAAAGTTGAAACTATCACAATAAATGTGACATCCAAAAAAATGTATTCAATCAATTAATAATAGTGTTAAAAGTTGAAAATATTATCATTGACCGTACCTTATATAACAGCCACCAAAAAGAGTCAAATAAAAGATAATAATGTCAAATGTTGAATGTTGAAAATAGTACAGTTGACCTAGAAATAGCAGCCAGGATGTACATGTTTCCATGTCGCTACCGAACATCGTTTGGGAGGAGTTCTTGTGGCCGACAGAGAGGTACATGTATTTTCTGCTATATAGTACAGATAGTTATTTGAGTATCCTGCCATCGCCAGAACTCTATGGCCACTCTTGTGGCTCTGACGATGGTGTGTACAATCGAATACCTCTGTATCTTTGATCAAGTTGATCTCGTGTGAAGAATAAATCTATCCTGACACAATTATTGATTAAAAATAACAGAAAATTTGTGAAACCCGCACTGGGCTGTAGTGCCGAAGAGTAGAAAAAGAAAATCATTGAAAATAAGCTCGTAACAAAAGAATACTAGCATTTCCAGCATGACGGTTTTTTCCGGAATGACGACGAAATCTACTATTTTAAAACGATGTGTATTATAATATGACACCTCATGAAAAGAGCGTTTGCTCATTTTAATATACATCAAAAATACATATTGACGTTCTTTCAATCTGAAAACGTGTGGTTTTTCACCTTGAAGAAAATCAAAATAAAATTTCCAGAATATGATTCATTTTAAGGAAAACTCTTCGATCTTAAATAATTCAAAAATTTCCTGTATCACAAATATTTCTTGAATCACACGTTCAAAAATAATACTGATTAATTACTACTAAGAATTACAAATCTAGAAAATTATCCACGGTGAAGTGTGTGACCGTTTCTTTATTAAGGTCTCAATGATAATTCAATCTAATTTAAGACATCGACTGAGGGTGCTTGATGGAATTTCAATATCAAATTTGGATTATTGAGGTTTTATACACTTACATGTATTTTGTCACTAACGACCCGGGTTTCGCCTTTCGGCATCTTCAGGTATGGAAGTGTACAAAATCTCAATAATCCAAATTTGATAATTCAATCATTTGCTTTGAAAATAAATGATAGTTAAATTTGATTTCAGTAGATACTGGAAGCTCTCTGACTATGATAGTTCTATCGCTTTTTAATATTTTTCTTTGAGACAAAAAAAACAGAGAAAAATAAATATCGGTGCAATATTGATACAAGAATGTTCATTTTTGTATAACATGTTGTGAGAAAGCCCGGTCGAAGAGGGGCGAATGATTGGTTACTGACATCCAGGATGAAATGGAGGGTCTCAATTCAAACGCCACTTCGGTCCGGTTAATCTTCTTTATTTAAATGAAGTGGTTTAATACAATTGTAACACAGGGGTAATATTTAAGGTTAAAAAATTAAGACACATACAAAAACATATCTTATTTAAGACAAATTAAAATGAACGTCGCGTTGGCAAATAAACATAAGAAATTGATTTCCCTGTCCGATATGGCGAAATAAAACAAGTGACAAATACTAACGAAAGCAACGATTTAACAGTTTGAATATTGCAACCTGTAGCCGTTTTGACGGGTATACAACGATTTTCTTGACAATAATTTTACCGTTACTCCGGCGATTTACACAACCGAAGTTAAATGAAACGATATTTGTCTGCCAAGCGGTACAATTATGGATTGTCATATTTAAAGACGACTTAAAGTAAGGTTTTGGGCATGTTGCAAAATATGTAAATATTAACAATTATTAACGTAACTCGTAGAATAGGTAGTGTCTTATATATATTTGTAGCGACACAGAATGTTGCTATAAGTAATCGCCAGAATCTATTAGGTCGCTAGAATTTTAGGAACTTTGTTGATTCGTATATTAACTTATTGAATTAAATTCCATTACGATAATGTCCAAATTTGCAAAGTATTTACTTTAATAAACAGTACATACAACTAGTTCTGACGATGACATGATGACGTAAAAATAAACAGCTTATATGAGACTAAAATGAGAATTCTGTCATTCTTGAGATTGTCAAGCTTTATGTTCCTGATCATTTTGTGAGGAATCGTGTACACGAATTGTTCATTCTTCCATAGTGTTGAACCAGCCTGAGAATAGGGATGCCTCTAGGAACAGCTTTAACAATGTTCAACGTGGGTTGTTCAGATGAGCACCATTTTTTAATGTATTAAATAAGATTTTGTCTGAAATTACTATATAGGTTGACTTTGCCAATTTCCAATGATTACTATTATTTTTATATTATGTTTTAATCGTTTTTTACATTGAAAAAGCCATAAAATTATACTTTTTGTAATGTATTCAAATACTTAATGTACTAACAGTGTTTTTGAATTGTTCAACGAAAAGGAATAATTCATGGTTTTACGAAGTAATCGTTAAAGTAAATGTATTGAAATTGATAAATAAATAATGTTTGTTATCTCATGAAGAAGGTTATTGACTTGATTATAAATATATCCTCATCGAAATCTTTGGTCTAGTGGTAAGAGCTTTGCCCTAGCAACCAGGTGGGTCCTAGTTCAGGTCCCAGCAAGGTCAATAATATAAATGTAGATTTTTTCAATTTAAATTTTTGAAAGACTTATAAAAATTATCATCGAGTTTATCTCGTATGATTTTCCAATTTTCATAATATTTGGCTCATTGGCTGTAAAGTGTAATGCCAGATATTTAAAATAAAATAAAAATAATATTAATTTCTAGTTGTTCTAATAAATTAAGCCTATCCACTTTATTACACAAATGCATGCATATTGGGCTTGATAGAATTTATGTTTTGTGATTTTTTTAAGAAAGAATGTTATTGGTACTATATTATAATGGTGTCTACTGATAAAATGTCAATTCAATCAATGAATTGTATGATGAAGTGAATAAAAAATTCTCTCAAAATATTTCCTGCCTCTACTTACTTTTTTAATGCTGCGTTTTTGAACATTGATTCAAACATATATTTAGCTTTACACTTCAGCCTTATTTCTAAAAGCAAAAATAATTCATTTAATAAATTAACAAATCTAGTTAGATTATTAATTTTAAAACACTTAAATTTAGTGTAAAAGGTTCATAATCTACACTTAATATTTAATATTTTCCCATTGTTTTGTGTGAATTATTCATCAAAAAGTTCATATAAAGGTATTACGTATCTCAGAGTACGCTGTGCTTAAAAAATAAAAGGTTAAACCTTTCAAAGTGTTGCGGTCGTTACTTGGGTCTTTCATTTTCAATTTAATCATTGGAATATTATTTCGCCGCTGTTCTGTAAGAAGACATTTACTGAAAAATAATAGTTTTGAGTAATTGGATATTGAAGTTTTTGAAATGTTTGAAATGCTATACATTTTTTATTTTGTTGTTTGTACTGTTTTTAAGTAAAAGTATCTATGTATATAAAAGTGAATGTTTGTTTGTTTGTTTGTCCTCTATGCGTTCCTTTACCATTAATCCGATTTCGATGAAACTTTGGTGAGTTATTGTGCGTAAATCCGGGAAAGTTTCTAAAGAAAAAAAAATTCTAAAATCTAAAAAAAGATTCAAATACGTACAAAACGGCGTCATCTCGTAAAAACTTTCTGACTTATTCGTGTACGCACTTGACGGTAAAAAATATTTTGTATCCAAATGCACTTCAATAAACACAATTAAAACACAAACCCTTTCTTCCTATGAGTGACATTGCAACGCATGCCGGGTATTCACTAGTAATTTATAAAAATAAGTGTATTCTTCCATACGGTAGAGCTTGAAATAAGGAAGATTTTGATACATCTAACTCAATATGCCATTTTTTTCATTTAGTGTTTTCTTCTTCCAGAACACCGACGATTGATAAACGTTGTATTAAGCATGTTATAAAATTATTATTATGCCGATCTTATAAAATATAAAAATTAACAAAATGTTCTTATAACCGTGAAACCGTTCAATTGTGATGGTTTGTATTGTATAAAGAGGAATGTCTCCCCTAAATTGTTGTGACGAATCAAATAAAAATAAAGCACGTGTTTTAATTAATTAATTAATTGGTTTATAGATAACACAGGGTGATTATGATGGTAATTTAATTTTCTGTGGCGAAAACAATACATCATATTTCAGAACGAGCATTTTTTTTAAATAAGTAGGTGAACGATATAATGAACATTAGCCTTCCAGGTTTCATGCTAAAAAAATCCCTTCGTATCTCATACAGTCACATTTCGTTACCGTGTGGGTTTGTCATATAAACGCATTTATAAAGTTGGCACCTCGTGTCCAATGAATAGAAAGAGTGGATACAAAAAAAGCGATGATAGATCTACCATACTGCCCTGATAACTCCATAATCATACAGATTAATAGTTCAAATATCTTATTGAATGCCCGAGTATTGCTAATTATTGTACTGTTTTACGATGTCTTGTTCTAAAATAATTTATGCATAAAGTTCCATGGTGAATTCGTGCTATATTTTAACATGTACTGACTAGCAAAAGACTTGACTACTGTAACTAATTCATTGCTAAACTAATTACTTATATATTAATGCAATACCGGTCACCCAACTTAATGAATTCAACCTATTTCATAAGCAGAATCTTAATAAAATTAGCAACCGCTATAAATTAATGTGCAGTAATCAATTTCTGAATTTTCTCACAAGAAAAAAAGAGACTGTATGCTGATGTTGGGTCTGACTGTGTATTTAACTGCAGTCTCTGTATTATGCATGGTCATTTTATTCGTAGCCTGTACATCTTGCTACTATAATAAACGTTTATATTCGTCTTTTGATGTAACCACGCTTACGCAACACTTCTCATCTCATTTTTCACAATAAAAAAAGAGTAATGTGCGATTAAGTATTTAACGATAGTTTTCATATCATAATTATATTTGTAGCTGTATGTCTTGCTGCTGGAATAAACGTCTTTTTCACTGTCTTTTCGTCATTCGATGTAACCACGCTTACACGTCACCTCTCATCTGATGTTTTATAATGAAATATTTTAAAGAATTATTAATATTCAATGGTAATTTTTTCAATTTAATACCTCGCTTAGCAGAGTATTTACAGAAACTATTGTATACATATTAAAGTGTAAAACACCTTGTTTGAAATTCTCTCTATATTTACTCAGATATGAGTTGTATTATTATAAAGCACACAGAGGAGACACGCTGATTAAACTGTCTAGAGCCTAACAAGATTTGCTTTTGTACTGCGCCGGGGCTCGTGAAATTTAAAGGGAAAATTTGACAGGTTAAAAACTATATTATAGCGGCAGAAAACTGCTTTACTTTTGCCATAGAGGAATAGAGTTGGCATAGGAGCGGTTAAAAAATTAAGAACATTTTCAACATTAGCAATCTATAAGTATAGATTCATGGATACCTATACAGAAATTGCGGATATATTCAGTGGATTCCATGACAGCAAAGACAAATGCGCAGAGTGATTAGTTTTTTATATAAACAAGTAGACAGCTGCATAAAAAATCATAGATTTATATTTAAACAAAGAAAAAAATATAGCAAAATAGAATGTAAATTGAAGAGTAGATATTTTCAATTAAATTAATTTCAACCAACTCGTACACCCTTTGTACTAAATACCTTCATTTTTTTTCAAATAAACTTTACTGCATAGCAACCAAGTCTAATGTAATTGTTACTATGATACTTATGTGGTATTTTAAATCACTTTATGGGTGGTGCCGAGTTTAATGCTGAGTGTTATTAAAAAATAGAGATTATGTAAAAAAAAATAGATTTTCTTGGCTAAAAGTGATGTTTTAAACTTTCTTTTTAATAATTACGTCAACATTGTCATTTTTTTACAAAATTAGCTTCAGTAAGAGTATAGGCAAATCTCTGTGCACGCGATGATAAATTTGACAAAGTATAAAAACCTTCGAGCGAAAATGTTGTCAATCCACTGAATTCATAGAAAGGCCACAAATACAATGAGATTTTAACCAAGAGCTGTGTAATTAGTGAATTTTCTGTGTATTTTGTTTAAATTTATGAAACATTCAACTAAAACACTGTACATAAAATAGTTTTACTCGTATAAAGAAAATGAGAGATTTTCAACAAATTTGTAAAGCTTTGCATGAACAAATACGAGATGAAATAGTTTGTACAATGAATAGATTTACACACAACCATGACAGTACTAATTGTAGTCCCTAGATTTTTTATCATATTTAAAATATAATTCATAACAATTCAGAATGGTAAATTAGTTCAAAAATCTACCCTCTTCAATTTTATTTTATTACTTAACTGATTGTTCTCTTCGTAATCATAAACAGACGTAACTTTCACTACTCCTACATATGACGATTCTATCAGCAATAACTGATATGTCCACTTTGCTGTGTTAATTATGGTTAACAATGTTTTTTTGTTTCACGCTTTAATTATTAGTTTTATTGAAAGTTTATTTTTTCCAACGTATTGCTCCTCGAACTGAAGACATCTCGCCAGAACCATATTTTCGTCATTTTAAAATACCATCCTATAGGATGTTAGGTATACCTAAAGTTTGATCTCGTTGATTATACAAAAACAGTATATCGATGGTGTTTTGGCCAATTGATGAAGCCATCAAAAAATACGAAAATGAGTTAATTATTTAATCTCATTTTAAATACGACAGAGTATGTCTCAGCCAAATGATGTAAATTAGAAAAATAAATTGACCACATTTTGGAAAGTAAACATCATTTTACATTGGTTTTAGGTTTATAAAAATTCTGACTTAACCACTTGATATAAGCCACTATTATATCGACACTCCCTACGTATAAATCTGTATCTGCAAGCATGAGTGATTTACAGAAGTGCATTTCAAAGATTTATAACGCAACTCGCTGTATAATGTTTTTGATAAAACAACTTTTACTCTCTCCTGAACAATTTCAATTTTGAGAGTTACGTCAATTGGCCAAAACACCGTCGATTATGTTTTGAAAATGAACAGCATTTTCACATCCATTTTTGATGAGAGTTTGTTAGTATAGAAAGATATTTTATCATTTAAATTTAAATGGTAGAGGTGAACACGAAGAACAATGCACAACTAATGTTTTGCATATGCTGGAGATTATGAGTTTTTATGGTAGACACTTGATTTTTACTTTCTATTAATATATTAACAAAACGACGAAAGGTTAAATAAAAAATATATTTAAAATTCTTTGAACATATTCCTGAAATGCCAGCACATCTTTTACAAAAATCATACATATAAAAAACCTCGTATTTAAAAGCAATTAATATGCTTGCGAAGGCGGGTGGCAGTTTAATGCGGCTAGAGTTTAATTAATCGTGAAAGAAATGTGTTTCCACACAAATAGGTTTATGCGTCTAATAGTAAATACTGCGATAAAGAATTTTCCAGTTAAAACGTCGTGAGCTGCATGCTTTTAAGCAATAATTTTACCTTTAATATGTATGTTTTATCTAAAATATTTTCCTTCAACTAAATACAAAGGACGTTAAATACTAAAGACGTCATGTATAGTTTATTTTGTAAAAACGTATTTTAAAAAATAAATAATCACAAAACCACTCATAAATATTTGTGAAAAGTTTATGTAATTTTTTTTCCATTAATCAGAGAAAAATTGTAATATTTTGAAGTAACATTGAAGCTTGTTCTTGCATTATTTTGGCAAGAAAAATCATTTTGTTTTACATAATTGTCCTGTTATAAAATAAAAATTTATTGACATATTGGTATTGCGAATTAATAAAAAACATATCTGCTTCTGCCAACAGGTTCAGAAATTTCGTAAATGAGTTTGAAACCATGGTTCGATTCGAAATCGGTCATAGCTTAGAAAATATAAATTATGTAAATATCTTGTCACCATATCCTCCAGTGATGTGGAGCATTTTAGCAAAAGAGAATTGAAAGGAAGAGCAGGCCAGTCGCTCAAGGTTCGTTTTCAGTTAGGTCGGTGGTGCAGTGGTCAACGACCCTGGCATCGGTTACAAAACTAACGAGTTCGAATCCCAGTACGGACAAACTCATAAATTGATGAATTTGTGTCCGAAGGCATCGATTTTTGCGATGTCTAAAATTTAGGCATCCTAAATTCCTATCTATCTCTATTCTATACGAAAAATAGAGTAACAAGAAGTTCTCTCAGAGAATTTTAACGGGCATATACTCCACATTGGTCCGCTCCCAACGTGGAGCATACGGCAATAACATTAAACAATTAAGACGAATATATCAGCATATAAAAAGTACGACAATCGTGAAAAAAAACAGAAACACGAATAAAGTTGTTTCCCTGTTTAATTGTGAGAATGATATATAATATTTAAGCTGAACAGAGCCGAATTTCTATTCTCCTAGGGTACTCATTATTGTACCCACCACCACTCGCTCTAGATAAACAGCCCTTACGAGCTTTCAAATTATTGCAGAGAGTGTAATCATACAAGACTCTACTATGCACAAAACTGTGCTAAAATAAAGACAGTTTTTAACTCGAAAAATACGGAAATAGTGGCATATTGTCTTTTTGGATACATCAGTTCTAAAATGTAACAACTCAAAAAGCACAGTTCTGAGATAGCTAAGAAATAAAATGAGCAATTTTAATCATCTTAACCATGTCCGCTCCCAGCGTGGACCATATACTACTACCATGGCCTCCTAATGGAGGTATCTCATGCTCAACCTCTCTTTTTCGAAAAGAGTAGGGATAAAAGGATAGTGCTAGGACAGGACTAGTGGTTAGCTAACCGCTCTCGATAGGATCTCGTTTTGTTTCGGATGGGTGGCAGGGAATTTTGGACATCACAGGCATTTATGCCTACCAACAGAAATTCATAGATTTATGTTTGAAACTCTCTGTACCGAGAATCGAACCCGAGACATCCGTAACCTTAACCATCGACGTTGACCACTGCACCACGGACCCGACAAATATTAATTTTAATTTTGTTTGGATCAAGTTGCAGTTACCACTGACGTTCTATATAAAATAGCCAAAGATTACCATTTGTTACATTTTGAAACTGGTAGATATTGGTATTCTAAGTATTTCTTCATACTTCATAGTATCGATTTTATTAACAAGTGTAGTATTTATTATTATTGGCAAAAAATGTTTTAGGAGTAATGCTTGTAATTATTCAGCACTTTGTGGGATTCAACGCTCTTGTCGGTAGGGGGGTGGGAGTTATTAATACATTCAGTCACCAGTGGTGCAGTGTTTTGTTGTGTAGACGATTTCCCAATGACAGAGGAGTATGGAGACTTTTTTTGTATTTAACTTTTATTATTTATTTAATTCTAAATCAATAATAAAATATTTGACATCTTAGTTCATATAGAGTGACTGCTATAGTAATTGGATACTTAAGGAAGTATTTTCCTTTAACAGTGTATAAGTCAACAAAATAAGTATTTAGAAACATATAAGATATGCAGAGATGAGGAATTTAATGAGCTTCAAGGAAATGAACACAACAGTAATAAAAACAAAAGGTTTTTTTAGATATTTGTATTAGACTGAAAAATATGGAAAACCATAGTAATTGGACACATTTACTATTTAGGTTAGTTGTTGTACCACTGTTTAAATCCACGATTTTCACGATTTTGACCTGACATTACATACGAATGAAGTTTTATCAGTATTGTCATTTAGTAGTAGATTATTAAAGCTGCAGTTACATAGAGATTGAACGACTAGATACGTTTATAAATATCTATTCGGAGGTATGGATTTCTGTGATGTCTAACTTCCCTTTGTCTCATCCGTTTCTAAAAGCGTGTAGTATCGAGGGCAGTTAGTTAGCCACTAATCCTGTTCTAGGTCTATCCTCTTTTTACTATCTGCGAAAAAGATAGGATGAGCGACTGACTAATAAGCAGTTCTAGCTGAGATAGTTATATTAAGAGATACTCCATTAGGAGTCCATATCGACTGTGGGAAGGCAAAATGACGTATCTCTCCGTATACAATTTAATACACGTTTTATGTGGGATATACACAATATTTTTTATGTGTGGGTTACGTCCTTTTGCCGTTCCAAAGTCGATATGATTAACAGTGTAAGCGGACATTATAATAAAACTGGAATGATGAACAGCAAGCAACATTTGCTTATGTTTGCAATAAAATTGACGAGAAAAATATATCAAATGAATTAAAAAAATATATTTTTGCCCTCGCACCAGTAGTAATATAGTTAACTACCGGTTCTGTTAAATCGCATTAAAGTCGACGCATTGGGGACCGTGTTTAATACGATTAATTGAATCAGAAGCAGCGATATACGTGAGGCGGGTGGGGGGTGTTTGTATTGGGGAGCATTATAAATAGGGGTGCTATGTACGGTGAGATTGTGTGGATGGTCGGGAATTACTATAATTGAGGAAAACATGCGGGAATCGGGTTAAGTGAGGATATTTTTTTTTCAATTCACGTTTACGTATGTACTCAGTGTTATTCGCATGTTGAATAATGACATGTTGTGGAAACCAATACTTTAGTCTATGCAATGCTAATTGCTTTATAAAATGAAGCAAACGTTTTGATGTATTTTAACCATGCCCGCTTCCAATATGCAGCATATAGACAGGAGTTGTTTTACAACATTTTATTGTTGCCTTGTCTTTCAACCAGTGGTGTAGTGGGGAGGGGGGTCGATGCGGTCGGCGCTCCAGCACTTTTTTCTACGCGATTCGGAAATTCTAAAAATTTTTAGGACACAAATGTGTTTATTTAAATCTGTAAAAAATTGTGTATGGTGTGCGCAAATACATGATAGACAAGATGGGAAAAATTGTTACCTTTTTCTTTCTGGTGCTCAATACTTATGATAAAATTAAGCTCGACCTTCAAGCAATTCAGTGACGACATGGATAGTTATCATTCTCATAGATACTGATCGTCACTTTGTTCAAGTTTGCAGAATAACATACAAAAGCCATAAATCCAAGTTTTTACTGTATTAACCCAAATATAATAAAATGATTTTTGAAACTGTGTGTTGGATAAACGTTATGTTGGAAGGTGCGTAATTGGATCGGTGCGAGTAGGGTGTTTTTAAATATTATAATTAACCAGCGCTCCAAGACTTTTTATTTAGCGCTGCACCACTGCTATCAATCTCTCTTTTTCGGTAAACTAAGGGCATAAGGATGGTGCTAGTAAAGAGTAAGAAGTAAGCAAATCGCTCTCTCTACACCCGGATTGATGTATCGGATAGAAGGTGGATATGGAGAAGTGTATACATTACAAGATTCCATTCATTTGGATATAAATCTATAAATCCGTTGATAAATCAATGTGAGAATGTGTCCACTCTGGGATTCGAACGCGTGACCATGCAACCAAATAGAAAGAGGCCCAAAGCACCGACTATCTGTCTGTAGTGCTGACAAAATTTCAATTTTATTCTATCATTAAAATTTCAATTATTGTTAAATCAGCCAAAAATAAATTATGTATAAATTTCCTTGTGTATGAATAAAATATAGTTTAATAACACATTCATTTAAACAGTGATTAGGACCAGTTTTCCTTAATAAAAAAATTTGTTGAATTATTACAAAAAAGAAGTGTTTTGTTTTTAATAAATATACTGCCTTTTCACCAATAATTGACAGTTAACATCTTAAAAGTGAAATGTCAATGCCTTAGTGCAAAGATATTGTACGTCCAGTTTTTGTTTACAGTGAGTTCGTTTCTATCATATTTTTAAGCTGTAGAAATATTGTACGTTCAAATAAGGTATTTGAGGAGATATCGTATCATTAAAATACATAATATCAACACTTCCTATGTATTATCACGTATGTGCAAGATGTGTGATTTGTCTTTTGCATTTTCGTTATCTTCGCACTCAGTTCTATGGGTAGGCATCAAACAACAGCGAAAATTAGATTTAAAATTTTAGCACTGTCCCAATCTTGAAGAAGATACATATAATCTAAGTTAAGACATCGACTGAGGGTGCTTGATGAAATTTCTATATCAAATTTGGATTATTGAGATTTTGTATACTTCCATGTATTTTGTCACTAACGACCCGGGTTTCGCCTTTCAGCATCTTCAGGCATTCGAGCACACGAATGGACTCGAACTGTCAGTTTGTGTGCTCGAATGCCTGAAGATGCCGAAAGGTGAAACCCGGGTCGTTAGTGACAAAATACATGGACGTGTACAAAATCTCAATAATCCAAATACATATAATCGTTACTTTGCAATTGCATTATCAATATTTGAAATGCCCTCTTGTAAAATCTCATGTCTGCAGATACAGGAGTATACGTAGGATGTTTCGATATGGTAATTTTGTCTATAATTTTTATGTCGAAAATAAGCAAAGATGGATAATATACAATATTTTTTCATTAAAATATCGATGAGTTATACATTTGATTTCATTATAACATCTTAATTATAAGAAATAGCTGACACTTACTCATTTTCATTGGTACGTTCTGTACGAATAAGTATGTAAGTCTAGCCTGTGTAAATATTATCCATAAGTGCATTTCTGCTCATACTTTAAGATGGTGCAATTATTTAAGATGCTGCAGCAATTATTCAAGAAGTTCACTGCATATGCTTTATTACAGTCTAGAAGAAATGCCTTTGAGTCCATAGTATGCGAATCTAAGCATTATACCGTTTCTAGACTCACTAAGAATTAATGCCCGTAACATTCTTTGATGATGAATTAGTTATAAAGCAGATTTTTTTAATAAAACCGTATTTAGACGACTTTAGTCATATTTTTTAAATCATGGCCTTTTTGTTTCCCTTGACGATCCTTCGCCACTCACTCCTACACTCGAAGGGCCATCGGCAAGGACAAGCCTTTTGATTTCGACTTTTCTTGTGATGACGAGCTTCTCAAGGCGACTTGTATATACGGCCAAGAGTACAGGACTAGTGTCTAGATAATTACTCTCTTGCTTTCGAATCCGTTTTTAGGATCAGATCGGATGGGATGGAATTTTAAACATCACAAACTTCCATGCCTATGAACAGATATCTGTAAATTGATCGAAAAATCAATTTACGAAACTGACCGATCTGGGAGTCGAGCATGTGAGATCCGTAACCAAAGCTCACAACGGTGACCACTGCACCACACAGCCGACATTTAAACTCTATTAATTATATTTGTTGTTTTAATTTGATTTGACAACAGGCAATACAATACACACCAAACGGCGAATAAAAACGAAAATCTCTTGTACCGCGGACGTGTTTCATTATCTCGTAAAATTTCACTCAGAAATATAAACCCATATAAGTAAACTAGTTAAAAATTATTGCATTATTTCAATAAAATAGGTTTACCTATTTTGCGATTTTATACAAAGAATATAAATTAGTTACAGAAATATAGATTCATAGGTGGTCAAGCAAGAGTGGGAGTGGTCAACGTCATTGGTTTTGGTTACGGATTTCACGGGTTCAATTTATGAATTTTCCGTTTAAGGGCATGGATGTTTGTGATATTTAATTCTAACTAATGCGATCCTTGATATAAGGCATAGCGCGATCAATAAGCTAACTCCAATTCCTGTCTTAGTTTTATTATTCTATCAATACTCTCTTCGAAAAAGAGGTTAAGCACCTGACTACAAAGCAATTCTCGCTGAGAAACTTCTGTAGATGTACCTCCATTAGGACTTCACATGCTCCACATTTAGGGTGGAAATGGCTAAAAAATGGTCGTTTTAAGTAGTAGGAAAGCTCCTGGGATATTTGTGTTTCTAAACATCCGATATGGGTATTTTAATTCCCTACAAAATATCACAGATAAACATGCTTCTTTAAATTGTATATTGCGCAATGTTCACAATAACAAAACAGAGGATTAAAATATTCTTACTGCCATCTTTACTCATTAACTACATAAGTTTTAATACTCCTATTTTGACTATTATTTTTGAGATACAATACATATAAGTGTCATTAATGTCCAGAACTGAAATCAGCCAGCGGCAACAGCAATATTTCGCAGAATAGGCTCTTTCTTGTTGCCAGGCATTCAATAGCCCCCGGCTACGTCCGCTGGACGAGTCCATTTTTACTGAAAGGGGTAGCTCCAACTTTGCAGGGAGTTTTTTTAATTATTTGTAGACAGTCGATTACGATCTGCCGAGCGGGACGAGCTGCGCTCTCGTGGCGGAGGTAACATGACGATGTGAATTGTTTGTTTTTTTTTTTGATTTGCATTGGACTTAATTTAAATTCGCTGTGTCATTTGTATTACAACTTAAAGTAAATTCAGTTGCTAAGTAAATGTAAATGTAGAATCAATTTTATGTGTTAGGATTTATATATTTGTGTAATGTAAACCACTGCATCTTGGATGGAAAAATAAATAAGTTTTGAACCGGATTTGAAATGGTGTTTGTCTGAGATCACAGCCCTTCCAGAACTCCGGATAACCAGCCGCTCGCCTCTCTTCGATCCGGGGGTCTTCTCAGCCCCTTTTAACTCTTTACATTTGAACAAAACTTTGCTTATTAAACTCATTCATGAATAGATTTAAAAAAAAACACTATAAACTCTATCCATATATACGTATCTCTTCATGTCATACAAATTAGTTACCACACGCAGGAATCGATTTTACAGCGAATGGCAGGAAACATTCATTTTTTTCACTATATTTATAGTTTCGTTACTTTTAAATACTTTTAAAAACTCTGTAATGGATTTTATTCTTCCTTCAGCCAATAATATTTGGAATTGAAATTCTGTTTTATAATTGTGGGAGCATTTCTGAACCATGAGAAGTGTCATGATCAGCAAGCAGTTTATCTGAAACTGAGATTTTTAGCTGTCCCGAAAGGTCCTTTTGGGACGCCGGGACCAGAGATATAAAACCGGGATGATTGGCATCCCTACACTAACCTCCTATCCGATCCTAAGAACGGCGCCCACAGAGAGAAAGAGAAAACGTAAGTAACCAGTAAAGAGTTTGTTGTAACTAATGCAATAATTCTATTATTAAGCACAAAAAAGTGGTTGAATGACTGGTTGACAAACACTTTCTAATGAAATGCTTCATAAATAGTCAACATGTGAGAATACCCTAATCGAAGAGAGGCGAATGGTCGGTTATCAACATCCTGGAAGGTGTGGGATCTCAAACAAACACCATTTCAAATCCGGTTCAACACTTACTTATTTTAATCGAAGATGCAGTGATTTACAATACACTAATATAATTCCTAACACATAAAATTGAGTCTACATTTACATTGACTTAACACATGAATTTACTTTTAAGTTATAATGCAAGTGACACGACAAACGATTTTAAATTAAGTCCAATTTCAAAACAAACACAAACAATCCACAACGTCAATGGTGCCGGCCACGGGGGCCAGCGGCTTGCCCGGCTCGAAGGCTGGGAAACGACTCTCCCAAAAATCAGAAATCGGACTCCGCTCTGTCGGAGCCACCCCTTTCCGTCAAAAATGTATTCGTCCAGCTAACGTGTTTGCCGGCGATGCCAAAACCTTCACGACAGAGTCGGGTCAATTTCCACGAATCATTGTCATTAACGCTGTGCGTTCTTAGTTCAGGACCCTAATAAAACTTAAACTTAACACAAAAACCAGGGTGTGTCACATGATTCACATTGGTAGCGGACATCGCATATAAAGGAGAAGCTATTCATTCTATGCCTGTTTTTTTTTTCTAAATAATAAAATTGTTTTCAAAACGACTCATTGAATTTAGGATGGACTTTCGCAAAGACAGTATGTAAAAAACTAGTAATGTTATCAATAAATGATTGTTTGACCATATATTTGCTTTGCTTTTTAGAACGTTTTTATGTGCAAAGATTTACAGATAACGTAAAGTTACTTTCAAAACGAAATCACGAAAAGGCATAGTGAGTTTTTTTCTGCTAAATCGTTTACTAAGAATCCAGTTTTTTGTCAAATCCTTTTTATATGAAGAAGTAAAGTTTTATCGGGACAATAAAAAATGTTTTATTGTATTTTAAATCCCGCCTTAAGTTTTTTTCGCCCTCGGGGAGGACTCTATAAAACCGAACAAATATATAATAGTGATGGGATCGCTTGAGGGAGACGGTATCGATATACGGTATTAAGTATAAATTCAATTATAGGTAACTAATAACATATTCACTAATACTTCTGATAAAGTGTCAACTTTTATCTCATAAAAATTAAGTTGGTCTTATGGTATGCTTTTTATTTGTACTTCTTCAAAATTTCGTATGTTTACTTTCGTCTTGTAGGTCTTTGCATGATGATATAAAATAAACTTGACAACAGGCACATCCCATGCTTTTTTTAACTCTTATGATGTGAATCATTATGGAATTTGAATGAGGCATCATAATTTACAGTTATTGCTTAACAAGAACTTTTCATTAGTCATCTTTCTCTCAGTCAAATTTTCATGATTCGATAAATGCTAAATGTTACAAAAATTCATACCATTCGATACATTTCCATGAACTAGCTCGTGGAAAAAATCATAACATCGTTTGTACTTTGGAACTTTTTAACCATGTTCTCTACCAACGAGGATCATATGGCCTCCTAATAGTTGAGGTATCTCAACAAAAGCCATTCTACGGGAAGTGTTTGATACTCAGTTGATCATCCTCTCTTTTTCTAAAAGAGTACAGATAGAACGATACGGATATGGCAGGAGGTTATCCAATCACTCTCACTTTGCGCTGTTTTTAGAATAGGTGGGAATGAATTTTATACACCCATATAAATTCATAACTGTATGTAATGGGATTCGACCTCGTGAGATCTGTAACCGAAGCCAACGACGTTATGACTAAAATATAGCAATCATATAATTAATTTATCAAGTTTTCTTTTTCCATTCTTTGGATTGTTTGTAAATATGATTTTTAATACAAAAGTATCGGAATTCGAGATGTTTTCAATCATAACAACCCTATTTAAGTAAAATCTGACATTTTGTCTAATTTGTTTATTGATTTTAAATGTACATATTACAGATATTACAAAAATTATTAGTTTATGGATTTTGCAGTATAAAAAACCTTTAAAACTATTGGAAATTGGTAAGGAAGTCAACCTTGTAATTTCAGATAAAATCTATTTTAATATAATAAAAAATATTACTCGTCTGAACTCACTCACGTTCACGCTAAATATGTCAACATCCGAAGTAATGCCGTTGAACAATGTTAAAGCTCTTCTCAGTGGCATCTCCATTGGAAGGTTGGTCCTACACTTTTGAAGATCAAACCACTCATGTCCTCCACGACTTCTTAGAAATTGATCAGGATTATAAAGCTTGCCATTTTCAAGAATGGCGACGTTTTCATTTTGGCCTCATATAAGTCTAAATTAATATATGGCCAAGTACATTTTCCCATCGAGCGTTTTAACTATTAGACGTGAGCATTACAAAAGTTTGGACTAAAATTGAAGACCTTGGCCAACAAAACAAAAAATGTCACAGAACACGTTTTGTTCAGGAGAGGGTAAAAACATAATATCTTGGTTGTTTAGAAAAGAAGCATATTTTTGAGAGCTGATTTGAGAAATTTCAAAAGTATTTTTCACAGTTGTATGCAGTCATACAGGGAATCCAGAAATGCAATAAAATGAAAAATATTGAACAGGTGTTGTTTTAGGCCAAATTCTTCGTGTTGTGTCAATAGTTATTGACATAACTATGTTTATGTTATCAAATTACATACTATGTAACAAAAGTGTTAATGAACATTTTAACATTGTAGGAACATCCCTGACGAATATGTTATGTTTTATTTCGCTGGCTTTGAGACCTTTTGATATTCATACAAATTAATTTTATTCCATCGTAAATAAATGAAAATTTTACATTTTCTTTGACGTGAAGATAAAGCGGGCATATTTTCCAATACGATGCCAAAAAGTATTCATTAGAGACATTAAACTAATGTAAAATACAAATTTACGCAACAGTAGGCTTTTGTGGTAAAAATCTGTTTTATTAAATCTATCATAATCCGAGAAGAATATTTTGAAAATTTTACTCCATAAATAAAATACGAATATTTAAATAGTATTATTCGATCAGTGCGCAAAGGCGTCTGTATTACTTGATTGCAATAATTATCTTCATTTCTTATCTATATTTACCCAGTGAAAACTATTTATGTGGAGCAGGGTTAGTAAACAGAATACTGTATTTATTTTATTTCAATGGTAGTTATAGACTTACTATTATATAATATTCTAGTATTATACTGTGTTACTGCAAATTTCTTCATCTGAAGGCTTTGGAAGAGAAAAAAAATTCAAAATCCCACGTTACGAATACTGATTGTGGGTGTTTAGTAATTTAAATCACTTAATCAATCACTAGCAAATTAAGAGTTAAATTTAACGTTGGTTGTTTTGAATGCGAACGTATAGTAAAGATGGTTTTTCTCACTACCTTCATTTGTGTGTGTGCAGCTAGTATCTTATGGTGGCCTTTCACAACGGTATCGACAGAAAAAGGGAGTCTACTCTCATGTTCATGGCCCGAGCAGAGCTTCACGGGACTAAATTTGTACAATGTGCTTGAAAAAAAAAGGTAGTCACTGTAAGTGTAGATGAGTTTATTGACTAATGAGGAATCAAGGTATGGTGATTACCAAACAAATTAGCAATTTTTAAAGTGTAATGATGTTAGCCTCGGTTCCAATGGAATCAGTGTGACCTATTGCACCCGTGTGAAGACAGATCGCAGCAAACAGTTCTACTCGTTTGGAATTCATTTCAGGGCATTCCCAGTAAAGACAGTCTGAAAGAAAGTTGCTTGTATAACCTAAGTTTTACTTTCTCTTATGGCATTTCTTAAAGCATCTGCATGTTAATAGATAGTCGGCCACCCGCTACCAATGTGGAGCATATGACCTCCTAATAGAGATATCTCTATAGAAATTTTTCTACAAGAACTTCTTCTTGACTCAGTTGCTCAACCTTTCTGATATTTGAATAAAATATGGATAAAAGGATAGGGCTAGGATGGGAGTAGTGATCTAACCACTATCCCTGCGTCCCTTTTTTAGGATCGGGTGGGTGGGAAAGGAATTTTAGACATCACAAATATCCATGCATTCAAATAGAAATCTATAAATCGATGGAGAATATTTATGAAACTGTCTGAGCTGGGCTTTGAACCCGTGAGATACGTAACCTAAGCCAACGAAGTAGACGACTGGACCATGGACCCAAAAAATACTTAATAATAAATAATAAAGACAGTTTTTAACTCGAAAAATACGGAAATAGTGGCATATTGTCTTTTTGGATACATCAGTTCTAAAATGTAACAACTCAAAAAGCACAGTTCTGAGATAGCTAAGAAATAAAATGAGCAATTTTAATCATCTTAACCATGTCCGCTCCCAGCGTGGACCATATACTACTACCATGGCCTCCTAATGGAGGTATCTCATGCTCAACCTCTCTTTTTCGAAAAGAGTAGGGATAAAAGGATAGTGCTAGGACAGGACTAGTGGTTAGCTAACCGCTCTCGATAGGATCTCGTTTTGTTTCGGATGGGTGGCAGGGAATTTTGGACATCACAGGCATTTATGCCTACCAACAGAAATTCATAGATTTATGTTTGAAACTCTCTGTACCGAGAATCGAACCCGAGACATCCGTAACCTTAACCATCGACGTTGACCACTGCACCACGGACCCGACAAATATTAATTTTAATTTTGTTTGGATCAAGTTGCAGTTACCACTGACGTTCTATATAAAATAGCCAAAGATTACCATTTGTTACATTTTGAAACTGGTAGATATTGGTATTCTAAGTATTTCTTCATACTTCATAGTATCGATTTTATTAACAAGTGTAGTATTTATTATTATTGGCAAAAAATGTTTTAGGAGTAATGCTTGTAATTATTCAGCACTTTGTGGGATTCAACGCTCTTGTCGGTAGGGGGGTGGGAGTTATTAATACATTCAGTCACCAGTGGTGCAGTGTTTTGTTGTGTAGACGATTTCCCAATGACAGAGGAGTATGGAGACTTTTTGTATTTAACTTTTTATTATTTATTTAATTCTAAATCAATAATAAAATATTTGACATCTTAGTTCATATAGAGTGACTGCTATAGTAATTGGATACTTAAGGAAGTATTTTCCTTTAACAGTGTATAAGTCAACAAAATAAGTATTTAGAAACATATAAGATATGCAGAGATGAGGAATTTAATGAGCTTCAAGGAAATGAACACAACAGTAATAAAAACAAAAGGTTTTTTTAGATATTTGTATTAGACTGAAAAATATGGAAAACCATAGTAATTGGACACATTTACTATTTAGGTTAGTTGTTGTACCACTGTTTAAATCCACGATTTTCACGATTTTGACCTGACATTACATACGAATGAAGTTTTATCAGTATTGTCATTTAGTAGTAGATTATTAAAGCTGCAGTTACATAGAGATTGAACGACTAGATACGTTTATAAATATCTATTCGGAGGTATGGATTTCTGTGATGTCTAACTTCCCTTTGTCTCATCCGTTTCTAAAAGCGTGTAGTATCGAGGGCAGTTAGTTAGCCACTAATCCTGTTCTAGGTCTATCCTCTTTTTACTATCTGCGAAAAAGATAGGATGAG
This sequence comes from Himalopsyche phryganea, assembly GCA_022494535.1. NCBI lineage: Eukaryota > Metazoa > Arthropoda > Insecta > Trichoptera > Rhyacophilidae > Himalopsyche > Himalopsyche phryganea. Next base: position 341,750 of record JAGVSL010000071.1, read on the forward strand.
CGACTGACTAATAAGCAGTTCTAGCTGAGATAGTTATATTAAGAGATACTCCATTAGGAGTCCATATCGACTGTGGAAGGCAAAATGACGTATCTCTCCGTATACAATTTAATACACGTTTTATGTGGGATATACACAATATTTTTTATGTGTGGGTTACGTCCTTTTGCCGTTCCAAAGTCGATATGATTAACAGTGTAAGCGGACATTATAATAAAACTGGAATGATGAACAGCAAGCAACATTTGCTTATGTTTGCAATAAAATTGACGAGAAAAATATATCAAATGAATTAAAAAAATATATTTTTGCCCTCGCACCAGTAGTAATATAGTTAACTACCGGTTCTGTTAAATCGCATTAAAGTCGACGCATTGGGGACCGTGTTTAATACGATTAATTGAATCAGAAGCAGCGATATACGTGAGGCGGGTGGGGGGTGTTTGTATTGGGGAGCATTATAAATAGGGGTGCTATGTACGGTGAGATTGTGTGGATGGTCGGGAATTACTATAATTGAGGAAAACATGCGGGAATCGGGTTAAGTGAGGATATTTTTTTTCAATTCACGTTTACGTATGTACTCAGTGTTATTCGCATGTTGAATAATGACATGTTGTGGAAACCAATACTTTAGTCTATGCAATGCTAATTGCTTTATAAAATGAAGCAAACGTTTTGATGTATTTTAACCATGCCCGCTTCCAATATGCAGCATATAGACAGGAGTTGTTTTACAACATTTTATTGTTGCCTTGTCTTTCAACCAGTGGTGTAGTGGGGAGGGGGGTCGATGCGGTCGGCGCTCCAGCACTTTTTTCTACGCGATTCGGAAATTCTAAAAATTTTTAGGACACAAATGTGTTTATTTAAAACCTGTAAAAAATTGTGTATGGTGTGCGCAAATACATGATAGACAAGATGGGAAAAATTGTTACCTTTTTCTTTCTGGTGCTCAATACTTATGATAAAATTAAGCTCGACCTTCAAGCAATTCAGTGACGACATGGATAGTTATCATTCTCATAGATACTGATCGTCACTTTGTTCAAGTTTGCAGAATAACATACAAAAGCCATAAATCCAAGTTTTTACTGTATTAACCCAAATATAATAAAATGATTTTTGAAACTGTGTGTTGGATAAACGTTATGTTGGAAGGTGCGTAATTGGATCGGTGCGAGTAGGGTGTTTTTAAATATTATAATTAACCAGCGCTCCAAGACTTTTTATTTAGCGCTGCACCACTGCTATCAATCTCTCTTTTTCGGTAAACTAAGGGCATAAGGATGGTGCTAGTAAAGAGTAAGAAGTAAGCAAATCGCTCTCTACACCCGGATTGATGTATCGGATAGAAGGTGGATATGGAGAAGTGTATACATTACAAGATTCCATTCATTTGGATATAAATCTATAAATCCGTTGATAAATCAATGTGAGAATGTGTCCACTCTGGGATTCGAACGCGTGACCATGCAACCAAATAGAAAGAGGCCCAAAGCACCGACTATCTGTCTGTAGTGCTGTCAAAATTTCAATTTTATTCTATCATTAAAATTTCAATTATTGTTAAATCAGCCAAAAATAAATTATGTATAAATTTCCTTGTGTATGAATAAAATATAGTTTAATAACACATTCATTTAAACAGTGATTAGGACCAGTTTTCCTTAATAAAAAAATTTGTTGAATTATTACAAAAAAGAAGTGTTTTGTTTTTAATAAATATACTGCCTTTTCACCAATAATTGACAGTTAACATCTTAAAAGTGAAATGTCAATGCCTTAGTGCAAAGATATTGTACGTCCAGTTTTTGTTTACAGTGAGTTCGTTTCTATCATATTTTTAAGCTGTAGAAATATTGTACGTTCAAATAAGGTATTTGAGGAGATATCGTATCATTAAAATACATAATATCAACACTTCCTATGTATTATCACGTATGTGCAAGATGTGTGATTTGTCTTTTGCATTTTCGTTATCTTCGCACTCAGTTCTATGGGTAGGCATCAAACAACAGCGAAAATTAGATTTAAAATTTTAGCACTGTCCCAATCTTGAAGAAGATACATATAATCTAAGTTAAGACATCGACTGAGGGTGCTTGATGAAATTTCTATATCAAATTTGGATTATTGAGATTTTGTATACTTCCATGTATTTTGTCACTAACGACCCGGGTTTCGCCTTTCAGCATCTTCAGGCATTCGAGCACGAATGGACTCGAACTGTCAGTTTGTGTGCTCGAATGCCTGAAGATGCCGAAAGGTGAAACCCGGGTCGTTAGTGACAAAATACATGGACGTGTACAAAATCTCAATAATCCAAATACATATAATCGTTACTTTGCAATTGCATTATCAATATTTGAAATGCCCTCTTGTAAAATCTCATGTCTGCAGATACAGGAGTATACGTAGGATGTTTCGATATGGTAATTTTGTCTATAATTTTTATGTCGAAAATAAGCAAAGATGGATAATATACAATATTTTTTCATTAAAATATCGATGAGTTATACATTTGATTTCATTATAACATCTTAATTATAAGAAATAGCTGACACTTACTCATTTTCATTGGTACGTTCTGTACGAATAAGTATGTAAGTCTAGCCTGTGTAAATATTATCCAATATGTTTTATAACATCGCGCAGTTAAAGTGCATTTCTGCTCATACTTTAAGATGGTGCAATTATTTAAGATGCTGCAGCAATTATTCAAGAAGTTCACTGCATATGCTTTATTACAGTCTAGAAGAAATGCCTTTGAGTCCATAGTATGCGAATCTAAGCATTATACCGTTTCTAGACTCACTAAGAATTAATGCCCGTAACATTCTTTGATGATGAATTAGTTATAAAGCAGATTTTTTTAATAAAACCGTATTTAGACGACTTTAGTCATATTTTTTAAATCATGGCCTTTTTGTTTCCCTTGACGATCCTTCGCCACTCACTCCTACACTCGAAGGGCCATCGGCAAGGACAAGCCTTTTGATTTCGACTTTTCTTGTGATGACGAGCTTCTCAAGGCGACTTGTATATACGGCCAAGAGTACAGGACTAGTGTCTAGATAATTACTCTCTTGCTTTCGAATCCGTTTTTAGGATCAGATCGGATGGGATGGAATTTTAAACATCACAAACTTCCATGCCTATGAACAGATATCTGTAAATTGATCGAAAAATCAATTTACGAAACTGACCGATCTGGGAGTCGAGCATGTGAGATCCGTAACCAAAGCTCACAACGGTGACCACTGCACCACACAGCCGACATTTAAACTCTATTAATTATATTTGTTGTTTTAATTTGATTTGACAACAGGCAATACAATACACACCAAACGGCGAATAAAAACGAAAATCTCTTGTACCGCGGACGTGTTTCATTATCTCGTAAAATTTCACGCAGAAATATAAACCCATATAAGTAAACTAGTTAAAAATTATTGCATTATTTCAATAAAATAGGTTTACCTATTTTGCGATTTTATACAAAGAATATAAATTAGTTACAGAAATATAGATTCATAGGTGGTCAAGCAAGAGTGGGAGTGGTCAACGTCATTGGTTTTGGTTACGGATTTCACGGGTTCAATTTATGAATTTTCCGTTTAAGGGCATGGATGTTTGTGATATTTAATTCTAACTAATGCGATCCTTGATATAAGGCATAGCGCGATCAATAAGCTAACTCCAATTCCTGTCTTAGTTTTATTATTCTATCAATACTCTCTTCGAAAAAGAGGTTAAGCACCTGACTACAAAGCAATTCTCGCTGAGAAACTTCTGTAGATGTACCTCCATTAGGACTTCACATGCTCCACATTTAGGGTGGAAATGGCTAAAAAATGGTCGTTTTAAGTAGTAGGAAAGCTCCTGGGATATTTGTGTTTCTAAACATCCGATATGGGTATTTTAATTCCCTACAAAATATCACAGATAAACATGCTTCTTTAAATTGTATATTGCGCAATGTTCACAATAACAAAACAGAGGATTAAAATATTCTTACTGCCATCTTTACTCATTAACTACATAAGTTTTAATACTCCTATTTTGACCCTTTCGTTCGTATTATGAATTTGTATTCTGTAAAAGCAGTTTGTTTTACTTAGCTCTCTTAAGAATCTGTATTGTATCAATTTATTTAAAATGGTCTTATTTGGAAAATCTTTTTTCCAAATAAGACTTAAGAAATTCTTTAGTGTAAAATATTATATAATCAGATCCTTGATTACTGTATCCGCTTTAGTTTTGTTGTTTGCGATCGAACGAATCCAAACGACCTAATCATTGCAAACTCAAACCCGCCTCTATTAAATAATGTTATGGTCGCGAATCACTTGCTTTTCTATCCTAACACCGCCAATTTCCAATGCCAGTTAGAGTGAGAAAACAAATGATTCGTAAAGAATTCATTAATATTGATCTGTGAGTCTCGTTTTTATAGTTGACATTAGTTGAACGAATCGAACCGAGTAATTGATCCAATGTGGTAGATTTCCTTTTCTATGTCTAGATTAATTGACAGATATACCAAATAAGATTCATAAAATAATACCTGCCTAAAGGAGTTAGTAGGAGAAAGTAGTTAACCACAGTGAACTTTCTGGAATTTTCAAGCATTTAAGAACACAGATTAATTCCGATTGATTTTATTTAGATTTTATGTCCCTAATCTTTTGTCGGCTACGTAGTGCAGTGGTTATCATCGTTGGCTACAGTTACGAATGTCTCGGGTTTCAGTTCCGGTGCGGACAGTTTTATAAATTGATTTTTCAATCTTTTTATCGATATCTGTTCCAATGCATGAATGTTTGTGGTGTCTAAATTCCCACCCACCCATCCGATCTATTAAATGAGGCTTAGCGAGAGCGATTAGCTAACCACTAGATCTGTCCTAGCCCTATTCTTCTATCCCTACTCCCTTGGAAAAAGAGAGGTTGAGCAACTGAGTAACAAGCAGTCTCGTAGAAAAGCTTCTGTTGAGTTACTTACCTCCATTGGGAGGCCATATGCTCCATAATGGAAGCAGAGAAGTTTAAAAAATCTTCGTTTCCTTTTCTTTTAAGGTCTTGTTAGCTGAAAGTTTTATATGGTTAAAATCCTGTACGAGTCATGTTTTTATTAAATCAATAACAACAATGTGGGAAATCGACTGATGGTTTGATTTAAAAATAAATATAAAACATTTTCAACCTCTTCAATAACATATTTTAATTGGTGTTTTACTTTCAAATTAGTTAAAATTAAAATTCGATAAAACTATATGACCTGCATAGAAATGGTTTGCACCGCTGCACCGTTGAGATACCTAAGATTTTATTATCTAATTCAGAAGAGGTATGACGAAGAAAACCCTCTAGTTAATAGTTAAGAAAGATCGCTAGACTCCACTATAATTTCCCTTCATAACTTTACTACCTGCAAAAGAAAAGCTTAAAAGAAACTTTCACGAAAGTGGATTAAGCTTGGGCAGTTGTTTTTTTTTTAACAACAAGGTAATAATATTTTCCTGGAATTTATAAAGGAAGCCTTGAGTGCAATCGTTCAAAAAATGGGAGTAGTAATTTTATGTTATACATAGATGCTTTCCTTTTTTTCCAATTATTCCCATTACTATAATAAAATTCAAATTCCATACATATATCAAAACATTAATAAATATGACGGTCTTCAATTTTATTATCATGAAATCCAATGTTTGTTTGAATAATAACAATTGACAAGGTGGGCATTCTTTCAATGAATATTTATTTGCGTTCCATTTTTCCTACAAAAACCAGAGCAGAGTTCAAGGAGCGGGCTCATAGTTTCCTCTTTACTTAAATTGCTTCTTCCTTCCTTCATCTTTCAAGCATGAAGTCGTGCTGTCTTGTTCAACAATCCTGTCAGATCAAGGCATCGAGTGGAATAACCGATTACGAGTAAATATTCTAAATCGATAAAAAAAAACAAAAATTTGTCGTAGTTATGTTGCAAACATGAAGAGTTTAATGGATGTTTGAACTTTAATGTTGAATGTAAGTTTTAGCCATGTAGTCAGTCAAGCCAGCGTCCGTGGTGTAACTGGTAGCGTCGTTGGCTACAGTTACGGATGTCTCGGGTTCAATTCCCGGTGGTGGCGGTTTTCATAAATTGATCTTTCAATCGAATTATGGACTTCTGCTCGTAGTCTGAGTGTTTGTGATGTCTAAAACTCCCTCCCACCCATACGATCTTGGCGGGGCGTAGCGAGAGCATAAGTTAAACACTAGTCCTGTCCTAGCCCTATACTTCTATCCCTACTCTCTTCGAAAAAACAAAGGTTGAGCAACTGAGTAAGAAGCAGTTCTCATAGAAAAATTCTGTTGAGATACCTCCATTAGGAGACCATATGCTCCACGTTGGGAGCGGATATGGAATACAGTCATTCGTGGCAAGAGAATCGCTTTCAAACCTTAAGAATATGGATTCGATGCGTAAAGTAAAACACAAATCGCAGCGCGGTGCATTCCCAAAATAATAATTATTTTAAAAATTCTAAAAATATGCAGATCTTCGAGTGGCGATTCCATGAAGACTCTCTCCATACATAGATTTTTCAATCTCTTTATGCACTTATCAATAAAAGCATGGATTTCGTTGACGCTCACATTTCTTTCCAGTCTTCCCACTAGCCTAAGGCTGCCATATATATTGACATCCAAACCGGGACACATCATTAAAATTGTTTATTTTTGAGATACAATACATATAAGTGTCATTAATGTCCAGAACTGAAATCAGCCAGCGGCAACAGCAATATTTCGCAGAATAGGCTCTTTCTTGTTGCCAGGCATTCAATAGCCCCCGGCTACGTCCGCTGGACGAGTCCATTTTTACTGAAAGGGGTAGCTCCAACTTTGCAGGGAGTTTTTTTAATTATTTGTAGACAGTCGATTACGATCTGCCGAGCGGGACGAGCTGCGCTCTCGTGGCGGAGGTAACATGACGATGTGAATTGTTTGTTTTTTTTTTTGATTTGCATTGGACTTAATTTAAATTCGCTGTGTCATTTGTATTACAACTTAAAGTAAATTCAGTTGCTAAGTAAATGTAAATGTAGAATCAATTTTATGTGTTAGGATTTATATATTTGTGTAATGTAAACCACTGCATCTTGGATGGAAAAATAAATAAGTTTTGAACCGGATTTGAAATGGTGTTTGTCTGAGATCACAGCCCTTCCAGAACTCCGGATAACCAGCCGCTCGCCTCTCTTCGATCCGGGGGGTCTTCTCAGCCCCTTTTAACTCTTTACATTTGAACAAAACTTTGCTTATTAAACTCATTCATGAATAGATTTAAAAAAAAACACTATAAACTCTATCCATATATACGTATCTCTTCATGTCATACAAATTAGTTACCACACGCAGGAATCGATTTTACAGCGAATGGCAGGAAACATTCATTTTTTTCACTATATTTATAGTTTCGTTACTTTTAAATACTTTTAAAAACTCTGTAATGGATTTTATTCTTCCTTCAGCCAATAATATTTGGAATTGAAATTCTGTTTTATAATTGTGGGAGCATTTCTGAACCATGAGAAGTGTCATGATCAGCAAGCAGTTTATCTGAAACTGAGATTTTTAGCTGTCCCGAAAGGTCCTTTTGGGACGCCGGGACCAGAGATATAAAACCGGGATGATTGGCATCCCTACACTAACCTCCTATCCGATCCTAAGAACGGCGCCCACAGAGAGAAAGAGAAAACGTAAGTAACCAGTAAAGAGTTTGTTGTAACTAATGCAATAATTCTATTATTAAGCACAAAAAGTGGTTGAATGACTGGTTGACAAACACTTTCTAATGAAATGCTTCATAAATAGTCAACATGTGAGAATACCCTAATCGAAGAGAGGCGAATGGTCGGTTATCAACATCCTGGAAGGTGTGGGATCTCAAACAAACACCATTTCAAATCCGGTTCAACACTTACTTATTTTAATCGAAGATGCAGTGATTTACAATACACTAATATAATTCCTAACACATAAAATTGAGTCTACATTTACATTGACTTAACACATGAATTTACTTTTAAGTTATAATGCAAGTGACACGACAAACGATTTTAAATTAAGTCCAATTTCAAAACAAACACAAACAATCCACAACGTCAATGGTGCCGGCCACGGGGCCAGCGGCTTGCCCGGCTCGAAGGCTGGGAAACGACTCTCCCAAAAATCAGAAATCGGACTCCGCTCTGTCGGAGCCACCCCTTTCCGTCAAAAATGTATTCGTCCAGCTAACGTGTTTGCCGGCGATGCCAAAACCTTCACGACAGAGTCGGGTCAATTTCCACGAATCATTGTCATTAACGCTGTGCGTTCTTAGTTCAGGACCCTAATAAAACTTAAACTTAACACAAAAACCAGGGTGTGTCACATGATTCACATTGGTAGCGGACATCGCATATAAAGGAGAAGCTATTCATTCTATGCCTGTTTTTTTTTTCTAAATAATAAAATTGTTTTCAAAACGACTCATTGAATTTAGGATGGACTTTCGCAAAGACAGTATGTAAAAAACTAGTAATGTTATCAATAAATGATTGTTTGACCATATATTTGCTTTGCTTTTTAGAACGTTTTTATGTGCAAAGATTTACAGATAACGTAAAGTTACTTTCAAAACGAAATCACGAAAAGGCATAGTGAGTTTTTTTCTGCTAAATCGTTTACTAAGAATCCAGTTTTTTGTCAAATCCTTTTTATATGAAGAAGTAAAGTTTTATCGGGACAATAAAAAATGTTTTATTGTATTTTAAATCCCGCCTTAAGTTTTTTTCGCCCTCGGGGAGGACTCTATAAAACCGAACAGATATATAATAGTGATGGGATCGCTTGAGGGAGACGGTATCGATATACGGTATTAAGTATAAATCAATTATAGGTAACTAATAACATATTCACTAATACTTCTGATAAAGTGTCAACTTTTATCTCATAAAAATTAAGTTGGTCTTATGGTATGCTTTTTATTTGTACTTCTTCAAAATTTCGTATGTTTACTTTCGTCTTGTAGGTCTTTGCATGATGATATAAAATAAACTTGACAACAGGCACATCCCATGCTTTTTTTAACTCTTATGATGTGAATCATTATGGAATTTGAATGAGGCATCATAATTTACAGTTATTGCTTAACAAGAACTTTTCATTAGTCATCTTTCTCTCAGTCAAATTTTCATGATTCGATAAATGCTAAATGTTACAAAAATTCATACCATTCGATACATTTCCATGAACTAGCTCGTGGAAAAAATCATAACATCGTTTGTACTTTGGAACTTTTTTTAACCATGTTCTCTACCAACGAGGATCATATGGCCTCCTAATAGTTGAGGTATCTCAACAAAAGCCATTCTACGGGAAGTGTTTGATACTCAGTTGATCATCCTCTCTTTTTCTAAAAGAGTACAGATAGAACGATACGGATATGGCAGGAGGTTATCCAATCACTCTCACTTTGCGCTGTTTTTAGAATAGGTGGGAATGAATTTTATACACCCATATAAATTCATAACTGTATGTAATGGGATTCGACCTCGTGAGATCTGTAACCGAAGCCAACGACGTTATGACTAAAATATAGCAATCATATAATTAATTTATCAAGTTTTCTTTTTCCATTCTTTGGATTGTTTGTAAATATGATTTTTAATACAAAAGTATCGGAATTCGAGATGTTTTCAATCATAACAACCCTATTTAAGTAAAATCTGACATTTTGTCTAATTTGTTTATTGATTTTAAATGTACATATTACAGATATTACAAAAATTATTAGTTTATGGATTTTGCAGTATAAAAACCTTTAAAACTATTGGAAATTGGTAAGGAAGTCAACCTTGTAATTTCAGATAAAATCTATTTTAATATAATAAAAAATATTACTCGTCTGAACTCACTCACGTTCACGCTAAATATGTCAACATCCGAAGTAATGCCGTTGAACAATGTTAAAGCTCTTCTCAGTGGCATCTCCATTGGAAGGTTGGTCCTACACTTTTGAAGATCAAACCACTCATGTCCTCCACGACTTCTTAGAAATTGATCAGGATTATAAAGCTTGCCATTTTCAAGAATGGCGACGTTTTCATTTTGGCCTCATATAAGTCTAAATTAATATATGGCCAAGTACATTTTCCCATCGAGCGTTTTAACTATTAGACGTGAGCATTACAAAAGTTTGGACTAAAATTGAAGACCTTGGCCAACAAAACAAAAATGTCACAGAACACGTTTTGTTCAGGAGAGGGTAAAAACATAATATCTTGGTTGTTTAGAAAAGAAGCATATTTTTGAGAGCTGATTTGAGAAATTTCAAAAGTATTTTTCACAGTTGTATGCAGTCATACAGGGAATCCAGAAATGCAATAAAATGAAAAATATTGAACAGGTGTTGTTTTAGGCCAAATTCTTCGTGTTGTGTCAATAGTTATTGACATAACTATGTTTATGTTATCAAATTACATACTATGTAACAAAAGTGTTAATGAACATTTTAACATTGTAGGAACATCCCTGACGAATATGTTATGTTTTATTTCGCTGGCTTTGAGACCTTTTGATATTCATACAAATTAATTTTATTCCATCGTAAATAAATGAAAATTTTACATTTTCTTTGACGTGAAGATAAAGCGGGCATATTTTCCAATACGATGCCAAAAAGTATTCATTAGAGACATTAAACTAATGTAAAATACAAATTTACGCAACAGTAGGCTTTTGTGGTAAAAATCTGTTTTATTAAATCTATCATAATCCGAGAAGAATATTTTGAAAATTTTACTCCATAAATAAAATACGAATATTTAAATAGTATTATTCGATCAGTGCGCAAAGGCGTCTGTATTACTTGATTGCAATAATTATCTTCATTTCTTATCTATATTTACCCAGTGAAAACTATTTATGTGGAGCAGGGTTAGTAAACAGAATACTGTATTTATTTTATTTCAATGGTAGTTATAGACTTACTATTATATAATATTCTAGTATTATACTGTGTTACTGCAAATTTCTTCATCTGAAGGCTTTGGAAGAGAAAAAAAATTCAAAATCCCACGTTACGAATACTGATTGTGGGTGTTTAGTAATTTAAATCACTTAATCAATCACTAGCAAATTAAGAGTTAAATTTAACGTTGGTTGTTTTGAATGCGAACGTATAGTAAAGATGGTTTTTCTCACTACCTTCATTTGTGTGTGTGCAGCTAGTATCTTATGGTGGCCTTTCACAACGGTATCGACAGAAAAAGGAGTCTACTCTCATGTTCATGGCCCGAGCAGAGCTTCACGGGACTAAATTTGTACAATGTGCTTGAAAAAAAAAGGTAGTCACTGTAAGTGTAGATGAGTTTATTGACTAATGAGGAATCAAGGTATGGTGATTACCAAACAAATTAGCAATTTTAAAGTGTAATGATGTTAGCCTCGGTTCCAATGGAATCAGTGTGACCTATTGCACCCGTGTGAAGACAGATCGCAGCAAACAGTTCTACTCGTTTGGAATTCATTTCAGGGCATTCCCAGTAAAGACAGTCTGAAAGAAAGTTGCTTGTATAACCTAAGTTTTACTTTCTCTTATGGCATTTCTTAAAGCATCTGCATGTTAATAGATAGTCGGCCACCCGCTACCAATGTGGAGCATATGACCTCCTAATAGAGATATCTCTATAGAAATTTTTCTACAAGAACTTCTTCTTGACTCAGTTGCTCAACCTTTCTGATATTTGAATAAAATATGGATAAAAGGATAGGGCTAGGATGGGAGTAGTGATCTAACCACTATCCCTGCGTCCCTTTTTTAGGATCGGGTGGGTGGGAAAGGAATTTTAGACATCACAAATATCCATGCATTCAAATAGAAATCTATAAATCGATGGAGAATATTTATGAAACTGTCTGAGCTGGGCTTTGAACCCGTGAGATACGTAACCTAAGCCAACGAAGTAGACGACTGGACCATGGACCCAAAAAATACCTACAATAACAATAGCTATGATACGTTTTATAGATTATATAAATAGATATAGTTACCAATATCCGATGGGCTCCACGTTCTACAAACTATAAAGAATTGATTTTTTTTTCATTCTTCGTGCCATGTATAAACTAGACCGAACAGATTAACACATTTACACGTCATAAATTGAAGCCCACCCACACAATAAAGTTTTATGACTTTTTAAAACCAACACTTTAAAAAATCATGCATTAAACATTGAAATTTCGTACGTGGCAGACACGTACAAATTGATTACAGTCCACGTTTTATAATAGTGTTTTTTGTTCTTGGGCCAGAGCCGTCGGGCGAATACACTCCAAAGCGGAGCATATTTTTCTCTGCGGTACCATTACGCCGGCACGTGACAATCGAACAAATCTGCGGCTCATAGGAAAACCTTGTTAATTTAAAAATACGTAATTACTGTTTAAAATTCAAAGAGTTTTACATCGTCAGCTTGGCTCGGAAAAAAGTTTCTACAAGTGTGGAAAATATATCAATATTTGGAAATAAAAGTAAATAAATTTAAACGAATATTATGTAACGGTATATAAATATATTTGTATGGAACAATTAATTACATGAGAATGCCCGGTCGAAGAGGGGCGAATGCTTGGTTATCACCATCCAGGATGTATAGGATCTCAATCAGAACACCGCTCCAGTCCGATTTATTGAAGATGCAATGGTTTACTACACAAAAATTACCAGTACAATATAAAATTGAGTCTACATTTACGTTTACTTTACACATGAATTTACCTTTAAGTTATAATACAATTGACACAACAAACGATTTTTAATTGAAATTAAATCCAATTTCAAAGCAAACAAAAACAATTTATAATGACTGCGATGCGGCGGAGGCCTCAACCAGCTCACCCATTGGCCGAGAGCTCCGAAAACAGACTCGACTGACAAAAAAAAAATTAAAACTTTAAACAATGTAGGCTCCTCCCTTTTGTCAACGATTGTCGTCAAGTGAACGAGTCTGTGAAGCGTCAAATAAAGTCATGAATGGAAGTGATGATTAAGGCAGAAAACATACGGCCGACTAATGTATAAATTGACAACCATACGAGTGGACCAATATTCTGTTGTCACGTCATCTCTCTCTCTGAAATCAAATTGTTTTCAATTTAAACTACCGTTCAAATCTTGAAGTTCAATCTCTTCAATCATGCAACAGTTTGGAATTTAATTCTGAAATATCTTTTGATGATATCCAGTTGATGATTTGAACTGATGATCACAATGTGAAAGACAAAGGCTTTAGTCACCGGATCAGAGCGATAAGTTGAAATGAATAAAAGATCAGATTTAAAAAGACATTTATTTATTCCTAATGCCTTTTTTTGAATCCGAGGTGCTGTAGTCAACGTTGTTGAATTCGGTTAAGCATCTCACGGGCTTGAATCCCACTACTAACAGTTTTGTAAATTGAATTTTGAATCGATTTCTGCTCAAAAGCATAGATGGCTATGATGTATAAAATTCCTTCCCCTCCATTCGATCTTAAAAACGAGACGTGTGGCTAGAGCGATCAACTAAACACTAGTCCTGTCCTAGCCTTATCTTTGTATCGATACTCTCTTTAAAAAAGAGAGGTTGAGCAATTGAGTAAAAATAAAGTTGTCTTAGAAAAACTGTTTAAAAAATGTTAAGACACCTCCATTAGATGGCAATATGCTTCACATTGGGAACGCATATGGCTAAAAAAACTTTTCTAGCCGTTTTTGCGAACTCTATTATGAAAAGTTGTCTTTCTTGCGAAAATAACTGTTTTGTATTTGTCGATATTGGAAAACATAAAAATGCCTGGGAATCAAGTTATAAAATACAAATTAAAAAAAAACATTTATTGTTCTAACTGTCAATTATTATAAGTGGAAAGTTTTTAACTTATTGATTTTGTAAAAATTCCACAATTTTATCAAACGATCATACCTGGCTTGGTACATTGCGAACATTCTGTTGAATAAGTTGAAAATGCTGAAAAATTTGATTAAATTGTGAAATTACTGCAGGAAAAAAAATGTCTTTTATTATTAACTTATAAGGCACTGTTAACTACTATAACTGCAAAACTATTCGATATTAATTTATTTATTTAGAGTTTCCGAGTTCTGCGCGTGAACTTGGAAAATGCTTATATTTGGAGGATTTGTAGAAGTTAGAGAGAGGCTAAGAAATCAATAGCTTTTCGATCGTGATTTTAACCACAACGAAAAAAGTTAAAAGCTTCGCCACTTTGCTGCGCTTACTTATAAACATAACTTACGCTTAAAAAGCTTCAGCTTCTATTTACAAATATAAATAAATTATGTGTAGGTATGGTATATTTAAGTAGAATAAACACAAATAACATCGAAGTAGTGAATTTAAACATTAACTAATAACACTTTTACTCAGTGCAATTTTGTAACTGATTTATTGCAATAGTTATTATTACGTCTGAGGATTCTTGATGAAATTATAAGTACAGGATACAGTTATAAAATAAATCATAGCGGGAAAGTAATATTTTGAAATTACCTATTTTTATTATATCGACTGTGTTTTGGCCAATTGATGTAACCCTCAAAAAATACGAAAATGAGTTAATGATTGAATCTCATTTTAAAGACGTCAGAGTAGGTCTTAGCCAAATAATGTAAATTAGAAAAATAAATAACCACTTTTTGGAAGGCAAACATCATTTTACATAGATTTTAAGTTTTAAAATTCTGACTGGACCCCCTGATGTAAGCCACTATTATATTTTTACAGGAGTGCATTTCGAAGATTCATAACACATGTACACCGTATAATGTTTTCGATAAAAACCGTTTTTAATCTCTCCTGATCAAATTCAATTTTGAGGACTACTCTAAACCAGTGTTCCCCAACCGTAAGTCCGCGGCCCAGTGTCGGGCCGCAAACAGTATGAAAAATACTAAATATAGGATTTTTTTCCGGCAAGTTTACTTGTTTTTTTAGTCAATATCAAGCTAGTAATGTAGTTTAGTTTATTTTTAGTTGAATCTTTCATGTACAATCACAAACAATCCACAAGGTTCCCCATGATGATAGTGGAATACGGTGCACATTATTTCATATATTATAAATAAATTAAGTCTATCAACGGTGGACGGTGGATGGTGAACGGAGGATGCAATACCTCGGAAACGTAAAAACACGTTTTTTCATGCGAATAATATATTCACTTTTCATTTAATTTCTTTAAATTTCTCTAAAAACATTGCTAGGTGACGGAAGTAGTTTTAACACTTGATTTGCTGACCTGGGATACGATTAAGGTTTCCAATCGGTTTGAAACCGAAACCGGTTAACTGGTTTCACGCGTGTTTTGGAAAAACCGAAACTCGGTTTATTTCATGCGGCTAACAGCGTTTTTAAAAATTCTTTTATTTCCACTCTTTTAAAAATTCAACGTGTTTCAGAGAGAAAATCTACATTTTGATGGATAATCACCTATGTCACAAACTTGTCGAAATTATAAACAGAAATGATTTCATACGATAAGCAATTACACGACATTATCAAAAGACACAAAAAATCTTAAACTATTTGTGATAAATAAGGCACATGTTACACAATAGCTATTATTGTAAATGTGAGAAATCGCCCGTAGAAATCTTGAAGAAGTCGTTGACTAAAATATTATTTGTAATATTACAAAAGTACGCAATTTCATGATTTGTTACCTACAATACGTTAGATATTTTCATATCTTTATGTGCTAGTTATTTTATGAATATTTCTTTTTCCTTTTAAGTGATAATTTTAAAGATATTGTTTATATTTAATATTATACTAATATAAATTTAAAAACTTCTACAGGATTTTTTTTCGAAAATAATGAAATGAGATATTTCGGTTTAAACCGGTTAACCGGTTTTTTTGTCAAAAAAACACCGAAAAATAGTTATTAATTATCTCTGGTTAATTGGATGCCTTAAATACAATGTATTGCTCGCAATTTTAAACTGGGTTACGAGAAATAAGTTTTTAGTTACTTACTCACGTTGTATGGATACATAGAAATACGACGAATTAACCAAAGAGTGGAGAGGAAAATATGGGATCAGACATCATTATAAGCAAAAAAAACGTCAATACCGAGAACATGAACTCATGTTCACCGTCGATATACATAACTATCATTCCTCAACGAGAGAAATAAACTTACCGTGATTAATTGAATTTTGAAATATGGACATGTCTTTATTAAAATAACTTAATTCGCATGACACAGACTATGTCAAATTAGTATAGCTTAGCTGAATTGATGCGGTGTTTTAATCTACAATGTCAGGCACGTGGATTTTGCACGAAATATCTCCGAAACTGTTCGGGTCGTCTCGCGGACGCTCTCCCAGGTTCAACGCCCCTGAGAATCGGTAAAGAAACTATCTATTTAGCGGTAGATTAGAACAGTATTATGAATACCGTCTGGGCTTTCACAGGGGTATGAAACAATTGAGTTGCAAAATGTAATACATAATTATATAGTTAATATAACAACGAAAACGCTTGCTTTCGATTGGCTTTTACATTTCATATATTTTTTTAGTTTTTTAAAAAAATTCGATATATAGAAAATAATTGAATAGCCACTAGTCTTGATAGTTTTAAAAAACTGTAAAGTTATATCTACACATTGTGTTAAAGCTTTAAAAAATATAATGTTCTACCTTGAATTGAAAGTTAACAGTAAATATTAAAAAATATTACATAATTTGATGGTGTTTTGGCCAATTGATGTGACCCTCAAAAATACGAAAATGATTGCATCTCATTTTAAAGACGACAGATCAGGTCTCGGCCAATTGATGTAAATTAGAAAAAATAATTGACCACTTTTTGGAACGGCAACATACATCATTTTACTTTGGTTTTCGGTTAACCATTTCAATGCTTCATAACGCAACTCACCATATAATGTTTTAGATAAAAACAGTTTTTACTCTCTGTTAAACAATTTCCATTTTGAGGATGACATCAATTGGCCAAAACACATATAGTCAGCTTCTAGTTTTAAGAGCATAACGCTAGCGATAAAATGGGTCTGGTTTCAAATCCAGACAAGATTGAAATCAAACGTATTTCTTCAATTTCACATTTTAGATGTTGGACATGGTTGTATTATTGTGACGTATTTTCTCTTCGAGTTGATCTCTACCGATATTGAAAATTTTCATCAAGCGTATATCGTGTAACTTATTTTTTTTAAATAGTTGACTTCTTGTTTATTATTAGCTTTAATGCCAAATATTGTTACTTCATATAGTCATTATAAAATATGAAGTAATATTACACGTGTTTTCTTTATCCAAGTCACCCTCAACAATTATATGGCTTATTTAGAGTGTAAAATAATAAATTACATAAATAATATTGATTCAAATACATAATCATCCCCCAACCACTAATTTAATTTCCGTAATCAGTAACCCATTAAAACAACAATGGCGAATAGCGTACAAAATCTCGCAATGCCAACCCCTGTCGCTGAGTTTTCTGTTCACCTCAAGAAGTCCTTCAAACTCGCGCTTAATTTGGTTGTATTGGGAAAGGGGGGCTGTTTTCTGATTAATATTTGTAAGGCTACGTAAGGCAATGACTCCGATTGCTTGTCGATACAATGGCATATAAATATACATTGGTGTGACAGGAGATTTGACCAAGAAGGGTTTCTTTCAGATTTGCAAAAATGAGAAATTATATATCGCTTAGGTAATATAGCAATAGGATGGTATTGTACTTTTAATTCATAATATGTATTTATATTTTCGATGGATGTTTCTTGGTATTCTTCACTTACAACACATCATTAATATGAAGTTTGAACAATCATTTCTAGAAACTAGAGGTTCATAATGGAGACTTGATCAAAAGTATGCTTAATCAGTTTTAATGATAAGCCTTTTTACCCTTAAAGCGCGAGTCGTTTTCGCACGAATTTATTTTCAGTCAATTGATCTGTTAAAACGATAACTATAGCTAAAATAGATTAATTTCAAGAGTAAAAAGTGAAGAATTATGTGAAATATATATTAGTTATCTCAAATACATCAAGAAGTAAACTAAACTCGTCACATTATTGCTAAAATTAATCGAAGAAAATGAAGAAGCTGAAGATTATTTATCTACGACTTTGCAAGCAAAATGGCTTCGGTCAGTCTTCATATACACCGCCAACACGCACACAAGCAAACTCGTAGCCGCTTAAGTATGTATAATACATAGAGGTGACAATGAATTCTGCGTATCGGCAGTTCAAAGCTAAAATCTGAAGTTCCTTGTGTTCTACTTGACATTTTCATGATCTGTTACCTAATTGGTAGGTTTGAACTATTTTTTAAAGTATATATTGACAAGTGTTTCCTTCTAGTTTGGCCGGAAATATGAGATAGAGTCTTGGGCATATAAACATGTCCAGAGCGTTCATCAGACTAATAATTATCGAGTAACAGTACTGATAGATTGATTTGCGTTTTTGAATCAGTTTGAGATAATTTATGGCGTTTAAAAGAAAAAACCCACATGTACACTTTGCAATATTAGAAGTAACTGACGTTGTGGTTTTGAAACAAAAATTTTATTTTTAGCGATAGTTTTTTTTCTCATCGTATTGTAATCCCAATAAAGGATAGTATATTTATTTTAGCAGCCAGTCAACCGCTTATTACAATAAATATAAACGAAATGAAATTCGACTTGTCGTCATTTGATTGTTACTATTATACTTATCGGATTCTGCATGTTGTAACAATTTCAAATCTTTTTTTTCGCATGCTTTTGTCAGGTTGCGCAAGTAATTTTTCATTACATACTGTGTTAAATGTAATGACTTATATGTACGTATTTTCTGTTTGATTTTAACAAAATGCGGACAGCGGTTTTCAGAGACAAAAAAATTAATCATTGCAAATGTTATAAACGTAATTTAAACAATCACAGTAAAAAAAATGTATATGTATATGTGGACAGGAAAAAGGAAGTAACCCACACAACAAAATATTGTGTATAACTCACACAGAAATACTATATTTATCCCTCCGTCTTTTAAAAATATATTTTTTTCGATAATCACAATGTATACAATTTAATACACGTTTTGTTTGGACTATACACAATATTTTTGGGGTGTTGGATACGTCCTTTTTCCTTACCACAGTCGATACAAAAATATTCGTACTGTCATATTATTAAAGATACAACCAAGGTGACGAATTACAGGATACTCTTATTCTTGTAAAATAAAGTCAAAAAGTCTTCGGTCAACTTTAGAAAAATACTGTAATAAAAACTGTCGTCACATTCTGAAAAAAGAATTTGCGAACTGGAAGTTTATATGCACGCCACTGCAATTATTTGAATCCCCAAACCAGAGATCTTTTAGGCCTTCGTCGTAGATGATGTGTCTCATGATTTGTTTGATTTATAGTACATTTATTTGGGAACAGATTTCTGCCATTGCTATCGCACCTAACTTGATTAATTTTCTCGCCACATAATTTTTTTAAGACCTCGACTAAGATTACATCCTAAATTTTCATTTTTGAATAATGGATTCATTAAAAGACTTTCCTAACCTACATTGTTATCCAACTAATCCGACCTTTAACACGTGTTTCATATATGATATTTAAACGACTAATATAATATTTAATAGCTTCAATTTGAGTGAAACTTTTAATTTTCATATTTTCAATTTTATTGGTCACATATTTTTCTTTTCTTATTTCAATTTTTTTTGTTCAACAGGACTTATTCGTGGGTCTGTGACACTGTACGCATTTGCGTCTTGTGCAATAGTCATGTGCTCATATAGATCCTTCAGTTTATTACTCAGACAATCGAAATTGAGATAATGAAAAAATCAATATTCAAATGGTCACCATTTTCAAATATTTTTGATTTGTAAGCGAATTTGATACATTTTATAAACAGGTGCTTAACAATTAGGTATTTTCCGAGTATAGTCAGTAGAAATATTTTTAGAAATATCCTCTTACTGACCCAGAAATATCAACATGTTGTTTAATTTTTTGGAAAGCTATCTTCTTGAACATTTTTTTATGCTATTTTTGAGTTATCGGAGTACTGAATCATCGGCTCCGTGGTGGAATGGTCAACATCGTTGACTACGGTGACGGATGTCTCGGGTTCAAGGGTCCGGACAGTTTGATAAATTGATTTTTCTATCGATTTATGAATTTCTGCTCGTAGGCATGAATGTTTGTGATTCCTAAAATTTCCTCCCACCTATCCGATCCTAAATAGCTTACCATTAGTCCTGTTCCAGCCTTATCTTTTTATGCCTACTCTCTTCAATAAAGAGAGGGTGAGCAATTGAGTAACAAACAATTCTCATAGAAAAATTCTATTCAGATACGTCCATTAGGAGGGCATATGCTCCACATTGGGAGCGGACATGGTAATAAAATCAGATTCAGCAAAAAAATATATATATAACTGCAAATTTGACTCAAATATCATTTTTTTGGAGTTGCCTGTCTAATAAAGTAGGAGATCAATGTGTTTAGTCAAAATTTACCCCATATTAGATATCAAATATATATATACATATATAGATATTCGAAAAGAAATTATAAAGAAACATCAAAATATTTGTTAATTTCATTAACAACTATTTAAAATAGCAGCAAAAAACAAAGATTAAACTTTACTTCAAAAAGGATTAAACGTAAAAATCGCAACAAAGTCACTTTAAATTTAATTTACTTTAAACCCTTTAAATCCTAGCGGCGCTGATTACATTTCTCCCCGCTCAAACCTCTCACCCTACCGGCGACATCTACCTATAAAAGTGTAGTGGCGTTTGATACTACTTGATTGTCATGTGGATGGTACCGTTAATCAAGTCCTTTTAAAAATCTACTTGTGATGTCTAGACTCTCTCAAGAATTCCGCGCCGTACTTAAGTGACGAAAATGTCAGCAAAGGTATGGCGATTTTTTTTGTTTCATCGATTTTTTTAAAGAATTCTAAATATGAATTTTGAAGACTGAAGTTGCACAAGTGACTTTTACTTTTTAACCTTTTTTAAAGGTAACGTAAAATATTTTAAATTCTTATAAAAAGTAAATTTAAAATATAACGAAAGCCTTGTTTTTACTGCATTCGACAAATTACGTACAAAAAATATTTTATCAAAATTGTAGCGTTAAAAGAATTTGTAAGGATTTTGAAGAAATATATTTTAATATACTGCCTTCTTCGCTATTATTCAGAAAGTTAATCATTGCTTTTTATAAAATTTAATATTTATAAAAAGGGTTGTTGGCGATGTTAGAAATATTAACGATAATATAATAAATAGATTTCTTTTTTTTTTAATGGTATAGACGATGGCGTTTTGTGAGTGAAATTTATTACTTTTTATCGAATAGTATAGGAGTGTAAAAATTTAAAGTATGTAAAAATATTTAGAAAACTATCATAAGTATTTTCCTTGGTTTCTGATTATATTTTTCCATTTTCAAGGGAATGGTTGTCTAACGTTTTTATAGTCTTGTATTTTTTTTTGTATTTAAGCCATGTCCGCTCCCAATGTGGAGACTATGGATTCTTAATGAAGATTAACTGAACAGTAGTTATTATATGAGAACTTCTCATTACAGTTGCTCAACTTGTCCCTTTTCGAAGAGAGTAAGACTAGAATGATAGGGCAAGCTAGGGCAGGACTAAGCTTATCACTGACCACTACGCCCCGTTTTTAGGATCGGACATCATAGACATCCATACCTTTGTACACAAATCCATAAACCGATTAAAAAATCAATCAATTAAACTGATCTGGCAATTATCTACTACTTATTATAAATCCCATGATCGCGTATTTCTCATGTGGTTTCTGATTTCGTCCTAGAACTCCATCAATATTATTAAAGAAAGTGTTCAATTATGAACATCAAGGAGTACATTTAAATATTCCTACTTTTACAGATAATTTTAATAACAACCTTTTTTAAAATCTTAATAATTTAATATGATTTTCTTCAAGTTTGACCTATGTACACGAAATCACAACTGCCGCATTAATATGAAATCTTGACTATTTATGAAAATTATTAATTAATACATAATCCATTCAATATAACTTCCATTTTTATTGCGCGTTACAAAGGTTTGTTTCTTATGTTGCCAGGGTTATGCACCCCTAAGACTCTACGCCGGGCCCACTAGAGAGGAAAGCTCGAGTATTTTTCAAGGGTACGACTTGAAGTACTGTCAAAAGCGTTTATGTGGCTGGTTTCCCATGTAAAGGAGGCTGCGTTTTAGAATCGTGCCTTGCGGCTACCTACGTGGCTTAATATTATATGCAACTTGTACAAGGGTTTATTTTTTCATCGTCGTCATTGGGGTTGTATATTATTCTTCGAAAAACAAAAGATAATAAAAATACAAAGATAACAAATAAATTACATAGCCACAAGCAAGCTCTTCATTGTGCAACATTAAATATATTTTTTTTGTTTCTTTTGGATCTAATCCATTTTTTTAATTTTAGAATTGTAATAAAATACTTATTTAGTTTTTTTCAGCTAAGTTGTATCTCGCAATTTGAAAAAGACTGTTACCACTCGGCAATGGGGATCAAACATAAGAAAACATTGTACGTACCGCACCTTAAGTGAAATGGGGTCGTAAGTCTGAATTTCACATCTTTGACCTCAACCAATGCCAACTTTAAGGCATTCGATAAATTTGCAACATCTTATGGGGAGCGGGATATTCTCAATTCCTCTTTAGATTCAAAGCGGAGTAGATTAAACTCTAGCGCTAAGGCGGATTCTTAGTATACGGATACACAGGATTTTCTTTACTTTCCTTAAGCACAATAGTGCGTCGTTAAAATATCGGTTCCGTGCTGCTCGTTTATTTTCTTGATCGTTATTGCGTTATGATAGGCGGCCGTGAAACAGCAGCTGCATACACATAACAAGTAGGAAAACCAACTTGTATGTGTATTGTTGAATTCGTAATGTTTTGTCATATTTTTAAAAAAATATACGTTTTTATCTTGTGTTCAAATAAAAATATCTGTAAAATAGCACTTAATTCATTTTATCACATTTAAATGAAATGGAAAGTAAATAAATATCCTTTTATTTTATATAAAACATGATCTTGAATAATTAACTGATCATAATATATTCTCATAAAAACAAACAATTGTTTAAGTGTCTCTTATTCACTAAACATTCTTTTATTATTCTTTTAGTTACAATATTTACAATAAATTTTTGATAACTTCAAATGGCTCTTCAATTTCTGTAGTGTGGAAGTAAGACCTTAACCCTAGCGAAGCAGATGTTTCTGGGTTCAAGTCCCAGCAAGGTCAATACCAAATGAGGCAATGAGAAGTGAGCCAAGTGATATTTTCGAAAGAAATGTGTTAACTGCGTTTTGGTATTCTACATCGATGGCCCAGTTCCATCGAAGTCGAAATTTTCATGTTTTGAGTTAAATTCTACAATACCACTCTTCCACAGTTCCACAAAAGTACAACTAATTCAATATACTGGTATGTCATAAAGAATCATACAAGTGAAGTGAGCTAAGTAAATACAGGCTGTAAAAGTATTTTATTCTGTTAGAAGTTAAATTGAATAACGTGTAAATTAATATAATTAGATCATTTGACTAAAACTTTCGATAAAAAAGTTACATCATTTTATCTCATGGTTCATTTCACTTCTCGACTTCGCAAATATAAGTATTTACAATAAAAATTTAAGATCTTGGACATTTGTAGTTTATCTCACGTAATTTGAAAAATGTTAAGTGTTTCTCGTATTTTTAATTATTAGCTGTACTTAGTACTGTATTTTACTATGTGTGCAATATTTTGAATATTTCACATTTCAAGATATATCGTAACATGAATGATATACAGCGAATATCTGGCAAATCTTCGAAACCTCAAGGACTCCCCGTGGCAGTGCGGAGAACAGAAGAGGCTTGGAGACCAGAGCACTTCCGTTACGGCACAGAAAGGGGAGTAGAAAGAATACTTTGAAGTCTGCCTCAACATTTCTCAAAGGATCAACTCACCATCTGCTGAGCTTTCCACATTATGTACTCATGAATATTTTCTCTTAAATAAAAAACAGCGCTCTGTGAACTGAAAGACATCAACAGGCGGAAAAAAGTTGATGGTTTTTTTCGCTTAGGTACTGTTTGAACATTTTTTTCTGCTGTGCAAAAATATGGCATTTTCTTTTTATGAAGCCGAAATACATAAAGAGAAATACACAAAAAAAATTCAAAATTCAGTTCACTTTCCTTATCTTACTTTGCCATAGATATGAGTGTTTCAAAAACTGATTAATAAAAATAAGTCTGTACAGTGGTAGGAGGACAAAAGGGATAGCTGTCATCTGCCTAACATTTGAAATATTCTACGTTATAAAACGTAAAAAACTGATAAGAATCTAACACCTTTATTTATTCAACACCCACATTCAGTATTCGCAACGGATCTTTTAAATATGTAATGGAAAGTTGTTTTGAACATATTTAATTTTGTGAATATTAAGCTGACTCTCAGTTCTAAAAGTGATAAGAAAGTACTGAAAGGCGAAACTCTTACCGTCATTTATAAAACATGAAATTGTACTGAATTGAACGGTCAAATATGTAAAACAAAATACAGCACGAATTAAAATGTTTGCGTATTTCACTAAAACTGACAAAATTCACCAATCTAAAAAAACAATATAAAAGCAAGCTATTGTATGAATTACTTTAATTGCTTGTAATTTCGTTTTTTGATGCAGCAAATGGGCACCGATCAAGCGTTTTTTTCTATATTATTTTTATTTCCGTCAAACAGAAAGTCATGAAGCTTTGAAAAAAAAACATTTAAAATTCAGCGTTCAAAGCAACTACAAACAAATTCCGCTCTAATGAAATACCACTAAAGTCAGCGAATCTTGTAGGGTGACAATAAGTTACATCCTAAATTCTGGTTTTTATTTTACTTTTTAAATTATGTAAAAATATTTATATACCACACTGACAGAAGTTAGTAGGTGGAAATTGAATTGAATTTTAGTCTTAAGCTTCAATATTTTATAATTCATAGAAAATATAAAAGTATTTATGCCGATCTGATATTAGGCATTAATAGGCAGGAGCATTTGCCTGTCTATTAATCTGTATTATTGTATTGAATTAACGATAAAATAAATTTGCTGCTTTTTGCAAAATGATTTAATAAATACAAGGTATGATATTCAAGAATCTCACTGTAGGCGATTGTATTACTTACCAACTTCTGCCAGTACAGTGACGATATAGATACACGCTTTAAGAATTTTACGGTTTGTTTTCATCAACATTAAAATAAACTTGATATGGTTAGGAATGTTAGGATAGATGTAAATCCAGAGACATAATATCAAAATGTTATCTTATAAGCTGTTAAAAGTTTTGAAAAATCAGTCAAAGAATCTCTATCTTCCCAGGGTACTTACCAATCGTAGTACTCGCCTTCACAATATGTTTTCACAAACTTACAGCCTTTATAGGAGGTATCCCGTAACATATCAGTGATAAACGCTTTCAAATGATTGCCAGGAGTGTCTCAGAAGTAACTAGCCAATGCTCGGTTGCTATGCATTTAAGTCGACTGAGAAAAGACAGCACCAACTAAAACATGACTACATAATTTCATTGGCAAACACGTTGTCATCTGTAGTAACAGAATTATCGCATACGACAAGCATATCCGATTTCAAGTAGACAAATTATTAGAAAATTCACATGTTTTCTGTTATAAAAAAAAAATGTCTTGTAACGGATAATAAGCATGATTGGTTTTGGTAACCATTTCTCTGTTTTATTTTGACGAGTAAACACAATTCGTAATTCAAATCTTTATGACTGAACACATCGTCACCGTACTTGTAGAAGATAGTAAGTAACATATTGATAGTTCTGTGTAAAAGTCTTTAGCTTCGGTATTTTATGTTACATACATAATTTTAATATGAAAATTTAGATAGATTTATGTCAATTTGACACTATTAATTTGGGGATCAACAGACAAGGCCAATTACTGCTTGAATAGAATTCCGCATTAAAATACTTATTGATAAAATAAATTGGTGTGTTTTTCCATACTGATATAATTAATGGACCTACTGAGTTATTCCGGACAATGAATTGATATCCAAGAGTCTCATTGTGCACTTACATAGTTTCCGTCAATTTTGTTACTTACCAACATCTGCCAGTACGATCACGATATTACGAAAGTAAAGCAGCGATATGGTCACCCTACATTCACCCCTTTACGATGCATTTTGGTTATAGTTATTTAGTCCTATAGAAAACGAGTTATCCGTGAAATTCGAGAAATATTGTGTATTTAACTGCAATATTTATTTTCATGTAAAAATGTATGCTTGTAGAAAGAAGAAACAAAGGAAATGTGCTAATAACATTTATACAACTTTTTAATCTCACTGTGCAATAAGTAGACATGAAAATTGATTATTTCAACAAATGATACTTAATGAAAACTGATAGTAAGTCAGTCGCTTAATCGTTCCTTATCGAGACAGGCAAAGGAATAATAAAGGCTTACAATTAAATGCACATTTGTTTCGATCATATTCACTTTCATAAAAAACAGTTTACACTTATAACAAATACATTCCACAAAAAACAAATACTTTCAATAAAAATAAACTGATCCCACATAATAAAATATATTTTAACATTGAAGAAATATATAACACTTCTGAAAAAATATTTTCACATTGATAAAACAGTTTTCACTCAATATTAATACTCACACTTTGAAATCGATAGCTGCACGAAGCTGTAATAAAAAGTCATTTATTTTTTTACCCTATTTTAGCCTACCTATATTGTCTTTGCTCCACGCATTAGAATACATTACACAAACCAAACCAGACCAACCCTAACATAACCTACTACAATTCAACTCACTTTGGTAAAAGAATCCGTGACTAAATGGAAAATGTAAATGGAATAAGTCAATGGAAAAATCAATTTATGAAACTGTCCGAACTGGGAGTCAAACCCGTGAGATCTATAACTAAAGCCGACGACATTGGTCACTGCACAACGGACCCGTATATATATATATTTATTTATATTTCAAGAACATTGGTTGAGAACAATTAATTGTCCGTAGAATTCTTAGACGGGCTCAATTTTTGGCGAGACAAAGTTGCATATCCGCGTGCCCAAACATCAATTTTAATCATGGGTAACAAACTGTCTTCAATTTTCTAAGTACAACTTTACCTGAATATTAAGAGGCTAATTGTGATCTGATCGACACCAAGAGAAGAAAATATTTGTAAAAAAGGTTGTTTATTTAACAAGTATTATATTTGAGTAATAATTTAAAATAGTATTTACATAAATCAAAGCTTTATATTTCATATTCATTATTATTATTTTTCGCTATTTACGTATTTCGCTCGATATCGAATTCTCAACCTTTGACTCGGAGTAAATAATAGCATCTCCACTAGCCAAAGAAGTGAGCCTGCAACTATCCATCACCGGAGCGCTTTTACACTACCTAGCCACGCCCATCAGATAAATCAGCTGTTTTGCAAACACCTCGGTAATTTCAACTGTCACGATTCTGAAATTATCGCTAGCCCCGAAAATAATATAACATACTGATAAACATTAAGGTAAATGCACTGGTAGTTGATCAGGTACCAGTAGTTGACCTTTTTTAATAAAAGTGCCCAAAATAAGAAACGTAGACGCGGAATTGCTCTAAATTGAAGTATTTCAAACAAGTGAAATTAATCATTTTTTGTCAGATTTAGGAACTAACACTTCACCATATACGTCATTGGGTGTCATAGCGGCCATTTGAAAACAACACCTTATGCAGTAAGTACTTTATTTTGAATTTCTTAAAAAAGTTGTGAAGGATAACAGTGAACGTAAACATATGCTACTTTATTCAACCAAGAGTGGTCTTACAGGAAGCTCTGAGGCAAATTTGATGAAAGGTTGTCATGAAATCCTCTCATTAGACATGGTCAACTACTAAAAAATAAAGTGGTCAACTACTGGAGCTTTCGATTTTTTAGAAAGTCAACTTTTTTCGTGGAGCTTTCTATGGGAACTGCTTGTTACTCAGTTGTTAAACCTCCCTTTTTTCGAAGAGAGTAGGGAAAGAAGGATAGGGTTAAGACAGAACTAGTGATTAGCTAATCGATCTCGATATGCCAAGTTTTTGAGGACCGGATGCTTAGGGAGTTTTAGACATCACAAACACTAAGAACAGAAATCCATAAATCGATTGAAAGATCAATTAATGAAACTGTCCACACCGGGAATCGAACCGCGCCACGTAGCCGACTTACTCAATTAATGGTCAAATACTGACATATTAACACGATTGTTAAAAATTGAACACAATTTTTTTGTAACAAACCCTTTCCTAATTTTTGTCTTACCATATTAATAAAGACATTTGATCCATTGTGAATACACTTGCTTTGTTATTATACGGTCTAATGCTAAACGCTAATCGTTATTTTTGTTGAATTTTTCGCTTACGTGGTCAACTACTGGTATGATTACCTTATATGTTTTTTTCAAATTCACTGTGGCTTTTTTTACTACGTTTTGCGAATTTTTTGACGGTTGACTAGAACGTGATAAAAATATTCAATCGAATCAAATGATTACTATAATTACACTATAATGGAGAGCAACTATATAGTACGTTTGTTTTCATATTCGTAAAATTTACCTGACCAAAAGGCACGCCCCGGGTTCAACTACCTGACAGTTGTATTGTTTTTCAAATACATTATACTATATTAGATTTACCCTGCTCAGTCTGAAATTTAGATGATGATTTTATCAATATTAATCATAGCTTGACAATGTAGCAATCAGAAAATATTTACATTAGCCTGAACTTGTGATTCAGTAACAAAACAGAACAGTGATAAATCAACACAGTAACAAACACACGGGTAAAATAAAACACATAATAATTTTAGCGAATCTATTTTTATATTAAACTAGTAAGTACCCGGTATGCGTTGCAATGCCACTCTAAGAAAGAAAGTGTTTGTGATTTAATTCTGTTTATTGAAGAGCTTTTAGATACAAAATATTTTTTGTTTTTTTCAGAAACCTTCATGGGTGTGCGCACAACAACTCACAAAATTTTCATTTGAATCGGATGAATGGTACAGGAACGCATAAGGGACAAACAAACAAACATTCATTTATACATGTATAATATATTAAATATTTCGCTGACATTGTGTTGTTTATGTATTTAATTCGTTAAAAAATATGAAAGAAATAAAATGTGAGGGTCGACCCAACGCGCCTCCACCCCACTACATCACTGGTTACGAGCATTTCGGGTTTTTCTGCATTTCTTCATTTTAGCTACAGTTGTCTATTATTATCATAATATTATATTTTTATCGCCGAAGATTTTTATGTTTCGTATTTATGTACAAAAAATATTTAGTAGCCAAGTGAAGTAAAAACTGCTCATAAACATAAACACTTTAAATGTGATAATTTTAATTACTGTCGACTGTTAATAATTTCCTAACGATTCTCACGTCGTCCATCTTGTGGGATGCGTGACTTACACGAATTTATTATTTGAAGAAATTAAAAAAAGCGTTCTCAAAAAATACGGAAAATTCGTGACCTTCTAATAATCTAACAATAGTTGTTATTATCTTAAGTTTCATTATCTCTTTATTATTAGTAGCGTGCATTCAAAAGGGGCACAAAAATCTGATGTCAATGACTAAATATATACACCCAGTTCTCTTTTACGCGAATATTTTGGACGGCACCGTTCCTTTTTCCTACGTGATTATATCCAACAAATCCGTTCAAAAATTGGCAAACGAATGCATTTTGTCACCGACTGTGACGAAACGCATCCGGAGCAACGGAGTCACTCGTAAAAGTAGTGAGTGAATCCAATATGAAAGTTAATATGATTTAATTTTAATAAGACGTTCACTGCATATGAAATATCGCATGCTCAGACAGAGTACCTGAAAATCTTCGATATTTTGAATCTCTATAACTTTGTTAAATATCAAAAACTATTAAAAATTTAGTCACTTTAGACTAGTTTCTTTCTTTACTTTCCGAAAACACGTGTCACTGGTGACGGTTACTAACCAGATGACGTCACCTGAGCAGTTATCCCTGGCGGTAATCCACGGCGGAGAGAACTAATGGAGCGTTCAAACCATATTTTAAATTTATCTATATATGTTTTCAACAAAACAAAATTTACATATCTTTTAGTTTCGTTTTCAGAAAATTACACAAATTTAAAGAATCAATTTTCAGTTTCCATACATTCGTGATACCTTTTTACGCGTTTTTTAGAACCGATATATCCAATTATATAGAAGTGAGGTATTTTTTTACTCGATTTGGTTCTACGCGTCAATTTCTGGAACCAATCTATCACGTAAAAAAAGGATTTGGTATATTTACTAATTGATTGAACCGGCATTTAATTGGTACAAATCCAATATAACAAGTTAAAAAAACAAAGGATTTAGTCTTACAAGAACACAATAATCTTGTGAAACTAAATAGGTACCTAGTTACTAATTTTTTCTTAGTGACATTCACTAATATTATGCACGTATGTTAGCATTACCATACGAATTATATTGCACATCCAGTGCAAAGTCGTCGCATGTGAAAATAAAAAATTAAAAATGAGATTTATATGTCAAAACATATCTAACAGATCTACGCATCTGGTGCGTTCATTTCATAAATATAGTTCATATAGTTTCGGTGTTTTAATAGTTTATAGCAATCATAAAACCATGTGATTCTATCAAGCACAGAATCATTAAAACTTCTCCTGGAAAAAAGTGTGCCTTGCAGTAATGATGTGCGATAAATACAAATCGAACCTTAAGTCTTCAAACCGGCTAACTCCAATTGGGAAAAAATTCAGAATACATAAAAAAAATTTCAGCATCAAGCGGTATTCAACAATTTCAAAACACACTTCGTTATTTTTATCTTTGAGTAAAAAGTAAAGTAATGTATTTTTCGAATTGTCAAATTCCGTTAGTATTACCAATTTTTTACGTCGCGAAAAAATTTTGCATGTGGAGTTGGCTGGTTTACAGATAAAACTGTCGATATGCTACGCAGAGGCCCCCAATTCGGATTATAAAAGAGATATTCCATAATGACTACTCAGTATTCAGTAATGCTTTTATTACAAGGTGTAATTAATTAAACTTGTTGAAGAGAGTGTGGGGATAAAAATACGAGGTTAGAAAAAGTCGAATAATCAATCAGTATCTTTCTGTACTATTCTGTTGTATTAAACATGTATATTTATTGAAAAATATACAAGGAGAAGTAATAATGCGTAAAGCGTTTTCAGATAAGTCTGAATTAAAAAACTGTAAGATGTGAACATATATAACTAAAATGCCCATTATAGTTATTAATTAATGACTATGTTAATTGGCTTTTACTTTATCAATTAGCAGTAACAGGCCTCTTAACAAAGTCATATTGTATTATTTTCTGATTGAATTATAAATGAAATGTTTAATTCTAACTAAAAAGAGAATTTTTTTAATGTATTGAATTTTAGTAAATCCCTGATCCTATTTTTGCACGGAAATGCGTTCCTGTGAATATTAAAAAAAAAATGATTCAGTTAACATAATCGGATTCGTGGTGCAGTGGTACGGGTCGTTGGCTACGGTTACGGATGTCTCGGGTTTAATCGATTTATGGATTTCTGTTCGTATCAATGGTTTTTTGTGATGTCTAAGATTCCTCTCACCCATCGGATTTTAAAAACAGGGCGTAGCAGAGTGATAACCAAACCACTAGTCTTGTCCTAGCCCAATCTTTCTATACTTACTCACTTCGAAAAAGATAAGTGAGGAAACCGTGTAGCAAACAGTTGTTGTAGAAAAAAACTGCTGTAAGGTACTTCCATAAGGAATTCATATGTTTGACAATGGGTTAAAAATTCATAGAAAAATCTTGCCAGTCTACTTTGAAGTTTTGCACGCCGCTGTTGATGATAGGCGTAAATACAGAAATAGTTAACACTATATTAGATTCGTGATCAAAATAAATGTGTTTTATTAAGAAAACAGCAAGATTTTTTCTGCCATGTAAGCCGCAGGAACAAAGCGACTACAGTAAGCGATTTTTGAATTGATTGAGATTTGAAAAAAATCATAATATTTGAAAATGATTTTGTGGTAGTGCTACGTGTTGTTGTTCGCCCTTTCATACGCCAGACTCCTTTCATAAAAATTGATTTATAGATTTGTATCATAAACACACGGATTTATTTAGCATTTTCATTCACTCCCTATCCGATCCTGAAAAACGGGACATAGCATACTAACTGCAAGCTCTCTCCTAAGCACCATTATTATTGTCATTACTTTCTCTTGAAGTAAAGGTTGGACAACTGACTTGAAAGCAGTTCTCATTAAACGCCATCTGATATATTGAGGGGATACTAACAGAAGGCACTACACAAACAAGGTATAGTTTTTTCACCGTCATTATTCATAGATTGAGTGTCATAAAGACATAACTCCAAAAATACGTATAGGGCGAGTGTTCCTAAAGTCAGCCGTCGCCACTGGTCGGCCTTTAAACATAAAACTTAAATAATAGTGGATACATTTAAAAAACAGATTTTTTAAATTCGTGTAGGTAGTCTTGCCACTTGCCAATGTATATCTGCACTATACTGACCTATATGGTGGAATACGCAATTTAAAAAAAGCACATTTATACTTCGCAAGTTTCGAAAAATTCGTGTTGTATGGGGATCGCTAACAAAATACACTTTATATTGTCATGCTTTGCATCATTATGTTTTTTATAATTCTGTCTTCTATCAGTAGATTACTTCGCAATATTCATGAAGTTTCATAGTGATGGCCGATCACTTGGAAACGAAAGACCGATCATTGTATTTTGGGGGCTTACCACTGGGACAATTGGCATTTTTTTGTAAACTCCTATTATTTTATGCTTAGTACAATATTAACTATTTTATTTTTAGTTGGTTACATTACTTAATTCCTGCTTAATTGAATAACAGAGAAAAAAATATGTTTTTATCATTCATTGACTCAAAATCCCTTTCGAAAGTACACCTGTCGCATAACTGACTGACCATTGGCGAAATGACCCTATGCGGTTATCGAGATACATTTAAAAGAATAATCTTATTGCCATTCAAATCATAAAATACGGTATCGATGAGTTATAGTTAATATCATGCTTTTTGTCAGAATAAAAAAAATATTACTTAATACTGTTTTTTCAAAGCCATTATATCCTTTGACTTCACGTGTTCTAACAGTAAGTAGGACTTAAAATTCCATACATTTTGACATTTAAAACAGAAAATCATCAAAAATGACTTAATGCGTCGTGCCAGTATAACCTCGACATTATGATTTTAAAATTAAATTAATTCCATGTAATTTTTTTCAGTGGAATTAGCTAATTTGGAATAAACTCAAGATTCGCAAAAGAGATGTGGATAAGATCATCGACGTAAAAATGATTGTGTATGTTTTTCCTTTTTTATGAGTTGTTTGTACTAACACATAAGTATTGAATCTAGTATCTTTTTCAGAATTAAATAACAACTATATCAAAGCAATTATGTAGTTAAAACGCATATCTATCAATTAATTTTAATTAATCTTTATATTCATATTTCCAGTGAATTTTGAATCTCAAGTTTGGTGGACTACAGAGCCGAGTTTAACATTTGGGTTTTTCAGTATCGGCTCTGGTGAAAATTTTCCGCTTTTTTCGCTAATGAAGGTACGTCGGACATTCGGGGGTAGAAGATGGCTTTGAAGGGGGATGAATAGACGACTGGTATGAAGTGAAATACAAAATTGTAGTCCGTTCGCCCACGATAAATATATTTCGAAAAAAGCCATTTTAAATAACACACCATACATAGCATTCTATAATATATATACTTATTTCATTGTCATTGCAATCACGCCTTAATCAATTAATTACTATGATAGCCTCTGTGGCTAGTGGTAAGAACTTTGTCTTAACGATCAGGTGGGTCCTTCTGGTTTAAATCCCAGCAAAGTCAATATCAAATTTAGACTTTTTAAATTTAAATTAGTTATCTTGGACATGAATGACTTATGAAAATTCTCATCGAGTTTATCACAAATAATTTTTCAATTTTCAAAACATTTGGCATATTGACTGTCAGCTGTAATTCCAGATATTTAAAAAAAATGTCTTTGAAATCAATACCAAAAATTATTTATTATGTCGCAGCGTGACAAAATTATTCAACTTACATACAATGTAGTAGTCACAAATTTGAAAGTAAAAGACTTTTAAGACGTTAATATCAATTTTGGGTGAAATGGTATAATATTTTAATAAATTAGAATAAAACGCATTTTTTCCTTCTAATTTCATAATTTTATATGCTGATCACGTTTAATTTCGCTTTGTTATCGGTGTCGGTTTATTTCCTGTTTAAGGTGCCAACAATTAGCGAAACCTTTCCTGAACATTTCCGAAAATTGTTTCAGCTTCACTCATTGCGAGTATTTTCAACTATTCGTTGATATTTTAGTAAAATAATGACCACTTCTATCAGCTCCGGCCAAAATCAGGTAAAACAACCCCTGTGCCCGGCCCATTTTTGAAGAAATATCATTTTTATTAAGCGTTTACTAAAAGTTTTATAACTATGGAAATAATGGATGAAATCAAATGAAACTTTTTGCAATAGTTTAAAACATTTTAATGTTTAATTTTTATATGGTAAAATTACCAACATTTTCCTTTGTGAAGAGCCGCACGACGATGTTTACGCATATACCGAGTCTCATTCTTTTTCTTGTGCTTTGCACACACCTTGCATGTCTACAGGGCTGATTTTTTTCTGTTGATGGTATCGGTATCAATATGTGCCTAGACATATCGCCCGATAACCTGTTTCGTAGATCTTGCAAAACTCTAGCTTGGAAAGTTTTAAGTCTTAACTATAATTAAAACCAGGATTCCGTTGTAATACGTATCGCTTGATGACTCAAATACGACTGTTTTTGATAGGCTGGAGGCTATCACGTGAAAACACGGTTCCGGGACTCAAGCGATGGTTGTTGTATATAGTGTTATCCGGCGGATATGGTGTTATTTTTATATACTCTACCCTCTTTTTTCACAGGGATACTTTCCACACAAAACAGTCGCGCAAAAATCGATGTAAAAAAATATGAAATGAATATTGAATGAATTATATTCTAGGTTATATTGCATTGGACCGTGCTTAAATAAGAAAAGGTGTATTTAAATATTTTTGACGAATTGTTTGCAAACATGTAATCCATAATGCTGAACGAGCAGGGGTGTAGAAGGATTTTATTGCAGAGTATTGAGTTTCGCATCTCGTTGGTCTGGCTTCACTTTTTTTTATTTATTTTTCGCCGATGAAAAGCATTATTTTGTTTTGTTTAAGTTTTTAAAGGATAAGCGGGTACGAGTTGTAATGTAAACCGGCTGCTTTTGTAAAGCTTTTTCGATAATTAAGGAGGATTAAAAGTTTTGGATTATGTACGTACAACGTAAAGTTCGCTATATTATGTGTTATATAAACATTACATCATAATTATTAATTCACTTTAGATCAAGGGTTATGTTTTGAGATTAATAAATTGCTACGAAACTTGAACGGTACAAAGTTAAAAATGGATTAGCCACTCCGTTAGCAGAGTGATCACTAAAAGTTTGTGAAATTTATTTCTTTTATCTTTATATAAGATATTTTTTTGTATAACATTCTCCACTCTTAATGTGGAGCATTTAGATTACTATCGTTTATCTCAATTGAATTTGTCTTGCGAAAAGTGCTTGGTAATAAGTCACTCAACTTTCTTTTTTTGGAGAGAGTAAAGATAGATTTTTGGATATGACTAAGATAAATCTAGTGGTAAGCTAATCGCTCTCACTACTTCCCATTTTTAGGATCGAATGGATCGAAGGGAATTTAAGAGATCACAGAGATACATGCCTTCAAACATAAATCGATATCAAATATAATTTATGGAACTGTCCGTACTAGGGAAGTATCGGCTTTACAATATGAATTTGTATTGTATCTTCTTATCCTATTTATATCTGGATAATTCAGCACATTAAAAAGTATTAAGCATCAGTATTTGAATAAGAGGTTGTCTATATATATGTGACATCATACTCTAAGGAAGGATAATTAGTAGTGATTAAAAATGTATTTTACGGATAGGGTTCAAATACGTGATGGTAATTATGGTAGTTATGGAGAGGTCTCGTCCCCTCTCATTAAGATCTTATAAGATTTTGTGACGAAATGTGAAAATGAGAACAATGGGAGATTGCAAAAATTCCCAAAATCAAGTAATGTTTTTTTGGTGATTTCAACGTTTATGCTCAGAACATCTATGCATATTCCATAGATATAACGTAAATGTAATCAGAGGTCATCGAAATTATTCTAGAATATTAAAAGGGGCGCGACTGCAAAAAGGTTCAGAAACACTGAAATTCGTTGCTTATTAGTATCGAAGAATAGACAAAAATATGATGTTGGTTGATAAATATTTTATTCCAATGCGGATTTTGGTATTTATTTATTGTTTTAAAAGTAATATTTTTTTTAAAATAAAACACAATTATAGTTCGAGTTGACACGTGTACTCGAATGTCTGAAGATGCCGAAAGGCGAAACAATGTACGAAATGTACAAAATATTAACAATTCAAATTTTATATTGAAATTCCATCAAGCACCCTCAGTCGATGTCTTATATATAAAAAAAACACAGTTTTTTTGTACTACTTCCACAGCGATCAGTTGATAATGCTAGTGGTACGGTACCTAATACATTATAAGCATGTGGAAGTAGTACAAACAAATCGTTTTTTTATTTTTAAAATATATTGCCTTTCCGCCAAGAAACCTTAAACACCTTAAAAGTGAGTAGTATGTTTTAGTTTTTCAGGAAACTTCCATGACCTTTATTGTAATGCCATAACTATCAATGAGTCACTTACATCGTTTTGGAATCAATTAAGATTTCAAAATTGTAAAGCTGCGTCCAAACAAAATGAATAAAAAAAAACGGGATACGCCTGGTAATAAATATCTTTGTCGACATTTTTATGTCTTACAGATTCAAAGAATTCTCAGATTTTAATGTTCACTCGTAAAAGTCAGCCGAAATGTTAAATCTTGTTTGTTGCCTGATTCCTGTCATCTATTTCGACAATCTGTCACTAATAAATAGATCCACAAACTGGCGGAACCCCGTGCATCCGTGTACCACGCCCGCTGTATCATATTTTTGTCAATGTCAGTAATTAATCAAAATAGTGAGTAATTAATTCGATAAATGGTCAGTATACACGTGATCGGCGTCCGTGGCGCAGTTGGTAGCGTCGTTGACTGCGGTTACGGATGTCTCGGGTTCAATTCCCGGTGCGGACGGTTTTCATAAGTTGATATTTCAATCGATTTATGGATATCTGTTCGTAGTTCGTAGTTCGAGTCCTCCCTCCCACTCATTCGATCCTCACGAGGTATAGCGAGAACGATTAGCTAACTACTAGTCGTGTCCTAGTCCTATTCCTCTATTCCTACTCTCTTCGAAATAAGAGAGGTTGAGCAACCGAGTAACAAGCAGTTCGCATAGAAAAAAATCTGTTAAGCTACATCCATTAGGAGACCATATGCTCCACATTGGGAGCGGACATGAAAAAAAAACACACGTGGTCAGTTAATAAAATAAACGGTCAGTTTTTTAATTAAACCGTTAGGTTAGGTTAGGTTTTATGTTAATAAACTTTATTTATTTGGCAATTATTTACTGACCATTTATCATTTCTTACTTATTTACTGACCAAACAATTACTTGCCTTCACCAACAATTTAATTGAAAGTATATCAAACAGAAAGCATTTCGACAATGAGAGTTTATCAAACGATCGAGACCGGTTTCGTTCATAACGTTCGTTACAGAGATAAAAAAGTACAACGAATTGATTCTTAATTACAGATATGGTATTTATTTATTTTTCAGAGGTCGTTTACATTTTTACTGTAGATAATTTAATTTCACTTAATAACTTTAAATGGGTTTGTAGAAGTTCAGACTTACGAAAAAAGACAGTTTTTTGATAAAACAATATTTGTTTTGTACTAGGTATTTCCACATTTTTTATAATAATCGAGATTCAATCATTTTAAGCATTATCAACTGAATCAGTTAACCCCCGACAGTTACAGTCTGAAACAGTTTCAATCAACATTCAGAAAAGACAGATAACTAACATTAAAAAATTTTACAAAATTAAATTTAATAATCTATCTTCGGCATAGTGGCATAAGGCAGAAGTCAAAAATCCTTGTTTTGAGATAATCGACTTTTAAGAAAATCATGAAATTTAAGTATTTCTATTTACATATCTTCACCATTTACTATTTAATAAACTAACCACTTTAGCAGAATAGTTAATCATTTATGAATTCGATTAAGTATTCATAATTCTTTTTCATGATTATATTAACAATAGTTTTTTTGAAACTAATAACTGTGAACGAAATTGGCCTAATTCATATTGATTTCTTCAAATTACGTAAAAAAAATACATGGAATATTGCTGAGCTTGTTTTAAATCTATCGGACTGCATTCATAACTCAAAACTGGAGAGCTGAATATTTTCAGCACAACTCTGAGTATTGTTCACCAAATATTTGTTCCTTGTAAATTAATAATGTCTTGTTTTTTTGTATTTAATAATTTTATTTCCAGTATTGTTTTTATTAATATTATTATTTTCAATAATTATTATTATTGTTACTGTTGTTATGTTGTGTAATGTATGGCGCATTGGCGTCAGCTATAATGCCATGCATTTCAATTTTTTAAATTTACAATAAATAAATAAATTTATAAAAAGCCAATTTTACACTTATTTTCTCATGCCACTATGCCAACGATAAGATACCTAGCTACTAATTATTTAATTTAAGAATTTATTCTGTGTGCGAAAGGAAAACGGAGATAAGTCGAGTTAATTGAAAAAAAAGTTAAATATTCTAAAATAACTACAATACATACATGCATACAACATAAAAACGAAGAGTCAAATCAATGCTGCTGAATTGGTAAAACTCATGTTTAAACATCACATTTTTCATAAAATTTCATACAAATGCAAATCTTGTTTTGGCTCTCATGAAAAGTACCAATTTTAGACTTAGCGCCCTTTTCCTTTCGCCCACAGTATTATTCTGCTGACAATTGTATTGAATAAAATTATTATTTTTTATTTTGGAATTCGCTCGATTGGGACATTAGCTTAATAATTGAACCAAAATGTCTTAATTCAAATTTGTTACATCGAAGCGTAATTCACAATATTATAATACATTAGGTGCCAAACGTATAACCGACTTGAATAAATAAATAGTATAAAAGTGTGATTTAAAATTATTATCCATGAATAAACATTATTGTACGATACTGGAGCAGTGGCAAAGAGTATTCCCACACATTAAGTATAGAAACAGATAAACTTCGACCCTAATAAATAAAGTATATTTTACGAAAGCCTTTATAAATTTCACAAACATAAGTTACTCTTTTGATCCCTTTTATAAGCCGGCGATATATCTTTCGTGTGATGGGCGGTGTCAACTATGGTGAAACTAACACTACATACATAATATTTAATTTTCTATCCTATGTATTGCTCAATCCATGTGAATTGATGTATAAAACTTCACCAGTGTTAGTCATATTTATTATTTTTTGTTCAAATAAAAAAGTATAAGAATAAGGCAAACGTACCAATGGTTGACCGTTTAAGAGAAAAATTCAACGAAAATAACGATTAACGCTTAGAATTAGACCGAATGATGACAAAGCAAGTGTACTCATAATGGATTAAATGTCTAAATTAATATGATTAGACAAAAATTAGAAATTGGTCTGTTATAAAAAAATTGTGTTCAATTTTTAACAACCATGTTTTTGTGTCAATAGTTGACCATCTGAAAAATTGAAAGTTCCCGTAGTTGACAACATTTTTTCAGTAGTTGACCATGCCTAATCAGAGGGTTTCATGACAACCTTTCATCAGAGCTTCCTGTAAGACCACTCTTGGTTGAATTTATTCTTACATTCACTGTGATACACCCGGGTTTTTTTTTGTTAAGTTTAAGTTTTATTAGGGTTCGTAACTGAGAACGCACAGCGTTAATGGCAACGATTCATGGAAGTCGATTCTTGTCGTGAAGAGCGATCGATTCGCTGGACGAATCCATTTTTGACGGAAAGGGGTGGCTCCGACGGTGCGGGAGTCCGATTTTTTATTTCTGCGGAGAGTCGATTGGCAGCCTTCGAGCCTGGAGAGCCAGTGGCCCCCGTGGCCGGCACCGGTGATGTTGTGGATTGTTTTGAAATTGGACTTAATTTAAAATCGTTTGTCGTGTCATTTGCATTATAACTTAAAAGTAAATTCATGTGTTAAGTAAATGTAAATGTAGACTCAATTTTATATCCTGGAATTATTTTTGTGTATTGTAAACCACTGCATCTTCGATTAAAATAAATAAGTGTTGAACCGGATTTGAAATGGTGTTTATTTGAGATCCCAGACCTTGCAGGACGTCGATAACCGACCATTCGCCTCTCTTCGATTCGGGTCTTCTCTAACAATTCTCTTAAGAAATTCAAAATAAAATGCTTACTGCATAAAGTGTTGTTTTTAAATCGCCGCTATAACACCCGAATGACACATATGGTGACGTGCTAGTTCCTCAATCCGACAAAAGATAGTTTCACTTGTCTGAACTCTACAATTTAGAGCAATTCCGCGTATACGTTTATTATTTTGGACATTTTTATTGAAAAAGGTCAACTACCTGTACATTTACCTTAATGTTGGGTTTGAAATTTAATCTAAAGAATGGTCATAAAATCAATTTCATTGTTATTACAATCATTTGTCAATGTATAAAAATGTATTGTAATTAAAGCATCTTTTTCACTAATTATGCAAAAATATATATTTTTATTGATATAATTCCTATTTTAAATAAGACTTGTATTCAGATGCATTCATTTGACATACGTGATAATTTTTAGAATAGTTACACAATAATACAATATTTTTTTTATTTACCGTACAGATGTAGCCCATCGATTAACTCAAAACTTATAATTTCCTAATTAACATGTTTTTCCGGCAACATCGATCATATATATATATATATTGTCTGTATAAATTGTGATGAGAGACTTATGGAGAAGTGAAAAACAAAACTATATAACTATTCTAAGTCTATACTAAGTATTTGACTTAAGTATGAAAAAACCGCAGCTTAGAATGCCGATATCTACCAGTTGCAAAATGTAACAAGTGGTACGTAATCTGTGGTTTTTTTAGAACGAGAGTGGTTATTATTACTTTAAATTCAAACTATGACAACTACAAAAATTTTTAAAAACTCCTGTTATTAATATTGAGAAAAAATGATATTATGTGAATAGTTTTATGAATATAAATATATTTGTTAATATAAATACATTCCTAGAATTTCATTAAACACTACAAAAACTAGATATCCTATGGAAGATTTTTTTTTTTAACCATATCCGCTCCCTATTCGGAGCATATGGCCATCACGCGGTTCCTCCAAGCTTCTCTGTCCCCCGCGAGTCTCCTCGCTACCTCCCAGGTCATTTCAGCGTCCCGTAGCTCCGCCGAATACATCCTATGGATGGACATCAGCGGCCTTCCAGGGCGACGGAATCCATCTGGTTGATAGGAGAGACAGGCAAGATTCAGGCTCCCCTGGGGCATCCGCAGCACGAGTCCAAGCCAGGTTCATCGTCGCTTTTTTATTTTGGACGTAATCAGAGGCTGGTCCGTCCGCTCTCTTACCTCCGAGTTCCTGACAAAATCAAACCACCGTACCCTCTAGTATTCGCCGCAAACATCTGTTTTCAAAGCACAGTATACCGTTACCCTGTACCTGGGTGAGGTGCCATGAATCGCAACCGTAAAGCAACACTGTCAGGATGCATGCGTTGAATAATTGGCACTTGGTTCTGACCGAGTACAACCGTGAGTCCCAGACTTTCCGCATTGAGTGAAAAGTTTCTCCAGCATTCCCTAATCGGATTGCGAGCTCTTTACGCGGATTGCCATCTCCCGTGATGTGTACCCCCAAGTACCTCAAGCCGTCGACTCTCTCGATGTCTTGCCCCGCGCTCGTCAGAGGGTAGTTCGAGTTTGGACAGAAACTGTTGCAGAGCACATTGGTTTTACTCGCATTGACTTTGAGGCTAATGCGATACAGAGTTACTCTGAAGCCTGTCCATTGTTTCCTGAATACCCTCGATAGATTTTTCAAATTTGACTCACATTATGTGTCTCATTTCTCTCACAACAATAGAAGATTACACCTTTTCAAAATCTTGTTTCCTTGTTATTTCAGAACTATGATTTTTGAGTTGTTACATATTGGAAGTCAGTAATTTATATAGTTCGAGAAAAATATTAATAATTAAATTTCTATCAAATAAAGTATCCCAAGTAAATGTCCCGTAAGAAATGCATGGTTGGGGTAGGCAACTGGCAATGCTTTATGGATATGTAGATGAATATATTGTACACCATCCCCAAATCAGTGTGGCGGTTTCTCAGTTACGTCACAATCGTTACGTACAGTTACAATCGCCCAATGTTGAATGTTTGAACTCTGCTGGCATCGTCGTACAGTCCATAGCGCTCAGCTGTATACAGTTTCTGCGTGTGTTATATATTATATAATGGGCCCATACAATTCATCACAAAAATATTTTACACATTTCCTATGTTATTCAAATATATTTACCTTGAAGGTAGTTTATTTGATTTATAATAATGCAGTTTGTATTTTTATATTTAAACAATATTAAATACAGAGATTCCCAATATGACAATAAATCAATATGTAATTCCAGACCGTTTTTAGACTACGTATATTTGACATTAAGAATTGTTATAGGCTGTTGAACTGAATACATAAACCAGGTATGTCCAAAACGGGACCCGCGTACCGATATTTCTTAATAATGATATCACGTCAGACACATGATAGTAAATTAAAAATTAAATGCGAGACCCGAAATTGTTTTTTTATTAGATTTAGCTATTATAATTAATATTAACAACAATTCCAATGAGATGAAATTCAGTTGCAGGGCAAACGACAGAACATTACTAACTCATATAATCATTTGAATGACTTTAATAGTACATTCAAGCATTTTAAGTCATAAGTTTTTAACAACCATGTCCTCTCCCAACGTGTAGTATATGGCTTAATATTGTAGGTACTTCTAAATCTTGTAACACAGTTACTCAATATCCCTTTTTCAATGAGAGAACGGATCGAACGATAGGGCTAGAACAGGACTAGTTGTAAGTTAATCGCTCTCGCTACGCCCAGTTTTTAAGAGGGTAGGAGAGAATTTTTGAACATCACATACATCCATGCTTTTTTATCATGTCCGCTCCCAGTGTGGAGCATATGGTTTTCTAATAGAGGTATCTTAACAGAAGCTTTCTGCGATAACTGCTTGTAGCTCAGTTGCTCAACTTTCCCCCTTCCTTTTTCTAAGTGAGTGGGGAGAGAACGAAAGTGATAAGAAAACACTAGTGGTTAGGTAATCGCTCTCGCTACGCCACGTTTTTAGGTGGGCTGGAGGGAATTTTTGGACATCACATAGATCCATCCATTCCTACGAAAATCCATCCATAAATCGATTGAAAAATCAATTTATGAAACTGTCCGCACTAGGACTCGCGCCCTTAAGATTGTATCCCAACGCAAAGATGTTGACCACTGCACCACAGACGCGATATTGGTTAATGATATTTTTACTTTTTTCTGGATTGTAAACAA
Organism: Himalopsyche phryganea; assembly: GCA_022494535.1. Lineage (NCBI taxonomy): Eukaryota > Metazoa > Arthropoda > Insecta > Trichoptera > Rhyacophilidae > Himalopsyche > Himalopsyche phryganea. Next base: position 385,857 of record JAGVSL010000071.1, read on the forward strand.
CACTATGAAGAGATGAAGAACTTCAAATCGACTGAATGCGACCCTCGGATAAATTTTAATTTTAATACGGCCCTCGGACTACTTAGGTTGGAAAACCCTGATCTAAACAAATGTAATAATATCTAAATACACCGATATACTTAATAGGTATAATAAAATCAAATAATATTCGATACTGAAAAGCGACAGCAAACAACATCGTGCATACTTCTTATAATGCAAACTTTTAATTTTATTGCTTGGCGCGTTTGAGCATTTCGATGCTTTAAACATATATAGAAAACATTAATGCGATGCATTTCTTTTCATAAATATGTTTTACGACATTTTATGCATCGAGCATTGTGCAGTTTTTATGCACTCGTCAACCGTCGCCCTTTTGACAAAGTTTTATTGCTTTCCAGAGAAAAAAAAATGACGCAACAGCTGTTTACAGGACGCCATATTGCTCTCGAACGTAAACTTGTGCTTTCAAGGCGACCAAGATTCCTTAAATTGTAAGGGCAGTATTATATAAATAAAATAAGTTAGGCGTCCGTGGCGCAGTTGGTAGCGTCGTTGACTACAATTACGGATGTCTCGGGTTCAATTCCCGGTGCAGACGGTTTTCATAAATTGATCTTTCAATCGATTTATGGATTTCTGTTCGTAGCTGAGTGTTTGCGATGTCTAAAAGCTTCCTCCCTCCCACACTCATCTGATCCTCACTGGGCGGAGCGAGAGCGATTAGCTAACCACTGGTACTGTCTTAGCCATATCCTTCTATCACTCCTCTCTTCGAAGAAAAAAGAGAATTTGAACAACTGAGTAACAAGCAGTTCTCATAGAAAAATTCTGTTATGAAACCTCCATTAGGAGACTATATGCTCCACGTTGGGAGCGGACATGGAAAAAAATATATATAAAAGTATTTAATTGCACAAGAATTACACAAGAAGAAGTACTTTTATATATCGACACTCCCTACGTATAATCCCGTATCTGCAAACAAGAGATTTTATAGGAGAGTATTTCAAAGATTCATAACGCAATTGCAAAGTAACGACTGCATATTTTATTCTCTTCGAAATTGTGTCAGTGCTACTAATCTAATTTTTCTTGTTGATTGATGCCCACCTGGTCAACTGAGTACGTACACAATGAAAATGCAAAAGATATAATAGTCACATATATTGTACTTACGTGATTATACGTAGGGAGTGTGCATATGTACCTTACAATAATGGAGTTCAGCGGAGTATATAGTTTACATGCCAATGACATTGGCTTCGTTTGCAGAGCTTACGGGTTTCAATCGCAGTGTGAACATTTTCATAAATAAATTTTTCAATTCGTAGGTATGGATGTGTGTGATATATAAAATTCCTTCCCACCCATGCCATTTTAAAAACCAGGCGTAGAGAGAGCGATTAGCTAATCATTATCCCTGTCCTAGCCTTATCCTTCTATGCCTATTGTCTTTGAAAAAGAGAGGTTGAACAACTGAGTATCAAGATGATCTCGTAGAAAACTTCTGTTGAGATAAGCTGCATAATTTGTATTCTATACTTTCTTACTTTCTGGAGAGAATTGAGAAACAGCACATAGTACAGGCACTGTTGCTACTGCAGGTGGTGGTAGTTTATATGATTTTATTTTCAATTTTATATTTGAGATCATGAGGATGGCCGTCGGTGATGTCTTTTTTCCTCGAGTTTATCTCAAGTGTTATATCATTGTTTATTATCACAGGCATTTTTTTTTAAATGTCTGGCCTTATGGCAACTATTTGTTGTAATACTTTTTTAAATTTACATAAACACTATCTAATACTTATTTTCCATACATTGTAATCTATTCAAATCTTAACTAATTAAGATTGAAAAAATCGTTATTTAATGAAAGTGATTGTTCAAATGTTAATTAATAAAAAAAAAACACTCAATAAAGAAAACCTCAAGACACATATACACAAGTTATATTTGAATTCAATTATTAAATTAGGAATCGAATAAATCTGATAAAGATTTTCTAAATTAGTTATCACAATTATACTCCTTTATTTGTCATGTGAAATTGTGGTCACCCTTCAAAAGTTCCGAATATTTTATTTATCTGCAAGATTGAACTTCGAGATGTGATCATACATAATTTGTTCATCAACTATATTATTGATTCGCCATCTAAGAGAATCAGCATCATCTCTAATGTATTGTTATTTTTTATACTTCCTATATATATCGTCGTTGTTCTGGAAGAAAATACTAAATCGAAAAAATGACATATTGAGTTAGTTATACCAAAATGTTCCTTATTTCAAACTCTATCGTATAAAATAAGAAACTCATTTTTTATAAATTATACTTTTAATTAAAATCAGTTTTGTACAAACGAACACAGTGAAAAAGGTATGGCATTTCAAACATTTGACTAACTTTAAAGTTCAATTACTCAAAACTAGTATTTTTCAGTTAGTGTCTTCTTCTAGAACAACGACGATCTATAAATAAACTGCTTTTTTAACAATTATAGTATGTGACAATCTTAGGTACTTCTAAGTATCCATATACAATAAAATAAAGCTATTTATTTTACATAATTATTAACTGTGTGTGAAATGAAAAAGCCATTACGTGTTCACCTTCCCCTTTTCATGCTAAAAAAATCCCTTTGGATCTCATGCAGTCACATTTCGATACCATGTGGGTTTTGTCATATAAACACATATTTATATCTATTTATGTACTGTGCATAAATAATTTCGTGTTTCAATATTAATATTAAATATAAAATTTGTCAGAATTCTAAAAATACAGAATACATGTTTCAAGAAATTATATTTATACATAAACATTTTCTGCCTGCGGAGCAATCTTTTGCTTGTAATGACTAAACAATTTTTTGTAGAAAGAGTGGGGATAGCGGCAAACTTAAGTACCACCCCGAGAGACAAAACGGAAAGGTTATTTTGGATTTGGGCAAACAAATATATATTAAACAATATATTAGCCACTATTTCAAATTCGTCAAATAAAAACAAATTAATAAATTTTTGGTTTTGTTTATGAAATTTACATATTTTGACTTGTAGTGTGCCGCGAAATATTTATGAGTACTTTGGTGTGCCATGTGTGAGAAAAGGTTGCGGAGCACTGCATTATATGATCATTTTCTCTGTGTTGTATAAAACCGAGCTATACGAGGCCCAAGTATATACTAGATTTATATGAACATAACGTGTACCTACTGTTCATATTTAAAAATCGATTTTATATTCATAATTGCATACAAAATTATAACGTTTTGGTTTATTAGTAAAGTTGTTGACACGGTGCGCGACATAGAGAGAGAGTTCACACACTCACGTGAGTGTTGCGTGAATGTTGACAGGTGGCACTAATATTACTCTTTCGAAATAATTTTTATCTGCTGTAAGTCGTTACAAAAATAAAATTTATATCTATGTGGTGATTCAACTTGTTCACTACACGTGCCGATTATATACGGGATAAAGAGTTGGACCCCAGACGCCCACCCCGTGTATATACACATCACCCTTTATTCGGCATATTAATGAATATTTGAATAATATTCTATTCTACTTTAACGTTATTTCTGCCTAATTAATTCTTGAAATTTTGGGCGTGAGAGGATAAATTGCGTTCGGCGGCTGGGTAAGGATGGGGTTAACGATAACACAAATAATAAATATATTAAATTTTGCATATAAAATTTAATGTTAAGTACATACTATAATTATTAACGTTTTTGAGAGCATAATGAGGTTCACGTGCTGTTTTTCATTTAGCTAATGGTATATCCATCAATCGCATCTTTTTTAATTGTTTCTATCCTCTCATAATTTGGACTAGTTACTTACCAATGACCCATTTCTTCATTTATCATTGGGAAATACCATTTTTTGGCATTTAAGCTAGTAAGTGGCTTACGATGACTATTTGTAAACGAAAAACAAGTTCCTGTAATGCGAAAACCGGAGCTTTAATTTATGATTTGGAAAGAATTTCATCCCAGGCTATTCTTTTTCAAGGCTTTTAGTGTTATTTGCCCATATCTGCAATGGTCACGTTATATACTGTGTTGCAATAAACGTTTAGCGGCTTTTTCCGGCGTGTAAACGGAAGTTAGGATGGAGCCCAATGGAACATGTGTAGTTTTTTAAACATCCCCTACAGCAATTATCATCAACCTTTTATGTATCTTTTTCTCGCCGTGTAAATATTTTTACAATACTTGTGAGTACCCGGCATGCGTTGCAATGCCACTGAAAGAAAGAAATAGTTTTTGTTTATATTCTGTTTATTGAAATGCTTTTGGATTAGAGCTCTGCAGGGGCCGAAAATTTATAAAATTACTAGGTCCGAGCCAGAACCTCAATATCACACTTTTTACCCGAACCCAACACGAAAACTTTTCGATATATAAACTCATTTATACTTTTCAAATAATATATCTTATTGTTACCATACTCCCACCGAAATTCATAACACATGTTAAATAAAATATTTCAGTTATAAATGTGTCACTTAGAATATGACACACCCTGGTTTTTCTTAAGTATAAGTGTCATTAGTGTCCTGAACTGAAATCGGCCTGCGGCAAACAGCAATATTTCGCAGCATAGGCTTTTTCTTGTTGCCGGGCGTTAAAATAGCCCCCGGCTTGGTCGCTGGACGAGTCCATTTTTGCGAAAAAAAAAAGGTAGCTCCGACGGTGCAGGGAGTTTTTGTTTTTTTTGGAGACAGTCGATTACGAGCTGCCGAGTCGGACGAGCGAGGTCTCGTTGCGACGAAGGTGACGTGACGATGTGAACTGTTTGTTTTTGTGTTTTGATTTGCGTTGGATTTAATTTAAATTCGTTGTGTTATTTGTATTATAACTTAAAGTAACTTCAGTTGCTAAGTAAATGTAAATGTAGAATCAATTTTATGTGTTAAGATTTATATATTTGTGTAATGTTAAACCACTGCATCTTGAATGGAAAATAAATAAGTTTCGAACCGGATTTGAAATGGTGTTTGTCTGAGATCAGCCCTTCCAGGACTCCGGATAACCAGCCGCTCGCCTCTCTTCGATCCGGGGTCTTCTCAAATAGTAATGGTGTAACTTCAGTTTTGAAGGTTTGAGAAAATCAAGGTTTTGTAAAATGTTCTTAGGATCAAATAACAACCATTAATAACCGTTTGTCAATCAACTGAAAACTTCAACGTTAGTGTAGTAATCAAGTCTGTCCGGACACTTCACTCATATTCTGATATTGCAGGTACTTCATTATTATTGTGAAAAATATCGTTATATATGGAAATATAAAAACAAAAAACAGTTTTTAAAGAAATTAGGAGTATATATGTAGGTGTACTATTATTAAACTAATAGAATCTTTTGAACGTGTTGGAGGTATTAACCCATTTTTCGTAATTTTGGAGTTACACCATTATTATTCTAAGTGACACAAATAGTATTGCCTTATGGCTGACTCATAGTCCGAAATATTTTTCTGAAAATTAATGTAGTATAATAGTCTGCACGGATCAAGCCCGGGCCCGTGCAGACTTCTATTTTGGATACACAATAATTTTCCGTGTGCGTAGAGGAATAAATCAGAAGTTTTTAGCGAGATGTCGTCGTATCTAAGAATTTAAGTCTTTTTTTTTAATTTAGATTGTAATTTTATTTTCAGAAACCTTCATGGATGTGCCTACAGTAACTCCTCAAAGTTTCATCGAAATCGAATGAATGGTAAAAGAGCGCATATAGGACAAACAAACAAACATACATTCATTTATATATATATATATAAACTAGTGAGTACCCGGCAGCGTTGCAATGCCATTCAAAGAAAGAAAGGCTTTGTGTTTTAATTCTGTTTATTGAAGTGCTTTTGGATGAGAAGAATGCATGAGCTGAGATTTCATAAAATTATCCGGTCCAAGCCTGTCATCTTCAGGCCCGGCTCGGCCCGGCCCAAGTCTGAGTATCAATATCACACTTGTTACCCGAACTCGACCCGAAGCCAAAATTTATTTTTCTGGGCCAATTTTCCATGGACCACCCTCATTGAAAACTGTTAATTGAATTAATCACTTCAATGGTTGGATATCACTGGTTTACAACGTGAAGGAAACATTGGTAATCAATAAACAGGAAATGCTACACGGCGCCCTTTCTCTCACTACCGAGCGATCAACGTTAAACGCATTTCAATACAAATTAAGCGAGGGTACATTCTTAATTAGCTAAACATGAAAAGGTGAGGGGGGATGGGGTTCCACTTCCGCGGTTTGATTTTTTTTTCAGATTGCTCAAGGGGCGGAATCACAATTAACGTATTTATTATTATTTATTCGGGAACTTGTCTTATTGAAAGCCACATTGTACAGGAGTGAGAAGATAATGATCAATGCTATAGATCAGTGGTTGTCAACGTGATCCGTACCGCCCACTAGTGGGCGATGGGTAATTTCCCGTATTGTCATCTATAAAAGAAGATATAACGCATGAAAAAATCAAAAAAGTTAAGTTGCCACATTAACGAACTTTAACTTAATGTGAAAAAACGATTCCAAAATATTTTGAATTTTAAGGTTTATATTTTTTTTAATCCATGTCCGCTCCCAACATGGAGCATATGTGCTCCTAATGGAGGTATCACAACAGAATTTTTCTATGAGAACTGCTTGTTACTCAGTTGCTCAACCTCTCATTTTAAAGAGAGTAGGGATAGAAGGATAGGGCTAGGACAGGACTAGTGGTTAGCTAATCGCTCTCACTACGCCCCGTGAGAATCGGATGGGTGGGAGGGAACTTTTTAGCCATCACAAACACTCAAGACTACGAAAAGAAATCAATAAATCGATTGAAAGATCAATTTATGAAAACTGGAATTTGAACCCGAGACACCCGTAACCGTAGCCAACTGCGCCACGGACGCAGACAAGTATATAGTTGGATGATATATCCTTTTACTGCAAACTTGGATGAGATTGATGTAACGTGCCAAGAAGAACTATTGGAACTTAAATATGAACGAAGAGAGTAAAATTTATTTCAATAATTCTGAAACCGAAAAAATTTTAAATCCAAAAATGTGTAATTCAATTCACACTTTTTCTTTAATATGTTAAATATACTCTTCTACAGTAGGTATAAACAAAAAATTAGATTTAAAAAAAAAACAAAAAAAAGTTTTTTCAAACCCTTCATCTACTAGAAATTTTTGCATCCTGAAATTGGATTGAATTACTATGATGTTGGTGGGCGGTAAGGAAATTTTATTATGAAAAATGTGCAAATATAAATATATAAAGTTGCACCACCACTGCTATATATGTGCTACATCGGATAAAGGCAGGCAGACCTATTTATATTTTTCCCCGGATGGAGATAATTCCTTTTTTATTCTAATGTGTTAACTGTCAGTAATTTTTGGTGGTAATTCATTATATTTTTAAAATAAAACAATTTGTTTTGTACTGCTGCCGCATGTTTATAACGATCAGGACCTCTTACAAATCAATAAATAATAATTTGAAATGAAGATTTAAACCACACTAAACGGCAAACATGTGAGAAAAATATAACGAATTAAAAAATATTCATTAACCGAAATATCAAATGGGAAATTTTAAAATAACGTTGTGAACCACTGTATTGTTTTAAATTGACAGCACATGGAAAATTGGAAATTAAGAAATGCTCGCGATGAGCGAAGCCAGTCCGGATCATTATAAACATGTGGAAGTAGTTCAAAACAAATTGTGTTTTAGTAAAAAAATTGTGAATTGACAACATACTGAAGTCGGTCAAACTACTGATTTGACAAACATCAAAGGCACGTGATTTTGCATTTTATAAATTTGCAAAGAGATCATATTTTAAGAATACTTTAATATAAAGCGGACAGTGTCATAAATTGATTTTTCAATAAATTTCCACTGTAAACGGTAAAAAATTAAATTGAACTTTCAAATTTTTTTTTATTTAATTGTCACTATTATTTTATATATAAAAGTCTAGAGCGTTCTGTAGACGTTTTATTATTATCACATATCACATGTAGTTATGAAATTTTCTCATGAACTAAGCGTTTACTGTGTATATATAAAATAAAACCTTATGTAATGCACACACAGTTCCGACGTACTAGCTACTTCAGACATTCAGTATGTCAATTTCAATACCGTCATCTATGACGGTTACGGTTATATTATCTTATTTATTATTATTACATGTAGATATGAAATTTTTTCATTAAGTAAGCGTTCGCGATGTATATAAAAAAATAAATATTATGCAATGCGCACACAGTTCCGGCATACTAACAACTTTAGACATTCAGAATTACAATTTCAATACCGTCATCTATGACGGGTACGATTATACTAGTCTCGAATAGTAACGTATTGTACCAATTAAAAAATGACTTATCAATTAAATGTTATCAAATTTGAAAACTTCTTCATTTATTATTAACATAATTAATGTATTACCAATTTACAGCCACCATCTTCAAATCGCTTTGTATAATTTTAATACTTCCTATTTCGTGTAATGCTATAACTCAATTATCATTACTCATATTTTAATGTCGTAAGTATTTTTTTAGTTAAACCAATAACCATAAATTTATAATTTATTCCTAAATGTTAACGCACCCGTAGTCCTGAATAAACTAACTCAAAAATTTCGTCATAAATAACGTGACCCTTTTTTTAAACCAGAAATGCTCGTAAAATTAAAATGGTAATAATAAATGTTACTCTACCAATATTTATTTATTATACCGTGTAATATATGATTCTTTTTTTTTGGGCCATGCGATACTATGCATTTGAAAAAGTAATGTTTTTGACATTCACTTAATTGGTTATTTTACATTATACTAGTTTGAAGAATTTGACCAAGTATGTTTGTAACCACGATTTTTTGAAAAGGGTGCATTGATATAAATATAAAAATAAAACTGATAACTTTTGTTATTCCATTGGTTGTATTACAAAATGGGACATGTGTTTCGCCACATTGAGAAGCATCTTCAGACTGCATTAATACAGGTAGTCCTCAACTTACAACGATTCGCACTTACGATCGAAAATTCAAAAAAAACATTTTTTTTCCATCACTGAGCACCATTGCCAACAGTTGATGCATACGGAAAGAAATATCAGTAACAGTATTTACAAATTTGGATGGTTATTTATATATACATATAGTAATTGTTTAAATGAATAATTAATAAATCGTTCCCATAGAGCCTGGTAATCCATATCTGAATAAATAATCGAAATTTATATATTTTATGAAGTACACGTGATAAAAAAAAGAAGTGCAATAGACTAAACCAGTCCTCTGCAACCTTTTCTCACCCACGGCACACCTAATCGTACATTAGAATTTCGCGACACTCCACAAGCCAAAATATGTAAATTTCATAAACAAAATACACAATTAATTAATTTGTTTTATGTGATGAATTTAAAACAGTACCTTATATATTTTTTAATGAAGCCTATTAAACCCATTTACCTTTTCAAAGTTCTGCGACACTATTTTGTATTTTAATCGTAGATAAATTTTTGCGATATAAACATACTCGATTTTGTCTGATTTTGGATGCACTGCACCGCGACACACCTGAGATCGTCACGCGGCACACAGGTTGCGGAGCACTGGACTAAACGAAGAAAAACAAATATATACCATATAAGATTTAAAAAGCGCGCTCCGATGTGTTCAATGTATTCGTACCATTTTTGGTTGCAATTGCTTTATTTCCAAAAATGAAATTGACGACGCTAAACTTGGCCTGAACCGAAAACTATTTAATTTTAATTTCGTGTGGAATTCGGCTTACGACCAAAGCTCAGGAACGTATCTTAAATACAAAATACACCCAATGTATCCAAGACTAAATTAATGTATTTATACAGCAATTGAAAAATAGAAATAATATTCAGTTGCTGCTTTGGTCCGTTGATAAAAAGATGGTTGTTCCACATTATCGACTTTGTTTATAAAATTGGTCGATTTAGGCTGCGGTTGATTTTTGATAGTTTATAATAGTTATGTTTTTAAAATTTTCTTATATCAGAATCAGAATGTTAATCATTCTATCTGGAAATTTTCAATCAAGAACAACGAAAAGCAAAAATTGCTGAAGACGATATGACTATCGGTCAGGTATTTCGGCAACGTAGAAAACGCAAACGTGATTGTAAGCTGTTACTAGGATAAATAATCTTGTCCTTTGGGAAAGAAAGATTTTTTTTCAACCTCTATTTTCCTACTAAAACTATTGTGTGAAGTCCGCGAAGCGGGCTCCTAGTTTCCTGGCTAAAGTCAGTGCTAGGGTAGGTACAGACTAAGTCTTTATATCAATTTCCAGCATGTAAGCTAGCTAAGAATTGCTAACTAAAAATATTATGTCAGATGAAGGCTTTGGGTGGGGAAAAATTTTAAAACACTTCCATTATTTATGATCGAATATCAAATCATCGGCCAGCATACCTAAACACAGCAGTAGGGCTGTGTGCTCATGTGCTAATTGCACGCTTCATTTCAAAAAGTGACTTTGGTACTACACATGAATAACAGTACAAAACGTCTTCTTCTTCTTCCATATTCACTCCATATATGGAGCATATAGATACCACGCGGCATCTTCGCTTTTCTTCCTCCCATGACATGCCGGAGTACCTCAGCTCCGTCGAATTCATCCTATGGATAGTACTCGATGTTCTTCCAGGACGCCAGAATCCCACAGGTCGGAAGAAGAGGAAAGCAGGATTGAAGCTCTCTAGAGGCATCCGCAGCAAGTGACCCAGCCAGTTCCAAAGTGTCTCCATAACCGCCGATGTGACAGGGCGTTGCCCGATCCGTTCCCTAATCTCGGAATTCCTCACAAATTCAAACCACTTCGCCCCCAGTATCCGACGCAATCTTTTATTCTCGAAGCTCAGTATACCGTTAATCTGAGACTTCGTCAGGTGCTTTGATTCACTACAGGTAGAATGAAGGCGTCGAACTAATGGCATTTGGTCCTCATCGAGTTAGATGTGGATCCGGCTATTCCTAATTGGACAGCGAACTCCTTCTTTGTTTTACCGTCTTTCGGGATGTGTACACAATACAAAACAGAACGCTTAAACAATTTTCATACTTGATTTTGTTTTGAACTATGTATTCTGCTATATCGAGGTTTTATTGTGCTTTTAAAATTTTGTTAAAATATTTGTCGCGGTATCTGCTAACATAAAGACACTGAAAGCAATATGCGTACATAATAATATATCTTCTTGCATCTTAATTTCAATGACACCATTATGTCAAATTATACGACGCAATAAAATTGTCTAAAAGTACATAAAATCGGATCATATTTTACAAGCTGTCGACAGCTCCGCGGAACAACGGCGTAACTCAAAAACCCTTCCAGGCATAAATGAGATAACTACAACATTACGTAAGTCCTTCTTCAGCCTATAAATCTTCAGCGGAATTGATTTGTATTGGTTATTGGGAACATCAAACCTATAAACTGCTAACGACCATCTCACACTGATACAGAACTTTTTAAGCTAAGAGGTTTTAGGCAGAGGTTGTAGATTACTTATTTTTAGAATTAACGAAATGAAAATCTTTATAGCCAGCACAAAGCCTTTTTTTCATTTTACGTATTGTATTATAATGTTGGCGTCCGTGGCGCAGTTGGTAGCGTCGTGGGCTACGGCTACGGATGTCTCGATGTAAATTCCCAGTGCGGACAGTTTTCATAAATTGTTATTCCAATCGATTTATGGATTTCTGTTCGTAGTCTGAGTGTTCGTGATGTCTAAAACTCCCTCCCACCCATCCTATCTTCACGGGGCGTAGCGAGAGCAATTAACTAACCACTAGTCCTGTCCCAGCCCTATCTTATATCCCTACTCTCTTCGATAAATATAGGTTGAGCAACTGAGTAACAAACAGTTCTTATAGAAAAATTCTGTTGAGATATCTCCATTAGGAAATCATATGATCCACATTGGGAGCGGACTTGGAAAAAAAGATGTAATAACTGTTTTGATAAGTAATAGCTCGAGATATTTTCAGGACATATACGTATGTTTTATTGGGTATATTTTTTGTGACGTACTATCGAAATATCGCGATACTTGTCCGTGGTTCGTGTAACAATTTAATCAGTCCTTAGCCGTGTCGTTGCGGCAAACTCTTGGCGGTGAACGTGAGGCCAGGCCATACTTCCGCAAGAGAGAGTTTTGTGGTGTCGAAAGTTAGAAAATTCTACTGTAATCTGTATCATCTGTAATCATCTGAAACTTATATACCAAGCAACTAAACTGCAAATAATATATTTCTGCCGTTAATACCGGGGTTTACTGTGGACCGATAGTGTTTATCTCGACCTGAAGCCATTTTTGTTAAATTAAAAACAGTGTTATTTTTCAATGAAGCTTCTGTCGCAGGAGGTGAATTTTCAGATTCCTCTCTCTAAGTTCCGGTAGATCGTTTTTTACAACCTAAAAAAACAAATTTTTAATCATTGTATTACAATTTTACAAAAATAAATTCAAACTGTTATTTTTTGTATATTGCTTTAAAATATATGAACTCCCTCTTTTTAAATGTTTTACTTGGTAATTAAAAATTCTTAATGGATGACATATCAAAGAAAAAGAACACCATCAAATAGCTGATTAACGCTCAAAATTTACATTCACAATTTTTAAACATCCTCGAAATAAAAAAAATGTTCAAATGGCTTCTAATACCACGAGAAAGTTGAATTACAATTTAAAAAATATACAAAAACAAACTTTTTCATGGACAATATCGTCATTGTTCTGGAAGAATATACTTACTGAAATATACTAGTTTTGGGTAATTGGACTTTGAAGTTTGTCAAATGTTTGAAATGCTATACCCTTTTCATTGTGTGTATTTGTACAAAATTGTTTTTAAGTAAAAGTTTGATTTATAAAAATCACTGTGTTCTTTCATACGGTGGAGTTTAATTGAAATAAGAAAAACTTTGATAAAACTAATTCAATATTAAACACCTAACAGATGTCACTAAACGTGGAATGATTGTATATATTTACCCTTTCGTCGAATTGCATCCCGTCGAAACCCACAATGCTATTATAATTGTAAAATCACTGGTAATTCCAAAAGAAGTTGGAAAGCGGCAATTCGCTACTCTGTTAATGTGATATTTACAAAATAAGGATTAAGGCGATTCTCGAAATTTTAACTCAGGTATCAGTGTGGCTCTCAGACGTATAATATCTTACCTCGTAAATAATATTTGTCGTATTTGTATCTTCTATATAAACGTTAGACACTGTTTACTGTCTGTCAGTTCGAGTCCATTCGTGTGCTCGAATGCCTGAAGATGCCGAAAGGCGAAGCCCGGGTCGTTAGTGACAAAATACATGGAAGTGTACAAAATCTCAGTAATCCAAATTAAATTTTTTCGTTTTAGTGTTCTCTTCTTGAAAACAGCTGAAGCGAAAAAAAATACATGTATATTAATAATATAATATTCATGTCAAATATATTTTTTAATGCACTTATGTAAACTCTATCAAAAAATGACGCAAGACGTAAAATAAAAATGTTCTCTTTTAGACTTTCCCAATGACAACAGAGCTATGATCTCATTTATGAAAATGAAGATGGTTAATTTTGTGTTTCACCTGACAACTAGATGAATTGGCTCAACTAGATGAATTGGTCATTCGTTGTGTGGAAACACTGTTATTTCAAATTTCTCCGCAGTCTTCGTATTCATTCGAGGTGTTGAATGGCGCACAATCCATAATATAGACGTATTTGTATTTCCAAACTTGAAATTGAGTGCATAGCTAATGTTAATTACTGTTTATAGATACACTGTTAATTTTCTCCAGTCCTTCTTCAGTTTTTCATCACATGGAGTCAGCCATGCCGACTTGGTTGATCAATGGAACACAAATCAAAAGCTCCTTTTTTTCTTATTCAACTTTCAACACGCTAAAGTGCATGCAACCAAGTTTTGATCAATTTCCCCTAGAACATTCCAGTCAACAATTTTAAACATGAATAACTTTGTTACGCTGTGGAATACACATTTTAAGAAGAGTATGAAACCGTATCGGGTGGTTGTGTGTGCAAAGTTGAGTACAAAAGAGAATATTATAATACTTATTTCGTATATTGTATAATACATGGGAATGCACACGAAAGTTGTTGATAAATAACACCCTCCCCACGTGCAAATGAACCCACCCCTACCCTTCATCTTTAAGTTGAGAATTACAATCATCGTTTACTTTAGAAATAAATAACCTTGCGATACAGTTAGTCCGTAAATGCTTCTTAAAGAAGCGAAACACGTGTCACATTTAATAACACAGCCAGTGCAATAACTGAGTTAACAATTTTAATTTTACATAAAAAATGAATTTCCACAAAGTTACCGCCGAATCCATCGAAAATAAATAGCACTCCTAAAATAATCCGAAGTATTTTTCAGCATGGGTATCGTAACTTAGCACAGTGTATACGAGGAACGGCTATTAGCCAATCACGATTTATTTCATTACTAATCAGTGGTCTTAGTAAAATATTACTAAACGTCTTCTATGGAAGATATCCAGTACAGTTAATCTGGGTAACTTTGGCCCAGTTCTGAGGGTTTTTTGTATTTTTATGGTTCTCCATTGCATTTATGTGGGGTATTGTTTTACCGAGAAATGAAATAATATCTTAAGATGAAATTTAATCAACATAAATAGATTTATTGTTATAATTGATCTATATAAATATAGATAAAACAAGGTGTGTAAAATTTTCATCCAATTCGGGTAACTTTGGTCCACGATACAAATAATCAGTGTAGTAACTATAAATCCGGTGGTTTTAAATTCCTGGCTAATTTTCTTTACGCTTTTATAAATTCTGTACATAATTGAGATAGGAAAAAATATACTGCATTTGGTTTATAGATTAGTACTAAAATTGAAAATATGGCTTATCCAATTTATTTAAAGAAATGTTTTTAAATCGTATTTTATCATTTCAAACTGACAGCTTACAAATTCAACAATGAAGCAAAATATGTTACACGTTCATTCATATTTTGACCACCATTGGCTATTCAATACCTTTTCTTAATTAAAAAAAAATCATATGGCGTTAGTATTATCATGGTATTATTGTGTAAGAGCACCTTTTCCATGTAGTGGGCCAATCTTAGACCGATGGGCAAACTTACCCAAATTGATGGTAATGAGTGATCCAGGTTTATAAATATTTTTAAAGTTCAGTGACTGAATCAGTTCTTATAAAACAACTTCTTACTTGAGCTAGAATTTAGTAAGCTTCACATGGGTACAAACATGATGTATCAATTATCCCCTCGCTATGTTGTGTTAACTCATAAAAATATATACCGGGAAGAGTAAACAGTTAATTGGGAACGGATATTTCTGATGATGACATGACTACTTGAAATGCATTTGGATATCTTTTTCTTTTTGAAATATCCACATATCTATCGGCGGTGTAAGAATTCCTTTGTGGACAGTGGGTACCTATTAGATTAATGTGACAAAATACGTATGAGACAGATACAAAACGTTTTTTTCAGTGTTATTGACTACAGATTTAGATTCTTGTTATGAAGACAGTTGTACGCATCACAACTATTTTTGTCTCTTATTGTCTTCCTCATTTGACTGGATTCGAGAGAGATATTTCTCTACCTGAGTAATACGGTACTAATAAAAGCGATAGAACGGCAAGTCGTGTACGATAATTGTATCCATAATTTAAAAAAAATATTTACCGTATGTCCTGGACCATAAGACGCTATCGATTATAAGATGAGTCGTTATTTTTAAATATGTATAGTTAAAGCAAAGCGAAAATTCCATTTTAATAAAGAACTCATATTGGTTCCATAGTGTAGTCGTTAAAGTCGTTGGCCACGGCTACGGATGATTACGATCGATTGATGTTTGTGGAATTTAAAATTCCTACCCACCTATCCGATCCTAAAAACAGGACATAGCGAGAGATATTATCACTAGTCCTGTCCTTACCTCATCCTTCTATCCCTACTCTCTGCGAAAAACAGAAATTGTGCAAGTTATATGCTCCAAATTTGGAGCGGACATGGTAAAAAAAAGCAAAATCAAACAATGACAGTATAAATCATTTAAATTGTGTAAAATATATACGAAATTTCTGGTCGAGTCCGTAGTCGAGTGATCAACGTTGTTCGTTTCAGTTCCAGTGCTCACTTGAAAATTAGTGGGGGAGTCTAAAGACGTTTCGTAAATCGATTTGTTTTACATTATTTTTTCACTATTACACCCGATTCTCTTTTGCACGGATGATACGTTACAGAGACTACCGTGTAAAAAACATAACGTGTCCATATAAAACTGGGAGATTCCATTAATTAAAATACCATCAAAATATACAATTCACGAACTGAAAAATAATTCTATTTTCTATTTATATTTAAAAGCAGTTTCATTAGATACACCTGCACTAAGCTGTAAACAATTTGTAACATGTCAAGAAACACAATATTGGAGAGAAATTCATTTATTAATTTGGCATTAAAAAATTGAAACCATAGAGGGAATAAAGTCGAAACATAAAAGAGCACCATACATGTGACAAAACAATGACAAGTCATGCAATATTCAAAAGGGGCGAACGTGTTTTTAAATATATACAATTTGACACACCCTGGTTTTTCTTAAGTATAAGTGTCATTAGTGTCCTGAACTGAAATCGGCCTGCGGCAAACAGCAATAATTCGCAGAAAACGCTCTTTCATGTTGCCAGGCGTTCAAGAAGCCCCCCCGGCTTCGGCCGCTGGACGAGTCCATTTTTACGGAAAAGGGTAGCTCCAACTTTGCACGGAGTTTTTTTGAATTTTTGTAGACAGTCGATT
The DNA here is from genome assembly GCA_022494535.1 of Himalopsyche phryganea. Lineage (NCBI taxonomy): Eukaryota > Metazoa > Arthropoda > Insecta > Trichoptera > Rhyacophilidae > Himalopsyche > Himalopsyche phryganea. The sequence goes on from JAGVSL010000071.1 coordinate 402,808, forward strand.
ACGATCCGCCGAGAGGGACGAGCTGCGGTCTCGTGGCAGCGGAGGTGACATGTGAACTGTTTGTTTTTGTGTTTTGATTTGCGTTGGATTTAATTTAAATTCGTTGTGTTATTTGTATTATAACTTAAAGTAAATTCAGTTGCTAAGTAAATGTAAATGTAGAATCAATTTTATGTGTTAAGATTTATATATTTGTGAAATATTAAACCACTGCATCTTGAATGGAAAATAAATAAGTTTTGGAACCGGATCTGAAATGGTGTTTGTCTGAGATCAGCCCTTCCAGGACTCCGGATAACCAGCCGCTCGCCTCTCTTCGATCCGGGGTCTTCTCAAATTATACTGTGCTCAATGACACTTTTCGTTTTTCGTAAAAGTGTGAAAACAAAAAAGTCAGTGTTAAAAAAATAATTGGTCTTTTTTTTCCGGATTCATTATTGTATATTACATTAGTAACATCATTAATAATTTTGTTCAGCTAAATGGACTTTTAATGTAGCTATATTTGTGATTTCAGATTAGTATTTCATGATTTGCAAGAGGTCCATAACATTTTAATTGTAGACTCTTTTATTTGATTTATGTATAATTTGTTTGCTAATCAGTATTTTCGTGTCTCAGTTCATAGACCAGCAGTTTTATATACCTTCATTTTTACACTCAATTTTATATAAATAAGCCTGTTATGTTTGTATTTTTATCAGTTGATAATGCTCGTGATGAGCGAAATCATTATAAATATGTGGAAGTAGTACAAATGCATTGTGTTTTATTTTTTAAAATATAATGTCTTTCCACCAAGAATTGACAGTTAACACCTTAAAAGTGAATAATTGGTCTGTTTTCTTATACCGCGCAAAAAGAGAATTGGGTGTAGAGTGTAGAGTACACGCCGTACAACTTTGCACTCCGGCTCTAAGATTTAGGATCACTGGGATCCATACACGGATCTAGCATTCATACTGATACTGTAGTATACAGAAAGCGTACCAGTGTAGCAAAAAACCACCTAATCGTCATGTATTGTTAATTTTTCTAGATTCAATAATTAATAGCTCAGAATTAATATATTGAATAGAAATTTTCTTTCACGCCATCATTTAGTTTGACAGTGTCTGTAAAAGAAGCGAAACACGTTGTCACACAACAAACCTAGTAACATAGTTATTATCGTAAATTTTATATCATTTCGGAATGAACAATATAATTTCTACTGCCTTGAAAACTCACATCTACTGATCTATTTTCTTGTGATTCTCTTGCCACTTATGTTATACGTATGTATTGCGTTATGTCCCAAATTATATTGGGGAATTTGTGATATTTCTATACACAACATGAGATTGCTTCGATGTTCGTTAACATAGACAAGTCATGCGTAGTATCCTAATATTAATGAATCGCTATTCCAGAAAGATTCCGTATACAATTAATTAATACTATGATGAAATATTCAAACAAAATTGTGTAGATGATATGAGAAAATTTAATATTGATTAAATGCATTCATTATTAACGTTTTGAGTAGAGTATATGCTGTATAACGCACTTTTTACTGCACTGATTATTCGTATAATACACAGAGCTTGTCAGTGTATTAGTATTTATGGATCCCATGATCCTAAATCCTAGAGCCGGACCATTCAGCCATAGTGCAAAGTTATACGGCATACAGGTACTCTACCTACCACAATATTGCTGAAGTTTTTCTACTTTTATAATTTTTCAGCTTTTTGGTTAAGGCAATTTCGTTTTACGTTGATAATTAGTTTACCAAATAATGCTTATACAGAGACTTCTACACTAGTCTAGGATAAAAATATGTTTTATATGTTGGAGAAAAAAACTTTCAAATGCCCTAAGAGATAATCAGTATTCGAAAAGGGTTGTTGATAATTATTTCCATGATTTTTGCAGTTTTTGTAAAGCTATGCATAGCTTTGACATATACCTATATTACTTAGCATATAAAAAATCTCTATACGAAATGATACAGTATCTTTAAAAACCGGAGGGGGGTTGCAATTTTATATTTTTTACATTTGGAGAGCGCTACTTGTAAGACGGGTACATGCAGTTCTTTTCGTTAGTGTATCCAAGTTATTCTGTATTAAAATCATTTTAATATAATTTGGCCTTCATTTCAAGTATGTAATCCATTGCATTTTTGGGGGGGGACGTTGAAAGCTTTTACTGTGGTAAAGAATGCGACAGCCAGGCCAGACGTCGGTATCTTCGGTTGCGGTGCTCACGGGCTTGAATCCCAGTATAGACAGTTTGATTTATCGATTTGTTTTCAACGGCTGCATTCCCTCCCACCCATCCGATCCTAACCACTAGTTCTTTCCTATCCCCATTCTTCTATCCATAGTCACTCAGGAAAAGAGACGTCAAGCAACTGAGTAAATAGTAGTTCTCATAGAACAAATTCTGTTGAGATAAGCTCCATTACGAGTTCATATGTTCCACATTGGAAGCGGACATGGTTTAAAAAATGGGGAATCGATGGCTGCAATAAGGTTAAGACACCGTGACAAAATATGTAAGAAAATATTTTTTTTTATAAAATGACATGATTAATATATTTTCCAATGCATCCATTCTGCAACTATCGATCAATTTCTGGAATATACATTCAAGTTGAAGCATTACCTCATCGTCATGCTACGCCTGTGTATTTATGGACTTTCTGGAGACACATAAGTACATATTATTATATGAGGTCTGTTGTAAAAATCTCAAATGTCTATCTGCTTATACGGTATCGAGCTATCGAGGGTGCGAGGCTGACAGAAATACTGCGGCTGACATCATCGACTGGTTGACAATCAATGACATCGGTGACTTTCCGAATTCGAACGAATGAATTATTAACACCGAGAATGAATTATGCCAGTAGTTGCCAACTCTTTCTCTTCAACTCTTAGTTATTAATTACATATTGTTGAGAAAAATTTAGTACTTTTTATCGTTTACAAGCTTGGAGCGAACAGTGTGTCAAAAATAATACTACTATTAATTTGAGTGCAACTTTAAGTTTCAACTTTTAGCTTGAATTTTTAGTCGAAATACTTATTTGTAAATTAGACATTATATCTTATATTTTATATAAATTGTCAATCCATACTACCTATATTAAATTCTGTTTACTTCAAATCTTTGGCGGAAAGATATCGTCGTTGTTTTTGGAAAAAGACACTAACTGAAAAATACTAGTTATGAGTAATTGAACGTTAAAGTTTGTCAAATATTTGAAATGCCTTTTTCCTTTTTCATTTTTGATTGTACAAAACTGTTTTTAAGTAAAAGTATAATTTATGAAAGTAAGTGTGTTCTTGCATGCGGTAAAGTTTGAAATAAGGAACCGTCACTTCCTTGTTGTCTTGTTTTCTTCCATAACAGTGACGACATAACAATCGATATCTTTAATAAATATTTAGAAAAAACGCATTCTCAATTATGTTCGAATCTTGACTCTAATCAGGGGTTTCCCAACCAGTGGGGGAACTTTAGAGTTCTGGGAGAATTGAAACCGTTTATTAATTTTCAATACATGTATGCATATTTGAGATACACCATTTGAATTAGAGTTAGACTACCTGCTTTGGGAAAGTGGAAATTATATTCTGAAACTTGTTTAAAGGGAGAATAGAAGCCTTTGCTCTGGATAGTGACATTTTTAATATACTTGTCAAATGTCAAAAAATGATGTTTATCTGTTGGCTGATTTTTGCAATGTAAATAGTAATGTTTACCAGCATTGTTATAGAGAAAGAATATTAAAAAAAGACTAATTAATTTAATTTATTGTAATTAATTAAGTTTTTCATAATGGTTAAAGTAGTGATGAGGTATTGAAAATGGTTTGATGAAATAGGACGATGTTTAACATTTAACTAAAGTGCGTTTAATTTCTAAACTTACAGCAACTTTATTTCTAATGTTGCTTATTTTTATATCTTAGGAATATTTTAAATGAAAAATATGTATAATTAGGCCTATATAGTAAGAAGACACTAACTCCAAAATACTAGTTTTAAGTAATTGGACTTTGTCAAATGTTTGAAATGCCATATTTTGTTTGTTTGTATAAAACTGTTTATTTGTAAAAATAGAATTTAGTTCTATAATACGATACAATTCGAAAAAAGAAACATTTTGGTATAACTAACTCAATACACCATTTTTTCGATTTAGTGTTTTCGTCCAGAACAGCGACGATATATTGATCAAATTAAATGCCGGCATCAAATTATGGTTTGGGAACACTCACCGAACTATACATTAATACGAACATTTTTAATTTTTAAAAAGAGTTTTCTACGTCTGTCTTAAATTAACGGCGTCGCTTTGTCGACGCGTCGCGACGCTTCGAAGAGTGACGTCGACTCCTTCACTGATTCCGTATCCTCGTTACACAATTAGAAATGCCACTGCGATAATATGACTCTTATTTTGTAAAGATACTTTCGTCAGTTTTACTAACATGGTCTTATGGATAGATTTTTTACGGTTATATTGGTATTCTTTGTTCTACAATGTCTCGCTCACTATTTCTACTAAATTACATTTTTTATTATACGGTCAATCTGGGTAAGTTTGGCCCAGTTCTAAGGTTTTTTTGTATTTCTATGGTTCACCATTGCATTTATGTGTGGCATTATTTTACATAGAAATGTAATTATTTCTTAAGATAAAATTTAATTAACATAAATAGATTTATTTTTATAGATAAAACAAGATGGGCCAAAGTTTGTATCGATATCGGGTAACTTTAGCGCACGATACAAGCAATCACTGTAATTACTATAAATTCAGTGATTGTAAAGTCTTGAGAACTTTTCTTTATGCTTTCATATATTCTGGACATAATTGAGATGAGAAAAAATATACAGCATTTGGTTTACAGATTAGTAATACAAATTAAAAATATAGCTTATTCCAATTTATTTCATGATAAGTTTTTAAATTGTGTTTTATGATTCCAAGCTGACAACTTACAACTTCAACAATAAAACAAATTGTGTTGCACATTAATTCATATTTTTACCACCAGGGGCTACTCAACACCATTGCTTAGCTAAAAAATATTCATATTGCATTATTATTATTATCATGGTATTATAACAGCTTTTTCCATGTAGTGGGCTCATCTTAGGTCGATGGGAAAACTTACTCAAACTGATGGTAAACAATTATTTTGGTACCCTAACTTATAAACGTTCTAACCATATTTATCAACTAAATTTAAAATATCAGATTCGTGGTGCAGTGGTCAACGTCATTGGCTACGGTTACGGATGTTTCGCGTTCAAGTTCCAGTTTCATAAATTGATTTTTCAATTGATTCATTGATTTTTTTTCTTATACAATGATGTTTGTGATGCCTAAAATTCTCTCCTACTCATCCCAGAAACAAGGCGTAGCAAGAGCGATTATCTAATCACTAGTCCTATCCATCTATCCCTACTCTCTTCTAAAAAGACAGGTTGACGAACTAAGTGACAAGCAGTTATCGTAGAAAAATTCTGTTAAGATACCTTCATTGGACATGATAAAAAAAAACATGAGATAAACTCGATGAAGACTTGTAATGTCACACGAGATCAACTCGAGAATAAAATACATCACAAACGATATCTGGTATAAAAAAATAATATGATATTAACCTAACCAGTACTCTAACTAAGACCAAATCGATTGTTATGATAAATCAGGAGTGGCTAACCTTTTTCTGTCTAAAGACCACATTTATTTATTTTAAATCAAATAAGGTTGCATTTAAGAAACATACTTACAAATGTATACACATTATTCTGTAAATGAACTAAAACAATGAAACAATTTATTTTTGTATAAATTTATTTTAGTCTAGCGGCTGCATTTGGTACCCTAAAAAACCGGAGGTTCGTCGCCCCTGGTATATAGCTTTTACCACTACACACCAAACCACAATGGCTGACGACTCTGAACTCTATTGACACACAAATATTTACCGACGATCTGTGATTTTTTACTGAAAGGTTTTATAAATACTTATAGATACTGATCATTGATTATTTTTTTTATTTACTGACTTAATAATTAATTATAATATAAAATGTATTTCCATGATCTAACTGAGCGTGTGTCGTGGTACAATTGCTGAAACGTAAATGACAGGCGAATAACATCGCAAATTCTTTGCACAGCATCTTCTCGTCCTTCAGCACGTCGTGATGCTGCAGCATGTTTATTGTTGTAAACTAAAATTTTGAGATTGGCAGTAAAATTTGTATTTCTGATATTCCGTTAACTAAAATAATATTCGTCAGTAAGAATTAACTTTCAAAACAACTTCTTCGGATTGCAGGTATTATTTATTTGATTTTTGTTCTATTCGAAATGAATATTTTTCTTGCATACGATGATATTTGATTTTAGCCTGTTGCCGTTTTCTACGTGCTCAACATCTTTAAACCAATGTACAGATAAGAAAAGAGATATCTCAAAGCAACTAATTATTTCGTCAGTAAAAAATAATGAGTTGTGAGTTAATAATTTTGATAATCAGTAAATAATTGCCAAATAAATAATGGTTAGGTTGGATTAGGTTATTTTAAAAAACTGACAGTTTTATATAAATATCTGAACCTCTGATAATTTAATAACTGAACATTTTATTTACTCTACTGACCGTTAATTTTATTAACTGACCCTTTATAATTTCTTACTGACCATAAATTGAAATACAGCAACTGAGGAACAAGCGGTTCTCGTAAAAAAACTTATGTTAAGTTACCTCTATTAGAAGGACATAATATGATCCACATTGAGAGATGACATGGTAAAAAAAATTTACAATGTCCGCTCTCAATGTAAAATATGTACTCCTAATGGAGTCGTGAAGTCGTCTAAACAGAAGTTTTTCTACTAGAACTGTGTGTATTATGTAAATAATATTTATTCAATACATATAAAGTATGTAGGTACATTGCTACACTAAATTTTTTTTTGGTGAAATTTTTCGTTTCACGTCGTTCGCGAGATATTTTATGCCAGACTGATTTATGTTGTCGATTGCAAATTAATACTTTTTATTTTTTTCCGCTATAAACACCATGGAGCATCATGGAGCTTGATTGAAAAATATTTAATATAAATGTTGGTGATTACTTCACAGATTTGGACGTGCAATGTTTATTTTGTCCGTGGATAAAATTTAAAATAAATATTATTCGCGCTCAGCAGTTGGTCGAGTCGTATTATTATTAAACTGCACGAGCACGGTGTCGTTAAAATGCAATGGAAGCAGTCAGTGCAGTGTTCTGGCAAAACATACCGAAAGAGCTTTCCAAGCATTTATATTATACTAGTGAGTACCCGGCATGCGTTGCAATGACACCCAAAGAAGGAAAAGGTTTGTGTTTTAATTCTGTTCATTGAAGTGCTTTTGGATACGCAATATTTTTCTTTCCGTCTGGTGCGTACACAAATAAATCAGAATGATTTTCCGAAATATCGCTGTTTCTCCATATTTGAATCTTTTTTTTTAGATTTTTTTCTTCAGAAAACTTTACAACAGCTCACAACAGCTCACCAAATGTTCATATAAATCGGATGAGTGGTAAAGGAACACATAGAGGAAAAACAAACAAACATTCATTTTTATATATATAGATAAAGTCCTCGACTTTCTTTCGTCATTGAATCCTAAAATTTTCACGTAAATTGAATCAATGTACGAAAGTTAAATCCAAGTAAGGCGTGTTACATATTACTTATTCGTTAATTAAATTAGGAACTTGAATCAATAGCAACAAATTTTAATATTGAATTTTTCATTTGTGTGACATCCACCATGCTCAGGTAAATGCTCCAAGAGAAAATAATGAATAGATTGTTTACGCAACTTTCTGGTAGAAGTTTAATGCGATCGCCTCGAGTAACTCTTCAAATTTATCTTGGGACTCAGTTATTTAAAATAAGTATGGCATTAAAAATTTAGCACGTTCGTTTTCTGAACCATTCAATATTCATAAGGTTTTCAAATAGTTTCCTCTATTCAAAGCTTTCAGATGACACAATCGTTATAAATAAAGTACTTACCTAGGATATGCACATACGGTAAAACGATATAAAGAGATGAAGAAATAAATAAAAATTAATCTTTCGCAGTCTCTATATAATTTCAGTATTTAAATAATGAAAATTTGGATTTTTGAGATTTTGTACACTTCCATGTATTTTGTCACTAACGACCCGGGTTTCGCCTTTCGGCATCTTCAGGCATTCGAGCACACGAATGGACTCGAACTGACCATTCGTGAGTCCATTCGTGTGATCGAATGCCTGAAGATGCCGAAAGGCGAAACCCGGGTCGTTAGTGACAAAATACATGGAAGTGTACAAAATCTCAATAATCCAAATTTGATATTGAAATTCCATCAAACACCCTCAGTCGATGTCTTAAATTATACTTAAATTATTTAAATAATGATTGGAAAAAAGATAATCAGGATATATGAGATATTTATAAAGGTTCACGCCGATGCAAATGCAGTCAGCAAATTCAAGCGATGACCGATACAGACGGCGCCAATTTTGCTTACGTTGCGTAAAGGTGAACGCCCTGAAAAATTAATTCATCAATGCAAGTGATGACTAGTGCAGAAAACAATACGGCCGACAACCGTATAAATGGACAACTAAAGGAAAGGATTGATATTCTGTCGTCGCGCCTAGAACTGAAGACATATCTCCGTTCCAAATAATTGTCACATTAAACTACCACCCTAAACCTAAAGTTAAAGCTCGTCAATCCTACAACAATTGAAAACGAATTTCTAAATTACGAAAAATTTCCAATAATTTCGAAGAATAAGCAAATTTTATTAGCTTAGAGAAATCTAGGTTTGCAATAATAAACAATATGGATTTGCGAACCGTGCTTTAAAAGGTCTGTCCGAAAATGCATACGGCACACCGTTTATTTGCAGTAGACCATTGCCAACATGCAAATCAGGCGATATCACTACGGTAGGTTTTATCCGTCAGCTAAAATCGCTTTAAATACTGATTATGCACACGATAGTAATAATTCATCATCACTTATATAGAAATAGAGGATACTAAAACTGAATATCATTTCAGCCTAGTGAATATGCTGTTCACAGATACTTCTTTATGTATATATAATATACTTAACATACGCACTTCCAGTATGGTCCACATGAACTCCTAATAGAGAATGCCAATTCACAACAGAACATGCTTTTACAAGATCTGGTCAATATCTCAACCGCTCTCTTCGATGAGTATGAGGTAAGAAAGATGGAGATAAGAAATGGCTAATAATTAGCTAGTCGATCTCTCTCTACGCCTTGTTTTCAGTATAGGATCGGTGGATAAAAATCCACAAATCAATTTAAAAGTCAATGTCTGAATGTTTCTACTCCGGGAATTGATTCCGTACTTCAAAAGTGAGTGGATGAAAGTCAAACTTGTCAAACATTGATCGTTCGACTACAGGACCGACAAATATATATTATATAAATATTACACATATGATAGAATAAAATATCAAAGTATTCAAAATTTTATTGGTAAGTTGACAACTATTTCGGCTTCACTCTGTAGAACTGAAAACATTCATAATTTATGTTATAATAATGAAGTTCTATCAAGCAAATGCAAATTTAATCAATAAATTATACATACTAATTAAGATAAGCAAAAATTGTACGTATTTTTTTACATCTTCAATATATTGGTATTATATGTGCTAAATTATCTCCGGGCGCGATTGCATATTCAAGGAACCGAACTAGACATATCACTGGATTGTAGAGAGACGTCCTACCAAATGAGCATTTGAGTGAAGACCAATATTCACTAAGCCAATCGCGGACAAATTAACGAGGAAAAGTGTAAAACCCAGCAAAACAATTTATTTATTATGGTGTCCTTGGTGATAGACGAAGACTATCACTATACCAAAACAGATATTAAGACTGAAATACTTCAATATTTAACTTGATGTGTAATTTCTACCAGACTGTAATGGAAAACGTCAAAGTTTAACATGTTCTATTTTTAAATCTGTAGTAAATCAAGATTTGACGTTTTTCGTAAACACGACAAGAAAATTAAATTGATTTCAAAATTATTTAGTAATATTATCTCTGCTGATATAAACCAGATTATTCCGAATTTAGTACAGGAATAATTATTTTAGACCAGTGCAATTAGGAAAATGTGGGAATACAATGAATTCTTACAGTTAATTCAGCATAACAACAACATATCGTCATTGTTCTGGAAAAAGACACTAACTGAAAAAAAATGGTTTTAAGTAATTGGTCTTTGAAGTTTTTCAAATATTTAAAATGTTATTCCTTTTTCATTTAGTTTGTTTGTACTAAACTGTTTTTGAGTAAAAGTATATCAGTGTGTTCTTCCATACGATAGAGTTCTAAATAAGGAACATTTTGATATAACTAAGTCAATATGTAATTTTTTCGATTTAGTGTTTTCTTTCAAAACAGTGACGATTTTATATTGGCTGTGTAATTACATTAATACGAAAAGATAGTTCTCATAAACCTTTTAAAATTAAAAAAATGAAAGGCTTCTATTTAGCAGTGTTTTTTTTATCAGGATCAATGTTGTTCAATGGAAAATGCGGTATAAATGAGGTCACTGTTGAAATTTTGAGACTCACGGTTGTTCTCGGTCAGAACCAAGTGCCAACTATTCAACGTATGCATTCTGGCGGTGATGCTTTACGATTCCGAGTCTTAGTACCACACTAAATCAGAGGGAAACCGAATACGGTGCTTCGAAAACAGATGTTTGGGCAAATACTAGGGGTAAGATAGTTTGATTGAAACTTGGAAGGAAGAAAGTGGACGCACAAGCCAGTTATTACATCTAAAATAAAAAGTCCAAGACGGACCAGGCTTGGGCATGCCCTAGGATAGCCGAAATCCTGCCTGTTTATTATACCAATCGGATGGATTCCGTCGCCCTGGAAGGCCGCTGATGACCATCCTGGCACGTAGAGCTACGGGACGTTGGGATGACCTGAGAGGAAGAATGATGGGAGGCGAGTATTTTGGAGGAACTGTGTAGTGCCCATATTCTTCGAGTAGGGAGTGGATATGGTTTAATAATTATAATATTAGTCACCGAAGCCAAACCCTCTTCCTACCTAATGGCTCGGGCAAATGTTCAAATTCCTCTTAATTTAATGTTACTCGAGATAAACTCGAAGAGAAAAGTCATCACAAACACCTACGTCCAAGATCTTGAATATTTAATTGAAAAATTGTAAGTTTGATTATTCATATACAATTTGATTTATTTCTTCTTCTACATTTTTATAACGATCACAACCCGTTTAGTTCATCGCAAACATTTTCATTAGTTTGTTTAAATTCGATATTTACTTGAATGATTTACTTGATGGGACTTGAAATCAGACCCATCTGATTGCAACAGTAAAGCTTTCATCTCTAGACCACAATCGCTGATGTACTATCATGTCAAAACGCAAAACTACCACATAATTAATTTAAAATATCGACTGACGGTGCCATAAGTTTTGTCGCCTTTCGGCATCTTCAGGCATTCAAGTTTATTAGACTAACTCGAAATGATATTCGAGTGCATCAGATCAAATTAGGATTAAATTTTTTCACCTTTATACTCTCGAATGGTTAAGGAGAGAGGGTGGAAGAAGTCATAAATGTCAGTTATCCTGAGCTTCACATTTTCACCGTAGTACTGTGATGACGATGTCATCCATAAATGATATTTCCGTAATTCCCTGGCGTGTCCTATAAAAATGGTCTTAAAACGTTTTAGATGTTGCCATAAAAATATTTTTAAATTAACTTCAGTTAGTTTAACTCGCTTACACTACCTATGGACACTTTTATTATATTGCATTAAATCGGGATTGTTTAACATTCTTTTTCGGCGATTAAATATATCTTTCAAATAAATTAATTCGCCAATTTTTTGAGAATACTTTTTGTGTGTTTCAATTGTCAACAATATAATTATCAAGTATCTTGCAATGTATTACAAATAAAACATATCTACGGTTTTTTGAACAATTGATGTAACCCTCAAAATTAAAATTGTTCAGGAGAGGGTAAAAACTGTTGTTATTGAAAACATTATACGGTGAGTTGCGTTATGAATCTCTAAAATGCACTCCTGTAAATTCTCATGTTTGCAGATACGAGATTATATGTAGGGAGTGTCGATATAATAGTGAATTAGATAAAGTGGCCGGGTCAAAATATTTAAACCTAAAACCAATGTAAAATGATGTCGCTTCCAAAAAGTGGTCAATTTATTTTTCTAATTTACATCGTTTAGCCAAGACCTGATCTGTCATCTTTAAAATGAGATCCAATCATTAACTAATTTTCGTAGTTTTTGAGGGTTACATCAATTGGCCAAAACACAGTCGATATTTATGATGAATTATATGGACCCATTATATATGGCAATACATGTAAAAACTGTATACAGCTGAGCTCTGTGTCCAGTTATTCAGTAGGGCTAGGACGAGTCAGGTTATCTTTGATAACAATGGTAACTCTTTCGTATGTTCGGAGAACTTAACTGGAAAACTTCCATACTGATTTGGACATAGTATCCAATATATTCATGTACATATCCATAAAGCGTTGCCAGTTGCCTACTCCAAGCATGTATTTCTTACGTTACATTATTTATTTGGTGGAACTCCAATGAAATCCAATCATTAACCAATTTTCTTTGAGGGTTACATCAATTGCCCAAAACACCGCCGAATGAATGGCAGGCGGGAAGAAAGATCATTGTAAATCCAAATCACAAAATGAGTTAATGATGCCGTCTTGTGGGGAATTTTGTATGCTATCAAATAGCATATTAGGAAAGAATCAATAAAAATCAATGTCTAAACTCTGAGCCTAGAAAGAAAAGATTGAAATCATTAAAAAATCATTGTCACTACAAGGATTTTCAAATTCATAAGAATAATTAGACAACTGACATATTTATAAATACAGTTTTTTCACCTGTCGTTTCTATCTTGGAGCCATTGGGCTTGAATGATAATCTCATATAATTATCACGAAATATATATATGCCTAGAAAAAAAATTAATTAAGAAACTCGACATACATGACATTTTCTGTAATTAAATTACTAAATTCAGAAAAAAATCTCGGCACCTGCTTTTCAAAGAATGTTTATTTATTGGAGTGATTATTTAAACTTCCGGTGTTTCTCAAAACGTACATGTTAATAGGAGTCAAAATTAATTGTATCATTAAGAAATTTAAGCACGTAATATCGAGGATATACTGCCAGAACGCATTAAGTCAGTTTTTAATAATTTTCTATTTTAAATGTCAAAAAGTTGTCAATTTATTGGTCTATATACTGGTAGAACGCATATTAGAATATAATGAATTTGAAATAGAAACAGTATTGTCATATTGCTATTTTTTCATTCTGGCAAAAAGCATGATATGACTATAAATAACTTATGTAAATACCAAATCTTATGATTTGCATGTCAAAAAGATTATTCTTTATCAAGTGCAAAAAATCTTTTTAAATCACAAATAACTGTACTTGGGAGAGAAGTACATACTTTGAAAAAAATAATACTTTAAATGCCATTATTTCAAAACTTGTTTTTATGTACAGCTTCGATATAAAACTTCACGTCTTAATTACTCAAATTGAGCAAAAGTTATTTTGAATCAAAACTTAATTTAAATTATATTTGAAAGAAAATTAACCAATATAATAATAAAAATAAATATTTACATAACATTCATAATTCTTATACATACCATCACATACGGGTATAATTTTAAGATTTGATAATTTGAGGGCTCGGAAAGAAAAATTGTACTTGGTTACATATTTCTTTCGGTTTTACGTAGCCAAAATGAGAATTCTGTTATTCTTGAAAATGCAAAACTTTATGTTTCTGTTGCCTATGTGAAGTCTTGTTTCTTCTTTAAATAATCATAATCAGTCTGCCAATGGCGATGCCTTGGAAAAATCTATAACATTGTTTAAAAATATTGTATCTGAAGACGACATATTCAGCTTGAACATGAGTGAGTTCAGACCCATACTTTATCACTGAGGGTAACTTTGTAAAATCTTGAACAACAGCGTTATAGCAATCGTTCAAAAAAAATTTTCTCCTTGACCTTTTTGTATCATTCACTCTGAAGTATATATAATGCGTTCGAAAAAGCTGGCAAGAAAGCAAATTTGACACTGAGTTTTGCTGGGTCAGTTTTATTTACTTATCACTTTTAAGTTGTGAGCCGTCAGTTCTTGGCGGATATGCATTATATTTATAAAAATTAAACACTTTTGTAGCGATACATAACGCTGCAGAATTACAAAACATTACATTTGACAAATAGTATGGCAAGTCATCAACATGACGCTACAGATTTACGAAACATTATACTTTTCATTATTTGTATCCGAGTATTTATATCAAGTCAGGAATGTAGACGAGGTATATTGGCAAATAAATATTTTAATTATCAAACATAATAATTATAAAAGTAAGCACGCTTAAAAATGCAGTCAGCGAAATCAAGCGGTGACCTATACACGACGCGGATTCTGCATACGTTATGATAAAGGTGAATATCGAGGATATACTGCCAGAACGCATTAAGTCAGTTTTTAATAATTTTCTATTTTAAATGTCAAAAAGTTGTCAATTTATTGGTCTATATACTGGTAGAACGCATATTAGAATATAATGAATTTGAAATAGAAACAGTATTATATTGAAATAGTACAGTATCGATCTGAAAATGCAATTTATGATGATTAAAACAGAACACAGACAGCCGACGACAGTATACTTATATGAACAAAGAAGAAAGGACCGGAATCATTCTATCACCTTCCGTCGAACTGGATATTCAGTCATCGCACCGGAACTGCAGAAATTTCTTCGGAGTTATATAATCATCTCACTTCAACAACATCCGATACCTACAGTTAAATCGCGTCAATCATATCGACGATGTTCTGGAAGAAGACACTAACTGACAAATACTACTTTTGGGTAATTGGACTTTGAAGTTTGTCAAATGTTTAAAATGCGATACATTTTTCATTTTGGTGTTTGTACAAAGCTGTTTTTTCAGTAATAGTATAATTCATAAAAATAATTTTGTACTTTCATACGGTAGAGATTGAAAAATATTTTCGTATAATTATCTCAATATGTCATTTTTTCGATTTAGTGTTTTCTTCCAGAACAGTTAGAATTATATTATTAAACTTTTTTTGTACTAAATCCACATTTTTTTAATGATCATTAGTGATACCAGTCCTGATCATTATAGATGTGGAATTAGTAATAAAGTTTGTTTTATTTTTATGTGGATTTTTAGAGCTTATTTTCCCATTTGATTTTTTTATGTTTTTATTATTTATAAATAAATGGTTGCAAAGCAAAATAATCTATTGAAATACGATGAAAAATTCAAAATAAGAGGAAATATGCTTACTTAAGCAAGTATATTGCCGCATTTAGTATTTTTAAAATTCCTATATAAAGTAGTTCAACTTTAAAGAAAAGTTAAGTAATAAAAATAATCGGATATTGAATACCTGGCGCGAAATGTTCTCTCCAAGAGATGAAATACCACGAAAGTAGCAAAATGCGCTTTTTATTTTAATTGCAGCCGGTGCATTTAATGTACATTTCGCCGTTATGGCTCTTTCCAGCCAAAATATATCGTCTTGTAAAAGGGAGTCGTCAACATTCGTCTTCGAGACCCCTTTGAAAATAGCAATGTACATATATTATTTAGCTCAACATGGATTGTCAGTTATTTCTGACGTATTGCTTAAACGTATTTTCCACTGTTGTCAAAACAACCAGTCAAAGATGATAGGGAAAGAAGGACATTGAAAAGACTAGTGTACTCTTATCGCTGTGACTCCTTTTTTAAGGACATGGATACGCTTAACCTAATTGTCAAGGATGTGAGAACACGTTATTATTAACAATATTAATAGGAAAACATATTTCAAATCATCATTATCTGCTTATTGGATAAGAAGAATGATGGTAAATATACTTGATTCTCTTGTGGAAATTTCTTTGCTAAAGCAATCTATCATAATATCAAAGAGCTATATTTATGAGAAATTCTATAGTGAATATAGGATATTTTTAGCACAAAATATTTCAACAAAAAATCTTTGTCCAAAGAAACATCTATCCATTCTCAAACTTGATTCTTTTTTTTTTTACTATGTCCGCTGCCAAAGTGGACTCTTAATAGAAGTATCTCATTATAAACATGTGAAAGTAGTACAAACAAATTGTGTTTTATTTTTTTTAATGTAATGCCTATCCACCAAGAATTGACAGTTGCACCTTAAAAGTGAGAAGTTTTTCTACGAGAACTGCTTATTACTCAGTTGCTCAACCTACCGTTTTTTAAAGTAGAGATAGAAGGATAGAGTTACGACAGGACTAGTGATTACCTAATCGCTCTCGCTATCCTTCGTTTATAGGATCGGATGAGTAGGAGGTAAGTCTAGACATCACAAACATAAATGCCTACTAACATAAATCGATTGAAAATCAATTTACGAAACTGTCTACTGCCAATCCAATATTGACAATTATTATTTTTTCATAATAATTTTCATATCCCAATGGTTTAAGTCACCTGCTATTGCACCCGAATGCAACTCTTTCGCGCATTCAGTAAGTCAAGCAATAACAAAACAGCATAAACGCTATCGAAAGCTTCGAGCTTGAATTGGCGAGCTTTATAAATAAATAATTAAAGAGTGATTTATAACGGTAGATGAAAGCGTCCAAGAGTCGTAATACTTTTCCAGTAGACTAATTGGCTATCCGTGCAAATTATGATATACGATGCTTTGATAGTAAAGGGTAAATTCTTAGCTTATATTTATTTCACTATTGAAATTAATAGCTTATATTCGAAGACTTCAAATGATAACTTTTTACCTCAAAGGCAAAGAAAACTATTATTACCCCTAAGCCCAAGGGTCTCTCTCAGTGCATTGATGATTTCTTGAGAAGCTGATAATTGTAATGATTGTAAATACATTATATTTTGAACATGATTCAGCACTTATAACAGAAGAGTATAACGAACAAAAATTCTGCCAAAAAAGACGTACAAATCGGATTTTATTTATAGGTACCGAAGATACAAATATGTATTTTATTTTACAGACTCTATGAGAGTTTTGTGATATCTTTTCTTGATTGATTGAATTTGCACTTAATTTGTAGAACTCCATTTCAAAATATTGAAAAAGATGCTATTTTTCAGAAAAATGTTGTCTATATCAGTGTGGAATCGCTGCAAATAAGTTTTGTCAATTATGTTTCAGACAATTCCGGAACATCTAGTCCAGAACCGAGAAAAATTTTAAAGCTGGGGGTTCCACCTTGGGTGTAAATTTTAGAGCTCTGTGTGGTGAATTGCAGCCGTTTATTAAATATTCTCAACATAACGTACATTTGGAAAACACCTTTTGAGTAAAAGTTAAATTATTTTGGCAAGGGGAGCATTGTATTACGAACATTGGTTAAATAGATAATGGAGCAGTACGGTTGGGAAGCTCTGCTTTAAAGTGTTCGACATGCAGCCATGATTTGCTTTCTGTTTATGAATCATAATGTGTGAAAGGATCGCTTAGAAGAAAATTAACATTTAATAAAAATGAGATATTTACCTGCCGAAGGTCAGTGCGGTTAGCGGCACCTTTGTTGTACTATTTATCATGAGATATCAGCCTAGAAAGTGTATAGAAAGATAAACAGTATATTTTTTGCTAACCCTTTTTTCGTGTAAAGAGAATAATAATAATATATTAAATTTCGTAGATTGTCGTTTGGACATATATATTGTTTCTTAGCAAAATAGTGGTGTTTCTCCAAATATCTGGGGTATTTCTATATTATCCAACTGAGGGTCCAGAGAGGACTTTCTATTCGGAGTATTGGAAGCCCAATATCAGATGGAAGGATATCAGTGATCGGAATTTTTTAGCAAAGAGGCAGGGACAAGAAGATGATCATTGAAGAATATCACTGACTAGCACAATATTTTTTTTGCGCGAAACGTAAATGTAATTAATGCTATTTATGTGTATTTGTTGAAAGGTTATCAAGGTGTAGATTATATTGGCGCAAAATATTCTGCTGGTATATGTAACATAATGAATATCTTCAATCATGAATCCCGTATTCACTCAATGAAATGTTTCACCTGGGCCAGGTGATACGAGTTAGCACAGCTCGGAAACTCTCGTAATACAAAGTATTTCATTTCAATTCTCGTACTACATGACAAACATATTGAAAGTTATTGAGATTTTGTAATATTGATATAATTTAAGACATCGACTAAGGGTGCTTGATGGAATTTCAATATTGTTGAGATTTTGTACATGTACAACATTTTGCTAGTACAGCAAGATTGACTGAACTCTCCGGGTCGTTAGTGACAAAATACATGGAAATGTACAAAATCTCATAAATAAATTAAACTTAATAATGTCTAGATTTTCCTCCCTCTCATCCGATTCTGAAAGCTGGGCGTAGCGAGAGTGATTAGATAATCGGTAGACCTGTTCTAGCCCCATCCTTCTATCCCTACTTTCTTCAAAAAAAGAGCCTGAGTATCTTAGTAGCAAGCAATTCTCGGTGAAAAACTTCTGTTGAGATATAAAAAAAAATGTTTAAAATTCCCTCCCACTCATCCGATCCTGAAAACAGTGCGTAAAGAGAGCGATTAGCTAAACACTAGTCCTGTCCTACCCCTATCCTTCTACCTCTACTTTCTTCGAAAGAGAGAGGTTAAGCAATTGAATAACAAGCAAAACTAGAAAATAGAAAAACTTATGTTCTGATACCTCCATATGCTCCACATTGGGAGGAGCCGTGGTAAAAATATATATATAATGGTTTTCCACTAAGAATTAAGACGGTTAATTAAGAGCGACTTTAATTTTTAAAAAAATAAAATGAAACTCTGTTCTATAGCATAGCCACTGAATAAGTTTCCACACGCTTTAGAAGAAGATACTCTAAAGCATAGGCTCCCAACCTCTTTCAGGTGGCAACCCCTTTTTATAAAAGCCATGTGACCCGCTACGCCTATGAAATTTAAAAGGCATATTTAAAAAGGTAATTAAAAAAAAATAGTTGACTATCTAAGTTGGCGACCCATAGGCTGGGAACTCGTGCTCTAAGGCAACACAAAATTTCAAAATCTTGAGAATAGAGAAATTCTTATTTTGTCCTTGTATAAGCCGAAAGAACTGTATGCCAAAATCAATTTAAGCTCTCAATATTCATAAAGATTGATCAGGAGAACGTTCATTTAACTCAGCTTTGAAGTAATGACAAATTTGACGAGATAATGCTCAATTCGTAACAACAGGTGAAATATTAATCACATAAAAATGACCATACAAGAGCGATATATTATAAAAACGTAAATGCCCTGAGCGTATGCTTTCTATAGAATCTCATTACTCATGGGCTCTCTTTGGCATTCATTTCGTTATCCGTTACGCCGCGAGACATCAGCTGTTTATTTGATGACAATTTTTTTATTTGACATCAGCTGTCATCTGACCTTTAGGCTCATAGTTTTATATCGTGGATACCATTTTTTTAGTGTCCTATTTTTTCTATTTTGTGTTATAAAAAGTTAATCGAAAAAGAAATAGTATTCTCATATTTTTAGCAAAATCTGAGACAATTGATGTAACCCTCAAAAAATACGAAAATGAGTTAATGATTGTGTGATATACGTATCTAATTTTAAAAACGACAGAGCAGGTTTCGGCCAAATGGTGTAAATTAGAAAAATAAATTGACCACTTTTTGGAAGGTAAACATCATTTTACATTGGTTTTAGGTTTAAAAATTCCGACCCATCCACTGGATGTAAGCCACTATTATATTGACACTCCCTACGTATAATCCCGTATCTGCAAACATGAGAAATTACAGGAGTGCATTTCAAAGATTCATAACGCAACGCATCATATAATGTTTTCGATAAAAACAGTTTTAACTCTCTCCTGAACAATTTAAATTTTGAGATTTACATCAATTGGCAATCATCATCGATATAAAAATAATATTTTTTACCCGGCTTCGCCAAAGATAAAGGTTGCTTATATTAGTTCATTAAACACTCTTCTCTTCAAATTTGGATTATTGAGATTTTGTACACTTCCATGTATTCCTCTTAATACTCCAAATTTGATACCCTCAGACGATGTCTTAAATTATATCAACTTTTCTCTTCCTTTTGGGCAAACTTCTTGTAAAACCCACGAAATGAAGATTTCACTGTATAATGTTTTTTAACTTTCAATTATGAATAACTTTCCAATCAATCTTTTGATTTTTTACAAAATTTACGATTCTTCTGTAAAGTTATTATCTATGACATTTATTTTTATTTATTTTTCCATGTCCGCTCCCAATGTGGAGCATATGGTCTCCTAATGGAGGTATCTTGACAGACTTTTTCTACGAGAATTGCTTGTTACTCAGTTGCTCAACCTCTCTTTTTTTTCAAAGATAGTAGGAATAGAAGGATAGGGCTATGAGAGAACTAGTGGTTAGCTAATCGCTCTCGCTACGCCCCGTGAGGATGGGATGGGTGGGAGGGAGGACTCAGACTTCGAACAGAAATCCAGAAATCGATTGAAAGATCAATCTATGAAAACCGTCCGCACCGGGAATCGAACCCGAGACATCCGTAACCGTAGCCAGCGACGCTACCAACTGCACCACGGACGCCGACATTTATACTATAACATATTTATATTCGTTAAGCAAATTAAGCAGAGATTTCTTTTAATTGATACGTAAAAAATATAGCGTTTTGAGTCAATCCTCAATCCTGCTGGCCACTTCTTCCGACCTGTGGGATTCCAGCGTTCTGGAATACCATCGGATACTATCCACAGAATATTATCGGCGAAGCTGAAAGACTCTGTCATGGCGTGGAAGGAAGTAAAGTGATTTGCATGTGACATGGAATAAGGCACACATATGCTCCACATGGAAAGCCAATATGGTCAAAGACGAAGAAGAAAAAACCCATAAAACGATATCAATATAATTGAATTCGTTTCCGAAAGAAATTTCATTTCGCAAAGTTGCTTACGATATCAAAATGGCTGATTTTACAAGTCAATTTTTTTACAGTGCGAGATAAAATGATATATATTTTAATATTTATACAGTGATCACAGGTATGCGCGTGCCGTTACACCTGTCGCAGGTGCCAAGAGTCAATTAAACGAGCTAAAAATCTTATTTCTCTTACAAGTAGTTATTACACAAAATAAAAGTTCGTCACTTTTTAATGACACCAGATGCTTGCCATTTTACATTTATGCTCATTTGTAGCGGAAGCTGATGACTCCACCACTTTTTAATCTATTTATTTGATCATCTGATATTCAGATATTAAGACGTCCAGTGCGGCGCACACGATTCCCGTGTCATCACTGCTCAAGCCACGTCATCTGGATAAGACACGTCACACGTCAGTGACACGTGTTTTGGGCAAGTGAAGAAATAAACTAGATTATGGTGATTAAATAATCAATAATTTTTAATTTTTATGTTATAGCGATTCAAAAATTCGCAAAATATTGCGATTTTTCAAGTACTCTCTATTACATGAGATATTTCATACGCAATGGAGTTAAGAAAAATGTTTGTAATCAAACCACAACATGTATGCTACATTTTGAAGGGTTTAATTTGACGTTCAATTTTAATTCTATGTACAAGACGTGATCAAGTGATCAAGACCAGTGTTCAATTTAAGCTGCGAACAATGTTCACTCATTTTGGGTTGGCGCACACTCAATTACTGCTACTTTATAACGAAATATACAAATCCAGTCAAAATTAATGCAGGTTGAATAAATAATTAATTTAAATAAAAACTATACTTATTTGAATAACAAATATTCCAATGACATATTATTGATATGTGTAAGAAGTGTAAAATTATGCTGCGCATTTGTTGGTTTGGCCTGATCAACCTGTGGATTTTCCGCGCAGGGAATCCCGGTGGTTTCCAAACTTATTATGCCGATGGTCACTTTCTTAAACCAAAAACTGGACCATGAACCCAAAAGTAAAATAACTCTACATGACTGCAATAAAAAATTATATTTTTTTTTGATTTTGGTGATTTTGGTAAATGGTGAAGTGAAAATAAAATGTTCTATTTAAAGCATAATGATGTTCATAACTACACTAAATCCCTTCAAGCAACCAACAGCCTCTGTATAGTGGCCTTTGATGCAGGAGATAAAATTGGTATCTGTTTTTGTAGCCAGAATTTGTGGTACCTATCTTTGTTAAAACATTGGTTTACGCTCCTCACTTGTGGATAATTCCATTAATTGCTCCTGTATTAGCACGGATACATCTGAGTTTGTGGGTCTGCTTATAAAAGGGTCCAACATGCAACAAATCGATGCCAATTTCTTTTATTGCTATTTATTTCAACTTTCATAATAATTTAAATGTGTTTATTTCATAGTAAACCTTTCGTAGACCCCCGGACGTTTTCCACACACCCCCAAATTATTTTTAATTTGTCACAGACCCCTTCAGCGGTCACAAGGATCCCCGGGGGTCCGTAGGAACCTTTGTCTTAGAGGAACATACAAATTGTGCTTTATTTTTTCTTAATATAATGCCTTTTCACCAAGACAGTTAACACATTAAAAATGATAAATTAAATGAATTTAAAAACGGTCAAGTGTTAAAAACAAATCAATTTTGATTGCATAATTATTTAATTCCATAGGATAGTTGAGAGCCAGTTATTTATTAATAAATTTTGTACAATTGTATTTCATATCATAACGATTTGCTAATCCTAATATAAATTTTGATCAGTATCAACTCAAAGTTCATGCGAGTCATCGCTTTGGCATGCAGCTGAGTGGTAAAATATGATGACTTTTTAACAGTCGGTCATTGTGCATCAATCTTGCCTGTTCGGTTTTTTAAATTTAACCACTTTGATAATAAAATAAACATACGTTCGAGTATGCCTGTGAAGTAAATCATACTACTTTGTATTGAAAGTGTTAATTTAAAAAATATTTTACTTTTATTTTGCAGTGCATTTGTGATGAGGAAGAATTGCTGGCAGTTTTTTTTGTAAGTATGTATATAGATGGAACAAAAGTCACGCAAACATTTAATAATTTATAATAATTAATCGAAATAAAACGAGAAGAAATGCATGTTTACTTTATTGGTTTTTATCATAATTAAAAAATAAATATATATATCACATGCATAGAAACCTTTCGGGATTCAAACCCATGTACCAACGAAAGCTCATGAGCATTGACTATTTGGATACAGTTATGGCAATTACTATTAAAATACAATAAAAAAGGATATAATTTAAGACATCGACTGAGGGTGCTTGATGGAATTTCAATATCAAAGAATATGCCTGAAGATGCCGAAAGGCGAAACCCGAACCAACCTTTGACCACTACGAGTAAGACGTATGCCCTAAATTAAACGGCATATTGCAATCAATAATATATTTATAATTTAAGACATCGACTGAGGGTGCTTGATGGAATTTCAATATCAAATTTGGATTATTGAGATTTTGTACACTTCCATGTATTTTGTCACTAACGACCAGGGTTTCGCATTTCGGCATCTTCAGGCATTCGAGCAGCCATTGAATAGTATTAAAAATTCATTAGAGTTAGTAGATAAAATTAAAAAGTATAACATTCCGTTAAACGCCAAATTAATTTATTTTGACGTTGTTAGCTTATTCACTAATGTACCTGTTAACAAATGTAAACAAATCATCAAAGATACCCTTAATACGCGTAGAGTTAATCCCGTCATTACTACGGAATTACTTAATATATTAGACGTTTGCGTTGACCAGAACTATTTTCAATTTGATAATAGATTCTATGAACAAACCGAAGGCCTTGCAATGGGAAGTTGTTTGTCACCATTATTAGCTGAATTTTACATGAACCATTTAGAAAACCTTATTTTTGGCAATAAAACAGAAGTTAGAAACGTAGTTTATTGGTTCCGTTACGTAGATGACATCCTTTGTCTATTCAATGGAACTGAGAGACAAGTTTCTAACCTTCATAATTTTCTTAACTCACTAGATGATAAAATTCAATTCACTTTAGAAGTAGGGGGCAAGAATATAAATTTCCTTGACCTTAATATTGATATTAAAAACTCCATTCATGAATTTAAAATTTATCGAAAACCGACGTTTTCAGATGCTGGAATCCATTTTAACTCAGACCATCCTTTCTCATATAAATTGGCTGCTTTCCATTCTCAGGTTCACAGATTAGTCACTATACCTCTAAATAAATTTAATTTTGAAAACGAACTAAACATTATTAAACAAATTGCCATTAATAATGGCTATGAGGCGTCTCTTATAGATAGTCTTGTATCAAAAAAAGAACGTGAATTTGCAGAAAAGATGCTATATTTCGGGAACTTGTCTAAAGACATAGACCACCCTAGAATCTGGCATAGAATTAGTTATTTAGGTTGCACAAGCCTAAAAATTAAAAAACAACTCGCTGATAGTGTTAGACCGGCGTTCTATTGCAAAAACTCTCTAGGCAAATTACTTATTAACAATAAAGATAGAGTAAACTTTAAGAACAAATCTGGTATTTATAAATTACAATGCAATGATTGCCAACATTTCTATGTGGGTAAAACCACACGTACATTAGATATAAGGGTATCAGAACATTTAGCTGCCTTTAGATTAAAAAAAGAAACTTTGACATTCGCAAATCACTTGCTAATGGAGAACCATACGTTTAATGCGGATTATGGGGTTAAACTGTTGCATAAAAACATGGGGGATCATAAATTATTTTATCAAGAAATTTTGGAAATCAATAGAGCCCAGTTAAATGCCTTGTCAATTCTGAATGAGCAGCTGAACCTTCCTAATTCTCCGTTATTATATCCTATACGTTGAAACACTTAACAGATGTCACTAAACGTGGAATGATTGTATATATTTACCCTTTCGTCGAATTGCATCCCGTCGAAAACCACAATGCTATTATAATTGTAAAATCACTGATAATTCCAAAAGAAGTTGGAAAGCGGCAATTCGCCACTCTGTTAATGTGATGTTTACAAAATAAGGATTAAGGCGATTCTCGAAATGTTAACTCAGGTATCAGTGTGGCTCTCAGACGTATAATATCTTACCTCGTAAATAATATTTGTCGTATTTGTATCTTCTATATAAACGTTAGACACTGTTTACTGTCTGTCAGTTCGAGTCCATTCGTGTGCTCGAATGCCTGAAGATGCCGAAAGGCGAAACCCGGGTCGTTAGTGACAAAATAGATGGAAGTGTACAAAATCTCAATAATCCAAATTTAATAATATATTTATTTTTTGGTATTAAAATATTATAACGTTGGAATTATATTATAAATACACTTTTCGTATTGCGATAAAGACTAACATAACACTTTATTTTAAAAGTTGCAAATGTATATCTCATACTCAATCGTCATAAAACAATATCTTTCGTGACTTTTGAGTCGTCTGTATTGAGAGTATACTGTGGCCCAGAAAACTTAATGCTCTCGTAAATATAACTCACTATTAATTTAAAATGCTATAACTAATATTTTGGACATTTTAAGATACATATCGTCGTTAAAATACTGATGTGCAGTATGTAGATTGGCTACCTCACCTCATCATTATTATTTTCACCCCGATAAAAGCGACCCGTTGCACACTACATACATATAATTTGAAATATTTAAAAAACTATAGAGTCGTAATTAAACACTTAGAGTAGGTATTGAATTATATATAACATTAACTTTGTTATTTATTTGGATAGAATAATTTTATTTTATTTATTTTTAAATTAAAATACATGGCATTACAGCTGACGCCGATGAACCATGCATTTATACAGTACAATAATAATAATAATACAAACATTTCTAAAATTTAGAAAATAGTGAAAATAGCAATACATTATTCATACAAAAAAAGAAATATTCAGAAAACAATACCATCAATTTGGTTAAGTTAAGATTAACCCACTACATGGAAAAAGGTGCTGTTATAATATCATGATAATACTAATGCCAAAAGTATTTTTTAGTTAAGCAAGGGTATTGAGTATCCCCTGGTGGTAAAAATAATGTGCAATTTATTTGATTGTTGAATGATAAAACACAATTTAAAAACTTTTCTTGGAATAAATTAGATCAGCCATATTTTAAATTTGTATTACTAATCTATTATAAAACAAATGCTGTATATTTTTCCTATCTCAATTATGTACAGAATATATGAAAGCATACAGTAAAGTTGCCAAGACTTTAAAATCACTGGGTTTATAGTAATTAGAGTGATTATTTCTATCGTGTGCCAAAGTTACCCAATTTGGATGAAAATTTTTCCCACCTTGTTATATCTATATTTATGTATCAGTTATAATAATAAATCTATATATATTGATTAAACTTCATCTTAAGACATTAGTTCATTTTTATGTAGAACAGTACCACACATAAATGCAATGGCGAATCATAAAAATACAAAAACCCTCAGAACTGGCTGAAAGTTACCCAGATTGATTGTACCCAAAGTCCGTTGCTGAAAATGTCCACCTCTCTAAGCAATGTATTGATCAGCCGAACGGCCATTGCAACTGGTGACTTTATGACCGACCCGAAGAAAATGTTATAAGAATAAAAATTGTTTTTTTATGGTTTCGGCTACGTAGATAAGAATTGTGAGCATGTAAGTTAATAGTCTTGAAAATTTCAGGATTATACTCGCCCCCGAAGAAGAAGAGAAAATACTTTAGAATCGAAAACGATCTTCGAGCTTCAAGAGAGTGAAACGATAGCATTCCTAAAGGAAGTTTGGTTGTGTTGTACTCTTTTACGGAATTATTAAACAGAAAATATATATAATTTAAGACATCAACCGAGGGTGCTTGATGGAACTTCAATATAAAATTAGAATTATTGAGATTTTGTACACTTCCATGTATTTTGTCACTAACGACCCGGGTTTCGCCTTTCGGCATCTTCAGGCATTCGAGCGCACGAATGTCTTAAGGATCGGATGGGTGAGAGGAAATTTTAGGCATCCATGCCTTCTAACAGAATCCGACGACGTTGACCAATTGATCACGAACCTGACATTTGATATAGATATGACAAACAACGTTAATTTTTTATGTTTTAATTAATTAATTATTTAATACCTATTAACTAAATTCGTGTAAAACTTAAGTCTATTATAATAGAAGAAATGGGAATGCCATCAATACATTATTTCATATGGATGTAATTTACTAACGTAACTAACAAAATCAGCTACTAAGTAAATAATAAATAACATATATCACCACACATGTTATATAAATTATATGCTTAATATGTACGTAATGCAACTCTAACAGTTCTAACTACCGGAGATAAACCAAACTGTCAGAATAATCAGGTAAGCGATTTGCCTCCGAACTTGAGTCCTCTCCAATTTCCACACATAAGAGTTCGACCAAGTTAATAAAGCAATGGAGTTGGCCATCTTACATTGGTTGGATTTTGGATTAGAGCTGGGCTGGCTTGGTACTGCATAGAAGGCTGATATTTAAAAATAGTTTTTTTTAATAGTAGTCGAAATCAGTAAATACTTTAATAATTATAATATAATTATTCATTTTAATATCGGGCTGGCAGGCGAGTTATCAATATCGTGCTATTAGGTGGCGGTTTCCATGGTATTAAATCTTTCAATCGATTTATGGATTTGTGTTCGACGACATCGATGTCTTTTTAGTCTAAAGTTTCCTAACACCCATACAATTCTTTAAATACGGTTCTGACTCACTAATAACTAACAAATAATTCTTTTCCTAACCCCATCCTTCTATTCTTTTCTCCGAAAAACTGAAGTTGAGTGACTGAATAATAAGCAGTTCTCATAGAACAACTTCTATTTAAATTATTTCCATTAGTAATCCACATACTCTGTATTGGAAGCGGACATGATTAAAAAAATCCCTTTACTATCAATTTAGAAAATAATCACTAATAATTCAAGTTTACAGAGCAGTACATTGAATCAAAGAGTATGACAAAGATTATTTGAGGCAGCCAAAGTCAATCTCTCTATTTTCATACGTTTTCAATATTCAATCACTATTAATCAGAACCTTAGTAAAAATTTTCACGCAGAGGAAGCAACTGCTAGTCCTTTCCTGATATCACCGTTAATTCTTCATCATTTCCGTAGAGAGAGATTGAGGTACTTACTTCGAACCAGATTAAATGAACAAAATCTTTTGAGTCAATTTTAGATCAGGAGCCCATATGCTCTACATTGAAAGACAAATTTGTTATTTTTTTATTTCGTAAATATTTGTATAATTTTTTGTTTATTGTTTTACTGAGTTATCAATTTGTTATGTGTATATTTTTTTGTTTTTATATTGATACTTAAATCGCAATGCATCATTATATGTATCTGCATATCATGAATCAAAAACCTTTACAACAATAAAATGGGTTGATAATGGTTTGACACTATTAAATATTTTCTGTGCTGTCTCAATTAAATGACAATATTTTTTTTCCATGTCCGGTCCCAACATGAAGCATATGGTCTCCTAATGGAGGTATCTCAACGGAATTTTTCTATGAGAACTGCTTGTTACTCAGTTGCTCAACCTCTCTTTTGTCAAAGAGAGAAGACTATGGCTAGGACATGACTAGTGGTTAGCTAATCGCTCACACTTCGGACATCACAAACAGCCATACCTACGAATAGAAATCCGTGAATCAATATAAAAGTCAATTTATAAGACTTTCCGTAGCAGGACTTGAGCCCGAGATATCCGTAAACGTAACCAACGACGTTACCAACAAAATTATGACAATAATGTTAAGTGATTATTATTTATGGAGTAAGTATAAAAAAATTATAGGAAACTGTTATGACAGATTAACACGTTTTTATAGCTTAAATTCATAATAATTGGCATACTTAGCACTGTCGTATCATATCTACATAAAACCATGCACGTAAACTTTAGTCATGGTGGTACCTCTATCTCCTCTATAGATGCAATCCGTGTGAAACGTCCTCATAGTTTGTATCCTTAATTATAATCCGGGGGTTCATCTTAGTAAGTATGACATTGTGGGTCAATTGGCATAGCTATTCTTCATTAACCCAATTATGTTTCAGTACTGAAAACAAAATAATCGATAGTACAAAAACAATGTTGTAATTTTTACTTTCCGAAAAATGTTTAACTGTCAATCGTTTTCAGACTATTTGACATCATCAACTATTCAAAAATTAAGGCAACGATAAAGCTACTATTTAGGACCCTTATTGTTTAATTGTATCCGGACTAGGGCATTCAATCCCGGTCGCCTTTACTAATCCAGGTATTTCGGATTGAAAAAAGGCAGGTTTTCAAATTTGAAACTGTCAAAAAAAATTGTAGGTAATATGTACCACGACAAACCGTGTCAATGAAACCACGGAAAAAATATTAAAATCCTTATACAAAATAAAAATATAACCCCGTGAAAATGGATTTACAGTACATACAAAATAGGAGGATAGGTAGGTATGTTCCTTAAAACGCATAAAAGAACATAATACCTAGGTATCTATCTTTACGATGATTTTATTTATTAACTAGGTACAATATCAGAATATGAATACAAAATATAATACAAAATTATAATAATTATGAACACGTGCAATCACACAAAAAATGTTTGTAAAATATGTAGGTACCTAGGTATCGTCAAAATTATGCAAAAATTGTTTGCAAGCAGAATGTTGCGCATTTATTTTCTTCGATTGTTTTGTATTTTATTAGTAACTAGTGAGTACCCGGCATGCGTTGCAATGCCACTCAAAGAAAGAAAGGGTTTGTGTTTTAATTCTGTTTATTGAACTGCTTTTGGATTAGAGGTCTGCACAGGCCGAAATTTCATAGACTTACCCGGTTTGAGCCCATCATCTTCAGGTCTGGCCCGACCCGAACCCGAGTTTCAATATCGCACTTGTTATAACACAATATTTTTGTTTTTCGTCTGGTGCATACACGAATAAATCAGAAGGTTTTTCCTAGATGTCGCTGTATGTACGTATTTGATTCTTTTTTTTCAATTTTAGATTTTCATTTTTTTTTCTTCAGAACCCTTCACGGGTGTGTGCACAACAACTCACCGAAGTTTCATCGAAATCGTATGAATGGTAAAGGAACGCGTAAAGGACAAACAAACATTTATTTTATATAATATTTCCCGGCATGATCACAATAAGTCCTTCCTGAAAGTTTTGTCGCGATCGGTTGAGTAGTTTAGGAGCCTATAAGATAAGGACAAACCAACAAACCAACAAACAGACATTCATTTATATATATATATAGATTTACCGGCATGATCACAATAAGTCCTTCCTGAAAGTTTCGTCGCGATCGGTTGAGTAGTTTAAGAGCCTATAAGACCCGGACAAACCAACAAACCAACAAACAGACATTCAACTGTTTTTTGTAGACAATGGTGCAAAAAAAAAACAAAAAATTGTCTGTTCCTATCCGCTCGCGAAATATGAGTGTGAGAGAGAAGACAACACATATATCAATTATGTTTAAAATATATAAATTGAACATAACTAGACTCGGCCGCCGGAGACAATGTTCTTATATTAAATCGGGAATAATTTGCATTTTATATTTTATAGTTCATCGGAGATAAGAATAAGAATTTGCATTTTGACATAAATTATTTTTTACTTTTATAGCGAATCCCGAAACCCCGATATTGGTATTTCCCGGGATTTCGGGATTGACTAATTTCTCGAGATCCCGGATCCCGGGATTGGAAACCCTAATCCGGACCCAGTATGAAACAAATGGGTCTCATATTCTCAACAGAACTTGTTTTCACGGAAACCGATTGTAAGTAAATCTTTCAACCTCTCCTGGAGAATCAAATATAAACTAGACATATGAATTTTTTTATTATTATATATTATGTAGTGTCACCTCGGTGCACTGATAAAATGTTATTGAAAAGCCATGTGTAGTTTAGAAGTACTCGCTTTCCGTATAATGCTGAACAACATGATGCTTAAATCTGTCAGTCAATAAGAGTCCGTCAATTGACGGCGTCTGTAGCGCAGTTGGTAGCGTCGTTGGCTACGGTTACGGATGTCTCAGGTTCAATTCCCGGGGCGGATGGTTTTCATAGATTGACCTTTCAATCGATTTATGGATTTCTGCTCGTAGTCTGAGTCCTCCCACCCACCCCATCCTCACGGAGCGTAGCGAGAGCGATTAGCTATCCACTAGTGCTGTCCTAGCCCTATCTTTCTACCCCTACTATCTTCGAACAAAAGAGAGGTTGAGCAATTGAGTAACAAGCAGTTCTCGTAGAAAAATTCTGTTAAGATACCTCCATTAGGAGACCATATGATCCACATTGGGAGCGGACATGGAAAAAAAAACTGTCAATACTGCAGAAATTATTTGAAAGCAGTATTAATGAAATAAAAGTGTGCGTTGAACATATGGCCATTATGAACTTATCCACGCAGCAGTTTAATTGTACTCGTGGAATGAGTTATTACCATTCCGAACAAATTGAAGAACAGTAGTGGAGTACCTTTTCTTGTTGGATTATCTCTAATCTTAAATGAAGATGCAAATGGGGAAAATGTTTGTCGGTATATTATATCATTTCAAAACAATAAAAAATTAAATGCTTTAATTTTTATTCGGTCATAGGGCCGCGCTTGAGAAAATAGAAGACAGTCTCACAGGTTCTCTAACTTTTGGTTAGATAGATTCCAATCCTGAAGTTCCCTGAAGGGTGTGATCAGCATCCACGTTTACAATTTGTTCTTATCAGTTAATCGGCCTATTGATATTACTTCATGTTTAGTGATATCAATTATTATTTGTTTGTATGTAAAACTAGTTTTTAATTATCAGCTGGCTTAAGCCCGAATTTGATAAATACTTAAACAAATATAAAAAAAAATGTGACAGATGTTACTTATCTATGCTTACCTATTACCGATAACTTATTTATTCTGTCAAAAATATGTATTATTATAATATATAATGTTTTCATGTACACATATAGTCAAATTTGTAATCTTTTATTTACATATTATACGATTAGAAATCGAAGGGACTACTTACTCTTGACTATTGTAGATATTCGAATACTTGAATCCAATGGAGTGGATCTGTGTTTGAGAGAAATCATGCCGTGCGTGTTCAACTCGTTTTCTACAGTTATTTCTGTTGCGCTTTCATCAATTTTTTAATGAATCTTTCTAATTTCGTGATTATTCCGCTAACAAATTCTCCGCACAGATTATTGAGCACAAGGATTATTCCGGGCATGGAATATTCCGCACAAAAACATTTTTAAAGTAAAATTATTATTATATTTTAATATTTAAATTCGATAATGTATTGAAATTTTCATGCCCCAGGGCAAGGGTGCCCAACCTTTTTTACCTCGGGATCGACTTTTCAATTTCGAACATGATTCTTATACGAATTTTTATTTAAGGTTTTTTCCTTCTTTAAACTTGAAAATGTTTATTTTAAATGCAACATATTATTAGATAAGTGTGACCTTACAAAATAATTCAAATTTAGTATTTTCGTATATTTATTTTTATGTTTATTGTAGATAATATATACATATATAACTATTTCACTTATATAAAATAATTTTTTTTTTTTCAAAATTCACGGAATTTGCGATCGACCAAATTTACTTTGGAATCGACCGGTCGATCGCGATCGACTGATTGGGCATCCTTGCCCCAGGACTTACAGCTTAACGACCAAGCTAGGTACATCGATCCGTATACGTGATATGACGCAAATCAGTGCAAATTTAAATTAAATCCGCTGTTCACAAAACTTGAATCAATTTCGGAACCCCATTTCAGATTTCGTTGAAATAAAAATTAATGACTGATCTATATGGTTTTACAATTATAAGCATATGACTTACTATTAAAAATTCAAAAAAACACTTGGGTACAAATAAATTTATTTTACTGAATATAGTTATGTAAATTTAGTACGTTTGACATATTTAAGAGCTCTCCAGCCATAACTAGTCTGATAACAACAACAAATTTTTAACATCATGTTTCCAAGAAATTGAATGGCATTATATATTTTTTGTGATATTTGTGTAAACTTCGAACCTTTCTTTAAATAAAGGAAAAAAGTTCCTCTCGAATATGTATCACGGCATCTCAACAGACGGCATAATGTTGACCCGTAGCGAAAGACGCAGAAGTGCGGGAATGGTCGTTAGAGGTTGGCGCAAATTTTCGCACTAGTGCGGGATTGGTCGTTAACGTGTTAAAAAATTGTAGAATGCGTGCAATTGTTGGAAACTCATCAAGAGATAAACGACTTATGTAAAGGATGCCAAATATTTTTCCGTATTAGTAACAACCTTTTTCGAGGATGATCCGCAAATGTCACATATATAATGGAAATTATGATAGTTACTAATACAATTATGTAGAAAATAAAAATTGACAAATTCTGCCAAATATTCAATAAAACATTTTTTTCAAATATTTTATATCAAAATTATTATAACAGTCTAAGCTCAAGCTTGGTAGAGTGAGCTTTTTACCCTTCGGCCAGAACAGGTGAAAGAAACAAACTACGTACGTATTTTAAATGGAAAAAAAACATATCCACATTTTGTTCACATTGTCAGAATGACCGTTAAATTTGTAAGAAGCTACAGGTGTGACCCGCATATCGCCATTAACCCTACTTAACGAGCTGCAAGACGAATATGAGAGGTGTCCAAAGGACGTCTTCGATATCAGCTGCTGCAATTCACTGCTGGATGAAGGTCATCTGAGTACCTGCGGTATCTGAAGAATTTTGTACATAAATTGTTTCTACTTTCAAAGAGTAAAATTAACATACAATAGTCGTTTAACTAGGTTATTCCCAATTCATCATTTTGTCAAGGATATTGCTTTGGCTGTTAACATATTCCATAATCGATGACGTTTCGGCCAATTGATATAACCCACAAAAAATACGAAAATGAGTTAATGATTGGATCTCATTTTAAAGACGACAGAGCAGGTCTAGGCCAAATGATGTAAATTAGAAATATAAATTTACCACTTTTTTGCAAGGGAACATCATTTTACATTGGTTTTAGGTGACACTTGAAGTAAGCCACTATTATATCGACAGTCCCTATGTATAGTTAGTATCTGCCAACATGATAATTTAAATTGAGTGCATTTCAAAGATACATAACATCATATTCATAAAAAAGATACATCATTGGGAGGGAAGTTTAAACATCACAAAAATTCATGCCTCCGAACAGAAATCCATAAATCGATGGAAAAATAAATTTATGAAATTGTCCGCTCCGATACTCGCACCCGAGACATTCGTAAAGGTAGTTAACGACTGCACCACGAAGCTGACTTTATTGTTATGTCATTGATATCAATTTCCCAAATAAAACACTGCCACCTTGACAGATAACCAACATTAGAATGTCAAAACTATTAAATATTTACAAACTTTATAATGCCATAAGACTATGAATAGAAATAAGGTAATAAGATAAAAGTACAATGTTTTTAGTTGAATACCATAATTATATACATCATTAAGTAAGTTTGCATACCGTAGTTATCTTGTTTAAAGTTCTTGAGATTTATTATTATGTATGGATATTATTTATATTTAATGCATTATTTCATATTTTTTCCTTAGTTGCCGTTACTACATCCGTTTAATTAATCTATGCATATTTATTAAAAAACTTTTTTGGATACCTTTAGCTGTTCTTGACAGGAAAAATCTTTATTCCTAATTGCCAAGTGGCTTGCCCGTGTTTGATTCTAAAATGCTCTCTTTTGAAACTTAAATGAGTTGAGATCACCATTTAAAAATATTATTTACGTAAATGAAATATAGTATTATAACAGCTATCAGCTATCAATTATGGTATATTGAATTGATCAATAAGAAATTTATTGAAAAAAAAAATCAAATAAGATATTAATGACTTGTTATCTACAGTGTTATTGATTAAGTTATCCAACAATACAAATTTTGATACCAATAAAACACTATTTATAGTACAAATTCCACGATTTTTATTTCATTCCATTTTAATGTTTATTAGCTTGATTAAGTATAAAAAACGGTAAGGAAAGAATACCTGTACAAAAAATACTAAAAAATATTCAGTCTACTGATTCAAATGCTGCAATCTCAGTGACTTGGCTGCTTTTGATACAAAACTATAATTCAATGTTGGTTTTTATATACTTTTAGTAGGAGTGTAATATTGGAATATATATTTAATTGTAGGTATTGAAATTCCCTACTGAAAACAATTCAAAAGTGAACATCGCAAAAAAACATGAATTAGCCGTGTTTGATACCTACCGGGTGACTCATATATATATATTCATGATATAAATTAATGTCAAACAGTTGCTTGCTGAAAATATGAAATTCAATATTAAACTTGTAATAGTATTAATTCAGTAGTTATTGTATTAAGTACAAGAAAATGATATTTATTCAGTAAGTGAGTTAGTTACCTTGACATTATGAATATTTTACTCATTATAGATGTCAATGAAATTGAAAAACAATAAATGCTGAAATATGGCAAACACCTATCCAATTAAATAAACGGGTTAATTCTCCAATTATTCTGAATGTCATCTGTTAGTTTATTGTTATTTTACGGTAAAATAAAACTTGGAATTATCAATTGAAATCACATTATTAAGTTTAATTACTTAATTCATTGTATTTTACGCTTCACAAGTACTCGAATAAATAAAAATTAAATAATTTAGTGTTAAGGGATAATAGTACTTCGAATTAAAAATATTCGAATATTAAGATCTTTTAATTTTCGAACAATGTAATGTATGAAATTCATCATTTATATTCATATTTAATTGTTAAAATATGCAATATGTTCTCAACACGTGTAATGATTAAGTATTATGGTGTTAAAATAAATATGTAGATTATATTCAGGTTACTAGTTTTTTTTACCCGGCTTTGCCCAAGAAAGAGAACGCTTATATTTGCTTATTAAATTTAGACGTTGGCTAGCTAATGTTAAAATTTGGTTGAAATTTAAAAATATCACCGTTAACCGTACCTCTTTTGTTACACCCACAAAATGTAGTCCACCAAATTAATAATAATGTTAAGAGTTAAAACCAGCTATAATAAAAGATGACAATTTTACCACCTGCTCTATTGTTATAGAGCCGCAAAACTTCTCGATAGACAGCTTGTTGATCTGCATTTAATAATTGTTCCTGCAGGGCCACAAATTAAACATATGATCAGAGTCATACGTTAATTCTCGATGACGATTTCAGATGCACACCAAGTTTTACGAATTTACCAAATCACGAACATGAATCTTAATATTTCTCACTAATCTGCTGATAACAACTGTCATTTGCAGAATATATTAGTATTGAGCTGTTGCTAGGCGACCATTATTATTACTTTTTTCATCCAGCATTGAAACGTCAAAAATATCGTGTTTTCAGTTTTAGGTTAAAAGTTAAATGTTGAAACCGTTTTCATGTTAAGCTAAGTAAAACTAAAATAAAACTGTGGTATAGACGCCTAAACCGTCATAGGTAAACAAACACTGGTGGCCATGACAGTTCAATGCTGCACTCTCGTTGAATAGAATGAAGATTATTAGTTTAGAAAAATATAGAGCATTGAAGATTAAAAGTTTTGAAAATCAACAACATTTTTACATTCGTTTTAGACGGGAGTTTGTAAGTTTATAAATATATTTTATAATTTAAATGGTAGGTGTGAGCATGAACAACAATACTGCATTCATAACATTTTTTTGCATATGCAGGAGATAATGAGTTATGATACCAGAACTCTCATATGTACATTAATATGGACTACGAATGAATAATATTTTATCAAATCTACTAGTATTGCACAATTTAAATGAGCTGCTGGTAAAAACGAGTTATATTTAATACTATTTTATGTACTAACATATCGAAGTATTTTATATGTAGCGGTGCAGAGCATTTTTTATTCTTTCAGTAACTGTAATTAAAAATAAAACTCTATTATTCCACCTTAATTAGCACATACATAATGTTGAATAATCGAGTTCGCCAAATTACTGTTGTCTAAGTAGGTGGCCTTGTAATCATACATAATTAATATTAATCCAATGATTAGCATATATTGAAGCTTTAATAATTTAAATGCGCAAACGTGTTTCAGCATATATTTATATATCTTGCAATATGAGCAGGGATAGCAACCCCGGTTTGTAAGTTACAAATATTCCGGGAATGGTTAGGTCGAATCTCGGAATTTTCTTGTTTGAAATATTGTCGGCCTTTAGAACTCGATGTTACACATGTCCAAACTATTATATCAATGGCCTAATGTTATAATTCCATAAGTGACTTTTTACAAATTTTACAGGAGGCTAAAATAAAATAAATATTTACGTTAATATGTATATTAGACTTTTTTTTCTTTTAATTATTATTTGGATAGTTTGTTAGGGTACTTGTGAAACATTAAAATTTTTAAATACTTTGTATTATTTTAAATAAACGAGATACGGTTTACATGGTCATTTTCGTCAAAATATAAGATATCGGTTTATAACAATAGGCCATCGATATATGGTATGCGTTATGTGGAAAATATGTTGTTAGTATAATATGTTTGAAAATAATTATGAAATTGACATCACGTGTCATAAGCAACTCCTCCCTCTAAGTTTTCAGGAAGTTTTTAGGGGCGCCAGAGGGAGAGGGTTTCTAATAGAGTGTGATGATTTGTGACAAAGATGTAAGGGGATGGGTACAAAATAAGCGATGTGTAATATGTTCTTACGAACCTTTTTTTAACTTATATGTTGCAAGAACAATAACTACAATAAAAAGGTGCAACATCGAAATGTGACGTGATGTAACCAGAGGCAGAAGATTCTGTGTAAAATATTACAGTGTGGGAAGGGAGGGATATTTCAGTAATATAATGATACGGCCCAATCGTGTTTGGGACAACACAGCCGCGAATTGTGCCCAGAACTCGCCTAAAATCATTTTTCACTAAGGCAACGTCGCTTCAATTTGTGAAGTCGATCATTTAATATTCAGTAATAATAACAACCTTCTTTAGGAGTTTTTCTAAAGCGATCAGTGTTATATGGGACGAGGGATATTCACCGACACCCATAGATACTCGGCAGTGCTTACAAAAACCTGCCCTTTTAACTGTTGCTTGACCGCTCAAATCACTCTGAAAGCTTGAGATCTGTGGAACATTATCATCACGCTACTTTATTTCTAGCTTATCAATTGATAAGTCACCGAAAATCCGTATATCGACAGTCCTTACAATAATCTTAATCATCGATGAGGTCTACTGTTTTTTGTTTTGTATCAATCTTTGTATTGTGACTAGACCATATTATTGCTAAACGTAACGTACTGTAGATATCAAAGCGAATAAAACTTGCGATATATATTCTTTAAATTAAATTGATCGGTAATAAATATATTTTTTTAAACTGACACTTTAAAGAGGCGATCAAAATTATCAATTACCCTCGGAATAAATTTGTCAAAGCCCTGACCGGGATTATTTACAATCC
Organism: Himalopsyche phryganea; assembly: GCA_022494535.1. Taxonomy (NCBI): domain Eukaryota; kingdom Metazoa; phylum Arthropoda; class Insecta; order Trichoptera; family Rhyacophilidae; genus Himalopsyche; species Himalopsyche phryganea. The sequence goes on from JAGVSL010000071.1 coordinate 441,679, forward strand.
CGGTAACGGCTTAATAAAACCCGTACCGTTTTTGGAATCCCTAAATATGAGTCATGTATATTTAAAGTGTGACCACTTCCCTTGCATTGATAGTCATATATAATAACATTCATAAAACAGCTTTGAACTGTTCCACTTCGTCCCAAACAAGACCTGTTTTGTATCAGTACTGCATCGCAATGTTATTCAAATTGAGTTTTGTGATAGGATGTTGTGCAAGATGAGAAATAAATAGGTCGGGCGCGGATTTCTGGTTTCATTTAACAGCTATCTGTCGTCATATTAGCTGACTTACTTACTTAGCGAATTTGTGATGCAAGCCGCTAATGAATAGCGCCACAGATTGCCAACATGTATGTCCAAATGCTGCGACAATTTATTTTCGCTTTTTATATTATATCTTAGAACTTTATCAGGTTATAAGAATCTCTTTATATGAGTATACAATTTTTTTATTGTGGTATACGTCACAAAAATATATTTATATATCGAAGGGATAGTTACATAGTGATACAACTAGAAATTGGTTGTTTTGAAATATGGCCGATCAAAGTTTTGATTCATCTAAACTAACTCGTAAAAAGTGATTTTTTTATTCAAATATGTGGACAATAGTTTATAGTTTTAAGATTGAAGGTTGTTTCTTTATGGAACGCCACGATTCACTAAAATATATTTACACAATTTTTGTATATGGAACTGAGAAATTTTGCTAATTACCATAAGCTTTTTAAGAGAAAACCTGTACATTTCACAATCTGCACTTTTGTGGATCAAATTCTAGACTTATCTTCCTATGAAATTCGACCATCGATATATTCATTAACGTGTCCGTTATATACTACTTTTCAACTATGGATAGTTATTTTGAAATTTTCATTATTAAAATGTCTACTTGCCAGTAATTTGATGCATGTATAATCACTATCAGCTGATAATCCTGGCGAAATACGAAACCAGTTCTGATCTTTATAAAAATATAGAAATAGTGCAAAAACAGGTATTCTTTTTTTTTAAATATGTAAGAATATACTAGGCATATCTACCTTATCATTCCAGTTAGTTAGGATTGCTTTGTAGGCTCTCAATTTGTAGCATACGGACTGCTAATGGAGGTATCACAACATAATTGTTTCTACACTGCTTGTTACTCAGTTGCTCAACTTTTCTTTTTTGAAGAGAGTATGCATATAAGCATAGGGCTAGGGCAGGACTAGTGTTTAGCTAATCGCTCAAGCTACGCCCCATTTTTAGGATCGGAAGGGTGGGAGGGAGTTTCGGACACAAACATCCATGCCTGTGAACAGAAATCCATTCTCAGATTAAGCGAGGGTTAAACATATTGGCAGCACACCGTTGCCTATAACCGAGGGAGATATTTTAGGAAATCAATAACTTTTTATAGTACTTAGAAGTAGTATAATTTAATATATAATTTAAAATATTTGAAGGTTGAAAAGAATTTTCCAATATATAATAGCATCCTCAAATAAATTCCCGCTGCATACTTCTTATAGTAAAATCAGTCAAAATTACTAACAAAAAATTTCCCATCAATATTCAAAAAAAATATATGATAAAAAATATTACGCCTTGCGATTTTTTGTGACCGATAAGCGACGTGACATATAGGATAGGATTTTGAATAAAAAATCTTACGGGAATCGATTTTATAAAATTTATTTCTTTTGATATTATCGATAATGCCACTTTTGTTTTGAGACATTCAAAATAATGTCTCGTACCGCCACTTTGTCCGAATGTCGAATACATACCAGATATTATTTGAATAAAGAAAAACAATATTTATTCAAAATGAAAAACAAGTGTTTATTGTAAGAATTGCTTAATTTTACTATTTTTAACAATTTACATTATTTTGAAAATATGCAATCTTAAAAAATACATAGCAATGTGATTTTACCGACAGAATTTTATTCTTTCGTTTTTTTATTCGTATATTTTTAACATTGTGAATTTAAATCTTCAATTCTTTGAAAATCAGTTACAATTTAATTTTCACAATCCGTGGTCCAGTAAGTGCCTTTAATTTACTATATCAATGATCTTTATCAGCGGTTGACAACCGATTGAACCTCTCGGACCATTAAGCTCACATTATTGAATCCGCTGACCACTAACATGTTTTTTTTAATGATCGGAATAAACATATATAAAATACAAATCACGAAAGCTACATTTTGTATTATGGCACGGAAATATCGCTTGTTTAATTATAACAAAATAATCAATGTAACATTTGTTGCTGTATGGTTGCAATAAGCATATGGATTTTCGGGTCCGCGCACCACCAATATTTTCTCACTGACCACTGGTTGGCAGCCGCTGATCATGGCTACTTTGCTGAAATAATAAGGGCTATAAATAATTGCACTTTGTGTTAGGTAATTTTCACTTGGTACACTTGAACTTTTGTTTCGATAGTTTGCACTTTGTGTAAGCTATTATTCACTTGGTACACTTGAACTTTTATTTCGATAGTTGGCACTTTGTATAAGGTAGTATTAACTTAGTACACTCAAACTTTGATTTTAATAGTTTTCACTTCGAAACGGATTCTTTTAACAAAGTACCACAAACTAATTTTGATAGCTTGACTTTGAAACGGATTATTTTAATTTTCTATATTATGGACATTAAAATAAATTATATTAACATATTGCATGTCCACTTAGAACCCTGCTTCTTCATAAATACCACTCCTATAATATACTAGTGAATAAATTCTTATGCGTGTAGACAATACAGGCGGCCTAATATAGAGTTGCGACAAGTAAAACTAGTCTATGGTGGAAAATCCTATGTTGCAAGTAGTATAAAGAATAAGTGACATTTCATTACAGCGTTGTGAAACTATCGATTCTAAAGTGTGAGTATTTATGTTGAGTGAAAACTATTTTGTCTATGTCATAATATTTTTTCGTAAATGCAACATATTTCTTCAATGTTTAAATATATTTCATTATGTGGCATCACTTTATTTTTAGTGAAATAATTTGTTTTTTGTGGAATGTATTTGTTATAAGTGAAAACTATCTTTACGAAAGTAAATATCATCTAAACAAGAGTGTATTTAATTGTAAGCCAAATAATAATAAAGAACACTAAAATGCTCCCGTGTAATAACGTTTTACAACCAGTGGATTAGGAAATGACATCGAGCATAAAATTGATAAGGCTCGTATATAAATATTTATTTTAAAATTTTACCACTTCACTTGCTTCAAATAAATATTTATTTTATCTCTTAATATGGCAGCAATGGGTTATAAGGCAACTTAAATTTAATCATAGTATTTAATTAAAATTTGAATTATACAATATAGAACGAATTCATGTGCGTTGTCGCACTTTTAACGCTTTCTCTCACATCTAAATACTTCAATCGGTAAAAAAAGACTTTAACCAGAATGAAATTGAAATGAATACAGAACCGATAAGCATATCAATCCTTCTGGAAATGCTTTCACAGAAAGTTAAAAAATAGATTGTTCACGCAATCTTCTGGCAGAAAGCTCTATGCGCTGACTTTTGAGTTACTCTCGTTAAGTCAGTTGGGACTAGGGATACCGACTCCAATATTCAATATCCATATATATATTCGGCCCTTTTTTAACTATTCGATATATGAATATTTGGGCAAATATTCGAAGAGTATTCGTAATAATGTTTGATGAAATATTTTACGAAAACGACAAAAGACAACATCACAATTTCTCCAGATTTCAAGAACAATAATGAACACCCTAGGTAGAAATTTTTCTGCCTTCACCAAACTCGGCCGCTTTCAGTATCTTATCATAATACTTTTGTTTGACGAATGACTCGGGGCTAAAAAACCCTTTAAGCATGCAGTAATTTCAGTAATGAAAGAAATGTCGTTGTAATAATCCAACGCTCCTGCTAATTTTAAATATTGTAATACAATGGAATGTGTATTTATACAATGGAATTTTATTAATTCTTCAAAAAGAATTTTTAATATTATTTTCATACTTCAGAAACTATTCGAATAGTTTCAGGTTTACTATTCGGTATTCGAATAGTTGATAATGAATAATAATATCACAAATAATAATATAAGTCGGCGTCCGTGGCGCAGTTGTTCGCTACGGTTACGAATGTCTCGGGCTCAATTCCCGGTGCGGACGGTTTTCATAAGTTGATATGAGTCCTCCCTCCCACTCATCCGATCCTCACGGGGTGTAGCGAGAGCGATTAGTTAACCACTAGTCCTGTCCTAGCCTTATCCTTCTATCCCTACTCTCTTCGAAATAAGAGAGGTTGAGCAACTGAGTAACAAACAGTTCTCAAAGAAAAATTCTGTTAAGATACCTCCATTAGGAGACCATATGCTCCATATTGGGAGCGGACATGGATTTTTTTTTAACCATATCCGCTCCCCATGTGTATTACATAGCCTCCTAATTAATTTATCTTATGAGGTGTTGTTTTACAAGAACTGTTTGTTATAAAATCACTCATCCTTTATTTTTCTGTGTGTCGACATATGTATAGACAATATTTCACAACCTATAAATAATCGACCTGAAAGAGGTTGACTAAAATTGTCAGGTCAGTGGTGCAGAGCGATTAGTTAACCACTAGTCCTGTCCTAGCCTTATCCTTCTATCCCTACTCTCTTCGAAATAAGAGAGGTTGAGCAACTGAGTAACAAACAGTTCTCAAAGAAAAAAATCTGTTAAGATACCTCCATTAGGAGACCATATACTCCACATTGGGAACGGACATGGAAAAAAATATAATATGAATCCCTATTTAGGACTTGTAGGCTATGAATTGTTTCATCATTCAAAGCATTCAGCTGAAATAATCTCTAGTTACTCAGAACCAGGTAACACGAAAATAATATGGCTTCGAATAAAACGTAGGATTGAAAGGACGTATGATAACATTTCTCTTGCCGTGTGGAGCATATGGGCCTCTAATGGAGGTATCTTATACAGACGTTTTTCTACGAGAACTACTTGGTATTGAGTTGCTCAAACATCTTTTTTAGAAGAGAGTAGGGATAGAAAGATAAGGCTCGGACAGAAGTAGTAGCTCTCGCTACTCGCCGTTTTTAGGATCGGATGGGTGGGAGGTAATTTCAGACATCACATCCTTTCATAAATCGCTTGAAAAATTAATTTATGGCACTGTCCGTACTGGGATACGAATCCGTGAAATCCGTGACCGAAGTCAACGAAGTTAACCACTGCGTTTATTGCGAGAGCAGTGTAGAAAAAAAAATATCAAAATGTCGTCCAGAAGGCGATTGTGGCATCGTCACTTTATACAAACACGAACGATGAGTCTTTTTATAAATACATATCCGTTCTGTTATCGATCTCTTTGAACCATTTTTTTAATGTTGAAATCAATATCTTCTAATCAACCAATGTTAGTATAATAAATTACGCATAGTACAATAGTAATAAATGAAGTATCTCAATACCTCTCTATTTTTACGGTTTCCAATTGTTTTCTTCGCATTATGAAAAGATAATAGGACATAAAAGATAACTGGGCTTAAATCTAACTATGAAAACTAAAAAATCTACATTTATTCAAGAATCAGACTGTTAAGAATCGAACAAAAGAGTCAACGAAGAGTGACAAAATAGTGTTTTACCGGAAATTAAAAAAAAAAATAAAGAACACCTTGTAAAATTTTGTCCACCGTTGTAATGGTTTATGGCTGTACGCATAAAATATTAAATTGTTGCAGTAATTATTTGCAAAAGTTGATAGTTAGGGATTAAAGCCACATTCACGCAAAAGAGTGACTTAAATAAAAAAAACACGGTGATCACAAAATTACATATTTTTTAATATTTGTCCATTACATAAACATCATAGTCATCTAATTTGAAATTTTTAACATTTCTATGTATTTCGTTACTAACACCCCGGTTATCTTCAGGCATTCGAGCATACGAATGAACTTGAACTGATTTTTTCAACAATTCATATTTGATATGAAAGTTTCATCAACCACCCTCTGTTGATTTAGTAGTATAACATAGTCATCACTTGGCTTGTCTCCAGATCCATGTTGCTTCTTGCTCAATCACAGGATATCTCTATCGTACTTAGGCTCACCATTAAATTGATATCTTAAAATAGGAACATGAAGACCACAATTTAGCTGGGTGGACGGGGTGTAACAGTACTTTTAGAGTGCTGGAGGTCAGTGATTGGCGTAGTAAGGTAACTGTAGTGTCACAAAAGAAGAAGAAGAACTAAGACTCTCTTACGCCAGGGGTGGGGAACTCTTTTGTGTTGGAAGGTGGTATGAATTTATTTTTAATCAAATAAGACCGCTTCAAGAAACTTTAATTACATTTACTTCAAAAGGCATTTTGTAACTGAATGAAAACAACATAATAAAAATTAAATTCAGTCAAAATGTTGCATTAGGTTCTATGTTCAAATTCTTGCCACTAGGCCATACGAGATATTGTGAATACAGATTAAACATCAATACGCTTGTGGAAAAAAGCACAATGATTGTTTGTGTATAAGATCTTATCGTTAAACGAAAACATGCCAAATATTATAAAAATGCTTGATATATGCAAAATCGTTCGTATGGATACAACAAAGAAAGTAAAAAATGTAATACTCGCCTGAACCGAAACATTATGCATGTCATTTTCGTCGATTGGCAAATATATATTTTACCGATATTCAATATTCTGCAGTCGCTGCGTAACATCCATGCCACGATGACGAAAGTAGGTCACAGACAGTTAACGCGACAGTGTTATTGAACAACCAAGGAACAGCTGGATTCATTTTGCATCGACCGCTGAATGTAATTCAATAACCGCCTCTGAATATGATTTCTGTCGTTGCTGCATCAATCGTCAGCATCATCATCAGCATCCGTCCTACTGTCTTAATCGCGTCAAGCAGCAATATTAGAGTAGTATTCTTAAGGCTTTATCAGTTTATATTTAAAATTTAACTGCTCTACTAACTAGTTAATAGGTGAAAATTTTCCATTCCGTTTGAAACCAACTTTTGGCAGCAAACAATTGATGCTTATTTGTAATAGATTTGACTTTTACGGTTGAAGAACAGACTTAATAATATACGAAAAGTGCTAATCAGCAGATGCGTAGGTATAAATAATTTTGCTTGGCAAACAATAGTGGCTCAATGTCCAATGCATTGTTGATCTAATACCTAATACGACTGGCTCTGGTTAGACAAACGCAATTGATAGAATACGGCATCAGACGAAAAATATAAGTGTCAAGATGGAAATGAAAATTAAGATCAGTCATCTAGTGACTACCTAGTAGTTTAGTAACTTAGCAGGTTGCCTTCATTTGAATACGAAAGGTTAAATACGGATTTGCTTACACGCAACAGTTGACAGAAGTCACGATGTTATAAGCTCATTTGATTGTTTCACTAGAAAATAATGGACGCGCAAGTTTGCTACGGCTGCAGTTAAAAACACTTCTCATTTTATGCAAATGGTTACGAAAGTATAACGTATACCGCAACATTTGAGACAGAGTTGGCTTCCATTTTGTCATTCGTTCAGAAAATTTAAATTATATAATTGCGTTCGTTACATAAATCGCTCTCAAGGTCCAGCACATGGACTTTTATAAGAGAACTGCGTATTCACTTGTAATGTGTTAATTAACTGTCTTTTATTGTGACAATTTGAATCTTGGTTTTCCCATTATCTCAATAATTGAATGAACTGGAAGATCGAAAATCAAAATAACACTTTTAAAGTGTTAACTGTCAATTCTTGGTGAAAAGGCATTATATTTTACAACTAAAACACAATTTATTTGTACTACTTCCGCATGTGTATAATGATCAGGACCGATTTTGCTCATCACAGGCATTATCAACTGATTAATATAAAATCATAACATGACTAGGTATTTTTATATCATAGAGTTTCCTATTACTGGATTTTACTAGCTTTCTTTTTCGAAGAGAGTAAGAATAGAAGGGTTAATTAGTAGTTCACTAATCCCTAAGCTACGTTTTTAGGATGTGAAGGTTGGAAAGAAATTTTAGGCATTACAGACATTCATGCCTTCGGACAGAACTCCATAAATCGATTGAAAAATCAATTTATGAAGTTGTTCATGTAAGTATTCGAGCCGAATAGCACGAACATTTAAGAGCTTTAAATAACCGGTCATAAGATCGGAATATAATCTAATTGCTATTTTTTTATTGCGTATATCTTATAATACACATAATAGGTGTGCTTTTGAAACCAATTATGAAATCCATTCTACTAAAATATTATATACGTAGTCATAATCTGGTTATTTATATAAATAGCCGGCCAGTGGTTTTAAATAATTACCTGTTAAATCCGAGCTCGCAACATAATAAAATATATTCTCCAAAAACCTTTTTTAATTTATTATAACTGTACAACATTAAATTAAAATCCACGCCCAAAACAAGTCTATTGTAATTATAATTCTTTGTAAAATTGAACTTTATTATATTTGCATAAACACGGTAAACACTAGTTCACATTAAAATTGGTGTTTTCAACTTACAAGGGTTTTGGAGGGTCAAACTCGGCTTGATATTATTATTTTTATCAGAATAATAATTTTAGCAAGCTTACGTTATTGTTTAAGCCGGCGTATCTCAAACTTTGCTCCGTAAGTAATTAAATTATTTTTTTAATAATTTTATTCAATGTACCGTTGCCACCGATGATTGAATCGGTGGCGCCCATGCCTATTTGTTTGCACAGTAGGTGAAATATTTTTTCCTTTTAATCAGTCATAAGTCATACACCAAAAGGTGGTGTGACATTGATGGGACGACCGATTTATAATTAAAATATTTACACACAATATTTTACATAACAATCTGTCATTTTGAGAAAATTGAAAAAAGCAACCATTAAAAAAATTGATAACTATGTAATTAAACCATATTTTTTGGTTTTTTTATTTATGTATCAAATCCTCGCCACCTTGAGCTGTTATGACAGTATGAGAATGCTTATCGTGCAAAAAATGTACATTTATGCAAGTAAACATTGTTTTTCCAGTTTTAGATCGCTTAAAATATACACAATGATGAGTTACCCATCTTCAACTCAATGAGAAAAGAAAACACAACACGGAATAGTATAAATATGACATGATTATACTGATATTTACGGTATTTTAAATTCACTTTTAAGGTGTTAACTGTCAATTCTTGGTGGCAAAGCATTGTATTTTAAAAATGAAACACAATTAAATTTGAACCTTTCACTTTAACTGTAGATATTTTAATTTCATTTGTGTATAATTTGCATGATTATCTATGGGTAAATTGTTGACATATTTCTACATACAATTGTTTTATATACATTGAAAATATTTACAGACAATTTTATATTAATGACCCTTTTTAACATTTATTTATCATCAGTTGATAATGCTGGGGATCGGCGAAACCGGTACTGGTCGTTATAAAAAGTGTGGAAAAAGTACAATTAAATTGTGTTTTAGTAAAAAAGACCGCTTTCGCTCATCGCGAGAATAAACAGCTGATACAATTTAGATGACATTCTGGATTAATATTTACAAGGTGTATCAAACAATTGGTTCAAAAACTATGGAAATTAAAAAGTGTAGAAATAAATCTTAAAAAGAAATAACCACTAATCTCTTATTTTCAATTGATATTTACATGATAGATGTCACTTCAGCATTGCTTTTTCCCTTAAAGAATACTCTCAACTAACATTCAATGTATTCATGATAAAAGTTATTGTTTTGTATCAAGTCTTCAATGCTCTAATTGGGTACCCAATTTGACCCTGTTTTTATAAAAAAAAAAACATCTTATTGCAATGTAACAGCTAAAGCGTGAGCTTTTAAAACACACATTTTTCTTCGAAGCCTTCCCGCACATGGAAAACATAAAATTATTCAAGCCTTTGAGGTAGGAAAAAAAACTGAAAATTTATTCATTTCTTGCTTACTAAGGGAAGATTTTCCACAAAAGAATTTTGATAATAAAGACATAGTGAATAATGTACGAGGAATGAAACCCGCCCTTTCTCGTGTTTAGTGGTTCAGTATATCATATTTTTTTAACTAACACCTTTCTTTGTACAGGTGAATTACTGCTATGTAATATGAAATGATATAACAAGATGGTAGCTAAGGCGATTATTAATAATAATACTCCTGCGGCACTGGATACATATTCAGACTAAGTCAAAAATATCGTAAAGAAAATTACATAAACGATCTGACCTAATTCTGACGTTAACTCAAAACACTATAATGCAAATACATCAAAACAATTTTAAGCCATGTCCGCTCCGAATGGAGCTTACCTCATTAAAAGTCAATTTACGGGAACTGCATGTTACTGTTAGTTTTCGAAGATTTTAGGGATAGAAGGATAGGACTAACACAGGTCACTAGTGATTAGCTAATCGCTCTCGCTACTCCCCGTTATGGGTGGGAGGGAATTATAGACATCACAAACATCCATGCCTACGAACAGTTATCCATAAATCGATTGAAAAATCTATTTAAGAAACTGTCCGTAGGAGGATTTTAACCCGAGGAAACAGGATCCGTGACGTTGACCACTGCACCACGGACCTAATAATGCAATACATACAAACAATATTCAACCATGTCCGTTTCCAATGAGTAGCATAATGAAGCTCATCTCATTATAAGTTATTTTACGGGAACTACATGCTATTCAATCGCTCAGCCTCGAACCCGTGAACACTGTCACTGAATCCAACGATGTTGATCATTTGGCTATATATGTATATGATTTTTTTATTCCAGTTCGGATTTCTGTCTTAAAGCATTGTCTGAGATAACGCTATTTTCAGATTTCATCAAACTTTAGTGCAAGCAACTGGAAGCGTCTCAGGAGCAATCGTGAAAGGTTGCAAAATAAAAAAAGTTAGACAGGATAAAGTTTTTTTATGGCCACTGGTAACCGCCGTATAAATTCCACAAACCTGAAATTACTAGCGGACGAGAAACGATAAGGTTATGCTATGAGTTTATGCTTTATAAATAAATGAATTAGTAAAGGTGAAGCTCGCTTGTAATATGATCCAATGAGAATTTTTATAAAAAAATTACTAATACGGGAATATCTTTTTTTGTCAAAATATAGAATTTATCATGACTGTGTAGTCTTAATGTTAATCACTTATTTAATATTTCATTGTCTTTAAATGGTTCACTAATTTATTTCTAAAATTTCCCAATCTGCTATTGTGTTTAATGAATATTCACCCATTAGTTTGCCATAAAAAAAATTTGCTCAGTTAATGGAATTATAATGTAGCTTAAATTTTTGAGATTAGTATTTATTGATTTGTAAAAGCTCCTTACCATTTTGATTGTAGAATATTTAATTCCTTTACCATTTAATTTGTTTAATGATCTGTAAATTCTTATCTTAGTTCATGAAACAACATATGTAATCGTTAGCCCTGTTTTGATTGTATTTTGAATCATGAATGTCTAAAATTTCTTTCTAACCTTCCCATCCTAAAAACGAAGTGTAGAAATAGCGATTAGTTTACCACTAATTAACGCTTCTATTCTTACTCTTTTCGAAAAAGAAAGCTAGTGCAACCCATTAATAGGAAGTTCTATAATATAATATAAATACATAGCCCTGTTATGATTTTATCTTTATCAGTTGATAATGCTCGTCTTGACCATTACAAACAAATCGTGTTTTATTTTTAAAATATAATGCCTTTCCACCGAGAAATGATAGTTAACACATTAAAAGTGATATAGGATCTATTTTGGCCAAACACCACGAGCAGCTAATATTTTCAAACAAAATGCAAATTACCTCGTTAAATGTTACAAAATAATTTGAAACGAAATCTCCCATCACTCACGCTATAAATTAATCTTACGTGATGTCTTGCTTCGTAGTATTAGGGGTCGTAGAGCTTTTAATATGCGATAAACAAGAAATATAACTGCAGATAATATGATTAAGTATTCTGGTGTTACAATGTCATGGTGATGTTTATTGAGAGTCAAAATGTATATGAATGATCAAAATATTTACGTAAAAAGGCCAAAGCATTTATTTAATAGGTAATGCTTATTTTTTTGCTACTACATATCTTCAGCATAGTTTGAATACCATAGATTTTAGAACGGTCTATCATCTGAACAAACAAGCACATGAAAAGACCCGAATCGAAGACAGGCGAATGGTTGGTTATCAACGTCCGAGAGGTCTGGGATCTCAAGCAAACACCATTGCAAATCCAGTTCATCTCTTATTTCATTAAAGAAGATGCAGTGGTTTATTAAACAAAAATACTACTAACATATAAAATTGAGTCTAAATTTACTTAACACATGAAATTACCTTTAAGTTATAATTCCATTGACACAACAACGAGTTTAAATTAAAACAAACAAAACACAATTTATAATCACTTTCGATGCCAGCCGGCTCCGAGGGTCGACTTTCCCAAACTCAAAATCAAACCTCAACCACCGTAGGTTACACCCCTTTTTGTCTATAAAGAGCCGTCCGCCTGGACCCTTTCTAATTTCCGCTATAGGCCCTCGTCGGTTAGCAACCGATGGTTTTTTAATGGCCATAAACCGGTTCGGCTAGCTGACATTAGTTAGAAATTATTCGGAGCATTGCGATATTTAAAAGTGTTCAAATGCCATTCTCGGATCACTCCAACCTTCCAAGAAACAAATAAATGTTAGCAAAAATATCAAAGCGTGTCACACAGTTATATCCCATGTATTTTTTAGGTAATTTGAAGAAATCGATATGTCGTAATCAATTTCATTCACAGTTATTAATTGCAAAAAAATATAATTGACATTGCGATAAAGAAGAGTTACTAGTAATTAAATCTAATTCGTTAATAATCAACGAATCCTGTAAAGTGGCTAGTTTATTAAATACTGGTTAAGAAGGTATATAAATAGAAACACTTAAATTTCATGATTTTCTTAAAAGTCGACATATTCCTTTACTTCGATATACCTTTATCGATATACTTTCCAGATATATCAATCTGAGGAATTTAAATTAATCCACTGAAAACTTAATTAGGCAAAATATTGCTAAAAAATACGGTGTTTTTAACCCTTACTAGGGCAATCGATATCAAGTTATGTTAAGGATCTATGGACTGAAGTTGTGAAGAAATGAATTCTGGATACGTTCCAACCAAGATGTATAATACATTTTTAAAGAAGATAGTAACAAAACAATTATTAAGGTACCAAGAATCTGACGGACAGCGAATGATGAAGAATATTCTAGATATAACACCAGACGGTTTTAAATTGTAAATCGAAAAGGTTGAAACTTAGTTCTGGACTCAGAATCAATCGGGTGTGTGATGGAGACTATCAACGCTTATGGGGACAGTCGTGAAATAAAATGAATATTTAAAACTATATTTTTGTCCTTTACAGTAAAAACACGTTGTACATCAAACAAAATCAAAATGATAACGCCGTAATTGTCAAACAAACAATAGACCAACGGTCTTACCGACGTATTACGAAAGAGGTATTTACGATGTGACAGCCGAACAGGTAATGAACGAAAGACCCAAACATACGTCCTTATTGTAATTTGTAGGTATGCAACCTTTTTGCCCGCGGCGGTAGAGATATATCAAACCATCATATAAAATTATTTTATTATTACTTCGCCAATTAACATAAATCAAGTTAAATTAAATAATATTTGTGTACCAAATCTGGAAAAAAATGAATTGCCATAATTAAAGATAACTCAGACACGGTTTTGGGCACGCTGCAAAATTTGGGTGTGCACCATAGAAAAAAAAGAAAAAAGATTTATATGTGATATGAATATTGAGTGAAAAAGAAAAATGAGGAACAACCCTGTTTACTTTCTTACCACGTTGGTCGTTATTATATTACATTATAAAAAGTATGTTGCTTTTGTCCGCGAGTTTTGACGTACAGTTATGGATTATCCACGTGGCCCTTCTTTGATTTGCATTCCATGGTGCACGCCATTTTTACCGAAAATTTATGAGCAAAATACTGAGATAAACGGTGTGCCATTTTAAAAAGATTATTTGGTCGATGATTCTCAGAGCTGGCTTAGAACTTCTTAATTGAAATATAAAATATGCAGATAGAAGGATTATCATAATGTTAAAATAAAAAAAAATGAGACTTAAATTTGGTCACAGTTTTAACAGTGATGTAGTGGGATCAAAAAATGCCCCCATTTAGTTTTTTTTCTATAAATAGACAAAATATATAAATATATATGCTGCCACATACAGGAGAACGAGATTGTCTAAGGTTGCTGTAATTGAATATTATTTGCTTTCCATATCTCTTTATTATGAACAACAATACATCTAGCCAGATAGAATAGATTCAAAATATAATATGATATAACCGCCACTTAAAATTGTTGAATAAAATCATGCTCAATAACTCCTGGAAACTTACTTTGGTGTGTTTATAATGTTGTATCGTCCTTCGAGCTTCAAGCTCTGATGGTCCTTCCTGATGACCCTTCCGAAAATAAAGATTTATACATTTTTTTGAAAGATGTTTTAAATTTTCGAAATATTTTATGATCCGCATGATTGCTGGAAAAATCCTTCTTTAAATAAATCAATTTAATGTATTCGATGGAGAGGTGACGTTATCTAGGAGCGATGACAGGGAATTCTGAAGGCAACGCGAGGTAGCCAATAACTAACTGAGTACTGTAGGAATATAATTTCAATTTTATTATGCTTGACGCGATTAAACTGTAAGTTTAGAACGACGTTGATGATGATGATGACGATTCTGCAGTTCAGAGGAAATGTCTCCGGTTCGACGGACATTGTCAGAATGATGGTCGTCTTCTTGATTCTTCAATTGTTTCCTCGTCGCTATCTCTATTCCGTCTTAATTGTCATATTCGAGTTTTCAAATTAATAATATTTATTTATATTTGCATTTAGGAATATCACGTTTCGTAAGTTTCTAGTGCCATGTTTATGGTTTGAAATAAGTGTCATTTTATCGAATCTTTTTCTGTTATAATCAGTATAAATTTGATGATAATAATAAAGCTTGACGAATAAATGTTATCTGTCAATTTTACCTCGCTACAGTACTATATAAAGCGAACATTTACAAGCTAAGAAGAGAACTGTTTTGAAGAAAAAAAAATGTTCTTGCTTCGTGCGTGAATATGATCAGTAAATACGTAAAAGTTTTAATCAAAAACAGTAATACAAAAAACGGGTGAAATAAAATAGAAAATTATTAGTTTGTCATGACTATATATAAAATATAAATGTCACTGTAAATACCATTTTCACTGAGTACGCCCCGTTTTTAATTAAAAACTCTTGTTATTTTTTTGCCCAGAGGCGTATCCAGACTCTGCCTTGCCCATGTAATAAACAATTTAGCAGTTTTATTTCTAAAGTCTAACACACCTAGCAAGAAGAAAGTTATTACACACAATTGCTTTAAAGTGCTATTAAAATACTTTAGTGTTGTAATTAATAATTAATTCTATAAAAGTTGAGAAATTAATCTGGCAATTAATCAAAAACATTATTTTAAAACTCACTGCATAATTTTTCTTATTATAAATAAAGTCAATAAGCTTGCGAGAACATCTTATTCTCTTTTTACGCAATTCTTGCATGGCCGGCGATTTACAATTTGTTTTATAATACTGTGATTGTTTTCATTTAACCATTTGTTTGCCACTAGGTGTTAATGTAGTGGTGCCCGAAACACCTTGATTTTTTAATGTCACACTAAGCTGTTATTTAGATCGCTGTAATTTAAATATTGTTTGTAATCTCTCTTATTTAAAAATCTCTTCATCATGCCACGAGATGTTACAATTTATTAAATAATTTGTATCATTCAAAACACTTCTGTGACTAGAAAATTAATTAGAAAGAGCGAGTTAACGTACTTCTTTTGTAAGGCCATCCTGACGTGCTAAATATAAAGCTTATTAACGCGCCTGTGGCACGTAAATGGTTAATACAACTTAAACTACATAAATATACTAAATTTAATTCAAATCGACAATCATAAAATTAGGAATATATTGATTTTTGAGGATAAAAAAACGTAGCTCAATATTTTTGACGATTTTGAGTTGGGTACATATTATTTATACTACTTGACATTGAGAGTTATTAAAAAGTACTATACAATATAAAATTTATATTGATAACTTAGTTATTGCGCCGGCTGCGTTACTAAATGTGACTCGTGTTTCGCTTCTTTTAGAAGCATTTTCAGACCATCTGTATTGCCAGTTATTTATTTCTAAGATAAACAATGATTCCAATTCTCAATTCAAAAATGTAAAGTGGGGTGGGTTTATTTACTTTACTGGACATGGGGAGAGGTTAGGACAAAAACGATAATAATACTAATAACCGTAACACTACTAATTACAAAATTAATAACTAGTGTTTGAAGTTGAAAATCCCAAGGGAAATAAATTTAATAGTGGTAATCCACCTTCCCTATTTAAAATTTTATTTACTAATAATCGATTACTGTAACGGTTTTATTAATTTTATTAAGTAATATGCAAATAAATATTCCAGTAATGTATTTACTGATGACACTTAATATTTTTATGATTATTTATAACGATTCCCGTTGTTTGTCGCTCCTGTAAAGTAGATTAAAAATTAGAGGTTTCGTCAGCCCTTAGGGGCTGTTTTATATATAATATTTGAAATTCAATTATTTGCTGGAAATGATAATTTAAATTTACAAAAAAACACTAACAGACATTTATATTCGGGAATCGAATAGAAGCTCATTCAATGAATGGAATCCATCATTGTTTTTACTTTTGCAATACTGTTAACAGGTTCTTCAATATTTGGTATCATTGGAGCGTCCCGTAGCTACGCCGAGTATATCTTATGGATGGTCATCAGCGGCCTTCTAGGGCGAATTACATTATAGATTTTCGTTAATGAAAAACAATAGCTTGAATTTATAATAGTATTAAGTTACATGAAATAAGCTTTGTTATTTTACTGATTGTCTTACATGTATTTTTACTCTTTTGATAAACATCTTCAGACTTATCCAACCAGTGCAATAACAAATGTAATAATGTATGTCCACAAAAATACCGCCGAATCCATCGAAAATATAGTAAATTATTTTATCTATTGGCAAACTTTATAGATTGTTATCGGATGTTAACAATATAGAATTCTTATTTGCGTGTTAGATTTTGGCTGAATATAAACCACCTTTGAGCACTTGGTAGGATGGCTCGTTGCGCGTCCAATGTACCGTACCCGCGTACATTTCCGCACCTTTTCGGGTAATAAACAAACTTTTGGGAAACATAAAGTTGTCTTTTGGTGTTTTTCGGGACCCCACCCCTCAATAAACAGCGTTTATGTGCGCTTGTGTGCCGTGTTATTCCCCAGTATAGCCTTGGTCACCAACAATGAGTTGGTACAACTGTTTTTTTTCCCATCTATACTTTCCTACTGAAACCATATGCGGAGTCCACGAAGCGGGCTCCTAGCTTCCTCAATAAAGTCCATGCTGCGCAATTAATTGTAGTTTTCATGAGCTTTGGAGTCTTACAATGAATATTCTTTTAACCTATCGCATCCTGTTTTTTGCAACCAAGTGGAGAAAACTGGCTCAGAATAGATGGAGATTGCTTACATTCTTGGAGCAGACTTAGACGCACCCTGGATTGTCAGGGTAGCAAAAATAATGTTGAGGAGCTTTGCAACCTACACTTACGATATGTGATAATCAAAATAAGAATTATAATCCAAGGCTTCAGCAAGACAAGAAATTCGTTATTAAACTAGCAAGAGGCTAATGCTTGCATGAACATATTTTCGATGAATTCTGCGGTACCTTTGTGCAAATTCATTTTTAATAAAAAATAAAAATCGATAACCTCTGGCTGATTAACTAAATACGTGTTTCGCTTCTATAAAAAGCATCGTCAGACTAACTATATTGCAAGGTTGTTTATTTCTTAGGTTAACAATGATTATAATTCTCAACTTAAAAATGAAGGTCGGAGTGGGTTTATTTACTTCTACTTAACGTGGGGAGGGGTCAAGACACAATACCATGTCCGCTAGAATGTGGAGCATATGGAATCCTAATGGAGGTATCTGAACATAATTTTTTTTCTAAAAGAACTGCTTATTACTCAGTTGCCAGATCTCTTTTTATCGAAGAGAGTTGGGATAGTGGTGCAGTGACCAACGTCGTTGGTTTCGGTTATGGATGTCTCAGTACGAACTGTTTCAAAAATTGATTGTTCAATATATTTATGAATTTCTGTTTGTAGACATGAATGTTTGTGATTTTTAATTGACATTACTTTACAATGTAAAGTTTACATTATAATTACCTATAATACGATCAGAAGCAGTTTCGCTTAAAGAGGGAGCATATTCAACTGATAAAAACTTTATAACTACCTGCTATGAAATTATATGTCGAAGCTTTTCAATAAAAAAAAACGATTTCGTAAAAGCAATAACGTTAATTTATGTATAATTTATAGCTCACTTTACTCGAAATAATCTACATTTTGTAGTCCCAAAGCAAGCAAGAGCCGAAATAAAAGAAGTTTTATATTCCGAGTGTCGGATGGTCAACTTTAGATGTGTTTCAGATTTTAATGACTGCTTTCACAACAATGTGTGCTTTATTAATCCCGCTTGCATTGATTTTTTTATGTTGTACCTAAAAAGCTTATTTCGCCATTTTGATTTCACGACCTTCTTACCATACCAACACAACAGACAAAAGGGTTTTTGAAATTCAAGCGAGTTTTGTAAACTAACCACCCAAAACCATTGTTAATATGAAATTAAAATTGATAACTTAGTTTTTACACTGACTGTGTGCAATTCAAGCACTAATAATTAATTTCGTAATTAGTGGTGTTATAGTAATTAGCATTATTATCGTTTGTGTCTTGATAAACTCACACCATCCTTCATTTTTATGTTGAGAATTAAGAATCGTTGTTTACCTTAGAAATAAATAGCTTTACGATATAGTGAGTCTGAAGATGTTTCACAAAGATGAGAAGCACGTGTCACATTTAGTAACACAGCCAGTGAAATAACTAAGATATCAATTTTAATCGAATAGTAAAAACGAATTCCCACAAAGTTACCGCTGAATCCATCGAAGATATTAAAACCACTGTTTCTGCAAGTTGACTATATCATCTCCTCGAGGTGCCAGAAAAAATTATATGACCATTAGTAACCGTGAGCCTTAAATCAAAACTACGGGATGAGAAAAGAAGACTTTTTTAAAAACCGTTCGTGTATATTTAACTTATTTTACAACATGAATCTCAAGTCACTAGTACGAGTCTCTCTTTTACCATTTTAGCTTTCTTTGTGGTACGAATATTACTTAGCTTGATTCAAATACTTAATTATTTACTTTAAACCTTCTATGTGACATTATTACAAAAACTTCATTGTAAAATATGTTGTGGGATTAAGGTGGCCTACCGTCCAGGATTTGCCTGAATAGTCAAAATGAGAATATTGTGAAATAAATATTCATATCAAATTTGGATTATTGAGATTTTGTACACTTCCATGTATTTTGTCACTAACGACCCGGGTTTCGCCTTTCGGCATCTTCAGGCATTCGATATTGAAATTCCATCAAGCACCCT
Source organism: Himalopsyche phryganea (assembly GCA_022494535.1). NCBI lineage: Eukaryota > Metazoa > Arthropoda > Insecta > Trichoptera > Rhyacophilidae > Himalopsyche > Himalopsyche phryganea. The sequence goes on from JAGVSL010000071.1 coordinate 461,422, forward strand.
CAGTCGATGTCTTCAATTATAAATATTCATATATTTCAGTTTTGGACAATAAATCTAAGAATTGTCTCAGAAAAAGTTGTCAACCCTATCTGGGATGCAGATAGAAATATAGCTTTAGGATTTTCAAACTGCATACTTCTGTTTGTCAGCTTAAAAATTTCAAGTCATTTATTCTCTGAAAAGGGGGTGGTAGTGCATATAACTTTGACAACCTCTGAGCCATACAATATACAGAAGAATTTATTAAAATGTTTTGAAACCTTGACAATGAAATAAATAACAATTGTGTATACTTTGAGAAGCAGTACTTGCTCCAGTTTTTCAAGTTCAATTATTATAAATCATTGAAGGGTAACAAGAATAACTAATAAGTTGTTCATAATAATATGTTATGTGGGGGAGAATTGTTGAACAAGCAATATGTTAATGTTTCAGTATTAATTATAATTGTTTCAACTGTCTTTACATAAGAACAATTGCCTGTTAGACATAAATAATTGATCATTGTGTTAACGATTTTTAAATGCATATTTATGTGAACTTAATTAAAATCTATTAAACTGACCTTAGAAGAAGAAGCAAGGTAAGATTGAATACGTCAATAGTACATGGGAGGATATGTTCACAGAAAATTGATCGTCGAAAGATGATCACTGACTAAGGTAAATGTACCAGTAGTTGACCGTTTAAGTGAAAAATTCAACAAAAATAACGATTAAAGATTAACATTAGACTGAATGATGATAAATCAAGTGTATTCATTATGGATCAAATGTTTTAATTAATATAATAAGACAAAAATTAGGAAAGGGTTTGGTACGAAAAAAATGTGTACAGTTTTTAACAACCATGTTGGTGCTTCAGTAATTGATCATCTAAAAAATTGAAAGATCCAGTAGTTGACCATGTCTAATTAGAGGGTTTCATGACAACCTTTCATCAGAGTTTCCTGTAAGACATTCACTGATATCCTTAACAATTCTCTTAAGAAATTCAAAAGAAAATAATATGATAAAATTTAAAAGTATTTTTTTCAGTGTCCGCTCCCAATGTGGAGCATATGGTCTCCTAATGGAGGTATCTTAACAGAATATTTCTATGAGAACTGCTTGATACTCAGTTGCTCAACCTCTATTTTTTTCGAAGAGAGTAGGGATAGAACGGTAAGGCTAGGACAGGATTAGTAGTTAGCTAATCGCTCTCGCTACGCCTCGTGAGGATCGTATGGGTCAAAACGATTGAAAGATCAATTTTTGAAAACTGTCCGCACAGGGAATCGAACCCGAGACATCCGTGACCGTTGATAGCTATTTTGACTTAACGCCATCGTCAGAACTATACATAAACTTATTTTAGCTCAGCTATATACACTGTTTAGAAGAGATAGACAATATTATGTCATCTCACGTATTCAAATATCATAATATTTATTTAAAATTAAACTATCCAATGTACTAATTGTGGTTTTTGAAAACATGGATAGGAATAGTGGTCGCTACACCCCTTTTTTGTGATCGGATAGTTGGGATGGAATTTTAGATATCACAACAATCCATGTCTACGAACATAAATACATAAATCGATTGACCGAGACATCCGTTACCGTAGTCAACGAGGTCGACCACTGCATCACGGACCCGACAACAGTAAGAAGAAAATACCTAGGGTAATTGTTCCTAAAGTCAGCCGTCGCCAGTAGTCGGCCTTTTGAGCTTAAAACCTAAATAATAGTGGATATATTTAAAAAAAAAACTGATTTTTTAATTCGTGTAGGTAGTCTTGCCACTTGCCAATGTATATATGCACTATACTAACCTATATGATGCAATACGCAATTAAAAAAACCACATTTTTACTTCGCAAGTTTCGACAAATTCATGTTGTATGGGGATCGTTAACAAAATATACTTTATTGTCATGCTTTTGTATCATTATGTTTTTTATTGTTCTGTCTACTATCAGAAGATTATTTCTCGATATTCACAAAGTTTCATAGTGATGGCCGAACACTGGGAAGCGGAAAGCCGACCATTGGATTTTTGGGGGCCGACCACTGGGACAATTGGCATTTTTTTTGTAAACTTCTTTTACTTTATGCTTTGTTCAATATTAACTATTTTATTTAAAGTTGGTGACATTGTTTAATCCCTGTTAAATGAAATAACAGCGAAAAAATATGTATTTATCATTCATTGACTCAAACTCCCTTTTGAAAGTACACCTGTCGCTTACTGGCTGAGCACTGGCGAAACGACCCTACTTAAAAAGGTATTCTAGTACTGCATTTTTAAATTCCATACAAATTTATAATGATATTTATTATATTATCTAGCAATTAAGCCCTCCATAATCGCCCAATTCTAAAATAACAATCATTCCGTTGAACAATCAATCGGCAATTAATTAAAATAAAACAATCCACCTTTGCCTGCTCAAAGCAATGAAACAATTACTATTTATTTCCATTTAAATCGTAATTGGAGAAGTGTTCCGTCTATTAAAAGCCCACATGAAGAATCCAAGTCTATTTACTAATCGTCAAAACAATTAAGGCAATTAAGAAACGATTTAAGTTGAAATTTAATGATTATTTCAAAAAAATATTCAACTGTTTTGTAGTTAGTAGAGATACAACATCCACATTTTTTATTTTTTTGTTTAAAAATATTAAAAATTCAGGTATACACATTTCAATCGATTTACACGGTAATGGCTTACACTCGCTCGTTTTTATATTTTGTTTTGAGGTACACGCTAAAGTTTCGTAGCACATTGCTTAAAAAAGTAGGCACTCGAGCTTTATTTTTTTTTTATTTATATTGATTGCGAACCGTCTTAGGTGGACGAAGTCTTTTCTAGCTAGAGGATGCACGATTAATTAGTTTGATTTGACGCCACGCCAGACTTCATTCACCTTAGATGGCCAGAAACCGATATTTAAAAAAATTAAACACAATTTAGTTATACTACTTCCACATGCTTAAATTATCAGGACCGGTTTCTCTCATGCGAATCCGATCCCGATCATTATAAACATGTGGAAGTAGTACAAACAAATTGTGCTTTATTTTTAAAAATATAATGCCTTTCCATCAAGAATTGACAGTTAACACAGAATGGTATGTTCGGTGAATGATTATTTTCAAAATATAATTCAAAGCAAAGAATTCCCAATTCTAAATCTGTACATACTCATTAACCGGTTTTGTTAATTTTTTCCTGTTTCCCGTGTAAGAGTTAAGACAAGTTATTAATATTGCTGAACTCTACACCGCCTTGACCGCACCCAATGTGGATCATATAGAATCCTAATTGAGCGTCTGAGCGCAAGGCTTTTACTCTTCTTCCAGAGAGAGCAGGTATAAATAAATAGCAAGGAAAGGAGTATAATTTAGTAAATTGCTCTCTAGGACACACATTCATAAATCGATTCAAATCAAAATATGAAAATGGTCAAATTTGGGATTCAGACACGTGACGTTGCAAACAAATAAAACGTTGACCAATCGGCTACAGGATCCACCAATAATTGATAACAATATACTTATCGCTGCATATGTCTCACCTGCACTAGTCGAAATTTAAAAATGATTATGACTTTGGCTACGTCGATGGAAATCCAGAGCATTGATTTTATAAATAAAGATTATAAGGTTATTATTTCGTTTAAAAGCATCTTTTTTAACCATGTCCGCTCCCAATAAGGAGCATATGGATTCATAATGGAGGTATCTCAAAAAAACAATTTACGAGAACTGCTCAATTATTTGCCCTCTTCCAACACATTTTCTTACTTACTCTCTCTCTCTCGTTTTCAGCTTTTTTAAAATCATGTGCGCTCCCAATGTGGAGCATATTACCTTGTAATGAAAATATCTCAACAGAAGTATTTCTGCGAGAACTGCGTTTACTCAGTTGCTTAGCCTCTCTTTTTTGAAGCGAATAGGGTTAGAAGAAAAGGGCTAGTGGTTAGAAAAATTGGACTAGGACAAGAATAGTGGTTAGCTAATTGCTCTCGCTACGCCCCGTTTTTAGGATCGGATGGGTGCGAGGGAATTCTGTACATTACAAACATCCATGCTTACAAACGGAAGTTCATAAATCGTTTCAAAAGTTAATTTCTATGAAACTGTCCGTGCCGGAATTTTAGCCTGAGACATCCGTAACCTAAACCAACAACGTTAACCAGTGCACTGACAGTTTGCGACGCGCATCAAAATCATCTATATAAATCATATCGACGGTGTTTTGGCCAATTGATGAAACCCTCAAAAATACGAATATGAGTTAATGATTGGATCTCGTCTTAAAGACGACAGAGCAGGTCTCGGTCAAATGATGTAAATTAGAAAAATAAATTGACCACTTTTTGGAAGGGCAACATCATGTTACAATGGTTTTACCCTTGATTTTTAGCCCCAATTATATCGACAATCTCTAAGTATAAGCCGTATCTCCAAACATGAGAATTTACAAGACTTTATTTCAAATATTCATAGCGCAACTCACTATATAATTTTTTCGATAAAAACAGTTTGTAGTCTCTCCTGAACAATTTCAATTTTGACGGTTACATCAATTGGCCAAAACACCGTCGGTATGTTTTATTATAGCGTTTTAATGAAGGTACCTCAATAGAATTATTTATACCAGAACACCATGTTACTCAGTTGCTTAGATTCTCTTTTTTTTAAGTGAGTAGGGATAGAAGAATAGGACTAGGGCAAGAATAGTGGTTAGCTAATCGCTCTCGCTATGCGGCATTTTTAGGATAGGATGGGTGCGAGGGAATTTTGTACATCATAAATTCATTGAAAAATTAAATTTATGAAATTTGGATTATTAAGATTTTGCACACTTTCATGTATCTTGTCACTTTTACATGGAAGTGTACGAAATCTCAATAATCCAAATTTGATATTGAAATTCCATCAAGCACCCTCAGTCGATGTCTTAAATTATAAATTTATGAAACTGTCCGTATCGGGATTTGAACCAGAGACATCCATAACCTAAACCAACGACGCTTACCACTGCATTGATAGTTGTGCAACCTTGCGCATTAAAATCATCTACAATTCACATGCATAATATTAGGTATCCATAATTATTTGTTTCATAGTAAGTAACAGAAAACTTGCTTTTCTGTGATATTCCTGAAAGAATATTTCGTTTCCATAAGACATGTCAGGTCAAAAGGTAACATTCAAATCAAAATATCAACAGCAAAGAAGAATTTATCTTATCTGTTTTTTCGGGGCGGCCTTTCTTGGAATTTAAATAAAATGGTTTTTCTTTCTTTGATACTTTTCTTCCTGGGGCTATTTGTTCATTGAAAAACAATAAAAACACTCACTTTGATACTATTGAGATTTAAAGTGTTTTTTTCTTTTTCTGTAACACATTATTTGCTTATTTGATTTTGTCTAACCTCTATATACCTTTACTTTCCGCGATTACCTGCAAAATATAAATTGATTGTTGAATACCATGAATAAATTTATAAACATGTTTACCAATATAATGTAAATTAATATAACTCGTGCCATTTTAATACATATTATATCGAGGGTATACAGACAGAACGCATTGTGCCAGTTTATGATGATTTTCTGTTGTAAATGTGAAAATGTATGAAATTTAACGATATACTGGCAGAACACTTAAATTCATAGGATATAAGATATAATTAAAAAAACAGTATTAAGTTGCATAATATTTTATTTTATTATGGAAAAAAGCATGATATAACTATAATTCATCCATACCAAATATTATGATTTGTATACTTAACCTTTTAACTACAGGTAGGTATACGTATGGCGGTACCTTGGTACACCGCGAAATTTTTTCGATGAAAACACCACACATCTCTTCATTGCTTTAGCTTTATCGTTGTTGTGTTGTCGTAATGTCGTTGTGTGTTCAACATATTTGTATGTCTTAGAATTTTTAGATAATTGATCTACGTTAGTAAAATCCCGTTTAAAACCGAACGTCTAAAAACGTCATTTTTGTATGAGCAGCGCTCCGTTCACGGAAAGTACAAAGTTTCAACAATTCAAACAAACAATAAAATTGTAAATTTGGATTATTGAGATTTTGTACACTTCCATGTATTTTGTCACTAACGACCCGGGTTTCGCCTTTCGGCATCTTCAGGCATTCGAGCACACGAATGGACTCGAACTGAGAGACAGTAAACAGTGTCTAACGTTTATATAGAAGATACAAATGCGACAGATATTATTTACGAGGTTAGATATTATACGTCTGAGAGCCACACTGATACCTGAGTTAAAATTTCAGGAATCTCCCTAATCCTTATTTTGTAAACACCATATTAACAGAGTGGCGAATTGCCGAAGGCGTTGCCGCTTTTCAACTTCTTTTAGAAATACCAGTGATTTTACAATTATAATAGTATTGTGGGTTTTGACGGGATGTAATTCGACGAATGGGTAAATATATACAATCATTCCACATTTAGTGACATCTGTTAGGTGTTTCAACGTATCGGATATAATAGCGGAGAATTAGGAAGGTTCAGCTGCTCATTCAAAATTGGCAAGGAATTTAACTGGGCTCTATTAATTTCCAAAATTTCTTGATAAAATAATTTATGATCCCCCATGTTTATATGCAACAGTTTAACCCCATCATCCGCATTAAACGTATGGTTCTCCATTAGCAAGTGATTTGCGAATGTCGAAGTTTCTTTTTTTAATCTAAAGGCAGCTAAATGTTCTGATACCCTTATATCTAATGTACGTGTGGTTTTACCCACATAGAAATGTTGGCAATCATTGCATTGTAATTTATAAATACCAGATTTGTTCTTAAAGTTTACTCTATCTTTATTGTTAATAAGTAATTTGCCTAGAGAGTTTTTGCAATAGAACGCCGGTCTAACCCGGGTCGTTAGCGACAAAATACATGGAAGTGTACAAAATCTCAATAATCCAAATTTGATATTGAAATTCCATCAAGCACCCTCAGTCGATGTCTTAAATTAAATAAAATTGTACTTGGAAGAGAGTGCTTTGAAAAAAAATAATGCTTTAAATACAATTATTTCAGAACTTGTTTTTATGACTTAATGCCTTCTGTCAGAATAACTTCGATATATTTACTGTCTGGTACTGCACTTACAGGACCACGGGACATCACAATATATTTAACTGTCCATGTGTGGACACAGTAACTAGAAAGCATAATTATACTAATCGTAATCAGGTTTGTCAACAATAGCAAAATTTATCTTGAATGTCGATCTTCCAGTTCACTACTCAGCCATCTCCAAATAATCCATATTGACATTTTGGGAAAAGTTATATTCCAATGGTCACCATACATCACATATTATTGAGTCGTAGGTAGTCGAGTTTAACACATTTTATAAACAGGTTTTTAACACTTTACTTTCCGAGTATACTAAGTAGAAGGATATGTATAAAACTCCTTTTACTGACCCAGAAATATCAATATTTTGTTTAATTCTTTACAACAGAAATCTCCAAACTATATTAGCCATAGTTTTTTCACACAGATAAGTATTGCCGAAAGCGAAAAAAAAGCCACAAGCAAATTTATACAACTGAACAACCAAATTTTTTTGTCGAAAGGACTTAATATGAGTAAATAAATCAGACAGAAGCTGGTTTTTTCCTAGTCTAAAGTCCGTTAGGCTAAAATGCTTGGAGACCACTGCTCTAGAATATCTGCTTTAGCATTCGTTTTGGTTGCATTTTTGAGTTATCTAAGTACTGAAACAGATTGAACGCAAAATATTGTAGCATAATGTAATATTAACAAGCAAACTGCTAAGCATTAAAGTGTCCTGTTCACTGATTACTATTACAGCATAATCTCTTAATTTTTAGTTTTACTGGTTGGTTTTTAATTCATTTTAGTTTATGTAAATAACATTTGTAGTATGACAAGAGATAAGTCATTTACCTTGCCGATATTTAAATGTATAAATAAAAATAAGGAATCATAAGTAAAAACAGTACATAGGTGTGTATTCAGAAACTTTATAAAAATGTTTCACATCCTACATGACCGACAAAATTTGCGTTCTGTGGGCTCTAGCCATTACCGTCAGTGTCCAACATTATTCCTTGTAAAACTCTTCCTTACCCTGCCAAGTTCCGCCCCATTCCATGTGAACTTCAGCATCACACAACAGCGCTGGCAACAAAATAAAATAAAGCAAAAAAAAAAAACAGGAAAAAAACAAACACCACCACATGGGATATCAGCTGATGTAAAAACGTTCGAGATATGTGTACACGCAACGGGTGCGTGCGCCGATTTTATTCTTGTTATTCAATTTTTGGTGGAAAGGCATTATATTTATAAATACATATGTACATATAATTTGTCTTGCACTACCTTGATCAAAAGCTACCTACTGTAAAATTGTCTATGTGACTCTCAATTTTATTGTAAAATTTTCTCATTTGCTAATTTATTAATTGTTAATTAATATTCAGGAATTATATTGGTCATACGTGCTTAATAATTGATCTTCAATGGAGCTTAATTTTTGATTACAGATTAGTAGTTATTTATTTATTAGACTTTCAATTATAGGCAAATTAATTTAATTTTTTTTAAATTTGTATGATAAACTGTAAATTCTATAAATATTATGTGGTTTATTTTTCTCCCGTTCTGAATTGTCATTGTAATGTTTTGTCACTGTTCAATATCTTCATGTTCTGTTTTGTCCAAAAAAAATAGCACAGTTTGCACGTTTATTTTTGTAAATAAGAACTGTTCTTGCCTTGGATGGAGCGCTCATTAATTTGCCGTAAATCAATATAATATTTTCGGCGCAGGTGCGGTAACAGACCTTACGGTCGGCTCAGCTGATTACTCCTACCTGTTCCTCGAACCTCGTCTCGCAAGTTGGGCGGCTGCATGTACCTTACCTACCATTTCTGCTGCTCACAGCTGTGTCCCAAGACATGCCCTTCACGTCCTTTCTGCCCAAAGTGTGACCACACGTCAGTAAATAATTCTGCCGACAGCTATACAGGTAGCAAAATATTAGTAAGACATTTCGTCCATATAGTTATTGGTAAAATAAATGTTTTATCTTCGTTTTATATTAAGAATCTTTCGATGAAGTCGAGTTAAAACGCAGAATAATACAATGGAAAAATTGATGAATCACTTTTAGTGCGTTAACTGTCAATACTTGTTGAAAAGGCATTTAGTATACTTTTTAAATAAAACACATATTTATATAATCTACTATTTAGAGTATTTTCAATTGAAGTTATTTTTATTATATTATTATTTATGCATGAGAAAGTAGTATTAGGTGTCACATCTAGTAACACAATCAGTGAAATAGAGAAATTAATTGAAATTTTATATTATATAATATTTTCACTTATCACTTTTAAGGTGTTAACTTTCAATTCTTGGTGGAAAGACATTTGTACTACATTCACATATTTATAATGATCAGGACCGGTTTCGCTCATCACGAGCATTATTAACTGATGCTTAAAAATGCAACCAAAAAGAATGCTAAAGCAGGTAATCTTCTAAAGCCGTGGTCTCCAAGCATTTTAGCCTAACGGCCACGCTAGCACCTCCAGTAAGTTCCAAAGGCCAACAAGCCGATATCCGACTAGGAAAAAACCACCTTCCGCCTGATTTATTCACTCATATTAAGTCCTTTCGACAAAAAATTTGGTTGTTCAGTTGTATAAATTTAATCTAATCATTATAAATATGTGGAAGTAGTACAAATGAATTGTGTTTTATTTCTTTAAAATAATATTTTCACTGTTAAAAATTTATTATCAAAACTAATATAAAAAATAATATTTTAAAAGCTTATTAGAAATGCGTAAGATAAGTCGGCTTCGGTGGTGTAGCGGTAAAATCTTTACTTTTGCGATCCGGTGTCGCTGGGTTCACGTCCCAGCAAGGTTTACAATCAATTTTGATTTGCGATCCTCGAATTGATCTCGAGAAACTTTCTCACTTACGTTGATCTCGTTTGATTTAAAAATATCTGGTGCCTTGAATGTTAGCTGTAATGCCAGATATATATATTTTTTAAATTATATCTATTTAAAATATTATGAGTAACCTTTCTTTATCTTCTTTTAAACATATCCCCAGTGTGGGCAATATAGACTCATAATAGAGCATTCAAACAAAATCTGTTTAATTAAACACCTAACATGAATGGTATGGTAAGAATTGAAGAATGGGGCTAGGAAAAATAAATCAAGCAGATCTTTAACCTAGTTACTCGAGATCAACACCAGGAGAAAAAACATTTGAAGTGCCCCTCACAAATAAATAAAACAATATTTAATAAATGACCTTAAGATAAATAAACCAAGTCAAAATCATCATTCCTCTATACTATAGATTACGGATTCTAGGACTTTATTATTATAGTTTGTAAATATGATTTTGAAGTGAATGGTCACCCTAAACTCCACAAGGATCGCCACAAACACTCGTGTAATTTCGAATGCGTGAACTCCCAGCTGTGCAAGGTGTGAAAGTATGCGTGCGGCTGAGCCTACTAATGCACGTGTGAGCATGTGTTGATAGTACAGCTGTAAGACATAAACAATACGCACACATCCAAAAAGATGCACATGTGTAATTGTTTATACGAAAGATGGCCGATGACTATTATTGATTTATTATATTAATATCTTTTTTAAAGTGATAACTGTCAATTGTGTCACTTAGAATAGTAATGGTGTTTTGTTTTGAAGTTTTGAGAAAATCAAGGTTTTGTAAAATGATCTCAGGATCAAATAACAACCATTAATTAACTGTTTGTCAATCAACTGATGAAACTTAAACGTTATTTTAGTATTGAAGTCTGTCCGGACACTCCACTCTTATTCTGATTTTGCAGGTACTTAACTATTATTATGAAAAACATCGTTAAATATGGGAAAAAAACAGTTTTTTAAAGAAATTAAGAGTATATATGGAAGTGCACCATTATTAAACTAATTGAATAACATCTTTTGAACGTTTTTGAGGTATTAACTCATTTTTCGTAATTTTGGAGTTACACCATTACTATTCTGAGTGACACAATTCTTGGTGGAAAGACATTATATTTGAAAAAATAAAACTCAATTCATTTGTACTACTTCCACATGTTTATGATCATTATAAGCACGTGGAAGTAGTACAAATGAATTGTGTTCACAGGCTTTTCTAAATTATTGTATTTTTATTACCAGTTTATTGTAACTCTTTACGCGACACACTGACTTGTGAAAATTGAGAGAAAAAAACGACTTAATATATCGATGGTATTTTAACCAATTCAAGTAACCCTCAAAATTGAAATTGTTCAGGAGATAGAAGAAACTGTCTGTAAATTCTCATGTTTGCAGATACGCAATTATACGAAAAGATGTTCTATATAATAGTGGCTTACATCAAGTGGCCGAGTAAAAATTTTTAAGCCTAAACCCAATGTAAAATGATGTTTCCCTTCAAAAAGAGATCGATTTATTTTTCTCACTTACATTGGCCGAGACCTGCTCTGTCGTCTTTAAAATGAGATCCAATCATTTACTCATTTTCGTCGTTCTTTAGTGTGGCATCAATTGGCCAAAACACTGTCGATATTATATATCTCGTCGTATATATCGGTCAGAACCAAGTGACAAGTGTATTCTGACGGTGCTGCTTTACGGTTGTGAGTCATGGCCCAACACTAAGGGTAACCGTATGCTGTGATCCGACAACATATGTTTGCGGAAAATACTAAGGATACGGTGGTTTGACTTTACCAGGAACTCAGAGGTAAGAGAGTGGATTGGCCAGTCCCTTTTTACGTCCAGCATAAAAAAAAATGTGCTACGGATGGCCCAGGGTAGCCTGTATCTTGACTCTCTGTTCTACCATCCGAATGGATTCCGTCATCCTGGAAGACCATCTATAGAATGTACTTGACGGAGCTTCGGGACGCTGGAATGCCCTGGGAGGAAGCAAGAAGACTGGCGGGGGATAGAGATCTTGGAGTAATCGTGTAGTCGCCATATGCTCTGAGTACGGAGAAGACATGATACAAATAAATATGTATGTCTCATGTATTAGAAAAATTTAATATATTTTTTTTGGCTAAATAAGTAAATAGTTCATCACTCATCGTGCAAATTGCAAAAGGATTCTTCCCACTATATTCATCCTTGAGTTCAGGTAAGAGGCCCGATAAGGACATGTAGCAAACCTAACCGTATATATCAAACAAAAGTATTTCCTTTCATAGTAAATCGATTTATCACGGTTTCCAAAAATCAGCTGTTACCATAGTAATAATTACTGTGAATACTATAATACGTCGCTTAAATTCACTGCAGACTGGTTTGACAGTGTCTTTAGTAAGGCGACTAAAGCATTGATATAATATGAATCTGACAACGGTGATGCCATAAATCTAAAATAATCAAAATATAGTATTAACGGGGATTTTGTGAGATCAAATTTATTTAGTTAGTTATTCAAAGTAATTAACTACGCAAAAAAATATTATATATAGTAGGCACCGCTTAATGTGATCACGGGTTATTGGAATCAACCGCATTACCGAATCCTTTTTTTACCATGTGGAGCATATGGCCTCATAATGGAGGGGAGGTATGTCAACAGAAGTTTTCTACAAGAACTGCTAGCTAATCAGTTGCTCAACCTATTGTTTTTTTTCAAAGAGGATATAGAGGGATAGAAGAATAGGACTAGTAGTTAGTTAATCGATCTCGCTACGCCGCCGTTTTAGGATCGAATGGGTGGGAGGGAAGTTTAGACATCACAAACATTCATGCCTACGAATAGAAATTCGTAATCAATTTATGAAACTGTCCGCACTAGGATTTTCATAGCCGTGTCCAACGACGTTGACCACTGCACCACGAAGGTGAGTCAAGTACGAAGAGTCGATTATCAGAGTTATTACGACACAAAAAATAGGTAAATATATGCATACTTTCGATGGATTCGGCGGTAACTTTGTGGAAAGTCATCTTTAATATAAAATTAAAACATTATTAATTCTAAAGAAGCGAAACACGTGTAACATTTCGTAACACAGCTAGTGGAATAAGTTATGAATTTTAATCTCTTATTTGTATCCTTCATAACATGTCGACAATCTTTTGGGAAACTGATGTAACCCTCAAAATATGCAAAAGTGAGTTCATGATTGGATCTCATTGTAAAGACGACAGAGCAGGTCTCGGCTAAATTATGTAAATTTAAAAAAAAATTACCACTTTTTGGAAGGGAAACATCATTTTACATTGCTTTTAGATTTAAAAATTCTGACCTCAAAAATTATAATAATAGGTACCTTATCTTCAAATACTAAAATTTACAGCGGAGTGCATTTCAAAGGTTCATAACTAAGCTCACAATATAATTTTTTCGATAAAAACCGTTTTTACTCTCTCCTGAAAAATTTCAATTTTGAGGGTTACATCAATTGGCCGGAACACGTCGAAATGTTTTATTATAGCATTTTAATGAAGGTATCTCAATATTTATACCAGAACTAAATGTTACTCAGTTGCTTAGCCTCTCTTTTTTGAAGTGAGTAGGGATAGAAGAATAGGACTATGGCAAAAATAGTGGTGAGCTAATCGCTCTCGCTATGCCCCATTTTTGAGATCGGATGGGTTCGAGGGAATTCTGTACATCACAAACATTCATGCTTACCAACGTAAGTTCATAAATCGATTGAAAAATCATTTTATGAAACTATCCGTACCGGGATTTGAGCTTGAGACATCCGTAACCTAAGCCTTCATCAATTGGCTAAAACACCGTCGATGTAATGAACCAATGTATTGGCCAAAAGCTGTAAACGTATTATAATAACTGCGGATTGATTAAGTGGTGCAGTGATCATTGCTGGCGTCGGCTACGGCGGTGTTCACGAGTTCGAGTGCCAGTAAGGACAATTTCGTAAATTAATTTTTCATTTGCTTTATGGATTTCTGTGCAAAGGCATGGATGTTTATAATGTCTTAGATTCAACCACTTTCCCTGTCCTATCCTTCTATCCCTAACCTCATCAAAAAAGAGAGGTTGAGCAATTGAGTAACACGCAGTTATCGTAGAATAACTTCCGTTGATATACCTCCATTAGGAGACCATATGCTACACATTGACAGTGGACATTGTAAATAAACAAATTAACTCATTGTAATCTAATTTAAGGATTTTTTTAAAGTTTTGTTTTTATATTTCAAATGTAGATATTAATTTTCTAGCCACAGTTTATTTTTAATTAAATATTACGAATTTTTTCTAGCATAGTTAAAAGAACACAATAATTATGAAACATTATTGGTGTTATAACTTATAACTGGGGTTTTCTAACTTTTTTTGCTCTAATCTCTCTTTCACCAATTCTCCACTGGTTGGAAGTCCCTGTGTTATAAGCTGCATAGGTATCCAAACTTTATGATTTTGGACGAGCTATCTTGCACCCACTCACTGCAGTTGAAAATCGTTATCTAAAAGCAGGTTAATATTTGCCGATGCCGTGTAACGTAATATGAATGAAACGACATTTAAAAAATCCTTCCAAAGGTTCTAAAATTATTGTTAACTGTATTTATGGAGATGCAGTATAAAAGTACGCTTTAGAGTGAATTTGAATAATGTTTATTAAAAGATTTTTCCACAAAAAAGTATATTCACGATGAAATTTTGCAATCCATACAATCATCTTTGTTTTTCAACCAATGAGTTCAGAAGTAGAATAACAACTTTTTTTACACACATCCATGTTTTTACTAGATACAAACTCATGCAATATAAAATAGTGGATTTAACACTGGTTTGTAGAGCAAAACTGCAAAGTGTTCCCACTCCACCATGGTGATCAATTCTGGAGTAATTTTATTACTATAAGTAATTATTTATAAAGGGATTAGTGGTTAGCAATCGCTGTCACTTTCGCTCCCCTTTTAGGATCTGGTGGGTGGGAGTTAATTTTAGCATCCATGCCTTCGAACAGAAATCCATAGATACATTGAAAAATCAACTTATTGAAACTGTTCGTACGCGTTATATTCCTCTTCTTATATTCCTACTCTCTTCAATAAAGAAAGGTTGAGCAATTGAGTGACAACAGTTATCGTAGAAAAACTTCTGTTCTTCATTAGGGGGTCATATGCTTCACATTTATAGCGGATATGGTTAAAAAAATATATTAAAAGGTACAATTAATTACAACCGACAGCTGTAAAGCCTATCATGAACATAAATTACTATAAATAATAATACGTAACTGTATGGTATTATCTTACTGTTAAAATATATATTTTTGTAGCATATTATAATAAGGGTCATAAAGTAATTGCACTTTGTGTTACATAGTATTCACTTGGCACACTTGAACTTATATTTCGATAGTTTGCACTTTGCTTAAATAGCGTTAACTTAGGACATTAAAAATTGATTTTAATAGTCACCACTTAGTCACGGATTCTTTTAACAAAGTGAGTCAAGTTGTAGAAGGTTATGTTAGGGTTGGTCTGGTTTGGTTTGTGTAATGTATTCTAATACGTCGAGCAATGACAATATAGGGTAGAAGAATAAGTGACATTTCATTACAGCTTCGTGCAACTGTCGATTTCAAAGTGTGAGTATTTATTTATGCTGAGTGAAAAATATTTTATATTTCTTCAATGTTGAAATATATTTTTTTATGTTAGTATCACTTTATTTATAGTGAAAAAATTTCCTTTTTGTGGAATATATTTGTTATAAGTGAAAACTATTTTTTATGAAAGTGAATATGAACTAAAAAAAGTGCATTTAATTGTAAACCATTATAATAATTATGTCTAGTGGTACTGAGCAGAAAAATATATATTGTTGATTTTGAGCTGAGACGATGTCTATCTAATAAAATATGTATTGCAAAAGAATTCATACGCTTGTACTGCACATTTTTTATTTGATGCCGTATCCAAGAATCTTCAAAAACAGTTGAAGAACTTACTACCGTCTTTATGGAGTGCAAGTGCGACAAGGAATACAGTAAAAATGTCAATAAGACGATGAGTGGGAATGAGAAGGCGATATTTCAAAGGGCGCGACATGCGGTAAGCGAAGGATTCGAATTTCAAAAAAAAAAAGAATATTACCCAAATGTCGAAATTACCTGATATTGTAATATCGACGATGTTAAACTTCGTATGTGCCAAAGTGAATTTTAGCAATGATTATATTTCGTTATCTTGCGTGGTGTTTCGTGTAAGAAAAGCAGCCATCTTTAAATAATTCTGAACGTACATATTATCTCAAATGATGAGCAATAAATTAATTACAAAGGAACGGTAGATAGAATTGCCGCGACCTTGAGCCCCTGGGAAGGTATTTTGAGTTGAGGGATTCATAACCAATGACGTCAGAGGTATGGAACCTGTGTTATTTTTAAGAAATCAAAATATTTGTTGTACGAAACAACATATCCATTCCTTAATTCCAAAGTGCAGCAAGTCAAATATTTCAGTTTTGAGTTAAGTATGAGAAAATTTTTAAAATAACGAAATGTTCCAGTTACAAAATGTAACAAGAGGTGATCTGTGGTTACTTTAAAATTACAATTATTGTTAATATTACTTTAGATCCAAACTGAACCAACAACTAAGAAAAACAGAAATATGTTTATGATAAAATAATATAAACACATATTTTTAGATAATCTTGAATTACATTATAATCTACAAAAAAATGATATAAAGTAGAAGATTAAGATTGCTCTAAATCATGTTTCCTTATTATATCTGAACTATGCTCTTTACTCGGCTCAGAGCTATGTCTGGGACTCACGGTTGTACTCGGTCCAAATCAAGTGCCACCTATTCAATGAGATAAGAGTCATGGCACCTCACTAAAGCACAGGGTAACCGTATACAGTGGTTTGAAAACAGATGCTTGCGGCGAATACTAGGGGTAGAGTGGTTTGATTTTGTCAGGATCTCAGATGTAAGAGAGAGGTCGGACTAGTCCCTTATTACGTCCAAAATAAAAAAAGGCATCGATGGACCTCGTTTGGATATATGCTGCGGATGCCTCGACGGGAGCCTGAATTTTGCCTGTCTCTTCTACCAACCGGATGTATTCTGTCGCCCTGGAACCATTCATAAAATGTACTCGATGGAGCTACGGGACGCGAGGATGACCTGGGAGGAAGCAAGAAGACTGACGGGGGGCAGTCTCCGAGTAGAAAGTAGACATGGTTAAAAGAATTATATTACCTACTCCAACTTCCCCTCAAATTATAAAACACAATACTGCTGCTTAAAAGTTAATCACGCATAGTTTTCAAGAATTTAGATATACATTTATAATATAATCAATAATTGTATTTTTAATAAAATATAACTACATATATATGGTTGACGATTGCTAGAAGAGAGTAGAGCCTATATAATGTGAGAAGGAACTTTTTCACTACGTTTTGTTAAATGAAGGATTCTATCAATATAAAAGGCACTATATTGTTATAAGAAGAATAGTAAAATAGTATTCAAACAATTCTCCATCAGTTCCTAGAGTTGGTGGTAGCAATTATTTTCATAATTCCTTTTTCTATATACACTTTTTAACATGTCTGCTCCCAATATGGAGCATATGTACTCCTAATGTAGGAATATCAACATGTTCTTTCGAAGAGAGTGAAGATAGAAGGCTACGCCCCGTTTTTATGATCGGATGGGAGGAGGGAAATTTTGATAACACAAACATTGATGCCTACGAACAGAAATTCCAGAACTTTGGCCTAGCGATCAGGTGGGTCCTGGTTCAAGTCCCAGGAAGGTCAATAGCAAATTAAGTTTTTTTTCAATTTAAATTTGTGATCTTTGACATTAAAGTGAACTATAAAAAATTTCGTAGAGGTTATCTCGCATGATTTTCCAATTTTTAAAATATTTGGCGCGTTGGCTATCAGCTATAATGTGAGATATTAAAAGAAAATCGATCAATTTATGAAATTGTCCATACCGCAATTTTAACTCGTACAAGACATCCGTAACCGAATGCAACGATGTTGACCACTGCACCACGAACCCGGCAGACGATAAAAACCGTTTACTTACTATCAGCTTGAGCCCATCCGTGCATTTCAATGTCTGAAGATGCCGAAAGGTGAATCAACGGGTCTTAAGTGAAAAAACTTAACGATGTGTACAAAATTTAAATGATGCAAATTCCATCGAGTACAGTCGATATTTTTAATTAATAGAGTTATTTAATAATTTAAGACATCGACTAAGGGTTGCTTGATGGAATTTCAATATCAAATTTGAATTGTTGAAATTTTGTACATTTCCATGTATTTTTTCCACTAACGACCCGGGTTTCGCCTTTCGGCATCTTCAAGCATTCGAGCACACGAATGTCAATTCGAGTCCATTCGTGTATCCGAATACAAAATAGAAAATCTCAACAATTCAAACTTAATAAAGTTATTATTATATTGTATATCGTTATTAATTCATGAATTAAATAAAATAAACTGGCTGCGAACTGTTCGCAAACGCTTTCACAATTCCTACATAGGCGTTCCGATTCATGAAGTATGAAGAAGTATGGAGGGTCAAAAATACCGATACAATGAATGGAATTTATTTACGGTTCATAAAAAAAGATTGCCCCATTAATGGTGTCTTCAAAATAAAATGGATGATTTAAATTTTTCAATCCTTCATTTGAGGCTGCGGAGGAATGCATGCATCATCGACCACAGAGATCATCTTCGAATTACAGTACGTAACGATGTTGGATCAGCGATTCAATGGAAATCCAAACGTATGTCAAAATTAATTTTGATTCAATATGGATGTATTTACTTGTTGCGTCTCGCCTCGTTTAATATTTCTAATGTTTGACATCAAGTTAGAAGCTTCTAACTTCCAAATGGAAATCTAGATAGATATTTTCGATCTAGGTACTGGTCGGAAGGTAATTTTATAAGGTAGAAAGGGCACGCTTTTATTTTCAGTTCGAATTGCATACGTCTAAACGACAATAATTACCAAATATTATAATAATTATAAGAAAATTGTAGAAACTTATATAGTATAAGTAGTGGTTTCTCTATATTTATATTTAATTTTATATATCATACTTGATAAAGCCTTGAGAGTTTTATGTAGCCAGAGCCTGTGAAGTCTGTAGATAGTTGATTCAAGTGATTCCCAAAGGGAGAGGTCTATTTGGCTCAATGGAAACGCTAGGATGTTTAATCTGGGGATTTTTGTGATGATTTCACTTGATTATCTTTAATAAGAAATTTCCACTCGCATTGTGGGTCACCATTATTAGTTGTCTAACGCGAATTGGTTACGAGTCAGTAAGCATGGGAAGACCATTCGTCAATCTTTTGCAAATTCTCCTGAGATGGGCAATCTGAGCATTGAGGTTTCTATGTGGTCAATTTCCCTCGACAGCGTTGCGTGAACCCTTAAAACCACGCAGTATATAATATAATAATAATTTTACATAATATTTAATATATCAAGTAATCTAGTATATACCTTCTCAACGTCATGATTTTCTGCATCCGTGATCTAGAGGTAGCAGCTTTATTATAGCGATCTGATGGGTCTGGGAGTACAAGAAAGGTCAATATATATATTTTATTCATATACCATCTTTTTCCTAAAATAAGACATTGTCTTACTTTCGTTTTTGGTCCAAAATACGTGCTAGGGCTTATTATCGGGGAAGGGCTTACTTTTCAAGTACAATAAGTAGATTTATATATTTTTATTTAATATTTATTTGCATATAGGAATTTTACATTCATTACTTTTAATGTAGGTATATTTTAGGTACATTTAGGTAAATTCTACATTCTAGATTTCAGGAATTAATTTCGGCATCTGCAGGGAACTTTATACGTAAACAAGGTATTTCTCGGGATGTTTTGTTCCAAACTTAGCAATTCTCGGTAATCTTAGGCCAGCTAGAGGAACTAAACTCAACAACACTTTTTAACGAACTATATTTTTCACATTTTTAACTATGGCTTACTGTTGGGGGAGGGCTTATATTCCAAAAAATCCTGAAAATCACGGTAGGATATATTTTTGGAGGATGTCTTATTTTTGGAAAAAGATGGTATATATATTTCAATTTGAAATTGATATCTTGGGCTTTAAATTGACGTCTAGTGACTTAAATAAAATCTCATCGAGCTTATCAAAATATTGGCTGATTTGTTAACAATTACCTCTTATGCCTAATACATTTATTATAGTATATGCAATATTTAGAATCTTTTTGATTTACTTCATTGATTGGTGACGCTAGTTTGGGAAACACTGACGTAGACTGTAGACACTCGAGACTTGAAATTATCAACTCGAGGGAAAGCAAACATTTCATAAACCCATTTTTGTTAAGAACACAAATCAACCAAGTCTTGAACTGCTTGCGTTGTGTGGAAAAAAAAATGTTTATTTTACAAATACACAACAAACATACACACTCATATTATTATCTTGCAGGTGTGTGCATTAAGTTTTATAATAATTATTCAGTGACGTTGAGCGACAAAACGAGACAGTCAGTCATTGAAGTTTGAAAATCTTTTCATTCTACATAGATCACAAAAATGTTCTTTTAAAGTAAAATATGAAAAGATAAAAATCAGTATTTATTGTAGACAAGTTGGCAGTTCCACCAGAGATTTTCAAAATTATTTTCCATTTATAGGGTATTCATTTTCTATAGGCAAATCGAAATTTAATAACTGTGATTTTAAAATAAATATAAAATAAAAATTGAAAACTATATTATTCCACTAATTGTATTACACGCTTCTCAAAGAAGAGACAAGTTTCACATTTAGTAACGCAACCATTGGATTAACAAAGTCGTCATTTTATTTTTATATTTTAAGAATCGTGTTCCTAATTTTTGTATAAATGAATTTATTGAATAAAGCGGCCGTCAACATGTTCGGAAGCACGTGCGGGTACGGGAGTGCTCGTTCTGGTGCATGTCTATGCTGCCTGTCAGTATTGCCATCCGTATTGGTTAGTTCCCCACAATATTAAAAATGAATTTCCACATAGTTATCGCCGAATCCATCGAAAATAAAAAAATGTGATTTTAAATTTAAATTATTAAATTTTGTACCCTTTCATAAGTTTTGTAAATGACGGATCAGTTATTTGTCAAAGTCATATGTCATACATATCAATTTGACCATGTAATTGGAGGTTAAAAAGGAAAGAATATATCGTCACCGTACTGGCAGAAGTTGGTAAGTGCACAATGAGATTCTTGAATATCAATTCTTTGTCTGGAATAACGCAATAGGTGCATTAAATGTACCAGCTAGGAAAAACACATCAATTTGTTTTATCAGTAAGTATATTAATGCAGATTTATAGGCAAGCAATCGTCCTTGTCTATTGATCCCTAAAATCTTACTGGTAAAACCGTACCCGACATAGATGACGGTATTGAAATTGAAACGCTGAATTTCTTAAGTAGCGTCAGAAATGTGTGTGCATCGTTGACACCGCGAACGCTTACGTGTTGAGAAAGTTTCATATCTACATGTGGTATGTGATAATAATGAAACGTCTATAGAGCGGTCTGTAGAAGTTATTATTATTATTATCACATGTCACATGCAAGTATGAAATTCTTACATGACCTGAGCGTTCGCGGTGTATATAAAATAAAATGTTATGCAATGTACACACAGTTCCGACAAACTAGCTACGTTAGGCATTCGGTATTTCAATTTCAATACGGATACGGTTATATCAGTACTAAATACTTTCGTTCAAGCTATTTTCATAGTTTTTATGGATACGGCTGTAGTTCATGCTAAATACCTCACGATGTAATTAGTCTGAAGATACTTATCGTAAAGGCAAAACACTTATCACACCCTAGTTTCTGCTGAAGCGAATCAAATGAGAATAATTTTTGGTCACAGAATAATTGCCTCAACTATTATAATTTCTATTGCAAAAGAGCTCGAAAGATAAAACAAAACAACTCGAAGGCTTATAGACAGATTTGCTACCCCAGTATCTTCGATATTCGGACAGTTTGGAGAAATATATCCAAAGTTTGTAAGACCACACACTCGAGAGATGTTAATCTTGAAAATGCAAGCTTATACATATTGCGGAATTTGTTTAATGCCAAAATAGTTAATACATTCTTGCACACAAGATTAAAATGTAATTTTTTGCAACCATGTAGGCTGCCAATTTGTAGCATATCTAATCTTATATCTAAACAGACGTTCTGCAAAAAATACTTGTTAGTCTAGCGCTAAACCTCTCCTTTTCTGAGAGAGTACAGATTGAGTTAGGACAGGTTAAGTGGTTACTTGCTCATTCTCACTATTTATTCATCGTTTTTCGGATCCCGTAGAGTGTGGTGGATATATGTTCCGAGAAGGGAGCGGATATGATTTCAAAACGTAATAAATGAAAATATTGTAAAATGGAACATAGCTTAATTGATCAGAAGATTTGAGGTGTAAAAGCGAATTTGTTTAATTATCATGTTATATCGTTGTTGTTCTGGAAGAAAACACTAAATCGAAAAATGACACTATTGATGTACCAAAATGTCTCTTATTTCAAACTCTACCGTATGGAAAAACATACTAATTTTTATATTTTTTGTACCATGTCTGCTCCAAACGTGGAGCATTTGGCCTCCTAATGGAGGTATTTCAACAGTAGTTTTTAGCTAGTTGCTCAAACTCAATTTTTCGAAGAGAGTATGGAAAGAAGACAGGGCTAGGACAGCAGAAGTGGTTAGCTAGAAATTTCAGACATCACAAACATTCATCCCTGCGAAGAGAAATTCATGAATCGATAGAAATAACAATTTCTGAAAATGTCCATACCGGGACTTGAATCAGAGACATCTGTAACAGTAGCCATCGACGTTGACCACTGCACCACGGAGTCGAAAATGCCACCAATAAATTATACTTCTACTTAAAAATAATTTTGTACAAACAAATTGAAAAAGTTATAGCATATAGCAGTTGAATTACTCAAAGCTAGTATTTTTCAGTTAATGTTTTCTTCTAGAACAACGACGATATGTTTTTTGAAAAAACCTTTTTCCAATTTTTTCCAACTTTTTCGTTACCGATTTCTCGTGTATTAAAAGCTTGACTGTACAATTCTAGTATCTTTAGCTATCTTAACAAATGTGCATGCAAAAAATGCGGTGCGGTTTCACTTCCTTGAATTGGCAATATCATGTTTTTCATATATACATACATCATAAAATACATTTTTTTTACCTCACGTATTGTGAGTTTCCTTTTCATAATAAAATACTTTCTGAAATGATTCAGTTGTGAATAAATTGTTCAACCACACAATACTTGAAATGGATCAGGCTGTCAGAATCTGCTGAGAGATGGAAATTGCATTGCTTGAAGTTTTGTACAGTCATGTGTAAGCGGAATATGAAAATAAAGTCCGCACTTGCGGTCAAACACTTTTTTCAAAAGAGGAAACTGTTCCCAGTAAGACAGAAATGAGAATATAATATCGCAGTCAAAGTGGCAGAAGGCGATAAGTCGAAAATCGACTATTTGGAGTCATTTCAATATGATTAAAATGTTTTAAATATATCTGGCATTACAGCTGACATTGAAATTACAAAATCATAAGAGATAAGCTCGACGAGATTTTTTTATAAGTCACTCATTTCCAAGATCACAAATTTATATTGAAAAAAATCTAAATTTAATATTGACCTTGCTGGGACTTGAACCGCGAAACACCTGATCGCTAGGGCAAAGCTCTTAACACTAGACCATAGAAGTCGATAAAATGAGTACGAATTATGAATAAAGAACAATATATTTTAGGACGCTATGTCGTCTGGAAACAAGCTAAGCCTATGATCTATATGAATTAAGTCAATTTCGTTCATAGTTTTAAATGGCGAAAAAAAATAATAATTGACATAATATGAAAAATAATTAATAAAAGTACGAATTGTTTAATTTTTGTACATTTCCATGTATTTCGTCACTTATAATCCGCGCTTCGCCTTTCGGTATCTTCAAGCATTCGAGTACACAAATGAACTCAAACTAACATACATGCAAATGTATAAAATTTCTAAAATTCAAATTCCATCAAGCACCCTCAGTCGATATCATAAATTATAGAATTAATAATGCTTAAATCGAATTCGTCAGTGATTAACGAATCTCAAAATTGGTTACTTTAATTAATAATGGTTTAGGTATTAAATAGAAAGGTTTTTTGACTTTACTCTTTCTGTCACTATAGAGCGTGTAATTGCTCTGTCATAGTGTCACCATACTTGCTGTGTCGTTTCGTCGATTGGATATTGAAGAAAGTGAGTAGTCTTTTCGACGTGTCCTGCTGAATGAAGTTGTCCTCTAACTTAAGGGACTGAGTCTGTAGTATTACTAACAGTTTCATTCCATAAAAAAACGGGCCACTTAGGAAATAAAGCGAGGAAAATGGGCCGCCAAATGAAATAAACACAATAAAATTTGTTCTACGTAAATCATTCGCCCAATTATCTATGAAGAAAGGATAAGGGAAAGTCAAGTAATCTGTGTCTACAGTAATTTTCCAGGATTAGATTGGGTGAAAAGAACAAATTTTTTAATATTATTATGTCCATCTGCACTGTGTTGTATATGGATATGTAAAATTATTTTTTTAAGAGAACTGGCTGTAATTCAGTCTTTCAAAATGGCCCATGACAGAAGAGTCGAGATATAAAAGGACTTATCGTTCTTCCTACACTATTTTTAGGCTTAGAAAAAGGTGAGAGGAAAAAAAATCACAAATACATAAATCAACTAAAAAACAATGTATCATAGCATCCGTTTGGGGATTCCGTCTTCGGATACGAACCCATAAATCAATAATACAGTCTACTCAAGTGTCTAGACAGGGATTCAAACCCTTAACCGCCAACCAGCCGAGTAGACAAGATCTGCTAAGGGACCGGCAAGAAAGAGTATTCATGATTGATAATTTATTTTGAATACATAATATAAAAAGCTTTAATTTTAAGAGGTCCCAATGAGTCCAAACCTCCCCTGATTCTGTTGCTAGTACAAAACAGATGGGAAATATATATATTTCTGAATGGAAGGTTTTATTAGCATCTGTTCTCGATTCTGTTCAATGTACTATAAATTATTTGGAATGCAGTTGATAGTTGATCCTTCAGTTTCTTAATCAGAATTTTCATTCCAGCTCACATTATTAATTTTACGACTATACCAGTCTATATTGCATTCTCCAATCACCGTGGCCAAGTGGTTCTTCCCATGATTTACCGAACTATTTTACTATAAATATATCGTCTTTTGGATTTATTTCGTTCGCGAACGATACATCTTTACAGTGTAGTCGGTTTGAGAGTTGATTTTTATCAAATACACCATAATTTAGACAATAATGCCTGAATGAAACGAATGATTCAATGAGATTGATTGTCTACAAACGCAATTTAAAAATGTTGTTTGACCGTTCTCTCTCGTGCGCTTAATATTGTATTATTCGACTGTGTTTTGGCCAATAGATGTAACCTTAAAAAAATATGAAAATGAGTTAATGATTGGATCTCATTTTAAAACAGCTTAATGACATTTTCGCAAAAAAACTGTCATTTCACTAAATTCACTATAATTTGTAAACCAATTGAGATATCTTAACCAAATTTGTTTTGATTTGATAGCTTCCAGATCTTCGCCGCATTAATCAATACCGTTTGAGCAGTGGTTCTATATTTGTGGGTTGCATACTTACGGGGTCTAGTGAAAACAACTTAAATCTACTAAAAATCCCTGCTTCTCATATCATCCCTGTTGCAGATGTTACAAGTCACCCTGTAACAGGACATGGTTATCATAATGACTCAATCACCATAAAAAATGCCTTATGGCCCATTTAATAAATCACTACGCAATGTGTAAATAATAATAACCAATACTACGAGAGAGATCAAAGTAAATGTCTACCATCTAGGGGTAGTTTTACGAAACCGTTTGGTTAAAAAGTATTGTTTAAGTTTTGTTAAATAATGCGTTGATGTGTATACCACCATCTCTCGTTGACATTTGAAATCAAACTCGATAATAACCCGGTACTTTTTCTATAGAATGGAATATATGACGTAGGACTCATATATGAGTCCGCCGTCGCTAAGCTGTTAAAGACGACATAGCAGGTCTCGGCCAAATGATGTAAATTAGAAAAATTTATTGACCACTTTTTGAAAGTGAAATGTTATTTTACATCGGTTTTAGGATCAAAAATTCTGACGCAGCCACTATTATTTCGGCAATCCCTACATATAGTCCCGTATTTGTAAAGAAGAAGATTTACAGGAGTTTATTTCAAAGATTTATAACGCAACTGACCATAATATGGTATGTATATTATACGTTATTCGATAAACACAGTTTTTACTGTCACCTGAACAATTTCAATTTTGAGGGTTACATCAACTGGCCAAAACATCGCTGATATGATAAGACGTGAGACAGTTATATAAAAGCGATATACATATACTTATAAATATAAATTTATGATACAAATTTCGTGTTGAATATGAGGCGCCATGAAATCACTCTTTTGCATTCGCTCTGGCAAAAAAAAACCATTTTTGAACAGGTCTGAATTACACTAGCACAGAAGCTCATTTTTTACATATTACGTATTATTTATTTGTTTTTTTTTTTAAATAAGTAATACGCAATCATTTTGTTGATCGAAAACAGCGTTCGGGGCCCCTGTAGGAGTATTGTTTTGTTTTTATATCGTGGTACTCAACAAAATTGACTGATGACTCGCATCTCGAGCAATGACATGTATTAAGCGCCCCGCATGAGGTGAAATGAGAAATATGTCGGTGATAAATCATTTATGGGTATCTAGAGGGTAGCCTTGGGGTGACCACAAGAGGGACAGGTGAAATTACAGCTGCAAGAAATATAATATAATACATACAATAATTATTATAGATATACATAATATTAAAAAATATAATTTTGGAGAACTGCAGCCTACATATCGTCGATGTTGCGGAAGAAGACGCTAACCGAAAAATATTAGTTTTGAGTAATTGGACTTTGAAGTTTGTCAAACGTTTGAAATGCAATACTTTTTTCATTTTGTTTCTTTGTACAAAACGGTTTTTAATTAAAAGTATTTTATAAAAATAAGTTTGTTATTTTATAAGATAGAGTTTGAAATAAGGAATATTTTTATATAACTAACTCATTACGTAATTTTTTTTGATTAAGTGTTTTCTTCCAGAACAGTGACGATATTATGTCTGGTGTTGAGCACATAAATGATATCAATTATTATCAGCAACTACTGCTGACAATGTTAATACTCTCGACTCATGAAACCAACTGAATTGACTACTCGGCTACAGACCCGGAGAATACAATAAAAAATATTTTATTTTAACAAATATGATTCTTGATTGATTTTGTCAGCTGGCAAAAACATCTAGCTACTCGCAATTATCAGATAATGACCATAAGATGTATTAAATATTATATATAATAGCGCATTCGATTCTGTAGACGTTTTATTATTATCACATATAGATATGACATTTTTTTATAATTTAAGCGTTCGCGGTGTATAATAAAATAAAATGTAAAAAATGCACACACAGTTCTGACGTATTAGCTACTTTAGACATTCAGTATTCCAATTTAAATACCGTCGTTTATAACGGGTACGGTTATATCAGTCATAATATAAAATTATAGTTCATAGGCATCTCTAGTAACACAGCCAGTGAAATAACAGAGTTATCAACATTAATTTTATATTAAAAAGAATATCCAAAAAGTTACCGGAGAATTCATCGAACATATTATTATACAAGTATTCACTTTTAAAGCGCACACAATGTATTCTTAGAGCAAATACATTTTATTTTTCCAAGTCCGCTCCCAATGTGGAGCATATGGTCTCCTAATGGAGGTATCTTGACAGAAGTTTTTCTACGAGAACTCCTTGTCACTCACTTGCTCAACCTCTCTTTTCTTTTTGAAGAGAGTAGGGATAGAAGGATAGGGCTATGACAAGACTAGTGGTTAGCTAATCGCTCTCGTTACGCCCCGTGAGGATGGGATTGGTGGGAGGGAGGACTCAGACTACGAACAGAAATCCATAAATCGATTGAAAGATCAATCTATGAAAACCGTCCGCACCGGGAATTGAACCCGAGACATCCGTAACCGTAGCCAGCGACGAAACCAACTGCGCCACGGACGCCGACAATTATTAACATTATATTTATAAATATCAATCACGATTTTTAATTACACATTATTTTTTAATTTTAATAATTAATTATATACTTCGGCATTACATAGAACACGATGTTTCACACATTATTATATTATGGTCACCCTAAGGGTAGTCCTAAAATTTCTCTTTCTTAAGAAACGTGTATACCTTACCAGGTAAAATATACCTGACTCGTTGTTATTATTCACAAATTCTACTATTTCACGAAAATAACAGTCCTCGTATGACAATTAACCACACGTGATGGCATACGTAACGTAAACCATCAATTCAAGGGAGATATAAACATTATCTATCACCAAAAAATGAATTATTAAATATATGAGTTTTGATAACTTTAAATTTATTGAAAATTATATTACAATTACTAGCTTTTTTGAAAATTATCTTAAAGCGTGGCGCTCAACTTCTGTTAATACAATATATACAGCATTATCGAAGGGTAACTTGAAAAAATTCAATTTTTCAACTGCTTAGCTTGACGCACCAAAGCTTTTAGGTCCTTAGAGAAATAATTTATGATGTATTAAGGATAACAAATTATTTTTATTGGGTTGACAGTATTTTACTTTTTAATAAAAATAAAAAATCGTCAGCCCATGTTAAGAAATACGCCTAGACCGGGTGTTAGGATAACTTTTTATGGACGTATATTTTTCTAAATTTAAGATATCGACTTACGGTGCTTGATGGAATTTCAATATCAAATTTGAATCATTCAAATCTTGTACATTTCCGTACGTTTTGACACTAACGACCAGTGTTTCGCCTTACTCGAACTGTCACAATATTTTGCTATTGAAAGTAAATAATAGACCCTGTGTGATGGGTTTAAGCTTAATGGTTTATTTTTTGCCTGATGGGTAGAGTTGCTACTTTATAACTTTCCACTCCAGCTTTAGGGTTCAGCTCTAGGATCTAGGCTCCAGGCTCCAGGCCATCTAGGGTCACGGGATCCCTAGACGGCTGTATGATACGTAAGAACCCATACATGGGATCTATACATAGCTCTAGGATCACGGGATCCATTTATACTAATACACTGACCTACTCTGTGTATTTATTATACCCAAAGCGTGTCAGTGTAGTAAAAAGTGCAAAATTATAAAGCGTACACTCTACAGACCAAATCATTAAATCCCTTACATTAAATATTTTCAGCTTAGAAATAATCATGCAAATAATCAAGAAAACCCCTTACGAATACTGATTGTGATTTTTTCATAAACAAAAGTATTCAATTCATTATATATTAGGGATTCGTCACAATGTGCTTTTAAGCTTTAAAAGCTTACTTTGATCTCCCCACTACCTTACTCGGTTTCGAAAGTGACTCGAGAGCCAGAGAGTAGACCTTCATTTTAGAAAGTTACTTACATGATTTATCCTTGACTCTATATAACAACATTTGATAGAGCATCGATAAGCTCTAGTCAACTGATTCCATTTTGAAAGAAATTCGTGAAAAAGAAACTGTATCGTTTTCACGTAGACGTAGGCAAGCTGGCGCCTCAAAGTTCTTCATGGTGGCTACGGGTTCCGAGCCCAAATTTTCGATTGAGATATTTGGGAA
The DNA here is from genome assembly GCA_022494535.1 of Himalopsyche phryganea. Lineage (NCBI taxonomy): Eukaryota > Metazoa > Arthropoda > Insecta > Trichoptera > Rhyacophilidae > Himalopsyche > Himalopsyche phryganea. The sequence continues at coordinate 491,362 of JAGVSL010000071.1, forward strand.
CTTACATGAAGGACAGTTTATTATCTGATTCGTAGCTATCAATAATCTGAAATGATTGAAGAGTTCTGCTCAATATTTTCCTATACTTTTACACGAATGCAAAAGTAACTTGCTAAAGCTATTTTGCTTTCCTTCAGTGGTGGCAATTTTTCGTCGATAAAAGATCTTCTCTTACTTGCTATTATGATAGTCTGCATTATCGACAAGCTATAACTAATTATCATACGTCGAACGATAACTGTCGTAGACAACAATTCAAGTTTCTTCTACACAATCAATAGTGTGATTCAGTACTTTTGTTCAGAACATAGCAAGTAGGGATTTCAACTATTCGACATTATCAACTTTTCGAATATCGAATAGAAACACTGAAACTATTCGAATATATTATGATATTTCTGAAGTATGAAAATACCATAACATTATATAAATACACATTCCAATACCGTTCCATTGGTATTACAATATTTAAAAATTGCAAACTGCGTCGGATTACTATAACGGTATTTCTTGAATTAAGGCATGTTTAATGGGTTTATTAGTCCCGAGTCATTCGTCAAACTCAAGTATTATGGTAAAATATTGAAAGCGCTTGAGATGGGTGAAGGCAAAAATAACTAGTAGCTGTGGGATTCTCTGGATGTAAATCTGGAGAAATTATGATGTGATCTTTCGTCGATTTTGTTAAATATTTTATTAAAAATTATTACGACTATTCGAATAGTTGTCAAAATATTCGAATATTCAAGTTGGAATGCTTAATAGCAAACCATCAGCGTGGTGAAACTTTGTGGTTTTTTTTTTTCAAAATAAAACAATTAGATATTAACAGATATAATAAATATTATGTAACCCCTCAAGTAATAATATTATTATATTATCTTGTAGAGAATAAATGAATAACATTGGGCGATATTTTATAATAAAATTTCTCAAAAGATGCATGCTATAAAATCATAAAATAAATTAATGTTGAACCATGAGATAAAATGAATAAGCGTTGTTAATTCTTTGTATTGGCTGCTATCTTTCAAAACATTAAAATTATGATGTATAATATAGCAAAACATAATAAAAAGCATATTTCACACAATGAAATCATTCACTGTGTTGTCAACAGGTGTGTGTTATATATTATATTTTATAATATAATTACATCGTTTTCTTTACTTATATATCATATCAGTAAATGTTAAACATATATTTTTATCATAAGATGGCCTAGTTCCATGGTGATATTAGTGATACAACTAAAAATTGGTAGTTTTGAGATATGGCCTATCAAAGTTTTGACTCATCTCAACTGACTCGTAAAAATTGATGGCTTATTATTTGTATTAATTTTTTATTCAAATAGGTGCCAATGGTTTATAGTTTTAGGATTAAAGGTTGTGTCTTTATGTACGCCACGATTCACATAAATATATTTCCATAATACGATATTTCGATATGTATGTATATGGAACTGAAAAGTTATCTAATTATTATGCAAATATCTGCCTTTTGAGAGAAAACCTGTGGATTTTACAAACTTTACTTTTGTGGAACTGTAGAAGAGCGGTGTTCGAATATAATGGCTAACTTAACTCAAAACATCAAATTTTTGACTTGTCGTTCTATGAGCTGTGCCATTGATATTATGTCACCACTGTCACCACTTATATGTGGCAATATTTTGTATATCGTCACTGTACTGGCATAAGTTGGTAAGTAACATATCGACTAGGGCATCCAATCCCGGACCCCTTTTCTGATGCCGGGATTGAAAAAAGCCAGGTTTTCAAATTTTAAATTGCCAAAAAAAAAATGTAGGTCATACGTATCACGATAAACCGTGTAAATGAAGCCACGGAAAAAAAAATATAAAAATCCTTATACAAAATAAAAATAAAACCCCAAGGGAAAATGGATTTGCAGTTCATACAAAATAGGAGGATAGGTAGGTATGTTCCTAAAAACGCATAACGCATATCCTAAAAGAACATAATACCTAGGTACAAATACGATGATTTTTTATTAACTAGGTATCAGAATATGAATGCAAAATATAATACAAAATTATAATAATTATGAACACGTGCAATCACACAAAAAATGTTTGTAAAATATGTAGGTACCTAGGTATCTTCAAAATTATGCAAAAATTATTTGCAAGCAGAATGTTGCGCATTTATTTTCTTCGATTGTTTTGTATTTTATTAGTAATTGAATACATGTTACAGTTAAAAGACAAAAATCTTCTCTGACGCATCTAAAAATTAGAATAGTGGTCAACTGTTTTTTGTAGATAATGATGCAAAATAAACAATAAATTGTCTGTTCCTGTCCGCTCGCGAAATATGAGTGTGGGAGAGAAGACAACACATATATCAATTATGTTTAAAATATATAAATCTAACATACCTACACACTCAGCCGTCGTAAACGTTATTCTTATAGTAAGTCTGTAATAATTTGCATTTTATATTTTATAGTTCATCGGAGATAAGAGTAACAATTTGCATTTTACTATAAATTATTTTTTACTATTTTATAGCGAATCCCGAAATTCTATTATTGGTATTATGTCAATCCCGGGATTACGGGATTGACTATTTGCTCGGGATCTCGAATCCCGAGATTGGAAGCCCTGTTATCGATAGTTCTGAGTAAACAGTTAATGAAAATTTTTGGCCATACTTTGTCTTTAGCCTCGGAATTTTACGTTACATAGATAATTGTAATATAAAAATATTGATGCATTTATCTCAATCTAACACTTATCAAGTTAGTGACCATATGCTCCGAGAAGTGAGATCCGGATATGCTAAAAACAAATAACGAAAGATAATCAATGTATTTGAGATATGGTATTTATTGTTTATGTGTAGCAGAACGAATGTTTAGAAACGGAAGGAGCTGGACATCATGATAAGAATCTCATCAAGCTGTGTAAAACATTGTATGAAATTATTTTGGACAAACAGTTTGACCATAAAGCAGTACAAGAGTAATGGTCTTTATATGTTTTCGATATTATATTAGTCACTTGGAACACGTGTTATATTGAACGAAGAAAAAAAATCTTATTTCAAAATTGTCTTAAAAATACAGGAATACCTAAAAAAATGTACCTATAAATTTAATGATAATATTTTAAAGTGATATCCACTCTTCAGCTGGCGTAAAGAATTTGGATTTTGAACCAATCGATTAATTATATTATTATGTGCATGGAGAAACTTTATTCATAAACTACTTGAATATATTTATAATCTTTTAATACGTATAATGTAAAAGGGATGCTGCAACTAAGGCATAACAGCATTCGTTTGTAATTAAAATTGTTGGTATATTTAATTATTAAATGTATTAACAATAAAAATAATAATTTTATATGATATATAATTCAACCTTTTTGTATAAATGATCATGAAAAACGTAAAAAGCGTGTATATGTATCGTACATGGTTTAGTGGTCAACGTCGTTGGCTACCAAGTCCCGCTACGGACAGTCTCATAAATTGTTTTTTTTATCGATTTCTGTTCGTAGACATGTATGTTTGTGATGCCCAAAATTCCATCCCTCCCATCCGATTCTAAAAACGAGGCGTATCCAGAGCGATTAGCCAGCCACCATTCTTGTTTATCCCTACTTTCTTCGAAAATAAGAGGTTGATTAACTGAGTAGCAAGCATCTCTCATAGACAACTTCTGTTGAAATACCTCAATTAGGAGAAAATATGTCCCACACTGAGAGCAGACATGGTAAAAAATTACATATGTATCGTTTTATGATTAAATGCTTTTTTCCGTTTGCTTAGTGTTTCAAACCATAAAAAATATATTCACTTTTAAGTAAGAAATCTTTTTAGTAAGCGAAGCAGTCTTGTCATAATAAAAATTGTCGTCTTTAAATAAATAATTATCTATTTTAATAATAGTATAGTAATTTCTAGTACGCACTGTACAATTATTATGAATAAGTCACTATCTGCTTCAAAAGCATTACAATAATTAACACTCGTTGACTGAGTCACTATGTTATTATCAAATGGGTTGCAGTAAGATGCAAGTAATGACGTTAATAATGCAGTAGCCGATGAAGTGTACTCCGCAAAACATGCTATATAATGTATTTATTAAAAAAATAAATTAATAAATATATGTATTAACTATATATATTACTGGTAATAATAAATGTCCTATGGACTCCCTAGCTTTTTAATGGATGTGCGGATTAACCAGAACGTGATTTCATTTTTTTTTTAAATTTAATTAGTTCACTAATTGACTATCGCGGTCAGCTAATAATATCAGAAAAACTGTTTTGTTTAATATTTGAATCAAAACTCATATTCCGATATTGCTAAAAGAAAATATCGTTTTACTGAATGACCTTTTAATCTCTGTTTGATTATACAAGATTTGCTGTTTGCCATCCAAATCGGACTTTGGGCCGATACGTATTTAAATTAATTGATTAATTAACCGATAACCGATAATGAGCAGTAAAATTCTTTATTCAAATATGAAGTCAGTGATATATGAATCGCTCTCCAACCCCTCTCAGCATCGCCCGATCCCATGCTGTAAGAATTATTATAGGATCGTTGTTTTTGTAAAATATTTGACGTCACTTGACAAAACAGTGTGGTAAACAAACTAAATTGTAATTTAATAAACACGCAATGACGTCAGCAAATACAAAAATAATGACTGTATTTTTTATGCACCTAACTTATTTATACTTCTTACGCCGTGGCCTGACTCTGTCTTTCCCTGTTTGTAGGAGAAAGGTTGAACGCCTTAATTAACACCAGTTAGCATACAAATAAACTCTATTTAGATGCTCCAGTACGAGTTTATATTGTCTACATTGAGGGTGGACATCTTAAAAAAACACATAGATAAATGTAGAAAACAACTTCAGTAGAAAGTATCTATGATGACATTGGAAACAGTCTTGTGATTTAATAAAAACGAAAAATAAATCAGCTGTCTTTGGGAAAACTATACAACAAATAAGCCTTGATAGTAAGCAAGCTACAAGACAAGACTTGCTGTGAAATATCTCTGCCATAACGGTAGACAATAGAATCAAGCCCGGCTTTGTGACTGGATAGAGCTAATTTGTTCGCGAAATGCTTTTGATCGATCACTAACGCAGATTTTCAAACGAGGGTGACTAAATTTTCTACACTAAAACATCGATACGATAGCTTAAACAGAAAAAAGATATTATTCAGAACGTAAGAACTATTTTTTTTCCGAATCATTTTTGCAGTTTTAACCTTTTTGGAACCAGGAAAATTTTGCTAGGTGAACACATGTGAACCAACTATTTTTGGAATAAAATAAAAAGTTTAAAAAATATTAAATACGCATACAATTATGTACGTTTGTAAACATTTACTACCCCAATACGTTTCTTGCTAAATATTTTCGCACTAAAATGATAAATAATTCAAAAATATACATTTACAGCGTAGTTAAAACATACAACCTCAGAATATAAGTCACTATCGAACTAGCCACTATCACTTTTTACACACTAGTTGTTTAACGAATCGTACATTTCAAAGATACACAGATAAAGTTCCACAGATAATTCCACAATAAATTGCTTGCATGTGCACCTTATGTGCGAAGCACTATAGCATCTACAAATGTCAAGCTGCAATACTTTGATATTTGACTTCAGAAAAAAAAATCATAACGATGTTATGACGATTATAAGAGCTCGCGGGTTAACTCGTAGATGGCCTGACTTTGGCGAGTTAACTCGCTCGTGGCACTCTAGATTCTAGAGTATCATATTATATCATCATCAATCGGCATACAAGAGTAAGTGACCAAATACTGTTTTCACGAAAATGTAATACAATATATTGTAACTGGAAAAAATGATCAAAATATTATGGCTTTTCCCACAAACATTGAAAAGTGACATCAGATATGTGAATGTAAACTAAAGAGTTTTTAGATTGATTAAAGTATCCAAACCGATCTATTAAACATTTTACAACTTTACAATAATGTATGATCTGCGGGTATTCAAGCCCGGGAGACCAACCAAATAATAATAAATGATAATAATAACCAAAGCCAACGGCGTTGACCACTGCACCACTGACCTGACAATTTTAGTCAACCTCTTTCAGGTCTATTATTTATAGGTTGTGAAATATTGTCTATACATATGTCGACACACAGAAAAATAAAGGATGAGTGATTTTATAACAAACAGTTCTTGTAAAACAACACCTCATAAGATAAATTAATTAGGAGGCTATGTAATACACATGGGGAGCGGATATGGTTAAAAAAATCCATGTCCGCTCCCAATGTGGAGCATATGGTCTCCTAATGGAGGTATCTTAACAGAATTTTTCTCTAAGAACTGCTTGTTACTCAGTTGCTCAACCTCTCTTTTTTCGAAGAGAGTAGGGATAGGCGGATATGGCTAGGACAGGACAAGTGGTTAACTAATCGCTCTCGCTACGCCCCGTGAGGATGGGACGGGTGGAAGGGAGGACTCAGACTACGAACAGGAATCCATAAATCGATTGAAAGGTCAATCTATGAAAACCGTTCGCACAGGGAATTGAACCCGAGACATCCGTAATGTAGCCAGCGACGCTACCAACTGCGCCACGGACAAGTAAAATGCTATAAGCAAATTTTGACAAATGTTCTGGACTGAGATATATTTCTTTATTCGTCTTACATATTACAATTTAATAGAATATTAAAATGAAATCGATAGACTTGATTTTAATTTTGAATAACTAGGAAGTTGTTATAAGTAAAATTATTAATTAAAAATAATAATCAAATCTATATCGTCACCCTAGCTTCTTAAGTGAATTGCAGCTACAACTGAAGTGCATTACGTTTCAATGCAGCTGTAGTTAAAGTCAACACATCGAGTCTACATAAGTATTATGCAGTAATGAAATTATTATCAATTACACTATTACGTCATTATTTTCCATGATTTTTTATTTCTATCACCACTTCATTATACTTCAATGTTTTTGATGCCAGTTTTTTATCTTCTTGTTTGATCTTCTTACACTTTATAAGGCATACAAGTATCTACAAAAGTAATTGTATTATAATGTGTTATATGAGATGGTAGGACATTAGATTGCTACTGTCAAAGTTATTTACAATGCATAAAAAATACAGATATACAGAGAATATGTCATATAAAATTTATAATATATACACATAATGAATATTATCCATAATAGAGCTCTGCACGGGCGAAAATTGTATAAAATTACCCGAACCCGACCCGAAGGCCATATTTATTTTTCTCAGCACAAAAAAAACCCGATTTTTTTTTCAATAATGAATTTCATGTTTCAACGGATCAATTTCATTTATTAATTATAAATTTTCTAGTACAAAAAAACTTTCAAACATTTAATACCACTAGAAAGTAGAGACTGACTAATCACACTTCATTTTTATAAGAACGAGTAGTATAAATACTGATCATTCGTAAATAAAGAAAGAAAGCATTGTTTCAGATTTAGCTTCGATTAGCTCACAGAATTTTATGGGTTTCGAAGGTCATCTTCCCGACGAAAAAATATGATTGCGCCATACTTTTCAAACAATATACAAATATTTCCATCGATATTCATAAAAAATGTGAAATAAATTATTGAAGTTGTGTTATGAATAGTATTGCCGTATGGCTGACTCATGACCCGAATATAGTCGGAAATATTTTTCTGAAAATTAAATCTCTTACTTGGGCCGGGGCCTAGCCCGAATATAAACTGCATTTACACGCCCGAACCCGGGCCACGGGCTGAGCGGGATAAAGGCCCTCGCAGACCTCTAACACATAAATATGAGAGTATATGAGTAAGTCTATAGATCGACTTTTTAAAAAAATGATCAACGTTGCGTTGATTGTGTCATAGTTGTGACTTCTAGGATATAAGTCTATGATGGGCCTGGGCCATGAGGCCCGACACATATATTATGTGAGCAAACCTTTTCTATCATGAATCTCGTTAAAAACTATGATCAAGCATGAATCATTGCCACAGATCAACAGTGTCATTTCAGTTCTCTAGCGGTGAGTTGACGAACTCTAGAAATTACGTTTTTTTAGATGGTAGAGTTTTGTATTTGGAATCTAGCAACATGTTCATCTCGAACGTGTCATTTTTTGAATTGCAACACTTTTCTTGCGGGGGGCAAAATGTTGAATTACAATTTAACCCTTACAGCGCGAGCCGTTTTCGCACGAATTTAATTTATCAATTGATCTGTTAAATCGCTTACTGTGGCTAAAAATAGATAAATTTCAACAACAAAAGATGGAGAAATATATATTAGTTATCTCAAATACATCAAGAAATAAATTAAACTCGTCGCATTCTCGTTAAAATAAATCAAATAAAATGAAGAAGCTGAAAAATATTTTATCTGCGGCTTTGGAAATGGCTACAGCCAGTATTTATATACACCGCCAACACGCACACAAGCACGCGCGTAGCTGTATAAGTATGTGTAATATATAGGGCTGACGATTAATGCTGCGTATCAAACCTGAAATCCTAAAGACTGAATATCGAGAGCTCTTTTCAAAAATGTATTCATAATCTGTTGCCTGATTCCTCTGCTTAAGGATTTGAGCTATTTTTTAAAGCATAATTCACAAGTTTTACTTTCTAGTATGGCCGGAAATACGAGATAAACTCTTGGACATGTAAACATGTCCAGCACGTTCATCGGGTCAAAGCTTAGCATCTAACTTCAATTGGTTAAATACCTTCTTTTAAAACACTTAGATATAACTCAATTGATCCCGATATCGGATCAGATATAAGTACAAAAGTATGCAGAGAAAAATTTATTACATTCCATTTTTATATATAGGTATCTACGATAATCGTAGAGAAGAAGATCTACGGCGTAGACTCGCAGTGGATAGAGGTAGCAGAAAGTAAATTGTACAGCGAATAAATGCAGCTGAGTCATAAATACAGGCGCGTGTTCGAATCCCAGGCGGGTACTGAGACGAATAGGTCCCATTTCCAGATCTCTACGCTGAATTATGTAATCTTATGAATTTTGTAGGCAAGCCTGTCTATGTAATGGCCTAATTCAAGGTCAATTTCTTGATTTAAGATTTTATTTTGTAGAAAGATTCTGTATTTACGTTTTATTTGATCTGTTTTAGAAAATTGTTTCTTTCATATAGGGATATAGACTAATCCTACGCAAAACCTTAATTCTTTTCTTTTATAAGATATTTTGAACGATGATACTCGATCAAAGTGATTTAAATATTTTGTGTTGCTTCAATATAGCCTTGTTTCATAGTTGATTAAATGTGTCGTATAATACCTTTATAGAAAAGAATTCTTTTAGAAATCCTTACGTCTCGACGGCAAAATAGACCGATCGAATCGAGGGAATTCATAACCACTAGTTTTATCTTTATATCCTCACTTTTTGAGAAAATTGTAAAAATTGCATGTTTTGAAGCATTTAGCTTATTAAGGATAGACAAAAATGCGTCGCAGGCGAATTATTTTTACTTTTCCATTTGTGGTAAACTGCTGCTTCTTTTTTAAACTTTGACACAATTTTCATTCATCAGACTCCAAACTTTGTCATATTTAATACAAATTATTTAGCTGAAAACGGAAAGGAAAAAAACATTAATTATTTCGTCATAAAAAATATTCATATTTATAGGGTGTGAATTGAAAAATTGCAATACTCTCGAGATAACCGTCTTGAGGGCTCGAAGGGAAGAATAAGTGGATATAAAAAAAGATATCTCTATATAAGTCTTTGTCATAATTGATTTGGTTGTATAATAAATACAACAGGCTTAAAGAAACCGCATTTGGTGTAAAATTTTATTATTTGAACACAATCTTTCATTTTAAATTGGCACAGCAACTGCAAATAAACAATAAGACGTTATAAAAGTACGCTTGTTCGTTTTTTAATGGCTTCTGAACTTTTATGAGGTCCGTTTAGATGGCTCGCCTCAAAGGAAACACATAAAATGGTAATATATATCACCGGTAAATAAAAACGGCGGTGAATTACAGGGCGGCACTGGAATGTATCGCTTTTATAAGAAAAATATCGAAAGAAAGCACAGTTGTGCAGATAATTAAAAAAGGATCATTAATTCAAAATTAAAATTGATAACTTAGTTATTACATTGGCTGTGTTACCAAGCTTTTTTAAGAAGCATCGTCAGACTAACTGTATCGCAAAGTTATTTATTTCTAAAGTAAACAATGATTCTAATACCTTAATTAATTATGAAGGGTAAGGTGGGTTTGTTTCCTTAAACCTGGGGGGTTGGGGGGGGGGGATGAAGTAAAAGACAAACGATTGTAGTACTAATTACCATGACACTATTAATTACAAAATGAATTACTAGTGCTAGGTGAAAATCCCAAGTGAAATAAATTTAATAGTAGTGAGCCATTTGCCCTATCATTAACATCATCTTCATTGAATCTTCTTTCTTTCAGTCGGCCTCTACGGCAGGGACGGCTTTTGCAAAGGAGCAAATTGTGCAATGCACTCCCATGAGTCCCATGTACATATTCTATTAATAAATAATATTCAAACATATTAATTATACTAATTCACTCATTTTAAATTTCCCGCTTGTTCCCGATAGGAAAATATTACAAAAAAAGAAATTGTTCCGCGCCAATTCAGAACACGCATGAAAGTCGGTTGATGACGCGTAAGGAGAGCATAACACGCTGTGCACTCCCAACCGAGACACAGACGGTTAAATTTAGTATGGTATTTGTGACGTCATGCCAGTATGAACCACGTGACACATAATTTTTGTATGCAAAAGTTGGTCGACGTTGGAGCATTGCACTCCCTATAAGCTAAAATTTTGGGACCGAAAGAACGAATGAAATGAACGAAACGAGCGTTACGATGAGTTATCGACATGCTTGCAATAGGTAGTTGTACGGATTTTTACCTTTGATTTCAATATAATTCCCTAACTACACCTACAATAATAATAATATATACCTACAATGATAACTTTCTGATTGATCAATAATATTTATAACATTATAGCTATGATTGTGTTTCACAGTTAAGGAGTTTTTTTTCAATATTTAAGATAAGACAGCTTAAAATGTTTTTAAGGGCTGGCTACAGGTATTTCATAATGTTCAACTGTGTATTCGGCTCGGTCTTATAATATGCATTCTTCTAATATTTGTATACTTCAATAATGAATTCTATAAATTACTTACCCCATTATATTATCCACTATGTAATATAGTAAGCGATAATATATTGGATCAAACCAAAAACCATTTCATTTGCCAAGGTCATTTAATTACAGTTAAATTGACTTCCAGTGAAAAATTTCCGGGTTAACACAGAATTTTTCCAATTGCAGAGTTTAATGTCAACTTAAAAATACGATTTCATGGTAGAATTAATCTTTCACGAATAAAATCGTACAATCCAATGTCGGAATTTAAGGTTAGCAACATCCAAGAAGAGGAGGATGGATTTCTTACACAAATAGGTGAATCTTTTTTTGCACCCCCTTAAATTCTTGTCACCGGCCGCCACTGCTCTACGGTCTAGGGTAAAGACCTATCATTCAGATGGTTTTTAGGCTCAAGCCCGTACTCAAGAGTAATTTAAAAAAAGTCATAGAATATATATCATGTACCTAATTGAAAAGAAAATCTAAATATCTGACGCCATCGCCATTATGAGCTGTAATGACAACTTTTATTATTTGTAATAAAACGTATATTTATAATATTTTTTCACATATCTTTTCAAAAAAACTATATCCCTAGTTATTTTGGGATTTAGTTTTGATGATGTCATGAAGGCGAAACAAACTAGTGTCTAACCGCTCTATCTAGAATTCCACGTCATAGCGCTGCGAACGGCGAGATTATTACGTCAAATGCTTTTTTCGGTCCGCCTGTGTTGCCAGCGTTCTATCCCAAAAATAATATTTATTAAATAATACTTTAAAATAATTATAGTAATATATTATATGAAATGCTACAAAATAATCATAGTAATACATTTTATGTATAATACTTTTAAATAAAATATTCCTAAACAATAGTATTTAAAAAATATATTTAAGAAAAATGATTCTTTTTCTTAAGCATATTCGCTCACTATAGTATATGGCCACCATTTATTTATTTGCTTGTGTGGTGTGGTATGGTGCATTGTCCATAACAACTATGGCGAATAGATGCGATGGGTCGGCGTTACTTCCAGGAACGACCGTGATGACGTTTATGTCCTGCTATCGTGGTGGCACTGTATGAACTATATCTTATAATTCTTGTAGAACTAAATACAAGATAGTTCTACCAAGTAAATGTCAATTCAATCACTATTTGGTTGAATATATCTTATCTTTTTCTTTATCAATTATTCTTCAACTATGCATCTTAAATAAATTGTTTATTGATTGGATTGACATTTTTTTGTAGAATTCCATTATAAAAAGATAAAAATATCAAAGTATTTAGTTTCACAATATTTATGCGGATTGATTGATTGTAGGGCGTCACGCTGTAGTTCTGACGATGGTGTGAAGCCGAAATAGTTATCGACCAATTCGTTTGAATTGTTGTTATGTATCTTGAAAGTGTAGGCGGTGTTTAAATCTGTTTGAATTAATTTATTAACGTTACAATTGTTAACGTTATATCGTCGAAATTGATAATGGATGTCATTTTTTTTGTAAATGTCGATGATTTGGCATTTTCGCGACTTTTCTCGATTCGGCTCTTTCGAGATCACCCGTCGATACCATCCCCAAATTGCGGAAACCGAACGAATTATTTATTTGACCAAGCGAAAGCAATAGCAAGGCCTATCCGTTTTATCTGATAACAAACAATTCGACAGAGAAAAGGACAAAAATTTCCAACTCCAGTCATACGAAACTAAGATGAAAAAAATGTTTATATGATCATGAACATTATTCTGAACAAGATCTGCGAATGATTTGTAAAATTACATTATAAATAATAATCCTTTTGGCATACAAATCATAATGATGAGTTATAGTAAGTTGTGTCACTTTTGCCAAAACAAATAAACAAATAACAAAACGTCTTAGTACTGTTTTTTCAATGTCATTATATGACTTTATGCGTTCAACCAGCATTTAGTGCTTTCAATTGCACACATTTTGACATCTAAAACAGATTTTTTTCTATGTTCGTTCCCAGCGTGGAGCATATGGTCTCCGAATGGAGGTATCTTAACAGAATTTTTCTATGAAAACTGCTTGTTACTCAGTTGCTCAGTTGCTCAACTAGTGGTTAGCTAACGCCCCTTGAGTATTGCATGGGTGGGAAGGAGTTTAAGACATCACAAAAACTCAATTTATGAAAACCGTCCACACCGGGAATTGAAACCGAAAAATTTGTTACGACGCTACCAAATGCGCCACGGACACCGACGAAACAGATAATCATCAAAAACTGATGTAATGCGTTCTGTTAGTGTATACTCGAAATAAAGTACATCGTAACATGTTTAGATATCAACATTACTAATGCGACAAAATTAGTAAATCCTTTCTTATTTATTATTTATTTATAATATAATAGAAATTGTGCCTTAAATATAATTTACTATAATTAACAGTTTTACAATAAAGGACGGCGAATCAATATAACATAATTTTATGTTCAATTAAATTTGTGATTAGTGGTGTGCTACACTATAAGTTAACAAGGGGCTCGTTTAATGCAAAAGCTATTAGCCGTGTTTTGGAGAAAGGGCAGAATTTTTATCACTCTTATACAATTTTACAGAATTGAAGCAACGGAATGTTACTTAATACATATTGTGAATCAATACGCAATATGCCGTAAAATAATAAAAATTAATAGCTTCCACAACGCTTTCTCATAACATATTTTAGTATAAAGCACACCACGTTCACAGCAAACTGAGCTAACTAAGCAAACGGAAGAACACGTAAGTTTTATTTAGTTGACTCTACACGCCGTGTAACTTTGCACTCCGGCTCTAAGGTTCGGCTTTAGGATTTAAAATCGCGGGATCCATACACACTAAAACACTGACACGCTCTGTGTAGTATAAAGAAAGCGTATCAGTGTAGTAAAAACTGCAAATTTATACGGCGTATACTCTACAAAGCAACAAATATTAAGAACTGTCCTTCTAAAAACTGTGCACAATTACGGTTAAAGGGAAAAAGTGCATGTGTGAAGTGTAATAAAATGCTCAAAGTGTTCAAAGTATCGTTCACAAAAATATTGCGTTAAGTATCTAGGAACAACAGGAAGCAATATAATATATCGAATAGGGGACGAAATAGGAAGAATTTTTAGACTTGCAACTGGAAAAATTGATAGATCTATCGATAGAGAACATACGTACATCAAAAACTTATTTTGTTAAAAAATCACCAGGAGCGTGTTTAGCTACTCAGCGACTCATATCAAACATCGGCGATTTTATGCATTGTTAGATTATAAACCAAAAAAAGCAATTATTAAACCAAAATAAATCTATTTTAAAGGTTAGCAATATCTTGTATTTCATAATGCATTTAAACCATCTATAGAAATTGCAGCTAAGTATTGATTTGATATGATACCATATTTTTTTTAAATTTAAGAACGGGCTCGCGCGTGCCATCTGAACCCAATCAAGCCCACCCCTGTTTGTGATGATTGAAAACTAAGAAATAAAATTGTATATTTAAAATATGACTTGAAATCTAACAATATTATTTGGGATCTACCTACGTTGTTTCTGATCAAAAATGCTTTCAACGCGTCAAAACAGCTTGACTTATTCATTTAGTAACGTCAAATGCCATATAATGTATCCATAAATAATAATAAAGAATCATAAATATCATCTGTAGATGGAGGCATAGATGATGAGATTGCTTGAAAAGCCAAGCTAGCATGGAGTGCATTCGGGTCCAATATGTACTACCAGTGTTAACGTATGTTTGCGAAACATGGACTCTCAATACTCGCAATGCGGCATGGAAAGGTGCATGTTGGGCATAACGCGTAAGGACCGGAGAAAAAAATCAATGGATAAAAGCAAACAAACAAGAGTGAGAGATGTGATAGAGGTCACCAAATTGATGAAATGGCGATGGGCTGGACATGTCGCACGGCGAACGGACAACCGCTGGACAAATGTAGTCATTCAGTGGTACCCGAGGGGCACACAGGGTCGCCCCAAAACCCACTGGATTGACGAACTTGTCAGGTTTGATGGCAGTACGTGGCAGCGAAAAGCATGGAACCGAGAAGAGTGGGGGGAGTTAGGGGAGTGAAAAATATTTTACAAAAGTATATTGCCTCACAATTATTTCTCCTTACAGTTGCTATTAAAAGTAGTCCAAGTGTAGATAATAATACTAAGAAATGTGTTTCCTAATACATATTAAAACAACTCAAGAGAAATACTAAATTACTATCTATTTTCAGCTATTATCTATATATATTATTATTAACGAAAATAAGTAATATTATTTTCTGATATCAAGTGAAAGGTTAGTGACGCAAATATTTTGTCAAAACTGTTCTCTATCACTATACATTTTTATTGAAGTGTAAGCAACTGATTGGACATATTGGCTAAATAATTGCTATTTCAAAGAATCAAGGTCACTTGACCTTAGTCAGAATTGCCTCTTGACCAGAAAGATTGATTCAGGAGTTGCTTTACTCTAAAATAAATCCACTTGATGGACCTTGCGTTTGGTTGATGGAACTTTCAAATTAAAAAGACTGGTTTTATTTGACATTTTTTTCATTAACTCTACCATTACATTGTAATACTTCACAGTAATATGTTGTTACAAAGAAGATTTTCAATACACTTGAACCGATTAGGGATAGCTGGAGCAACTTTTAACTCAATGCGGAAAGTCTGGGACTCACGGTTGTACTCGGTCAGAACTAAGTGCCACTTATTCAACGCATGCATCCTGACAGTGTTGCTTTACGGTTGCGAGTCATGGCACCTCACCAAGGCACAGGGTAACCGTATACTGTGCTTTGAAAACAGATGTTTGCGGCGAATACTAGGGGTACGGTGGTTTGATTTTGTCAGGAACTCGGAGGTAAGAGAGCGGACGGACCAGCCTCTTATTACGTCCAAAATAAAAAAGCGACGATGGACACGTGCTGCGGATGCCCCAGGGGAGCCTGAATCCTGCCTGTCTCTTCTACCAACCAGGTGGATTCCGTCGCCCTGGAAGGCCGCTGATGACCATCCATAGGATGTATTCGGCGGAGCTACGGGACGCTGGGATGACCTGGGAGGAGGCGAGGAGGCTGGCGGGAGACAGAGTAGCTTGGAGGAACCGCGTGATGGCCATATGCTCCGAATAGGGAGCGGATATGGTTAAAAAAAAAAAAAAATGCTAGTATCCAGGGATTCCAACTTGAATATTCGAATATTCAAAATCCGAATATATTTGGCCCCTTTTTAACTATTCGATATTCGAATTTTCAACAAACTATTCCAATACTATTCGTAATAATTTTTAATTAACTATTTTACAAAATCAACGAAAGGTCACAACACAATTTATCCAGATTTCAAGAACAATAATTGATACGGCAGATAGAGTTTTTTTTTGTATTCACCCAACCGGGCGCTTTCAGTATCATATATGATAATACTTCAGTTTGACGAATTACTCGGGACTGAAACAAAATCCCATAGCGTAATTTCATTGATTGAAGAAATACCGTTGTAGTAATCCGACATAGCTGCAAACTTTAAATATTGTTGTACAATCGAATAGTATTTGAATGTGCAATTATATTGTACATATTGACAGTCCGTATCTCATCTTTAATAAAATATTGTATGTAAATCAGTGGTTTAAAATTTGACTTAATTTGATTTTTAATATAGATGAGCTCGTTTTTTACTAGTAAATTATTATTTTATAGTATATCATGTTACGTTATTATTTATTCAAATATAATTTTTAATATTATTTTCATACTTCAGAAACTATTCGAATAGTTTCTGTTTTACTATTCGATATAGTTGAGAATGACGAATAGTTGGAATCCCTACTAGACACTTTATTACTAGAAAAATAACTTGGCCCAACATCCAACGTGTGGGATATTGCGAGGAGTTTGTGTAAATATGAAATTGTCATACACTTAGCCTATGTAACCTCATGGTAAAAACTCCATTTAGTGATCGTAAAGTCCCTGGATCAACTTATGTCAAAGTTGTATATTATCAGTGTTAACTTTTTTCATTTCCATCTAATCTATGATCGTGTTCGTGGATATTAGTTAATCTTGCATGATTATTTTAAATGCTCATACAATTTTCTCAAATATTTTGATATTAAGTATACGTGAAGGATTCAGGCATATTGTTAACATGTAAAAATTTTTTTTAATTGAAAATATTATAAATATTTTAATTTTCCAATGTGGATTGACAACAAAGCAAAACTGTTCTGAGTATTAACGTCTTGTTATGTGTAAAAGATTTGTTCGAATATTGAATAATAAACATTTGACAACTTTTAAAGTGTTAACTGTCAATTCTTGGTGGAAAGACATTATATTTTAAAAAATGAAACACAATTCATTTGTACTACTTCCACATATTTATAATGACCAGGACCGGTTTCGCTCATCACCAGCATTATCAACTGTTAAAAAAACAAACATAACAGGCTTATTTTTATAAAATTGAGTGTAAAAATGAAGGTATATAAAACTGATGGTTCTAGTATACCTTCATTTTTACACTCAATTTTATATAAATATGTCTGTTATGTTTGTATTTATAACAGTTGATAATGCTCGTGATGAAAGAAACCGATCCTGATCATTATAAATATGTGGAAGTAGTACAAATGAATTGTGCTTCATTTTTGAAAACATTTGATATTCGAACAATTTATGTATTTTAGGTACACAATACCAAAGAATATTATACAATTGTATGATGATAAAGTTGTCGTTAGATGTCAAATCCGCGGTAAAGTGGTCAACGTTGTTGGGTTCGATTACAGATGTCTCGGGCCCAAGTCCCGATGCGGACAGTATCATAAATACATTGATTTTTCAATCGAATTTTGGATTTCTGTTCGTAGGCATGGATGTTTGCGATGTCTAGAATTCCCTCCCACCGATCGTATCCTAAAGACGGGGCGGGGCAGTTAGCTTACGACTAGTTTTGTCCTAGCCCTATTCCGTAAATATCGGATACTCGTACCTTGGCCTCAAAATAATATTTTTCACCGAAAACTACACAAAACTAAATGTCGCAAACTTTCATATCGGTTAAGCACCAACCTACAAAATAAAATTACGCATTTTGTATAAAATAAATAATGGCTGTCTGACATGACAGATTGCGAACTTTTCAAAAAGTACACGAAATGATATGTTTTAGTGTAGAACAAACCAAACCAAGCCTAAACTAACCTAACTATGCACATCATTCCGGGTAGTTTTAGGAGAAAAATATCATTTTTAGGCCAAGTTACGTGATTCCGTTATTTACCCCCTATAATTATATTCCTACTCTTTTTGAAAAGAGAGGTTGAGCAACTTTGTAACAAGCATTTCTCATATAATTCTGAAAAAATTCTGTTGAAATACCTCAATTAGGAGTCCATTTACCTCACATTAGGGAGCGGACATGATAAAAAAGATGATATTACAGTTAGGCGAGAGTGTGCCACTCTACTATAAACTTTACAGCCTATTTGTCATCCTTGTTTTAACTGTAGATACCCTCTTTACTGCTGAAAAAGGTGGTGTTCAATTCTTAAGGTAAATCTGTGACTATTTTCAGTTAGTAACAATATTTCTCATGACGATTTCTTTTTTGAATTATTTTTCGAGAAACAAAATTACTTTCAAGTAGTTAAAATGATGTTCTGTAAGTTTAACAAGGGCTGTGTGAATAATTATTTAAGTAATCGCTTTTTTTGCTTCTCGACAATCCTTTCAAAATCTATTTGTCCTTGACTGATATCAGTCAGTAGGTAAAGGAGAGATTTAGATTCCACACCCGTTTATGTTTCTTTTCTCTAGCAAAAAAACAGGGATGTTGCATTAATTTGTCAAAACCAAAAGACAGGAAACAATAATAATTCCTGCCTTATGTCATAATTGAATAACACAAATCAAAAGGTTTTCATGTTGTTATTGATAGCATTAGATCTAAATAAAACAATATTATAATTCAAAAAATCTCATGTTTCAACTAGAGTCAAACTATTCATTTGTTAGATTGCTATCGATCTATATAAAAATGTTTGTTTGTTTGTCCTCTTTGCGTTTCTTTACGATTCATCCGATTTCGATGAAACTTTGGTGAATTGTTGTGCGCACACCCGTAAAGGTTTCTATAGAAAAAAATAAAATCTATAATCTAAAAAAAATCAAGTACGTACAAACAGCGACATCTCGGAAAAACCTTCTGCTTTATTCTAGTGCGCACCAGACGAACACAAAAATATTGTGGATCCAAAAGCACTTAAATAAAGAGAATTAAAACACGAACCGTTTCTTTCTTTGGGTGGCATTGCAACGCATGCCGGGTACTCACTAGTTTGTTTATAAAGTGACAGAATTACATAGTTGTAATGTAAGTCAGAACTTAATATAAACGAAATTGGTTACTTTTAAGGTGTGAACTGTCAATTCATGCTGAAAAAGTATTATATTTTAAAAATAAAACACAATTAGTTTTCTACTACTTACACATGTTTACAACGTTCACGACCGGTTTCTACCATAACGAGTGTTATCAACTGATGACTAAAGGTTCGGCTTCTGTAGTCTAGTGGTAAGAGCTTTGCAGTAGCGGTGGTTCAAAAGATGTTTTTTTTCCCATCGGCAGGAGTAGAATTTGAGTCCTGCATTGCACAATCCACTGACGGTTTTTTTCATTCCGCAGTCTGTTGGCTTCCAAAGGATGTGAGGATAGAGAAAGAATTATAATCACTGCGAGATGGAGGATGTGAAAGAAAGACGCAGGGGTCTATAACTATTGCGTATCTGTATTTATTATATTTGTAAATTAATTAGCCACGTAATTTTACGTACTGTGGAAGCTAATCTTTTGCATAAGCGAACTATTGTTCGACAATATAATATCGAAAACCACTCTGATTCGCAAACTGTAGGTTTTGGAAACATATTGTTAGCCATTCATTAATATTCAAACACTTTTAACTATCTATAACATCTTCTATTTTCTTTCGTAATATTACACGGATGAAATATAAATGGCCGGAAGAGAATTGTTCATTTTAAAGATATGACTCTTGTAATAATTAGTTTAAATGATTAAATGATCTTCCATTAGTAAAAAACCAGCTTTATAAATAAAATTTTGTTATTTACCAGTTAAAGTATGAATTTGAATTGTGACGTTATAACTTGATAACGATAGTAAATTAATTATTGACTCATTTACAATTTAAATACGTAGTTTATGAAAAATATCATTAATTTTCATAATAATTAATATTAAGAGAAATCTGAAGTTGTTGTGAAATTCTGGTTAGCTACAATTTTGTAAACGTATCAGTCAATTTCACTATTCTATATAATAAATACTATTACTTCGAGATACCGACTGAGAGTGCTTGGTGGAATTTCAATATCTAAATTTGATATTGAACTTGCTGAGATTTGAACCAGGAACCATCTGATTGTTAGGGATGAGCTCTTACCACTAGACCACAGAGGACGACAATGGACTATTGGAGGTGTTTTATCAGATTTTTCTATGAAAACTGCTTGTTACTCAGTTGCTAAACCTCTCTTTTTTCGAAGAGAGTAGGGATATAAGGATAGGGCTAGGACAGGACTAGTGGTTAGCTAATCGCTCTCGCTACGACCAGTGAGGATCGTATAGGTAGGAGGAAGGAGTTTTAGACATCACAAACACTCAGTTTACGAACGGAAATCAATAAATCGATTGAGAGATCAATTTATGAAACTTTCCGCACCGGGAATTAAACCCGTGACATCCGTAACCATAGCCAACGATGCTGCCAACCGCGCCACGGACGCCGACTTTATGAATTAAAGATTAACATATAAATATTTGATTTGAGCTAGTTCATGAACCACGCAGTAGCAACCTCTGGCGTAGAGGTTTTTTTACCTGCTGTGCAGCTAGTGTCAACATCAGCTGTTTCCTTCAACCCAAAGGCATCCAGAACCACAATAAATGAACAATTGAAATAAAATCGTCTTTTAAGACATCATACATAATGTTAAAACACATATTGTAACGCCTAATTACCTGCTCAAGAACGGTGAAATATGAAGTTCTATCACTGACTCCAAGTGTTATTCAAAATTATTCGATCATCACTACAAAGATATTTTTTACCATTTCCGCTCCCAATGTGGAGCATATGAACTCCTAATGGAGTTATCTCAACAGAAGTTTTCTACGGCAACTGCTTGTTACTCAGATGCTTAAGCTCTATTTTTTTTTGAAGAGAGAAGAGAGACACGACTAGGGGTTAGCTAATCTATCTCGCTATGCCCCATTTTTAGGATCGAATGGGTGGGTAGGAAGGAATTTTAGACATCACAAAAATCCATGCCTACGAACAAAAATCCGTAAATCGATTAAAAAATCAATTTGAACCCGAGACAAATAAATACAACAAATAATAACTAAATATTTTAATATTTTATCCTAGAGTATTTGATTTATGTTGATCATTTCAATATTGGTTTTCTCATTGTCTCAATAAATAACCCATTATTTAGAGATGTCTGAGTAATGAATTGGACGATCAATATACCATTTTCTTTTGGCCAAGGCAGGTTTGAATCTACTTAATACAAAGCAAACACGGTGGTTGTCAATTGTCAATATCGGCTTATTTTTATGTATTGGTAAAAATTACGTCAATTTAAACATACTCAATACTCACACGGTCACGTCACATGCCCAATTTCCCAACTCCACCCCTGTCCATAGTGGGCGCCGAACGTCCCCATAAATATTATTTTATTAAGGCGGTCAGCTGGTGGTCGCAGGCTGGCACGTGATAATGGGACACACGGCTTAGATGGTCAACCCTTCTTTAAACAGAAGAAAAAAAGGTAAGATGGGTCTGTTGATAAAGTTAAAGGAATTTAAAATTTCATTGGGTGGATAATTGTGTCGCTAGTTATGTAACGTCTTTCTTTGTCAAGGTAATGAAACGTGTTTTCACGTAATAGGTATACAGAGAGACGGTCAACGCTCTTGTGCGTTTGTCCTATTCGGTTGCAGGATTCTCGATTAGGAATTCAATTCCAAATGTTGTACTATTTAAGAGATTAGTTTAGGTTTAGGATGATATTTTTAAGCGACGATTATGTGAATCCGGAGAGATGTTTTTAAATCGGGACGTGACGACAGAATGTAGGTCCTTTTCTATGGTTGTCCATTTATACTTTCGTCAGGCGGTATTGTTTTCTGCATTAACGATCACTTGAATTGAAAAAACCTAAATTTTATATTGACTTTGCTGGTAATTGATCGCTAGGGCAAACACTTACCACTAAACCACAGAGGCCGACGAACATTATGTCTATATTGATTACTCGCCTCACTCGCTTGGACAATTAAACGAGTTGATATTTTAATCGGTTTATGGATTCGTGATCAAAAAGTGCTGATGAATATGATATTTATATACTCTCCCATTCGCAAGTCCCACCTATTCGATACTAAAAATAGATGCTGTGCGCGTGGTTTTGTCATTTAAACATTCCAATGTTGAGTAAATGACTTCCTAATGGAGGTATCTAAACAGAAATTTTCTACGAAAGCTGCATGTTACTCAGTTGCTCAACTTTCCCTTTTTGAAAAGAGTAGAGATAGAAGAATAGGGCTAAGACAGAACTAGTAGTTAAGACAGAATTGTAGTTAGGATTGGATTTACGGGAGGGACTTTTTAGACATCACAAAAATCCATGCCTTAGAACAGAAATCTATAAACGAGTGAAATATTAATTCACGAAACTGTCCGTACTACGAATCGAGCCCGAGATATCCGTAACCGAAGTCAAGGACGTTGACCACTGCGCCACGGACTCGATCTTGATTTATTTTGCTTATTTTCAAATTTTTTGTACGTAAAGTGAAATTTACACAATGAAATACATGCGGACTCGAGTTTTGCAAAGCAATAGATTATTTATCGTATAAAAACTGTGATCCCTCCATTAAGAGTTCATTTGCTCCACATTGGGAGCGGAGATGGTAAAAAAAAAGCAAGATTGCAGTGATTTTATCAAACTCATTTCAATTTAAAAATTTCTAAATCAATCAGATATGCGATTGTCTAATAAAAACATACATTACTACCAGCTTCACAAGTAATGAATAGATAACATCATTTGCGTAAAGTATTTGATATAAAAAAAACAGTCAATGTAAAATTTACTATTGTCCAACCAACACAAAGGATACAATATCCCTTTGCTTAAATCAAAACTATTGAAGAGAAACTGCTATTAAGAGTTCACAGACCTTCTATTCATTTACTATATTATTCGAAATAGTAAAAGACCTGGAACAAAAATAGAAATGACTCTTAAAAAAGTAGGGCGAATTCATATAGAGCCTTTGTTTGCAGGCTTAAATCACGTATGGGGTCAATAGTTTCAAAACGAAAAGCATGCTATTAATGATATTTCTCAAACTAAGTCATTAAGCATTTCATGACCATTATTGCGAAAAATGTAAGCCGTTGAACACGAATTAACGATGGTTTCAATCTAAAGCATAGTTTTCAGTTTAATATTTCAGTGTTAGGCATCGGTATTTGTGCTGTCTTTTATCCTCGAGTTGATCTCGAATGAATTTAAAATTTCTACCGATCTAATGGGATTTGAATTTTTTAAATAACTCACTCCTTGGCTATTATAACAAGCTGTAATGACAATTATTCATTGATTCAATATGATCATAGTCGTATTTTATGATTTCCGCCTGAAAATTGGAGCATGTGACTTTTTAATGGAGGTATCTCAAAAGAAGTTCTTACTGCGATATCTGCTTGTTAGTTAGTTACTCAACCTTCTTTCTTCGAAGAGAGTAGGGATAGAAGAATAGGGCTAGAACAGGGGTAGTGGTTAAATAATCGCTATCGCTACGCCCCGTTTTTGGGGTTTGTATAGCTGAGAGGGAATTCAAACCAGTGAGATCCGTAATGGAAGCCAACGACTTTGACCACTGCACCACGAACACGACGATATAACCTTTATTTAATTAATATAATCATTGAAAATATGATCATAGTTTTTATGAATATTATGATCATATTTATTTGGCCAACATCTTAATGCAACATATTATTACACATCTCAAAGTTTTAATCACTTCCTAGATAATTTTACTGATACTACGAAATTTTCCACAGTGGCATGAAAAAAATGTTTATTATATATCAATTAAGACTAAAATGAAAACAGGAAATATTAAAAAAATAGCTGTTTTAATTTATTTCGCAACATAGTCCAGTTATACCTTTTTAACAATGAAGCTTTGTTTGAAAATAAAAATTTTCATTTTTTTTTGTCTGACATAACAGATCAATTTTCTTTCTTCATATTTTTCATATTAAAATTTTAATGAGAATCGCAATAGAAAAAAATTGTTCGGCAACCCATGGAAGTGTCTGTCGCATCACATAAGCTTTGATCAGATTTTTGTGCAAACTGTGTCATAGTTTCCCGATTACACTGTCAAAATTGAGGCGCTGATTCGCAAAACACGCTCCCGAAGGTTTTTAGAGTTTTGAGTAAATCACTATAAACTGTTATGGGCAGTATTTTTTAAAGTACAATTAAGTTTTTTGTATCTTCCAGTGTGTAAGGAAGAGTAAAATATTCTTTTACTTTGACTTTTTTTGGAGCGCGTCGACAGAGTAAAACGAGGATCAAGATCGTGTAAAAAAATTACATTTTTAAAATTTTTAATTTAAGGAGAAATTATATACGTAGATTAAAAACTTATTTTATTGAAAAAATACCAGGAGCGTGTTTAGCGACTCATATATTTCACATTATTCAGAGCCGAACATTTTTATTCTAGGTATGATACCGTGGTTTGTATCTTGAAAATTTTGTGGGCTGTGGAATGAAAATTTTTGAGAGGCATTGTATTATACCACCAAGAATCTGTTCCAAATACATTTAAGTTTCCAACCCAAGTCATTTCGGTGTCCTTCAGCTCTGCCGTATACATACTATGGATGGTTATCAGTTGTAACGACGTACTTCCAAGTTTATCTAACAGTATTATAGAGGTAATGACTGCCGATAATCTTAATTATTAATTAACGCCATGATTTATCGGACTACTCATTACATAAAGCCAATTATATGACACGCCTGATATTTTTGCTAACATTTATTTTTTTCTTGTAAGGTTGGAATGATCCAAGAACGGCATTCGAACACTTTTAATATCGCAATGCTCTGAATAATTTCTAACTAATGTTACCTATCCGAACCGGTTTATGGCAATTAAAAAGCCATCGGTTGCTAACCGACGACGGCCTACAGCGAAAATTAGAAAGTGTCCAGCTGGACGGGTTTATTATAGACAGCAAGGGGTGCAACCTACAGTGGTTGAGGTTTGATCTTCAGTTTGGCAGAGGTGGTCATTGGGGCTGACCAGCGTCGCAAGTGATTATAGATTGTTTTTGTTTGTTTTGAAATTGGACTTAATTTAAAATCGTTGTTGTGTCAATTGCATTATAACTTAAAGGTAAATTCATGTGTTAGTAAATGTAAATGTAGACGCAATTTTATTTAATAAACCACTGTATCTTCGTTAATTAAATAAGAGATGAACTGGATTTGAAATGGTGTTTGCTTGAGATCCCAGACCTCCCGGACGTTTATACCCAACCATTCGCCTCTCTTCGATTCGGGTCTTTTCATATAATATAAATAATTGACAGATCTATCGATAGAGCATATTCTTACTTTAAAAACATTTTTTTTTGAAATATTACCAGGAGCGTGTTCGACGACTCTGCGACTCAATTTATCTATACCAAATTTACATGATATATTAATATGGCGTGATACAAATCTCTGCAGTGTTCGAAAGCATGAAGAAAATCATAATGAATTATGACTAGTTTTGAAGAAGTGATTCAATATCACATTGTCAAACAGTCGGCCGGTTTAGATCCCTACGCTCCAGTCATTCAACCGTTTTGACCTATTTCTAAACATTTTTTCCTGCTTCAAAAGAAAATAAATAGGACTCGCTTGAGTTGTCAGTGAGCTGTGCAAAATAGGGACCCATATACATTTCAAGCACTGAAAATAGGGAGCCAATACATATTTCCGACCCAGGAAGAAAATAAACTTCATACACAATATCTTACATTTTTATTGGGTATTTGGTAACTGAGTGTTAAGTAAATTCAACACAAAAAGCCCTTACACACCTTAAAAATATTGATGTTAATTTTTGATTAATCAACAAGATTTCAAATATGGCAATAATATACAAAGGGTTATAAATAATTGCACTTTGTGTTAGATAGTATTCACTTGGTACACTTGAACTTTTATTTCGATAGTTTGCACTTTGGATTAGATAGTATTAACTTAGTACACTAAAACTTTGATTTTAACAGTTACCACTTAGTCACGGATTCTTTTAACGAAATGAGTTAAGTTGTAGTAGATTATGTAAGAGCTAGTCTGGTTTGGTTTGGGTAATGTATTGTAATGCGTGGAACAAAGACAATATAGGCGGCCTAATATAGGGTAGAGTTGCGACAAGTATTTTCATTACATTACAGCTTCATGCAACTATCGATTTCAAAGTGTGATTTTTTATATTGACTGAAAACTATTTTACCTATGTGAAAATATTTTTTCGTAAGTGTAATATATTTCTTCAATGTTAAAATATATTTTATTATTTGGGATCACTTTATTTTGATTGAAAGCATTTGTTTTTTGTGAAATGTTTTTGTTATGAGTGAAAACTATTTTTATGAAAGCGAATATGATTTAAACAAAAGTGCATTTAATTGTAAGCCATATACAATTGGGATCGAGTATGAGGGATTCTACATTTCTGACATAACTCTTCTTCTACGTACTTCTAAGTCGTATTCCTCACATGTGAGGGTTGTGACATTCGCCTACGGCAACAACTCCATTGTCTTTGAAGATTCTTCGCCATTCGCTCCTGCACTTCGCTGCTCTGAGAGCCATTGGTAACGAGAGGCCTGTGGCGTAGTTCACTAGGTTGCTCCAGCGAGTTGGGGCCGTTCTGCGTCCTCTTCTGGCTTCGATCTTCCCTGTGATGACAAGCCTCTCGAGATTGTCTATAGAACTATATATAAAAAAGCTATCTGTAGAGGTCATCTGAAATTTTATAAATCAATTATCACAATATATTATTTTTCACTTTAACAATGTTAACTGTCATTTCCTGGTTGAAAACCAGGATATTTATAAAAATTAAATTTTCTTTTTACGAATGTCACAACTTTATTAAACAGTCCAAAGCGGTTTCTCTCTTCGCTAGCGTTTCCAACTGGTCTGAAATGACCAAAATGATGCCAAACTAACCCAAATGTTTTGATAAAATTTTGAATTTAGAACAAAAAATTTAATCATTTATAAATAATAAAAAGATATACAAAACAATAAATATCTTATTATTAAATTAATTAATTTTTTAATAGTTGTATAACATAAATCAACAATATTTCAGCTAAGAAGTATTTTCAATTCACCAATCAACACAAAGCTTCAAACTGAACGGCTGCGACCAATCCGGTTAGCAATTCTAATTACCATACGTCACACGTAACAAATGGGAACTCCGCATCTATCTGCCCTGCGACATCAAAAATAAACTCTTATTTACAAAAAATGTAAACTCAAAGAGTATTGATTTATATAAATATGAACGCTTCTAAAACCATTTTAATTTTAGAATGGAGCATATTTCGTTGAGCAAAAAGAAAATAGAGTTAAGTCGAGTTATTTGGAAAACGAGTTAAATATTCTAAAATAACCACAATACACACATGCATATAACATAAAAAGGATGAGTCGAGTTGAGTTTCTGAATTGGTAAAATTCATGTTTAAATATCACATTTTTCATCAAATTTCATACAAATGCAAATCTTGTTTTGGCTCTCCTGAAAAGTACCAAATTTAGACTTAGGTGCTCAACCTCTCTTTTTTAGAAGAGAGTAGGGATAGAAGGATAGGGCTAGGACAGGACTAGTGATTAGCTAATCACTCTCGCTACGCCGATTGAGGATCGGATGGGTGGTAGGTAGTTTTACACATCACAAACACTCAGACTACTAACAGAAATCCATAAATCGATTGAAAGATCAATTTATGAAAACCATCCGCACCAAGAATTGAACCCTAGACATCTGTAACCGTTGCCAACGACACTACCAATTCCGCCACGGACGCCTACAGTATACCCTCGACATAATAATAATATAATAAGCATGGTACAGTATACATAAAGCACTTGGAAATTAAATCCATATGTATATTGTCCACTTAGGCTCGTGCGACTAAAATATGTCACTCAAATCAATATTAATATTTTGGAGTGAATTCATCATGGAACATGAATAGTTATAATGAATGCACTTATGATGCAAGCGATATGAAATATCTTAAATGATTATATAATATGCCGTATTCATTTAGTTTTTGAATCGTTTATACAATATCCAGTTTAAAAATAGACATTACAATACATCGGACACTATCTACGTATAATCACATTTGTGTCTAATACGTGATTATATTACTTATTTTGCATTTTCGTTGTCTACGCACTCAGTTCTATGGCTAGGCATCAAACAACAGGGAAAATTAGATCTAACCTTTACACGCCCGTGCGCTCTTTGCAATTCAAGTAGCCCACTGCCCAAGCATTTTTTCGCGCAATTATAGCGTGACACTTAGTTGTCATTAAAATAACTATATCTCAAAAATTAGTCAACATATTTGAGTAAAGTAAAAAGCTTTATCAAAAAAGGGGATTATTTAAATTGAAAACAGCTTTATTCAGTATTTTTCACAATTTATATAATTGTACATTAAAGTTAAAGAATCAAAACTATAAATATTTAATTAAAAACTGTAAAATTATAAAAAAAATAGATTTATTAAATTATAACTAACACCTTCAAATATTACACGAAGATTAAATATTTCTTTTCGTATGCCAATTTTTAAAACATTTTTCTTTATATAGATCAACTTTTTTACTTCTGGCGGATGAATGTCGACGAACTCGAAACGCAGATGTTTGACAAAATGACTCATTAAGACAAAAATATGTATTGAATCCAAAAATAAAATTATTATTCTGTATCTCAAAATCATTATTTATGTAAGCTAATATTCATATTTCGAATACTTTTGTAATAAATCAGTGTATTCCTATCGGGAAATGTGTAATAATCAACAGTCGGACCGCTGGGCGGATAAAGGTTAAAATAGTAGTACTGTCTCAATTTTGAGGAAGATGCATGCGTTCGTTACTCAATTACGTTATGAATCTTTTAAATGGTCTCCTGTAAAATCTCATGTTTGCTGATACAGAATTATACTTAGGGAGTGACGACATACAACAGTTTTGTTTATCTATTGGTTTATTATATTTGAAGAGGCGCATTTTTTGATACTACCTGGTTGTGTGACGCACAAATTTCTTAAAAATAAATATGATCATATTTAACATAGAAAATGATATTTTCAAAACGCAGTGAAATAACAATACGAAGATAGATGAATACCATGTAGAAATATGTTGGCTTAAAACGCTTAGCAATTACTGTATCATTACCATTTTATTTAGGGAATGCAATACCGGAAGAATATTTCAAAACCGGTATTGCATAAACTTGTAAAATTACCTACAAGACTAGTATGTAGGTTCCCAAACATATTTTCCCCATGAACCTTTTGCCGTTCTTTTTATCATCTGTGCCCCCTCTGAACCCAGAACTGCTGGTAACTCTTTCTAAGTTGCACCTTAAGAGGAATTAGTAGGTTTTTCTGCCATTTAGCGAAAATCGTTAACCGTTTTCCTTCACCTAAAAAATATGAAACGTCGAAATAAAAAAAATCTTTTAATAATTACACTCTCAGAGTATTTTTTACACTACTGCACTTTTATTCAAATGAAAACAGTAAAGCTTTCAAGCCTGTCTAGCAAAGAGTTGATACCTGTTTTTCAGAGATGCTGTTATTTGCTTTACGCCGTGACTAGATTAGGGTTTATTGTAGTTACCGAGATTTGATGTCTAAGACAAAATCGTACAACACAGTATTTTATAGAAAGTTGAATATAACGATTCTATAAAGATTTTTTAAATATACCGAAAAGTTAACAGAATGAAATGAATGACAGAAAAACTTACCCTTTCGCCTTAAGTTCTTCGTTTGTGCTTAATCCAATCAGTTCTTCTTGTAGTATGACGTCCAATTACTATGCGTGCAGTCTAAATGGACCAAAATTTACATCTCGTGGACCCACATGTTTTCTCCCTGACATGGACACTTTTGGAACCTATGCCCTAGTGAATAAAAAAATACGAGATTAATTTTCATAAATAATTGAAATTTACTGCTTTATTGAATTAAAATATGACCTTAAAATGGCTAGTTTATCAATAATGAAGTCTGCTAATATTGACCGTACCTTCGTGTAAATAAGTACTACTACAAAAAAAGCCTTCTCAGATTCAATGTTGGTTAGACGAACAATCATTAAATAATTACACACTAATTGCAAATATTTCCAGAATTAAAATACGTTTATTAATTTATTGCATCTATATTTCGAATTTCATTAAGTTCAATACTGGCATACCGGTATTATTTGTCGTAATACTGTTGCCAGCCCTAAATGCATTAATGTCGTCAAACGGACTGGGCGACACAGAGTAGACAGTCGGAAGCCTCGCGGGCTGCGAACCGAGTCCATTTGCATGTAAGTGCTTAGTGCACTCACTAATCCGGCCCTGTTCATCGCCGTCGGCCAGGTCCAGGCACAAATGAAGGGAATTAACTCATCTCTACTAAGGCAACGAGATTAAAATCGTTCGGACAATAATTGAAACGCTGGGTTTTGCGTTCATTAATACAATGATGTACTCTAGATACTGGATAAATAACATATAAATATTCATGTTGTGCAAAACAAACCTCATCAGCTCGATTGTAATTCAATAAAAATACATTAAAAAGAATTAACTAACTAGCATATAATAAGCTTATTGATAAAATGTTCAATGTTCAACATAATATTGTTGTACTGTAATAACATAGTGACAAATTAAATTGTTATTATTATTTTGATTCTAATGGAACATCTAAACCAGGTGCTTCCAAACGGTGGGGAATTCCCTCCTAAGGGGTGTATTTTACAGTTCCAGGATAATAACCCCCTGCCGTTTATTTAAGATTTTTAAATATTACACACATGCATAATTTAAGATATCGACCTGATTGCTTGATGGAATTTCAATATCAAATTTGAATTGCTGAAATTTTGTACATTTTCATGTATTTCGTCACTAACGAACCGGGTTTCGCGTTTCGGCCTCTTCAGGCATTCGAGCACACGAATGAATTTGAACTGAAAATATACATGCATATATGGAATGCACTTTTTGAGTTAGAGTTAGACTATCTTCCGATGGGTTGAATTATATTCTGAACATTAGCGAAAGGGGGAATGGAGCAAAAGATGTTGGGAACGCCTGATGTAAATAAACAAAAGATTGCCTAAAATAACTGGCACTGAGTCTGACACATAATCTCTATCTTTAGAAAGGGCACAAAATGAAGGATGGTATCAGTAAAGGACTAAAAGTTAGCTAATTTAGAATTGGATCTATGGTTGGGCAGGAATGAAAACATCACAGAGATCCATTGGCTCTATATAAAAATATTTAAATTTGATTGAGAAGTAACGAGTGAAAATTTCAATTCACGGATTCAAACCGTTGTCCGCGTAGCCGAATTAGATTAAATCTCCAAATCATTACTCACTCAGCATTGTGATCGGTTATAAGTAAACCCTGGTTAAGAAGTAGGTGATTTAGATTGTCCTCTTCTGTAACCTCTGATATCCTAGGTTTCGACTTCATTATAGAAACTTTGATTTTTCAATCGATTTATGGAATTTTCCTCGAAAAAATGGAGTCTGCAATGTCTCAATTCCACCCAATTGATCCTAAAAACAGGGATTAGAAAACTACAAGTCCTATCCAATCCGAAAAAGTGAAGCTGAGCAGCTGAATACCAAGCAGTTTTCGTAGAAAAACTTCTGTTGTGAGCTGTGAGTCATATTCATGTTATTCGAAGCTGACATGGTGAAAACGCAAACGGTGTAATCTTAAATCATCAATCAATGATTTAAACAAAAAATACTATCATGAAAACATTTAAAGTAATTCGATCATCTACCAAATGTGCCTGGCATCTGTTGCGCATAATGCATTACGTGCATAAAGAGAGCGGCATTTAAACCCATCCCGTATCAAGACACTACGATAAAAAAAAGATAAATACCCAGCCTGTCACATTGTTTATTTAAACCAAGTCGACGGGGCGTTAATAATTGACGGTGATTGGTGAAAATAAAAAAAAAAAGCATACAGGTAATACCGGATTAACCATTTTAAAATACAGTGGCATTAGATTATCATCTAGCCACGATATAAAATTTGTAACGTTTTACCATATCAAACACTGAAAAAAAGACTCGTCTCAAAAATATAATGAGTTAGAAGGAAACAGCAGTATTTTTTTACAGTGCTTGAAACGGTGTTTTGTATTTTTTGTCACTTAATTTATATTATGTACATTTCTATGACAAGTTTTGCGTATTAAATAGGGAGAATACTGGTTCACCTTTAAAGTATAGAAGCGGAGTATGTCACTTCTGTAGTATTATGAATCTAAATTAAAGTTATACTGATGGAGCCATAATATGTGTTGAAAACATCGAAGAAGTTTGAAAGTATGACAGAAAAATAACATTTCTTGATGTAAGATAGCATACAACAATTACACGAAATAATAAATCAACTAAATCTTTCGGATTAGCGTCAAAAATAAATTATCTTTCATATAACATGTTACTGATAAATATATTCTAAAATGAGCTTATATCAATATTTAAAGATTTATTTAATGTCGCATTTAGCTTGTACACTAATTATATATAATATATATATTTATTGATAATTTTTTTAACCACCATAATAAATCAAGTCTCATTATGAATGTTTTATGGGTTTTTTATTAAATACATATATATATATATATTAATGTAATGATCATTTCCTAATATTAAATAATAATGACTATTGAACACACGGTATTTATTATTTAGGTACAATTTCATAGAGACAAATCGAAGAGGGTTGGAGAACTCACTAGCCACATTAATATTTTTTTCTGATAGAGGATTGAATTTAAAAAAAATGGGATGGTAGGTACCCCTGTCCTGACACATTAAAAAGTATTATAAAATACTATTAAAATATGTAATTTTTATTGATTTCTTAAAAATCTGGGTCATTTATTGGAATGAAATTATCATTAAATTAATTTTATACAGGTGTGAATTAGCCGAGTTCATGGTGCTGTGGTCCACATAGTTGGCTTTGGGTCACATATCTCACAGGTTCGAAACCCAATACAGACTGTTTCATAAATTGATTTTTGAACTTCTGTTCGATTGCATGGATGTCTGTAACGTCTAAAATTTCTTCCCAGCCATCCGATACTAAAAAAACTTTGACGCAACGAGAGCGATTAGCTTACCACTAGTCTTATCCTAGCAAGTTATAACTACTCTCTTCGAAAAGTGATGTTAAGCAATTGACTAACAAGCAGTTCTCGTAGGTAAACTTCTGTTGAGGCACCTCCATTATATGCTCCACATTGGAAGCGGACAAATCATACTAAACATAAATGAATTAGATGAGTCAATGGTGCAGCGGTCCGCGTCATTAGCTAGGAGGACATTTTAGACATCATAAACATGTCTACAAACAGAAATTAATAAATCGATTGAACGATCCGTAATCCGCATAACCGTATCGTATGACGTTGACCACTGCACCACTACTTCATTATTTCATACTGATCATTTTTGGAATTAGTTACTGACCAAACATTTGGTTGCCTTAAATTTTTTATTCCAAAAAGTGTTGTAATATGTACATGTAGACAAAATTTGTACAGAATAAACCAAATTATACAGCATAATTATCTCAAAATTAAATATTATATAAACATCTGTGCTTAAAACTTAAAACCATCGATAGGTAAATTCAGTTTGGGACTGACTTTAAAAATATTGGTTGCCAGGAGTCAATGGGGGCCCACCTAAAGGGTGCCCATCCAAAAACAGGAGGGGGCCCTACTCTATATACTATACTAATTCTTATGTGCTGTACTAATAATTATTTAACAGCTAAAATAAACATAGAGAATAACTATGTAATCATGATGAGGTATTAGTTAATTGTGTATATCGTAAGAAAACATGTTTATTTGTATTGGTGACATACCAAAAGTGCTTTATCCTGTACATATTTAAACACGTAAAATGAAGCAGTAAAAAAGTTATCTGATTTTACTGAGGGCCCCTGACATACAGCGGGGTCCACTTGCAATCGGGCAACCTGGTTTGTATGGCCAGTCCGCCACTGGTTTATAATTCATCTAGTATCTTTATTTTTACTAGTATAAGAATATGATACCTCGATGTCTATAACCAGTTTTGATCACCATGCCGATAATGTGTACATTTTGTACACCTTTTCAAGTTCACTCGAGCTTATTATGAATTCATTTGGGGACAATATAAAATATGAGATTGATCTCTGGGACCGCAGAAGGTATTCATGACGAAACGCGTCGTGGAATCAGATAAGTTCCGAATCAAATACCTTTACAATGCGGTAACGCGATTACATAAATAAACGATGTTTATTACTAACACGCAACTTTGAATTTAAAGAATCGTGTTCTAATATGTACGTTTTATATCTGCAATCATTATATACAAATATTGCTGTTTGGCAGTGTAGTTAGTATTGCGAAAAACCTGAAAATACCTGGAAGAAATCCGGAAAATTGGGAATTACCTGTTAATTATGAAATTTGTAATTTTTTACAATAAATATAAATATGTGCATCTCACCGAGTTTAACTTCATACATAAAAACAAAAACGTTTCCGGAAATATTTTGTTTTGGGTTCGATCATATCGATGGCACAGTGATATAACTAGAAATTGGCAGTTTTGAGATATAGCCGTTCAAAATTTTGACTCATTTAAACTGACTCATAAAAGGTGATGGCCTATTATCTATCTGAATTACTTTTTTTATTAAAATAGGTCGTTAATAGTTTTAGGATTAAAGGTTGTTTCTTTATGGAACGCCACGATTCACCAAAATATATTTCCACAATACGATATTATATGAAACCGAGAAGTTATTTAATTATCATGCAAATATCTACCTTTTGAGAGAAAACCTGTACATTTTACAAGCTGTACTTCTGCGGAACTGTAGAAGAGCGGTGTTCGAATATAATGGTTAACTTAGCTCAAAACATCAAATTTTTGAATTATTGTCCTATGGAATTGGGCCATCGATATATTGAATAAGTTTCTTACTTTCATTTATATTATCGAACTAATTACTCATCGTTACCTCAAATTTGTGGATAGAATGTTGGCATTTTTTACGTATAATGCGATGTTTGTTAAATAAGTGTTACCAAATGCTAAAAATTATACACAGTTATCATAAATATTATAATGGTTTTTTCCCAATTATCCCATGCGAGTTTATTCCGGGCGTCGCATCACTGAGCTAACATTTAAAAGATAATTTTTCTTATCAGCAAATAATACATGAGAAATGAGCCACTTTCGAGTGAATTGCTAACCTCTTCAATTGGGTTACGAAAACAAATAACGGCTTAATTTTTTAAAGGATTCTCCGAAAGTCGTATGTTTTCTCATTCTAACAAAGCCGTGTTAGAAAGGGAAAACAAATGACTCGCGATTCAATTCAATTTGTTGTACATTCTTTGAGTGTCATTTTTTTTCTTATTCTGTCTGCTATTGAAAAACCAGTGTAAATGAGATGGCAAATGATATATTTATGTTCGTTTTTGAAACACAATGAGGTCAAATAATAATAAAAATCAATCAATGAAAATAATTTAAATAATATCAGTGTAATCTTAAGTCACCGAAACTTTATACTTTCCCTTAACTGTAGCAGTGTGTATTTTTTAGGTTTTTTTTAAATAAAAATTGTTTGATCGTATGTGATTAAAACACTCATATTCAAAATTGAAAAATGATAAATCTTTTTTATGTACAATTATTTTAATTTGGGTTATTTTAATGTGGAATAAGGGCAAATCATTCTCTCTCAGCCCCATTGTAAGGGAGTAAAAAGTTACGATTTTTTCATTTAATTTTTGCTTGTCACGATTCAATATTTTTGCCTTTCAAGCACACTTAACGCAATGCAAGTGCGGTCCCGAATATTCTTGGTGACACCTTTAAAATTTACGTTATTTTTTTTAAATAAAACAGAACTTGTTTGTACTACTTCCACATGTTTAAAATAATCAGGACCCGTTTCTCTCATCGCGAGCATTATCAACTGAAGTAGCACAAATAAATTTTGTTTTATTTTTAAAATGTACTTTCCACCAAAAATGGACAGTTAACACCTTTATAGTGATACATTATTCAGATATCTTCACGTTCAAACAAAGTTTGTTGTTTTTTAACGTAGTAGAAAATTTTACGTCTGAAACGAACAAAATACAAATAATTAAAATGGACCAATTGGTTTCGAAAATGCCACGTCATTTAGTCGGAGGTTAAAAGATTTTGTGACGAAATGTAACAATGAGGGGAGGGCGTGGTAAAAAATTGCCATAATCGTGCGACATCATTTGAGTCGATAAATAACATTCGCGCCTAAGTCCTCCATTAACCATTTTTAATATTTTGATGGCAATCGATTCTATGTAAACAGGGGAATATTTTTTGTTCAGAAAAATCAAAAAAATCTACTTCCAAGTTTCATTGAACATTGAAGTTTTTTTCAAAAGTACACAAAATGTTCATATTAGAAAACCTGTTTTATTTTTTAACTATTTAAAATAGGCCTACAAATAAAATGCCCTTTTATTTAGATCATATGCATTTTCATAAAAATGGTTTTCACTTATAACAAATTCATTCCACAAAAACAAATTCTTTCACTAAAAATAAATTGATCCCTCATAAAAAAATATATTTTAACATTGAAGAAATATATCACACTTTGAAATCGATAGTTGCACGAATCTGTAATGAAATGTCACTTATTCTTCTACCCTGTATTAGGCCGCCTATATTGTCTTTGCTCCACGCATTAGAATACATTACACAGACCAAACCTGACCAACCTTAACATAACCTACTACAACTTAACTCACTTGTTGTTAAAAGAATCCGTGACTAAGTAGAAACTATTTAAAATCAAAGTTTGGGTGTACTAAGTTAATACTATCTAATCCAAAGCTCAAACTATCGAAATAAAAGTTCAAGTGTACCAAGTGAATACTACCTAACACAAAGTGCAATTATGTATAACCCTTTAAAATATAGCCCAAAAATTTGTTGACTAATTGTAAAATTATTTAAGTATTGTAAATGAATAAAATCTTAGGTTTTTTAAAATGATTCGTCCGCTTGCAGATCACATATTAAATAATGGTGATCATTGTTTATCTATGCATTATTAGTTACTGGAGAAACAGATATTAAAAAAACCTGGCGCTAAATGTTTTAGCATTACTTTGCAAGACAAACCTTCGATTTGATTCCCATCGACTTCTCAAGATTGAGTTCTTTAAGCCGAGCAGCCTATTCAACTCGTGTTCTCTGAATACATGTCTGTTTCGTTTAATTTATAAGACAAGGTAATAACCCTGATCAGTGAGGTACCAATGTACCAATGATGAGGGGTAATAAATGTACAATATTTTATCGGGAGGAGAAATCAGATTAAATTTCACATCGAATGTTATTTTTAATTCCACATGATAGTCAACGCTTAACACAACACCACCGTCACGGCTTCACAACTTTCTTATATAGTTTCTGCAAAGTAAAAATGTGAATTGAACTACCAAATATTAGAAGGAATCAACGAAAATTACTTAAGAATCACGTCATTAAAAAATTGACAAAGAGAATAGCTTTATTCTATTTGCGAAAGGAAAAAGACTGTTAAGTCTAAAATTGATACTTTTCAGGAGAACTAAAAAAACATTTGCGTTTGTACGAAATATGATGAAAAATGTGATATTTCAACGTAAAATTAACTAATTTAGCAGCATTGATTCGACTGGTATCCTTTATCCTGTATACATTGTAGTTATTTTTGGCATATTCAACGTATTTTTCATTTTTTAACACTTGACCCCCTTTTCCTTTCGTGCACAGAATTATTGTGGACACGCGATCGCAGAAAAATTGCACCGGTAGGATGGTAACGGTATTTTTTATTTAATAGGTCTGTTCTCTATTGTATTCTAAATATCATGTCATGTCTTTCATATTTATTTATTTTCTTAAATGACAATGTTGCCTTTTATTTTGTGAATTGGATTAGTAAATTGATGAATTGGCCCACATAAATATATAACTGTTATGTCATCGTCACTCATTTTTTTCGTACTACTTCCACATGTTTATAATACCTTTTATATATAGAATATATTTTTAATTAAAAAAAATTGACATTACAGCTGAAAGACAATGCACCCAATGCATTTGGAAAATCATACGAAATAAACTAATCATAAATTAAATTTAAAAAAAATCTAAATTTGATATTAATCTTGCTGGGACTTGAAACAGGACCCACATGATCGCTAGGGCAAGCTCTTACCACTATAACACAAAAATGTGAAAATATTACAAAACAATTTTGTATTATTTTTAAAATCTAGAGTTGTCCAGTATTCAAAACTCCTAAAACAGGTTTCGTTGGTTGATTTAATTTGTAACCATCAAGCAGAGCTTTATGCACGGCACTGCTTTGCCCTTCCAGGCACATCAGTCAAGGGCGTGAGTCTCTACATTGTATTAAGAGCGCATTTAAAGGGCACTTTGCGAGAACCAAAAGGCAATTATGTGCAATCGATTGCGATGGGCGATCGTGATGCCAATTTGTGTACGCCACTGCTTAATGACATTTTATAATTCGTGAGCGCTGATTCACAGACCACCTACCAACTAATTCTTACGAAATCTTAGTTAGTTGCTTGATTTAATGAAACAAATAAGCCAAGTAACACTATACATAAATGTGATTAGGATAATGTCACACAAGAAGATACAAAAGAAGCTTTTTTTATTATTAATAAATAATTAAAAACAGTACAGCGTTCTTATCACTGAAAATGTTCGATAATTTGAAATAATTAAGTAATTCGAAATGTACAATGTTTAAAAAGAAATGAACAAAATGAGGTTGTACATTTCTTATTACGATTTTTAAGGCCAATCTATGTTATAAATATAGTAATGTAATAATATATACGTATACCATCCGCGTGCGGTGGACTTATCACTATCTCTATCGCGCAACCTAATTTGGGTATGAGCAAGAAGGATACAAGAGCATGCGCCGCATGCCCTTGCTTCTCGCTTGCACCTTCACTTTTCATGTGATTGAACGAGAAAAAGATAAAACCACCGCACGCGCCTGAATTACGTATACATAATATAAGGACGATAAAAGGAAAAACGCCACTGTCCACAAAAAGTTGAAAATATCATATGAATGCATAAATAATATTCTCCATATTATTGTGTATGTATCTAACATAACAGATCAATTGCAATACCCTTAGAAAGCTGTGAAAAATGAATTTATAAAATGAGTTTACATGCCAAACATATGCAATGACATTACCGGAGTATTTGTATTATTTTTCTCACGATGTAACTTTGATGGGCAGGGCGTTTTTGCTTTTAATATCCTCATATTATATAAACGTAGAGAAACATATATACATAATATATTACAATATCTGTCTCGATCTCTCTTTCCAGTCGTTTACACTCAGCATTTCTGTATCCCTCGTGACGTTGTCTTCTCATCTCCTCTATATCAATTACCAAATTCATAGACACCACTCGAGTGTACCTATCTCAAGATCTCTCTTTCTCTCTCCAGCCGCTTACACTAAACCTCTCTTTATCCATCGTGACGTTGTCTTCTCATCTACTCCACATCAATGACCAAATTCATAGATGTCACTCGGGTATATCTGTCTCAACCTCTCACTCTCTCCAGCCGCTTACACTCAACCTCTCTGTATCCCTCGTGACGATGTCTTTCCATCTCCTTTAGAGAGAACGACGAGTCGAATGCCTGCTGAGTTTTTATTTGTAATTTTATTAATATTTATTTGGTTGGTTTATACAAAATTAAATTTTCTGTGTGTGGCAGTGTATTTATTCAGTTTTATTTACTCACTTGTTATATTATACGTATGGTTGTTTTACCTGTTGAAATTCGCTCAACACTCCCTGTTTGCGCATCATTCACCGCAGTGTTGCACTGTGCATTACAGGTTTACGCATAGATAAATCAAGATATCAAATTATATGTACAGTAAAAGTGTATTTATTTTTTGAATATATCTTTTATGCGTTTTAAATTGTTGTTATTTATTTAATTTATATTAATTTTCTTTAATTTGTTCGTAATCTGTGATACCACATGAATAAAAAATCAGATCGAATAGCTAACACTAATTGTTATTTATATTGAAATCCTACATATTTAATTTTGTTAAAATTTTAACTAAATTCGGAACTGATATTATTATAATATTACTCCTCTGTTGTAATAAAAAGCTTTAATAGGCATTTCTAAATGCGACAAAAAACACTAAAGATTCAGCTGTACCAAATAAAACTGAATAATGTGAATGGAGAACAAACGAGAGTCGCAAGAACTAATCCTGTTTCAACACGAAAGAGGCGGTGCCACTGAATGAAAATGTTTAGAAATCTAGTATGTAGTATTTATTCACGTAAGAACGAACTTAGTAATGTCCCGTCTATTTGTATAGAACACGTAACGAGAGATTTAAAATGAACCCTTTAAGTATTAAGTAATCATTTGACATATTATATAACCAATGAATTTTTGTAGTTCATGGCAAAATTGATAGTAATGATTGCTGAAAAAATGCATATTTCTGAAGGTATACCAAACAATTGGTATATAGTTATGAGATGAACACACAAATAATTAAGCAAATTAATTACGGAAGAATTGAAATCGAACCTTTTTTTTTTTGTCAATTTTCAAAGTATAATTCGTGAAATATTTCTAAATAAATACAATGTAATCTTAATGTATCTTTTTATTTGTTTATGTCAGGTCCGTGGTCCAATAGTCAACGTCGTTGTCCTTGATCACGAATTCGCATCCCAGTACGGACAGTTTCATTAATTGATTTTTCAATCGATTTATGATTTCTGTTCGTACGCATGGATGTTCGATGTTCGTGATATCTAGAATTCCATCGCACCCATCCAATACTAAAAACGTAGCGTAGCACTAGCGATTAGTTAACCACTAGTTCTCTCCTAGCACTATCCTTTTATCCCTTCTATCTTCGAAAAATAGAGGTTGAGCAACGGAGTAAAAAGCAGTTCTTGTAGAAAAACTTCAGTTGATATACGTACATTAGAAGTCGACATGCTCCACATTGGGAGTGAAAATGGTTAAAAAAAATCTGATACCCAGAGAGAGGGAGAGTGTGAAGTGTTGGAGAGTATTTGTAACGTAAAGCAAACATTTACGCTCTCTCTCTATCAGTGTATAGTTTGCACAGGTGGCACTGTGGTCTGATATATATATATATATAAATGAATGTCTGTTTGTTGGTTTATCCAGATCTTATAGGCTCCTAAACTACTCAACCGATCGCGACGAAACTTTCAGGAAGGACTTATTGTGACCATGCCGGGAAACATTATATTAAATAAATGTTTATTTGTCCTTTACGCGTTCCTTTACCATTCATACGATTTCGATGAAACTTCGGTGAGTTTCAAATACCCCTGAAGGGTTCTGAAGAAAAAAAATTGAAAATCTAAAATTGAAAAAAAAGAATCAAATACGTACATACAGCGACATCTAGGAAAAACCTTCTGATCAGAAGAAAAACAGAAATATTGTGTTATAACAAGTGTGATATTGAAACTCGGGTTCGGGTCGGGCCAGACCTGAAGATGATGGGCTCGAACCGGGTAAGTCTATGAAATTTCGGCCTGTGCAGACCTCTAATCCAAAAGCAGTTTAATAAACAGAATTAAAACACAAACCCTTTCTTTCTTTGAGTGGCATTGCAACGCATGCCGGGTACTCACTAGTATATTATAAATATTAATATATTCTTAGACAATCCTAGAATTTCATTAAAATCTACAAGAATTATATGTCCAATAGAAGATTAAACCTGCCCAAAATCTTGTTTACTAATTATCTCAGCACAATTACTGTGATAGTAACTGTGGTATCAATATGGAATTATTTCTTAATGCTTTCTGTGTAGAAGGTCATATCTATTATTAAATTACTTGAAGTAATAAGGTGGATTTCTTGGAATTGAGGTATCGATATTATATACGTACTTACCGTCAGTCGAAAATTTCGTCGGGTTGAATAACGGATTTTCCGAATCATTGTTTTACTAGATTTCTCGGAAAATATCTTCTTTTGCAATTTTGACAGTGATTGTAAAACTTCATCAATAATTATTAGACCAATTCAGAAATATCAAAATAGGTAAAAACATGCATCTTATAATCAAGGAAATACGTTTTTTTCATCATGAAATATACCTTATTTTAATAACATATTGTAAATTTGATATGCCCGATCTGTTATTCATGGCGTATTAATCTCGACAACGACATTTTGAGTCCACGCGTTCGTTATTTACACGTATTTCATAAAACTCTGCGGTTTATTATTCGGACGAGCTTTGCTAGCGCTATCAGCTTCGCTTACAAACAATTACGGTCAAGGGAATTAAACTAAAACTTAAGACTTTCTTACCCTTTTGCAGATGAAAACAAAGCCATATTAACATGCTTTGAATATTAATGAAC
Source organism: Himalopsyche phryganea (assembly GCA_022494535.1). Lineage (NCBI taxonomy): Eukaryota > Metazoa > Arthropoda > Insecta > Trichoptera > Rhyacophilidae > Himalopsyche > Himalopsyche phryganea. Next base: position 534,666 of record JAGVSL010000071.1, read on the forward strand.
ATTTGTTTTTCCAGTTATATTAAGCGTAATAAGGTTACTGAGATTTCTGTTGCAATTACAACTATCAAAGAGAAAATTTTCGATCAAAATTTAAACGAAAAGTCGTATATAAGTGTAATGTAAATTGTAAAATCTTGCAGAAAACATCTCTTTCGATTAAGACAAGATTTGTCAAACTTTACATACGATAGAACCCTTCGAAAATCCTGACATTTTTACGGAATACCTTGTTTGCTTTGTAGTGTAGGTATACATAATTAAAAAGAAAAACGTGAATTATTTACTCAGTAATTAGTTTGGAAAACATAACACATAAATATATTAATGACTTTTAAGGAGTTAACTGTCAAATCTTGGTGGAAAGACATTATATTTTAAATGATAAAGCACAATTCATTTGTACTACTTCCACATATTTATAATGATCTGGACCGGTTTCGCTCATCACGAGCATTAGTTGATAATGCTCGTGATGAGCGAAACCGGTCCCGATCATGATAAATATGTGTAAGTAGTACAAATGAATTGTGTTTTATTTTTTAAAATATATAAATGAATAAAGTTATTAATGACTTCCATGATTTTGATTCCATGGTATGCAAATCTCTTTACTATCAGGCTCAATACTAGAATGATGAATTTTTTATCTCTGGTGGGGTGTCGAATTTGCTCCTGGACTGCAGAATAATAAAATCCTGTTTCACATAAATATGTTATACTAAACGGACGTAAAACAATAATAGCTTGTTTGACACACTGAGTGACACTTTTGACAAATTTGATTAGAAATCATTTAATGGGTAATCGTAGTTTTTTGTTTTAAAGCAGAGTTGCTAAACTCCCTGTAAATACGAAATCAAACATACTGGAATTTGTTGCAGCATATAAAACCATTCTAGGTTATTTCGGAACGCCTATTCACGTTTTGAGCAATAACAATGTTACGCAGAACATAGTTTGGTGAACCCTGGATTTAAGGTATTATTTGTATTATTATATTATTTCCACAGGACGTCTGGTATGTAGGGGAAGGGTAGAGGAATTTAAACGTCATATCGATGGCCCAGTTCCATAGGACGATACGTCAAAAAATTAATGTGTGAATTCCACAAATTTGAGGTAACGATGAGTTTTTATTTCGATAATATAAATGAAAGTAAGGAACTTATTCAATATATCATTGGCCCAATTCCATAGGACAATTATTCAAAAATTTGATGTTTTGAGTTAAGTTAGCCATTATATTCGAACACCGCTCTTCTACAGTTCGACAAAAGTACAGCTTGTAACATTTACAGATTTTCTCTCAAAAGGCAGATATTTGTAATTTCTCAGTTCCATATACATACATATCGAAATATCGTATTGTGGAAATATATTTTTGTGAATCGTTACGTGCCGTAAAGAAACAACCTTTAATCCTAAAACTGTATACTTTTACCCCCTATTTTAATAAAACAGTAATACAGATAATAGGCCATCACTTTTTACGAGTCAGCTTAGATGAGTCAAAACTATCATCAGCCATATCTCAAAACTACCAATTTCCAGTTGTATCACTATGCAACCAGGCTATCGATAAATATTCATGCAGAACACAAGTCAGTTGAAAAAAATATTTATTAAATTGTTCGTATAAGTAGCGAGTAGAAAATGTATTTACTGTTATTATCGCCAAATTAATACGAAAAATTAACGTTTTGTAATCGCAGAGCGAAAGCGGAAAGCTTCATCCTGTACGCGATTTAGAAAAAAATGTAATGCCCTCAGTTGAAATACTCCATTGGCAGTCCATATTGGGGGTCATTGTGACCAAACCAATTATAATTACCCTGCCAGTGTACTCAGCCGAAAGCTCGTTTCTGATTAAAGGCTGTATAGATTACCAATCGTAGTGATAAAATTGTCCCGTTTGTTTGCTGTGTGCGTAAAATAGAATTTTTTAAACATGATTATCTCTCGGCGCACCGGTCATAGGGATTACAATACCAGAAGAATATATTAATGCCGGTATTTTATATCAAAACAAGTTAATGGCCGCGAATGGAAGATCGTTGGTTGCTGTCCTTGGACGCATATATGAGTCCTACGTAATACATTCCATTGTATTCAAAAAGTTAAAATCGAGTTTGATTTCAAATGTCAACGAGAGATTTTGGTATACACATCAACGCATTATTTAACAAAAATTAAACTACTATAACAAGTTGCAATTGTGTATTTTCCATCAACCCAATAATGATAAAATTAAATTCTCACACATATGAACATAAAAGCAAAGACAAAAATTTGAAAAAAAAGATTTTACGTTTTAGTAGATTTAAGTTTTTTTTACTACACCACATAAGTATGCAACCCACAGATATAAAGCCACCGCTCAAATGACATTTATTTTTGCGGCAAAGTATCTGGAAGCCATCAAATTAAATTTCGTTAAGATATCTCAATTGGTTTACAAATTATAGTGAATTTAGTGAAATGACAGGTTTTTGCGAATTTTTTGCAAAATCGCCTAGCCGCCAGTTGAAATTCAATAAAAAAATATACGCCTATTAAGCTGTTAAATACCGGTATTGAAAATATAAATACATCCATACCACACATATAATCCAAAATGAGCAAACTAATAAAATAAACACCAAGACTAGACGATGTGGACTCTCAATGGAATCTATCTCATCAAAAGTTTTTTTGCAAGAACTACTTGTTACTCAGTTGCTCAACTTCTCTTTTTCGAAGAGAGTAGGGATAGAAGGATATGACTAGGACAGGGCTAGTTGTTAGCAATTTGTTTTCGCTATGATCACCTTTAGGATCGGACTGATGGTTGGGTATTTTAAACATCACAGACATCCATGCCGTCGAACAGAAATCTATAAAACGATTGAATAACCAGTTTATGAAAATGTCTTTACTGTCTACCGTAACCAATGAATACGACGTTGATCACTACACTACAGGTCTGCTAGCTTAATGTCTTGCGACATATAATTTATTTGAGCAACTTATGAATTCAGAAGTGTACAGTTTATAATAATTACATTTAATTGAAAAATTAATACCGGTCATATAAAATATCGTTATCATTTTTTTACCGGTCATCAAAATATCGTTATCATTTTTTCCATTTCCGTTCCCAATGTCGAGCATATGGACTCAAAAGAAGTTTTTCTAAAAGAGCTGCTCGTTATTAAGCTGCTCAACTTCACTTTTTTGAAGAGACTAGGAATACAAGAATAAGATTAGGGCCAGATCAGGGTTAGGTAATCGCTCTCGCTACCCCCGTTTTTAGAATCGATTTTAGACGTCACAAACAACCATGCCTATAAACAGAAGTCCATAAATCGATTGAAAAATCACTTTATGAAACTGTACCAGGATTTGAACCGTAGAAATCCGTAACCGAAGGCAATAACGTTGAACACTTTATTACATAAGCATTAAATACTGAATTTCAAACTCCACTTATTCTATGTTTGTTTCAATTAAAATATAGCATTAAAATTAGTAGTGCATCAATGATGGAATCAGTCCATCTTGACCTTATTTTGGTGCACATAAGTCTAACTTCAGAAAAAGCCATGTAAGATAAAAACTTGTTAGCTGAATAGTCATTAAATAGTTTTACCTTAATGTATTCCAACACCGAAATATTGATCTTTTGCAATTTAAAAACCCTTATTTTTGTTTTGAAAATATAGTGGAAAACCAGGATCCCGGTTTCGTTAACACCAGTTTTGCCAACCCTAATCGGTCATAATATGAATAAATGAATCTGATTTGAAACGCCATTGCAAGAAGAGTTGTTGTGCGTCGAATTGTCGGCTATCCGAAATGCAATCGTAAAACTGAAGTACCCAATCGGAATTGTATTATTATTTAAAATAAGCAAATAAATGCAGCCATCTTTTTTAACGTGCTAACAGCCGCGAGGATAAATTGGTCGTGGATTGTATTCACGCCGGCGGGTGTATTAAATTTCCGGTCTCGAATAAGAGAAATAAATGTTTTTTTATGGACGTGAATTTTATTTTTATTATTTATCAGTTATTGCATATGTTTCGAAAAACGAATTACAATGGATACTTTAATAATTTAAGCCGACCACACTCATTCATCTGGCATAAAAAGTTAATGCCTAATTATATAGCAACTTGATCAATTACTAGATTTGAAGGGTAAGTCATTGCCCTGAAAGCCCTGAAGTTTCTGTGATTCTTACCACCCATCTGATCCAACAGGTCACGGCGACAGCGATTATCCTTCCGTCCTTACTTTCTCAAAAGAGGGATCTAACAACTGAATATCAAACGGTTATAATATTGAGATACTCCATTGAAGAAAGAGAGGAGGTGGGTAATTAAGTCCAATATTTTATTGGACCAATCGGCCACACTGACTTGGTGGCGAATAAGGCAAATTATCAGATCTTTAAATCGCTGCCGCCATTCGGAGAACGAGTAGATCTGAACTCATAGAAGATTTTCGTTTATGTGGAGTGATTGATTTTTTGCACGTCACCAAGTTTTAGGTAGTCGTTCCTAAGACACTCTCAATTTAGGAAAAATAAGTGTGGATACGCTTGGGGTTTGTTACGCCACTGGGATCTGCCTTATAAAAATAACAGATGAGAAAGCAGTGGTGGGTGAAGGAGTGAAAGTAAGATACTTTATTAAAAATCCATATAATACTTCGCGATGGAAGTTGATATTGTTGGAAAAATATTTAAAATAAGCTGGAGAAAACAATAAGAATTTAATATTATTTCCTGGAGATGTACTGCCATATTCAAATGTAATATCTTCGACTATACTTAAAAAAATTTTAGGAAAGCAAAGGGAAGTCGATATAATTAATTATAATTTTATATTGTAGCAAATACTACTCGATGTATGTTTTATTACTTATTATTATGTTTTTAATTTACGTCAGTCTGTTATTTCAATCTTTGTTACTTTTAAATACACTACAATTTTGCTATCCTGGGGTATCCGCAGCGCGTGACCCAGCCAGTTTCAACGTCTCTCTATGACCACGGTCGAAACAAGGTGCCGACTGGTACGTTCAATAATCTACGACTTCCTCATGAATTCAAGTCATCTCAAACCTGCTTGCCTCTTCATCCAACTGGACGATCGTTGGATACAATCCACAGGATACTGGCATGTCATTGGAGGAAGCAAACCCTATGGCGGGTGACAGGAAATGATGGTGGCAAAAAAGGGAGCAGATATGACCAAAGAAGAGTGTTTACATTATTATTATGTTTGATAATCAGTAAAGACACTTATTTTGTGGATCTATTTTTGTCAATTTTAGCATTTTCATGAAGCATTTCAGGGCAATAAAAATGTTCAATTTTAGGAGTTTAATTTCAAATAATAAACAATTTTGATGAATTTTAGTAAAATTTATATACATATAAACAATTTAAAGACAAGGCAATTGGAAAATAGTAGAAAAATTCCAAAATGTTTTGTAATTAAAATTCAAAGACAAAAAAATGAATATTAAAAAAAATATCAAATTAAAATTGATTAAAATCAGCATGATGCATATTTCTACAGGCTCTATTTTGAGATTCGTGCAACGATTGGTAAAAATTATATTATATTCACTAAAATAACTTTCAGCATTCACACAATTCACCGGAGACCAAATTGATTTTAGAGCTGCACCACCAAATTCTTCATATTTACTTTGGGCACAGTGGTGCTGTCAACGCAATAATACGGACATAACCCTAAAGAGGTTGATCATAGACAAAAGCCATAGACCATTGACAAAAAAAAATCACTTGAAAGTAATCAACTTTACATTTGCTTGTTATTTTAGCAGCTATTCGTATATTTCACGAATTAGCATCTATCCCGAATTTTACTTTCTATTGTGTAGTTATGGCAATATGCACAAAATACGTGTCTCTAATAATCAGTTATGATTATTTCTGAAATGTTTTTCACTGTTTATTTTACATCAACCTATTGAGTGGCTTACAAGAACTTCTTTTATGGTATTCAATTTGTAAAGCCAAGATAATAACACATCCCATTAATATGGATTCATCATATTGCACACAAAGGAAGTAGGGTATCAAAAGAATTACGCAGCGTTTGTTTTCTTTGAGATATTATTATTTATCCATACAAATGGAGATAAAACAACTACTCGTGCATTTAGTTTCACGATACTTTACCCGATGTGCATTCAATGCTACCTACTATATTTTAAAAATAATATAAGATTAAAATTATAGATTAGTGCTTCAAGGACGCTTGCTTACTCACAAGTGTGAAACTATGCCTCTTTATCAGTCATGATAAACAATTCGTTGATAACAAACCTCTGATCACTCAAATTTCCAACACGATTTTTTAAAATTGTACATTATTTTTTTGAATCGTTAAAATTTTGTTCATTTCCTTACGTCTTGTCACTAACGGACCCGAACTGAGCTCGATTTCATATGTGTACTCGAATGACTGAAGATACAGAAAGGCGAAACCGTTTAGTTATCGACAAAATCAATGGAAACGCACCAAATTTAAACGATTCAAATTTGATATTGAAATTCCATCAAAGGACTCTCGGTCGATATCTAAAACTATTTATGTTGATTTTTAATTAACTAACAATAACGTACACACATTTTCGTCCCAGTGAAGCAGGGGTCAACGTCGTTGGCTTCGGTTACGGATCTCACGGGCTAGAATCTCGGTACGGACAGTTTCATAAATGAATTTTTCATTAAATTTATGGATTTCTGTAAGACGGCATGGATATCTATAATGCCTAAAGTTCACTCCCACCCATACGATCCCAAAATAGAGGTCAAGCGGGAGTGATAAGTTAACCATTAACCCTATCCGTCTATCTACATTGTCTTCGAAAAAAGAGAGGTTGAGAAACTGAGGTGCTCGAAATTCTTATAAAGATTAGCTACAGTAGTAGCCAATATGCTTCACATTGACAGCGGACACGATCTAAGTAAAAACATTTTAAATACGAAATTTGGCTATGTTACAGCCGAATCCATCGATAATATTAACACTTATATTAGATCAGGTAAGCAAGTATGTATGTATACAGGTATCTACATTTCACACGTGCATTTTATAAGCGTTCTGTCCTGCATTGATTGCACACGTGTGACTGAGATTGTAGGCCTGTTGCTCACGTCCCAGCGGGGAGCATTGAATGATTATTAAAAAACGCATTCAGTCGGGCAAAGTGGTTTTGACAATCGGTTGACAGATGTTTGAGAGGTTCATTTGAATATTGTAGATGTAAGTCTTTATAACAGCTCTTGTCAATCAAGTTTAAATACACTCAGCAAAAGCTTTACAGTTATCAATAAGTTCTGTGATAATGGATATTTTCTTAGTGCGGTAGAACAGTGGGAGATAGATCAGGTGGTGTCTTTTTTTTTAAGCCATGCCTGCTCCCGGTGTGGAGCATATCGTCAGCATAACTAGCAAATTGTGTATCTTCATTTCAGCAAACTATTTAGGTGAGTTTTTAAGCTTAATAAATTCAGTTTTAACCAATATTTTTCTACGAATTTTACAAATCGTCATACTAGAATTGGTTTGAACCAAGTCGTTTTTACCTGTTCAAAGAAAATCTAGTTTTAATGTAGAAATTTTGTATCCCATCATAAGTATTAGCCAAATTGACGATCCAATCCAATCAATTTATTTTTTCATGTCCGCTCCCAACGTGGAGCATATGGTCTCCTAATGGAAGTATCTCAACAGAGATTCCGAGTCTCCTATGAGAACTACTTGTTGCTCAACCTTTCTTTTTTCGAAAAGAGTATGAATAGAAGAATAGGACAGGACTAGTGGTTAACTAATCGCTCTCGCTACGATCCGTAAGGATCGGATGGGTTAGGATCAGTTTTAGACATCACAAATACTCAGACTAAGAACAGAAATCCATAAATCGATTGAACCTGAGACATCCATAACCGTAGCCAACCCTATCAACTGCACCACGGACCCGACAATGGTATCTTATTGTAGTATCTTATCGACCATAAAATAAGGCGTACGATTTCGGCTATTTTTGACACTATCCCTCGAATATCCGGTTTCGTCACAAAACTATTTACGAAAATATTATTTATAAACACCGTCTTAATAATGTTTGAAGAATTTTTTAATTTTAAAAAAAGAAGGAATTTATTTTTTGTCATATTTATGTGGACGTTACTTTCCAACCAATAAAATAGAACGGACATAGAATCAACAAAAACTGTTTCTAATGTGAAAACGACGAATATTGAATACCATAGAAATGCAAATGTGGTATCCGAAATTAGAAGTACCTAATTCGTTTTCTAAATGTAGACAATTTTAAAATAAATGACTGAATGTTATCCGATATTCGAAATTCAAATATCGAATGGCCCTATTCTGGAAGAAAATAGTCCTTGCAGTCTTTTATGTGTTTCTTTTTTTTTATTTTGAATAAAAATCCCCACGCAAAACAAAGCTTTTTTGAAAAATCTACTTTGCATAGAAAACAAAATGCAGCGGAGCGCGCGACAATTATTACCCATTCCAATCGCTCGGTCCGATAATTTCACATACGGATAAACAATGAGACTGCGCCCGTCGCCTTGCTGAGCCATTATGATCTCTCGGTTCAGTGGACGCAAGTGTTGGATTTGCATGCATCGCCACGTCCGTATAATGAAGCCAGGCACCGCTGCCAACAGTGAAATAACTCCTATCTGCTATATCCTTATTTTGATAATACAATTTATTTTACATATAAATATTTTGTAATTTAGAAATGTACCTACGATGCTTTTTTCTGTTTTGTCCGCTCCCAATGTGGAGCATATGGACTCATAATGGAGGAATCAAAAGAATCTTCTTTTTACTCAGTTGCTCAACCACTCTATTTCGAAGATAGTAGGGATAGAAGGATAGGACTAGGCCAGAACTAGTGGTAAGCTAATCACTTTCGTTACGCTCTGTTTTTAAGATTGAATGAGTAGGAGGGAATTTTTAGACATTACAAACATCCATGGATACGAACGGAAATCCATAAACCGATTAAAAAATCAATTTATGAAACTGTCCGTAGTGTGACTTGAACCCGAGACATTTAAGTAAGACATAATGATGATTGTTGACGTAAGACAGGATAATAATCAAGTTAAAAGACGAACGTTGAGATTACTGTGTCATTCTTTACTTCGAAATTACGTTTTCTACGCAGAAAGATTATGCGAGTATGATTCGCTTATTGAAAAGAATGGCGTCATTTTAATAAAAAAAATAATTTGTTGTCATTTATTCATAACGTAAAGAATGGGTTTGGTTAAATAGAAAAATAAAAATATACCAACAAAGTCGCGAAAAATCATGGGGCGTATTTATTTTTGATATATTCAGAAAAAACAGAAGTTAAACATTGAAATGTTTTGAAAATCAGGCCATTTTCACTTAATGGAGTCGTTTTCGTATGAGCCTATTTTCCTTTCGGTCTTACCCAAATCTTTCGAGTCCGAACGCATTTTTCCCTACAATATCCCTACGATTTCGTATTTCTTGACATCATAATTGAGATAGCAAACCTTTTTACCAGTTTATATAAATATTATTAATTCATTGTATATACATATATTTTAATTAAATCCATATATGAGGGGGTCAGAAGCAAATGCGCCTCTCTTGAAAAAAATAATTTTAATTTATGAATGCGAAATCATCGAGCTAGCAAAGCTCTAGGATTATTCAAGAAAGTACCTTTGTTTCTAACCCCCACATATGTAGGTTTGCTATTTTAATGAATTCAAAATATTATAGCTCTTCATAGAAAAACAAACGCATCTATCCTGAAAGAGTTCTAAATCCAGGATAGACTGGGGTTTTTTGGCCACATCATTCGCAAGCTTACCGACAATCTTGAGGGACTCGTCTTTACAGGAAAAGACGAAGGCAGAAGGGGACACGGAACGTCTCCAACTCGCTGGAGCGACCAAATGAAGGACGCCACAACCCCTTTCCTTAACAATACTTCTCAGAGCAGTGTAGGATTAAGTGGCGAAGGATCGTCAAAGGAAATGGAGTTTGTTGAGGAAGGCGGATGTCACGATCCTCACACATGAGGAATACGATTTAGAAGAAGAATGATACTTCATAGATTAAAAAGTATCTTTTTCAAGAAAGCTGCCTTTGCTTTTGACTCCCTCATATACACTAAGCTGTCATGTATTTTTATAATAAAATTTAAAAAATCAAAGTATTCTGTTCTTCAAAATTGTATTATTTAGTTGATGGCTATTTCGTCTTCAGACCATTGTCAGAACTATTGAACTACTGACGATGGTGTTAAACCGAAATAGCTATCAACTAAATAATAAAAAAAAACTTAAAACTGAATACTTTGATATGTTATCCTATTGTAATGAAGTTCTGTCAAGTAAATACTAAATCAATCAATATTTTTTTAGGTTAACATAAACGTGTTTTCATATATAAGTAAAAGCATATAATAGTGAATCGCTTCACAAAAACAAAAGAAAATTATTTATTTATTTATAAAATATGTATTAAGCTGCGTTAAAAGTTATTAAAAGCAAAATTCTATTCAATCTTTATATTATTTACAACCATTATTTTAAAACGTCGATCACCAGTATTACATTGCTAAAAATATTTTCGTTTTAGTTATAAGATGACTAGTTGTGCCCTACATCACTACAATTCTCTTCGCCAGGTTCTGGTAGCTTCTAAAGTGAGCAAACATCATCAATTTCATGCTTTTGAATATAAAATTATTCAAAGACAGTTAACCTGAAAGTTAATTCTGATATTTGAAACTCATCTCGGGTAAAATTGACTTCTGGCAAATTCAGCAAACCAATATTGCAGCGACGATTTGTCTATATATTCAATTTTAATGAAAAGCTTTCGTCAATCTCTCTCAAAAAGACAATTGAAAGAGAGTACCTATAAGCCGTTTATTAGCTGTTTTCTCTAAAGAAAATTTACATAAGTAATAATCGAAGAAAAGTCTTTAAACCAATGTTTCCCCATCTCTTTTTCAGCAGTTTGACCAATTTTGCGGATAGCATTCTACTTTTATGGGAGCAACATCTTGATAGAACGGCTTATTCACGTACGATCTTTTCCGATCACACCCGATCCTCCACTGTCGCATTTTTCTAACTATCGTCCTATCAATAAATGGATAGATAAAGTGTATTTATGGTCTCACACTTTGGGAATCTTTTTGCCGATATTAATATAATATGAAAACGGGTTTTCCCATTCTGATCAGTAAATTTATTATATTTCATTTAGGATTTTAATGTTTCATTTATTACTTAAGGTGTCTAAGGCGCCATAATTTTATTTAATAAAATATACAACCACAACGACTCAGCATTTGATTATAGGTTAGTTTTGTTTTTAATATATATCGTGTATATAGTGACAGAAGGCGTTTAGTCAAAAAACCTTGTTTTGAGAAATCGACTTCATGAAAAAATCATGAAATTTACGTTTTTCTAATTACATGCCTTAACCATTATTTATTATTAAACTGAAAGCTTTATGAGATTCGTTAATCACTTGCAAATTCGTTTGAATTATTAGTAATTATTTTTTATAATAATATTTATTATAGCTTTTTACCATACTAACTGTGAATGAAATAGACTTAATTCATATTGATTTTTTTTTTTTAAATAAAACACAATTTGTTTGTACTACTTCCACATATTTAGTACAAACAAATTGTGTCTTTCCATCAAGAATTGACAGTTAACTCCTTAAAAGTCATATTGATTTCTTCAAATTACGTAAAAAATACAAAGAAGAGCTGAAGAAAGCTGAGCCTGTTTTTTCAGACGGTATGTATAGGACGGTAGTCCTATCTATCGTACTGCATTCATAATTTAAAACAGCCGATTTTCCACTTCTGTCACTATGCCGACGATATAAAAGTCAAGATTGATTTGATTTTAAACAAAGGTATATTTTAACAAATTTATAATAATATTTCATCAAATTAAATTTGACAAAAATAATTTACGTAATTAAATTTTGTTTTACAAATACAAAATACAAAACACTCTAACCCTTAATTTTTTTAATGACTCTTCGAGACGAAGGGAAAAATTGACCCACCTACACTCATCCTTTCCCTGTCTGAAAGGTGTGGTTAATGATTGAAAAACGAGGTACCAGTGAAGTACACGTTGATTTGAGATCTTGTGAACAAATTCATATGTTCCGCAAGATCTAGGCAACTCGTTTCACATGAGAAATGTGTTAAAAAAATTACAGGCCGTCAAGCTCAAGACATATATATTCCGTAGTATTTACTCGTAAAACTATTTCATGACTATTATAACCGTACCCGTCATAAATGACTGTATTGAAATTGAAATACTGAATGTCTAAAGTAAGCTAGTAAGTAAGAACTGTGTGTGCATTGTTAACACCGCGAACGCGAAAATTTCATACCTAAATGTGATATGTGAGAATAATAAAGTGTCTACAGAGCGGTCTGGGTTATTATATATAAGATATCAAATGAAAAACTTTCGATTATTGTATATCAGCAACCAATATTTATAAGCGTTGCCATGAGAAATGAATGTTTTAAGCAATATAGATTTCACTGGTAGGTTAAAAAATGATTATTCATCCACATTTTCTAAGTTTTTTACCATTTTTTCATTCCCCTCTTAAAAGCTTTATCGAACTGCATTTACCAGAACCATATTCAGGGATTAGGCACTTTCATACAATCATGAAAAAAATCTATCGAGGTTTGCAGGAATTCCCCTCGCACCTCCGGTTGGATAAAAAAATCTGCACATTATGCCACCGCGTTATAAATGGCGGTAGGTGATTACGTGAAAATGCTCCCGCTAATGTATCGCACCCTGGATTGGTTGTTCTTAATAGCCAGCTATACAAGCATGGTTTTTTTTTAATTTGTTTTATTTATATTTTTCGGTTTTTTCCTTAATAATTTATTGGAATGGTGTATATTTTAAATGCACGATTCTCGTTAAAGTTAATAAAAAATCAAATTCAGATTTTTTTTGTTGCATATTAGTAATTCGATTTTTTTACCTCCTTTGACATATAACATGAATGCCCGACTTTTTAAATCGTTTTTCCTATCTCATTTACCATAGATATTCCAAAGGAATAGGATATTAGACGACATGCATCGACTTGTGGTTTCAGTTTGTTTTCAGTAACTAATAGGGATTCTGAAAATTCATTGAAAACAAATATTCGAATATCAAATATTAAAACCTTTTAGAATTCGTATATTACTTGCAAGGTACTGTAGATTCTTGGTGGAAAGGCAATATATTTCAAAAATAAAACACAATTTGTTTTGTACCACTTCCACATGTCTATAAAGATCAGGACTGGTTTCGCTCATCGTGAACATTATTAACTGAGTTAACCCTTCAGTACCCATGGTGTAACAATGCGTTACTTCGGCCTTTAAACCTTTAAGTTATCTGTGAAATGGATCATACAAAAAATTGAAAATTTTGTTTTTTGTAAATAAAATAGATCTACATATAATTGAAAATGAAAAATACATTATAGTTTACGTCTTCTTTGTATAATTAATCATAATTTGGAAACCTCGTTAATTTGACCATCGAAAAAGACAAAATTATAGTAAAGTATAGTATTAAATATCCGACGATCCGAGATACATGACCGTACTGTATGCAAACGTTTTATTTCAAACGGCACCGAAACACGTCTCGAACCTGTTCTGCTATGAATAATTTCGATTCTTGCGTATTTCGATAATTTCGTATAGATTGATATGTATTTCAGGTTTTACATCCAAAATATGACGTAAAATAATTACTCAATACTACATAAAACTATATTTCACTGTTTGAAATTGACATTTCGCTTTATAAATGCGTTTATATGACAAAACCCACACAGTAACGCAATGTGATCCAAAGGGATTTTTTTAGCATGAAAACGAAAAAGTTAATCAGTATCCGACAATATTCTATTTGTATGAATTTGATTACGTATATTTATTTTTTTAACCCATACTGGTTACCAGCACTTACATTGAGAGAGTATTATGGTGTTCAAATAAACAACATAGATTATATCATTATATAATAATACTCCGTGGCGTCCGTGGCGCAGTTGGTAGCGTCGCTGGCTACGGTTACGGATGTCTCTGGTTCAACTCCCGGTGCGGACGGTTTTCATAAATTGATTTTCCAATCGATTTATGGATTTCTGTTCGTAGTCTTGAGTGTTTGTGATGTTTAAAACTCCCTCCCACCCATCCTATCTTCGCGGGGCGAAGCGAGAGCGATTAGCTAACCACTAGTCCTGTCCTAGCCCTATCCTTGCATCCTTACTCTCTTCGAAAAAAGAGAGGTTGAGCAACTGAGTAACAAGCAGTTCTCGTAGAAAAATTCTGTTAAGATACCTCCATTAGGAGACCATATGCTCCATAGCGGACATGGAAAATAATTACCATAATAATATGTCTTAAGTAATTTTTGTCAATGGATTTAGATCTTAGATATTATGATCGAACAATTAATCAGATCAAATTTGGATTATTTAGATTTTGTACACTTCCAAGTATTTTGTCACTAACGACTCGGGTTTCGCCTTTCGGCATCTTCAGGCATTCGAGCACACGAATGGACTCAAACTGACAGACAGTAAACAGTGTCTAACGTTTATACAGAAGATACAAATGCGACAAATATTATTTACGAGGTAAGATATTATACGTCTGAGAGCCACTCTGATACCTGAGTTAAAAGCAATTCTCGAAATTTTAACTCAGGTATCAGTGTGGCTCTCAGACGTATAATATCTTACCTCGTAAATAATATTTGTCGTATTTGTATCTTCTATATAAACGTTAGACACTGTTTACTGTCTGTCAGTTCAAGTCCATTCGTGTGCTCGAATGCCTGAAGATGCCGAAAGGCGAAACCCGGGTCGTTAGTGACAAAATACATGGAAGTGTACAAAATCTCAATAATCCAAATTTGATATTGAAATTCCATCAAGCACCCTCAGTCGATGTCTTAAATTATATCTTAAATTATAAATTAATCAGATATTCAAATATCAAGAAAGATCCGAACATATTCGATTGTAGTCCCTAGTATGCATGGAACAGACGTGATTTTAAAAACACTGTATTTGGCCCCATAATAAATGCAAATCTGTAAGTGTATGTATTTCTAATGTAGGAATGTATTAGTATTGAATTTTTAATACACCATAAGGGTGGAAAAGACTGCCACAGAAAATTTGCGTTGCATAGAGAATACCCTTTCTCGTATAGGTAGATGTATTATACGACGAGTAATTTTCAATAAAGACCGAATTATAATTATGTCAGAAGGGAGCAGAAATCCAGAAAGCTGTAGATTGTTAATTTACTTAAAATAAAATGTTAAAAAAAATACCAGCCAATAGCCACTATTTCAAATTCATACAAAAACAAGTTGGAAGTGTTGTTTATGAAATTTACGTATTTTGGCATATGGTGTGCCGCAAAATATGAATGAGCGCTTAGGTGTGCCGCAGGCAAGAAAAGGTTGCCGAGCACTGGTCTATATTGATTACTCACCACACATCCATAGTAAATTGCCATAAAAGTCACATAACGTATGAATTGGAGCGTTATTTGTAACAAAGTATATTCGACAATTTTGTTGATTTCGATTAACTGATGAAATAATTTAGATTTTATTTTCAATCATTGGTACGATATTCAAAGACTTATAAATTCTATTGTATACTAGACAAAAAAATCCTGTAGAAATCATGAAACACAAAATATGTTTGAACTGTTTATACAGCTTCAAAATCATCTATAATATCATATATTTTTTACGCAGTGGGGATTTTTTAAATATAATTACAATAGTGCTTAGCCAAGCTTTTAAATATTCACAATATCACATGATATTATTCAGATAACATTGTAATAAAATATTGTTAATTACATAATTATGTAGACGCAGAACAAAGTAACTTTTTTAGTTACCTCTTTATTATAAAGTAAATTTTATTCAAAAACGAAAAATAAAAAAACTTTACTGGCAACTCTATCAAGGTCGACATTTTTTTTCTCAGAAGGGAAATATTCGTGTAAAAAGGAAAAATATTCCTGTAAGGGAAAAATATTCTTCTTTCTAGATCTGTAAAGATAAGTTTGTTTGCCTTCCTTACAAACAATGCTAGGGGCGGGCCAAAAAGTTTCATATAAAAAATTGGCCAAGTCCTTTTTGTTTGTCATACATGTCCCAGAAGTATTGTTCCGAAAGGACCCAACCAGTTTTCCGAGTGGCGAAGATTTTTTTCAGGGCTGCTTATTAAGTCGTTGCCATTTTCCATTGTGGCAATTCACTACAAATTATTTCACATTTAATCAATTTTAAAAATCATACTAAAAAAATGACACTTCTTAACATTTTAGCTGACGCCAATTTAAAAACTATAGTGTATAGTAGCAAACTACCGCCCAACCCGTATTTTATTTTGCACCCACTGTGTGATTTTTAAATTGTTTTTTATTAGAAAATAGTTAATTATTGTGTATTGAAAATCTTTTTTCACTGTAATAAATAATATTTATTCTCGAAATAATATTTTACTTGCGGCCCGCCGTCCGCTTTGTGCTTTTAATATGATCCTTCACAATGTTTTAAATTTTTTCCCGGACCCGGTGTAGAGTGTCGACAGTACAAGCACCAAAAATAAATCCAATAGAATTAAGAAAAATAGCAATTAATATTTTGGCATCACATTTTCATAAAGATTACTTATTTTTAAATATTTTGTTGGTTTATAAAGGTTTTTCAGTTTTGAACAAATTCACAAACTCTCTTTATCAACTATTATTGTTTATTCATGAATTTTACTTTGAAAATAATGTAAATTTAATGAAGATTATTTCGAATTATTTGAAATTAAGAAGCGTCTTAGTGATAGTGAATTTTCCGTTTGTCTTCATATCTTAAAAACGGAGATATAAAACAATAATTCGACAGATGTGGCTAAGATGAAATCATGGAAACTACCATTATGTAACATGGCCCAATCGTGTCAGGCGAAACCTAGTATTGAAATATGCCCAAAACCGTCAACGATCATCTTTCGCGATTCGCTTTTGGCAAGGCGAATTTCTTATGATATTCATATTCCATTTATTATATATACAAAAGATTCTGAAAATCATTTTATATGATTCTCAATAATCAAATGCCCTGGAATACAATGAATGGTGTATTTTAGTAATTGATAATTGATTTTTTTAATGGCAAGGCTTGTAGCGCGTCCCTAATTCCGTAGTGGCAGTTGTTTCGGCCATAAACGCAAAGGGCTGGAAAACGCAGTAAAAAGTGACAAACTTCTTTTATTCAAATGTGAAGTTATATTATAGAATATGTGTTTTCTGTGTCCGAGTTTATTTCCTACTTTTTCTTCTTTTTCTTTTTGCAAATGGCACACATCTCCAAAGAAATACCTGCTTTGAGATTTCAGTGACGCAGCATTTTTGTTGGGAAAATTTCAGCATAGTTTACCGAAATTGAATTCAACTATTATAAGAGTAGTAATATATTTCGAATTTTTATTTTAGCGTGTCTGCTTTGATAATCGAGTATATAATATGTGGTGGTCAGACATTGGTCTACAGTAAGATTTTTCATATATCTACACTCAATGCTTAAAGGGAAGTTGCGCTCGCTTAGAACCCCCAGCGCACTCGTTTCGGGTTGGCACGCACTCCAATATAAACTATTCAATTGAAATTTCTGAAAAATATGTTTTTTTCAGGATATTTGGAAAAGAACTTGGATATTTTCAACAGTTTGTCCCGAGTAGCCAGCGGTCGACGTCATGGTCGTCGGCCACCGCGCCGTATCGCTGTGGTCTTAATTTGTTTTCTTTTATTTGGAGTTGCATTTAATGTTAAATTTAAAATCATCTGTTTTTGTAAATTGCGTTAAAATTTAAATGGGAATTCATGTGTTAAGTATTAATGTAAATGTAGTCTCAATGTCATGACGCAATGTAATTTTTGTTTGTTTAAACACTTCATTATAAACAAAAGAGATTATCCGGACCAAACTGACGTTTGCATTGAGACCCGTCATTTCATCCTGGATGCCGCTAAGCAATCATTCGCCCCCTTTCGGGCTGGCTTTCTCAGATTGTAAGCATTTTTTCCAGTAAATGTGTTATACTTATGCGATCCTTATAAAATGCTATAAATGAAATAAAGCAAATCCAACCTATTTTATAAAATGTTTGTATTGTTTTATAAATGTATAAATAATAATTTAAATTATTTAAAGCAACACTAAAACACTATTTTTTCAAAAAATATTCAACTATCACATATTAATGTTTGAAAAAAGGACAAAATTACTCCACGCATTTGTTGGTTTGGCCTGCGCAGCTATTAGATTTTCAACGCAGAGAACCTCTCGTCTTACAGGGAACGTTGCAAACACTGTAATTTATGGAATTTTTGAATTTATGTTAGTCTATAACGACACATTCTATACAAAGGAAGGATGTGAAGGATGGATAGATTTTCGTCAATTTGCGAGAGAGTTTCGGCAAAGAATTTTTGAAAACAATAACTATGCCCTCCCCTATAGAAAAGAGGATCTGTCGCATGACAAGTAGTTAACTGATCGCACTTGCTACAATCAGGTGGGTGGAAGGAATTGTAAAAATTACCGATATCTTCTATGGATATGGCGCTTATTTTTTGTAAATTCATTTTTTATATACATCTAAAATTGATAACATAGTTATTACATATCATTGGAAATAGAACAGGTTGCTCACCACTGTTAAATTTATTTACCACGGAATTTTTATCTCTTAACATTGGTAATTATTTTTGTAATTAGTAGTGTCATGGTAATAATTACTACTATTGTATCGTATGTGCCCCTCTCCACGTCAAGTAGAAGAAAATAAACCTACCCCACCCTTTGTGTTTAAGTTGCGAATTAGAATCATTGTTTACATCAGAAATAAATAACCTTGCGATATAGTTAGTCTAAAGATGCTTCTTAAGAAGTGAAACAAGTGTCACATTTAGTAACGCAGCCAGTGGAATAGTTAAGTTATCACTTTTAATGTTATATTACAGATTGACACTCCTTACGTATAATCACGTAAGTGCCAAATTATATGTCTTTTGAATTTGTTGTCTACATATTCAGTTCTATGGGTAGACATATCAAGATATTAATAGTAGTGCTGTATCAATTTTGAAGAAGATACATGCGTTCGTTACTTTTCAATTGCGTTATGAATCTTTGAAATGCTCTCATGTAAAATCTCATGTTTG
The DNA here is from genome assembly GCA_022494535.1 of Himalopsyche phryganea. Lineage (NCBI taxonomy): Eukaryota > Metazoa > Arthropoda > Insecta > Trichoptera > Rhyacophilidae > Himalopsyche > Himalopsyche phryganea. Next base: position 554,046 of record JAGVSL010000071.1, read on the forward strand.
CAGATACAGGATTGTACGTAGAGTGTCGCGATGTGCTTGCTTTTTAACACGAATTCATTAATCGATTCAATTTTTGAAATTTATCCATACGAAGTCATCCAAGAGCTTTGACAACCCGGCTACATGATGGGAAATAAATATAATTTAAGACATCGACTGAGGCTGCGTGATGGAATTTCAATACAAACCCAGGTTTCGCCTTTCGGCATCTTCAGCTATTCGAGTACATGAATGAACTCGAACTGACATTGAAATTACATCAAACATCCTTTGTCGATGTCTTAAATTATATCAATAATGCTAGTACAGCAAGATTGACTTAACTCTATAGTAAACTATTGTTTAAATATCGTGTTGTTTTTCAAAATTTGTGGTTTAATATCAGTTGTTTAAAAATAAAGTGATTCCAAAATTCATATTGAGAAATGTTAAAATTATCAATTGTTCAAAGCCAACAGTTAAAGCTTTGAAAAAAGCCAAATCAGCTTGGCTGAAGGCGGAAACAGGTCAGTGGTACTCGGCTCACGATAATACTAGCCAATATTCATTGTTTATTCGCATGAAAATTAAAATATATTTGTTGTGGTTTTTTTCGCAAATACCATCCCAAGAAAATACAGAACAAAAAATATTGAAATCGACTTAAAAGCTTCTATCACACCGTGTATTCTATTGCAAATTCTTTTACAAACGTGTTACGGCCGCTTATCATTCCTTTATGCAATGAGTATTATGATTTATATGTCATTACGAGCCGCCTTGCACTGCTTTTATGGCTGTAAAAAACACTGTATTCAAAATCTGGCTTCGCTCAAAAAAAATATCCCTTTTTATCTGCAATAAAAAAGCTACTGCAAAGTCGCTTCGTCTTTTGGTCCACAACCAGTAGCGCTTTCAAAAATAGGCTCTAGACTACATGTCTATTATATTAAAGAATATATTAGGGTCCGTAAGATTCAAAAGATTCCAGGAAAAAGGTATAAAAAAGGTAATAGAATCAAAACGATCATTATTTTTTCGATACGTTTTATAAAACGGCTAATTAATTTATCTATTACACAACTTAAAAATAACCTTATTTTTGATCCTGAAAATTGGCTTATTCTAACAAGCTTACGAATAAACTACATGTATGTCAACTGTGGAAAAGAAAAAAGACCTAACCCACACCAAAACTCACACTAAACGTGCTAATACACTATATTTATATATATATAATATATCGACTGCAAAAAGGCAAAAGCACATATCCCTTCATCTTTTTAAAATATTTGTTTTTCGATAATCACTATGTATACAATTTAATACACGTTTTGTTTGGACTGTACACAATATTTTTTGTGTATGGGTTACGTCCGTTTTCCTTTCCACAGTCAATAAATCGGTGTCTGTTCAAATACGGTTTATTCAGTTTTTTCATTTTTTGCGGCATAATATTAAGCGTTAAAAATATCAAAATACTTATTTCTACAATAATTAAAAGAATTTATTGATTTACTATTTCGGCTTCATGTCACAGTCGGAACTCGTCTGCACGAACTAAATATTGATACGTTATTATATGCAGTTCTACCAAGTAAATGCAAATTCAATATATCATCAATACATTAAATTTATCTTTAAAAAATGAAAAATAATTTGAGGTAATTTAAGACATCGACTGAGGGTGATTGATGGAATTTCAATATCATGTGTTGGGACTATTCCACACGCTAACTTCTTAGACTCAGGGATAAATATTGTCGCATTTGTCTTCTACATAATTGTTATAAACTGTCTATTGTGCTCGAATGCCTGAAGATGCCGAAAGGCGAATCCCGGGTCGTTAGTGACAAAATACATGGAAATATACAAAATCTCAACAAATTAAATTTAATGTGAGGTATATAAACAAAATTTTATTTTAAATAACTATTTTTTATTCATTTTTAAAAAGCAAGTATAATGAAGGTCTGAAGCAATTAGGTCAAGTAGTGAATAGCGCGATTACCTAAGCGATACAAGTTTTAAGAATATTGTAAGATGAAGATTGAAGGTAGAATAATCGTGCTAGGAAAAGACTAGTAATTAACCGATACATAGATCTCTGTATATCCCGTTTTAATGATTATATAGGAGTGGGTAGGGAAACTGAAAAGGAAAGTAAAAGTGACAGATACCTATGCTTTTGGACACGAATTCATAAATCGATATATGAAAATGGATTGAAGTGAATTAAATATAATTCTTATAGATAGATTAACATTTTCAAATTCTTGCGATGTTTAAAACTACATTGATTGATTTTATGCAATTTAAACACTTATTTAGACAATTCGATACCTCAGTTCTAAGCACATGTCAGAAACTTGCGGTTTTGAGTTAAGTATGTGGAAATGCTAAGAATATCGAAATCCACCAGTTATAAAATAATAGTGGTAATCTGCGGTTATTTTAGAATAACAGTGGTTATTATTACTTTATATCTAAATACTACAAAAACCTCTGAAAAGTATTATTATCAATATTAGATAAAATAAATTTATCTTTTAGAAACTCTTAGAACTGTATTAAAAGCCACAAAAATTAGATATACAGTTGAAGATCAAAACCTACCCAAAATCTTGTTTAATAATAATCTCCACTTTTTGAGTTGTTACATTTTGGGACTGAGGTATCGAAATTATTAGTTCTCATTTAGTATTTCCGGCATAAGCTGTCAAATTATTATTGAAATAATTTTGATGGAGAATTTAAAAGAAAAATCTTTCATATAGAATGAACGTTTGCCATACACCCCACTGCCAATGGCATCGTTGAGAGAGAGCATGAAAATAAATGTGGGATTCACACACAAATCGGTAGTAACCAAATCGAGTAATGGCTAAATCAGTTGCCTTTATTTCTTGCCGAAGGGGAGTTCAGGGGATGTGACTCCAAAAGATGAGGCTCTATTATTGAGCTATGAAGCCATATACTAACAAATGTCTGTTAGCAAGCTGGAAATGTATATAAAATACACGTATATAAAATAACTCTGAACAAAGAATAATATATATGCTTTCTTTTATAATAGGTACGATTTATTTATACTATCGAATTAATTTAAAAGCAAAATGAATATTTAATTAAATTTTTTTAAATATAGTCTAAAAAATCGTTGGCTCCGTGGTCGAGAGGACAACGTCGTTGGTTTCGTTTGTGGTACTCACAGGCTTGAATCCCAGTACGGACCGTTTTCATTAGTTGATTGTTCACGGGATCCATACTAGGGCATACGATTCTGGGATTTCGGGATTGATCATTAAGTGTAGTTGCATGTGTTGAATTGTACATTTAAACTTTAATAAAGTGAGACTAAAATAAATTTATACTAATTTTATAGGTATTATAAAAAAATCGGTCGGCGTCCGTGGCGCAGTTGGTAGCGTCGCTGGCTACGGTTACGGATGTCTCGGGTTCAATTCCCGATGCGGACGGTTTTCATAGGTTGAGCTTTCAATAGATTTATGGATTTCTGTTCGTAGTCTGAGTCCTCCCTTTCACCCATCCCATCCACTAGTCCTGTCCTAGCCCTATCCTTCTATCGCTACTCTCTTCGAAAAAAAGAGAGGTTGAGCAACTGAGTAACAAGCAGTTCTCGTAGAAAAAGTCTGTTAATATACCTCCATTAGGAGACCATTTGCTTGGAGACGGGATTGAATAATTGACCGGGATCCCGGGATTGGATGCCCTAATCCATACGCGATTCTAGGATCCATACTGATACATATACACTGATCCATACACTGATCTAGGATCACGGAATCCATACATACTGATGCATTGTGTAATAAAAAGTGAAAAGTTATACGACGTATACTCTATTAGTGAACGTTTTTCGTGACGTAAATAACGTGATGCGTATTATTTCAGTTTTTGTGCTGGGATTGTCTCAGGTGCAGCTGCCCAAGACTCAGAGGCTTGCCCTTTAGTGTGCTGATTGTCCCTAGCTTAACCTTTCTAAGAGTAACTAATTAATTATGACCGTGCTATGAGTAGTGAGTTTTTTTCATAAAGATTTGATGAATGATGCAATATCGATGTTTTGTTGTTTCGGAAAAAGTAGAATTCTGAAGTTTTTAAGGTTCAAACTTATTTTCAAATGATGAAATAATATACCCAAAAGTTCACAGATGACATTGTAATACTTTTTCAAGCTTAAATCACATACACAAACATATATAACCATACTGACGTACATATACGTCCATACTGCTTTGAGGAAAAATCGCGGCGACGTACAAGTACGTTCATACTTCCAGAAAGGTTAAGGAATGACGTAGCGTTAACTGTATAGATCTGTTCGCTCTCCGTATGAAGGCGCTATAATTTTACCTATTAACTACTAAGTCAGCATGGCCTGTGGGTCCGACAGCTGGCCGGACTGACTTGAGGAGCTCTTCCCGATGATTTGACATTAAAGGACAATCCCAGAGGATGTGATCAGCATGCACAACATGTACATTTTATAATCTGTTGTAAAAAATGAGAAGACTTACATGAAATTGAGTATTTATTTCATAAAGACATTCTATAAACAGAAGACTTGAAACAAATTAAATAAATATAATATACAAAATTCTCCGCTGCTTTAAGAATTTTATAAATATATTCCACACACATTTTTCTAAAAGCTTTTGTGATATTTTAACGATATTCATATGAGAAAGATAAAAAAATCAAACCACTTTATATTCCTGGATGGAGCGGCAGGTACAAAATTTCATGCGAAAAATTCTTTCGTATATTAACAGTAAACATTATTCATCATTACATTTAAATACATTTGGCAGTCGCATATCCGAAAGCAATATTGCCTGCTTATTATTTGAATTTCAGGGATACACTTTACAAAATTTCAGACTTCTTAATGTACAGGATGTAGAATAAAGTATTCAAAAAAATATTTATAAATAAAATCATACATGTGTAAATCGTTGGGATACTTCGAATTTAAATGTTGATGTTAATTAAATCATATTTAATGGCCCATCCATCGAACACTATTCTGGCGGTATCCAGGTCAGGAATGGGGTGGAATGGATCCAGTGCTCATTCTGTATTGTGCCATATCAAAGAACATACTTATCTGCATTAGGAATTGACTTGGAAGAAGAAGATGAATTGTATTTGATATGCCATTTTCGTTTGTAATTGTAATACATACCTTAAATGTTACTTAAAACATTTGGTTGTTACTTAAAATACAAAATTTTATGATATCACCAAATTACCTACAGGTATTAAAGAATTTTTACTAAGTTGGATATTTATCGTGTATTTTATACAGCAATATGTTTAATGTACAAATAACAGATATGTGGATAAACGAAGAAACACTAGGGACAGCACGGATGAGCTACCAACACTTAACGAAAGCAGAGATAACGGACAGACCGCTATCGAACGTCATAGAAGCCGGACTACCTCGCACGCTGAAACAGGCAACAATAATTTCTCACTATACGTCGACCGCAAATGTGGCGGGAGATCTATTCTAAATTTTTAAAATATCTGTAATTACACAAGTCGAATAAAAGATACCATAATATATATATACAAACATTGATCTTCTTACCAAAATTTACATTGGCAAAAAATATCACCAACATACCTTCCCTTCCCTTTTGATGTATCAAACACCAATCAATGGTAATTCTTTTTTTTAAGTTTTTAGGAATTTTTCTGGTATAACTAACTGCATGAACTTATTTTGTGCCTTCTCAAATTTAATGATCATGGATATCACGATTATATTCTGCATTAAAGATTTTTTAAGTGAGAAAACTCAAAAAAAGGGTATGATATAAAATGTTGCATGAAAAAATATATTTTATACGTATATTTTAACGAATATGTTTTCATACTAAAAGAAAAATAGTCTCAAACCTGTGTTGTATGTGCTATGCGATGTATAGAATAAAAAAACACATATTCAAAGGGTACGCATTTCAAAAATACGTTTCAGATCTCGTATTCAAAAGCCAGTGGCCGTGAAAAACGTCACGAAATCCTTTTTCACGTGCGTAGGCGATTTCCTTCTGAACCGTCGCAAAATTTGGGAAAATATCACCCCACCCACCAAAAATCGCCCCATAAAAAGCGGCCGCGAGAATGTGACTGGGAGGTTAAAGGACGTTAAGCGTTAACTCTGACTATTCTAATGTTATAGAAATTTATATGAAGTACTATAAAGTTACAGGCATTCTCAAATTGTATGTGGGTGCTATACTTTAAAAGTTTTAGAAACACTATATTAGAAATAGAATTATTATTCCTCCTCATCTAGTTCTCACTATTAATAATTTCTAATCCACATGCTAACATAATTACCATCGTCAAACTACAATTAGTTTACAGAACTACAGTCGAATCTGAATTGTCTTTACCCGCCCGAACCCTGCTTGGTCCGCGGCCCGTACATATATATATATATAGTAGTGTAGCATAATGTACTTCAAATATCTCTGATCGGTATCTACACTTAAAAAAAATATTGTGTAATAGATGCATGTAAATAATTAGTTACTTTTATTAAAAAGTCACTCACTCTGTAAGTAAAATTTAAAAATATTGATGAATAAATCAATTTTTACTATACGTATTACTTTGGGGGCAGCGTCCGTGGCGCAGTTGGTAGCGTCATCAGATGTACTTACGAATGTCTCTGGTTCAATTCCCGGTGATGTGTGTTTTCATAGATTGATCTTTCAATCGATTTATGGAATTAGAGTGTTTGTGATGTCTAGCTCACTCCCTCCCACCCATCCGACCCTTACGGGGCGTAGCGCGAGCAATTAGCTAACCACTAGTTCTATCCTAGCTCTATCCTTCTATCCCTACTCTCGATAAAGAGACGTTGAGCAACTGAGTAACAAACATTTCTCATAGAAAAAATCTGTTTAGATAAATCCATAAGGAGACCGTGGGAGCTCCACGTTGGGAGCAGATATGGAAAAAATAATTATAATAGCTGTTTTGATAAGCAATAACGCGGGATATTTTCAGGACATATACGTTTGTTTTATTGGGTATATTTTTTGGAACTTAAATTGGGACGTACTTTCAAAATATCGCGATAGTAGTCCGTGGTTCGTGTAACAACTTGATCCATCCTTAGCCGTGTCGTTGGGGTGGATTCTTGGTGATGAACGTGAGGCCAGGCCTTACTTCCGCAAGAGCTTCCTAGCCCTATCCTTATGTCTTTACTCTCTTCGAAAAGAAAAGAGAAGTTGAGCAACTGAGTAACAAGCAGTTGTCATAGAAAAATTCTGTTGAGAAACCTCCACTAGGAGACCATGCTCCACGTTGGGAACTGATATAGAAAAAAAAACTTTCTTATGTGATGCATTCACCATCAGTACATACACTAAAGTTTTTTTTAATCATTTAGGCATCGCGGGTTTGGGAATCGTTCAGTTGTGGTGTGGGGCTTTGTGGCAGTTGTGAAACGAACAAGTCGTTCTCATACTGTTATCGTTTTTAATAAAAATGAATGTTTTACTCGGTGTTAACCGAAAATAAAATATGTTTTATTAACCCTTGGGATTAGTTATTTTATTCCGTTTTCCGCGGTTTGTGACATTTTATATTTGATAAGGTACTAAAACCCAAGTACATCGTATCTTATTTGGATTATTGAGATTTTGTACACTTCCATGTATTTTGTCACTAACGACCCGGGTTTCGCCTTTCGGCATCTTCAGGCATTCGAGTACACGAATGGACTCGAACTGACAGACAGTAAACAGTGTCTAACGTTTATATAGAAGATACAAATGCGACAAATATTATTTACGAGGTAAGATATTATACGTCTGAGAGCCACACTGATACCTGAGTTAAAAGCAATTCTCGAAATTTTAACTCAGGTATCAGTGTGGCTCTCAGACGTATAATATCTTACCTTGTAAATAATATTTGTCGTATTTGTATCTTCTATATAAACGTTAGACACTGTTTACTGTCTGTCAGTTCGAGTCCATTCGTGTGCTCGAATGCCCTAAGATGCCGAAAGGCGAATCCCGGGTCGTTAGTGACAAAATACATGGAAGTGTATAAAATCTCAATAATCCAAATTTGATATTGAAATTCCATCAAGCACCCTCAGTCGATGTCTTAAATTACATCGTATCTTACTTGCCTACTCCCTTATCTATCTTCAATCCACTGGTGACATAGCCATTTATGTTGAATTGCCATTTATTTCAGTCTGCAGCAGAGGTGAGCTGGAGGGGGTTCGGAAGGGATCACGCGAGCTCCTTGTTAAATTAAGAAAACACAATATTCTCAGATCAAATCAGTACTTAACAGCAAATTCTGTGGATGCTTAAATGTATTATAAAATATAAGACTACTAACCTTTAAAATTTGACGTAACATACATTTATTTCGGGTAGATAATAAAAGAAACCTCACCGTTTTTTAACCTATAATCTAACAATGCTTAAAAACGTCAATGTTGTTATGGGTGTGATAGTTTTAAGTATAATTTAAGTTATTTTGTGTCTTCCGGTGTATGGAAAAAAGTACAATATTATTTTCCATTGCCGTTTTTTCGAAGGGCGTCGCTGCTTAAAACGTGGATCGAGATCGTGTAAAAATAAGACAATTTATATATGGGATGAAATAGGAAGAAATTTTAGACTAGCAACTGGACAAAATTGATAGGTCTATCGATAGACCACATACGTTGATTATAGCTATGACTCAATCGAAGTCGTCGTGATAAAAGTAAGCAATTAGATAGCTTACGCTTTTTCGCGTCATTTTTTTTTCTTTTACTTTTACCATATTCGCTACCTATGTGGAAGCATATGACCACCACGCCGTGAATCCATGATTTTTTGTCATCCGTCAATTGTTTTGACATGCCAGAATATTATCAGCTTGGTCAAGTATATCCTGTGGATAAAACCCGACAGTCGTCCAGGTCGGAAGAAGAGGCAAGCTGTATTGAAACTCTCTGGAGGCAATTTACGTTATTCATATAATTCTGTCACGTTTGGTTGATCCAGAGAGTTATTGGATGCCTTTTTTGTTTTTCTATTGTGATGACATCCGTAAGCAATCTTCAATGTAGTTATTTCAGTAAAGTGCGCTATCTCTATATTAGAAAATATCAGCTAAATGTTTATTTCAATCTTTTCTTAGGCACTTTACTTTTGGTTTTTCACTGTTATGTAATTGATGATGATGATAGTGATATATATATTTCTATATAGATATATGTGTATTAAAACTATTCGTAGAACTGCACACCTGCATACACACACGTACTTATGCGTTGATTTCAGTTTTCCCGCCAAATATAAAGCCGTGATCCGCCATTCCGTGCGTTATGTGTCCAACACGTGAGGCGGCCATTTGCTTTTATGAGGGGTGTTTATTTGTTTTCGCGAATTTCAGGTCCCCGGGTAATGCCGCTCTTTTTATTGCTATATTTCTATTAGACCGGCCCTTACTGTGTTTATTACCGTGGCATTGCGACTTGAAAAGTTTACCCGGCGCATAAAAGCGTAAAAAAATGTGGTTGGCTTTTCGAAAACACAATATCTGTACATATATATAATATTTGAACGATATTGGACATAAAAGAAACTTTCACTATTAACTAAATTGATTCATTAACACCTGTTTTTTGTTACAATATTGGTATATTTCTAGTCTAACTACATGACTAATTACACTCTAGGAAAATTGCTTTAATGAAGAAGAAAATGCTAGAAATAGTCATTAACAGCCGCCTAAATAATGCTAAGTCCTTTCTTCTAAGATTATATAGTGAGCAAGTTCTAAGTATTTCTACAACGTGTCGAATTTTTTTATTATAAAATGCAACCAACATCACACGCTTTACCAAATGGCATATTCCGTATCCTGCGTACACGAGCCATATTTTATATTGTCGTTGTTCTGGAAGAAGACACTTACTGAAAAATACTAGTTTTGTACAAAACTGTTTTTAAGCAAAAGTGTAATTTATAAAAAATAGTCTGTTCTTCCATACGGTAGAGTTCGAAATAAGGAACATTTTGATATAACTAACTCAATATGTCAGTTTTTCGTTTTACCTTCCAGAACAGTGTCGAAATATGATTTATACATTATTTCATCAAAGTTGTATGACTCAATATGAACGCGCTATACACACTTATGTCACAATCTATACGTAACTAAATTTAAATCAGTACTGATATGTTATTGAGCTTTGCCAGTTTTTTACAGATTGGTTTTACTGTTATTCCAAATAAGCTATTGATAAAGTATTACTATTCAAATCGATGTATTTTATAAGCCAATGAAATGAGGTACTAAAGCCATGTCCTTAGGATAAATTTAATATCAGAATGATTTGACGCAAGCCTGGGTATTTTTATGAAGATTTCTTTTTCTATGCTACACACGACGGAATTTTGTCGTGTAACTTATCAAAACACTTTTTCAAATTAAAATATTTGAGAAAGTTAGGTCGAAGAGGTGAACGACTGGTTATCCATTATAAGTGGGAGAGTCTCAATATAAACCCCACTTTGGTTCGGTTAATCTCTGTTTATTAAGATGCAGGGGTTTAAAAGAAAATAGCATTGATATTACATTTACACTTCAGAAATGTCAAACAATTTAAAACAAACACACGAACTTTCATATGAAAGGACATAAGAATGACAAATCATATAAAAGCAATATTTTAATATAAAAAAAATGCTCAGTAGCCTCTTCTCTTTGTCAAGAGATTTAGCCCCTGGTTGGCTAGCGGACACTGTTTTTTCATTTCATAGAAAAATGCTGTGTGATGTGACCCGTGAAAGATGAACTACATCCCACTACATAAATACTGTCTCGCAAAAGCTGGCCGATGGCTGTTTTTGATCCTTCCAAAGCATAGGCTCCACCCGAATAGATTGGAGCGTGTCATATTATATCACATTATTTTGAGACGTATTAAAATGTTTTGTACATTGACGAATTATAAAAATATTGAACATTTTAAAACGTCTTTAAGGATTCCCGAGTATTCTTTTCTGTAGCTTACCCACCGTAGCGATTTTTTTAAAGATAACATGTATAATATTGGAATCACTAATTTTCTAGTTCACATTATTACCCTAAATTGAATGAATACTACTGTGTCGGGTCAGTGGTGCAGTAGTCAACGCCGTTGACTTCAGTTACGGATCTCACATGTTCAAAACCTGGTACGGACAGTTTCATAAATTGATTTTCAATCGATGTATGGTTTTCTGTTCGAAGTCATGGATGATTGTGAAGTCTAATATTCCAACCTACTCATCCGTCTTAGCCCTATCCTTCTATCACTCTCTCTCGAAAAGAGGTTGGGCAACTGTGGAAGAAGGAGTTCTCGTAGAAAAAGATTTGTTAATATACTTCCATTAGGAGTCCATATGCTCCACATTGGAAGCGGACATGGTTAAAAAAATTGAAGGAGCGCGTTCTTAAAAAAAATGATACTAAGCCTTTGGAACACGACTTGTTTTTTGACGTAGGTACTTACTTGGTCTATATCTGGGTCAAATTTATACAAATAAATATTTTTTCTTGACTATTATTGAATCATTGTGCATTGAATATTAAATACCGAGAATAATAACGTCGGCGTCCGTGGTGCAGTTGGTAGCGTCGCTGACTACGGCTACGGAGGTCTCGGGTTCAATTCCCGGTGCCGACGGTTTCCATAGATTGACCTTTCAACCGATTTATGGATTTCTGTTCGTAGTCTGAATGTTTGTGATGTCTAAACTCCCTCCCACCCATTCTATCTTCACGGGGCGTAGCGAGAGCGATTAGCTAACCACTAGTCCTGTCCTAGCCCTATTTCTGTTAAGATACCTCCATTAGGAGACCATATGCTCCACATTGGGAGCGGACATCGAAGAAAATAATAAATTATTGATTGAATTGTCATTAACTTAGTAGAAGTTCATTATAATAGTATAAAATATCATAGTATTTATTTATACAAAATTCTATTAGTTAGTTGATAGCTATTTCGACTTAACGCCGTCGTCAGAACTATGCATAAACTTATTTTTGTTTGGTTAAATACTATTACTTGATTCGTCAAAAAGATACTGTCATAAATGAAATATAAACGTAAAGAATATAAATATAGAAAACACGGGTATATAGAAAAACTAATAAATACTATATAAAAAAGATGTGAAAACGCGAAATGATCGATCGAATTGATTTTACGTTAAATTTAGATGAATAATTAAGATGAAGCAAAACAGTACAGTGGAAGCAAAATGGTTTACCTCCACTTCGCACTATATGCTATCATCATTAATTTAAAAGAAACTAGCTCGTCGGAAGGCAAGATTTTACAACAATAATCTCGCGGCGTGGGATGTAAGAACCCTTCTGCAATTAACAGAGATATTATAAAAGTGATATGACAAAAAGTGCCCTAAGTAAAAAGGTTAAAGAAACACGAGTATTTAGAAAACTATAAATAAATATAAATGCATGGGCGCCAGTCTGAAAACAGATTTTCAGACGAATATTAATTTTTAATAAATAAAATGCTAAGAATTGTGATAAATTAAATTTTAATATACAACAATGAATTATCACAAATTAATACAAAAAGTTAGAGTAACCTCGTGTTTAACAAAAAATAAGATTTTACATTTAAAGGTTGCAATATGCACAACATATGGAATGACCATAGCTTAAGTTAATACAATAAAAATAACAAAAGAAATATAAATATGATACTGATAGAGATGTTGTTGCTCCATCAGGATCGGATGACTTCCATCAGTGCGCTGCTCGTTTGGGTAGCCCTTGGAGGACCACCTCTGCGGTTGAACGCCAGACCTGAAGTATCTTATAATTTCGTCGCCTCTATTCTGGCTTAATTATTATTCAATTTGAAATGACCTTATTGGTTCTTTCTTGTCCACCACGGCACGACTTGATTGGTTAAGTCGCGCCGCCGCAATTAACACAAAATTGCCATTGCGTGGACTTCCAATTATTAAATTTTGGTTGGAATACATAATCCAAACTATTCCATAAATATATATATAATTTGTAATGTGCAACATTACATTGCCCCGTCAGTCGGTAATGAATGAAAACAAAAACTTTGAATCATTATTTCCACCTTTGACTTTGATACTTTGGGCTCACACATCGTTGCTTATGGGTGTAGCACTGCCTTCCGACATCATGAAATCTTCATTTAGGTTTTAGAGTGTTTACTGATGATAATGCCTAAGCAGCGCCATCCATTGTGTTGTCGACGTGGTTAGTAATTATTGTCCAAAATGTAGTAATAGTGGTAATAATTTTTCCAAACAGCTTGTTATGTGTATATGCGTAAATCGTCCGGAGTTGTTTAGATAAACCCCATCTTGTAATGCGAGTAGTAAGATGTAGCAATTTTCTTCAGGGTCATCTTCTTCTTACTTGAATTACAGCCCCGAGGTTTTACGGTACATACAGAATAAATTTGCAAGGCTATGTCATCCAAAATTATTAAAGAACCACTACAAAAATTAAGTAAAAAATTTTTTTTTTTTAAATATATACGAAAAACCAAATCTATATAAAAATTAGCTTTAACTTTCTACTTGTACACAATAATATAAATTTCGGTACATAAAACGGTAATACATACATAAATTGATACAACATATATATGTTTCACAGGAAACAACAAAAATCGTTAATAGTACTTTGTAAACAAAGTATAAAGTTTTATAAAAAAAAAACTGAATCTACGTGTATAATAGTAATATACTTTTTGAATAGAAATTAAGAAATGTTCAAGTAAGTTTAAGAGGTTGCAGTGAAAAAATAATTTAACAATATTCAAATTATTCCACAAGAAAAATACCTTACTTGAGCCACTAAACCAATGTTACTCATAATATATTGTTATTAGTTATCAATGTAAATGACGAGATCAGAAAAGATTTATGCAATTTAGCAACATCGTTTAAACTCTAAAACAAAACATGTGATAAAGAAAAACAAAATAACAATACATATATATAGAGCTTCAAATACAATGAAAAAAAACATCATGTGGATCGCATCGTGACACATCAACTAAGCAATTCGGTATAATTTATGACCAACAACCAACATGTTCTAAGCCATCCGAATATTTACAATTATAATGCTAAAATTTAAAATTACAGTAGGATTAACTGTCCAAACTGTATCAAAACATACGTGATGTCCAATCTCGATGTATATTGCGTATACTTCCAAAGCTTATTACAAAATATGACGTACTGTGCAGCCCTTCCGCTCGTCAAGCCGCAGGCAAAGATTCCAACCATGATTTGACAACTATACACGAAAAATACTGTAGCACTGGTGAAAAAAAATCATAGCTACTTAACACGACCAGTCAGCTAGAAAAATTAAAAAATAAAAATCTATCTTACAGTCTATCAATTAGTTCAGCTAAACCGCATATCTGCCAACACAAATCTGCTCATGCTTCGAAATTACACTAAACTTAACGACTAAATGTATGAAAGTTTTTCAGATCAACATTGAATGATCTATGTCCTTAATACTAAATGGGTCTCCGCAGATGTGTCAACACACCACCAGCCATGCCGAACTAAGAGACTTCTCATATCCAATGTACAATCTTAACAATAGCACTGCACACTATGTCGAAATAGTTTGGCGTGCCACCGTGAAAATCATAATGAGCACAAATAAAGATGCTTAAAGAATCAATGTCCAATAACTCAACTCAACAAAAACGCAGCACAAAATACGTCTGAAGTTAAAAGTATTTACTAGGATTTCCGACAGAAATCCAGTAGCCTCTACCATCCAGGGTAAATCTACAAAAATAGCAAAAACTACAAATGCTAAGGAAAATCACTACCGGTGACTACAACTTAATTATCTCTCCAAGATAAAAATAAATTTTATGCGTAACATATTTCGTGCGTACCCCCTCAAAATCGAATGTCAACTAGACATTCCATTTCCACAAAACAAATCGTCAGGATGATTGATCAATGTACTTCGCGGTACCGAACACATCCTGCCGACAGAAATGAGATACGCAAGTCTATAGCACATCCAAAGTGCAGCCTTAACGTACTCAAAAAAAGTATCCAAGAGACTGTACAAATCTCATTTGGATAACAGAAATAGCGCATGAGCCACCTTCGGTTCCCATGCCACTATCAATAAGATTATTTTCAGGGACCATCAGCACCCGAAAATACATCTCACGACTAGTCTACTACTATTAGACCTAGTCCCTACCACAAGCTCTCCATACGCACGAAACATAGTACTATCATGTCTATAAAACATGACTTCCATCTTCAAATAATTAAATTTAAATTAACTCTGCGCACGATGAACAATCACACATGATCATTGATTACAATTGATAGTGTTTATAAATAAATATAGACTGTAATTTGATCATGGAAGGCAGAGCTAAATATAAAGAAAACAATGAGCTTTATAAAAATATTTAAATAATTAAAAAAAAATTAACTCATCACTTATAGATAGATAATTTTGCTGCACATCCATGTTCCAATTCAGCTGACAAGAGTTGATCATACAAAAATCACATCAATAAACCTGTGATCTGAAATCATAAAACAAATAATATATAGTTTATTGCTAATTAAACAATACTATATCTAATACTATATATTTATGTGCAAACAAAAAAAATTTTGCCACATGTACAACATATATAGTTAGCCACATAAAACATGAAACATCAAAATTCAACATATAATTTCATTTCTTGACCATAAAAAACTACTTACTATAAGTTTAACAAGAAAAAATCTCATATAGAGATATATAATTTGTACCATCGTACGATGTGTAATAAAAAATCTTTAGACCAAATAGTTTGGGCAAATATCCCCAAAATAAGGTATTTGAAAAAATTATAACTGCTCAAACCGTATATAGATGTTATGGAGAACAGATATTATACAAAATTTTGAAAAGAAAGAGCAACCACGAGACACAACCAGTTTAAATGTTTTACAAAAAATTTAGAAAATGATTTCCAAATACATAAATGTTCAAAATAACTCAATATAATGCTTTCATAAAAAAAAATAATGGATGTTATAGAAAAAAGCATATGATTATATTTTGAAGCAAAAGATAGAAAAAAGACTATTTGAAAGTGTGTAATTGCTACAACCAACACTTTGATATTTACTAGACGTTATTGTGTTTTAGCAATATCCTTAATATGAAACTTTCCCAAAGGTTTACCATTGAGATCACCCAGTAAATATACTAAAGGAGATATCTTTATCAATACAGTATTCTCAACAAATCTAGGAGCCAGTTTATATGAAAAAAAATTTACAGCGTCAGATTTAACAAAATTTTTTCTTTTAAACTATATCTGTCTAGCCGTGGACAAAGGGTAGTACCGTTGTTTGATCGGTACTCCAGTGGTAACGATGCGATATGCTACAAGATGCGTCTTACCCAAACCACATTTTTCAAAAGATATTGACATAAATTTATTTTTAATTTTTTCAAGTAACATGAATTGATCAGAGTCTAGATTTAAATCATTTAAAGCGTTATTATCGTAATTATTATTATTTGGAATTTTACCTTTAGGCGGTATTATTATGAGTATTTCTGGAGCTATGTTAAACGCCTCCCAGAAATCTATTCCTAAAATAATATCGGGTATGATATTCGGGATTACGGTTAAAAAAAAAATATTTGAAATATTATTGACGTGAATTGGTACATGGATAACACCCAGCCGGTTGACTAGATCCAAAAACCGTTTTAATACTTATATTACTCGGCATAATTTTATATCCTAACCTTAGCAGAATTGTTGACATTTTACTGCTGATGCAACTTATCGCTGCACCAGAATCCAACACACCTTTGAAATTTGTATTTTTAATTTTGAAATCAATGAAAGGACGTGAATCATTGTTAATATTACGAGATATTGGACCCAAAGTACAAGTTTTATTAAAATAATTCACATATGACCACGTGTCCTCCATAGCAATGGGTACATTGAATAATCCTTGCATTATAAATGTGACAACAATATTTTATTTTTAAAAATTTCAAAAAAATTATCTATCAAGAACGAACAACTAAATTTACTTTGCATTTTAAAATTGCGGATAACACGTCCACCTTCTCAATACCAAAATCAATCAAAAAAAGAAATACAAAAATATCTTAGCTGTGTTCTTGTTCAGATCCATCCAAAATGTAAATTTAATACTGCAGTGTTGTTCCAATTATAGTATATAATTATTGTGAATTCAACATTCAACAATAATGTATTCCTCCGAAATGAAGTCCAGTAGATGAATTTGTAACAAAAATCACACAATAGAATTAGTATATTAGAAAAGAAATAAAAACGTCGAACCGTGTCGAATGTAGATTTAAAAGCAAAATTTATTAAATTTTCAAAAAAAAATATATATAAGCAGGACTGAAAAATATTCAACTGGTTTGAATGGAAGCTAAAAGTGAAGTCCTGTATATTAATCAAAATATATATTTTCGACACTCAGTTATTTAATGGTGTGATAATTACCAGTAGGTACACTTAACATCTTATTGAATAATATATAATAAAATTATTATCGAAAATGAAGTCTCATTATGTACTGTATTTCAAATTACAAGTTACAGACAAAATATTTGAACAATTATTATTGTTGTACGATACTTCATTACTATGCAGTTTTGTGTATTAATCTACAGATATTACAAACCATTGCAAACTAAAGTGCAAAACAAATTTGCCCACATAAACGCAAATAAAGAAATTTATTTAATGAAATTTGGGTGTGAATATATAAAAATTTCAACACACAAACAAAAAAATTGTGGTTTCGTGTACGGCACATTTATGTATAATCATAAATGGACATCTTTCCCTTCCCAACCTTGAAAAATTCCTGATGTAAGATTTACGTAGTCAAGAAATGAAATATAATTTTGCTAAATACAAGAAAAAAATCTATACAGACAAAATATCACAAAAATTAAACAATACTATATCTAACTATTGCCATCCCAAGCATACAGACAACATATAATTTCATTTAGATATATAATTTATACCATCGACTGTAATAAAAATCTTTATAGTTTGGGCAAATATCCCCAAAATTTTGTATAATATCTCCATAACATCAATTTTTACCTTATTTTGGGGATATTCGCCCCACGTTGGGCGCCAAATGTCATAAATGAAATATAAACGTAAAGAATATAAATATAGAAAACACGGGTATATAGAAAAACTAATAAATACTATATAAAAAAGATGTGAAAACGCGAAATGATCGATCGAATTGATTTTACGTTAAATTTAGATGAATAATTAAGATGAAGCAAAACAGTACAGTGGAAGCAAAATGGTTTACCTCCACTTCGCACTATATGCTATCATCATTAATTTAAAAGAAACTAGCTCGTCGGAAGGCAAGATTTTACAACAATAATCTCGCGGCGTGGGATGTAAGAACCCTTCTGCAATTAACAGAGATATTATAAAAGTGATATGACAAAAAGTGCCCTAAGTAAAAAGGTTAAAGAAACACGAGTATTTAGAAAACTATAAATAAATATAAATGCATGGGCGCCAGTCTGAAAACAGATTTTCAGACGAATATTAATTTTTAATAAATAAAATGCTAAGAATTGTGATAAATTAAATTTTAATATACAACAATGAATTATCACAAATTAATACAAAAAGTTAGAGTAACCTCGTGTTTAACAAAAAATAAGATTTTACATTTAAAGGTTGCAATATGCACAACATATGGAATGACCATAGCTTAAGTTAATACAATAAAAATAACAAAAGAAATATAAATATGATACTGATAGAGATGTTGTTGCTCCATCAGGATCGGATGACTTCCATCAGTGCGCTGCTCGTTTGGGTAGCCCTTGGAGGACCACCTCTGCGGTTGAACGCCAGACCTGAAGTATCTTATAATTTCGTCGCCTCTATTCTGGCTTAATTATTATTCAATTTGAAATGACCTTATTGGTTCTTTCTTGTCCACCACGGCACGACTTGATTGGTTAAGTCGCGCCGCCGCAATTAACACAAAATTGCCATTGCGTGGACTTCCAATTATTAAATTTTGGTTGGAATACATAATCCAAACTATTCCATAAATTGTGTGGCTTTTACATTGGTATAAAATGTCATTACATGTTTTTTGCGACTTCCTAACGCTGTTTCGTTACGAATCACATGTCATAACAGTAAAAATAACAATTTGAGAACAATTTTATTGCAAGCAGAAAGAAGTAAAAGAAGGGGGATAGAACTGCATTTTTTATATTACGGTTTGAGGAATTCTGATATTTTATAAGATGACCTGTTTTCAGAATATAAACATAGTAAAAGAGACTTACTGACTATGATAGTAACATAATAGCATAAAAGACTTGAGTCACACAACATGGATAATTAATTGTTGAAACGGCTTTAATTAGTACTAAATGTTTATCATTATATTCTATTAGAAAAAGTATATCGATGGGTTTATTATATAGTGATACACGTAGAAATTGGTAGTTTTGAGATATGGCCGATCAAAGTCTTGACTCATCTAAACTGACTCGTCAAAAAGTGATGGCTTATTATTTGTATCACTTTTTTATTCAAATAGGTGTTCAATAGTAAAAAGTTTTAGGTGTATAGGTTGTTTCACAAAAATTTATTTCCACAATACGATATTTCGATATGTATGTACATGACACTGATGAATTATTTAATTTTGCTAATTTCCATATCCAAATATCTGCCTTTTAAGAGAAAACCTGAACTTTTTACAAGCTGTTCTTATATGGAACTGTAGAAGAGCGATGTTCGAATATAATGGCTAATACTTATCGTCCTATGGAACTGGCCATCGATATGATTATATCGATACCGCAGTTTCAAGTATGAGGAATGCTTAGAATACCTATAACCACCAGTTCAAAAATGTAACAAGTGGTAATCTATGTTAGTTTTATAATGAAATTAGATCCATACTGTAACAAATACGAAAATCCTATGAAAACCTCTTAGAAATCCTATTGGTATTAAATTAATAATAAAATTATGTTTCAAATTTAATCGAATTAAAGGGACTGCTAATTTCACAGACATCTCTGCCTTTGAAGACAAATTCATAAATTGAATTGCTGAATCGATTTATGAAATTTTTCCTACTGGGATTTGATACCATGGCACGGAGCCGAATAACACGAACGGTTCTGAGCGTAGTTTCGGCTTCAGTATCTTATTTCGTGTCAGTTATTTATATTAAATTTTTGACCCATTTCGAATATCAACCAAAAGCTGTAATAATGCAAAGATTAACTGCTAGTTAAAAGAATATTTAATTAGTAAAGTGATTCACATAAAGTCCGATTGTGATCTGTTGAAGGTATGCTGACTTTACCATGCAACTGTAAATGTTATTAAAATGTATTCCTTTTTTATTAATTTAAATATTTCTTAAGTGCACATGCAGCTCCATGATTATACAGAGATTTATGTAAATTAAAAATTATATGACGCAGTAAATGGCTTTTAACAAAAATCTTATGCAATCCAGTCGTATGGCATTATGGCCTATTTATTGCAATTAACATAATAAACTTTAGAAATATGTGTCTTATCTCGGCTTAGTCGAAAATATCTCAAAATAATTGCTGGTTTGTACAAAAATTTATATCAATTAGTAAAAATGATCCCATTTTGGAGATAACACCGAGTTTATTCGCTCAAAATGGTTAACTGACTGAAAGAAACACTTGAAAATGTTATAACCAGGGGCGGATTGCATTAAAAAGATAACGAACAACTAAAATTGCGAGTGTGTATTTATAGTTTATTTTATTATATCGATGGTGTTTGGGCAATTGATGTAACCCTCAAAAAATACGAAAATGAGTCAACGATTGCATCTCATTTTAAAGACGACAGAGTAGGTATCGGCCAAATGATGTAAATTAGAAAAATAAATTGACCACTTTTTGAAAGGGAAACATCATTTTACATTGGTTTTAGGATTAAAAAATCTTACCCGTCCACTTCATGTAAGGCACTATTATGTCGAAACTCCCTACCTATAGTCCCGTATCTGCAAGCATGAGAATTTACAGTCTATTTCAAGGATTCATAACGCAACTCTCCATTTAATGTTTTCGATAAAAACCGTTTTTACTGTTTCCTGAACAATTCAATTTTGATGGTTACATCAATTGGCCAAAACACCGTCGATTATATAAACCATGCACCAGAAAGTCAAATCATGTGGGTTTAAGGTTTGAATTGATTTTTTTACTTCGTATCATTATTTAATTTGTAACAAAATTTTTCATCTGTTCAGAAAAATGACTTCTGTCACTGACAATTCGTCTTTTGATGTAACCACACTCATCTCATATTCATCTATATCATAGGTAGAGCTTACATGGGATCCAGGTCATATGAGTTTGTGATATTTGTTTCTCAGTTGTAGCTTTCTCACATTTTTCACACAGAGATTGTGATTACCAATTTTTTATTTGAATGATATTAATTTTAAATATATATTTTCAAGTATCACTCTATTATGTATTTAGTTATAGATGCTTTGGGTACAACGTTGAGTACCCTAGGGCGTTTCAAAAAAACGTTATTTTTCTCAATCGAATATTATTGATCAATAAGAAAATTTCTCTTATCAATCTTTGCATATTTGTTATTCTGATCAGAATGATCTAATAAATATGGATATATCAAAAAATGGAAATAATCAGAAAACACTCTTTGGATGGTGATTGGTAAACTAACGACTATTTTTTATTTAAATCAGATTTGTATAAAAAAAAATAAACGTGAACATCACAAAAATTATTGTTTAAATCGAAAACTGTAGGTTTGTAACTGACTCAATTTTGAGTCCTGATTTATTGAAAAGTATCCATAACAATAATAAAACTAATAGAGTACCTATTTAGGAATCTTCACGGGTGAATAATAAATCATCGCGCTTGTCAAACGTTTCGATCCGCTCCTGGTAAAAAACTACGAAATTATGTTAACAAATCCCAATCAAGTACACATTTCTCATACTTAATGTATGTAAATATTATTGAAATGCTTCATACAGAAAAGAAAATCCACTGATTAAACGTTTGGACGAAATAATAAAGTATTTCTGTAGGAAAAAAAATCACATACACTATTAAATTTTATGCCGTCTTAAATCAAATGAAAACCAACCTTAATACCTCATAATGCGTCATAAATAACGAATTTTCATAATTTATTAGATTTTTTATGTTTATATTACTAAAAACAGTTGTACAAAAAATATGTTTTTATTCAATATGCTTACGATGTATTTTGTAAGTGCAACTTTTAAAATTATTTATTACTTTTGGAATGAAGAAATATTTTTTTTTCTTTCAAATAACAGCTAAATTGATCATGGTTTTGTTGATATTGTCTTCCTCAACACGCTCGACAACCAAACTGTATCATTATGATGCTTGAGAATAACCACTAATGAATGCATTGGTCACTCATGACTCATCCCACTGAATTTGAATGGGTTTCGATTAAAAAAAAATATTTTTATTTTACCTCAGTATTCAGCAAAGATATTTGTGGTGTTCGTAATAGTAAAAAGGTTACCAACTACTGTGTAAGAGTATTTGAAGCGCAATATGAAATAGGGCGAGTGTTCCTAAAGTCTGCCGTCGCCACTGGTCGGCCTCATGAGCTTAAAACTTAAATAATAGTGAATACATGTAAAAAACAGATTTTTTTATTCGTGTAGGTAGTCTTGCCACTTGCCTATGTATATATGCACTATACTGACCTATATGATGCAATACGTAATAAAAAAAAAACACATTTTACTTCGCAAGTTTCGAAAAATTCATGTTGTATGGGTATCGCTAACAAAATATACTTTTTATTGTCATGCTTTGCATCATTATGTTTTTTATTGTTCTGTCTACTATCAGTTAATTCGTTCGCGATATTTATGAAGTTTCATAGTGATGGCCGAACACTGGGCAAAGAAAGGCCGACCATTGGAGAATTGGCATTTTTTGTAATCTTCTATTATTTTATGCTTTGTACAATATTAACTATTTTATTTTTAATTGGTTACATTACTTAATCCTTGTTTAATGGAAAAACAGCGAAAAAATATGTATTTATCATTCTTTGACTCAAAATGCCTTTTGATAGTACACCTGTCGCTTAACTGGCCGACCACTGGCAAAATGACCCAAGTGTGCATTTAAGATACAATGTTTTATTATTTATGAAATTACTTACCATAAGGATGAGGGTGAGCGATAAAAATGTTCCAAAATCAATCAGTCAAAAATCAAATTTAAAAATTTTAAATCTAGAGCGTTGGTGTGTGTTACATCTTTTCTGTTTTTCCTTGAATCATTTCGTTTAATTTTTCTTGATTGTATGTTAACTATTTTG
Organism: Himalopsyche phryganea; assembly: GCA_022494535.1. Taxonomy (NCBI): domain Eukaryota; kingdom Metazoa; phylum Arthropoda; class Insecta; order Trichoptera; family Rhyacophilidae; genus Himalopsyche; species Himalopsyche phryganea. The sequence continues at coordinate 577,570 of JAGVSL010000071.1, forward strand.
ATAACTGAAATATTTTAAAAAATCAATCGTTGGCGTATCCAAACATGTTTCAATGCATGCCTTGTATTTCCTCAAAATGTAGATAAGGTATGTGTTTATCATTAAAAACGAAGTTACTATTACTATTATTGTTTTTAGCGAGAACACTACTCCCTTCAGGGAGGATTAATGAAGAAATGAGAGTACAGAAAATGACTTGTAGTTAGTGAATAAGCATATTGGATACAAAACCAGGAATCAATTGAAAAGATATTGTTTGAATGATTCCGTTCGGGGCTTCGTGCCAACCCACCCTATAGCCTAGTGGACTAAAGCTCTATAGCAAAGACCGCATGGCTGCAGTACGTAATTATATAACTCTTCTGTGGCGTCCAAAAACTTATCCCGTGTTCCTGCAGTACATTTTTTTTTACCATGCCTGCTACCGATGTGAATAATATGGACTCTTAGTTGTGATCAGCAGACGTGTTTATACGAGAACTGTTTGTTAATCAGTATCCAACCTCTGTTTTTCCCGAAGAGTTTAGAAGGATAGGGCTCGGACAGGACTAGTGGTTAGCCAATCACTCTCGCAACGCTCAATTTGACATCACAAACATCCATGCCTACGAACAGAAATCCATAAATCAATTGAATAATCAATTTATTAAACTGTCCGTACCGGGACTTGAACCCGAAACATCCGTAACCGAAGCCAACGACATTGACCACTGCACCAATGACCCGAAAAATGGGTATTTTCAAATATGGGTTTTAGTTGTTAACTAATAATGGTGCTATATTCTGAATATACTACACTCATGGAACGGATGCAAAAAAATACGTTATAATTAATGTTTTGTGTATCAACATAAATAATTTATGACTTTTGGAAATGACTCAAGTTACATACGAAATTTAAATTAATTAATTCTTAATTATAACAAGTAATTTAGACGTATTAAATTCCTAATGAGTGCATCCAAACATAAAAATACTTTTTTCTATTAGTGTAGGTATAACTAAATAATTTTAACATTTTTTTTAAACTTTACTCAATCTTGTAAAGATAAGTCTTAATAAATTTTCATCAAAAGTATAAAACCGTGGAGTATAATTAAGTTATTATTGTGAATGACGGTTGTTAAAGTTGGTTGTATAGTTTTGCATTTGTAATATAACTTTGCATTATCACTGTGGTGTAAAGTTACACCACAGATTCTAAATCTTGATAAATCGCCATAAAAAGGCGTTTATGTGAGTGGTTTATGGGTTTATTTGAATAATTTGGCAAATTTAAAGGTTTAATGAACCGCTGTAATCAAACACGTGTAATTTTTTCTTTGTTTTTAGTATTCTTTTACGCTGGCAACAAATCATTCTCTTAACTTCTTATTCTGGTTTCGAATTTATTTTTAACAAGGTTTTTATGACTAGCTTTTACTGTTTTGTTAATTTTTGTTAATTTATAGCATAACTTATTTTGAACATATTGTTATTTTGTGTTGTTACACACGTATAAAGTAAGAACAGCTAATTTGTAAATAGTATAATAAAATGAAATAAAAAAAAAAAAAGGTTTTCTATTGTCATTACTTAAAAGCACTCGCCGTGAACAATAGTATGCATATATTATCAGTTTCAAATAAATAGAGAGCGATTGATTGAAGGTGAGGCGACACAAACTGTTGGAGACTATATGCCACAATTTATTTTGTTTTGTAGATTTAATAAATGAGAAACACAGTGATCACACATACATAACATGACCTGCAGCGTTATGGTAAAGTTTGATATGTCCTTTATTATCATGTTGGGCTTATTGCCTCAATTAAATATTATATTTAACAGTATGTGGTAGCAAAATTCGGTATGCTAGTCATTATCGATGAAGAAGATCAATTGAATAAGTGTATTATCCATTGAATTTGAATTTTACACAACAAACCAAGGTTTATATTTATTCTCCTGTAAGCTTACGTTAAAATGACATATCAACTTCTGCCATAACGCCACAGATGTGTACGTACGGTTGAGATATATTTTTAAAATTAAAACTAACTGAAGACAGTGCATGGACAATTTATAGGGTGGATAATTTATCATAGATCAATAGTTTAAGCGCTCGAAGAAAAATGTACCTGGCCACATATTTCTTACGACTTATACGAGACAAAAATGAGAATTACGCCATTCTTGGGAAAATCAAGCTTTATCGTTCCTAATCATTTTTTAAGGAATCGTGTATTATGTTTGTTATTCCAAAGTGTAGAATCAGTCTTCCAATAGGGATACCACTGGGAAGAGAAATAATATTCAACGGTATTCGGATGTTGACATATACAGCGTGGACGTGAGTGAGTTCAGACGAGCACTATTTTGTAATATATTTAAGTAGATTGTTTTAAAACTTACCAAGGTGAGTTTTTTTTCCAATTTTCAATGTTTACTGTGCTTTGAATGATTTTGACATAGGAAAGGCCATAAACTTATAGTTTGTATTTAAAGCTGCTATAATTTGCGTGCTATAATTTAAAACAGAGACAATTTGTATGACTATTTGGATAATTTGTTATTATTACTTATAAATAAACCGAATTTATAGATCAGTTTTTAATGAATCTCTGCTTAACGACTTGAATATACCTAAATATGGGTAATCATGACATATAATTCACAGTTACTTTATGTGCCTTTTCTGTAAAATACCAAATTTGCTTATTACACTCGAATATTTTTTTCATAATTGCAAATATTTCCTCGATGAAGTCGTGCATCGATTTCGTACTTTGTTTGTTTCATGTAATATCTGCATTAGTTGTGTCAAATGTATGGCGCACTGGCGTCCACTGTAATGCCGTATATTGTACTTATAGCCATAAGTGAATATACTTTTATAATATAATAATTAATAAGTCGATATGTATAATGGAGGTGATTGCGAGTTTTCCAAAACACTATACAATCAAGGAAAATGTTACGTTAATGCACAGCAAATACTTGGACCGTTGCAAATATACAATGAACTAATATTTTCATTATTTTATGGAAAAGAGACGAATAAATCAGTTGGTAATGTCCGCAATGAGTGAAACCGGTTCTGATAGTCCTGATCATTAATGTGGAAATAGTACAAAACAAAACTAATTTTATTTTTAAAATAAAGCACCTTAAAAGTTACTTAGAAATATATTCATAAGGGATGATTTTATTTGAATATACAAGATATGTCGTATAAAAGCTTTTATGTAGCACGTTTTGTAACCAAGGAAACGCATAAATCTTAACTTATTGAAGTGTCATTTGATATTAATATGGATTCATACATTATTTAAATGTTAACATCGATAGGAATTAAATTGATGTATTACTCTTTTATAATTGGTGTATAAATCTTATTTACATTGTAAAAAAATTTTAATGAGAAGAAGCCCACACTTTATATTCATATAATAAACAATAAATAAAATTGTCAGAGACGAAAAAAATAATATGGACCGCTCATTCCGAGTCATTTCTCAAATAAGATCATTAGAATAGTCTTTTTCTATTTTTATTTCGGTTGCCATGTGAAAAATGGTCAATCACCTTTGTTTTTTGTGTACTTAACTTTTATTATAGTTTATAGTATTATTCTAAAACAATGAAGATTTATTGCTATTCTGTCAACACATTTTGCAGAATTGCAGAGCCAATAATTTTGTGGGATTTTTATTATTTTTTGTTGTTATATTAAATAAAATTATTATCGACATAAAAAAAAATACACAGTTTCTGCAAGCCTGATCCAAACAGTTATTTAAGGCTACAATCGTGGCTAGTTTGGTGTTGGTGGGAGAGATTATATTATCACTACGGCATACTTACTAGGTTTAATTATTATTAATATTAAATTTGTCATTTTAACTTCTTCAACCGACTTTTTTTCAACCTGCGTTTCAATAATCAAGGATATTATCTGGAATATTGGCTACTTATTAGTCGACTAGTATAACCGTACCTGTCATAGATGACGGTATTGAGATTGAAATACAGAATGTCTAAAGTAGCTAGTACGTCGGAACTGTGTGTCCATTGCGTAACATTTTATTTTATTTTATATTATACTCCTCGAACCGCGACGCTTAGGTCATGAGAAAATATCGTACCTAAATACATGTGATATGTGATAATAATAAGTGTTCGGCACGAGTCGACGCGCGACGGCGGGGCTGGCGCGGCGCTTTAAACTGAAATGCATAGCATGGTTTTGCAATATCCGTAGTTAATGCGCAGGGACTGAAAGTTCGAGCGTCTTGTCTTGAGTGGTCTTGCATTTCAATTTCAAACGCCTCGCCCACCCCGCCGTCGCACGTTGACTTTAGCCGAGCACTAAAGCGTCTACAGAGTTCTCTGGGCTATTATATGTAAGATTAGTAAGATCAATTTTAGGACAAAGATTTTCGTCACGTTAAAACAAGGCGAGAAGCACAAGATATCAGGATAGATAGAAAAAGGTGGTGAAGTAGCCTGAAGTTGATTTGAGCGATAGCACTATCAAAAGTGAGAGGCAATCAAGAACGACTTCATTCTATTGGAAAAATTCTCATTTGTAATATAAAGACATCTCTCAATTATTTATGATTGCAGATTTCAACATTGATTCCCAAAACGAAATTTTGGAGAACTACTGTTTCACAAAACACGGCAAAGCGATCATAGCATTTCAAATATGTTTCTAAATAAAAGAAGATACCAGACGGTTTGACGAGGTAGGGTATAGAAATATGAGAGGAGAGAAGGAGGACATTACTGGGGTCACGACCCAAGGTACGGTACTCAAATAAAAAGTGATGGCCCGTCTTCAAATTGGTTTTTAACAAACTGTCATAATATATAAAATATCAAACAAAACGGAATTCTTCAAGGCTTATTACATAATATAACTTAATGTTATATTGAAACGTTGTGTATATTAATTTTGGCCATATGCAATTTTTTTAAGTTGTAAAAAATACGAAAATTTTCTTATTGATGTAGGATGTAGGGCATCCAATACCGGACCTTTTTTTTGACCTCGGGATTTCGGGATTTTCAATTTTTCAATCCTGGGATCATTAACCGAGTGTCATGTATAATTAAATTTGTGTCCATTACTGCTTCAATTGGAATGAATAGAAGATTTTATATATTTTTTTGCATAAGAATGGTTTTTCACCATACTTAATTTATTTATTTATTGAGAAGATTTATTTTATTTAATTTATACTTAATAGTTGCAATTGATTTTTTTATAAAATGATGCAAAAAAAAAAAAACAGTAAAATGTATTGTCGTTCCTGTGTACGGCATTTTTATGAAATTACGAAATATGAGAAGGAGGGAAACCACAATACATACATCATTTAAGTTATATATAACTTTATATTTTTCTAACTTTACAGTGTATCCCTTAATCTGGGTATTGATATTTAGACAATCCTGGGATATCGGGATTGACTAACTGACCGGGATCCCGGGTTTAGGGATTGGAAGACCAAATTTATAGCAATTCAAATAAATAATCATTAATCACATTAAAAGCATCTGATAAAGAATGTATCTTACTTCTTAAAGAAAAATAATTTTTGACATTATAATAAATCAATATACGACATTGAAAAAAATATTTACATATTTTTTTATTTTGAGCAGCTATCGTTTAAGTTAAGCGAAAGAACTGATGAGTGTGTCTCGGGTGAGTACCTGATACAGCGGCTAAGCAATCAAACCCAAAGAGGTAATACTGTGAAGAGGTCTTTTACACCCTTCAGACCCCTTGTCGGTTCCGTGGTGCAGTGGTCATTGTCGTTGACTTCGGTTACGGATTTGATTTTTCAATCACAGATGTTTGTGATACCTAAAATTCCCTCACAAAAATTCGATCCTAAAAGACCTCTTGAAGTGTAATTTATTCATATTAATGATTTTAAATTGTATATCGTTTTCTCTTTATATTTAGATCCTTATTATACACTTAACTTGAATGATATGTCTTTAAATAATAATTAAAAAAAATAAAACTATTAAAACAAAGTATGTGGTATTAGAATGGAAACAGAATTTATTTCTAATAACCTTTGAATTTGAGCTCAAAAAAGTTTTCAAGAAAATTCAAAAAATATATCAGAATAAAAAAAGGATAGCGTATAAAGCGATTGATACTCAATTATTCCCAATGCGAAAACTTTGAGAGAAAGTTTCATTTTTTCACGTCCGTAAAGAGATATAGGTCATCTAAAATAATCTAAATTCTATTAATGATACTGAAGTAAATGTGAAATGTTCCATTACACCACGGCGTTATTTGAATAATTATAAAATATGTACCTTCCATTTGGCCTGCTGTACATTAAAAGAGATATTGGATCTCGTAAACACTCTATGATTAATAATATAATCAGATATCTACCATTCGTATCTAGGAATAAAGATTTCTTTATATATGTATTAAGGCAGTATGTACACTCACTTCTTTGGAGTGTTACCGCCATTTCAAAAAATTTGGCTCAGTCATGACAGAAGAAGAGGATAACGATGTTATCCGAAATTTATGATGATGATGATGATGACCCTTGTATTATAAATTGAGCACTGCTCTGCGAAACATGAGCGATATGATATACAATGTTATTAAATTAAATTAAAAATAAATAGATTACAACTAGGGCTTCCAATCGCGGGATCCGGGATTCCGGTCAATTATTCATTCATGTAGCCCCGGGATTGATATTCCGACAATTCCAGGATTTCGGGATTCACTGTAAATGCAAAAAAATAGTTCGTATATCAAAATAAAACTTTCTGATTAACTCCAGCATGTACCTCGGTTTGTGCATGTACATAGTTTTTTTATAATAACTTCAAAATTTATATATATTTACTTTCGTAGCAGCTGTCCTTAAGCAATTTGAAATTAAAGACAAATTAGGACCACTTCTTAAACGAATGGAGGACAATATTTTAAAGTCAAATTGAAGGACATGTTCTCTCTTTGAATACCATTTTGTAAAGCCTACCATCATAATGCGATAAATAAAATAATATTTAAAATTATTTTGATCTTTATGTTGTTCTAAAATATTTAATCATATATTATATACATTCCAATCGAATCAATAATGGAAACAAATTAAATTTTAAATGTAAATCCTGGGATCATAAAAGGGGTCCGGGATTGGATTCCCTAATTACAACTATTAAATTTAATAGAAAAGTGTATCCTGATATATTCACATACTGTGAAAATTAAATGTAGTGTAATTAATACACTACTACACTGTATAAAATATGGCTATAAAAGTTGTCTATGGCAGTAGACAGAGCTTTCAATCCCGCTACTCGATCGATTAGTTAATATCAGGATTGTCTAAATCTCAATCGTGGGAGTGCGGGATTCACTGTAGATATTATAAAATAATCCATATTTCAAATTAAATACATCCTGGCTAACTAAAACGTGTACCTCGGTTTTTTAATGTACATACTTTTTTATTTAACACCTACATAATTAATTCATACATGTGTGTACTATTGTCTCCCTCTTTATCATATTCCGTAACTACTGTAGAGAAGAACAGATATTTTTGAATTAAAAAAAACCAATTTCAATTATGTATTATCTACGAATAAAGTCTTCTCAATAAACAAAAAAAAAATCGTAATATTATATTCATTCTTATTAACGCAATAATGGACGCAAACGTAATTTTAAATATAGAATTTAAGACATTAAATTACGCTTACTGATAAATCCCGAGTTCCCGGTGCTGAAAAATTGTGAATTCCGACATCCCGGGACCAGAAAAGAGGCCCGGAATTGGATGCCCTAGTTGTAGGTATGTCTTGTTCATAATATAAATAACGAAGAGAGAATTTTGGTTAATTTGATTTACAGCTATGGATTAAAAAACAATCTTAAACAAGGACAGAGCTCATGTTTCATTGTCGATTACACACATACAATTTAATACTTACAATAATGATTTTATAGATTCTATTGTTTTCAAAGAACATCTTCTCTTGTCTGTTGTTTTATCGTTATTATAATTTGAAAGTTATTACTGTCCGAATACATCTATTGAGTCATTATTTTATATTTCGTATGTGAATAAAATAAATGTTAAAGTTGTTATTTTATCAAGTATGACTACCGAAAATGGAAGTTAACGGTTTGAGGCACATCTTATTCCAGCTTATGTATTTAGTTATTGATGGAAAAAATTAAGACTTTATAATCTGGTATAGTGTGTCAAAGGCTACATACATTTCAACGATTTAAGTACCAACAATTGCGTTATGGCAAAACCCCCTATAATTACAAGCCGAGTAGTCCATTACATTTACTGCGAAGTCATGAAATCGAAATTTTGGGCTAATTACGATGAATTCTAGCATATATTAATAATGTGAAATAATCGGTAATTAAATGTAATATAATTAATGTTAATAGGAATAAAGATTTTTTCGATGGATTCGGAGGTAACTTTGGTAACTGTTTTAATATTAAATTAAGATTGATAACTTAGTTATTTCACTGACTGTGTTACTAAATGTAACGCGTTTCGCTTCTTTAGGAAGCATCTTAATTAAAAATGAAGAGTAGAGTGGGTTTGATTCATTCTACTGGACGTGGGGAGAGGGTAAGACCTAATCGATGATAGTACTAATTATAAAATTAATTACTAGTGTTTGGAGGTGATGCAGTTAGTTATGGTTCGATATAGTTAGTCTGAAGATGCTTATTAAAGAAGCGAAACGAATTACATCTAGTTACACAGTTAGTGGAATAACTAAGTTATCAATTTTAGTTTCATATGTGGAATAAAGTTGTTTACTTACATACTTTGAAAGAGTATAATTACAAAGCCTAGTCGTAATTTGTAATCAATGATTGTTATTAATCGACAATTCAATAAATCTAATAAATCTACCCTGCCACACATCGCATTTCGTGCCATTCACCAAATATATTATGACGACTGTACGATATAATTTATTGTGACGATTTAATTATTACGGTTTTTGATGAATCGTGAATTATATAATGATTGTAGTAAAGAAACACTGAATAGACTCACAAAAATCTTTTCAAATATATGTTATATTCGACGAACAACGGAGTTGAGAGACGATCTTCGTACAACTGCCATACATACAATTAGTTGCAAATATTCTTATAGCACTGCTTGTAACTTACGGTTGCTTTGGTTATGGCCATTTCCATCTTTTTTCTTTTTACCTTTTTCATAAAACGGATTTTTTAATCTTGTCTGTACCACTGGAGATCATTCTTTGGATTTAGATCCATTTAACATTTTGCTGTTTTAATCCTATCATATGACCGTTTGCTAATTTTATATAGATAATAACCTTTTTTTCAACCATTTTCCTCTCCCAACGTGGGGAATATGGCCTCATAATGAAGATATTTAAACATTTATTTTTCTACGTTACTAACTCCTTGTTACTAAGTAGAGTTGCGAAACATTCCTTTTTTGAAGAGAATATGGATAAAATGATGATGTCTAGGGCACGACTAGTGGTAAGCTAATCGCTCTGACTAAGAGTCGTTTTTAAGATCGGATGGGTGGGAGGGAATCCATGCCTATACGCATAAATCTATAAATTGATTGAAAAATCATATTATGGAACTGTGCGTACTGTGATTCGAACCCGTGAGATCCGTGGCTAAACCCAACGACGTTGACTACTATACCATAATTGGGTCGTATAGTATCAAAAGTAGAACTATCGACTATTTGAAGTTTCGAGATAAACATGAAAAACATTTTGTTGGTGTTTTTGAATTTTTTAATGTCTTAAATTTATATGAGCTACCATATTGTGATATCACTTAGGGTAACTCTGTGATTGTTCAAAAGTATGATTTACCAAACCGTTCACTTCTGTTTCCAAAACTGTTAATCGCTCTGATTTTGGTAGCAAGCATCATTTTCTTTTACGTTTTTATGCCATATGTTCATGATTTTGATATCAAAATTGCATTTCTAGCAATACACTATGACCGGTAGAATAGTGTGGCAGCATTAGTTCGATTCGAACAAAATGGGATAGTTCTACTTTTGATACTATACGACTCAATTATGTAATATACTGTGGAGCCACGATTATTTCCGCATTCATTGTTTTCCCGCATGTTCCTGTATAGTTAATATCTATTTCGTCATCTTACCATCACAAAAAGTATTGATTACTAGTTTATTATTATGAAAATATAAAGTAGAAGATAATTGAAATACATGGAAAGTATGAATAACTACGAAAGATAATTCGCTGTCTTGTCCTTCTATTGCTCTACAGCCCAATAAAATATTATTTTTAAGCCATATACGCTCCGTAATCGGAGGATATGGTCAATATAAGGTTCCTCCAAGGTTCTCTATCCCTCACCAGTCTGTTTGTTTCGTCCCAGAACCATCCCAGAGTCACGAATCTCCGCCGAGTACATCTTATGGATGTTCAGTCACCAGGGTGACAGAATCCACCTGGTTAGTAGAAGAGGCATGCAGGATTCAGATTTCCACGAGTCATCCGCAGCTCATGTCCAAGCCAAATCCATCGTCACTTTTATTATTACTTCGTACGTAATAAGGGATTCTTAGTCGAGTTCTTAACAAAGTCAAGCCCCTAGTATTCGCTGCGATCATCTGTTTTCCAATTAAAGTATAAGGTTACCCTGTGCTTTACTGAGGTGCCACGACTTGCAACCATCAGAATGGAAGGCACTTGGTTCTGAGTACCAGAGTTTCCACAATGAGTTGAAAGTTACGTTAAGGTAATTTAACATATCGACTGAGGGTGCTTGATAGAATCTCAATATCAAATTTGACGTGTTGAAATTCATGTACATTTACATGTATTTCGTCACTAACAATTCGGGTTTGCCTTTCAGCATCTTTAGGCATTCGAGCACACGAATCAATTCAAACTGACGTTAAGTTAATGCCCAAGTAATAACGCAACTAAGAATTGGACCAACAATTTTCAATTTTAATTTTTAAAAATATGTTTGACATGATTGGACTTGAGTCCAGAATACTCCTTAAATTGTCTGATGACGTATTAAATTACACACAGCTGTTGAATATATAATAAAAATACATATGGTATATCTTTTATCGATGTTTCTTTAAACATAATTATTATATAAAAGATTCCACTTATCTGCACATTAGCAAAAGTCGTGCCGAGCACTAACACCTGAGTAAAAGGATGCATAATACTTATCGAGATCAGATTATTATTATTTCTTTATATATATATTTTTTTAAATATATAGATACTATTATTTAATGCTACACGTGTATCCGATGACCCCTCGGATATAATTTTAATCTAGTAAATCTTTAACATAATTATGGAGTTCAATCTATTCGTGAACAAATAAATAAAATATTGCGCTTGGTAAAGCTTATTTTACCCACCCACTCACTCACTACCTATAATAAAAAAAAACACGTTATTTATCCTCAATAAAAGTGATTATATTTTTTTGACTGTAAGAGATTTTAAAAAAAATATCAAGAATAATATATAATTATACTTAATACGTTTTATTCAAAAAAAAAACTGTATCCGCTTTCTTTTTGTAGCATAAGAATATCTAATAGAACACGACGACAAGCTTGGTTGTAAATCAATTGCTCAAGCTCTCCTTTTGGAGAGAGTGAGGAAAGAAGGTTGATATTAGAAAATGATTAGCATTCAACTGATCGTTTTCTTCACGCTCCATTTTACAGGATCGATAGGAAGTGTGTAGGTTAATAAATCATGTAAATCCAATGAAAACATTTTACATATTAAAATATTACAAATGTTCAAAAAACCCAGTGAAAAAGCTTTTGTAGTTCATACAAAATAGGAGAATAGGTACTCTAGGTAGGTATGTTCCTAAAAACGCATAAAAGAAAATAACATCTACACGTTGTAAGATGATTTTATTAATTTACAATCAAAATATAAAATAATACAAAACAATAATAATTATGAACACGTGCATCACATAAAAAATGTTTACTTATTTTAAAAATATGTAGGTATCTCTCATTCGATTTTTTAGTTGCTGAGATTTTGTGAGTTTTGTTGTTTGTTGGACTCGAATAAATTTAACAGAATGTCAATAATATTTTATTAAATTTATTACATTTACACAGAAAAGAGTTTTGTAAATAAATACAAAGAGACCCGTTATAATAACGAATAGAGGTGTTAATCAAATACTAGGTAGGGATATCAAGAATACCCTTATTTATATATATATATATATATATTTTAACCATATCCGCTCCCTATTCGGAGCATATGGCCATCACTCGGTTCCTCCAAGCTTCTCTGTCCCCCGCCAGCCTCCTCGTCTCCTCCCAGGTCATCCCAGCGTCCCGTAGCTCCGCCGAATACATCGTATGGATGGTCATCAGCGGCCTTCCAGGGCGACGGAATCCATCTGGTTGGTAGAAGAGACAGGCAGGATTCAGGCTCCCCTGGGACATCTGCAGCACGTGTCCACGCCAGGTCCATCGTCGCTTTTTTATTTTGGACGTAATAAGAGGTTGGTCCGTCCGCTCTCTTACCTCCGAGTTCCTGACAAAATCAAACCACCGTACCCCTAGTATTCACCGCAAACATCTGTTTTCAAAGCACAGTATACGGTTACCCTGTGCCTTGGTGAGGTGCCATGACTCGCAACCGTAAAGCAACACTGTCAGGATGCATCCGTTGAATAAGTGGCACTTGGTTCTGACCGAGTACAACCGTGAGTCCAAGACTTTCCGCATTGAATTAAACATTGCTCCAGCTATCCCTAATCGGATTGCGATTTTTATACATAAGATTATTTTAATATGTGAATACAAATATTTTGCATTCAGACATTTTAGAAGTCACTTAATTATATTATATTAAAATAAACACTTACATACTTGTCTTGTAATTATGTCTTATTAAAATATTGCTTAAATTATCAATACTTAGATATTACAATCATTTTATAAATTGAATTCATCTGATCATGAAGAACTTCAGCAGATCCACCTATTGTTTTTAATTCTCACTTTTTACACTCCATTACCGCTTATTGCCGTCGAAAGTTTTTGTATTTCAAATTTTATTAAAGATAGTTTTAATGATTCAAAATTAAATTACAGTAACACGCAAAAACATCACCACGTAAGTGCATGTGTTCTTATAAAAAATGTCGCAAAAAACGCAGGATAATGTCGCAAAAAAACAATAAATTGTCTGTTCCTGTCTATAGCTGATTAGAAATATGAGAGTAAGGGAGAGCACAAAACAAATATTAATTATGTATAACTATGTACATAAATCAAAATAAGTTACAACGGAATCGTTTTTTATTTGTATGGTCATTCTTAAACTGTCGTAAGAATTGACGGTTTAAACGTGAATTAATTTTTGATAGTTTTCAGCGAATCCCAAATCCCGGGATTTATATTAATTCAATCCCGGGATTATGGGATTGAATAATTGCTTGGGATCCCGGGATTGGAAGCCCTACTTAGAAGCCATGAGGAACGAATGGCCCTCACCACTAGACTAAGTTTCAAACTACATAACAAAAAACGGTAGCCGTATCGTTAACCATAAGCTGAGATATGACGGATAATGCTCTTGTCTTGTTTATGGTTAATAACTGAATATCAGTACTTCAAAGACTTTCTATCATAATTATATATTAAAATTTTAATGAGCTATTTCGTCGTATAATATGTAACGTCACGCATGTTTTTTCTTATTTTCTGTGCGAGACTATGACCATTTTAAGTATTTATATTTTTGAATGATTGGCTGTATATTTTCAGTTGGGTAACTATAATATATCACGACTGGGATATGCCAAAGTAATAGTATGTAATAAAGAATCACACAACATAATTCATCCCCGGTATGCCTAGATTTGTGTGATAAGAGCCTTAGGCTGAATTTCTTAGAACAACCGGAAATTAATAGATATAATCAAGGCAACAATCTCCTTAATGACCGAACAAACATCAATTCTTCACCCTTACTTAAACTATTATAAGAAGCTTATGTAATTACCCATAATCAATAAAATTTCAACGCATTTATTTTTACCATCAATTAATAACACCACGTAAGGTCCTTTTCCAAAAACACCATTTGATTTTAAATAAATGTTTGATTACGTGAGATAACATAATACTGTCTATCTCTTCTAAACAGTATATAAAGCTAAGCTAAAATAAGTTTAAGTATAGTTCTGACGAAAGCGTTAAGCCGAAATAGCTATTAACTACCTAATAAAGTTTTGTAGAACTAAATGCTTACAAATTTTATTCTAGTATAATGGAGTTCTGTCAAGTAAATTCCAATTGTATCAATAATTATTAGAGTATTAATTTATTACCAAAAATGATCCATGAACTAATGAGATTGCTTCATAGTATATTTTTGTTTTAATCCGTCCACTAGAGTATTTTCTATTTTAAATATAATATGTAATGATACTCGCTATTTTTGACGTACATAAGTGTGATAAATAGATACAAAATATAATTTTGTCGAACGCAATTCGTCACCTTTTTATAGAGAGAAAAAAACAAAATTACCTACACATTTATTATGATTATCTTCTTTAAATTGATCACAAGGTCTCTCAGAGAGAAGATACCTTTTTATATATTTTTTTTTATTACCTAAACATAAAAAAAAATTACATATTTACTCATCCGAAATATGGTTACTTTGTGCATACCTAGGTTATCGAACGCACTGTCAAAATATAAAATAGAAGATTTTTAGATGAACCAGATCCTATTCAAAGGTATCTCTTATTTATTTCTAGACAAATAAGATTGATTACCTACTTATTTGGTAATTTAATTTTAATTTTTAAATTATGGAAAGGAAAATGTGGACTATAATTTAATTTTGTTTATTTACATATAAAGGTATTATCAAATGTGTATAACTAAAAAACTGTTGATTTGAGCATTTTATAGATCACTTATAAATATAATAATTTAAACTAACCATTTAATTACCACAACACACAAAAAAAAAAATATAAATCAATATGTAATTTTTACATAATGTAGGTCCTACTAATTAAATTAGATACATTAATATTATCTGAAATATTGAAGACATTACGTTGGGGGAACCAACCGTGGACATATAAAAGACTTAGTTGTAATATTACAATTATAATAATAACTTGTATGAAGAGAGTCCTAAGGGAAATATATTTGAAAGAAGAGAACTATTCTTCCAATTTATAACGTTATTCAATGAGAACTGAGTTCTTTTAAAGCTATTTATTTTTCTAAATTATGTATCTGTGTATAGAATGTTTATTCAATATTTTCACGATGTATTTTTTATAATTTGATATCTTCTACAGATTCGGGAGTAACTTTGTGAAAATTCATTTAATAGAAGTTTAATATAGTTGATAACTTTGTTATTCCACTGTCTGTGTTACTAAATGTGACACGTGTTTCGTAACACAGCCAGTGGAATAAAAAAGATATCAACTTAAATTTCATACTATTATGTATTATGTTATCATATATAATGGCTTCTCATCTCCTGCTTTATATCTCACATTTCTTAGTGACTGTTAACTACGGTCGAAACAACAGGTATTTGATAGTTACGCACACGCTGGTCTCGCGACTCGTCACATCTCCAGTCTGAAGATGCTTCTTAAAGAGGCGAAACACGTGTCACATTTAGTAAAACAGCCAGTAATGAATTTGATTTAAAATAAATAAGGCATTTTATATGGCTATTATCATAGCTATGTGGGGGACAAATCAATACGGATGACAAGAAGCATAGACACGGGCAGAACACGTAACACCGTCAGCAGAAATGGATGACAATACTTTCTCACTGACCGTCGGTCGCGGTAGGTTGAGGGCCGTTCTATTCTTAAATTAAATCTCTGGCCAGTGTATTCGGCTGGACAATTAATATAACACGAAAGTTTACAAACTTTTCTATCGCTCAATGATTTATTCTTTACAGTAAATCATATATCAATATACAGTGGGTGATCGGTTAACGAACATAATCCGTTCCAAGACTTATGTTCGCTATCCGAATTATTCGTTAACCGATAACCGACTGTACGTCATTTCTTCGATTAGTTTTACGGATAGAATAAGTAGATTAGAAAAAACTTTTTAGTTCTTTATTCGAATATATGTTCGTTGTCCGATTTGTTTGCAGGCCGAACTGTTCGTTAACCGATCACCAACTGTATTACAATCAAAATTATATGCTGTTTTTTACAATCCACCTTTGTATGTCCAGATCTTCATTGGCCGTTTGTAATTTATTTGTTATTTATTATTTTTTATTTGCCATCGCGATAAAGTTGATAGCATTTATCATTGGGATTGGAGCTTGATAGATGTAGAAGTTGCTTAAGAATCGTGCCCGGTTACTTTGACCCGTCAACGTCCAGTTATCCGTATCCGACAAACTAAATTAAGTACTGGTCCACATATATTTTTTTCAAATATCAAATAGCGTTTTCTCAATATGAAATTAAAATTGATAACTTGGTTATCAGTAATGTGACGCGTTTCGCCACTTTAAGAAGCATCTTCAGACTAACCATATTGCATGGTTATTTATTTCAAATGTAGACAATGATTCTAATTCTTACATTTACAATTAAGGGTATAGTGCTTGTTCCTAAAGTCAGCCGACGCCAGTAGTCGGCCTTATTAGCTTAAAGCTTAAATAATACTGGATATATTTAAAAAAACATATTTTTTATAATTTTTGTAGGTAGTCTTGCCACTTGCCAATGTATATCTGCACTATACTGACCTATATGATGCAATACGCAATTTAAAAAAAGCACATTTTTACTTCGCAAGTTTCGACAAATTCATGTTGTATGGAGATCTCTAACAAAATATATGTTATATTGTCATACTTTGCATCAGTATGTTTTTTATTGTTCTGTCGACTATCAGTAAATTATTTTGCGATATTCATGAAGTTTTGGTAGTGATGGCTGAACACTGAGCAACGAAAGGCCGACCATTGGATTTTGGGGGCCGACCACTGGGACAATTGGCATTTTTTTTTGTAAACTTCTATTATTTTATACTTGGTACAATATTAACTATTTTATTTTTAGTTGGATTTACTTAATCCCTGTTTAATGGAATAACAGCGAAAAAAAAATGTATTTATCATTCATTGACTCAAAATGCTTTTTGAAAGTATACTTGTCGCTTAACTAGCCGAGCACTGGCGAAACGACCCTATGTTAGGTTTTATTCTATTATACTGAACGTGGGGAGGGGGGTAAGACATAAACACTGATAGACTAATTACCATAACACTACTAATTTCAAATTAATTACTAGTGTTTGGAGGTGAAAATCCCAAGGGAAATACATTTAATAGTGGTAAGTCCCCTTAGAGTTTTTAGAAATTAATAAAACCATTAATAGTAATCGAGTATTAATAAATAACATTTTAAATAGAATATCTGAGCTATCAATTTTAATTTTATATAAAAAATGAACTTCCACAAAGTTACCGCCGAATTCATAGGAATTATAGTAGCGGTTGCTCGTTTATCTGTTATCTTTATATCAAGAACTTAAAACTAGACTTTAATTAAATATGAAATAATCAACTTGATTTGAGTACGAGATTGAACATTGTCAAAATAAGTTGTGGAAATAAAAATGGACGGAACCCACACCAAAAATATTTCGTATAATTCACACAAAACGTGTTAATACACTATATTTACATATAAATATATAATATATCCACTGTATAAAGGCAAACGTACTTATCCCTTCGTCTTTTCAAAATATTTTTTCTTTGATAATCTGATTTTTCTTCTTCAGGCATTCGATGCCGAAAGGCGAAACCCGGGTCGTTAGTGACGAAATACATGGATATGTACACAATCTCAAGAATTCAAATTTGATAATGAAATTCCATCAAACACCCTCAATCGATATCTTAAATTACATATACTGCACATTATGTATGTCTATCAAGACCAGAATCGCTTAGATCAGGGATTCCTAAGCTTTTTTTCTTCATTCCCCCTTTCACCAATGTTCAGAATATAATTCCCCCTTTCCTAAGATAATCTAACTCAAACTAAATATGTGCTTTCCAAATATGCATACGTTTAATATTGAAAATCTTTAATAAATAGCTGCACAGGAACTCTAAACTTCACCCCCTTAGGGGGTGTATCTTACGGATTGGGAAACCCTGGTTAGGATATTAAGAATTTTCAAATAAATATGTTAGTTTTTTTAATATTATTGTAAAAAAACAACAGCAATGTATTTTTCCCTAAATGAACTTTTTACGATAATTGATAGATATTTTGGCATCACGCCATCGTCATGACTAGACAGAATAGTTATTTTTTTACCTGGACTATGGTTTTCTTCCAAGTAAATTGCAATTTAATCATTCGTTGAACGTTATTCGATTCAATCTAAATAATGTTTTCAAGATAACAAAACACGTGACAAACATTTTTGCAGAAGTGGAATAAAAAATTCAATGATTTAAATTAGGTATCAATTAATAACATAACCCAAATTGTCGTTATCTCCTTAACTCTTATAATGCAGTATTGATTTTGACCTCATCAAGGATCTGTTAATCTTCTCTCTTATCTATTCAGAGCACATGGTTATTTCCAGACACCCGAGGCCTCCAGGTCCAAATCGACACTTTCCGTCCATCTTGTATGATAACCAGCAGGAATTAATTTAAATAATTAGTAATGTTTTAAATAGTATTCCGATATCGATGACGAATATATATTATTATTTATTTATTAATATTAACGCGTAGCGCGAAAGGGTCAAGAGAAATAATAATAATAAACATAAATATTTAGACAGGAGAGTCTAAATAAAAATTTATGGTTATATAATGTGAAGTTTTAAATGTTTTAACTGTTAGATGGCCATCAGAATTTAAACCAGTGCATCAATCCGATATGGTTTATGAAAGTAAAGTCGTAACATGAATTTGGCAATAAAATATTAAAAATTGTTTTACGAGTGAAAACGTTTTAAGTTTATATTTTTGTTTCGATACCAGATGCCAACAATAAACATACAAATGGCTCACAATTTATAGACGATATAACGTTTTTTTGAAAACATGGTGAACAGCGAAACTAAAAAAGTTACTAAAAGTTATGATCAGGTTTATAGCTCTTAAGAGTAGCTATACAATTGAAAAAATGTACACATCGTCAGGCATTTGATGCGATCAAAATGTAGGTATGGAATGACGACGATGATGATGAAGATTATGCAGTTCAGAGATGTTGCCAGATCGACCTGTGGTGACAGAATGATGGTCGTTTTCTTTATTCTCCACTCGTGTCCTCTTCGCTGTCCGTATTCCACCACAGTTGTCATATTCGTGTTTTCCAAATATTGCATTTTATAAATCTCATGTTATGCAGTATCTTTTCTTTACACATTTATTTGTTTTTGCATTGAAGAATATCACGTTTCGTAAGTCGACAGTGTCAAGTTGATGACTTGACATAACTGTCATTTTATCGAATATTTTTATTTTATAATTATTATAAATTTGATGATAATAATAAAGTTTGATGAATAATTTTGCTTCGTCTACATTGCTGATGCGACATAATACTCTGACACAAAACAAAACTCTTTCTCGAGTATTACGTTTCGTAAATCTGCAGCGTCATAATATATCACTACATGACAAAATAGAACAATGACTATTTAAAATTGGGGTAAAATAAAACACATTATATTTTTGTTGTGTAACATATAAAACAAAAATTGTTTTATCCATTTACCGTTATATATTATATTTCTTTATCTCTTAAGTTTCTTCTAGAAGTTAAACTTGTATTCTGTGGAAGAAACAGTGATCCAGTTGTACTTAATTATATCGACTTAGATTCAAAATTACTTTGAAAAGTAATCATTCAGCGTTCAATCCTGTAGCCGAGTGGTCGATGCTGTTGAGCTTCTTCCGTCATGGATATGAGTCCACGGATGGAAACTATAATACGATGATTTTTCAATCGATTTATACTTTTTTTTATTCCATGACACCCTAATTGTTTGCCATAGAAAAAGCGATGGGCTAACTAATAGCCCTCTTCTAAGACAGTCTGTGTATTCTCTAAATATACGCAGTGAATAAAATATTATTACCAATAACTCGTTTTTGTCAGAAACTAACCACAGTTTTAGTAACTAAGTCCCCTCTTAATGTGAATCACGTGAAATTCTAACAGAGTAAGGTAAGAATATACGGATAAAATTAGGAAAGGATTTGTGGTTGACTAATCGCAATCAGTGGTGGTATGTGAAAACCACATGCATTCATACCCTTAAACACGAATTTATAAATCGATTATAAATCAATATATAAAAGTGTCCCTTCCATGCCGAATAGAGCAAACCTCCATGAGCGTTATCCAATCGCCTATAATACAGTGGTGGACTAGCCATACAAGCTATGTTGCACGATGGCAAGTGGGCCCCGCTCTATGTTAGGAGCCTTCAGTAAAATCAAATAACTTTTTAATATACAGGATAAACCACTTTGGGTATTTCGTCAATACAAATAAATTGATTTTTTACCGATATACACAATTAACTAATACCTCATCAATCTCATCATGATTATATACCTATTCTATATGTCTGTTTTAGCTGTTTGTAACATGTGAATTTTTGTAATTATCGATTAATTTAAGATATCGACTGAGGTGCTTGATGTAATTTTAATATTAAATTTGAATTGTTGGAATTTTCAGTTAGTTCGAGTTCATTCGTGTACTCGAATGTCTGAAGATGCCGATAGGCGAAACCCGGGTCGTAAGTGACAAATACATGGAAATGTACGAAATTTCATCAATTAATTATTATTACAATACATAGGAATTAGTATATAGGGTAGGGGTCTCCTTCCCAAAATTTTGGAGAGCCTCTATTGACTCCTGAAAACCAATATTTTTAGAGCCAGTCCGCTATTGCTGGCATATTTTATGCAACAATGTAATATTGTAATTTATGTAATTAATTTTTCAAAATACTGCTGATGATGGTAATATGTATTCTAATAAATTTAACCCTTTAAATGCCTCAAGTTTAATACATCTGTAAAGAGGTAATAATAAACACTACTCACGACCTGAGAGCGAAATACGCTTCGCATCTCCGAAAGTGCGTTGAAAAGAAATTTAGTAAAAAGTTGAGTGGATTTGTATTAAAATGAAACGTCAAAAGAGTCTGATACTCTTTTTTCACAAATGCGTTTGTGATTGATTATTTTGTTGGTACCCACTATCAACTGGTTAACCTTTTAAAACTCACGCACACATCTCTACGTCAATAATATTTACAGATACAGATATGGAACTATAAACGTATAATATTATGTTACTCAAATTGGGGGCTGAAAGATTATGTTAAACAAATATTTAATAGTTCCTGGGATATAATTTAAATATTGGAACTATTTATTCAATATTTAAAAATACACACATTTACGATATCTGATCACAGAAATAGCCTACCTAAAGAACTCTCTTATACAATTGTCAGAAGCTTAGTTAATTACGTGTTATCATTATTGCAAGTTAAATAGACATAATTTAAGATATCGACTCCGTATGTTTTAATTATCAGAATCGAATCGTTCAAATTTTGATAACTTTTATAAGTTTTGTTATTGTCAATTGAAGTTCATTCGTACTCTTGAATGCTTGAAGATTTCCAAAGGCCTTGGGTCGTGAGTTGTGAGTGAGAAAGCTTATGGAAGTGTATTTAATTTGAACGATTCAAATTTAAATATATAATTATTATGTTTTTAATATCAATTCAATGTGATATTACGGTGTTTTTATTATTTTGAATAACTTGATGTGAAGCAATCACATAAATAAATGGCATTGAAAAAAAAGTAACAAATGGCAGTACGACTATTTATAGTCAAGGTGCTACATGTTTTTAAATGTTTAAATCATACGAGATCAACTCGGGGAGAAAAGCCAAAAAACACCCATACCCAAACTATCACATATTAAATTTATATTGACGTTGTCGGGAATTTGACAGACTCATTTGATCGCTAGGGTACAGTTCTTACCACTAAACCACAGAGGCTGACTTGATATTTTAAACGAAACTAAAGACTATTGATTGAATTGGCATTTACTTGGTAGAACTCCATTATAATAGGATTAAATAACAAAGTATTTAGTTATACAAAATTTACTTAAAAAAGAACTGTATAGTTCTGACGATGGCGTAAAGCCGAAATAGCTATTAACTACCTGTTAAATTTTTTTGTAGAAGTCAATACTTTGTTATTGAAACTAAAGACGCTAGAGAAAGTAAGATAATAAAGTGTCTAAGCCTTTTATAGCTCCGCTTGCTCTGGCGACAGCGTGATGCCGAAATATCTTCAAATTTTACTAGAGTACCGAATATAAAATATTGTTTGTTAAATTTAATACTTTGCTATTTTTAACATTATCGATATTCATTTGGTAAATGTAAGTGTATAAGAGTTAACCCAAGATACTAATTAACTAAAACGGTAATAAAGTGAAGTATTGTTTTTTGTTAAATAATATTTTTTAATGATTATAATGGAGCTCTGCCAGGTGAAGGTAAATTGAATCAATGAATTTACTGACTATTTACGTGCATACCTATGTACTGACCGAATAATAAATTTCCATTAAATAAATAGACATAGTCTAATTTTGCAACATTTTGAGATCCACTGGAGTAATAATCTTTTACATCGTGTAAAGAAAAAAAATACTCATAATACGGATATATCGGCTACCTATTAATAACACTGAAAGCGTCAATTATTTAAACACTCGGTCGCCTTAGAAAACGATGCTAGCGAGATTAGGGATTACAATATCGGGTTTCCGGTATTACGGCTGTTTTTTCAATTCCGAATAACCGGGATTGAAAATGAAAAACAACAGTATATCTCCATATAAAATTATTGATCAACTTCGAAAAAGAAATTGGATTAAACCACTAAATACCGTAATTAATCATTTGTCGTGAATTAACTCATTTTAAATCTGATATGATTAGTGTTCAATCAATTCCAGACTTTTTTAAGGTAAAATTAATAGATTTGAGAGGAATTACCCAAGACGTGTGATAACCCAGACGAGACGGCAATTGACACGGGCAGAAGGCGGACTACATTACACACTGACAGGCGACAATACTGTATTCACGGGCAGCTGACCGCACGGGTTCATCCGTGTTTCCGCACAGGTTGACAGCCGCTGTATTCTTTAATTAAATCTCTGTTATAATACAAGTCAGGAACTCGATTCCTAAAGAATTATTAGAATTATCATCGTTTCCATTTTAAAATCGTGTATAAGCAAAACTAAAAAAAATCACGGAAGCATAAAAACAGTTTGAAAAGTAACTTTATCGAATGAACACATAAATAATATGAAATATATATTACTTAATACTCAGTAAGTGTTTTTTATTATTGTTTTAATTCGATAAAGATATTTTTTTAATTGTTTTATGCTCTCCTAAATAATTTGTGTCTTGAAGGCATACAATTTTCCAATGGAAATGACGATATGGTGATAATTTATATATAGAACAGCCGCGTGCCGTGGATTTCTGTCTTTCTCGCTCAATCGCATGTAAAGTCTAGGGTGCGAGCGAAGTAGAAGGGTATGCGGGTACATTCTCTTGTATCTTACTTGAGTTTAGTCCTACACAAGTTAGGTTGTGTGAAATAGATAGAGATAAATCCGCCGATGGTACATATATTTTTTTGTAATGGTATTTAATTTTAAATATAGAAATACTGGTATTTCATTCCTAATTGGTATTTTTTAATTTTTTTTTTAGTACCGGTATTGATATTTGAAATACCTGAACCGGTTATACTGTTATTGCAAACCCTAATCGAGAATAACGGTCGACCGCTCACGGAAGCCCGGCCGAGGGCATCAAAACCCATCAGGATTTTGGCTTCTTCATTTTCGATTGAGATTACGAAACAAAGCGAAGGCAGATGTAGCAATATTTAAGATTATCAAAAAGAATATTTTAAAAGTTTTTAGGCTTTCACGGTTTGAATATCAATAATGCCGGTATTCTAGTCGAGTGTTTCTTCTAGGTAACGATGTCCACGGATTCAAATCCCCGTACAAACAATTTCATAAATTCATTTTTCAATCTGTTTGTTTTCAAATCAATTAAAGTCTGTGATTTTTACATTCGTTCTCACCCGTACATTCCTAACATCGGGGCGTAGCGAGATCGATTAGCTAACTAATAACTCAATGATATGATGTTATCACTCGACACTTTGAAACCGTAGCAGGTTTTATTGTCAAAGGTCGTTATCAAACAAAAAAATTTCTCACTATTTGATTAAGGATTTTTGAAAACTTGCCTTCTCTCTTTTTAAAATCAATACTCAAGAAAGATTTGTTTTGGATAATGATTGTTTTAACATAATATAAGCCAAGAATTATAACGAAACCATGACAGAACACGTTGTTTGATTCAAAAAAATATCTGTTTACACATATGTATGAGAATAAACGTAAGTACGCAATCGTATAGGGTAACGTGACGTCTCACTGGCCACGTCCTTTTTAGCAATGAAAAGAGATTGAGGTAAATGCATAAAATGTGTATATTTGAAAACTCAAAATACAAAATGAGAATAAAAAAAATAAAAAAAATTGAGTTCACGAAGTGTGCGATCGGAAATATCACGATTGCGTTGCCTCCGTGACTCTCTGCTGTCCGCAGGGCTGGAGCGGGGAAGGGCTCACGGGGAACCCAGGACCAGATCAGTAAAAACAAATCAAGGGCGCTTATGAAACTCTTAATGATGTGTACTTTATAAATAATTGTATGCATAATATGTAATATCTTAAGATGACTTGATATACCATTTTACACACGGTGCGGTGCTCAGATTACTGCTGGATCAATATTTAAATGTTGTAGCTGTCCAGTCATTGTCACTATATTTTTACTTTTTTTGTAGCGTTGAAAAATCATTTTTTTTAATATTTATTATTTTTATTTATATCAATCAATCATAATATAAAAAAGAAAAATATGAAATAAATTACCAATGATGTTTACAATCGAAGGTAAAGAATTTTATCTTTTTCAAAACTACTCACTCCGTATAATAGACAGTGTGATCAACATATTGTAAAGCATTCGCAGCGTGCAAAATGACATCATTTCGTTCAACACCAATAAAGATTCCTCAAGAAAATATTTTTTTAAGAATCAGTCGATGGCAAAAAACACGTCTGCGCTGACTCATATGGTGCAGTTAATTTAGTTGTGTTTTAAAAAAACAACACAAACAGCTAAGTCATGGTAACTTACTTCCATAACGTACTTTCAGCGACAAAATTGGTCTTAAAGCGTTCCCCAATCGTTATTTCGTCTACAAAATAATTTTAGGATTAAACATTTTTGATATAAATACCATAATAGAATATAAATAATATCTTAAGAAAAGGTGAGCCTACACTTTTTGTATTAGTCATTAATCACTTATAATTTAGTTACAAACACAAAATATGTTTTTATTCATAACAAAAAAAAAAAAAGAGCGTCTGTCATTTACAAATAAATATGTTAGTTATATCACAAACCAAACAAGCTTTATTCTTTTTGTTTTAACTACGATTTTTTTTTAGTTTTTATATGTCTACATAAAATAAATTTATTCATCATATAATAAGATTAATGTCGATGCCTCAATGATTCATTTATAAATTTAATCTTATTTTTAAATCAAAACGCATTGATGACATTGCATTTGTTCCAAAATGTTATTTAAAAAAATAATAAAAAACTTACCAAAATACCGGTAAATAATTTAATGCACTCGGCGTTATCAAACACTTTTTTAAAAACTAATCTACCAATCTGTATAAGGCTCTGTTACCTCTATGAAAAATTAATTAATTTGTTTTTTTTTAATTCTCCTGCACAGTGGTTCTCGAAATAATTGACGGTTTATAAAATAAATAAAAAAAGCCAAATCGTGGTTGATCAATTATTAAACTATGGCGAGAAAAAACTAAATTAATTATTACTTTTTATGATGTTGATTTTTTAGTTTTTTTTATTGGCACGTTTGTTTTAGATTTTAATCTTTGGTACACTGAATAATTGGTGTTACCAAGAATTTTCAGTCGCTATAAATCTCATTTAAATATTGCATAACTAGATAGGTAGTTGGTAAATTTGCATGATAAATCACTTTTTTTAATGATTTATGAAATAATGTTTAATTTAATATTTTTTACGTTAATTTGTATATTCTTGGTAGCAAATTGCTATTAATTAAATTGAGAAATCTTGTAGGTAAAGTAATTTTTTACTTCAGATAAATATTTTTGCTTCTTATTTATAATCGTTTTCTGTCAGGTCAGCTCTGAAAAGATCTTTCGCAGTCATCTTGAGATTCTTCTTCGTCATGTGCTAATTACAAGCTCACAGTAATTATATGTGCCAATGATCTCCCACAGAACGCCATCGTACTTTGTACTCTAATTTACCTCAATGATATTAATCAGCTGTAAGACTTTTCGGTGATTTATATTGGCCAGTCAAAAACGGGGTTGTCCACTTATATATTATTATAGATAGTCTTTTAATGAATCAACGTCACCTCACGGATGGGGAAATATATGTTGTTTTATGAATTTACCGTAGATCAATTTTCAAAAAATCTCCGAAGCATAATTATGGCCATCACATGGTTCCTCCTAAATTCTTTGTCCCCCCCCCCCCCCAGTCTTGCTTCATCCCATATCATCCCAGCGTCCTGTAGCTCCACATCCTATGGATGGTAATCACTGACCTTTCAGGGCGACGGATTCCATCTAATTGGTAGAAGAGACAGGCAGGATTAAGCTCACCTGGGGCATCTGTTGCACGTTTCCTAGCCAGTTATACCGTCATTTTTTTTATTTTAGAGAGCAGATGGACCAGCTATCACGTCCAAATTTAAGTCAGAAACGAAATACAAAAACTGTTGTTTAATCCCAATATTAGTTACTTATTATTATGAAAATAATTGTTGCCGTACGTTTTCAAGCATCCTTACCAACCTTTAATTGGTCTACTTCTTCCCATATCGGGGTAGCAACCTTAAATTCTGTCAGTACATCTCATGGACAATATTTGACGTTCATCTAGAGCAGATGTCTCCAAGCTTTTTAGTCTAAGAGCTACACTGACTCCTCCACTAAGTCCGAAGAGCCAAGATCTGGCTAGCTCATCATACCAACTTACCGTAGTTTTGAATTACGCACAAGGTTGGTATTTACGGGCAAGTGTCAAGGACATTTCATTGTGGTGGAGATAGCCGATAACAGACAAGGATAAAACCAGCTTCTGCTTGATTTATACACTCATATAAAGTCCATCCGACAAAAAATTGGTTGGTCAGGCCTTTTTCCGCTTTCGGCACTACTTATCTGTGTGAAAAAACTATGGCCTGCTGGATACTGGGCATGTCCAGCCAGCTACCGTGAGCCGTAGCTTGGAGACCACTGATCTAGGGTACTCAAATCCTACAAAAGGCTGGCAGGTTTTGTACTCTCACTAGGCATCATTTAGTTGCAATTTTGCTGCACGTATATGAACAGGTTATTTCTTATAATTGATTTAAATTAAAGCTAGTATGTACAATTGATAAAAATGAAAATGCTGGTTTCATTTTTCGTTCAATGAAATCTGAAAAATTCGACGACGGATATACTTTTGGTTAATTTCAAATACGCCAAACAGTGCTGTTGACCCAATCCGTCCCTAGTGTTATCATCATAATGGTGAACTTGCACGCTCGGTCCGCAGAGGTCAGGGGGTCCGCACGCGGCCCAACGAGGGTCACGACTAGCCCCCCGCCTCCGCTTTGCCGCCCCTGCAAAACGCACAGACTGCGACTCCTGATTTCAAACCGCTTCCAGGACACAAATTATTTTAAGTGATTGTTTGTTTGCATGCATGTCGCCGGTCGAATATAATTGCGTTGCTTTTTTTCACAATAGATAATAATATATCAATCAAACATATTCATATAACACTGTTTCTCAATCTTCCCTCACCGAGAAAGAGATTAACATGCCTAATCGATTAACAAAATATCACTTTTAGGATGTTAACTGTAAATTCTGTGTGCAAATGGAAAAGGTAGTTAAGTCGAGTTAATTGAAAAACGAGTTAAATATTTAAAAATAGCTGCAACACATACATGCATGTAATTTACATAGGAAAAGACAAATCAATGATGCTGAATTGGTAAAATTCATGTTTAAACATCACATTTTTCATCAAATTTCATACAAATGCAAATCTTGGCTCTCCTAAAAATTACCAATATCAGACTTTCGAACACAGAATTCTTGGTGGAAAGGCATTATATTTTAAAAATAAAACACAGTTTGTTTGCACCACTTCCACATGTTTATAATAATTATGACAGGTTTTGCTCATCACGAGCATTATTAAATGATAAAAATACAAACATGACATAGCTATTTATATAAAATTGGATGTTAACAAATACAAACGAATTGTGTTTTATTTTTCATCTACATTAATACGGTGCAAGAGTGATTGATATAAATATCGTCGTTGTTCTGGAAGCAGACACTAAATGAAAAATACTAGTTTTGAGTAATTAGAATTTGAAGTTTGTCAAATGCTTGAAATGCTATACCTTTTTCATTTTGATTGGTTGTAGAAAACTGTTCTTAAGTAAAAGTATAATTTATTAAAATAAGTGTGTTCTTTCATATGGTAGAGTTTGAAATAACGAACCTTTTGGTATAACTAACTCAATATGTCATTTTTTCGATTAGTGTTTTCTTCCAGAACAGCGACTATATAATGTAGAGTTAGTTCTAATTAACAAAACTATCCCAATTTCCACGAGAAAGCCTAGTTTTTACTAGACTTATGACCAATCGTACTTAATACGAAATTAAATCTATAAAATTTTTGTCTCGCGAGAAAATCATTTTTGGTATTCATAATATTATTTCTGTAATAATTCCGTGAAATAAGTAAAACAAGATAAGAAATAAGCTTAGCTAATAAATTTAAGCATTATTAACATAATGCCTTCGTTGTGTTTCGTTATCTAACTTTTACAAGTATTATTATTTCTAAAGAAATATTCTTATTAAGCCCGTTTTAATAGTGGCTTTTAACGATCACTCTGGCAACATTAAATTTAGGTTATTTCCTACTTTCTCCAATTGTGGAAGTACCAAAATGCAGGGCTTAACTTTTTAAGTGCGCACTAAAGCAAAACTGCGCTCTGAACAGATAAAGCATATAGGCCCTTGGATGGTTCTGATATCAAAAACTTTCACATCTTAGCGTCAAGTGAAACAATCTTCTTTTCTTTTCTCCTGACGTGGAACATTTGTTTTATTACGCGGTCTTTTTGGAATTAAGTTTAATTATTTAAACAAACTCAGCTGAAATTGACCTCCGTAGGAGAAACAACCTAATCGAAGTATAGCTATTGCTGCCGATCTGAATCTGTGTGACCTTTAATATGTTGACGATGCTGTCATGCTAGACACATCTGTTACACCATTACAAAGACTATTGAATAACTAATGCGGGTTGCATTGGTCTGAAAAAAACGCGGATAATTCCAATATGGTGTTAAATCAAACCTATCATGAATTTGATAGGATTCTGAACAAAGCGTGAGGGAGGGCGGAGTAGATTATCGGGAAATTCAAGAGCTCCAGATACATCGCTTGTCATATCCCGGAAGACGGTAGAATTAAAAAAGTGCTCGCTATTCGCTTAGGAATAAATGGACCACAATGTACCACAATGAAATGGTTAAATTCAAATGCCATTTGTTTAACGCTTTCATTAGACCAGTGCTATTGTATGATAGTGAATCAGTGCACCTGAATACGACGGTATAGTGATCTTCGAGAATATATGGTTGCGTTGGATTTGAGGGAGGGGTGGTTTGATTTCGTGAGGATCTCGGAGATTAGACAAGACAGCGCTGTGTTACATCAGCGGTCTTAGAGAGTCGTTGGAACTGCTTGGGTCATATGCTGCAGATGTCTCCGGAGAGCCTCGCCTCTTCTTTCAATCTTGGCATCCTCAACGACCGTAAGATGTACTCAATGGAACTGCAGGATGCTGGTATTTCATTGGAGAAAGCAAAGCGATTGACTGGTGCACAGGAATCTTTAAGGTGTCGTATTGTGAACGAACATGACTCAAGAAGGAGAGTTAAATAAAAAAAAATTAAGCATGTCACCTTCCGCCAAATCTCGGTACGGACAGTTTCATAAATTGATTTTACAATCGATTTACGAATTTATGTTTAAAGGCACGAATGTTTGTAATGTCTAAAATAAACTCCCACCCATTCAATCCTAAAAACGAGGCTTAGCGAGAGCGATTGGCTTACCACTAGTATTGGCTTATCATTACTATTTTCGATATAGATAGATTGAACAGCTGTTCTCATAAAAAGAAATTGTTGACATATGCTCCACATTGGACAATATTAATATTATATTTAATATGTACACGAGAAAACAGTCAGTTATCAATTTATCAATCCTAACAGACTTCACAAGGGAAAGTTACAACACTGATTTGAATTCTGCTCGTAAATACCTTATATGTTTTCTCGATAATTATTTAATTATTCTATTGATCTATTAGCCAACCCATATTGTAGTCTTTTAAAGACGTTAAAACTTTATAACTTATTGGATAATTCAGATTAGTTTGCAATAATAACAAGTAACCTTTAATAGTTCGCTTACAAAATATTAATTGCTATGATTTTGTTTATGTAAGTTCGTAATTACACCTTGTTATAAAAGAGCATAAACCATATCTAGAAAGTAATCTTAACTAAAGCGTTTTATCATAGTTACAAGTTACAATAAGTAGAGAATCAATATAGACTATGAACACTTCAATGATGGAAATCAATAATGGCATCAATAATGGATAATTAAGACAATTATTGTAAAATATTTTTAAAATTTACGGAAAATATGAACACATTAGTTAGCTTTCGTGAACGTTTTAAAACAGTAGACTGATCTAGAGCAGTGTTTCTCAACTTTTCAACCAGCGAACCACTAAAAATAAAGATAAGTATTTTGTCGACCATCATGAACTAGAAATATCTCTACTACATAGCACAAAATACATGTAGAAATCTGTAAGTATGTCTGTGTGTCTGTCGGTCACAACTCCTCTCAAACGGCGTACACTAGCGAAGTGACATTTTTACACGTCACTCTGGCTGCAATTGTTAGTTCAACTGTCTCAATATTCAACTTTTAACCTAAAATTGAAAAAGCGATATTTTTAACGTTGACAATGCGGAATAAGCAAATCAACAAACGCTGATTGCATAGCGATCGCTATAAAATAAGAAAAAAGCGAAGATAAAAGTGTTATATACGCTAAAATAATAGCTAAATAACGCTATCTTGGGCGAAGCTGGGTAAATAATACTAGTTAGTTAAATAGCAGTTATTTGATTGCCCGGTATTGATCGAATGGATAGAAGTAAAAAGATGTAATTTTTTTTTTTAATTTTTAAATATTATAATACCAAAGATTTAGAACAAACATTAGTACATATATAATATATCTAAATTTGTATAGGCATTTTAGTTGGGTCCATGGTGAAATGGTCAACTTCGTTGGCTTCGGCTACGGATCTTTCGGGTTCAGATCCCGGTGCGGACAGTTTCATAAATTAGTTTTTTCAGTCGATTTATTGATTTATGTTCGTAGGCATAGATGTTTGTGATGTCGAGAATTCCCTCCCATCTAATCATAAAAATGTAGCGAGAGCGATAAGCTAACCATTTAAATAAGCGCTAACTAGTTCTGTCCTAGTCCTATTCTTCTATCCCTACTTTTTTTTAAAAATTAGAGGTTGAGTAACTGAGTAACAAACAGCTCTCGTATCCGTTGAGATACCTCCATTTGTAATCCATATGTTAAATCTAGACATGGTAAAAAAGAATTTAAATAAGCGCTTACTATTTGCAAACTGCAGAAAATTCTTAATTCTTGGTGGAAAAACATTATTTTGTAAGAGCGAAACCGGTCCTGATCAGTATAAAAGATGTGAGTACAGTTATTTTATAAATGTCCCATTATTCTCCTTCGGCCATCGTAGATAGCTTTCACTCCATCGGATCTATCCAGGAGACAGGGTGTAGAGAAAAAGATTGACCTACTATAAGTCTACTGTTATAACCGTACCCGTCATAGATGACGGTATTGAACATGAAATACTGAATGTCTACAGTAGCTAGTACGTCGGAACCGTGTGTGCATTGCATAATATTATTTAATTTTATATATAGGGTAAGTGCACTAGTCTCCGGACACGTTCAGTGTCCGGACAGTTGCTTACAGATATAACGAAAATAGGCAGCAGGATGACTCACATATATATGCGAGTGATCCTGCATATGAAACTCTGTTGTACGCAACTGTCTGGACACTGAACCTCTCCTGGGACTGGTGCACTTACCCTACACCGCGAACGCTTAGGCTATGAGAAAATTTCATACCTACGTGTGATATTGGTCTGGGTTGGGTTATTATAATAATATATGCGATTCCTAACCGCACTCTTCTGTTTTTTTTCATCTCCGAGAAGACATTTTTTGTGACCAGTTATCACTAAACGCTTATTATCATAATGACCCAATATGCTTCAAAGTGCGAGCGAGGAATGATTATATAAATAGTGTTTATTGCCATGAAAACGCTTCAAATGTGCCATTTCAGAGCATAGAAGAATAGTATAACGTTAGTTAGGTGCTTATTGTCAAATTCACTGTTATTTATAAAGTTTTAAATAATAATTGGATGGGTATTTTTTATGTTTATTTATATTTGAATGCCAGTTCGTGAAGGTAAAGTATTTAACAAGCTCAAAAGTAAACATAAAGTAATCCACTTATAGGCCATACAACTTGTATACCGGTATTCTCTATTCAAAGTGTAGTAACTTTGGTTAGAATTGAACTGTTTGGCTAAATTATATCTCCTTACGCAATTTTTTTATTACGAAATCGTGAACGATGCGATAATTCTATGGAATAGTATCTGACTTATAATGCGTTCATGTATACGTGGTAATTCTTTTGTGGAAATATTTATATGTAGTAGTAAAGGAGAAAGAGAGAGCGTAACGTTCTCGCTTTTAAAACACACATAATATCTTACGAAAAGAACGTATCCTTTTATTTTGTATGAGTATGGTTGCTCCGATAGCACGTTCCCGGATAGCTGCCCCGCCTATTTACTGTGTTAACGGGGCGAAGGTCTACTGTATAAGCAGTGGTAACACAAAAACTAGATGAGATAAGTTTTTTTATGTATTTTAGGAATACTATGTATTTTATAAGCTAGAATAATGAATTATAATAAGTCATTAATTTAACTACCCCCTTTTCGGTACAGGCAATAATAGACATAATAATATTTGAAACGTTTTATCTCTATCTGTTCATTTTGAAGGTTGAGTTGGGCTTTTGTTGTATATAAAAACGACCACATGTTTTTTCGCATTTTCGCAGAAAACCGTCATTTCACTAAATTTACTATAATTTGTAAACCAATTGAGATATCTTAACCAAATTTGATATGAAGGCTTCCAGATACTTCGCCGCATAAAGCAATGTCGTTTAGGCAGTGGTTATATATTTTTTGGTTGCATGCTTATGTGGTGTAGTGAAAAAAACTTAAATCTACTAAAAAATCCCTGCTTCTTATATCATCCCTGTCACAAGTCACTCTGGGACAGGCCTCGGTTATCATAATGACTCAAGCACCATACAAAATGCCATATCGCCCATTTAATAAATCACTACGCAATGTGTAAATAATAATAACCAATACTACGAAGGAGAGAAAAGTAAATGTCTACCATCTAGGGGTAGTTTTACAAAGCTGTGTGGTGAAAATATTGTTTATGTTTTGTTAAATAATGCGTTGATGTATATACCACCATATCTCGTTGGCATTTGAAATCAAACTCGATTATTACCCAGTACTTTTTCAATCGAATGAAATGTATGACATAGAACTCATATATGAGTCCGCGGTCGTTAAGCTGTTAAACACGGTGAAAAGGCATTGTCAAATAATTAAACATTTTAGTTTGCGCCACGGAAGCCGACGAATTCAATTCCCGGTGCGGACGGTTTTCATAAATTGATCTGTCAATCGATTTATGGATTTCTGTTCGTAGTCTGATGTACAGTATTTGTGATGTCTAAAACTCCCTCCCACCCATTCGATCCTCACGGAGCGTAGCGAGAGCGATTAGCTAACCACTAGTCTTGTCCTAGCCACATCCTTCTATACCTACTCTCTTAGAAAAAGAGAGGTTGAGTAACGGAGTAACAAGCAGTTCTCATATAACAATTTGACACACCCTGGTTTTTGTTAAGTATAAGTGTCATTAGTGTCCTGAACTGAGATCGACCTGCGGCAAACAGCAATATTTCGCAGAATAGGCTCTTGTTGCCAGGCGCTCAAATAGCCCCCGGCTTCGGCCGCTGGACGAGTCCATTTTGTAGACAGTCGATTACGATCGGCCGAGTCGGACGAGCGAGGTCTCGTCGCGACGAAGGTGACGTGACGATGTAAACTGTTTGTTTTTGTGTTTTGATTTGCGTTGGATTTAATTTAAATTCGTTGTGTTATTTGTATTATAACTTAAAGTAAATTCAGTTGCTAAGTAAATGTAAATGTAGAATCAATTTTATGTGTTAAGATTTATATATTTGTTTAATGTTAAACCACTGCATCTTGAATGGAAAATAAATAAGTTTTGGAACCGGATTTGAAATGGTGTTTGTCTGAGATCAGCCCTTCCAGGACTCCGGATAACCAGCCGCTTGCCTCTCTTCGATCCGGGGTCTTCTCAAATTCTGTTAAGATACCTCCATTAGGAGACCATGTGCTCCACGTTGGGAGCGGACACGGAGAAAATATATATAATTTGTGTAACATAAATAATTAAAAATGTTTTCTCATAATTTCTGTAAAATTAAATATAATTTGTGCCAGGTAAGTATGAATGTATTTTACCTATCTAAGAAAACTTGTATAATAGAGTTGGCTATAGCAAAAGATTGTTTGTTCAGAAATACGAGGCTGATTATGTACTTTCATATTTTACTTTACAAAATGGTTGAATTTTGATCCAAATTGTTTGCCTAGAGATAAGATCTTTCTAGAATGTGCGGTTCAGTTTATCAGTACCTTAGAATGATTCAACTAGTAAGTTTCAACAGTTTTAGTCATCACAAACACTCAGACTACAAACATAAATCCATAAATCGATTGAAATATCAATTTATGAAAACCGTCCGCACCGGGAATTGAATCCGAGACATCCGTCACCGTAGCCAACGACTACCGTAACGAGACCATATACTCCACATTGGGAGCAGACATGAAAAAAAATATTAATTCAGAAGAGACTGTCGCACTGTCGCAAAAAAATGAATGTGCCAGTCCCACAAGGACTGATAAAGATTTGGATTTGGACGTCAAGCACCGTTTTGGATTTAAGCAGCGCAATATAAATGCTAAGCATATAAAAACGCCCTCCAGATCAATTTTTGATTTTTTAATGGTGTCAAACCCCCCTCCCACCCATCCGATCCTCACGGGGCGTAGCGAGAGAGATTAGCTAACCACTAGTCCT
Source organism: Himalopsyche phryganea (assembly GCA_022494535.1). Classification (NCBI taxonomy): domain Eukaryota; kingdom Metazoa; phylum Arthropoda; class Insecta; order Trichoptera; family Rhyacophilidae; genus Himalopsyche; species Himalopsyche phryganea. Next base: position 613,396 of record JAGVSL010000071.1, read on the forward strand.
GTCCTAGCCCTATCCTTCTATCCCGAATCTGTTCAAAACAAAAGAGAGGTTGAGCAACTGAGCAACAAACAGTTTAGCTCAATATAAATTGTTCCTTGTCCGTTACATGGAATAAAATATGGAATAATTAATTTTGAAATTTCGTTTTTACTTTAGAGTGTTTGCTTGCTTCAATGAGCTTTACTTGACTTAGTAGCCTGTCCTACTCGGTTAGGCTACAAATGATTGAAATCATCACGAACTCTCTTCTTGATAAACCTCTCCAAATTAAATTATTATCAAAAATGCATACATTTTGCACTAAATTAAATTTGATAAATATTTTTTTTCGGGTCACCAAAGTAAACCATCAGCACCTTTGTCTTCGAGATAAAATGTGCTAAAAACCTATTTTTTAAATAAGATTAGGTATTTTTATAAATAAAGGTGAAAGTGACTAACCCACAATATATATTATTATGTGATATTATTGATATTATATATTAACAATGAAGAAATTAATCTAATGGTCCCATTGTTCAAATATAACCTAATTTATAATATCTTATCAACAATTGCAAAGTTTATTAAAATCTATTGTCTGTATTTATTTTATTAATGATAAACAAAATATTTTGTATAGAACTACGCATATGAAAATTTCAAATGTAAATATTTACCGAAACGTTTGTTCATATTTGTTGCGTAGTTTGTATTTAGACATAAAATAAATATTAAAGTGTTGTAGATAAGATTTACAGGCCTTTAGCCGAGTGTTCAACGTCTTCGGTTACGTTGCTCACAGAAAATAATAGGTTGAGCAACTAAGTCACAAAAAGTTCTCAAAGAAAAACTTCTGTTCAGATAAGCCCTTAGCGTTAGCGTTAGGCATCCATATATTTCACATTGGTGGCGGCCATGGTTAAAAAATAGTTTTGGAAAATATCTTCTTTATATCGACACTCCCCACGTATAATCTCGAATCTGCAAACATGCAATTTTACAAGAGAGCAATTCAAAGACTCATAGCTCAATTGCAAAGTATCGACTGCATATTATAGATTCTTCAAAATTCGGTCAGTGCTACCATATTAAATCTAATTTTCCTTGTTGTTTGATACGTACTAATAGAACTGAGTGCATAGAAAAATGCAAAAGATATAATAGTCACATATTTTGCACTTACGTGATTATACATAAGGTGTGTCGATATCGTCGTTTACAATGCAAAATGTTATATCTACAAAGCTCAATTTTTCAAGGGAACATAAAAACAGTTGGAAAAATAATTTTATCTAATAAAAACAAAAATAAAAATACGTGATTAACATTAAATATATATATACTTAATCATAAATTTTGCATGCACTTAAGTGCGATTTTTACAGCATTAATATTACAAAAAGTCAAAAACGCATTAGCAGATATACAATTTTGAAATTAAAACTACGATAATATGGTCTGTTCGATCGGAAACCTGGTATATAGTCTACAATAATTAATCTCGAACAATTATTGCAGTGGCGTAGATAAAAGAGAAATCAAACGTATTATAGTATATTAATATTATATTAACGAGCATATATAATAGTTACTTCCTAAGTGGGTTGCGGTTAAGGGGTCAGATTGGTGCTCTGTCTGCCGGCCACAAAGTTGACTTAGAACAGTCTCGCTTCAGGCAAATGCCACTATCTGACATTTCGGTTTGCTTGCCTCGGAGTCACCTCAGTTCCGAATCAAGGAATCGAGTCACTCGATATTGGTTGGTCAATACATGTACACAGGCTGGAAGATTTCTTTGTGAACTTTAGTTGACTTAAATATTAAGTTGTATTATTACTAGCAATATATTCTATATTCCCGGCATCTCACCTGTTTTTCAATGCCAGATGTACCGGAACTGAAATTCTAAGTCTAAGATATAAAAAAATTGCCAGATTTGAATTGTATTGCAGTAGGTGTCTTAAGAATCCAAAATAAAATGTAAATATTACAAACAAATAAAAACGTAATGGACGAAGATTTGGTTCCAATACTGATGATGAAATAAAAGTTTGAGAATTCGTGGATGAATTACAACCACACCTATTTAATGTGGAACCAAATTCCAACAGCTACGGCTTTAAATTTCATTTCATGAAATATTATTAACTCAATACAGCATATTATAGTTAATATAGAAATGACATAAGACTTGGCTCTTTTTGTATTCACTATTCACCCTGTCCGCTCGAAATGTGAAGCATGTGGACTCCTAATGGAGCTATCTCAACAGAAGTTTTTCTATAAAAAGTGCTAGTTACTCAGTTGCTCAACCTGCCTTTTTCGAAGAGAGTAGGGATAGAAGGATAAGACAAGTGGTTGACTAATTGATCTCGCTAAGCCTCGTTTTTGTAATCGGATAGACGGAAGGGAATTTTAGAACATCCATGCCTACGAACAGAAATTTATCCACACATCGGTTGAAATATCAGTTTATGAAACTGTCCGTACCGAAACTTGAATCCGAGACATCCGTAGTCAAAGCCAACGACGTTCACCACTGCACCACACGGAGCGACACGGGCTGATATTACAATAAGAAGGCATTTTCGAGTTGAAATTTGTAGTATTGAGATCAATCATTGACTGAACGTCATCTGATCGATGTTAAATAACAAAGGTAGAAAGAGAAAGCGATTATCTCAATGCTCAATAATGAATGTTGTTTTCCTATTTGGCTGGAGCTACCAACCTTTGGCTAACCTCAAAGCCTTCTTTAGTGGAACTCTTTCAACAAGAATTTTTTCTCGTACTAAATTGTTGCTAGTACTCTATAAAAGTTGCGACGTGTATGGTCGAAGAGCGGTGTTATACAAACGCTCAGGAGCTCAAGACTACCGCTGAGGGAATAATATTGTGAGATTGTCGCTGGTACCGTGTAAGCTAATTAACAGTTCTGATCAGGGACGGATTAGGAAATTCCAATAGATGTATCATCATATTTAACATTTTCCAATGACGGTCACTTTAAATTCAAATAAAAATTAATGCTAGATTATTTCAAGATAACGCTTAGCACAGATTTCAAATAAGGCATTTTTACCCTTATATGTTTAGATAAAACCTAATACTTCTTACACAACACTTTCGGAAACGGAGAGAATATTTGTAAGTGGTTTTTCTTAAGCGTCTTCCTCACACAATTCGTTCAGCTGGCATATTTTTTTAGAACATTATTTAACTAGATTACATGCCAGAAAGATATATGAAGATTAGTTCTTAGTCTGTACCAACAATAGCACCAGCCAGAAAACTACGTGTCCAATTCGTGTTATCTACAAATAAAATAAAGAGAGATTAAGTGACTGACTTAAATTGTTGAAATACTTCATTCGAAAACGAAGTCATGTTCCATAATTCATTCTTAGCGGAATCAGACTGAAAAATGTACTATAATTTCTTGATGGAACTCCATTATATGAATTGTTGCATCTTTCTTCATTGAATTTTAATTCTAAATTTCGTTAAAGTAAAAGAATGTGCTTGATTTTCTAATCGACGCACACATTCTTTCCGATCAGCACTCTTACATCAAATTTTGCAAAAGATTAAAAAGATAACAATCAACCTCCGAAACGTATTTATATCAAGGGCAGTATGAGCCCTCGAGAGGTGAAGTCGACCAAGTGTTAAAATGGTAAAACGTTTTTTGTTGAAAGTTTTAGTAAAATGAACTGTACACTATATTTCATTTAACTTCTTACAGAATGAAATAATTTGCAGCTTGCAGTTATTTAGCTCACTTCACTTTTATGATACTTTATTACACGTCGAATACAAATACGCAGCTATCTTATTTTATATCAGTTGGCTCACTTCACTTCTCATTGGCTCATAATATAAAATATTATGTTACCTTTTATTTGTCAAGCGTAAATTCATTGTTTATCAATATCCTGTGTTTTGATTTAAACAATTTATAACGTGTTTCACTGGATTAAGGCTAAATAAACAATATTATATAACAATTATTTATATTTTATTATTTTTGAAGGATGTTGCAGAAGAGTGCACTGACTATTGGTGGTATTTATGAAAAAAACAGAGTTCGAAATCAAACACAATTTGGCATTTTAAAATTACCTGTTCCCATTTATATGGCTGGAAATTTTACAATTTTCGAGCACGGCTATACAATGCGGGCCAATTAAACATCAAAGCCTGCCGACAGCTGCCAATTCGCCAGACGTAAATCGCAGGGCGCGACGCCACTGACCGGCGATTTTTTTTTTGCGCCCCCGCTTAAACAATCCATGGCACGGCACTGTGACGGATAATCAGACTTGCATATTGGCTCAAATTAGTGGAAGGCGAACGTTTTTTTTAACCTGTCCTGTGAAATTGGCTTCCCCTACCATCAGTACTATATTTTAATTATTTTGGTGCCTGATTCCCAGCAAATTACATAAAATCTTTACTAGAGAGAAAATGAAACAAAAATTGTGGCACTTTTGGATGGCATTGTGAAAACATGCTTGAGCCAATTGTGAAACTATTAACAAACATAAGCATAGTCTTTGAAGGCTTCCACTCATCCATCCGTGATAGAAATATGTCCGTCCCAGTGTAGCGATCATGACGCCGTCAAATGTAGTCCTCGCAGACAGGGTCGAAAATCTTTCGCAGGATCTTACGCTCAAACTTCTGCAGCGTCTGAGAGTCCTTGGAGGTAAGCGACCACGCATCTAGCCCATACGCCAGAGCTGATCCAATAAGCTATAAAGGGTCTATGCAGGCGAACTTCGTTTATGCGGTACATGGAAGCATTTATTGCTACTTTCAATGCTCCTTTTTATTTCGTCACTTACACCATTCTGGATGTTGGCTAGTGACTCAAAATATACGAAAGATACATGAGAACAGTGACAAAACAACGCAGGGGTAAAATAATAGACGTAATTTTTGTAGTATCTAATTATGAATTACATACATACACAACACAGTTTCATTGAAATATTTTACATAATATAATAACTGCAGGTTGTGTAGATAATTAATATATACAGTGCTTTTTTGTCATGTATATTTATCTTTTTCACTGTATTTTTAATGTTTTAAAATAAATAAGACGAAACAATGGTCACGTTCAAACACGTTATTACACTCAACATTTATATAATTTTGCATCAAAATTAGCTTTAGACTTGACACATCCACAATTATAAATAAATATTATTATTTTCTTTAGTAAAAAGCATCACAAGAAATGAGTTCTGGCACTTGAAACACGTTAACGCCTATAATATAAGATATTTATTTGAAATTGTGTTGCATATCAACTTTAGAAAGGCAAAAGAGCGTAACACTCAGTGTTGTCAATACGTTTTGTGTGGCTTACGTCTGTTTACTTTTATAAAGTCGATATGTGTTTAATATATACAAATATATATGACACTGTTTCGTCACTGTTTTGATTTTGGATGTGTTGATTTGTCACCTAAGAAATTTATACAATTAATACCTAGCGTACAAAAATAAATATAGACCGATAATTGCAAATAAATAACAATACACATGGGTTGTAGATCTTATGAAATTAAGGGTATTGTTGGTTTTCCTATGGAAGTAGAATAAGCTGATTATAATAGTTATAGATATATGAAGTATTGATTGGTTTATAAAAACCCGCGTTTGTTTAGAACTACTAAACGAAACGCAATATAATAATATAAAACTATACATATTCAATGTTATTTAATGCAGCAGTTGTCAAGCCGTGGCCCGTGGAGTTGTTGCGGTGACGTCATTGGAGCCAAAAATCCCTAAACTTATATTCAAACACGGAGCACAAAATATCACGCATTAATAACTAAAAGCAGCGTTATTACATTTCATAATTGAAAATGTCACTTATTATGATAAGAAAAAAACGTAATATTAGTGGTCCACGGTCCGTGGGGTTCGAAATGTCGGCGACCGCTGATTTAGAGTATGGCGAGATCATAACTTTATAAAAGACATTTATCGAATAGCCGACTTGCTAGAGGAAGCAGCTAAATCATTGCAATTATTTTCATCAATATGAAAATATTATTTCATAAAAAATTGTATTGTTATTTGTAAATCATTCACGTGCCAGAAAAATGATCGTATATGCCACTTCTAGCACGGGTGCCATAGGTTTGCAATATATTCCTGTGCCATCGATAGATTATCTTTACAGGGTAGTCGTAAGTTTCAAAGTTTAAGTGATTTAATATTTAAAATATTATTTTTTGTGAGTCAAAGCGAACGAAAGACGTGTATTTAAAGTATACGAGCCCATCTCACGCATAGAAATTTGAAATAATGACACCGCTAGCACGAGAGTAACAGGCGTATCGAAAAAAAGAAATTTACGTGAATTGTGCGTTTCATGGATCAATGAACTAACATCCCTGATTTTTTTTACTCTAACCAAACAATCATCAACATGGGTAGCGGCCTACACCCACTGATGGACGAAGGCATCTTCACACATCCATATTTATAGATCCAGTGTTTTTCACGGTCGTGTTGAAATAAATTATTAAATTTTTCTCGTCAGAAGTGGCGGGGTTAGTAGTGACTCCAGCTCCATCTATTAGGTTTTTACAAAATAAATAAACATACTATTTTAAGCGTTGACCAACACAAGTTAAACATCATAATGTTTATATTTCATTATACAATTTATAACGATTGTGTTTTGGCCAATTGATGTAACCCTCAAAAAATACGAAAATGAGTTAATGATTGGATATCATTTTAAAGACGACAGAGCGGGTCTCGGCCAAATGATGTAAGTTAGAAAAATAAATTTACCACTTTTTAGAATGGAAACATAATTTTACATTGGCTTTAGGTTTAAAAATTCTGACCCGGCCACTTGACGTAAGCCACTACTATATCAACACTCCCTACATATAATGCGGTATCTGCAAACATGAGAATTTACAGAAGTTCATTTGAAAGATTTATAACGCAACTCATCATATAACGTTTTCGATAAAAAAAAATTTTTAATCTCTCCTGAATAATTTAAATTTTGAGGTTTACATCAATTGGACAAAACTCCGTCGATAATATGAACTCACGTTTTTGTAGGTAGTTTATATTGTTATGTAAAAGTGAGTTGATTGAAAAAATAAAATGATTTTTTTTACTACTTGATAATAATAATTACGAATTTTCTGTTTACTGCGATTTTTTTTTTATTTCTTTCACATATGGGCAATGATTTAAATGGGAACTTGGTTGAAAATGATCACACGCTGAGCGAAAATTGCACTGGAACAAAAATATTAATAAAAGTAACCGAAGAAGTACTTAAGATTGTGTACACATTTAAATTCTTCCAATGTAACCGGTGGCAGTGTCACCTGTCATCATTCGCTCAATTCACTTGATGGGAACGATGTACAAATAAAGCTAGAGGATATGTGTCTCTTTTTGTATTAAAAATTGTACTGAACACTGTAACATACGTTCTCTCTCTCTACGCACACTCTGACAGAAAATGTCTATGTGTGTGAGTGTGATAGACAGAAAGATTTGATAAATCACGGTAAACATATATTTACTGCAATGATATGATAAAGCATGAAATGCGAAACGATTTTCATTTTACTATTATGGAGAAAAAGAATTGAAAACCTTAAAAAATATCCTTCTATCCATTTTCACTTTGTATCTTTCTCGATTTCTTTTTCTGACTCCATACAGCCAGTGTAAAGGTATATTTAAAAAAGTCCCTGAAATCAGCTTTCAAAAATATACCGCTTTTCTAAAACCTGCAATAGTCCTGGCAGTTATGTATGAAAACAGCAAAGTTGTATTACAGCCAAAATATTGCGTTTTGACCTCTTCTGAAAAAAAACAGTTTTGTGACATTTACTGTTTATATGCCAAGGTCTTCAATTTTAATAGCGTTATCGTGTTAATGCGTATTTAACGTTGAATACAAAATATTTATTTTGAGCTCATTACTATTCTCAATTTTAAACTCGTCTTTATTAATTTTTTTTTTTTTCATAAATATATCATATATATAGGTGGCACAAAATTACATGTCAAAAATCGACTGTTTTGAGTTAAGAATGCAGTACAATATATTTTATGACGCTCTATCGTCTGAAAAAACAAGCTCAGCCATATTCCATATGTTTTTTACGTTATTTAAAAAAAATAATGTGCATTAAGTCTATATCACAGTTATTAATGGCTAAACAGTATAATAAACTTTTAAGGTGTTAACTATCAATTCTTGGTGGAAAGACATTATATTTTTAAAAATAAAACACAATTCATTTCTACTACTACATACAGTGATAATGTTCAGTTGATGATGCTCGCGATGAGCGAAACCGGTCCTGATCATTATAAATATGTGGAAGTAGTACAAATGAATTATGTTTTATTTTTTAAAGTATAATAAACATTACTATAAAAACTATGTACGATGTCCGCCCCGAGTATATGGCCTCCTAATGGAAGTATCTGAACGGAAGTTTTTCTATGAGAACTGCTTGTTACTCAGTTGCTCAACCTTTATTTTTTATAAGTAGGGATAAAAGGATAGGGTTAGGACAGGAATTGTGGTTCACTAATCGCTCTCGTTTTTGAGACTCGGATGGGTGGGATGGAATTTTAGATATCACAAACATTTTATGACTATGAACAGAAATCCACGAATCGGTTGAAATATCAATTTATGAAACTGTCCGCAACGGGAATTGAACACGAGGCATCCGTAACCGTAGCCAACGACGTTACCAACTGCGCCACGGAACCGACAAATAGTAATTACTAATACTTAAATCGAATCCGTAAGTGTTTATTCAATCATCAAGTGGTTAGTTGAGTCAATACTGGTTTAGGTTTTTAAATTGAGAGGTTTAAATTTCATGATTTTCTTAAAAGTCGATTATCTCAAAACAAGGTTTGTTTGCTCAACGGCTTCTGCCACTATAAGAACGATTTATCTGATAAATTTTAGTATGATATACTCTTCAATCTTTTTTTTATTCGAAATGTATATTTTATTCCATTATAGGAGTGTGAAAGGAATGATAACATCGCAGTCTGCAGTTTTACATTTCCATACTTTTTGGGAATCGTGTTCTCAACTTGTATTATAATGGAGATTTAATTTAAGGATAGAGCGGCCATCAGCGGTCGACGGCCATTAAAACAGTATTGTCGTCCGTTAGTGTGTAAGGTAGTGCGCCTTCTCTCTTCATTAGTTGCCCCACTCATTTGTATACAATTTCATAAATTGATTGAAATATCACATCATAAAAATATCTATTGGGGTACTTGAACTTTTGATTGCACAACCACGTCGCACGAAAGCCCACTCGGCCACGACAATCAACCGTCTCTGTTTATCGCGAGATACCGAAAACAGAAAAAATCGTTTTTCAAAATGGAATCACAATTTTAATATTAAAATAATCTATTGTTTAATTATTACAATATGTTTGATATATTTTATATTCCTTCCAGATGTTCTTAGATGTTCAAAGCAATATCTTTGTGAACAATCCTTTCAACGATTATCCTTCATACTTTACACGTGAGAATCAGTCGTAGTGCTAGAGTTTAATCTACTCCACGTTGAATCTAAAGAGGAATCGAGAATGATAAAAAAATATCGGCACTTGCAACCCCTTAATATGGCAATCAGGTAAAAACACGTTAAAACAAGCAATACGTTTAGTTCCACAAGAATTTTGAAAAAAGCTGATCATCAGAGCTGTCTCCAATGCGTGAACTTAAAATAATGAGGATCTTTAATAGTGAAACATGCTTAATGACCTATATAAAAAATACAAATATAACTTTTCATAAATTTAAAACAATTTTCGTAAAATTGGCCATAAGAGCTCGTCAAACATAGATAATTAAATAATTGCCCCACTCAAATCTTGTAACCTACTTACTAACAAGATAAATTAAAATAATGCATTTAATTGAATTGACTTTAAAAGTAACAAACTAAGTGACGTATATAAAACAATCTCACTTGAAATTATATTGACTGGTTCGTGTTGCATTATAAATTGTGCTTGGAAAATTAGCGAGATAAACTGCTGTAATTATATAATTTTAAAAACTAACCTAGAAACATTATAAACAGTTTCTGGTATTATAAAACAGAGTTATTATTATTCAAAATAGGCTTGCATGCAGCCATTTTTTACAAGAATAACAATTGCAGAATAAGTATTTGACTACAAGAAAGGTCACACGAGTATTAAATAGTTATTTTAGTCAGTGGTTTTGAAGCTCGCGCGCATTCATCTCGGGTTGGTGTGCACTAGGACTTCCAATCACAGGATCCCAGGATCCCGGTCAATTATTTAATTCAATCAATATTTACTATTATGGACAATATTTAAAAGTTGAATTGAAGGACATGTCCTCTTTTTGGATACCATCTGGTAAAACATATCTAATTATTAAAGTAATAAATAAAAAACTTTTTGGATCATTTTTTAAATTATTTTTATCTCTTTTTTGCAAGTGACTGTTTGATTCAAAATCAATAAAAAAAACCCATTCAAATACTAAATGATATACATTACTAATAATGGACACAAAATAAATTTCAAATGAGCAAATTCAAATTGTTGAGATTTTGTACATTTCCATGTATTTCGTCTCTAACGACCCGGGTTTCGCCTTTCGACATCTTCAAAATTCGAGTACACGAATGAACTCAAACCGACAGATAGTAAATTGTTTATATCGTTTATATATAAGATAAAATACGACAAATCATTATCACTAAGCTTACAAACTTATATATAAACTGATTACTCTTTCCCAGTTCGAGTTCATTCGTGTGCTCGAATGCCTGAAGATGCTGAAAGGCGAAACCAGTGTCTTTAGTGGTGATATACATTGAAATGTAGAAAATCTCAACAATTTAAATTTGATATTCAAATTCTATCAAGCACCCTCAGTCGACATCTTAAAAAAAATTCAAACGTACAATTTAACATATGATATTACACTTAATGAACAAAAAAACTTAATACAGTTAAAAACTCACAGAGAAATTATAAAAAAAACATATTCAACGAAATATCCGTAACGGTTTTAATAAAAATACTTATATAGCTTGCTTATGCAAGTGAGTGGAAGACCCACACTGTAAGTATTTATTGTTGGTGATGTACTGATGTTTTACAAGCAGGCCACAGTAGCCAAATATCTATAAATAGTTAATTGGGATCAAAAACATTAAGTTATGCCATTTAATAAATTATTTTTCGTTGAACTATTTTGACCTAAAACGTTACACATTTTTACACTTAAGAATGATTTATACACGCTGATAAAAATTGCAATAAAACATGTTTTGTGTTAAATCATTTTAACTTTGATTAGATCTTTATTTATGTCTATGGGAAAAGACATGCAAGATAATATTTTATTGAAAAATTACAATGATTTTTATACCTAATATGTTTTTATAATTAATCTCAGCGTTAAAACTAATTGTTGAGCTGATTGTCCTGGCCGAGTGGTAACATTCAAATTTCGTGATGAAGGCTTCGAATCATTTAATGGCAAATAAAAGACTTTAGACACATAGAGAGGTTTTCATCCCTTCCTACTCTTCTCAATCCTGAATAAAAAAACGAGAACATGGAGGCGAAATTAACTATGAACAAGTCCTCATTTAACTTTCTACACTTCTAAAATCTTAAACGTCAATTCTTAGTGGAAACGCATTATATTTAAAAATTAAAACACAATTTGTTTGTACTACATCCACATGTTTATAATGATCAGGAAACTGATATTACATATATCATTATCAGTTGATAATGCTCGTGATGAGCGAAACCAGTCCTGATCATTATAAACATGTAGAAATAGTACAAGCAAATTGCATCAAGCAAAAAGCGACAGTCAGATAAATGACAAATGGCAGCTAATTATTTGTATTAACTAATTCTAATTTGTCAGTTAGTAACTGATTTCATAAATGGTCAATCACCAATGCTTAGCAAGAAATAATGAATGTTCAGTTTATAACTATGTTTGGTCAACAAATATTTGCCAAATGATAAGGTTAAGTTAGGTTTGATTAAAAAATTGACCGTTTTATTCAAATAACTGACCGTTTAATTTAATAACTGACCATTTTATATAAATTACTGACCTTATACTTTATTAATTGACCACGTGTTTACTGACAAAAATTTGAAATACTGACTGAACCAACAAGGCATATATATATGAAAATTAAAATATTATTTTTGAAAATTATGGACATGAATGCTTTTATCCTTCAATGTTAACCGTGTTATAAGGCAATAAATTTATTTACATAAACTTCAATCTGAAATTTACCGGAGCAATCCGGTAGCAAGTCCAAACAAACACCGTTTTACGTCCGCGTAAAACAGTTTTATTGCATTGTAAAAATACACTAAATTAAAAACTGAAAAATGAGTAAATACGTCAAACGAATTAGATTGGGTACACACAGTTCAAGGATACGATATTTTGATACAATTGTCTGGAATGGTTCGGAAAATTAATTTAATGTTCAGCCCTTAATGGTTGTTGGAAAATAATACAAAAATATTGTATATAACTCAAACAAAACGTGTTAACACACTTTATTTATTTATATGTATGTAATATATCGACTGTAGAAAGGCTAAAGGACGTATCTCTCCGTCGTTTCTAAATATTTTTTCTTCGATAATCATAATGTATACAATTTAATACACGTTTTGTGTGTGCTATTCACAATTGTCGGCGTCCGTGGCACAGTTGGTAGCGTCGTTGGCTACGGTTACGGATGTCTCAGGTTCAATTCCCGGTGCGGACCGATTTAATAAATTGATTTTTCAATCGATTTATCGATTTCTACTCGTAGTCTGAATGTTTGTGATATCTATGCCTCCCTCCCACCCATCCGATCCTCACGGGGCGTAGCGAGAGCGATTAGCTAACCACTAGTCCTGTTCTAGCCTTATCCTTCTATCCCTACTCTGTTCGAAAAAAAGAGGTTGAGCAACTGAGTACTAAGCAGTCTCATAAAAAATTCTGTTAAGATACCTCCATTAGGAGACCATATGCTCCACGTTGGGAGCGCACATGGTAAAAAAATACACAAAAAAATTTGTGTGTGGGTTACGTACTTTTGCCTTTTCAAAGTCGATATAATGATGTTATTTTATTCGAAAAACTGATATTATAATATACAAATCTTACATTTTGCAGTGCCGAAAAATTTCGTAGTAGTGTATAATATACTCATTAACGATCAAGGTCAGGGAATTTTCATCTTAATTAACATATTGCGCTGAGGTGATTACTGCATGCACGGTGAGCTATTTCGAGTATTAGAATACAAAAGAAACGGTTAAAAGTAATTTAATACTCATTAAGTATGCATGTATAATTTTTAAAAGGCTAGAAATAAGAATTTTCTGCATTCCTCGGCTTAACAATGTAGTGTTGAAGAACTGATAATGTAATAATTACCATCGTTTGTATGCTGCCTTAACAGTATGACTTGAAATGGCCGTACGGTATATGTGCGCTTATCCCGATCTGAGCTTATTGATAATAACTCTGATGGATTGTATGGATAATTATAAATTTAAACAATGTAGTTGCGTAATTAAAATGGTTCTATTAGTCGATTTATTTATGGCAACTAATTATTTGGAAGTACTACCAATTCCTCCAAGATTCTATGTCCCCAAGACGTGTTCCTGCCCCGTCTCAGCATCCCGTAGCTCCACCGAGTACATCCTATGGATGGTCATCGGCTTCCGTCTATGGCGACAGAATCCATCTGGTTGGTAGAAGAGACAGGCCTGATTCGAACTTCACTGGGGCATCCGCAGCAGATGCCCAAGCTAGGTCCATCGTCGCTTTTTATTTTGGATGATTCGATTAATGGTCAGTTAATAATTATGTTTTGTCAGTAAATAGCTGCCAAATAAATAAAGGATAGATTAGGTTAGGTTTGGTTAAGGTCGTGGATGGAAATATTTGCGTAAATCAGATATTTTTGTAATTTAACTTATATCCTAACCAACGAACACCAGACATAATGGTTTTTTGAATTGAATTCAGGCAACTAATTATTTGGTCATGAACTAATTCCATAAATGGTTAGTAACTTATTCAATAACTGGTCAGTAAGAAATAATAAATGGTCAAGTTTAAAAAAAAACAGACCGTTTTAAATAAAATATCTGACCGTTTAATTGACCCAATAAATTCAGGCCTTTATTCATTTGGTTAGTTTATAAATGTAATATACATCCGTACCTTTGGTCTATTGATTGAAATGGAATATTCGATTATATTCTCTTCTTAGATATTTGATTTTTCAATATATTATTTGTTCATAATATTGATTACTTAACTCTTCTATAAAGAGGGACTAATTAAAAAACGGTTTGTAATCATGTCCACTTTCAATGTGGAGGACATGGATTCCTAATGGAGTTTTTCTGGCAGAAGTGCTTGTTACTCAGTCGCTAAGCCTGTCTTTTTCGAAGATAGCAGATATATTAGAATAAGGCTACGCCAGAATTAGCGGTTTGCTAATTGCTTTTGCTACTAACTTACTTTATATAAACTTGATTTAAGCAACTGAGCTTACATGTTAGATTTGATGTAATGTATACGTATTGAAACGCTAGTGTACATTGTTAAAGATCAGCCCGTGCAGCTCTGCTTGTATTATGAATATGAGGAGAAGCCTCGTTTTTTTCTCGTTTGGAAGTCGGCCATGAACCACATATTTACACAACGTATTAGTGGGAAACAAAACTGACTCCAATTATGTTATCTTTACCCTTTGGTTAAAATATCGGTCACTTGAAGCTCTGCAGCGGGACAGTAACATATTTGAGTAAGACTTTCCTCCGGCGAGCTGATGATGATGAAGATGTCTCTCAGGTACACTCAAACACGCACGTTAACTTAGTCAAATTCACTATTTATTCCAGTTAGTACACAATTGACATTTAAAAAAAGATCAACCATGCAAAAATTTGGTAACCGGTAGTCGCTTCACCGCGACGCCGTCTATAGGGTGGGCATACACGCCCTTGCGTGTTTTCTATCAGCGGTCGACTACCCTAAAAAAATATTACTACCCGCGCCGCTGCCAAGGGATCGGAATGCGACCGCAGCACTTTTTAAACTCATCCAACGTTGCCAAAACAAGATGCGCTTGACACACTACAACGTATTTTTTTATTGCGCCACAAGAGATGATCTGATGAAAGTTTTGGTCACGATTCACACTGAATAATAATGGGTTGTGTCACATGATAAGTGAATATATTTATTATATTGATCGTTGTTACATTATGGAAGGCAGCCGTGAAACAATCATCTTGTATCTTTACCCTCTCCGAAAAGATCGTTTCAGAGACTGAATTGCAAATAGTTCATTCATACAATTTGTGATGAGATACGATCAGATTAAAATCATAATAAATGTAAACGGGTCAACTTGAAGTTAGCAGTATCGAAGTATTTTTATATTTTTTTGTCATTGAAAATTTGCTAACGTATACATTAAAGATAATTAACATTAAAGCTATATATTTATTGCAATAATTTATTTGATTGCTATTATTATTATCGGATCATTTTTCAAATTTCCCTTTCAAAAACAATCACGATTCCACGTCTCAATAACCTAAGGCAATGACATAAATAACTTCCTTTGAACTTTATCAATTAACGACCGTTGCATATTATCATAACAATATAATAACAAGAATAAATCTAGATTTTATGTATAGAGATCAATTTCACAACATTATGAATAATGGGAGAGGTTCATGTTTTTATTCGAAGAAATATATTTTAAATTACCCACTTGGCTCTGTTTAACTAAGAAATGTTTCATTATATTAACACATCATTCATTATCAGCTGCATTAGACTTCTTTAAGCATTTGAGGATTCTAAAAGAAAAAACTGGTAAGTTCACATTTTGTGTTAATCCAACAAACTTTCTTTTTTTTAAACCATATCCACTCCATCACGCGGCTCCTCCAAGCTTCTCTGTCCCCCGCCAGTCTCCTCGCTTCCTCCCAGGTCATCCCAGCGTCCCGTAGCTCCGCCGAATACATCCTATGGATGGTCATCAATGGCCTTCCAGGGCCACGGAATCCATCGTCGCTTTTTTATTTTGGACCTAATAAGAGGCTGGCTCGTCCGCTCTCTTACCTCCGAGTTCCTGACAAAATCAAACCACGTACCCCTAATATTCACCGCAAACACCTGTTTTCAAAGCACAGTATACGGTTACACTGTGACTCGTAACCGTAAAGCAACACCGTCAGGATGCATGCGTTGAATAAGTGGCACTTGGTTCTGACCAAGTACAACCGTGAGTCCCAGACTTTCCGCATTGAGTTAAAGGTCCAACAAACTACTTACAATATACCGATATGTTGAAACTGGTAACCGGACTAAACAGAACAGGAAAAAACAGAACAATTTGAAGCTAACATTTTTGTCGTATATTTATTGAATATATTTGATTATAGACATGAGTCTCATCGAGTTTATCTCGTATGATTTTCCGATATTTTTTTCCAAACATATTTAATTTTTAAAAAAAAAAAGCGCCTTGTTTTATATGAAATAAACAGTATGGTCATTTGCAAATATTTGTGTTTAATATCTACAATAAACACATTCTAATTGCATATTAGAGTTTATTATACTTTTTTGTTTTCATAAATTACTAAATATATTATTTACTTCTTACATGTTCAATAAATAAAAGATACGACAAAAACATTATTTTCATATTGTTCTGGTTCGTCATATTCTGTTTAGTCATGGAACCATCGAACTACGTGAAGTCTCAGCTCCCTGGCTATTTTTATTTCTATGTTAAGTACAAACATGGTCTTTATATCTCATTCCCAAATGTATTCTATATTCTAGCTAAGTATTGTATATGTTATAAAGATTCTGCAAGCCTGAGACTTGAGCGTGGCAAAAAAATAATAAGAACCCTTACGAATACTGATTGCTAGTGTTAATTTAACCAAAATGTTCAATTATTATCAGGAATTGATCGTTATGTGATTTTATACTTGGATTATGTTGAAAACTATTATTTGATACTTTTCGTAAATCTAAATACATTGATAATTAAATCCTATACCGTATTACCTGTTCTCGTTAAATGCTTTCTGTTGAAATGATTTATAAGTGGTACATTAACTATGATACAGTGTGAGTAGAAATGGCTTAAAAATAAATGAATAATTTTATACAAAAGAAATAGAACGAGTGGATGGAGAATGGTAGAAGATAATATCGACAGTGTTTTGGACAATTGATGTAAGTAACCCTCAAAATTGAAATTGTTCAGGAGAGAGTAAAAACAGTTTTTATCGAAAACATTATATGGTAAGTTGCGTTATGAATCTTTCAAATCCACTCCAGGAAAATTTTCTTATTTGCAGATACGGGATTATGTTTTTTTATGGAAAAAGGCTTGTAATTCGGTAATTTTTATTAATATTTTTGTTCCAGTGCAATTTTCGCTCAGCATGTGATCATTTTCAACCAAGTTTCCATTTACAACATTGCGCATGTGTGAAAGAAATAAAAAAAATCGCAATCGACAGAAAAGTAGTAAAAAAATCATTTTATTTTTTCAATCAACTCGCTTTTACATAGCAATATAAACTACCTATATAAAATTTCCATGGAATGAATATACGAAAACGTGAGTTCATATTATCGGCAGTGTTTTGTCCAATTGATGTAACCCTCAAAATTTAAATTATTCAGGAGAGAGTAAAAACTGTTTTTATCGAAAACATTATATGGTGAGTTGCGTTATAAATCTTTCAAATGCACTTCTGTAAATTCTCATGTTTGCGGATACCGCATTATATGTAGGGAGTGTTGATATAGTAGTGGCTTACGTCAAGTGGCCGGGTCAGAATTTTTAAACCTAAAGCCAATGTAAAATTATGTTTCCATTCTAAAAAGTGGTAAATTTATTTTTCTAACTTACATCATTTGGCCGAGACCCGCTCTGTCGTCTTTAACCCTTAGAAGACTAAGACGAAAAAATTACGTCCGTCCCTATGGGGGGGATGAAAAAGACCCCATTATAACGGCCTTATTATCATAAATTACAATAAAAATATGATTTTTAGGGCTTTTAAACATCTTTATACATCTGTCCTCATATATTTTATATTAAAATCTTAATGTTTTCCTATAAATAATCATATTTTAAGCCGCGCATGAAAAAGACAACATTTCACCTCTAATATCGGATCGCGACTGACGAAATCAAATGCGCCAATCATCGCGATTACTATCTAATGCGCGAGCGCTTACATACGCCCTTTAATGTTGCCAGAGATAACAAAAAATAAAGCATTGATTAATAATGTGTCTATTTAGAGAGTAAATTATAATCAATTACTTCGTGACTATCAACCCATTTCTTGTTCTGTTTGTTTTTAAGTTTAGTAGTATAAGAATATTTATGTAGGCACTGTTATGGTAAAAGTAATCATATTATGTTTTGCGACATAAGATTTAGTTATGAAAGCATGATAATTTTTGAAGAAATGAAAAGACTATGTGTGTGTTCAATCACGACGTGTAGTAGGTGAATTAATTATTTTAACTAAAAAATATAAAATCTACGCCATATCTATGCTGACTGCTTACACTAATCTTAGCTTATGATATTTTTTATCAAGAGACTTATGGTTTTGGTTTCAATTTAATAAATAACTGAAAGTGAAATATTAATAATAAAAATATAAAATAATCTTCATGATTCATTTAAATGTGTAATTTAGTTTTAATAAAAACTTGCAATTGTTTACCTACTACAAAGCCGTTCTTGCTGTTTTAACAAAATTTTCAGATGTAATTATATTTTATAATGTCTTTTCATCGAGGAATAACTTAACCTATAATAAATTAAATGTTTTTACTTCGAAACACAACACATACATATGAAAATATATGAGTGGACAAATTAAAAACTACTTCAAATATCTTAATGTGTAAAAAGAGACAATATGCTGATTTCATGATAATGATACTTTATACAATACATCAATACTTTATTTTTGTCAGTGTCGAAAATAGCGACCTGGCAACAACGTTTAAACTCATTAGTCGCGGCATAATAAACTATCATTGGCTAATTTCTTATCTTATCAGGATAAGATATCAATTTCAACGATCTTTTAAACATGGTGCTTCAAAAATATTTCGCCTCGCTAAATAAAACAAGGTCATGAGAATTTTCAGAACTTCGAATTATAATGAATTCATTTATTTTGTATAGTATATTCATACATTATAATTTAAGACATCGACTGAGGGTGCTTGATGGAATCTCAATAATCAGAATTCATACATTAGTATTGTCCAAAAAACGTTTTGTAAGATAAAACGAACAATACATATAAACAAAAAATAGATTGGCTAGACTTTTTGCCAAAATAATAGCACTATAATTAAAGGTAGGTACTACAATTATTGTGTATTATAAATCAATATTATATATAGATCCTATATAGCTATCAATCTAATATAATTGCCATTTTATTTTGATAAGCATGAATGGAAATAAAAAACCATTGACAAGTGTAACATAAAAATTCCCATTCTATAATTGCGAAGGTAATTAATTGTCAACCATAAATGGAAATAGTATGTAGACATAATGCTTACGGCTTTACATGTGGAAGTAATAAATAAGATGAATGATGAGTTTTTGTCAGCGACGGCATTTACAAACGTTTTTTAAAACAAAAAATCGTCGAAATGAACATTCTTTTTAAAATTTAATGGTGAAATAATAAATAAAATATCATGGATTGGCTTTATGAAACTTTGACATGACATACATGAGTGAAGGCTCTTAAAAGATAATTTAATAAAATAGCATAAATATCAATCAAGTACATTAGTAAGTTGTACGAATATTTACCAAAGAATAGAATTACAATTAAAGGTAGTAAAGTTGAATCATTAAAATTCTGTACATTTAGTATTCAAATATAGACGTATGCCTGAAGATACGGAAAGACAAAACCCGGGTATTTATTGACAAAACTTAAAATTAATAATTTTATTTTAAAATACATTAATATAAATTAGAAAAATTTCACCATAAACTCTTTTTAAGATTTTGACGGCAATCAATTTCATGTAAGCAGAGGAATATTTTGATTTGAGACGATTCAAACAAATGTCTGTTATTTTTCGTTGTAAAGTTAGTTTGAACATTGAAGTTTTATTCAAAAGCGCAAAAGTCATATTAAAATCCTGTTTTATTTAAAATATTACCCAAAAATTTGTTGATTTATTGTAAAACTATTCAAATATTGTAAAAAATAAAATCTTAGCTTTTGCAGTGGGTAAGACACTTTTTACAATATTTAAAGATTTTTCTTATATTAGCTCAAGAAAATCTTTATAAACTCAAAATGCTTGTTATTCAAAATTATGTTGGTGTGACTTAGGTGCGTGTGAAATTTATCGACTCAAATACAAAAACTGTTTTTAAGAAAATAACTCATGTTTTTAGTAATAGAATAAACGGAAATATGTTGAGAAAATGCTTATGTCTTCATATATTATGAAAGTAATAAAGAATTAAAATTATGAGTTAGTGCCGCCATTGTCATCATCTTCATCTTCATCATCATCATTATTGCTATCACTTTCATTTTCAATATTGTCTTCCACATTTGTCATATTATTGTCAATAACTTCAAAATCTATATCACTGCCACTCTTCCCGTCACTATTAATTCCCTCATTTAAGCATTCGGAAAATATTTTATCTAATTCTGCTTTTGATAAAAATTTGACATGTTTCTATTTATTATTTGCTTAAAATAATAAAATATAAGGTTACTATTGAAATGCACCCAACAAAACACCGAAAAGTAATTGTTTTTATAAATTTGATAATCATCACCCTATTAATTATTATAAGTCAACTTGAATGTGTAGATAATTGTTATGAATCTAGAATGTTTCGCACAAAAGCGTCCGTTGGATTTGGCTCACAGAGTTCAACAAGAGATAAAATTTGATTCTTTATCGCATGTGGGCGTGATTTAAAATTAATGCAAAATTTGTAGCGCCACATAAAGAGGTTTTCGGACAAAACAAATCCGATTTTTTTCTTTATTATTTATTTGCGTCGTAACTGGGCAACTAATTTTTTTTTTCTTTGTAAAAGGTGTGTAAAATAATGATTTCGGAATACCGTAAGTATGAACATTTTATCACCAATATTAAAGTAGATATTTTAGATAAAGTAGCAGTAGGGGTTCATCAATGAGTGAAGGTTAAAATGATATCCAATCATTAACTCATTTTCGTATTTTTTCAGGCTTACATCAATTGGCCAAAACGCCGTCGAATTATGAACTGGCTGGTATTCAGTCGCTCAACCCCTCTATTTCGGAGAGGGTCAACATAAAGATTGGGACTGGGAGAAAAGTAGGAAGTTAGTTAATTGATCTTACTTCACTCCGTTTTTAGGATCACGTGGATGGGAAAAAAATATTAATTAAATAATATAGGAAATTGTCTTGTACGGTAATTTGAAACAATGGATACCGTAACTGAGTTAGAAAAACGCTTATTTGCGTTGGCCACTTGGGTACAAAGCCGAACTTAATTCTTCATTAACACTTACAGCGCGAGTCGTTTTCGCACGAATTTATTTTTAGTCAATTGATCTGTTAAAACGCTCAATATGCCTAAAAAGATCTTAATTTCATCAGTAAAAAATTCAGAATCATGTTAAGCATATTTTAATTATCCCAAATACATCAAAAAGTAAACTTAACTCACTGCATTCTGTCTAAAATAAATTGAAGAATATGAATAAACTAAAAAATATTTAATCAAAGACTTTGCAAGCAAAACAGCTCCGGCCAGTCTTCATATACACATCCAACACGCACACAAGCACGCGCGTAGCAGCATAAGTATGTGTAATATATAGGGCTGACGATCAACGCTGAAATTCGAAAGACTGAATAATCTGTTGCCTAATTTCTCTACCTTAAGGTTTGAACAATTTTTTAAAGCATATGTTCACACGTGTTTCTTTCTAGTTTAGTCGGGAATACGAGATAAAATCTTGAACATGTAAACATGTCCGGCGCGTTCATCGGGTTAAGAATAGATGATAATATTTATAAATGACATAGCTAATGTTATTAAAAATACTATGTTCTTGTATTCACTTATGATCTGAGACCTTTTTTGCACGTTGTCATCAAGAGCGATTGTCACTGTCTCCAATATAGATAACATGTAAATGGAATGGGGAAGATATAACACACTTAATTTCAGTATTGATAAATGCAATCTTTTATCGTTTGTAAGACGATCACAGGTGTCGTTTATTCGCTATTCAAATGAATGGCTGAATTATCTCGCGAATTTAATCAGTTTTGAAGCGCACAATACCAAAGACGGCCAAGTCAGTTTGACTTTTTATTAGTTTTTCTCGACATTTTATTTTAAAAGTTTCATAATCTCTATATAATACTATTAAAAATCAAATGTTCGTACAAAAAAGTCCTGTTTCTTACGGAAATAATATAAGTATACTACTTGGTTGTGTTTGATATTAAAGTGCTGGCTTGGCAGCGTTTGAAACTAAAATGAGCTAGTTTCAATAAAAAATACAGTGTTAAAGCAGTTATCGACCATCAATCTTGGTATGTATATTGAATTAATTAATTAATAATGAATTAATTGAAACAAAAATATACTAGTTATTGCTTTTCATTAAGTTATGCTATTGATACAATTTTAGATAACACTGAAACTCTGCTTATAGCACAAAATTCAATTTTTGTTTGATTCCATTTTAATGCTCATTAACTTCATTAAATATGAAAAACGGTGGCAAAAAATTGAAATTTACAATCAGACAAGAATAACTCCATACAGAATGCTAAATGATGATCAGTCAGCTGATTCAAATGCTGCAATCTGATTGGATATCATTGACTTTTATATACTTTTAGTCGGAATTTGATATTGAAATATAAATTCGATTGTAGGTATTGAAATTTCTTACCGAAAACAGTTCAAAAGTGAATATCGTCCGTGTTTGATACTGGGTGCCTCAGTTAAAGATCGTGTCGAACATTTATCATCTCACTTTAAAGTACGTGTGCTCCTATTTAACCACTCTCGTAAAAAGACCGATACTACAAGTCTGTAAGCGTCGTCTTGTTGTTATATTGAACCTACATAAAACCTATATACAGACTGCTCAGCCGCCTCGCCGAGGCGGTCAGTGTTAATTTTTGTGTAGTATTTCACATCGTGAATTATTCTGAATTCCAACTACAATAAATGACGATGAAGAAAGTAAGGACTGCACTTGACAGACTGAAAATAATTTTTCAAGACTTTCCCACATTTATCGTTTTATCAGAGGCCTTTGCAAAAAAAAGAATCGGGTTACACTGTATTGAATATTGAAAACACTATCCAATTTAGGAGCTTTTCTAAGGGTTCTAATCAATGACAAGTTCGTATTAAGGAGATCTTAATAATTAATTGATTTCCTGGCAAAAGTTTCTTGAGGAGTTAATATGTTTTAAATGTTTATACAGCATGGCACAATGTTAAATTTGCAAATCAATTGAAAAATGTTTTAACCAATTGCAACCCACCACTTAATAATCGAGTGGTATAGATCAACCTGCAACAGATGAACGTTGACATGTTGATTGAAAGAAAAAAGGATCTTTTTGAAATAATTGTTGCAAAGTTTTGGCTACATCTTTTGATAGTAAATAAAGCACCGAAACATACAAATGGTGGGACGATTATGATTAACAATAAAAGCCAGAAATTTATGTTTTGCTACCAACGCAGTTCCATTTATCTTTATACTATGGGTCGCATCCCCCGGGGGGGTGCAAAATTATCCAATAAAGCTATATATTTATTTATGCATTTTGTTCGATTTCCATATGTATATGCATGCACTTTTATTTTTGAGAGGATTGTGGACGACAGGTTAAATAAAGTTTTTAATACATAGTTAAATTTATTTAATTTTCGGATTAGAGAGCTATGATTTATTTCTCGTAAATTTTGTGGGCCATGGAATGAAAGAGTTTGGGACATACTGAGTTATGTCATCATTCTGCGATTTGGCTAAAATGTTGTGTTTAGTTCAATATTGATCGCTTAAAACATAATATACAATAATTATATAATGTGTAGGTAATACGATTTTTTTTAATTCTTGTTATTTCGACACATCAGTGTGTAATCTATAGGTGCTATTCAAACACAAATAAACAGTTATATAGATATCCGAAAAAAGAGAAGAAAAAAACACACAATAATTTTATTTCGTTGCAGATTTTGTATGTAGAATAATCGAATTTTCTAAAAATAATATTGTCATAACTCAACTATCGTGTATCTACCTGTAAAACGTGAAAGCTTTCATAAAATGCAAACAATTCTTCATTGCTAGGGTAATAGGAACAAGACGTAAAATAAACGTAAATATTTAAACAACTAAAATGTAGATGGGATGTTTTGCCTTTTAAAGATTGTTTAAATAAGTTTCGGGGAGGATTTTAATTCATTGATTTTTTCACAATTGTGGCTTAAAAAATACACATGTACGTCCAAAAGTTAATGGAATATCTGTGTATGGTAGATACATCATTTTTTTCTCATATTATGTCTACTTCCAATATGGAACATAAGGACTAAGGACTAGAACATATGGCCTCCTTATAGAGGTATCTCAACGAAAGTTTTTCTACGAGAACTGCTTATTACTGAATTGCGTAATCTCTCGTTTTTTGAAGAGAATAAGCAAAAAAAGATAACGCTAGGGTAAGACAAATGGTTTGATAATCGCTCAAGCTACCTCCTGTTTTATAGGATCGGATAGATGGTAGGGAATTTTAGACATATCCATGTTTTCAAACACAGATTATTAAATTGATTGAAAAAAATAATTTATGAAACTGTCCATACTGGTACTCGAGCCCGTGAGCACCGAAACTGAATCCAACGCCGTTGACAACTCGGCTAAGGACCCAACAGATTCACACAATTGAAGATGTTGGCCTAAAAACAACAAATGTCCACTTATTTATTAAAACTTTATTTCATTATTCGATTCCCTCTTTATGACAACTCTATAAAGACATATTTTTTTTTTAAATCTGAACACCCTCAAATCAGTTCTCAAAAATATGGTGCTTTTCTCAAAACATTACAAAAGGCCAAGCCATTTTGTATGGAAACAGTAAAGGTCTTATTATCATATGGCGGTATCTAATGGAGGTATCTTAACAGGAGGTTTTCTACGAGAGCTACCTGTTAATCATTTGCTCAACCTATCTTTATTTCGACAACCAAGATACTATGTTTTTCCCGTTTACTGAACAAAGTGAGTTTTGTGACATCATCTGTTTTTATGCCAAGGTCAATTATATCATATAAGAAAATAAATATCTTCTTATGTAACACTTTTTTTTCACCCATGGAGCATATCGGTCAGTTATATAAAACCATTTCTTGTTCAACTTGTTTACAATTTTACTTGATCCATAAAAATCTCGCAAGATAAACATTTTTATGCATTAAACCCTTCGCCGATGTTCAATGGTAAAAAAGACAATATGGGATAAAAGCACTATTCATAACGCTATAGAAAATAAAACAGGTTTGGACCCCAAGAACATAATATTCGCGCTCAATAACTTTCAATCCGGGACCATTCAGGCAAAGTGTGACAAATCGGGACAACGTTTCAATAGAAACAGGATAAAATATCTTAATACTAAGGTAATTAAAGTTAAGTCTTCAAGTTTAAGATCAAAATTAGAATTAAACATTTTTGTTAACTGAAAAAAAACTCAATCAGTATTCGTAAGGGTTTTTTTCTTAATTGTTCCGTCATTCAAATCCTTCAGTTGACAGAATTTTTATAAAGACAGTACATCGGTAGACTTCATGCAGTATAAGTTGGGGTTTGTCGTCTTGAGGTAAGAGCTTTAGCCTAGAGATCAGATCGCTTTGGGTCCTAGTCGCGAAAACGTCAGATTATGTTAAATTTAAATTTGAGGTCTTCGTCATGACTGTTTGTTTGTGTAATGTCTTAATATGTTGAGGAGAAGAGTAATTGGTTCACATTACATTCTTACTGATTAATAATATTTTCGATCGATTCGGCGAAATTACAATTGAAAACTTAGTTATTCCGCTGGCTGTGTTACTAAATGTGTGACGTGTTTTGTTTTTTTATGGAGCATTTTCAGACTAAGTATATTGTGGGAATTTTTTCCTTCTATTGGACGTTGGGAGGGGGTAAGACACAGATGGCAATAGTACTAAATACTTTCATTTTTAAGTTTACAGCTAGAAATATTATTTACGTTAAAAATAAATAACCTTGCAATATAAATTGTCTGAAGATACTTCTTAAAAAATCGAAACATGTGTCACATTTAGTAACACAGTCACTGGAATAACTAAGTAATAAATTTCTATTATTACTCTTTAAAAAAATATAAATTAAAAGTCTATTGCTTTTGCAATGTGATAAATGATAAAATTATAATACCTAGAAATTGACAATTATTAGCAATGAACAGTAAGTTTCTACAAATCTACTTTAAAATATTAAAATAATAGTGCTCCATACGTCATGCTAACATAACCGTGTAATAAATTGTCTTTTTATTTTTGTACAGTTTTTAATTTGTGGATAAATGGTATCGAAGCGTCATGAAATGCTATTTTTGTACTTAATTAATATATTTATTTATATTGTTGAACCACCCTTCTTTAAAATAATGGTTTTTAAAAAGGAGACCAATCAGAACGGCCACATCAATGATGGATGCGTATCTCTTCTTTTTCTTTAGTAATAATTTCATTTAAGCATAATAAAACAACAAGGAGGAGAAGTTGGCTTTTAAAGAATTATTTTCGTCCCATTATAATGACCATAGCCGCGGAGGATAATATCATATTTTTTTTATGTTAAATTTTGATATTTCGTTGTGAATACAAAATTAGTTGTGAAGAATTTGTAAGAGATATCTTGAAACCCAATGAATAGCTTTGAAAAAAATTCACTTGAGCACAGTTATGCAGAAAGCGGCCAGTCCACAAAAATAATTGTAAAATCACTGGTAATTCTAATATTAGTTGGAAAAGGCAATTCGCGGAAAATAAGGATTAAGACGATTCTCGAAATTTTAATTCAGGTATCAGTGTGGATCCTTGACTTATAATATTTTATCTCGTAAATAATATTTGTATCTTCTATATAAACGTTAGACACTGTTTACTGTTTGTCAATTCGAGTCCATTCGTGCGCTCGAATGCCTGAAGATGCCGAAAGGCGATACCCGGGTCGTTAGTGACGAAATACATGAAAATTTACAAAATATCAACAATTCAAATATGGTATTGAAATTCCATCAAGCACCCTCAGTCGATGTCTTAAATTATTGAAGAATAAGTGTTGTTTTAGAAAAAGATTTAAACAATATTAACAACGAAATTTTAAAAAAATTATAGCAGTAATTATATAATGTTTTAAATTATATCTTCAAGATTATTAAAGATTCGATTCTTTTTTTCACCGTTACGAGTCATGTAAGAATTAATTGGATCCCAATCGTTTAAAATTGATGCCACCTCACGTATTCTATTATTCAATCAAATTACCCTTTGAAGACTGGCTTTAATTTTAGACCAGATAAAATTGTGTCTATCAATCAAACTCACATCAATGAAGGCAATTTATATAAAATCGATCGTGTTTTAAAAAGACTAACCGGGGTTAAAGCTTAAACGAATCACTTAAATGACTCAATTAAATAAGAGGCGATGAGTAGATTCGATGGAACGAATCTTTAATTCACTTTTTTTTACGCAATCATTACGCAAGATTGTCAGATCTGAACTTTTGGCGGATATGTTGACACATTATAAGACAATTAATATTAAAGATATTTTCGATGGATTCGGCAGTAACTTGGTAGAAGTTCATTTTTAATATATAATCAAAGTTGATAACTATGACACGTCATTTAGTTTTTTAAGAAGATTTTCAGAAGAGATCTTTAGAAACAATAACATTGAGAAGCTATCATTCTGACTGCAATTTGAAGCTTATTTTTTACGATGCCTACTCGCAATGTGAAGCATATGGACTCCTGATAGAGTAAATCACAACAGATTTTTCCTATGAACTACTGTTACTAAGTTACTTTACCACTCATTTTAGAAGAAAGTAGGGATATAAGGATAGGGCTAGGACCGGATTAGTGGTTAACTAATCGATCGCGTTACGTTCCATTATTAGGACAGGATGGGTGTGATGAAATTTCAGACACCAGAGACATCCACAGCTTCAACGAAACTGTATTGGATTGGAGCCCGTGCGTACGGCAAGCAAATAATAAATACATATAAAATTTGAATTATTGAGATTTTGTACATTTCCTTGTATTTTGTCACTAACGACCCGGGTTTCGCCTTTCGGCATTTTCAGGCATTCGTGCGCTCGAATGCCTGAAGATGCCGAAACGCGAAACCCGGGTCGTTGTATACAAAATCTCAATAATTCAAATTTGATATTGAAATTCCATTAAGCACCCTCAGTCGATGTCTTAAAATACATATAATATAAATATAATTTTGTAGGCCCAGTTTTTCGGATAGCAATAAAACTAATAATTTTATAAATTTTACAACAACGTGCAATACAATCGTCTAATAAAAAAGATTTCATTATTATTATAACAACCGCACATTGAAAAAAATTACATTAGTTATTGATTCAATAAAAACAATTGTTGCAATATTATAAGAATTCTATGTAAATAAATATAAATATTAAAATCTGAATCAAAAATAAAAAGTCTATATTTATAATATAAATTATTTTTGAGGCCCCTAAGACTCAGATGCCCGAAGCGCGTGCTTTATGCGCTAATGGGGTAATCCACCGCTGGGTTCCACCGTGGTTTTTAGTGTGTTGGATGCTGCATATATTTTAAAAAAATCATTGAATACACCATTATGTTTTTAAAAGCTTTATCGTATGGGTTTGAGTAGAATGAACCTTTAAACGTACGAAATCGTTGCTTTTGTAACGAACATTCTCATACAACAGTGAGCGAAACCGGCATTGATCATATTAAAAAATATTGCGGTATAGCTGTGGCTCACTTTTCATTAACATAACGTGTTCCATAGAAAATTGACATTATACCAATACATACAATGAATAATTGTACTTCTCAATCTTATCTGCAAATATAAATAGAAAAAAAATAGATAATTCTTTTGTCTATTTATATTCGGTTTCCGGAATAACGAAAAAAACAACAACAATAAAAGTAGCACTCGAATTTGTTAATGCCCGTTGGCAATTGGAAAATTAATTACTCCAATGAACAATATAATTAATAAATATTGAAAAAAATGCAGTTGTTTGTAAATGCGGTGCTAAGTTCCGTCATGTTAATATTGATTCTTTACATTTTCATTTTAACTACATGCATTATCAAACGAATGCATTTTTAAGTATTATAATAAGTATCTGCCACTGTTAACTGATTGGATTCCGGGCCAAGAATCAATGATCGAAAATACGCTTAATTAGAAATAATATTTTGGTACAAACATAATAGCAAGTAATTTTAAGCATTTAGATTAATTTTGAAGTTATCTAAAAATAAACATTAAAAGAAAGGTGCTGCTTGCTTAGGGCTACTATAATTTTTGAGACACCGACCGGGAATTTTTTAATTGAATGGTAAAATGTAGAAATTGGAAACTGAAACAGTCAACACATTTGCAACTTTATTCCTTCGCCGAGAAGATGACAACTAAAACAAACAAATATTTGCCATGAGAGACGCGGTGGCAGCGCAGGGGCGATCTTTTGGTTAGCTCTGGCGACTCGCATCTGTAATTCATATTTATACATGTGCCCTTGCACCTTTCTTTCTCACATTGACATGTTTTGCTTTAGTTGTTTTAGCCTGACCAACTAGCTATATATAATACCAAAACAAATAACTCACAGACCAGGACACGGGGTAGCAGAGACGTATGGCAGCCCTATGATAGCCGCACAGACCGCATTTTTCTCTGTCATAACTTCATCTAATTAATATGTGCATGAGCTTAAAAGAAACGACGATTCTTTTCTTTCATAATGCCTTTCCATTAATTGTATGTTTTTTCGAATGCCTGAAGATGCCGAAAGGCGAAACCCGTGTCGTTAGTGACGAAATACATGGAAATTTACAAAATATCAACAATTCAAATTTGATATTGAAATTCCATCAAACACCCTCAGTCGATGTCTTATCTTAAATCTTATTTTATACAATAATATGTCAGCCGATAATATATTTAATTATAGAAATACTACAATTTTGAAATCGATAGATATTGACTAGTCATGAGCTAGTTAATGTGATTAAATCTAACCCTGATGCAATATAGTGAGAGTGCATGCAAATGAAAAAAACTAGTAATTGATTTCTTGGCACTGTAGCTGATTACTAAGTTGAAATAAGTCACCAAACCGGTTATACTTTGTCGACTACAATTAACTGTAATTGAATACTGACCAACATATTCATTTTAGTTACAAATGCATAAAATTGAATGTACAAAATATAGCACAATCTTCTTAAAATTATTTTTTAATCTAAATATTAATTAATCTGATAGTGTGTTTGTTTTATAGAGCGTTATAAAAAATTGTTTTTAAAATTATAAGCGCTCAGTTTTATTGGATTGTATTAAAAATAGTACAACTGAACTTGTGGCGCGGTTGTTGTCAATAATGATTTATCGCTTATTGTTTATTCAAAATAAGACAAGGTGAGTTATGTAATACTATTATGCGGGAAATGATATCATAATAATTTTTTTTGTTTGTCGAAGTGTTTATATAATTATATAAACAATATAGAGAAGACAAAAAAATGTAACACGATTATCAAATATATTTAATTAATTATGCTTTGTAAATCGCAAAATATTGCGTGACAAATGACAAAACGATTTTTAAATATCAGTAAATCATCTCAATAAACCATATTATGGCGTTTGGGAGTAATCAAATAAAACATTTTTTTTTATTGTATTGACATTACCCCGCTTTGTATCGACGAAAGTTTTACACCAAGCCCTCTCGGTATGAGTTATCTAGTATAGGGATATAGTTTTAATAATTTTTATACCTGAATTTATTCTTGTACTATCTGAAACTAATGAATCTTTGAAAGATTTGAATGAATCTCCGTGATCGAGTGATCAATGTCGTTGCATTGGATGCGTTGTTCACTTGGTCTGAATGTCAATACGGACAGTTTTAGAAATTGATATAGTGTAACCACTAGTTCTGAATAATTAACTGAGACATCGATGTAAATTTCCAATAATCTATGCCTTTTGGAGCGATATCTCTCAAAAATTTAATCTGCAGATCAAATAAAATTCAATCGCAAATTGTGCAAGTCGTATACGCGAGATTTTTACAGCCAGCAAATAAAAGTATTAGCATGAAAAATACAGCATGTCCTGATGAAAAACATTTATTAGTTTTTTTTTTAAATAAAACGCAATTTGTTTCGTACTACCTCCTCATTTTTAAAATGATCATGGTAAGTTTTGCTCATCGCGAGAGTCATCAACTTATAATCATAATGCACGAAACAGGTCTTGATCATTAGTTTTTTTAAATGCATTTACAATTATTAAAATATCAAGACCATAGAAAGCATTAGCAAAACATAAAAGCTCATAATTACACTTTTAATGTGTTAACTGTCAATTCTTGATTGAAAGGTATAATTTTTTAAAAATAAAATAAAGCACAAATTGTTTTGTACTACTTTTATATTTTTATAACGATCAGGACCTATTTCGCTCACCACGCTCATCATTATGATTAATATGTAAATCATGCAACCAATCTTTAATCATTAAACTGACTTTAATGCAGAAGAAATTAGATATACTGACGCAAAGAAATGAACGAACTTGACACACAAGGATTGACAGATTTCAGTAATTTCAATAATATGTATCGCCCATTTGGATGTCAGCAAAGTCTCCCAAATGAAAAAATATATAAATGCCCCTCATGTTTTTAAAACGTCCACAATTGGTTTTGTCTCCGTAAGAAGCACTAGTTTTATGTATTCTATATTTAATAGTATCGTCCGAGTATCATCTTCCAAGAAAGCGAGCATAATAAGTTGATGATACATAAAATATAAGGAAAAGTCGCCTGTATCTCAGTTCAAATAAGCAGAAATCAATTTGCAACATTCACAATTGAATGCCAATACGTTCGGCACCGGCGGAGGAAAAGGCACAGGCAGTTGAGTGACGCTATCGATTAATTGCATATCACACACGCGTTCGGCTCCGGAGCAGCTCCGCTCCACTCTCAGATTCGTGAATATTTTAACTAAACTGCCAATAAATCAAGTTGGATCTCTTTGCTAGCATCTACTCCCCGTGCTTCCCAATGCGTTCCCGTAAAGGAGGGAAGAAAATAAATGGAAATTATCACTACCCACATCATTCAAAATAATAGTACACATTATAATCCAATTTGTCCAATGAATGCTAAAGGCTTAATGAAATGCTTATTTTATTCCCAATTTATTTATGGAACACTTTTACGGTGATCATCGTCAATATATTATATATATTTTAAATAACACATTTCTTTTGTACTATAATAATTCCACAATTATTTAGCTCATCGTGAGCATTATCAACTGGACTTACTATGAGCGAAAGCAGTTCTGATCATTTCATATAGTTGTGGTTTATTTTCACAAATTTGTCATATAAGTTTAATGAATTTCCCATGTGACCATTTATACACATTGAAAAATGGTAATGAATTAGTAATTCTACCGAGTAACATATCGACATTGGAAAGGAAAAAGGACGTAACCCACACACAAAAATATCGTGTATAGCCGAAACAATACGTGTATTAAATTGTATACATTGTGATTATCGAAAAAAATAGCTTGAAAAGATGGAGGGATAAGTTCTTTTGCCTTTCTAAAGTCGATATATTATATATTTATTTATAAATACACAATATTTTTTGGTATGGGTTACGTCCTTTTTCCTTTCCAAAGTCGATATACTAGTGAAGGAGGCGGAGTACTGAGTAGGAAGAGATTGATTGAGGCGGCCTACCTTTTCCTTGGACTTAACTACCAAAAAACTGTTAACTCACTCAACAATACATCGACATTCGAAGATCAACGCAAAAGCTCTTCCTGGTGTCATCACCATTGGCAGACTATTTTTTGGATGAAGTAAGGTAAAGATTAAGTTTTCTAAGTTCTCAAGAATGGAAACATCTCAATTTAGCTTGGTTCATTTCTATTCGGGCATGCAAATTATTTAACATGAGCGTGTCTAAAAACGTCAGTTGGAGTAAAACAACGAGTTAACAAACATTCAATAAACAATATGTCCCAATCATTATTCAAAATAAGGGTGTATTTTAGAATACTAACGCAATTGTTAAAAAATGGATATAGTCCCGAGGATTTCATTAAGGAAGCTCAAATCATTAAAATTTGGATTGATTTGACACGGAATTTTTTGTCCATAATTTAGATAAAACATAAAAACGGTATGCTCTTCTTCAGCTAATGAATAAATAAAACATTTACAAATGTAATAATTAAAGAAAGCATATTTTACGAAAGTCTCTGTATTACGTGTAATCTTATAATTTTTGGCGACCCACGGGTTTGGAAAGGCCAATTTACCTGTATAAATTTGCGGCAGATCAAAGGAAATTCGGGTGGATGGTATATAACTGTATTCAGTATAAAGATCTATTAAATATATAAATTCTAATTTAAAGGAAGCTCAACAGTTCAAATACACTGATATAAATATAATGTAATATAGATTAATAATGAAATTATCCTATTGAAGGACCCAGTGCCAACCAACAGGTTAACAAAATTATAATGGTCTTATCACAGGGGACAGTAGGGTTCAAATGGCTGCTTATGTCAATTATTTAAATATTGGTTGCTATTCATTGTTTGTGCATAAACAAGTACCATTACCTAATGGAAAATTATGATCACAACTTGATTGTGGAATATTGATTTGTATTTTTAATAAGGTTTCTTCTTAAGCTATTTTTTGTATATTCAGTGCATACAACTTACACGAGTTGCCTTCAGGATACTGTGTTCCCCGCCTTGAGTTGCCTTGGTTTCTCTTATGTCTAATTTCAAGGGAAATCCATCCAGGTGGACTAAGAGACAGACGGGATTTAGGCTTCTTTGGAGCATCTGCAACACAAGTCTAAGCCAGGTCCATATCCTGATTTTAGTTTTGGACATTATAATGGATTATTGATTTAGTTCTATTATATAAAATAAAGTAACCACAAAAAAAAACATTTATGATATTGAATGTTAATTCAAAAATAATAAAATATCTTCGGTGGATTCCTTAACATTAATATTGATAACTTTGCAGAAGTTTATTCCTAACACGTTAGCTCCGGCGGACGCGTTTTCTGCGTCGCAAAGTTTTTTGTATTGCGGCGGGAACGCGTTTTTCGCGTCATTCGATATAGACGACAGTAATCGCTCATAACTAATAATTCATGTTTGATTCATAATATTATTGAAAGAATTTGATCAGTCTATTACGAAACACCTTTAGGAGAACATACAAACTTGTTTTCGCGTAATTATTGGTTGGTCAGGTTCGTGCTATTCTTTCCATGACCTATTGTCAATTTCCTACGAATCAGCCCAGCCGCTGAGCGTATTTTGGTCATATTCCCCCCGTTGCGAATGTGTTATTATAAAATTAAAGTTGACTTCTTTGTTATTCCTCTGACTGTGTTACTGAACGTGACAAGTGTATATTTGTTACTCCCTTCCACCTTCCAGTAGAAGAAAATAATCCTTGTTTACCTTAGAAATAAATAACACAGCTATGTAGCCAGTCTGAAAATGCTTCAGAACCATAACACGTGTCACGTTTAGTAAAATAGCCAGTGGAATAACACAGTAATCAACATTAATGTTATATTAAAAATAAAAAAAGTTTTGCATAGAATAACTGTGCTTAACAGCCCAAGAATTTTGATCTTTTGGAACTAATAAATATACAATAAAATAAAACGGAAGCAATAAAGTATGTCAAAATTTATTCATATTTTTTTGTTGTTTATAATGACTCCCAGTTAGTTGTTTTTGTTGTAGTTACAACCGATCTAGCACCTCGGGTGAATTAAAACAATTATTACCACAGCAGTGTAGTATACAAATTTATTCATATCACAAATCGTTCTTAGACAATTAATTATACAACGCACTATATGGAAGAATATTTATTAGTTGCTACCTGGAATACCTGTACCAGAATATATTATATTCAAAACATTTCACCGAGCGTTCATTTAAATAGAAGATAGTGCTCGGAACGAATTAATTCTCCCACAAACGAGATTTGTGGTTCCCAATAATAGTGAGAAGACAAATTATTCTAGATCTGTAATCTTTAACGCGTTGAATCCCGAACAATGCATTGGTACTTCCAACTACTTCTGTGGGTTTTAATGAGTTAATGTATCAAACAATACAAACCAATTACTTAGAATAAAAACCATGCTTCAAATATTTAAATATGTTAACTTTAAATTCTGCTCCCGTAGCCGAGTGATAATGCATCAGGGTTTTTGTATTATTCAGTTTAGTGGCAAATATTTCGAAATATGCACTGAATGCATTCATTGTTCAATAGATTTATAGAATTTATATCTAAATGTAGGAATATCTGTGATGTTTACCACGTTGTCAGTCTTACAACCTTCTTCCTGACATACACGGTTTAAAAATATTGTTAGATGTTGTAGTCTAGAGGTAAGAGCTTTGCCCTAACTATCAGATGGGTCTGGGTAAGTCCCGGCAAGGTCAAGATCAAACATTTATCTATTTTTATTTTTGTGATATCATTTATTTTCGAGTTTATCTTCAGTGACTTGTCATAGTGCTGATCTCATGTGATTTAAAATTTCAAAATATTTAGCGAGTGGTTGCGCTAGAGGCTACAAACTTCGCAAAAGAAGTTGCAATTTGTGACTTTAACTTAACAACAAAATTGTGCAATTAGTACGCAGAATGTGTTTTATTTTTATTAATATAATGCCACTCCAACAATAATTGACAGTTAAACCAAGAGTCTCCAAACTTTAAAGCCTAAGGGCCACACTGACTTCTCCACTAAGTCCCAAGGGCCAAGACCTAGCTAGGTCATCATACCAACATACTGTAGTTTTGAATTACGCTCAAATTTCCGGTGGGTAATTATGTGGCAAGTGTCAAGAACATTTCGTTGCGGTGGAGATAGCCGATAGCCGACAAGGAGAAAACCAGCTTCTGCCCGATTTATACACTCATATTAAATGCTTTCGAATAAAAATGTGGTTGATCATTTGCATAAATTTGCTAATGGCTTTTTTCCACTTTCGGCACTACTTATCTCTTTGAAAAAACTATGGCAAGCCAGATTGGTGATACTCGCGAGCTGTAGTTTGGAGACCTTTGGTTAAAACCATTAAAGTGAGCCACTTGCGTGTTTCTGTAGTTGGAAAAATGTTGAAATTTGACTAACAGTAACAATGTAAACAATCATTAAACGAAACAATTAAGCCGTAAATTAATTTAAAAAAAAATAACTGCTTTATCTGTCAAACTCGTATCGTTATTTTCAATCTTCTTTCAATTAGTAAGTTTCAATGTATCTTCGGAAGCAATACGAATCGAAAAATTCATGTATTCATTAACCCATCGATATTCTGTGCTCGATTTCAATTTACAGATGTATCATAATTCATAGCCAACTATCGAACAATTAGAGCGGTTTCATACACTTCACTCGTACGACCATCATACACAGTGTTCATAATAATGTTGAAAATATTCCCGTATTTTCAATTTTATTTATTTGTAAATGAAAATAACAATACACTTCATTATAGCTGACACCAATGCGCTATGCAAAATGCAGTCCCCTTTTCTGAAAAATAATTTGACCGATGGTGGCAAGTAGATACATGACCGTCGGCTAGTGCGACCTTTTGCCTGAGGCGGTAGAAAGATTTTAAAGTATGCTCTCTACGCCAAAATGCGGTACATGATTTTATTAGTATCGAATTTCACACGTTGACAATATGAATGATTTAACTTGTCGGCGTCCGTGGCGCAGTTGGTTTCGTCGCTGGCTAGGGTTACGGATGTCTCGGGTTCAATTCCGGGTGCGGACGGTTTTCATAGATTGATCTTTCAATCGATTTATGGATTTCTGTTCGTAGTCTGAGTCCTCCCTCCCACCAATCCCATCCTCACGGGGCGTAACGAGAGCGATTAGCTAACCACTAGTCCTTTCATATCCCTATCCTTCTATCACTACTCTCTTCGAAAAAGAAAAGAGAGGTTGAGCAACTGAGTGACAAGCAGTTCTCGTAGAAAAAATTCTGTCAAGATACCTCCATTAGAAGACCATATGCTCCACATTTGCGGAGCGGATATGGAAAAAAATAATTTGTCTTATGCTTTCACTTTTCCAATGCGTATACGTATTAATTGCTTATCGCGCAAGGTGATCGTTGACGGTTTTGGCATATTTTACGACCAGGGCTTGCCTGATACGATTAGGCCGTATCAAATAGTATTGTGTTGGTATGTTATTTCATAATTTTGTATATATTTTGAATCTCCAAACGTCATATAAAATTGATACTTTTTGATATAATTGGAACGAATCTCATTGGGCTGAACTTCTTAGCTTCATCCGACAATAGATAACGTTGACAAATAGAACATCGATTCGCAAAAAGGTTGACCAACTGAACAAGCAGATCCGTTGAAGTAAGCTCCATTAGTAGTCCATATGATGTTCCCATACTTTTTTACCCAAAAAATCCGATCCTAAAAATGAGGCGTAGAAAAAGAGTAGTTTTTCTCTTTGAAAAAAGTAGTTGAGTAGTTAATTCACAACCACTTATAAAAACACTTTCTCTTGAAATGAACCATTAAGAGTCTATGTGCTCGAAAGTGGAAATAGACATTACTGTTTAATTGTGGCATTATTTTTGCAAAAAGCAAAGAGGATTACTCTAAATCTCATTTAAGATCGTTTTGGTTAAGAAAAAGAATTATGCTATTTTAATTTGCGTTTATACATTTCATTAATGATCGAATAAATAATTTCATAATTAATCATTCTTTAAGTGGCTCGCGTGTCTGGCCGCACAGCAGAATTGGAACTTCCACGCACTGATCGGATGCTAGCGTAATCTCAAATATTTGTTTGAAATGAAAAAATAAAGGAAAATGACATCTTATCAATATCGACAAACTCTAGTTTTGCAGCGTGTCCAAAACTATGCCTTGAGTCGATTTTGGAAAACAAAAATTATTTAATTAGCTTAATTTGTATAAATCCGAGTAGCAGCCTCTCTCTCAGTAGCTGCATGTTCGTTAAAATCTTATATCGTTTTGAGGCCGTCTTGTAACGGTGAGGGCTAAGCGCTGCACTCTTATCCAAACAGACGGATGGCCTATTTTTTTTTTTGTTTGCCAATCGCTACGTTGCTGTTTTAATTTTTGTTTTTGTATAACTTGTCTTAACTTTTAAACTGTCAATAATTGTAACTTTTTTGTATTGTAAACTGGCTAACTGCATCTGAAAATAAACGAGAAACACAGAACTGGTGTTTTTATTGAGGATTGTCCTGGAAGGTAGGATCCTGTCTTTCTCAAGTGACCCTGCCAGATACGCTATTTTCATGGCATGTTTTTTCTTCTTCGTCTCTATATTCACTCACATCCTCATCTTCTATGCACTGAAAATTTTTACGAGCGGTGACTCTTAAATTAGATTGCTTAGAAAACAGTGTAAATTATTTTTAACATGTGGTCTTTAATATCACTGTATTACTCTTGAGTCTTTTCGCGTTGTATTTAAAGTAAATAATTTGTCTGCATGTTTTTGTCAAGATTCATAAGCCATTTTCTAGTCACTGTGTGAGCACAGCAATCGGAATTAATTGCAGCCGGTAGCGCAAAGGAGTGTTTAGCCGTGACAGTATGTACAACTCCCCCCGCCAGTTTTGTTGTTTTAATTATTATACAAGAACGCATGAGAAATAATGATTTGTTACCCCCACTGAGGGAACGAACTATCTTAGCGCCTGCTTCCGTATTCAGCTATCTATATACCAAGATAGATAAATGAATAAAGCACTAAATTACTTCAAAATGATTCGATTTCAATAAGATGTTTGAAATATATTATATTATTATTTTATATCTCATAAGCTTGTCCAACGTTTTCGATCTCTCTACAGTATAGAGAGATCGCAAACGTTGGATAAGTTTAGTAAATATAGCAATGGAGTCTTTGTACTGAAAAATTTGACGGTGTTTTGACCAATTGATATAACCCTCAAAAAATGCGAAAATGAGTTATTTATTGAATTTCATTTTAAAGACGACAGAGCAGGTCTCGACCAGATGATGTAAATTAGAAAAATAAATTTACCACTTTTTGGAAGGGAAACATCATTTTACATTAGTTTTAGGTTTAATTCTGACCCCTCCCCCTCCACTTGATGTAAGCCTCTATACTCCCGTATCTGCAGAAATGAGAATTTACATGAGTGAATTTAAAGATTAATGACGCCACGCACCATATAATGTTTTCGATAAAAACAGTTTTAACTGTCTCCTGAACAATTTCAATTTTTAGGGTTACATCAAATAGCCAAAACACCGTCAATATTATCTTTTACCACTCTCCATCCACAAGTCCTATTCATTTGTTATACAATTATTTATTCATTTTTTAAGCCATTTCTACTCAAACTGTAACATAGCTAATCTACCAATTACAAATAATTTTAACAGAAAACATTTAACGAGAACAGGTGATATGACAGGAATAGGTTAGTTTTATGAGAATTATCGAATAATAGTAATACATATAAAGATCAATTCCTGGTAAGTATTCAATATTTTTGTTAACTTAACACTCGCAATCAGTATTCGTAAGAGTTTTTCTGATTTTTGTCTCCTATTCAAAGTCTTAAGCTTGAAGAATCTTTATTATACATATTATACAATACTTAGATAGAATACATTTGGGAAAGGGATATAGAGACCAAGTCAAACACACCATATAAATAAAAATAGGCAGGAGACTGAGAGTCCATTTCGCAGACTTCACGTAGTTTCAACAAATTCAAAAAGTTTATGTCAATTCATAACGTCGAATACCTTTTTTCAGAAAGCGCAAAGTTAAAAGGATGAATATATCAGCAATTAACTTTGGATTATTGAGATTTTGTACACTTCCATGTATATTATCACTAACGGCTCGGGTTTCGCCTTTCGGCATCTTCAGGCATTCGAACTGACGAATGGACTCGAACGGTCAGTTCGAGTCCATTTGTACAAAATCTCAATAATCCAAATTTGATATTGAAATTCCATCAAGCAGCCTCAGTCGATGTCTTAAATTATCTAAAATTAGTTAAACGTTTTTTCTACGTTTTCGGGATTGGTAAGGATTTGCGATGGAGTTAAGCAACATTAAAAACCATGGATACACAACTCTGTAAAAGAGAGTATAGAACCGGTGTATAAAAATGTTCAAAAAAATCGTTTTCGTATTATTTAGTCAGTTTTCTGTTGAAAATTTTTGAAATAATATTATTCTTATCACATTATTAAAAATACATAATGTCCAAATGACGCGACGGATCTGGTAAGGTGGCGAATAAATTTATGCACTCGACATAGAGTTATATCCCATTTAAGGGACTACATTACCTAGTAATCAAGTATTCATGTCGTCAAACAATATAGGTAAAATAGTAAGCAATAATAAAAGTAACGAGTATTTTTTTCAATCGTGTCCTGTCGTCACTTCCTCTTAACAACTTGACAGAAGTGAAAATGCATGTTCTAGTTGTAGAAGACTAAACATTATGCAAAAACGTTGCACTTGTAGCACTGAAATCGTTTTTTATGGCTAATGATCCAAAGTATGTAAATAATACTAGCCAGGTGTTTTCAAGTACCAGCAAAAATATTTAAAATATTGTATACAAATATATTACTTTGAAAAATTTTAAATGTTTATAGTGTTACTTGAAAACACCTGGCTAGTATTGTTATTTTTTTAAATCATGTCCGCTCCCAATGTGGAGCATATGGTCTCCTAGTGGAGGTAACTTAACAGAATTTTTCTACGAGAACTGCTTTTAACTCAGTTACTCAACCTCTCTTTTTTCGAAGACAGTAGGGATAGCAGGATAGGGCTAGGACAGGAATAGTGGTTAGCTAATCGCTCTCGCTACGCAATATGAGGATAAGATGGGTGGGAGGGAGGACTCGGACTACGAACAGAAATCCATAAATCGATTGTAAGATCAATCTATGAAAACCGTCCGCACCGGGAATTGAACCCGGGACATCCGTAGCCGTAGCCAGCGACGCTACTAACTGCGCCACGGACGCCGACAAGTATTATTTGCATACCGTTTATTAAATATTTGTCGGGCCTGTGGTGCACTGGTAAAAGTTGTTGGCTTCGGTTACGGATCTTACGGGTATGGATCCCAGTAAGGACAGTTTCATAAATTGATGTTTCCATCGATTTATGGTCTTTTGATCGAAGACATCAAGTCTGTGATGCCTAAAATTTCCTCCCTCCCATTCAATCCCGAATTTGTAAACCTCTAATCCGCTACAATACCTATCCTTCTATCCCTACTCTCTTGAAAAAGAGAGGTTGAGTAACTGTGTAACAAGCAGTTCTCGTAGAAAAAGTTATACTGAGATACCTCCATTAGGAAACCATATGCTCCTCATTAGAAACGGATATGGTAAAAAACCCACCGTCACTTATTCTCAAAATGAATAGTATGCACTGTATTTATTATCAGTTGTTAGCGTTTCTATCAGGCCTGCAGCCGAGTGGTCAGCGTAAATTTCAGAAATTTCAGAAACACAGAAATCCATGCCTACGAACAGAAATCCATAAATGGATAAATTGTCAGCCCCTGTGGTCTAGTGGTAAGAGCGTTGCCCTAGCGATCAGGTGGGTCCTGGTTCAAGTTCCAGCAAGGTCAATATTAAGTTAATATTTTTTCAATTTAAATTTGTGATCTTGAACATGGGTGACATCGAGTGTATCTCGTATGATTTTCCAATTTTCAAAATATTTGAAGCATTGTCTGTCAGCTGTAATGCCAGATACTATTTTAAATAATAATTTAAAATTAAATAAATCGATTTATGAAACTGTTCGTACCAGGACATCCGTAAACGATGCCATCGACATTGACTACTGCACCACGGACCCGACATTCCAATCAATTATGTAAGTTTTATATAAATTATTGACTAAATACTTTGTTATTTTATTCTATTATAATGGAGTGCTAACAAGTTAATGCCAATTCAATCAATAAATTATTGACCGCTATTTTTTAACTGACCACGTTTATATTGATCATTTAGATTAATTACTTTCTATTTATTATTTCTTACCGACCATAAATTGAAATAGTCACTAACTCAATAAATGCAGGCCGTCATTTTATATATCTGATAGGAATTGAAAACCCCTGATGGAACGAAAAAGACAAATAGCAATAGGCAGTGGCAATATCTCGAATTGAGTAGACCGTGTCATTTCAAACAAAATCCATTAGTTGATTCAATTGTGAGTCTGTCTAGTGTGTGAGAAATAAAAGCCAACAATAATGCGATGAAAAAATCCATTTAGCACATTCCATATAGTAAAAAGATCACTTTGTTCACGAAGCGAACTATTATACCCAGGATTAGTTCAATTACTTCACGCTTTATATGCCGAGAAGTTTTAGTATGGCCGTGCACAAAGTGCCGCGATTTTCTATGAAAAATTAAAATCTAATATTTATACAAGTTTACATTGATTACAAAATCTGTTAAGTGTAAATATTACACCATGCTCGCAAGAGATGTCCCTGTGTGTACAATAAATTTAATAAGTGGAATAGTGGGTGTCAAGTAGAACGAATATATATGCTCATTTTCCATAGCACGCCCTCCGCGCACGGAATTGTAAAGCGTATATATTCGCCCGTGGCAGTTAACCGGTTAAAACCAGCACGAACAATAACTGTTTGTTGATTGACTTGGTATTTTACTTGGTAGAAATCCATTATTATAAACTAAAAACAGCAAAGTATTTAGTTCCATAAGAATTTTAGTAACTTGTAATAATTTTATAGTTAGTTAAACCGTTAATCACTTTTATGGTGTTAACTGTCGATTTTTGGCGGAATGGCAATTTATTTTAAAAATAAAACACAGCTTCTTTTGTACTGCTTCCACGTGTATAAATTGATCAGGACGGGTTTTGCTCATCGCGAGCATTATCAGCTAATAAAAATCACAACAAAGCTATTTATGTAAAATTGAAGGTTAATAATGAAATATTAAATTATAATTGTTATTAAAGTATTTTAAGTGGTTCACAACTTTTTTTTTAAATTTCCCATTTGCTCTTTTGGCTAATGAATATTTATGAATTATTGTTATGCTAATTTTATTTTCTCAGATAAGGGATTTTTAATGCAGATTCATATTTATTGATTTATAAAATGTCCTTGACATTTCAACTGTAGACTTTTTAATTTCGTTAATATATAATTTTTTTGATTACCTGTAAAATCTTCTCATAGTTCTTCGATCAATGATCGTTTGATATATCTTGTAATTATTAGCAGTCTATTTTAAATATTTACCTAGCCTCATCATGATTTTTATTTTTACCAGTTGATAATGTTCGCGATGAGCGAAACCTG
Source organism: Himalopsyche phryganea (assembly GCA_022494535.1). NCBI lineage: Eukaryota > Metazoa > Arthropoda > Insecta > Trichoptera > Rhyacophilidae > Himalopsyche > Himalopsyche phryganea. The sequence goes on from JAGVSL010000071.1 coordinate 657,389, forward strand.
TCCTGATCATTATAAACATGTGGAAGCAGTACAAAAGAAATATTGTTTTATTTTTGAAAAAATATAATGTTTTTTCACCAAGAGTTGAGATATGACGCCTAAAGGCTATTTATATTTTATAATTTATCCATTGATAATGCTCGCGATCAGCGAAACAAGTCCTCATTGTTATAAAAAAGGAGTTCTAAACGAATTTTGTTGAATTAATAGATAGATACGTCAAAAATATTATATGTTTTATTCCCATGTTCTGAATTGTCATTATTCTGTTTTGTCACTGTTCTATTTAGTAACCCAACTTCCATTATGTAGGTATATCGCTAGAATAAGGTGAATAGTTGTCCTAGGTTAGTTCTGTATGTAGTAAATAATAATGTAAGGGCTGCAACCGTATGACATCCTGTTTTTTGTGTTTGCGGTTCCCAAAATAAAATACATTCCTCAGACCCCTCCGACTATTAGCTTGGCGCTCGCATAATAATTATTTCAATTTTACCAGTGGTGTCCATTGAAAAAATCAACGACTTCTTGAACAAAACCTTGCCATTATAGGTTTATATAATTTTAATCATATGAATGCTGGTATTGATAGTAACTGTCTCACACACAACTTGAAGCACAATTTACACCGTCCACAATTTTCCAATAATTCCCACTTTCAACTTTATTTTCAATCTCCTACTTTGTTTGCCATCTTTACAATGTTATGTAATACTAAAGTTACATCCTTTAAAATAGTTCTTCGCATTGGTCATATGAGTCACCAGTTGCAAGGGCTCTTCAGCTGATTAATACATTTTTTGATTTCAGTTTAAGATATGAGAGACTAAGCGTGATCGATGGAATTTCAATATCAAATCTTAGTTGGTTAAATGTTGTATTTTACGATACTTTTTGTCATATGATACGGGTTTAACCTTTCCATATCTTCGGGGATTCGAGTAGACGGATGTGTCAGTTCGAAGTAAATTTGAGCAATTCAAATTTAATATTATTAATATAATTACATATTCTCTTTCCATTTTTCTCAATTCTTGATTATTATTTTGTACTCTGTAGATTATTATTTTTCAAATGTATGGCGCATTGGCGTCAACTGTGATGCCTTGTTTCGTCTTTTCTTTTTGCAATAAATGAAAAAATAGATTGCATTCTTAAATTCAGTTTTCTCAAATAATTAAACTTATGTGACACTCATTTGGCCATAATTAAAATAATATTATAAATGAGTACAAATGATTTAATTACATTCAAATTTGTGCTACAACTTATAGTATTTGAGCTGTGTATGGTGCATATTAATAATGATAATAATATTATTCAATTAATTTGAACCCTTTCTGTGCGCAGCTCTGTTTTGTACAGGTATTTCAAAAACGCAATGTCTATAAATATTCATATGGGAACTAAGTATATATTTATTATATTCACTACATACAATCTGTCACTCTAATAAATCGCCTGTTATCTTTAGTACAACTATCAATAGATCTGACTTATATAATATTTAGTTTGAAATATTTATGTAATGAGATAAACAATATTATAAAAATGTTTAGAAAGGAATTCTACTATAATTGAAAATTCCTGAAAATAAATCTTCGCGAGGAGTTTTTATCGACTCATTTGCATAATTTAGTCAATTTAAATAGTTTTTAACGTTAAAAGAAATATCTCTCATACTTTACTTTCTTCTTATATGATGACAAAATGAGAATTTTACCATTCTTGACAATATAAGATTTGACTTGTATATCTTATGTATTACAATAGCCCAGACTGCTCTGCCGCCGTTTGACTATTATCTCATATCACATGTAGGTGTGAAATTTTCTCATTACCTAAGCGTTCGCGGTGTATATATACAAAATAAAATGTTATGCAATGCACACACACTTCCGACGTACTAGCTACTTTAGACATTCAGTATTTCAATGTCAATACCTCATCTATGATGGGTACGGTTACTAGTTATACACAAAGGTCGAAACAGTCTATCAATAAATGAAATAATTGACTCACATTTAATATCGTATATTAGGGCTGTAAATATACCCTTGTTGCAGTTCCGTTCAATTCATTTTATTTTTTAACCATGTCCGTTCCCAAAGTGGAGCATATGGCGTGCTGATGGAGGTTTCTCAAAAGAAGTTTTTTTTATGAAAACTGCTTGTTACTCAGTTGCTAAACCTCTCTTTTTTTCGAAGAGAGTAGGGATATAAAGATATGGGTAGGACAGGACTAATGGTTAACTAATCGCTCTCGCTACGCCTCGTTTCAACTCATATTGTAGGCTTCTCATTCTACGATATTAGCATAATAAAACTGTAGAAGTAGGTGCTTTTAAGAGAATTAAATGTTATTTACTCACGCAAACCGTCTTTTTTAGGAGAGGGCGAGGAAAGAAAAATCTGATGATAAAATGGACACCGCAACAAAATACTATAAACGGCTAAAAGCGTTGACCAATCGATTACAGGACAGGTGTTCTTTACTATTTTTATATTGGGATTTTCGTTTTAAACATATTGCAGTAAAATTATAATTTAAAGCTAATTATAAAAATCCGCTTTCCACAACAATTGGATGAAGTCAATAAGATATATTTAAAAATACTTTTTACCAAGTAAACACAATAACTAACGATTTTACTAAAAATATCGATACCGATTCAAAAAAGATCGGTTGAGGATAGTAGGACTTGTTGTTAGTCTGTCGCTCGCTGTCCACCCTGTCTACAATAATATTAATGTTTTTTAATATTTGATTATTTAAAACCTTTAAACCCTTTTTCCACAACAATTGGTTGGAATATTTTAGATGTATTAAAAATGACTTACTTACGACAATGTACAATAATCCAGTAAAATTTCTGATACTTATTCAAGACAGATGTGTTTAGGAGAGAAGAGGTAATTGTTAGCTAGTCGTTCTCTCTGCGCCCTGTTAACAGGTTCGGACATTGGATGAAGCTGCTATGTATAATTAAATCACTGCAAAAGGCATACTTGTTTTTGTGATAAAAATTCATAAATCAAGGATACAACTTCTTAGTAACCTATTATGACTAAGTTCTAATAACGTCGTCCACTCGGCTACGGGTCCTAAATACGTAGGTACATAATCTCCATACTTGTTATGAGGCACGTTCCAATACTATTGATTTGAATAGGTTCCGATAAAATTGTTATCATTTGAATGTTATCATTTTTATTATGGTAAAATGATATGAGTGATAACGAACAATGTACCTTTATGATTAACGAACTAATGAATAATAAAAATAATTCTCACATTGATAAGAGACTGATAAGAAATGACCTCAATATAAAAAAAGACTTGATCAAGAGAAAACACGCCAGACAAAGTAGCGTCATATAATATCACGATAATGAATCAGAAGGAATTAAAAAATTCTGTCGATAATATTGCCTGTAACCTTTTTAGTACCAGATAAATTTTAATTGATGGACACTTTTAGACGTCGCTTAAAAAATATGACAAAGGCATAAAAGATGTACATTTGTGAACATTTATCAAAAATCAATACATTTCTCAAGAATACATTTTTGTAAATATTTTCACACTAAAACGATTTGTCGGCGTCCGTGACGCAGTTGGTAATGTCATTGGTTACGGTTACGGACGTCTCGGGTTCAATTCCCGGTGAAGATGATCTTCAATCGATTTATGGATTTCTGTTTGTAGTCATGAATGTTTATGATGTCTAAAACTCCCTCCCACGCATCCGATCCTCAAAAAAACAGGGCGTAGCGAGAGCAATTAGCTAACCACTAGTCCTGTCCTATACATAACCTTTAATCCCTACTCTCTTCGAAAAAGAGAGGTTGAGCAACTGAGTAATAAGCAGGTCTCATGGAAAAATTCTGTTGAAATACCTTCACTAGAAGGTCATATGCTCCATGTTGGGAGCGGACATGGTAAAAAAAATGATAAATACTATTTCAAAAATATACCTAAACAGGGTTGTCATATTCTCAGAATTTAAGTCACTTTACCGAACTAACTATTATACCTTTTTACACACCATAGTTTTCTAACGAATAATACATTTCATAGCAAGGTTGACACTACCTACCACATTAAGTTACTTGCAAGTGTATCTTATGTGCAAGAAGAAAAACGACAGCCATATGTTATTCACAATGGTCAAACTTGGGTATAACGTCGATAATATGGACATTTGACCTGATAAAAAAAAACACTACTTGTCAATATAGATGGCACTAAACAACTTATGCTGTGCAGTGTTCTATCGTTCGCGCATTCATCGTTTTCCCGTATATATCATTCATGCTGTATAGTCCCGGTGAAACAGCTATAAGAACAATGTTAAATAATCTCGCATTCATTGTCTCCCGGTCTATCGTTTTCCTCAATTTATCGGTTAAATATTACCATCCCGTCACAACTATTACCCCGATTGATAGATTTTGTCAAATAGTTTTCATCCCGCTGATTCAACCAATATCATAAAATTGATTGATGCTGTTATGGTGCCAACTTATGATGTCTCCGCTGTTGACGCACCTACTGAGCACCTATATACAGTCTGTTAATTCGTCTCACCGACGTGGTAAGTATCCATTTTTGTATAGTATTTCGTGTCATGAATTATACTGACTTGCAACTAAATACCTCATGTGAAGAGAGTTAAGACTAGTCGAGAGACTGAAATGATTTTCCAGGATTCATCTTTTTTCAGGATCACCTGAAAAACGGAGAATCGAACGTGATGCTTTCGTAAGCCAGATATTTGATCATAACACGCATTAAGCTATCTTCAGATCATATCATTAATTTGGAATCATATATATTTCCCCATTTATTTATGAATGGAATTTACTACAATTCAATCAAACAATTTGTGTTGAAATTTCTTGGAAACATCATTTTCGAAAATAATTCACATTATCTTTATTATGTTCAACCATTATCATGTAAGTACATAGCTACGTTCTGATTAAAAAAGATTATCGTATCTTTATCATTAATTTAAAAAAAAAACATTCTGATAGCTTTTACCCGGATCTTTGAGTCACTCAATTTTAAAATAATAGATGTAACACGTAACGTGTTTCTATGCGAAAATCAAATATTTTTATGGTGAAATAATTAATTGGTATAATGCAGTGGTACACAACCTTTCCTCTACCATGGCAAACCAAATCGTACCTAGAGATTTCCGCCTCATACCACATAAGTAAAACATATATATAAAGGGGAATACCCAGATATTAGATTAAATCATATATAACATTTGTTAAATAAAAATTATAAAAGAATTGCATACGTTGGCAGAGAATCGGGTATTAGAGATTTTTTTATATATTTTTGCAAAGAAGCGATGCACCGCGGCACACCTAGCATCGGCTCAACGGTTGCGGAGCACTGGTATAATGCATGATATTGATACTTGGTAGAACTCCGTTATAATAAAGTAAAATTTACAAAGTATTCAGTTCTACAAGAATTTTATCATTTAAAGTTTTTTGACAGCTATTTCGGCTTCACGCCATCATCAGAACTATGCTTTAACTTAATTTAGCTTAGCCGTGTATACCGATTTAGAAGAGATAGTCAATGTTATTATCATCTCACTTATTCCAACGTCACGTTTTTTTTCCATGTCCGCTCCCAACGCGAAGCATATGATCTCCTAATGAGGTATCTCAACAGAATTTTTCTACGAGAACTGTTTGTTACTCAGTTGCTCAATCTCTCGTTATCGAAAAGAGTAGGGATAGAAGGATAGGGCTAGGGCAGGACCAGTGGTTAGCTAATCGCTCTCGCTACGACCCGTGAGGATCGGATGGGCGGGTGTGGAGAGAGTTTTAGATAACACAAACACTCAGACTACGAACAGAAATCCATAAATCGATTGAAAGATCAATTTATGAAAACTGTCCGCACCGGAAGTTGAACCCGAGATATCCGTAGCCGTAGCTTACGACGCTACCAACTGCGCCACGGACGCTGACGCATAACATTAAAATATTTGAAGTAATAATTGTGTTTTTGGTTGTTCTATAAAAGGGAACATACATGGTATAATTAATTAATCATTAAGGTAAATGGATACTTTACTGATAATGCCTTAGCTTTATGTAATGGTTAAAGTAAGACCATTTGTTGAATTAGATACTGACCATTTATGAAATTAGTTACTTACCCAATAATTAGTTACCAAGGCTGATGATTTAATTCATCAACAAACTGGTAAAATTCTTGTAGAACTGAATACTTTCTTATTTAAATTTGTACCATATTATAATGTATGACATTTTAAATATTCGCTCGACGTGTCGTATTTCGTGTGTCATTTTTTTAAATAATAAGTAATTTAAATCTGTACCTCATCAGAGTGATAATTGAGAAAAAATTAGAACTGAAAAAAACCAACCCTCGCTTAGATAGATAAAGTTATGTTTATTTATAGAGAAATTTTAAGTAAAATACTGATTATATTCATGTTTAGTCATTTAATACAGCACAACCAAGCGGTAAGGTTGTACAATGTACAGCGTGGATCTTATGCGTAACCCGAATTCTTTAAATTCTTTTCATTTGTGATTTTAGATTCATCTCTCGGTAAATAAATATTTTCTAATGCATTCCTGATACGTGACTTTGTTTCTTGTTATGATTACTTCAATAAGAATTTATGAGAATTGTAGCAAAGGCAAATTCTTTATTAAATGATATAAACACTATATTTTATAAAGTATGAAGCTTTGAAAGAGTGAACATTGGATATTGTTATATTGTTTGAGTAACAAGGCGTGTTAAAAAGGTTTAGGTGCTGTAGTTAGTGGTCAACGCTTTTGAGCTTTCATTCATCTGGATGCGGGGTGCCGGACATGGATCCTGGAATGTAGACATTCATAAATTGATTTTTCAATCGCTTAATAGATCAGTATCCAGAGGCATAGATGTGCGTGATGTTTTCATATCTCCCAACCCATCCCTATCCAATTCTCAAAATGAGCGATAAAGAGAGCGGACAAGCTAATTACTAGTTGCTAATCTTCCAGCCTTCTTTCTTCCTCCTCTCGTAAGAGAAGGGTTCAGTAACTGACTTATAACCAGTGCTCGTTAATCTTTATGTTAAGATGCTCCATTAGTATGCCCATAGTTCATATGCCCCACATTGAGAGCGGGCATATTACATAAAAATTATTATAGATTCGGGGTTGGTTATTAAATGTAATTTCATGTGTTAAATTGCACATTTAAAATTTAATTTGTTTCCATTATTGCTTCGATTGGAATGTACATATGATTTCATAATTATTTTTGGGCATTGGAATCGGTTTTTTTTATTGATTGGAAACCAGAAAGTCAATTACAAAAAATTAGAAAAAATATATTCATCAAAATAGTTTTATATTTTACATTATTTAATGCATTATTACGGTAGGCTATACCAGTGAAATCCAAAAGGAGGACATGTCCTTCAATTCCACATCAAAATATTGTAAATATCTCATTGAGACTTCTAAAAAAATGTATAAATTGTAATTTTATAAAACGACTAGTGATTACCCGGCATGGGTTGCAATGCCACTCAAAGAAAGAAAACGTTTGTGTTTTATCTCTGTTTACTGAAGTGCTTATATATTTATTTTGTCATCTACAGGTCTGGCCCGGCCCGGCCCGAGCCCGAGTCTCAATATCACACTTGTTACCCGAACCCAACCCGAAGCCCAGATTTATTTTTCTCAGCCCGAAAATAACCGATTTTTTTTTAATATAGTAATTCATTTATTCTTTTCAAACAATACATGTTATTGTTTCCATATTTCTAACGATATTCATAGCACATGTGAAATAAATTATTTAAGTTATGAATATTGCCCTATGGCTGACTCATGATCAGAATATAGCAATAGAATAAATCAGAAGGATTTTCAGAGATGTTGCTCCTCCTACATATTTGATTCATTTTTGAAGATTTTAGAATTAAATTTTTTTCTTCATAAACCTTCACGGGCGTGCGCATAACAATTCACCAAATTTTCATCGAAATCGGATGAATGGTAAAGGAGCTCATTGAGGACTAATAAACAAACATTCATTTATATATATATATAGATTCATATTCATTGCTCAAAAAAGTGATTGTCGAATTTTTGTCAGTGAATAAATAACACACAAATAATCAACAGGAATATACCCAATATGTATTTAAAAAACGATGACGATGCATTCTTTAATATGGGAAAAATTTAAGTACGGCTTCGTATAGCGAGTGCTCGTGAAATCGTAATGATACCTGATTTCAAATTGTGTATATTTACAAAACATCTGACAATAATTGAATTACGATTCTGTGCGTCCCGCCCCGCGAGTCGACATTTCTTAAAAATAAGCTGACCAACGTTTTGTTCAATGAAAACGAGGACACCAATCAATTGAAGAAAAAAAATTCATAAATAAAAGAAACATTTTATTTCTTGCAATAATATACTATAATATGAAAAATGCGTAATAAAATTTTTTTTAACATTTTATATTGTAGTTAGGCTTTCATCCCTATTAATTATCTATTATTTAAATAAGTACTTTTCACTGAATGAATATTTTTTGTCAACGCATCATTTTGTAAAAATGTATTTTAATTATCTGAACAAAAATTATCTTTCGTTTTATTTAATTTTTCAGAAACAGCTGCAACTAAAATAGCAACATTCAATCTAGATTTCTCACTTGTCCAAAAATCGTTAGCATAGAATCGGTTAGATTCGGAAACGATCGGACATGTAGATTTACAGATTAGTCTTCACATATTGAAAAGGAGGACATTTTTTATTTATTAAGGAAGACAGAATTCTTAAATACCTTATTAAAAAGGATGTCAAGTCCGATAACTTGATAAATAAATGCAATAACCAAGTTTTTATCACATCTTCTAATAATAAAAAATAATAACATCCATTTACTCTCAGATTTTCACCATGTCCGTTCCCAGTGTGAAGCATATGGCCTCCTAATGGTAGTATTTCAACAGAAGTTTTTTCTTCGAGAACCGTTTGTTACTCAGTTGCTCAACCTCTCTTTTTTAAAGAGAGTAGGGATAGAAGGATAGGGCTAGGATAGGACTAGTAGTAAGCCTATCGTTACCATTAAGCTATGTTTTTTAGGATCGAGTGGGTAAGGGGGAATTTTAGACACCACAAACATTCATGCCTACAAACAGAAATATGTAAATCAATTGAAAATCAATTTATGAAACTGCCCGCACCGGGACATGAACCCGAGACATCACCAGACGACGTTGATCACTGCACCACGGACCCGAAGATCATATAAATAGCTTTAAAATAAAATTGAAGCTTTTTCAATCAAGAGTATTTGCTTATAATATTTTAATTTTTTTCGCAATTACAAGCAATATGAAGAGATGAAGAACTTTGAGAGACATAATCAGCACTATTTCAGCCCAAGTAAAGTAAATAAAAGCAATCATTGAGGATTTTGAAAATCGACTGGATGCTCGAATTACTTCAACTTGGACAGCCCTGAATTACACGATAGATTGGTGACTGAAGTCACTCAAGTAATGATGATTTGAAAAGCCATTTAGATCGAGACTATTATTTGAAGAGAAAACGGGGTACTGTTTCCAAAATAAATACAGTTTTTATAGTAACTACATAATAAATATTACATGATTTAATTAAAATTTTGTTCGTAAAACAATGGAGATGTACATAATAATTATTAAATACAGTTTAGCATGGTTTTTACAATGTGGTTGTAAGATTAAAAGCTCAGCTAACTTTGGCTAAAGTTTTCTTTGGTCGAAAACTTTAGTTGTGAAATTTCAAATTTCGAAACACGTCGTACTGCGCGTGGACAAAAGCTCACGTTCTGATTGGCCTGTTCGAATGACAGCGGCGGAGAGGGTGAAATCGTACGGCAGCAGTTTCGTTAGAAGTTCAGTTGATGAACAGTTTTCGAACTGTAAACATGGTTTAGATCGGAGTGTGGTTAAAATGTTTCTCGAATTTTAAGCAGGAACCGATATCAAGAATCGTATGTGCGAAGTGTTAAACTTTTTATGTGTAGAACAAACAGTAGGAAAATACTTTTTTAAAAAAGATTTTTTCGAGTGTAAGTTAAAGTTTATTAAAAATAAACGTGTAATTTAAGATTAATTATTTTATATGAATATTGGAAAACTAGTTGATGTCACGATTATAGAAATTATTTTTTCTCTTACTTCCTTTCTCTTGCATTTCAATTTTTTTTATCAATTGTGAGATGTAAATACTGTTTATTGTTGATTTTATCATCGTTATTTTTTTATTGAAGCTATAGATGATATATTATAAATCCTGCATATTTATTTATCAGTATATTTTAAAAATACTTCAAATTAGTTACGTCAGTCACGTGTAAATTAAAGTTTTTTTCTCTTTATAATACAAAATATTTGTAAACATTAAATAAATGTATTATTTACTGAACTTTTGTTGAAATTTATGTATTGCTGGTTAAAAATTGTTTCTTAAAATAATTAAATTAATTCGATAGTAAAAAGTTTTAAAGTTTTAAGCTACGCTTTATAGAAAAGTGGGTTACGTAATTTGACTCATTTTAAATATATTTGCAAAACTATTGCAGATATTGAAGGAGAGTAAATCCAATTAAACTAGAAACTTTTATATCAAAACTGATTCCCTATAGTATCATCAAAATTATAACACCGTATAAATATATGTACATTTAATTCATTGAACGATTTTGAATTAAAACGTGGTATTTCACCATTTTGAGAACTGTTTCCAATAGCTATCACTTATCAGCTGATACCCTGTGCTTGACTTGTGTAATCGTGGGTTGAAATCCTTGTTAGTGTGTTAAATACATACCTGTCCTTGACAACGAGACATGTCCATATTGGGAGTCAAACCAGCGACCAACGTAACCGAAGCCAACGACGATGACCATTTGGCCATACAAAAATAATTATTTAATTAGTATACACAATTATCTTTGACTGTATTATGTATATTTATTATGTTGATTATTGCGTACTCACTACGTAAATTTTCTAAACGTTAAAGTAATAATTGCAATAGTTGCATAATTGTTGTGCAAACAAATTTGTCGTAAGATTAGGCGACTCGATATGTGATATATTGCTTCACATGTGTATGGAAAAAAATGTGTCATGATTCAAATTGACGATAACTTACTGATACCTATAACACGGATGTTCCGTTAAAATTTGATCATTGCCAGAGAATATAAATATGCAAATAAGTAAAGTAACATAATCGCTACAACAGTCAAATTTAATGCCAATTTTATTCCACTGTATAAAAATGTATAGAACGTTTTAAAAGTTTTTTTTTACCATATACCTCTGCCTCGATTTACGCGGTAATTGAAATACACTGTTTCGGTTTAACACATTTAAATAATCACGATCATGTGTTTGCTTACACGATGAAGTTTCGCTTTAATACGGTTTCAAAATTGTATACATTTTCTCTATCGAATTAAGTGTTCCCTATATACTTAATATTTGTATGAGAACAGCTGATCTTGATTCTGAATCATTCTTCAAACTCTAGTGACTTATTTTACAGCTGCGTGGCTTACGCGAGTGGTACAAATATCGAAGACTAGCATAATTCATTTATCATTCTCATAAATACCACCAACTACCAATTGCAGAGGTGAGGAAGTGCGCTTATTAATTTTCAATTGATTGTTTCCATTTATTTACAAGTTTATTTTTTTCAATTATTCTAATTATAGTTTCTTAATTTATGTTTTATTGAGATTACGAAATTAAAAGGTTACCCGCCCGTATCACGGTGTATTATTGTATGTTTTACACAGTATCCTATTTGATGTAGCATATCCAAATAAAAATGTTATCATACATTTTGATTTGATTGTAAAGTTACTTTCTCAAGCTACTTTGAAAAGAAAAATAATCATAATATGCTTTGAAAAATGTATCAATCTATTGTCCAAGAAGTGTAAATTTTCTGAAAATACGCCTTATAATAAAATAAAAGCTTAACCTCGTCTATTTATAAAAAAATAGTATTTTAATTTTTTTCTACACAATTTTATTAAATACCTGTTATTAGATGTCAATATTAAACTGGCAATAAAACAGTTATACGGACTACGCGGGCGTATAGTGCGAAACCATGATAATCCTAATTGATAAGTCCAAAACTGTGATTTTGAAACAATCAAACAAATTCTCCAATCTCTAATTTTACGTAATAATCGATTACACTAATAAAAAAAATCTCAACATACATTATAATAATTTCGGGCATGAAATGTTTTTGAATGATACTTTTAAATTTATATTTTATAGATTATTCAGTTTAGTTTTAATTTGTTCCATATCCATTTTTATTCGAAGCGATTACACACCAATATTAACTTTTTGAATATAAAAAAATATCTCGCTTCCTGCACTCCATCTGTATAAAATAAAAAAAAGTTTAATATATGTTTAGATAATAGCTACATTACAATTACTCGAAAAAAACTTCAGCTTTATGCATATCCAAATACATAGTTAACGTTTCGTCTATTTTTATACAAATAGCGTGCTGACTACCTTTTCTCTTACATAATTTCGTGTAAATTCTATTTGTTTTACCAACAATTCGTAGTATTTTTAGTATTGTCGTTAACAAGCGCCATGTAAAATTTGTAAGTTTTACATAAAAATATACCTTAATGTACACAGGACATGTATTTATAACATTATTAGAACGAAACAACGGAAAACAAAAATAGTTAAATTTATCTAAATAATAATGTTCGTGAATTGTCACCAGTGAGTTTTTTTTCATTTTTATCACAATGACAGTGACAGAATAATAAATAATAACTAAGGCTCTCAACCTTTTAACATTCATTATAACCTTGGTGTTCGTAGAATAAAAAAAGACATATTATTTTTCCCATACCTAATATAAATTTGATAACAATAAAAATATGAATTATTGTAATAATCATAAAGTAAATTTGAAAAGCTTACACTGGCTGACGGCTGTGTTAAAAAAGTTTTCTTTCGTTGAGAATTGTTCGAGATTAAATTCTTACTGGAGAATTGTTAATTATTTTTATGTGTTAAAATTTGAACATATTTGAGATGAATTTCATGGGTATTTACTCAATGTGACCGACTTATAATCAGCTTTAGCAAAAATTTACAGTTTGATTAATAATAAAAAAGAGAAATTTAAATGCTCGAACTTTTTAACTTTTCCTATCAAACATTTTAACTTATCCATACGTCGTACGAGATGACAACATAAACAATTTAATTTAATATCGATAACTCAATTCCAAAGTGTTAAAAGTAAAAAAAAAAGTTAAGTATTATGAAATGCTTGAAATACCGATATCTATCAGTTCAATGTAACAAGTGGTAATCTGTGATTATTTTAGAATAACAGTGGTTATTTTTATTTTTCATCCAAACTGTAACCACTACGAAAATCTTATAAAGAATAATGTTATGTTAAATATGTATTTTTATATAATTCTAGATTTTCATTAAACGTTACAAAAATTAGATGTACAGTAAAAGATTAAACTCGCACAAAATAATGTTTACTAATTATCTCAGAATTATGCTTTTTGAGTTGCTACACTTTGAAACTGATGTATCGATATGTAAATATTTCAAATTATCGACTTCATAATAATATAAAAATATTTCAGTGGGATTATAGGTTATTGCAAATTTTTTTATTTATTTATTTAAAACATGCGTTTCAGAAAATATACATTTTTTCGGCTCTCAATGTGTAGCATATGGCCTCCTGATGGAGGTATTTGTTACTCAGTTCATCAACCTTCTTTTTCGAATATTGTAGGGATAAACGGATTGGGTTAGGACAAGACTTTAAGCTCGGATTGGTAGGTAGGAAATTCTAGACATCACAAATATCCATGCCTACGAGCAGAAATTCTTAAATCGATTTAAAAACTAATTTATGAAACTGTCCGTATGGGGACTTTAACCTGAGACATCCGTAACTGTAGCCAATGACGTTAACCACTGCACCACGAATTTGACAATACATAAATTACAAAACACTTAATGAAAATTTTAGTTTGAAGAGTCAGAAAAATATTATTATTTTAAAAGTTTCTCGTGTATAGAAAACAAACTATTTTTCAAATTATTTACCTTCATAATAATTCACTGTGTCTCAGTGATTAATAACAAAGGTTAGAAATTGTTTCGATGTATGTTACTAATTAAAACTTTAGACTTGGGTGATCTTATAATCTGCAACCACCCTACTGAAAGTTTATATAGTAAAAGAACTTTATCATAGCTATATTACCATATTGAGTTTTAGCATATACAAGTAACACATGAAAGTATAAGAAGCCCAAATACAAACAAAGTTCTGTTAACATTTACAAAGTTAATGCCTCATTTATACAACAACAATTATAAATTAAAGTTCGTTTGATGGAAGTTGTCATAAAACGTGACACGGTTCCAGCAAATATTAATAATTATTATATTATGATTAAAGTTAATTTAAATCTAACACGTCAAGTCATTATTTTGGCGTAGCATATTCGGCCGACTACAGGTTACAATGTAGCAAAACTTTGTGAATAGAATTATTATTTAAAGTTTGCTTCAACGTTTTCCTGTTTTCAAAGTATAATAGTTCTCAAGGATATGAACACTAAAACCATTTTCCTGACATAAGACATCGTAAATTTCGTACATAGGATATCGACTGTGGAAAGGAAAAAGGATGTAACCCATAGCAAAAAATATTGTGTATAACTCACAGAAAACGTGTTAATGCACTATATTTATATAATATCGATTTTAGAAAGGCAAAAGGACCCGTCTTTTCAAAATATTTTTTTTTTCGATAATCACAATGTATAAAATTTAATACAGGCTTTGTGTGGTCACAATATACACAATATGTTTTGTTTGTGGGCTACGTCCTTTTTCCTTTTCACAGTCGACATCAGTAAGTATCGTGAAATTCGGCATTTAATTGTGTTTATCATTACACATTGCCAATTCAGTGGTCGCCAAACATTCTGATCTCACGGCACACCAAATTCACAATTTTGAATCCCGCATACCTCTAGCATCACTCTTAAGGTTATCTATCAATTCCATATTAATTTTAAAGACCAGGACCTGCTTTACTCATCGCGAACATTACCAACAGATGCAAAATAAATCCAAGCAGGGTTATTGATGGAAAATTGTGTGTGAGTTATGTCAAGCTATACAAAACTATTGCCCATTAACACGATTATATGAGTAATTAAGTCGCTAAACACGTTCCCGGTGATCTTTCAATAAAATAAGTGCTTAATGTGCTCTATCGATAGATCTATCAATTTTTCCAGTTGTAAGTCTAAAATGTTTTTCTATTTCATCCCCTGTTCGAAATTCAATTTTTTTTTGCGAAAAAACGACTGTAAAAGAATATTTTACTTTTCCTCAAACATCGGAAGACACAAAATAACTTAAATTATAATTAAAACTATCATACTGCCCATAAGAGTTTTTCGTGATTTACTCAAAACTTCAAAAACCTTCGAGAGCGTACTTAACGATTCATGTATTATATTTAAAAAAAATAAAACACAATCTGTTTTGTACTACTTCAACATTTTTATAAAAGTCAGGGCCGACTTCGCTCATCGAGGGCATTGCCAAATGATGGGATGATCAACTGATAATTCTTGCGATGAGCGAAACCGGCTCTGACCTTTAAAAAAATGTGAAAGTAGTAAATAAATCAATTGCGTTTTTTTTAGTCTAATGCCCTTTCACCAAGAATTGTCGGTAACACCTTAAAAGTGATTTTATGTATGAAGTTTGAGAAACATTTATGGAAGGGGTAATTATGTTAAAAATTCATGAAAAGCTAATTCACTGCACGTGTTGATAACGTTGTGCAGTTTTAGAGATACACTGGACGAAAACAGTTAAGTTAATCGTGAATAATCGTTTAATTTCGAGGGGGGTTCAGAGTAAATTGTATTATAAATGTTAATTTAATATTTTATGGTGATATTTATTGTATATCATAATTATTGAAGATTTTCAAAAATCCATTACATTTTGTGTTAATTTTTAAGAAATATTTGATTTTCTAACTCCTAATTAAATTCTGAAAATTAAGGCAATTATAGTAGGTGAAATTATCTAATGTGTACAAAATGTGCACAATTGAAATTTGATATCGAAATTCCATCAAGCACTCTTAGTCGATGTCTAAAACTGTTACCAATGTTTTAAAAAATAAAACACAATTCGTTTGTACTACTTCCACATATTTATAATGATCAGGACCGGTTTCGCTCATCACGAGCATTATCAACTGATGAGTTGAATGAGTTGAAGAATTGACAGTTAACACCTTAAAAAAAAATGTTACCAATGGTTGCGAAATTTAATTATGCTAAAAAATATTAACGAGTTTTCGTAAAATGACTTGTTGTATCAATATGCATGTCGTAATTCATGAGTGTACAAAATATAATTCAAATTATTGCCAATTGTTATGAAATTATCATAATTATCCTTATAAATATCCATTTTATCTTCCCTAGATAAAAAATATTTGTCACTTCGATAAAAAATTGTTTCTTATCCTTTTTATGTTATAATTAGTAAATAAAGATAACGAATTCAATGGTGTTATTAAAAAATGACTAATGACCTTAAATATCATAAAAAAATAAATCAATACGTACCCCCCAATAAATATTACTTATTAATTAATTAGCAACTGCGTATTTTTTTCATCTTTGAATGATTTTTAGGTCAGATTATTTATTTACCATGACACACTGATAAATAAAATGGAGATATCGTGTTATGATATCCAAACTTTTGGGGAGCTACTTTACGTTCGGAATTTTCCATTAGCTTCTACAAGGAAAGAGATACGTTGTTTATTATGAGAACGGAAGTGAAATTCCTGGAAAATTATACTTGAAAATTTTCGGTCGAATTTCATATAAATATTTTTTCACAAAAATTGAATTTCACATAAATAATAAAAATGTATAGAGGAGTTTTAAAATTTCTTTGACCCTCATCATATAAGAAGACATCGTCGTCTTAACTTGCAAACTATGTCACCTTATTTGAGAAAAATATTTTAGAGCTCTATCGACACTTCCTATGTATAATCCTGTATCTTAAAAAATGAGATTTTACAGGAAAGAATTTCATAGATTTATAACGCAATTCCAAAGTAACGACTTCGTCACGTATCTTCTTGAAAATTGCTGAGTGCGTAGACAACAAAAATGCAAAATACATATAATCACATATATTTCCCTTACGTGATTATACGTAGGGAGTGTCGATATGAGATTCGATGATATTTGTTGTTTTTCATACAATTTTATTTATATTTATATTCAACGAAATATATTAAGTTTGATCAGATTTTTTTCTGAAACGTAGATAAGTAATTTGCAAGTTGAGTCAACACTGCGTGTGAAATTAAACTGCAGATAACTTCTGTAGGAGTGATTGCAAAATATTTGATTGACTCGATCGATTGAATAAAATGTAACATAAGATTTATAGCTATACGAAATTGAGATTTCTATGAATGTTAATTTTTTTTTAAATATGTTTTATTCTGTAAATCACTCATTTTCAAGATGTATCTACTGCCCTCTGTATTGTTACCCATCTCGAAATAACAAACATCATAAAATAAGTTATGGTTTGTATAGCTCTGATCATGATATGAAAGCTGAAATAGCTATCAACCAATTCTTATAATGCTTGTGGAACTAAATACTTTGGTATATTTACCTTGTTAAAATTAAGTTCTATGAAATAAATTCCAATTCAATCAATTAACCTTCTCCCTTAACAAGTATATGCGTCCCATACTTGACAAGATTTGAACGGTGGTAGAAAGTTTCAAATTTTTTTGGTGCTATAATTTAATCAATGGACATTTACACAAAATAAATTTAAGATGTATTTAATATTGGTAATCCTTGTGGGAAAGAGTGTAATGAAAATACCCTTCAGTTGATCGAAACCGGTCCTATTGCTTGAATAATATCGTAGAATTTGTGTCAGTACATAAATTGTCTAGTTAAAATCTTATCATTTACATGATACTGTAGTTAGTTCTAGACAGTTTGAATCCTCTTTATGTATCGTGATTTAACTGTGTTTTTTTCCTCTTTTTCAGATCGTCTACTGTACGGAGATCGCATATAATCAATAATCGGGCTAAAAACAAGCAAAATAAATAGAGTGATAAAAGTGATGCAATCTTGATGACAATTTTCAAATACGTTGTTCAAGAAAATTGATAGTAAACTGAAGTATATAGGTACTATAGTGATGGTATAGTGAGAGAACACGGTGTCCGTCTGGTGCTGCCACCGTGTGGCCGATTTTGCATTTGCTCACAAATCCGAGAATTTCGTTCAGTATGGCCAGAGTGGCTCAAGAAGACGGATGTGCACGCAGATTTCAATTCGAATGAAAACGAATTCGTTTCGATGTCGGAATAAATAATACAGTGAATATTATACAATAAACCCTACAAGTGAGATTTTTAAAAGACGATTTAAGAAAAAATACACAAAATTGAAGTGATTTAAGTGTTTTTTTTAATCGATTAATTTTTTTTGAATATTTTAGAAAAAAATCGAAATTAACAAAAAAGTTCAGTATTAAAAATTGTGATTTATGTCAGACTTCCAATAATTTTGGAAAAAAAGAAATTTGACGTAAAATTTCATGTTCATTTCGTTTACATCGCAAGAAAAAACTTGCCCCAGAGCGAGTGTTTACTTCTTCCAAGTGTCAGATTGTTACTAGCGGGAGTTACACGGGATTGCAACTGCGGCGCGCGCATCGCGCAGGCGCGACTGCCATCCGCGACTCCGATTGGCCCAGAGTCTCGTCGGAGTGGGAGGAATCAGCTGAGAGCCGGCTCGTATATTGACAGAGATCGCACGTTGTTACAGCCGTCACTTTAGTAGTCTGCGTGGAGTCGTAACGGAAGCACATGAACAGGGAGGAGAATTCGTCGAGCAGTATACAGTTTTTGTTACGCGAGTTTTAATTTTTTTTGGAAAAGGAACGTGCAGCTTTTTGAAATCAGAACATGAACTTCAGTTATACGAACAGGGTGTTTTGAAATGGACGTGTATGGATTGTGATATGCAAACCAGGAAATAACGCGAATCGCGTATTTATAAAAAATGAACGAATTGGGGATATTCATAATTCCCATGGATTTTACAGAGACCATCGTGATGCGATAGCTAATTAAAATGATTAATTTTCTATCAAACCAAAAACTTAAAGGTGTCTAATTTAACTTTGTGACTGAATTTTGGTGTTGAGATTAAAACATTCCTTATTACAGATTTATCCGGAACATTATTGACTTCAATTTTTTTTTACACTTTTTTGGACTTTTTGGAGGACTTGTAAATTTGGAGCGATTTTTTTTGGACTTGCCCTGGTTGTGATCGAATGAAGACTTGGATATTTTTCTATCAAAAAAGTGAATATTTCGGAGTTTTCAGTTTTTGACGAAATAAAAAATACTGAATAGCCCGTCGTATTTCAATTTAAAAAAAATACCACTTTAAATTTATTTCAATAATAATTGTGAGTGAATTCGTAAATGTGAATTTGTGAAAATATTACACATACCCAGAATAAAATAATAGGGTTTGCCAGTTTTTTTTTTAAATATTTCATAAAAATAATCGCCGAAAATTGGTGTTCAGTTTTTTTTTATAAATTTTGTTCAAAATCAAAATTTTTAAAAATACCGTGAAAATGGTTCCGCAACAGATGGCCGATGGGAGGTCGCTCAGTCCCTCTGGGAGTGGAAGACCAATGTTCGGATCCCAGTTGGTCGACAAGAACTCGTCGACACCTTATACTGATGCAACTCAGGTGAGTCTCTATTCCACTCATGCCAATTTTTATTTTCTGATAATAATAAATTAAGAAGTGCGCGATCCTTAGAAAACTAACTTTTTGAGTACCGTTCGTTGATTTGTATTTTATTTAAATTACGAATCATAGAAAAGCTATTTTTTAAGAATTTCAAATGGAATTCTTAATTTTGTCAGTAAATTTTGTTAGTAAATTTAACAAGATATTTTGACTGATGTGATTTTTTGAGCAACAAATGATTTAATATTCATATTTTATTCCTATATTCACATGAAGGATATTTTCAGCTACTAAAACGTTAGAATTATTTTTAATTAAAAAAACTCAATTTTATAAAGTGTATGCTGGAGCGATGAAAACGTTAAACTCGTATATAAGAAATAGCAGTTACTCGGCACTTTTTTGCATTTTAACTAATAAGTAATAAAGTATTTTAATAATAGTTACCCTGTACTTTGGTAATATCTAATAACATATTATAAACCGATATCTATACTTGAGCGATTTTATAAAATAACATTTCGATTAATTCGATAAAAAGTGTTTTTGTAAGGTTAAAGTGAAGATGAGAAATAATTTTCATCATCCACTAAATGACAAAAAAATATTATTGAATCTTTGATGCAAAATCGAGTGTTGTAATTTATTTGAAGTGATAGTATGAATGTTAGGTGGACTTGAGTGAACTATTATATTGTATATCTACAATTAAATTCTTTAATTTAGTAAAAGTTAATTGCAAATAATTGCAAGTGTACATTAATAAAGGCAAAACCAACTACTCGTTA
This sequence comes from Himalopsyche phryganea, assembly GCA_022494535.1. Lineage (NCBI taxonomy): Eukaryota > Metazoa > Arthropoda > Insecta > Trichoptera > Rhyacophilidae > Himalopsyche > Himalopsyche phryganea. Next base: position 678,158 of record JAGVSL010000071.1, read on the forward strand.
ATTGTATATTAATTAATATATACATAAGTAATAATCATTAATTGTAATCATAAATAATTTCAATTAAAATATAATTAAATAATATCGGTATAAATCTCTCGTGATTCAAAACGAAATTGGTATCCAGGTACTAAATACGTAATAATGACAATATGGCCGGTCGATAACCGTATTTAGTGAATCATTAATTAGAAACATGTTAGAACCTGTATAGGTTCGTTTTTTTTTTGTCACGTTGAATACTAGCTAACAAAATGTCTATATTCACTGCAGATAACAATTCACTAAAATATGCAATAAAATTGAATAAAATCGTCAAAAATACCAATGATTTTTAAACTATGTTTTTGTAATAATTTTTACAGTCGAAAATATTTTTTTATGTAATCACAATTTCTTATATAGTTTTTCAATTGGATTAGTAGTGTAAAATAAAAAAAAATGCATATTTTGACGTTTTTTATTCAGATTTCCAAGCTATCTTATTTAAGATTTTAAATTTATATTTAGTATACATAACTAGCTCCAGTACTCAGATTACGTTGGAATTATTAATTAATTTACTAACGCTATTTTTTTCTTTTTCACAATCTAATACGATTCTGACATAAGAAATTCTATACGACTTTTTTTAATAAGAAGCTACTAAAAAATTACCAAGTTTCTGACTTCTAATGTAAAGCAACATATTTTGAAAAAACTTTTGTGAATAAAAATCTATGTTTCTTAAAGTGTACATCCGATTCTTTAAATTTTGTTTCACATTGATCGAAAATCTATAGTGTCATGTTTAATATGTGGATTTTAAAAAGACATTAATTTAATTAGTTGTTTGTTATTGAACTAAATTTTCTAGCCTAATTCTACGGATATATCATTAAAAAAAATCAACATCCTTATGAACTATAGTTTATTTTCATTATATTGACCGGAAAAGCTCTCAACTATTAGTATTTTTCCGTACGATTAGATTAAAGCTAGTGACAAGTGTGTGAAAAATAATAATAAATAAATATAATCTAAATCCACTCGATTTATTAAAATAATTAAAATAACCAATTTGTGAATCCGTTGGGTGTAAACTTTTTATCTGTGTTTTTTTATAATTAAAAAATTCAGAGTCGTATGACAATTTTATTTAATTATTTGCCAATATCAATGTGTTTATGGAACCGATGAAAAGTGTGTGAAAATTGATAATAAACTTGAATCAATTCACCTAATAGCGATGAGTTAATCGATTTTTTGCGTTATTAATTTATATCACGATACAGTTTTATTGATTTCCTCTGTAAAATATTATTCCTAAAATCACTAATTAGCTATTTGCGTTTAGTATAAAAAGCCAATCAAATAGATTCTTTTATGGTGTCATTAAATTCGAGCAATAGATGTTAATTTTTTCCATATAAGAACGATAAAACATTTTTTTCGGACATAGTTAATTTAATTTTATGTGAACGCATATACATAATATGTATACACTTTTAATTGAGACATAAATCCACTCGCCCAACAGAAATAAACTCAATTTTGAAATTAAAAAAAAACGACTACAAAGTTTCGAATTATTAACATTATACAGATCGTTTACATGTATTTATAAATAATTTAACATTTAGTTTTGTACGCGTGTGTCGTAAATTTGAAAAAAAAAACTAGAATGTTAATATTAATTTTTTGATCTCGACATAATTATACATAAATAAATATTGCCGGATACGCAAAGACGTTACGTTTTTATAATTATATATTTATAACAACTTAAAATCTTTAACACAAATTTAAACGAGAACTAAATGTTTGAGAATCGTTTTTAATGCTATGTTACTCTTCGTTATTTTTTTTCTGTGCAATAAAACCTTCATTATAAATAACTAACATCTTTCTAAAACAGTGTCCATAACAGTACTTTTTTCGACGTGTAATTCACTAAATATATTTTCGCATCTTGTATAAAATTTATAATATTCCATTAATAAATATTTATTTAAAATTGATTACGTAACCTAACATTTGTTCCTAATTGAATTATTGTAAAATCTACTAGTCTACCAAATGATTTTTTACAATTTTTCTTTCGTAATCTCAGTATATTTTTCAGTGCTGTTTTTCATGAGAACTAAAAAAACATTTTTTTATTCTAATGAATTCCGAATGTTCATTTCGAATAAATCGCTCGCTCCGTACTAAATACCCACATAGATCTCTTTCGCGCTATCAAATGTAGAGTTTTATAAAATGTCAAATGAAAAAGAATAAGTTGTTACCTGCTAACATTAAATTTCAATTTAGATTACTGTACACATGACAGTGACTGAATTTTTTTATCGACCGTTTCTAATGCCTAATTACTTAATGTTTTTTTTAAATACTAAATGTCACGGTCTTCGATTGTGTTCTTCTGGTTAAAAAAAACGACCAAAACTAACATTATTTAAAGATAGGTCTAATTTTTGATGTCCCATTTTGGACGGTTTTTATTTTTTAATAATAATACCAAATTATAACATTACTTTCCGTCTGACATCCTATTTATATGAAAATAAACCTTTCTCAATAAAAAAATAGTGCAGGCCGCTTTGAACCATAAACATTAATATTTTGCAAAGCTTATTTACTAACGTTTTATTTTAGTTTATTTTAAAACCATTACGAGTAGTACATTTTTAAATTAAATCAGTGCAACGTAAAACAGTAAAAAAAATTTTTTTTTCTCAACGATTGAACGAAAATATAAAAAAAAACTTATTTTACGTTCTTTGCTGTGAGTGTTCTTTTGTAACAGAAAGTAACTAAGTCATAAGATAGACGACGAGTCATGTTTTTAAACTTGTGAAAAGTGACAGCCCATTTTATTATTGAACGGTAGACATAGGAATGTACTTGTCTTTTAAGGTGTTAACTGTCAATTCTTGAGGAAAAGTGTTGTATATTAAAAATAAAACAAACTTTGTTTTGTACAACTTACAAATTTTTATAACGTCCATGACTAGTTTCGCAAATGTTTCGGTTAATACAAAACAAATTGTGCTTTTTTGATTGGATTTACATTTACTTGGTAGAACTCCATTATAATTGGATAAAATATCAAAGTATTTAGTTCTACAAAATTTTATTAGACAGTTGATTGCGGCTTAACGCCATCGTAAGAACTATACTTACCTATATTTTAGCTTAACTGTATATACTGCTTAGAAGAGATTTCAGATCACGTTTTCAAATATCATAATATTTATTTAAAATTAAACTATTCAAGGTGCTAATATTGTGTTTGATTAAAAAAAAATGTACATGAATTTGGGACTTCACCGGACAACAGAACCGTATTATCAACCATATTGTTGTATATTTTTCATTATAATATTACAATATTTTATTATGCATAATAACGTAAGTGAAATTTTCGATTATTGAATGTTTTACACTTTTACTAAATAATTACAAACAAATTGGTATTGTTTCAAATGACTTGAACAATGTTGCTTTAACAAAGTTTAGCCATTACATACAAATATAAATATTGACTTTGAGAGACAAAACGTCCTGTTTACTCATTGATTTTTAATTGTCAGGTCGGTTAGACAACTCGGTGATATTCGTTAAGGATGTGTATACAAGAAATTTAATAATGAATTATTCAGAACGTTACCAAAGGAAGAAGTTTCAAGTCAGCGTGTATATTTTCTTTGCATAAAACATGATATCATTACCTCTGTATGCTTTCTGACTTATAATGTAAACTTCAGAACCAACTGTTCCGCGTATTACCGAAACCCTCAAACTCCGCCTCGCGTCTTGTTCGGAGATTGCTGGTTTTAATTCTGACGACTGTGTTTTACCTTTTGGGTACCTTTATTTTTTTCGTGTAAACAATTTATGACAATTTTGATAATGGAGATTGATTTGTTTTTCTTTCACATTGCTATAAAAAAGATACACATGAAGTCATTAAGTTAAATAGTTATAATTTAAAGCCACTTTGATAGTATTCTAATAAAACTACATTCTCAGGATATATAAAATAATATCACTTTTAAGGTGCAATGCAATAAATCCTATTTACATAAATATTTAATTTGAATTTATGCCCTTATCTTTTTGTTTAAAGTAATGTATTTAACTCTTAAAAGAACAATGTAGGAAATAAGGTATAAATTATATGCGTGTCTTTTTTGCCAATGTCGTGCATTTTTGTAAATATTGCGATTCCACGATTATACTCCTAGTCCTTAAGATTACATTATAGAAGTTCTAAAACTAGAAATTGATTTAATTTTGATCTGTCTATACTAGAAAGTAATATACGAAATCAATTATTTGTAAATATATTTTCCTTACTTCACGGCCTTAATGAGGGCCACTTAATAAGTACCAACGACGAAAAACATAACTATCCAATTTTTTATTTTAATGATGTATTTTTTATTGCTAACCGCGAGCAATTATCTAGTTACATACAACTAAGCTCGAAAATAATGATAGATAACATAATGTCTTCCAAATAAGTTGTCTTATAGACAGGCAATCATTTTTTTTTGTTCACGTATGTTGTTATTTTTTTTCTTGATAAAAATCACTTTAGTACCTATCTAATAACTTTCCATACTATAACATTTTGGCATTGTTTAAATTTTATCTTTTTTTTTTCTAAACTCGTAAACTCCTCCTGATTTTCACGGATATGATTATAGTAAGTCAGCAAGCGAACTCAAATCTTAGATTTAGATTATAAAATGAAATATTAAAATGGCTGTGGGCGGGGTACATCACTCATATTTTTTGTAACACTTAATTTATGACGTCTAGGCCGTAGTCAAGAGATACCGCTAAAATTCCAAGCTGTCCATTGTCATATTTACGAATCTGTATTAAAATACATATGTTTGTGTGAAATTTTCACTTGCACTTCATAATCTACACCGATCCTCGTAATCCAGTACAGTTGAAATACTCCTTCTAGTGTTCATGTTTTTTTTACATTGGTAACGGATATCGTTTCGAAGCGATATGACAAGGATCTGGATTGATGTGATATGTAATTCCAGCGAGAACGTTAAATGCGTCTGATGAATATTAATTTTTAATGTATTAAGTTTTCCTGACAAATTTTTATAAAGATACTATTTATAAAGATTTTGACTATCTATTTCATGCAATATGACAAGTTATTTCGTACATAAAACATTTATTTATTACCGTGCAGCAGCGTAGACACCTAGGGGTCATCCGATAATTCTCATAACCTACTTAAATTTATTACAAAATTATACATAAAATACACCGATTTAAAAACTATTATTGCTTATTTCCTTTACTAATAATTTATGACTTACATAGATTTTTATTGCCCTGGCATGTTTCTGTGTCCAAATCTTAATTGGCTCTAGGGAAATCATAATAATTAATACTGAACGTATTTGAACTTAGGATATCATATTATGTGACACTGAGCAGATGTGAACGTATTCGTTTCAGTTGGATGAAATCTCTTCAACCATTTAAATGCCGGCGTCTGAGATGTGAGGTCATAGTTTGGCATACTCGTAATACCGGATCATATCGTGTTTTTATGTAACCTTTATAATTGTTACGGTAGATTTGTTGAAATTTTCCTGCTTTATCATGCATATTAGATTTTTATTTTGTGCGTACCTAATTGAAGGATACTTGCGTCATTTCCTGCGGTGAATTGCGATGTTAGTTTCCGCGTTGTGGAAAGCCAATGGTGGCCTGCGTAACGTACCCTTGAGGGCTCTGCTTATCGATCACAGCGTTCCGAGATGAATACTTAGCAAGATCAAAGTTGTTGATTTATTTTTGATGATATACGGATAAATGTATTTTTTTTTGTAGAACTCCAGTATGATAATACATTATGTAATGCGAGGTCGCTTTCACAATCAATGACATCCCTAAAATACAATTAAATATCTATCTTAGATATGTACGAAGAAAAGTTAACCCTAAAAGTGCACACGACGTCTCATAAGCTAAAACTGAATGTTTACTTACTCGAGCATGGGTGCATTTTTCACATCCGATGCATTTCTCATAGACAGGTGTAAAATCGGTGGAAATTTAAGAGATGTTCTTGGCTACATTCCAATATATACACATTTCTCTACAGACTTGTGGAATTTGAACATTATTTATGTAAGCATTAATAAATAACACAAATCAATAACTCAAGAAAATTTTACTGCTATAACTAAACTCTTACGCCAAATTTCGTTCTAAGAAGATGTATGTAAAGTTTGAATTTCGATCATAGTAGTTATGCATTTACAGTAGTTAGCTATGTTAAATTTCGTTATACGTAGATTAGTGTAAAAATTGAATTTCGAACATAGTATGTATGTATTTACACTCGCTAAACTCGTGTTTAAATTCTGTTATAAAAAGATTTGTGAAAAATTTGAATTTCGAGCATGCCATCTATTTTCAGAAACTAGATAATAAGTTAATTTTCGATATACGTAGATTAGTGTAAAATTTGAATTTCGAGCATAGTTATAATATGTACTTACAGTCGCTAAATTCAAATATCAAATTTCGTTCGAAGAAGATTTGCTTAAAATTTTAATTTCGAACACAGTATGTATTTACAATAAAACGAAATTAATGTCAATTACTTTGTATTAGTACCGTCTCGTAATCAACCGAATCAAACCATAGATGGCAGTGCAATAGTATCAAAATGAAGAACAGATGAATAATAAAATTGTTAACTGCCAAATAATGAGACATCTCTCTTGACAATGGTATAGGATTACAGCTATTTTGGCTACCGAAATCCGTTCTACTTGCTGCTTTTTTACTGCAATTAGTCACAATAGAATTGAACTGAGTAAATACTGGATTGGAGCATTATATAATAATTTCTCTCGCCTGGCAACCTTCTGACGCTTGGGCAAAGCCAAATAAATCCATAAGCCTTTTTTAATCAGGCGCAGAAAATCTTTTTTAAAACTTTACTCTGCAAATTTGTTTTTATACCATTCCGTTTTTTATTTATGTCTGTTGATTTTTTAGAAAGTTATCCGTAATTTCATTCGTTGTTAATGGTTACTTAGTAATTTTTTTCTGTTTTATCCGCTACGATCAGTGGCGTAACTGCCCTCCATACAAACTTTTAACAACAGCCGCTATTTTCATTTCATATTATTATGCTAAATAACTCCATTTCGATTGGTAAATTATTTAATTTAAATCATTTACATAAAAAAACACAGCGTCCTATGGGGAGCGAGTAGATCACAACTCATGTAAAGATACTTTGACCGTCCGCACTGGAATTCGAATTGTAAACACTGCGACTGAAGACAACTATGCCACTCGGCGACAGCCTCGGCTTAATTATGTTAGGTAGGTACATCTTTTTTTTTCTTTACGCTATGTTTTGAGAATTTTTTCTCCAAGATCCTTGCCAAAAAATGAAAGCTCGATTGGCGTTGTTGTGAATAAAACGTTTTAAATTGGCCCAAAGGTTTGCCATGCCTGGTTTCGTTTGATCGTGCAGCACTTGTGGCTCACGTTACATTTTTTTCTATGCAGTTTTTTCCCTTTCGTAAAAAGCAGCTATCGGGTAACACCGGTAATGGCTTTCGGGTAATTGATTTAACGTGTAAGTTATTATTTTTAACTGTTGCCACTCTGCGCAAGATGTCAGAAGTAATGCTGTTTTTACGAGCAGGAAATTTGCCAGTTAAATCCGCTATAAAGTAAATAAAACTCTATACCACCAAGAAAGTTTTAAATCGATTTTCGAAATGTACCCATACGTACTCGAATATTGTTTATTTCTAAGCCTGAGACAGGTCGTAAGGAAAACCCGTTCAATTTTGTCAGTCCATGCCAAGATATTTTAATATCATCCGTCCACTTGTCCGATTATTTTTCCATCCGTCTCTCTTATCATCATTAACGGTTTTATCCATATTTAACCTAAAAGGAATGTGTAAAAATATACTCGCATATTATTAGAAAACTCGTACTCTCTATCTCTAGACTGCCCAGCGTTAGTTGATTTATAGAAGAAGAGCGTTTGAAATGAAAAAGGATCGGATTTATAATGAAAATTATCTTCTACACAAATAAAAAGACGATGTACAATCTTGGGCCATATTCGTGGACATATACTTTAAAGAGCCATATCTGTTATTATGAATAAGTTTCTCTTCCGCTCACTGGTCACTGTTGAATAAGTTATTCTGTATGCTGTTCGTATATTACTTGAACTTCAGATGTACAATAATAGTTTTTTTTTCAATACGAAGAAACTGCAAATCACGTGGCCTTATTGTTTTAATCGTGTGACTGACCTCAGCAAAGCCGATGTAGCAAAAAGAATAAAAATGGAATTCCGGTCGTTATCAATTGCTACGTTTATAATAATATAAAAAAAATCGATCACAGCTCTTGAAGCGGAACACCCCGCTTGCTAAGCCGTGCGCTGCACAGGAAAGCAAAAAAAAAACATTCGAAAATTATCAATATGATTAATTAACAATATCAATAATGGAATCAATATTAACGCAATTATATATCTGGTGTAGTATTTGAATCACTTGTCGCTTCTTCTAGGTTCTAGACATATATTTTATTTCTGGTATTGGCCACGCTGCTCTGATTATTTCTGGGTTGCATTGTTTCCTCTTACACTGAATGTTTCTGCTTCAACCTTAGTATTTCAATTTATTCTAATGATTTCAAACAAAGATCAACAGTAGATGATCTGAAATTGTATAATCATATCGTTTAAAGCGACCACCATATTATCCAATTTGACGTTGTAAGCAATATTGGTATATTGATAAAACTGTTAGTTTGAATTAGTAATACTTATTGAATTTGAAAACATTGATTTAAATATTAAACATGTATTTAGTTTCATCACAATTATGCATGACAGTTGATACTTACTTCGGTACTTCGCTATCGTTAGAACTATTGCTAAAACCTGACAAAATACTCAAGTGAAACAACGAAAATATTTTAGCGAAATCCTTGTGGCGTTCAGCCGCCACACGATCCGAGTAATTACAGCATCCCACATACTTATTCGTAACATATTCGTATAATAATAAAATCGTTTAATTTAAACAATAACAACAAAAAATATCGACACTCGATTACTACTGAAAGATTTAAGAAATTTAAGGAAAAAGTTTTCGAAATTATAGAGATAATTTCAAATTTCGAACTCCGGTTTGTCAGTCCAACTAAAAGTCATTTAGTGCTGTGTTGCACTGCACTTTGGGACTGATATTTCGTAATAAAAGATTTCCACTCTAAAATACATTGAAGTAAGTGAAAGATATTTCAATACTCGAATATGTTTTTCACTATTTATCTGTAGTGGGATAAGGTATCATTAAATATGAAAAAAAGCATCCGTGTGTGTGTGTATATATACTGTCATTATTAATCGCACAGCCCGTCAACATGTCGCTAATGATTGTTGTCTCTCGGCTCGTCAAACATCACTTTATTTTTCTTATGTGCATTGCCACAAAAGATATGAATTCGCTGTAAAAGTATTATATGACATAATTATACATTATGTATAAATAAAATATAACATATAAAACCGGCGAACTAAAACTCGATGCACTTGGGCATCGATGAATCTTTCCATAATCGTCGTATTGTTTTTGTAGAAACAATAAGAAATACAACTAATGTCTTTGTAACACAGCGTAACGACGTTATGCGTTGTTACTCTGCAGAATACACTCTGTAAGAAGAGTGTGATGCTGTAGCGGGGGAGGTGGGTACAATGTTAAGTATCATATGAAACTTATCATAGGACCATGCATTGTAATTTGTGTACATACTGATGAAATAATGATGTGAATTCCAAGTTCTCTACTTTTAACGGCTAGGACCGGTTTCGCTGTTAACTGAAATTAGCCATGAAATATGAACTCTGGTTCCGACCATAATAAAAAAAATATTACACAAATTAATTTCGCTCTGTACTATCATATTTAGTAAAGAAATACAGAAATCATTGCCCAGCCTACTAGTCTATTGTTTACTACAACACTCTGCTGTCTTTTTGCTTATGACTGTGGTATATTTCAATAATATATTCTTATTACATACCTATATTTATATAATATTTCCCTCCCACATATCCGATCTTACAACCTGGGCGTAGCGAGAACGTATAGCTAATCACTATTCTTGTCCTGACCCTACCCTCCTAGTTTTACTCTTAGTAAAAGAGCGGTTGAGCAACTGAGTAACAAACAGTCGTAGAAAAACATCTGTTGAGATACCTCCATTAGGAGACAATAAATTCATTAATATAACTTCGTTGCTATTACTTATACAAACTATATTTACTAATAAATATGATTTCCTCAATAAATATTCTTCCATAAGATGGATATTTGCAGTAAGATATAAATAACTATAATGTCCGAATTGTTCTACTGACAAAACCGCGAACTACAGTTTGACAGCTACAGCTCACTCGGCTTAGTGTATATTTCGAATTAGTAAATTTGTATGGGGTCAGCCAGGGTCACTTCAATTGTTGTATTAATGTTTACAGTTATAAAATTTTCCTGGTCTGAACTGTCATTATTACGTAATAAAAATACCAATAGGCATAAATAATTATTTGTAGTGTTGCAATGAAAATGTTACACTAGTCATAATATCATTTTATTAATCACCAATTTTGTTTCGTATAAGATTCAAACTTGGCAGGTTTTCGTAGAATATGTCTTGAAGCTTTATTTTTTAAATCAGAGATGGAGCCACTATCTACGTCAGTTATCAAAAGTATTAAATATGCAGTAATCGAAATCATCTAAATTGAATTTGTTTATTATAATAATGTGTAATGATGTATTTAATAGCGTATTTTATTTTATTAAAAGAACATTTCATAAACTCATTACTAGGTGAAATATATGTTGAATCTAATTTGACTAATATTTGCACTCTTTCTATAAAGTGCTTTTCTACGTGTATTTATGTACTTGTTTCATTTTTATTTATGCATATAACATCTTCATGTCCTGCAATATACATATCGATGGCCTAGTTCCATAGTGATATGACTAGAAATTGGTAGTTTTGAGATATGGCCGTTCAAACTTTTGACTCATCTAAACTGACTCGTAAAAAGTGATGGGTTATTATTTGTGTTACTTTTTTATTTAAATACGTGGTCAATAGTTTATAGTTTTAGTATTAAAGTTTGTTTCTTTATAAACGCCATTTGATGCGTACCTGTGTTACATTTGGAGGCATTTGTCCGTTTTTGGTTACTTAAAATGTAAATAGTGTTTGGTGCAAAAATTTTCCGCGTGGAACAAGACACGGTTATCTGCGCAGACGCACTGCGCAATCTCGAATTTAGTCAATGTCAAACTTTATGTTTCGCGAGACGGCTAATGTCATTGGCCGTCCGAAGTGAGTGACACTTCATATTATTCCCGCACACATTTAAACATTACACATATAAATCATACAGAAATACAAATTATAAATATGTGTATTATTAAACATGCCAAAAGGTGTGAAATTAATATCACTTTATTCTATATGCTTTAATTATTAATATCGTCATTAGGATTGGATCGGAACTTAATTAATAAATATGCATGAAATCGCTAATTAAAACTATTTATTTATTGTAAATATAAAAAATTGAAATGCATGCCAATGCCACGCCAATGCGCCATGCATTTCAAAAACATAATAACAGTAACAACAATAATAATAATTATTGAAAACAGTACTACTAATAAAAACAGTTATGAAAAAAAAAACAAAAACAAAAAAAAAAACAAGTTTCGGCCACGAAGATAACAATTGGGAGCATGTTAATTAATGGTCATGAAAATTTCAGGATTATAAACTCATCCCCGAAGAAGAAGAGAGTAGTGCTTTAGGATCGAAAACGATCTTTGTGCTTATTCTCTTATCGTACATGTATACCTTGTTAATTTCATCACATCATTATTTCAAACTATATCCACCATTAGCAATCGGGCACACAATTATATCGTCGCTGTTCTGGAAGAAAACACTAAATCGGAAAAATGATATACTGAGTTATACCAAAATGTTCCTTATTTCAAACTCTACAGTAAGGAAGAACACACTTATTTTCATAAATTGTACTTTTACTTAAAAACAGTTTTGTCCAAACAAACAAAATTAAAAAGGTATAGGTAGCATTTCAAACATTTGACAAACGCCTAAGTCCTATCACTAAAAACTAGTATTTTTGTGATATTTAAGTCACGAAATATTTATTTTAAAATTGTGTGATTATATTATAGCAAAAAAATAATTAATTGAGACGACAATTAAATTATTATGTAGTGTGACCATAATTACGCTAAACTACGCTAAACATTTTATCTGGTTAAATGTGACTTTATAAAAGCGGTACAACAACTAGCAATGTATTGTTTGCAAACTGTGATAAATGTAAGAGTACAAAACTGCTTATAATATCTCTTTAAATGCACGATAGAGGATAAATTGACAGTTTTTGTAATTAATATGTTATGTGTGGTGTCATACATATAAAGAGTTGACATTAAACCATGCCAATAAAGTCATAATTTTTATTCTTAAGATAAATTAAAGTATTAGCTTTTTGTAATGACAACGTTTCAGTTAATGAATTTTTGCATTCGTTAAAAAAGTGTCAAAGACTAGTGCCAAAACAGTGTAACAGCTGTTTGCTTTCGAAAGGGTTTTCTTTTTATTTTTCATATTTAAAACTCATGTTTATCTGTTTTTAAAGATTACGCAAATCGCTGTCGGATATGCAATCGTGTTTTATTTTATCTTAAGTGCCATTTTTTTGCACGCGATTCTTGCCAAATTGGCATGGCCGCAAATTTGTCCTTACTCGCTGGGGCGACAAGCGTTTAAAACAATGTTTCAATTAAATTTGGTATATATCATGTTGATCCCTAAATATTCCCAAACAAAAAAATTGTCGATGACTTGAAGGTGGAGACATGTTAACTAATTTCATACATTCTCCGCTGTTGACATGTTTTTGCCTAAAGTTGTATTTGGTATGACATATTATGTGCTTGTAATTTTACACTGTTTTGTTTAAAATAAGATGTATAATAATAATCAGGAAACGCAGCGTTTTATTAAAGTTGAAGTTGACAAGTTCTTACCATATATACCACATGAAAAATACATCGTTCGAAAGTGGAATTCCATAGGTAGATAGATCTCCCAAAAATTTTGAATTTAATAATTGTTTTCTTCTATACTGTCGATGGATTCGGCAGTAATTTGTGAAAATTATTAATTAATTAAAAATAATAAATTTGTTTTTTAACTTGTATTACTGACTGAGAAACAATCATTGGAATAATAAAGTTATCAATTTTAATTTTATATTAATTGGTTTCTTATTCGAATAATATTTAACATTTTATTTAATTCAGGAATTTAATTTAATTGAATCCAATTTTCTTTTTTATTATTAAAAATAAAATATGTTTTATGTATAAATTGTATTGATTTATTTTGCACATTAAAAAGAACTTTCAGATTTCTCGTTTTTATTATGCAATAATATGTGACACGTGTTAGTTTTTCCTTTTCATTTTACGAGCATGTTGTTCAAGAATTCGTCTGATTTATATGTCCCATTACGTTCTAATGACTTTGGTCACCGCAAAATTTCTACTTATAAGTATGTAGCAACATCGGCGAACAGATGTCACTCGCTTTAATGACATGACACTGTTTTTTTTATCGTTTTCAATAATAATTATAATTAATATTTATTATTTTTTATCAATAGCATTACGACTTTACTACTATTTATTGCATGTCAAATCCAAAAATGCATACGTGACTTCTGTGGAATCTATGAAAGATAACACGAAATAAATTACAAGTAGGTTTATAGCGAATGCAAGTTTACCCTTTTGACATTAATTATATACTTTATTTTATAGTCCTGCTTGGGTATTATTGCTCTTTATACTCCATCAATCTTATCCACGGTTTGCTGACCATTCTGGCAAGATGTTTTTCATGAATATGATCTAACCATCTGAGATGCATGTTCTGTTTTTTTTTTTTAACTTTTAATTTATTGTACGATACTAATCTAATTGTATCTTATTCTTCAACATAACTTTACGTCATCATCAAGACATTGTGGAACACATAAATCCATCATCAGATTAATCATATTTCATTTAAAATCCCCGGCCACGTAGTTGAATGGTCAACGTTTTTGTGTACTCCTCTTCAGTAGTGTAATTCAGTGTAATACGCGTACGAACGATTCTAAAAATGGATACTATTGAGAACTTCTAGTCATTTCCTAACTATTAAATACAAACCAGTTCTCGTTAAAAAATATCGTGAGATACTCCATAAATAACCCATATGCTTCGCTTCGAGAAAAATGTTATCAATCAGTATGTATGTTTTTGTATAAAGTATACCATGGCATATAAATAGTGAAGCTTATTATCATTTTAGTGATTGTATCGAGGCACGGGCCATGTAGATTGTGGATTGTAATTGCATACTATGCCACTATGAGTCTTGTGGCTAATACGCTAACCGTGTACTTAATCCAAATTGCAAATTAATGCTCAACGCATCACCTACGTGTGCTCTACTCGTATCACCTGTGACGTCACACAGCATTAATTGTTGGATTACTCAATCAAAAATAGCTGTGCTGGCGATAGCACCCGGTTATGGTGAAGGTCGTACGTTCTGAGTAATTTTATAAAGATCTCGTGTGTCAGATGTTTTTTTTTTACACAGAATTGTGTGAATTGCAGATTTATTTTGCTGAGACTCGAAAATTAGCGTTGTCGAAAATCCGCGTTTGCAGAAAGTATCTAAACCAGTGCATTTTTTTCTTAGAGCGAAAAACGTGCATATATTAATTTTTAATGTATATTATTAATTTATAAAGCTCTGACAAATGAGGTGGTTGTTACTAAAACCCCGCGTCACTTGTATTAATTAATAGCCTAATGACGTGAATCAATATTATTTAGTTGCACCCACTTGATTATCATTTATTAAATGTATAAAAATGCACGTGAACATAATTTAGTTGTTAAAAAACAAACATGGTTCCCACGGAATCGTGTTGCCGTAATCACCTGGAAAAATCGAATAAATCGTCTCGGGTGTCTAAAGAAAATTTTACGCATAAAAATAATTTGGCATATTGTAAATTTTAAACATTATATTTAGTTTTTTAGTTCATGAGTTTGTAAAAAATACTCGGGAACTACCATTTCCTAATAATGACTAAATTTAAATATACTATATATTTTTCATAATGTTTGTACTATATTGTTTTAATACTTTAATTGGAATAATTACTTTACAATTACAGAATTGTGTGTTAATAATGTCGACCGATATATCATTTTACGCTGGTAGTATTAGAATAGATCATAACATACAAAGTAAAGATATTAAATCAAATGTAGCAATCTTGATTCGAGCTTCATAAAAATCTTGTTGAAATGCGATTATTTAATTAAATCCAATGCATAGTGCAGACTTAAAATATTCCCGCTGCATTCGAGCGAAATGATTTATTGAATGTGATAAATTCCACAATAATGTGTAACACGGTAGTCGGTTTTTTTGAGACACGCTGTTGTTCGTTGATTTTCAAGATGGGTGGGATTTCAAATGTATGTATAGAAATGTACAGAGCGTGTAATTTATTATTGCATTACATTCGTTATTAGCTAATCATTTACAAGAAATTGTTTGTAGCAAAGTTAATTAGACTCTGCCTTTATTTTATTTACTTATTTTGCACTTTTAGTTTATTGAAAAGCACACTAATTACATATATCTAGCAGGCTATACCCAACATTAAATATACATTTTCATATGTGTGCGCATCCCTGTTTCGTCATTATTTGCATACTGTGATTGTATTAGTGTAATCAGTTCATGTTATTGACTGACATCTATCTGCCTGCCCATGTATTATCACTGATACATACACCCATCACACCACATTTATTACACGCATACAAACTTACTACGTTTTAATGGCAAGTTCTTTTTCAGAATTGCTGCAGAATAATATTTATCTTATATATATATTATTGCCCAGACCGCTCTGTAGACGTTTTATTATTATCACATATAACATATAGGTATTAAATTCTTTCATGACGTAAGCGTTCGCGGTATATATAAAATAAAATGTTATGCAATGCACACACAGTTCCGACGTACTATCTTCAATATTTCAATTTAAATACTGTCATCTATGACGGTAACGGTTATAACTTCATATTTTTATACAAGACACTGACGAATATACTTTTAATTTCATGATTCATGAAATAAATAAAATAAATGTGTTTGTTCAAAAATATGAGATGGAATAATTACGAATTTCGGAGCATTCTCTATTAAACGAAATTGTATATGTGTAAGGATAAGACAGAATTTAAAAAATGAGAATTTGGTTCTAAGGGTATGGGTGTCTTAAAAGTATTATGATGGTTTGTTAAACGACCATTCCTCGAAAGTTAATGGCTGTGGGATGACTTCACAAGCGGATAGATTTTAAATGCAAACATGCTATTTAACGCATCCCTTCTAAAACTGAGAAAGATTATTTTACCTAGTTACAGCGTTATACATCATTTAACATAGCTTTGCCATTTGTATATGCCCAATGGATGATTCATCATCTTGTGTAGAGAAATTACGTAGTGAATTTTAATCATAGCCCACCAAGGGGCGGTGGGGGCAAGTGCTCCCCCCGGGTAATTGCGTCTCCCGGGTAGATTTCGCTACTACCTATCCAGATTATTATTATTATAATATGTTCAGTCTGTCACAAACACACCGCACCGGATCTCTCGACCGCAACGTGCTGAAGCAAAACTGAAACTCCGAGATCCTTCCTTTACAATAACAAAATAATCTCTCTTTTGATTAATATCTGTAACATAAATCTTTCCGTTTACAGTGGCGGTGCGGCTATTACCCCCACTTAACGTGTGGCTATGAGTTACCCCAATTTTAAGTTAAAACCCTCCACATAATGCAATACAACTCAGCTACACAGCGTGTCCGATTGCCTCATTGTTTTCGAGGATTAACCCCAGTTCTAAATAATTGTAGTTGGATCGGTCAAATACAATCAAGGGTCGCTTTTTATAGGAAAATATCGTGGATTTAACCAACAACTGACACCCAGTATTTATGAACCATTTCGAAACATCAGGGTGCAACCATTTGGGGTACTTCCTTTTAACTACGATACATCTTTCAATTACTGACACCAATCCATGAGTTTCTAGCGTCCATCCTACGATCTTTTTCCTACTTATTCCCATTTGTATGGTCCCCGAAGACTTACTATATTTTTTTTGGATCCATAATCCAACAGCACTATTTAAGAAATAAAAATGAAATCCATTAATGAAATCCATTACATCGTTCGACATATTGCAGTTAGATGCATTATGGTCTAAAGATAGAAAGGTGACATCAAAAATGCGGTGATTGAATATTATGTCATCTTACAACCATAATATTTAATCAAGTAACAATTGTTATATTGTCGTTATCTGTTCGCACAAACTCGTTTTTGTTTGTACACTGCTTAGGCGATGCAATTGTATCCTCAGATGAACAATTCTTCATACTAGCCTTTTTTAAAAATGATATATTTTTTATTTGAACACACTGTAAATAAACCGACTTAAAACTGCTAAAGCGACGTCTTATTTCAAGCCCACGGCGTGACTTTAGAAAAAAAACTTGATATAAATTACGATGATAAGCGATAAGTTATAAATGTACTTATATTTTTACGTGAAAATAGCGTTTCTTGTAAACTTTGCGGTGTTACACGAAACTGGGTTTCTCGCATCGCATGGGGAAAAGATTATACACTCGGTACAGTTTTAATAAATTTCATTTTAATATCAGGTAACACCTTCTCAATTGCGGTTTTTTTTATCACGTGTGTAATATTAATAAACACGCTGGGCTTTCCATATCCATTTGTTGTTTAATTTATTGTGTTACTAATTATTACTTCTATAAATATTTAATTGCCTATAGAAAAACTTCGACGTGAGTAATATACCCCTTTACCCCAGAATGAAAATAAATACATGCCTATTAATTATATACCTATTCGTAACGTAATTATTCATGAAACCTCTTTTAAAAATTGTAATAAATATAAATCTTTAGCGTAGATGTCAACATGATGTTTTTCTACGACAACAACTTACTTCTTTTTACTGCTGATGTTTATTCATATTGGTCGTGAATTTAACCTTCCCGATTTCATTCTAAATAAATCCCTTCTGGTCTCATGTAGTCACATTTCGCGTTTCCCTTGTGGGTTTTGTCATATAAACGCATTAATAAAGCGAAATGACAATTTCAAAAAGTGAAATATGGTTTTATGTAGTATTAAGTAATTATTTTACATCATGTTTTGTGTGTAAAACCTGAAATATGCAAACTATGCTAAATTATCGAATGACGCAAGAATCGAAATTCTTCATAGCAGAACAAATTCGAGACGTGTCTCGGTGTCGTTTAAGACAAAACGGTTGCATACGGTACGTCATGCATCTCGGAATGTTACTATACTATAATTTTGTAATTTTCGATGGTAAAATTGACGAGATTTTCGAATTATGATTAATTATACAAAGAAGACGTAAACTGTAATGTATTTTTAATTTGTAATCATATGTAGAATTATTTTGTTTACAAATAGCAACATTTTCAATTTTTTGTATGACTTATTTCACAGATAATTTTAAGGTTTAAAGGCCGAAGTAACTCATTGTTACACCACGAATACGGAAGTTAATACTTTTTAACAACTAAAATTCACTGATTGCGATGTGATTAATGAAAAGATTTCAGATAGATATTGATCCAATAGTCAGACATGGTTTTCATTTATTATTTATTTTTGAAAATGTAGTATGCTCAAATATAAGAATACCATCAGGCAAATTAATCTATTTTTTTAATAATGAAAAGCAAAATTGAAATTGCCATAGTGTCGATTTGTAGAAATAAAATAATATTTCACGAATGGTAATTATTCTCGCTTTTAAATTTAATCTTTCTGTGTATAATTCTCTCGTTGAAAGTTAGTCAATCTATCATTTTAGTATGTATTATTTCATAATCTATTTAAAGATATGATACGATATTCTTAACTTTTCAAATCCTCTGCAATAGCAAAAATATGCTTTTAATATCATGCATTATGCTATTTATTGATAGTTCACAACAGTGACATCTTGTGAATAATTAAATGTATCCTCCTTGTCGACTTTATTAATAACAAGTTCTGAGGTAATTTTATTTAAAGCATTATTATTTTTTCAAAGTACTTTCTCACCCAAGTACAATTGATGGTTTTTTAAAAAGATTTTTTGTAGGTACGTTATATAGAATAATCTTTTTAGAATACAAATCGTAAGATTTGACACCGATGAGTTATAGTTACGTCATCGTTTACGTTTAGAATAAAATAACAATATAACTTCATATAATTTAAGACATCGACTGAGGGTGCTTGATGGAATTTCAATATCAAATTTGGATTATTGAGATTTTGTACACTTCCATGTATTTTGTCACTAACGACCCGGGTTTCGCCTTTCGGCATCTTCAGGCATTCGAGCACATTCGTGTGCTCAGTCCATTCGTGTGCTCGAATGCCTGAAGATGCCGAAAGGCGAAACCCGGGTCGTTAGTGACAAAATACATGGAAGTGTACAAAATCTCAATAATCCAAATTTGATAACTTCATATGTTATTCCAGTACGCAGAACGTGAAATTGTATACATTTTGACATTTAAAACTTACTTAATGCGTTGTGTCAGTATACCTTTGATATTATCGTTGTTTGTTTTTCAATATTATTCCATACTATTATATCAATCATTTTTTGTAACTATAGTAAAAAAACTTTGTTCACTCTTAGAGAGTAGAATAATTTAGTTGTTACTTAATACATGTTGATTTAATTCTTGTCTTTATATGCAAGTAAATTAATTTCATATATCAAGTTGTAATAGAATCTTTCAATTTGATTCCAAAAGCTGTAAAACCTTTCCATCAAAGGAATCTCTCAAAGTGAAACTGTTTTCTTTGTGTTTAGCGATGTATTTACGTACACGTATAAAAAAGCAAACCGATGTCCAAAGGGCGCAGGATTGGTGGATTTCCTTGTACAAATCCTGCACACACAAAAAAATTCTTCCAGCATTCTCTCAATAATATATCTTCTTTTATTTTTTTCTTAAACCCCCACGTCCCGATTCTCCCCGGCTTCCTCTCTTAGCTTACACGGCTACGACGACTTCTCGCAGATTATCAATCTTTCAAACGCGGAAAATTCAAATTTATAGGCCATTACAGCGCCGGTGCTGTGGCTAAAGAAAGCAAGATTTACACTCTCACCCTTTTTGTTGAATTTCAATCCGAACCCATTCTGATTATCTCTGAAAGAAACCGCGGATCCGCGCGTAACAACGTCAAGAAACTATTATGTAACCCGAGTATACTTGTGCCCCCATATTCATTCCCAACACCCATAAAAGAAAATTGAACAATACTGCATGGGCTTAATAAAACCTTACGTCAAGTATATTTGATACAGTATGTGCTAATCCCCAATTTCCTAGCAAAGCATGAGAAAATATGTAACAACAGTAAAATAATACACACGACTGTCTGCCAAATTTTAGTTTCTTTTCAACTTTTAATCGTCCGGTGTCTTCTTGATAAAACCCCATAAACGCAATTCACTTTGGTAAGTGGTGATTTATTTCTTCTTGCGTTTTAATTATGGCACATATTTGTATGTAACGTACAGCACACACACTCACTCCTTTTATGTCTGCTCCATCGTGCACATCAAGCTCAATCACCAATAACATTATATTTTTACAAAATAATAATGTAAATAGAGTCTGCCGTGTCTTATAGTTGTAGTTACATTTTTATAAAAGTATCAGATACTGGTAAATAATATCGATTTATACTGATAGAAGGCATTATATTAAGTCATAAAAATAAGTTCTGAGATAATCGCATTTAAAGCATTATTATTTTTTCAAAGTACTCTTCCAAGTACAATTATTGTTGGTTTTTTAAAAAAGATTTTTTGTACATTTTAAAGAATGATCTTTTTTGCAAACAAATCATACGATTTGGTATTGATGAGTTAAAGTTATATCATGCTTTTTGCCAGAATAAAAATATACTGTTTTTTTTCAAAGTCATATTATGATTTCCTGCGTTCTATCGGTAGAGCGTTACATTGAATACGTTTTGACATTTAAAACAGAAAATAATCAAAAAATGACTGAATGCGTTCTGTCAGAATACTCTCGATATATAAACTTATGATTTCTAGAGCTTTTCCCGCTTCACCATTTATGGAATTATATTATAAATAAATTAAAGAAACAAAGTCGAGTTGTTAGGCTAATTAAAATGTAAGTGACAAAATTTATCTCCATAAAATCAGTTCATTGTTTTCTGTGCTGAATTTAATGGAAAATGCAATATGCCCTGCACAGTTCCGAAACCCTTGTGTCAAATAATTCCCACACCATTCCGCGAAGCTCTCGCTTGCCTGTTGGAGCAACGTTTCCGAAAAGCTAGAACTTAAAACGAATAAAATTGTTTTTAATCGATTTTGTTCCGGCGCTCTTTCACAGTCAAACTTTCCGACAGATTCCCGCAAAGGGAGAGAGTCTCGGCCACAAAAAACGTCGATCGTTCGGGAAAAAATACAAAAATTTATAACCATCCGCACACCCACTTTATTCAATCCGCGCTTACTTTTCTCGGTTCCGAATATTTACTTACGAATTCTGCTCCAACAGAAGTCTGACTCAATAATGTAATCATTTTCGGTTAGAAAGACGTTGTGTTATTGGGGATTTTATACTTTTCAATGCCGGCACAGAGGAAGCTGTTAAGATATTCCATACACCCGGGGTCTGCAAAATGTATTTTTTGGTTCGTTAACTTTGCTCTTGACGACTCGAGATGGATCTCTCGCAGAACTGCCCCTAATTATTTTACTGTTCAAAATTTCTCCCCTCTCCTCAGTATTATGTGATTTATACCATCTTTTGTTGACTATGCCACATTATATATAAACGTCTTCTATTATAATTAATAACTAATCCACGAACGTAAAAATTTGTTACCCTACCCTTTATTTTTCATGTAAGAATTAAAAACATTGTTTACCTTTGAAATAAATGCGATATGGTCAATCTGAAGATGATTCTTAAAGAGACGAAACGCGTTAATTTTATATTAAAATTTATCCTCTAAATATCACAATCTCTTTCGTTGTTGACTTAACGTTGAATGGACAACTAATTTTTGCACATATTCGAATTGCACAATGCAATAATTGATTTTCATTTATTGTTAATTTGTGACTGTTTTCTTAACATATTTCATCTATCAAATATAAATTATTGATAGATTGTTGGATGGAATTTTTCTGTGCAATAGCTGTATGGAATGTGACTGAATAAATTACGACAACTATTGAAGGAAGAACCCAAAATAATTATTTGAATTTAGAGTTTACAAAAATACCGCCATTTTTAATCAATACCGGTATTGCATTCCCTATACAACATGGAATTAATTATAAGTAGGCATAAAATCACTACGTTTTTTTCGCTATTTGACTTTGAAATACTTTTCAATATCACACTAATTACTTCCTTGCTGTTGGCATGTTAAAGCATTATCTTTCGTCGTTCTTGATTTCTATTTGCGTTCCACTAAACTATTTCCTGCTTTCATGTAAATATCAACCATAAACAAAGCCTCAGATACATTTATGTATTCACATGCCGTTTGTTCAGATTAGTTTCATTTAAAATTAGTTCTATAACTTTAAATTATACATATAGTTAGATACAATCGCAGACGTTAGTTCATTAACTGTTTGGGAAATTTACGAAAAGATAATTCGTTTTTAGTAAGTACAAATTGGATACGCGAGACATAAGTATAGTAATCCTTTGAAACGTTTTATAAAGACACAGTCGACTGATGGTATAAAAAAAATAATCAATTCCAAAGAGTATGTACATACTGTGCTCAGACAAGCAAAACTTTCATTAAATTTTTTAGCATAACGAAGCTATTGCAAAACATATTAGCCAAATTGACCCAACTATTTTTATTAAGATAAAATATATTCTCTGATAATTAATTGCATTTTAGCTGGCAAAATTAACATTCTTAACGACGTGAAATAAATAAAATCGGATGCAAAATTATTTGAAACTGCCCGATTTGCATACACAATATCCATTTGTTCTTTTCCGTTTTATTTCGTCGGCAAATAAAACATCTTTAATGTCTTCATCGTTTGTGTGCGCAATTAAACGTTTTTAGTATTAATTGCTCGTTAATGTTAACTGCCATGGAATAAATTTCGCGAAGCGCTATCGGATTGTGTGACCTGGCTTTCGAGCCTAATCCATCTTCCTATTTTGTCGTTATTCCTTCTGCGCGAAGGCTTATCCAAATAAGCCGGCTCTCTAGCCCTCCGTCTTCATCAGCGCTGGTCATTTACCTTTATCCCGTTATAATCACTTGCGTTTTTTTTTCAGATGTCCAGTTTGTCATTTAATCACTTTTTTACTTTCTTCACAATAACAAATCAAATTTTCTACACTACTTTTGTTTCTTGGTCTAATCTTCGGAGTTTCTACTATTCTTATGACTTAAAATTACCATTTTCTTCATGTTTCTTTTTTGTCATTCGTGATTCTTGTCAACATATTTTTTTTGGCCCCACGCAAAACTTGTAAACGTCGGAATTTAAAAAATATTTTGACAATTCCTATTTAAAATTGAAGTATTCTTGATCACCAAATTGACCAATTGCATTCAATGCAACAGCATTGTCAAGCAATGTAGAGTATACGCTATATAAATTACAATTTTTGATAATACACAGAGCATGTCAGTTTATTAGTAAGTATGTATGGATACCGCAATCTTAGCACAGTGTATGGATCCTAGAGCCGTGTATAGACCTCTTGATGGTAAGTTCTAGAGCCGGAGTGCAATGTTATACATACGGCTTATACTCTACCTACAACCAATTTCAGATACAAGTCATTTACATGTAATATATACGATACATAACCAGCACCGCCTCAACTGTCTTTTCAGAATCATTACCAATGAAGCAAGATATTTGCAATTATTTCATACTCAACTCAGGTGAAGTTGCTTATCGACTAAACTTGTCCTTCATGTTTTTACAGGAAGAGATAATTTAAACGTAACGTTATTATTGACCCTGGCAACACTTTTTTACATATTTATCTAATGTTCCACATTTGAAATTCCTTTTTATATCACTCGTTTGTTTTTTTCGTTTTTTGTACGACCTTAGGATATATTATTTTTCCTGTGTTTTTTTTTTGTTTTGTTTCCATTTAAATTAAAGAATCGGCGATTGCACACCGGTTTGTGATATTTCGTCACGCAGCTTTGCCCTTTCGAAGGTCCGTTCAATTAAAAGCAAATTAAAGCTAAGACAAAACACGTTGTAATTTTCCAGAACGGTTAATCGTTTTGTGATAAATTTTAATGGATATTTTTATTCCGTGTTTCTTTCGGTGACTTGATTAACGCTGCATTTATTTTAGTCGATTTTCACACAATAAAAAGAAATTAAACGAATTAGCTAGCCACAGAGACAGTTATAAAATTAATACTTACAATAATTCATACAATAATTATTGTCCGTGAAATTGTCACAGTATTGTGAACCTTCTTTGGAGTACTTTTTGAGAGAAGTTATGATGTAAGAAAGACTAGTTATTAGCTAGACACGGAGTTTTACTCGAATAAATAATAAAATGGATTTAGTTACTATAAATAAATGACATTTTAATACCATATGTATGTGTATTATTTATATAGTATTTGGAAACGATTTGAATCCCGGAATTCCGGTTGACTCTCAGAGTTCTCGTAAAAAAATTACTCTTGAAATATTTTATTTATATGAAGAATAAAATTTAATAAAATTGAAACGAATGCGTTTTTTGTAGTCCTTTTTCGCAGTGTCCTGGATGTGTTCATAACTTGGCGTGGGCGAGCGGCCCTGTCAAGCGAAAGGCTCTGTTTCGAGTCACAGAACGAATCAAAAGGCTTTATTGGTTGGGCGTTGCCGCTTCTCGCATTGTTGCTACTCTATTATTCTCACAATCTTGCGGAGCCGAAATGTATAAATAATTTAAATTCATTTGCAGCCGCCTTCGCGAAATACCAAGACTATATTACATTTTTTTTTGCTTAAAAATAGAATCAAAAGTGGTAATCTATATTGCTATCCATATACTTGAGATTGTCATGTTTGAATTGATATGTATCATAAAAGTGCAAACAACTTTTCTTTAGAAATCATTTGTTAAAATATTGTTTATTTAAAAAAAAAATATGACATCCATACTCAATCGCAAAACCCAACGTTTATACCAAATATATCTATTTAAGTTTTTTCTTTATTTTTTATACCAAATCAATCGTATCTGTCAACCATTTATTCCAAAACTAAAAGTGATTTTATTCCAGGAATACGAATTGAATTTTTTATACGATTTGAAAAAAATATATTCAAATACTTATCCAACCAAAGCGTGAATTTCTGCCTCAGTACTGTAATAATTTATATAAATTTATACAGTTTATATTGAAAATTATTTTTCTCGAAATTTCTTTTTGAACTTAAGTTTTTCAATTATTATTGTAGTCACCCGCTCGGAAGCAGTTAATTTTGTCTTCATTTTCAATATTTTATTTTATCATCCTGGAATGAGTTCGCAACATAAATTTGCCTTGAAGGCTTTGCCGCTTTTAACCGCAAGGGAGTAGGAGAAACTTTTTCTGCGGTCGCTCGTTTGTGGATCGAGATGGATAAATTCAAATTTCGAACGAACTGAAATTGGAATCATTGCTACTGGAAACTCGACGACTCCTTGGAGTGAAGCTGTTTTATAGATACATATGTCTCTTTCTATAAGACATCTGCGAATATTTTTGGTGCATAATTTGTAAGACATAAAATCAATATACTGAAGACAAATTACGCTGGAATCATTATTATAAATTTAAATTAATTTATCGTAGATATGTACTTATTATGCGACAAACTGTCATTATATACGTTCTTCTTTTTCACACATTACACATGAGATGGAAATTATTAATCACAGCTTATTTTTACATGGTATCTTTTGTATTCGTAAATTAATTTTGAAAGATTAAAATTTTTGGGATTGTTTTCGTATTTCTTGCTTAGATGTACTTAAATTATTTTCAAGTAAATATACTTACGTATAAATATGTGTTTAATTATTATGGGAGATTTGATTGATTGCGTAATTCTCAATGTTACGACAGGAAAAACCATTTTTTCTTCCTCTATCATACGACTCTAACTAAATTTCAAATATTTTTTTAGGTGTAATAATGCTTTTTTTTTTGTTGCAGGTAAATACCCACTTTTAATAAAAGGGAAAAAATACACGGGAAAATCCTACATAAGATACTCGTGAAAGGAAAATAAGTAAGTCATCAAAAATAATATTAAATTTTATTTTTTATTAAACCCAACTCAAAAATTTAAATAAAAAATATTTCAGCAACGGTTAAACATGTGTTTTATTATAATAATAAAAAGGTTTCATATAGAAAATAAATTGATTTAAGTTAATTAAGGGAAAGTAAATCCCAGTAGTCGTATAGTTTATCGATACTCTGTACCTGATTTTAATAGTCGGACTGGTGTACTTGAAATAAAATACAGAATGTCCAATAAACATTTAGCGCTTCTAAATATACTTAATCCGAAATTGAGTGTAAAAAACTGCCGCACTGCAAAAAGGCACAGTCTTAACCCAGGGCAGCATTGGATCTTTTATGCCCTCAACTGGCCGAATCTTAAGTGCCCATTTGGGCGTTTTTACTGGTGAATGACTTTAGAACACTGACTACTTAACTGCGAATGGAAAGAGAAAGAAAAAGGCCTCTCCAAAAGTATTCGTTCTCTCCCAATTATTATTATTGGAAACTCACCCTATATTTGTTTTCAAGTGGGGTTCTCTAAATCCCCCTGTTTTATTCTGGGACGATAATTTTAATCGACCATTTATTCTGGAACTTTCGATTTTTTGCTTCAGTGAGTTTAAGGTGCCCATTTAACATATTAATTACGGCATACGTATTTGAGCTTGGTATTTTAAACTGAAAAAATCTCTAAACTTTTAAAGCATTATGCGTCTTGAGTTTTATTCTTATCAATTAACCCATAATGACGTGCACTGTTTGTAGTCTTGTTTCATTTTCGTACACATAAGTCTAGTCTCGTTTTTATTTTACGCTCAGAAATATTTCGCTTATATAATGTTTCATTTTCGATAGCCACCACGCAGAAATTGAAACGAATTCTGACGAGTCTAAATTGCGCATTTCAGTTTTTTTTTTGCGATATCAAGTACTATTGTATCATCAGTGAACCAAGGTGGCACTTCTACAACATTGAAACAGAGTTATATAATTTTTACTGCTGTAACTTTGTATGATTTAACTAAACATTCCCTACGTATAATCACGTATCTGCAAACATGACATTTTACAGGAGAGCGTCTCAAAGATTCAAAACACAGTTGCAAATTAACGGCTGCATTTATCTATCTTCTTAAAAATTGGGACAGTTTAAATCTCATTTCTTATTTTATATTAAGTTTTACTGAAAAGTTTACAGTTTTTGAAATATTACAGATACGACATTGTACTTCGGATTTTAGGTAAAGAACTTTCTCAAAAGTGGCTAGTTACGTGTTTATACTTTACGAAAAAACGGTGAAGTAGTAGGTACTTTTCCAATGTTTTTTGATGCCTACCTATAGAACTGAGAGCGTAGACAACGAAAATGCAAAAGACTTGTTAGAAAACGTGATTATACGTAGGGAGTGTCGATATAATCATATCAATATTATGAATTTTTTCGTCTTCTAGTGAAATACTTTATGATTGTTAATAATAATTGAGACTTCGAGATGTGAAGTAAACCAAATGATAAAATGGTTTATCGAATGTTTTAGTTTCATGAACTCCTTACATTAATTTAAACTTTAGAGAATTTAACTTCTTACAGAATAAAATACTTGTACAGCCTGTATTTACTTGATATTTAATGACATGCAGAATATTAAAACGCACCCAACTTATTTTTTTAGAAAATGATTGTTGACTCACTTCAGTTCTCAATGGTTCAATTATCTGTAAATTATTTGTTGGTTATCGCACAGTGAAAGCAACGTGATAACTCGTATAATATGATATCGCTTCCATTCGATATTGTCAAAACGTTTAAAAAATATCCTAAGAATTCCAGCATTTCAATACTCAACGTTTTCACTTTTTGCCGTAAAAACACTAGTAGATTAAAAGCAATCACAATATAATATCCCGTCTTAGATTCCGTATTATTTATAGCACGACCATCTGACGTTGTAATAATATCGGGACGTTATTTGAAACTTCAATTTTGTTGGTGCCATCTTTAACTCGCGCGCCAACGTAAAATCTCGAAGATAAAAGTCGTTTTATTGGGATTTTTAAAGACCACTGGCTGAAGTCAGTTTATCTGCAGTAGACAGGGCCTGGAAAAAAGAACGTGTCTGCCCCTTTGCGAAATAGAATCTTCATACAATGTTGGTAATTTGAACTTTTAACAATTACCTGCCTGTCGATATTTTTCAAGAAAAAATGCTGACGCCATCTTTATACATCAAAATAAATTTTCTTATATGAATTTTATGACAAATAATTTTATTTTTACTCTCCTGTGAAATTGAGGAGCATAGGAACAATAATGACAGTGTCAATTTGTGCAAAAAATCTTCAAAGTTTTTGAAGTGATTTTAAATTATAAGCTAACTTTGTTTAAAATGTTATAGTGTTATTAATACGTAACATAAATAATAAATCATTATGCCAATAAAAGGTTTATATAGATTGTATAAATTATGTAAATTTTACATTTTCCCAGTAATTTCTTGGATTATTTGTAATCCAGAGGGAAAAAGATTCTGATGAACATGAAAAGTAAAAATTAGTTCAGTTACAATAAGTGCTTGTTAATTAATACTTCTTCTGTCTGATTTACTACCGTATAACAAAGAATATTTTTTTTCAAGTATTGTGTAAGGGGTGGGGAACGTTGGAAGACTGCATTGAGGAAACTTACTCATTATTATTTTGTAAATGAAATTTGGGTTCAGTCAAAAGAACGCTCTTGAGGTCGCAGGTTTCCCGACTCTGGTTCAGTGTCTTAAAAAGCAATTTCGCATATTTATATTCGTCTGTAGAGCGTATTCAAAATTGTCGGTTCTGAAGTTATAGGTCTGGTTTTCAACTTGTAATTTTTTTTTTGCGTTAAAAACTTTTAAAAAAATGATGCCGTTATGATAGCGACGACATTTTCCTTTTCGTCAAACAGCGGTGCTGCAAACACGTAACACGCAAAGGAAACTGTTACATATATATTTTTTTACAGCCACGGTCGAAGATTTTTAATGCAACCGAAAATAATACGAAACCGATAAACTCGAGTGGGAGGGGGGCGCAGAAATAAGGCCAACAAACATACGCGGCCGACTGGAATCGTAAAATACTTTTTTATTACCCGACTCAGAGCGCCACGCTGCCCCAGCCTCCCCTATTCTGTCCCCTTTGTATACGGTACGATTCACCCCAGCCTCCTCTGAGCTGACCGTTGCTAAAACGTTTTGGACAAACATGATACTTGAGGCGAGTATAATCTTATGTTGTAAAATCGGTCTGTGTTCCAGTGGAGATTGCTCAATTTGTTTCTCAGTCGCAATATAATATCAAAATAAGCAAATTCTCTACATATTTTTAATTGAGTATGGATAAGTTTGATTCTGCACAAAAATAAAAACGGACTTTCGATTTGATTTCGTTTTTCATGTATTTTTGACATACTTTTTTTTTGTTTTTGTTTCGGATTTGCACTAGCGATAAATGATGAGAACTCTTGCTACTCTTCTTAGTGGAAACAGGAAACTGATGTGCTTACAACTAGTCCTCTTAATTTTATATTATGTCATTATTATAATTACTTAAATGTGTCCAGCTTAATACTTTTCAGCTTGGAGCCGACACGGTTACGATGTTATTATTTTTAAATGAATCGTTTTAAATTAATCAAAAGATGTCATAGAAACAACAGCTTTTCCTTCACCCTTAAGAAAGTAATGTTTGTTTTTTTTGTATTTTTTTTTATCCTCGGTTCGACCCTGTGATTGAAATAATATACACGTTTTACGATGTCTGAGTATTGAAATAACTTGCGACATATTCAGTATTCAAAAACAATCAAAATTAATCTGATTGTCCGTGTGGACATAAACCATGGACAAGTTCGCTCTCGGATATCGCTTTTATTCTCTATGACCTGATGTTCTGGTCATTGTCTCTGGGCATTTTTTGTGCTGCAAGAATTTAACGACTCGTAGATTCGCCTGGCCCATAATATTTTCTTTAGCTCGCTTCTTGCCTCGCAAACAATAAGACGTTTCCATCAAGTACCCTCGCTCGCCTGTCTCATCTCGACCTTATTTTTTTCTTAACCCGTTGCGACCTAACCCGGTATTTAAATTACAAAAATGAAAAATAAATATAAATCAAACATTACCGAACAAAATGTCTCATTATTTCTAATTAATTTA
The DNA here is from genome assembly GCA_022494535.1 of Himalopsyche phryganea. Taxonomy (NCBI): domain Eukaryota; kingdom Metazoa; phylum Arthropoda; class Insecta; order Trichoptera; family Rhyacophilidae; genus Himalopsyche; species Himalopsyche phryganea. The sequence goes on from JAGVSL010000071.1 coordinate 708,995, forward strand.
GTTGATATCAACATCCATATTGGTATAATATGGTAATTTTCTTTGAAGACATTATATGAGGACGTTGAAAGCAAAGACGTCACTGTCCATAAAAAGTCGAAAATGACTTTATATGAATGCACAAATATTCTCATATTCTTGTGTATCTCAAGCAGTAATCTAGTGCAGATTTCTTAACAAATTTTTATACAAGATCTGTTTGGTACACAATTGCTCAGTCTTTCCTCTTGAAAGAGAGTAGGGATAGAAGGATAGAGCTAGAAAAGGTCTAGTGGTTCGCTAATAGCTCTCGCTACACCTCGTTTTTAGGATCGGATGTGTGGAAGGGAATTTTAAACATCACAAACAACCATGCCTTCTAACAGAAATACATAACTCGATTGAAAAATCAATTTATGAAACTGTCCGTACTGGGAATCGAATCTGTGAGTTGTATCATGTTTGAATCACTGTAGTGAAAATGCTTACACGGTGAGCGGGACCGGTCTTGACCATAATATATAAGAAAAAAATCACTGAAAAATGTGTTCTATTTTTAAATTAATATCAGATTTTTTTAGATGGAATCAGCTCTTGACGCAATAATTATTACAGTGATAACCGTAGTTGTTTTAAAAAAGAATGCGTTTTTTCGCGCCGTATATAAGAGACGCGGCGCTCAAAGTGTTGTCGAAATCCCAACTGACGCAACCGATCGTGGCAATCGTCCGATGGCCATATGGAAAATGCCAAGTTTAATATTATTTCAGAATCTGCAGAAACAATTTTAAACGACCGGCCCGCAAATAGGGCAAGAGAAACGGCTTTCATTTCCAATAATGTAACTACTCGCTTAACTACTGGCCAATAAACTAACTAAGCAATTCATTTTCACGTCCTGCGAAATTAATTATTGCCTCATTCGATACGTTTTACTTGCGCGATGCGTTTTAAAGTAATCGAACACTGTTATAAATAAAAAACAGTTTCGAAACCAATGGTATTATATAATTTATTGAAAATCGTGAGAACGATCGAGGAACTTTTTTCTTTAGGCAGATGAGATGAAGGTAGTTGGTTGGTATAGCTTGTCAAATATTTCTGAATATTTAAAAAAACTTATTCATACAAATTCTGAAATTTGTATCGATTACGTTGCTGTTTAGTCGGTAGAACCCCATTATAATAAATTAAATATAGGTACGTGGTGGAGTTGTCAACGTCGTTGGATACGGTTATGAATATCTCAGGCTCTAGTCCACCATAAACCGATTTTTCAAATCGATTTATCCATTTCTGTTCGTAGGCATGGATGTTTGTTTTGTCTAAAATTCCTTTCCACATATCCTATCCTAAAAACGGGGCGTAGCGAAAGCGAATAGCTCAACACTTACTGTCCTAGCCATATTCTTCTATCTTTACTCTCTTCGAAAAAGAGAGGTTGATCGACTGAGTAATAAGCAGTTCTCGTATAAAACTTCTGTTAGGAGTCCATATGCTCTACATTGGAAGCGGACATGGTAAAAAAAAAAAATTCGTCGTACATGTATACCTTGTTAATTTCATCACATCATTATTTCAAACTATATCCACCATTAGAAATCGGGCACACAATTATATCGTCGCTGTTCTGGAAGAAACCCTAAATCGAAAAAATGACACATTGAGCAAGTTATACCAAAATGTTCCATATTTCGAACTCTACCGTATAGAATAACACACTTTTTTAATAAATTATACTTTTACTTAAAAAGAGTTTTGTACAAAAAAAATGTGTATAGTATTTCAAACATTTGAAAAACTTTAAAAAGGCCAATTACTCAAAACTAGTATTTTTCAGTTAGTGTCTTCTTCTAGAACGACGATAATATATTCATCAAAGTTCTGACGTGTATAGTGAAGCAAAAATAGCTATCGACCAATTCTAATAATTCTTATAGCCGGTTATAAGTCATTCGTCAGATCTCGCCTATTCGATAAGAAGTGGAGATATTGTTTTATGAGGATATATGAGGTTTTGGAAAACGGAACATGTAAAAACTTGTAACGAAATTATTGTAGTTTTATTTGTCTTATTTGAATTTATAAAAAAAAATGCAGGCAGATTGTCTCGGAAATGTAGGGTGACCGTCATTCTCCATGCACAGCGAACGAATATTGATACACTTGATGAAATTAAATTACGCTTGCGTTTCAACAAATATTTCCCAACGTAATATTACAATACGCTATCGCAACAGACTCGAGTTCAGCGAATTAATAATATTACAACTTATAATTGATTGCGAATATTACCGTAGTACGTAGTTTATTAAATAGACTGTGACCATGGCTATTTTCGCTATTATTGGTACATTATTTAGCAACACTTATTATTGCTCTTCATTCACAAGTTACTCTGATATTTTTTTACACAAAAAATAAATTGTGAACAAGTGAATTGATTGAAAATATTTTTTGCGTCCAAATAAAGCTCAAATGTTTTTTCGCCACCATGTCCGCTTCTACGGATGTCGCTTTGTCGGCGTCCGTGGCGCAGATGGTAGCGTCGTAGGCTTATGGTTACGGATGTCTCGGGTTCAATACCCGGTGCGGACGGTTTTCATAAATTCATCTATCAATCGATTTATGGATTTCTGTTCGTAGTCTGAGGGCTTGTCATGCCTAAAAACTCCCTTCCACCCATCCAATCCTCATGGGGCGTAGTGAGACCAATTAGCTAACTACTAGTCCTGTCCTAGCCCTATCCTTCTATCCCTACTCTCTTCGAAAAAATGAGAGGTTGAGCAACTGAGTAACAATCATTTTTCATAGAAAAATTCTCTTGACATACCTTCATTAGGAGACTATATGCTCCATGTCGGGAGCGGACATGGAAAAAATGTCCTTTTCTAATGTGGAGTATATGGACTCTTAATGAAGCTTACCTCAAACAAGTTTACTAAGTTACTAAATTGCTCATCATTTCTTTCAATTCTTTACAAGATATTTACCAACTTTCAATTCGAGTTCATCCTGTATTTAAAAACAGAAACGAATATAATAGGAATTAATTATTAAAATTGAATTGTTCAAATTTCGTACATTTGAACAATTCAAATCATTCTTTGAAGATATCGAAAGATGAAACCCTGGGTCGTTAGTGACAGAACGTAAAAATATGAACCATTAAAATATGTTACAGTCGATCTATCATATTTGCCTTAAATGTAAATATGGTAAATTTCGTTGAATACCTGGTATGTTATTCCATGTTCCAAAAAAACCCTTCAATTGAAATATTTTTCCGTTTGAAATTTTGCGGTTAGTGCCGGTCCGTTTCGAAAGAGTTAAAAGCAGCTTAACGTAACAAGTAACTCGTTATAATTATGTTGTGATGTTTCCTAAGCTTTCTGCGAGGTTTTAGGACAGCATTGGTGGTTCGGCTCATTCAGGATCCCTGGCACAATTAAAATTCAACAATGGAAACTTTTATTTAGGTGTTATTTGGGTAGATTTAAATTAATCAAAATGAATATTATTATATCACATGTAATTATTGTTCTGCGATAAAAGTATCTTTCTACATTACATCAAACCATTCTTTAAATATAGGAATCGTTGATTTTGTATTTGCATTACTATTTAGAAATCAAAAGCACTTAACAACATCTTTACTTCAGTTTGTTTGTTTTTTTTTAAATTCTACCATTATAATATTTTCTTAGTGCAAAAAAGAATAGTTCTGTTATTTTTTTAGTCAAATGGAAATACAAAAGAATTTAGAATTGATGTGTTTTTGTTTGTTTTGTTTCTTAAGAAATGTATATTGTCTTTAAAACAACAATACCCTTTACTGCCTATTAGAACGTTTAGAATCCTAAAGGAGTATTTTAACATTCTTCATTTTTTTGGCAGCAGGCGAAAGTAGAAGATGGAGTGTTTATAAACATTAAGTTATCTTCATAATGAAAATAGAAAGACATTTAATTGAACATCACTTTGTTATGATTTTGTGTTCATTTTTTTTTTTAAATAAAACACAATTCATTTGTACTACTTCCACATATTTATAATGATCAGGACCGGTTTCGCTCATTACGAGCATTATCAACTGATAAAAATACAAACAAAACAGGCTTATTTATATAAAATTGAGTGTAAAAATGAAGATACATAAAACTGATGGTTCATGAACTAAGACAAGAAAATACTGACTTAGTTGTTAGATCTTAGTTCATGAACCATCAGTTTTATATACCTTCCTTTTTTACACTCAATTTTATATAAATAAGCCTGTTATGTTTGTTTTTTTACCAGTTGATAATGCTCGTGATGAGCAATAATTCTATTTGTTGATCAGTTTGTTAACTAAACAGTCAGTATAAACTATACCTTACCAATCCAAAAAACTGGCATGATATGGCCACCACACGGTTCGTCTAAGATTCTCTGTCTCTCGCCATTCCCAATAGCTTCCTCCCAGGTCATCCCAGCGTCCTGTAGCTCCGTCGAGTACATCCATGAATGATTATCAGCGGCCTAATATGGCGATGGAATCAATCCGTTATGTGTATGCAGCCGCTGTTTCACGGCCGCCTTCCAAAACTCAATATTGATCGAGAAAAGAAACGAATTTTCTCATCATATTTTGGCCCGATGCAGAGCTACACGGGACCGATCTTTTAACAACGCAAGAAAAGAAACGATAGAAAGAGAAGAAAAAGAAAAATTACTTTTTCAGCCACTTAGTTTAAGCGATATTAAGTATCCTGTGTATCCGTATACTGAGAATCCGCCGTAGCGCTAGAGTTTGCCAGGTTCAGGCTCTCCTAGAGCATCCACAGCACATGTCCAAGTCAGGTTCATCGTTGCTTTTTTATTTTGCTCGTAATAAGGGGCTGGTCCGTCCGCTCTCTTACCTCCGTACATCTAGTATTCGCCGCAAGTATCTGTTTTAGAAGCCAGTGCACTGTCACTTTGTGCTTGAGTCAGGTGCCATGATTCTGAACCGTAAAGCAGCACTGTGAGATTGCATGCAGGAAAAATTATTACTGATCACACAAGCGCAATATAAACGCATACATTCACCTAGTAACCCATTTTTTTAATATTTTTAAAAGCCAACTCCTTTCGATTAGTAAAGTTTTAAATATATTATAGGTAGGTAATAATCAACGAAGAGACCAATCAGATGGGTAAACATTTGTGTTTATGGTATCGATAAACTTCGACCATCCAATCAAAGTTTCCCGCGCCAAAATGACCGCCGTCTCAGCTTCCGGTCGCCCGTGGCGCCGCATCATCCTCAGCGGATACTTATCGAACCTGCATTACATCACGTCTAACGTATAGATATAGGGGTAAGAGGACATGACTTCAGATCGGGTCGGTCAAATGCTGCGCTCACTTTCGCCCTGAACTTAGTTTTAACATGCTTGTTAAACTGTTAACAATATATTGATTGGATTGGCATTTACTTGGCATTACTATATTATAATAGAATAAAATATGTGAGTATTTAGTTCTACAAAATTTGTAAACTAAATAATTTTATCCTTATATCCTATATTTTACCTATATGTATTTGTAAACAATATGCCAAAATAATAACGAAGTAATTTCGATTTTACTAACAATGACTCCAATTTTAATCCAATCCCCTGATCTCAATCAATTTTGTTTGAAGACATTATATGAGGGCGTTAAAAGTCACACAAAAAGTGGCAAAAACGTCACAAAAAGTCTAAAATTACATGTGTATGCGCAAATATTCTCCATATTGTATATGTATAAAACTTAAACGATCAATTGCAATTTCCATAGAAAGTAACTATCGAAATTACTTAGTTATGTAATTTCGATCTTACTACGAATGACTATAATCCAATCCTCCGGTCTCAATTGATTATGTTTTAGGTAGGAATAACGAGTTGTTAGCCATTCTCTTTGTACCGCATTTTCCGTAAGTAAATAAATAATGAATACAAATAAATGACACATGCTATTGGATACATATTCTTGAAATATCCGAAGATTCTTTTTTTTTGTTACTATTTTCTCCTTGTATGGACTGGTTACTAAACAATTGCTTCATTGATTCCTATGACAAAATCACACACGCGGATACAAATTCGTTTAGTTATTGAAAATTCACATTAATCAAATATTACATACAGTAATGGATATTACAGGTACCCTACTTCAGTGAGATGTTTTGGCCAACGAGGTTAAATAAATATTTTCAATAAACAGAAATTTAAATTGAATATTTTGAGGGTCTTTCGAGCCAAGCTAGTAGAACAGAATAACTTCACCGTATTTTGAAATTAGTTTTCATTAATAGTTCGATGATATTTTGGCATGTGGTTTCCAATGTTCCTTCTCTCCACCAACTTCGGCGTTTGCTTATGAAAACACTTATTTTAAGTTTCCAGTGTTTCACAAATATTTCTTAGTTAAAATCGTTACCTCTGTGTTTGCCATACTGTGGCCCGAAGTATACACAATATTCAAGTGGACAGTTTCTTGCCCTTCTTCACTCAATATTACTTTCCCATCCCTGTAATTTTACATTGCAGTCAGTATTCAATGGTGCAGCAGCAAAAGTTAAGCATATATTCAGTTTTTCTTTTTTTTTTTTTAAACCGGTAGTGTCTTAGAAGCAACTGCCTACAGCTTTGAGTGTGCAGGTAATCGATTCGCTTTGCATACAAAATTCCGTATGACAACACAAGTTTCAATTATTAACCACAAGTCAACATAGCCCATCAGTCCAATGCACGGTTGAATCGTCTTGTGTAGCACTTCCCTTTTCCAGGACTTATTCCAAGAGTATTCAATGAATCTTTTTCTATGGACACAATTAAAACCCACCCTCTTTCTCGACGCTATTCTTTTCTCTTCTACACCCATCTCAAGAAATACGATGCTATTATATTGTATTTGCATAATTAAACGTTTTTGATATATTCCTTCGTTTTGAATATTAGTATCTTTTGTTTTGGTGGGATATCAAATATCACACATTTGTCCACGGATACTCAAATATTTTATTCACCTCCACCCTCTACCTTTTATATAATATTTCTGTGTGCGAAAGGAAATAGTGTTATGTCCAAAATTAGTACTTTTCAGGAGAGCCAAAACAAGATTTCAATGTAAATGATATTTAATGAAAAATGTGATGTTTAAACATGAATTTGGTCGATTCAGCAGCATTGTTTCGCCTATTACTTTTTATATTACATATATGCATGTATATATTGTGGTTATTTTAGAATATTCAACTTGTTTTTCAATTTACTTTTCCTTTCGCTCACAGATTTGTACAATGTCTTTTAAAAATTTACATTTTAACTTAATAAACCATAGTAATGATGTAATATTGGTAAGAAAAAATGGGTGATAGATAATAAGTCAGCGACGCAGCATTATTATTATTTACTTGTGTCTTAGGAAGGTATCAGTAAATAGTACGAGTAACGTAACGGTAACGTAACGAGTACGAGTAACGTAACGAGTACGGTAACAGTAATTAGTACGAGTATGAAAATGTCATAATATCGTTGAAATTTTTCTGGAGTAAGTAGTTAACAACCAGTTCTCTCACTCCCTTCGTTTTTTTGAATAAGAAAGACTTATTAACTGTCCCAACTAAATATATCTGATACCCATTATCTATATACATAAAAAATGAATATTTGTTTGTTTGCCCTCTATGCGATCCTTTACCATTCATCCGATATCGATGAAACTTAGATGACTTGTTGTGCGCACACCCGTTAAGGTTTCTGAAGAAAAAAAATTAAATCTAAAATCTAAGAAAAGAATCAAATACATACGAACAGCAAGAGAAAAACCTTCTGATTTATTCGTGTACGCACCAGACAAAAAAACAAAAAATATTGTATTTCCAAAATCACTTCAATAAACAGAATTAAAACACAAACCCTTTCTTTCTTCGAGGGGCATTGCAACGCATGCCGGGTACTCACTAGGACACATTAAAAATACAAAGCCGGTATTTCTAAGAGTGTTACTAGTTAAAAAGAAGTTGTATTAATTGAGCATCATCACAGATTGACATTTTCTAGAATGTGTAATGCAGGACCGCATTTGGATAATATATAACTGCGAAGTTTTGTGTATTTTATAAAAGAAGCTTCGAAGATTTGTTATTTAAATAACAAATTACATTTTAAGCGAGACTTAATGCTTATTTAAATATCACGTCTTTTACAGATTTATGTTTTTTTTTCTATTAGAGATGGCGTAATCATGCGACAGAATATGCACGTTATTTTTTCGACTGCCATAGTGACGTAAATCTGAACCTTGAAACTATTATTATGTTGATTTCTCCCCGAGGATCTTTCTTTTCAAAGTCATCATCTTCTCTACTGCTGTTTTGCCTTCTGAATAAATCCTGGTACACGCTCAAATAGTCGGCTGTTTATTATACTGTAAGAAACTTACTGATTATGTTGCGAGTCCAAAATAACTCTCGAATACAATCAATGTGGTGTATATGGAATTCTAATTGAGCATATCAACAACATATTTTTAATTTAAAAAAAAAATGTCTTACAACATTTTCAATATTTGTAAGGGTTTTTTTTTCATAAAACAAATAATCATGTCCCTCTTACGAAGATGATGCCTTTTAGCTTACGTAGAAAAAAGTATGTATGTGCCTAGTACAATTTGACGAGATATCTCGTATCTGGCAGTTATCCGGTGAAAAATCTAGTTAACCTTTTACACAATTACAACAGGTGATTTTAAATATATTTTAAATGGTAAGTTAACACTGTTATTTTTAGTCAACTTGCTTAACTTCCTACTTGCCGTTGTCATTATTTTTTTAATATCTGTGTACTGCGAGGCTGGTCGTTGACAGCTGTGTGTAATTCAGATTCATTTTTATCGTACGAAATTGCTGGACACAACATTTTTTTTTAAACCTTTTTTCGTGCATAATTTTTGATTCCGCTTAACGGTCTAGCTATTTTTGTGTGTGTGTAATTTCCAAAAATAACACATCGATTTTCCATTAAATTCAATTGGGATAAAATAAAACACCGAAATCATAGTTGGGATTTTTATTTCACGGTATTTATTACCCTCGATAAGTTTTTATTAGAAATGCAATCAATTATTGATTTTTTTAAATAAATTTTACGCCTTCTTATTTTTGAGTTCAAATGTCAAGTTTTATATAAACTAACACCGTAGTGCGAATTAAACCGTTCATTATATCGACCACTAACCTGGAACATTTTCACGGGATTTTAAATTAATGGCTTTTACCAATTTCACATTGGAAAGGCATTATGTTTAAAAAATAAAACACAATTGTTTGTACTACTTCCACATTTTTATAAATGATCAGTAAAATCAATAAAAATATAATCATAACCGGGTTATTTGTATAAACGGAATATTAACAATTACAAGATATAGAAAACAGTTGGTTCATGAACTAAGACGAGAATTTACAGGTTAACAAACAGGACATAGTTAATTTTGTTTATTTATAATTTGATTGATTACTGGAACATCGATACGGGTTTTTTTTCCTCTTTGAATCATAACTCCCAAGCTAAAAATATTTTTTAATTATTTCTTATTTTAAACTGACGCGACCATTTCTTATTCTACGAGGACTGATTGTAAGCCATCATTCCACCCGGTTTTGTTGCGGCATTAATTACCACAAATAAATTCAACAAATTTTTCAATAAAAATTTACATGCACGCAAAAGCGTTGCTTAGGGTGTGAAGGTATTCATTTATCTACTGAGTAATAATGTAGAAAGGTATATTTTAGGATATCATACAGTTTCTGATGATAATGAATATTCAGGCAGTGTTTATTGAGCGTAACTAATTCCATGACCACGAAGTCGAATTTTCCGCGCGAGAAAAAATGACATCACTGTACGGTAAGCACTTCCATACATATTGCCTATAATTTCGTTTTGATTTATATTGCAGCACAAAAAAACGTATTCAAGAGTCGTTCTTCGAAATCCCTAATGTGTATTAAATTATACATCATTAGGCCGGATAAAGCAAGTCCAATATTTTTACTAAACATAATTATTAGTAAGTTTTTTATTTGTGCTCTTTCGCTTGCGCAATCTTTTGAAGATGGTAGGTAGATCGGGCTACAGCTAATCATCTATTCATAAGTAGTCCTTACCTATCATCATCATCCTCTTTTTTTTTTTAATATTTTCATAAAAAAATTCGCACCCAAAAATAACGATATAAGAAAGAATTAAAATATTGCTTTTCGCTTTCTCCACATCCTGTTTCTATAAAGATGAGTTTAAAAGAATGGAAGCGCTACATAAATACATAAATGATAATAATTGTTTTTAATCTATGCCCTTTCCCAATGTGGAGCATTTGGTCTTTTAATGGAGATATCTCAACAGAGAACTGCTTGTTACTCAGTTGCTCAACGTTTGTTTTCAAATAGAGTGATACGGTGGGACAGATAATATTGTAAAATAAATGTACGAATGCGTAAAAACGTTTACCACTCGGCTACAGAACCGGCTTCTTTTATTCCTATCAATTAAAACTAGGACCTGTAAGTCTCCTTCCAGTCTGTGCTCAATGGCGATCCTTCTAAACTAATTTTTTTAAAAAGATATTCGCTTGCAAAGTGGAGTATATCGTCGCTGTTCTGGAAGAAAACACTAAATCGAAAAAATGATATATCGACTTAGTTATACCAAAATGTTCCTTATTTCAAACTCTAACGTATGAAAGAGCACACTTATTTTTATAAATTATAATTTTACTAAAAAACAGCTTTGTACAAACAAGCAAAATGAAAAAGGTATAGAATTTCAAACATTTGACAAACTTCAAAGTCCAATTACTCAAAATTAGTATTTCACAGTCAGAACAACGACGATATAAACTCCGAATAGAGGTATCTAAACAGAAGTTTCTTTCTACGAGAATTTCTCGTTACACAGTTACTTAACCCCTCTTTTACTAAAACAAGAGGGATATAAGGATGGATGGGAGTGAATTCTGGACATCAAAAACATCCGTGCCCATAGAAATCCATAAATCGATTGAAAAGCCAATGTATGTAACTTTCCGTGCCGGGGTTGGAACTCGTGAGATCGGTAATCGAATCCAACGACATTGACCACTGACACGAGTTTCTAAGCTATTTTCACAATTATTTTGTTTTATAAATAAATATTTTCGTCAGCCATACTTTAGCTTCTATTCTGTTGGTTTCAATAGCACAATTAGTTCATTAAGATTTTATCACTGAAATAATATTGAATGTTTTCCCATCTTTGTATAATATACCGGTATTTTACAATTACGTAGGTATAAGGACCAACCTATACTTGTTTCTTCCATAATTCAAAGCATTTTTTAAATCATATTACGATTTATCCTACCTGGCATGTTCACTCCTTGCGCTCCAGATAGATACTTCAATTTTCGTTATTGGTTTTTATTGCTAATTTTGGTTTTCATTATTAAAACCATCTTACTGTTCATTTCAGAAAGAGACAATATTTGCAGAATCATGGTTATTATTTATGTTACAGTAACAATAGCGATCTGAGGTTTATCAGCTATTATGTCATGTTTCCCTGTTACATAATCACGCTCATATTAAAACAGAACCCATTTTAAACGTTTTTCTGTATGCAACATCGCTCTATAAAAAGATTTTGATTCAATTGTACCTGTCAATCAACTAAATTGAAACTCGTCTGTCTTATGCGAATTATTACTCAATCCACTTGATTTAGTGATCTTAATAAAACATAACCTCCAAATAATATATTGACTTTGTTCTGACCGTCATAAGGCACACATCCCGTACCACCACTGTGTTATGTTTGCCTGATACTTTTATCATGTTTAGTACCATTAATTTAAATAAAATAGTAATAAATTAGGATAATTTCTACAATATATATATTGACAGTTCTTTACGACAGGGCTCTTCAACTTTCTTCGGCCATCGGAACCTTTCTATTTTATTATATTATTCAAAGAAATCAAAATTTAGATAACGGTAATTATGGATATTTGTTTAGTTAACCTTCCCATATTCATGCTAAAAAAAATCTCCTTTGATCTCATGCAGTCACATTTGGTTACCGTGTGGGTTTTGTCATATAAACGCATTTATAAAGCAAAATGACAATTTCAAAAATTGAAGTATGGTTTTATGTAGTATTAAGTAATTATTGTACGTCAAATTTTTTGTGTAAAACCTGAAATATAAACTAAACTATGCAAAATTATCGAATGACGCAAGAATCGAAATTCTTCATAGCAGAACAAGTTAGAGACGTGTCTCGATGGCGTTTGAAACAAAACTGTTGCATACGGTACGGTCATGTATCTCGGATTGTTACCATACTTAATGCTACACTATAATTGAGGTTTTCAGGTTATGATTAATTATACAAAGAAGACGTAAACTATAATCTATTTTTATTTTTTTGTAGAACTATTTTATTTACAAAATGTTTAAAAGCCGAAGTAACTCATTGTTACACCATGAATATGGTAGGGTTTTAATGAAATTGTTGAATTTCGTCTCAGTAGTCTGTCTCATAAATGAAAAGGAGCCCTTCAACTGGATCCCAGGTTGAAGAACGCTGCTCTACCTTTTGAGCTTATTACTTGGTGTTTGTTAATCGATTTTGCTCGATATAAATCTTACGTATAGTGGTTTAATAGAATCGATCCTCTCATTTTTTAATGTATCGAACTTAATATTCAATCGATGCAATTAAAATTGTTTAGATAGGGTCGTTTCGCCAGTGCTCAGCCAGTAAGCTGAAAATAAAATAGTTAATATTGTACCAAGCATAAAGTAATAGAAGTTTACAAAAAAATGCCAATTGTCCCAGTTGTCGGCCCCCAAAATCCAATGGTCGGCCTTTCGTTTCCCAGTGTTCGGCCATCACTATGAAATTTCATGAATATCGCGAAATAATCTACTGATAGTAGACGGAATATAAAGTATATTTTGTTAGCGATCCCCATACAACATGAATTTGTCGAAACTAGCGAAGTAAAGATGTGCTTTTTTTTAATTGCGTATTACATCATATAGTGCATATATACATTGGCAAGTGGCAAGACTACCTACACGAATTAAAAAAATCAAATGTTTTAATCGAATTAAATGTTTTTTAAAATATATCCTCTATTATTTAAGTTTTAAACTCAAAAGACCGACTACTGGCGACGGCTGACTTAAGGAACAAGCACCTTAAGTAACAACTTCCAGCTGTAGATAATTATTACTAATTTTCGATGATTTCCTCATTTATTCTGCATTTATCAGCCTTAAGTAACACAACGTATTATGTATTTTCTATCAATAACGTAATGGTTTATTGATCAAGCTCTTCTTACTATTCGCATTATTTTTTTCTCATTGCAATTGTCATTGAATTCGAAACCGTTGACCTCTCGTTCACGTCTCGTATGTGTTGTATTATTTTATATATCATTTATTAACAATTTAGTTCAGATATTGGCCAACAATTTTGCGTAGCGATCACGTATTGTCAATAAATAATGTCTCTGAGGTGTTCACTATTCTTAGCTATATTCCAACCATTCAATTATGATTCAGTTTGTTGACAGGTCGCTTCCTTTACTAAACTGTCAATACCTGTAACGGCTTGTTTTGTATCTGAAGAATTTTTTTAGTTTCATTATTATTGCCGTTTCATATATAAATTGGACAATTTGGAATCACATAACGTTACCACTGGGAATCTCTCTCATTGGATAAAAACCATTGGCATTTGCGTCCTTTAATCATTAATATCTTATATTTATATAAATAGCCCGGACCGGGTTGTAGGCGTTACATTATTATCACATATTAAATGTAGGTATGAAATCTTATCATGACCTAAGCGTCCTCGGTATATATAAAATAAAATGCTGTGCAATGCACACACACACCTACCCTACAATACACATAGCTCCGACGTGAGGCAAACCCGAGGCAAACAAACAAAGTATAGAAACTGAAGAACAGCGGCGTTTGCGAATACGTCGTGAGTGACACCAGAGATGGACAGTGAGGCAAACTCCGAAAGCTGCAAAATCCCGCCATGATGCTGGTGCCGAAGCACACAGACAACATCGATCACAAAGAACTCCGGAAGCTGCACAATCCTTACGTGCCGCTAACGCGGAAACTCATCGAAGAGCTGAAGAAGCTCCACAATTCAGCATTTCAATTTTAATACCGTCATTTGTGACTGGCGTTCCACTAGTAATTTATAATGACTAATGCATTGAAATACGAATCATTATACACCGGTTCTGATTTATCTCGTCTCGTTCCATCACTCCAGAATACATATCTATATTCTTTCCAGAGTTCTTCAATCTTCTCCAGCTTACATGACAAGTTAAACCTCTAATCCTTTTCGATTTCTAGATATTTTTTTCGTTAACCTATTCACTACTGTACTTTCTTCATATCTTTTATTTGCTCCTTGTATCATATTTTAAGCGACGGAATTGCGGATGCGCATATCAGTTTTCCCTATGAATAATGTTTTCAGTATTTCAAGCTTAAGTATAACTCCACTTTCATGTATCAAGTCTTGAGCTCTATATATTTTTTTCTGATTTTTTAAGTCATTACTAAACCTGCTTACTACATATGAAATAAGGTATTACATTTATTTACCGACTTTAAAGTTTTTTCTGTATAATTTAAGATATCGAATGAGGGTGCTTGATGGAATTTCAATATCAAAATTGAATTGTTGAGATTTTGTGAATTTCCATGTATTTAGTCAATAACTACGCGGGTTTCGCCTATCGGCATCTTCAGGCATTCGAGCACACGAATGAACTAGAACTGTCAGTTACGAATGTCAGTTCGAGCTCATTCGTGTGCTTGAATGCCTGAAGATGGCAACAGGCGAAACTCGCTTCGTTAGTGACGAAATACATGGAAATGTACAAAATCTCAACAATTCAAATGTCTTCTATGTGTTTTGGCATTCATTTGTCATTATGCGTCTTACGTTTACCTTTAACCAACTCAATAATAAATCGAAAAATCTGACCTGTATTGAACCATATTTTTGATCATAACTATATTAATGATTCTACTCTTTAACTACTGAATCTTCAGCTAACTTATGTTGTAGATATTAACTTCGTGAACTGTATGGAAATAAACAATAAATCCAAAGAGTATTTGTACAAGTCTCACAAGAAAAGGTTTGACATGACTGTTCGGTACTCTTTCTCATTGGGAAAAATAATAAACAATGCACGAAAGAATTAAATTAAATATTTGAATCACGTCTGTCGTAGACGAAACCAAACATGTCAAAGAAATAATTTCGGCCATAGACAAAAGGGCCACGTGACCAGATGCTAACGACATAAAAAGAAGGCTTTATTGGATTGAAACTACGGTCACTGTTCATCAGCTGAAATTTTCTTGAACTCCCTTTGTATTCTACCATTATAGCGTTCCTAGGCCTAAAGTGCATGTATACTTCACCAGCACAAATTACAATGTTTATGAACTACTAGATGTAAGTTTCCCCTTAAAATCGCTCTTTAATATTATTCTATAATCTACTATACTACTCTCCTAAGCTAAAAAGTCATATCTCAAGAATGATTTTATAAATTTACAAGACGAACCACTTCGTAAATTCTGATTTTATATTTACGTCCATTATGCAATCGATTATTTTTGAGAATGGATCTCACGGAAATGTGACTTATCTGTTTAGTAAAAATGTCTCCTTAATAATGTTTCCAAGGAAAACAAATCTCGAATATGAAACATAACGAGATACGCCTTTTTGGCTTCTTTTGTCATACATTTAGTAGGCTGATATTACTCATTTCCGATTCCGATTGTGAGTGATAATATTTAGTTTGTTTCAGCAGTGAGCCTAAAATTAATAAAATACCAAATAAGATAGCAAAAGTAAATTACCATGAGCTGAAGACTCATTATTTTTATGTTGAGATAAGATGATGGAAACATCATCGACACTTTTGCCGCATTGAAGAATCGCTTGAAAAAGTACTACCAACATTTAAACGAGTTCATTAAACTGTGCAAACTGAATAAAAACAGATGCCCCGTGCAATTCGATTAATTATCAGTTGCATTTCGATAAATTACTTAAATTGAACGCTAATAATATTTGGCATACCAAAGCAAACATTTTTACATTACATTAAAAAAAATAGAACAACATGTTATACAATTGAATATCAATAAAAAATAATTATTTGTATTTTTAAAGTAGTATGCTTAGTATTGTGTTGTATTTAATGTAACACAATCAGCACGCAATTCATACCAATCGCCTTGTTAAGAACATATGCCATTGTTTACGCTAATGAGATAATATTGACTTCAATTATTAAATTAACATTTTTTAAAAATACTTATATGTGGCTAAACATAGGTATCAATTAAAAAAAATGTTTACATGCATACTTGGGCCTTGTAAATATTTTATTTAATAAAATTAATATAGTTTCAAATAAAATTAATATAGTTTCAAGCATGATATGAAATTTTACCTTCATTTTGTAGATAAAGCAGAAAACGGTATGAAAATTGACTTAACATGAAAACGAACAGCGAACGCAATCATGATATAAATGTCCGTAAATATGAGGAAATAAAAACAAAGAATAATCACCATTTAGCTCAAGAAATGGCTATCAACTAGTCCTCGTAAATCGTCTATTTAAAAAAAAAAAAAAAAAAAAACAGCCGATTTTGATTTTTTAAATCAAAAATAGTCAAAAATATTAGATACATTCAGAATTAAATGAAAATATTGCTAAATAGAGTTTCTTTCAGTTGAGAAAATAATGATTTTGGCATTAAAATACAAAACAGAAAATCTTTGCTATTTTTTTCTATACTATTGCTTATATATTATGTGGTAACAGATTATCCGAAAGATAGCAGGTAAATTTATGCTTATTTTATCCTATAAATATTCCTGCGAATTAATCCGTTAATTTTATTTGAATTGTTTCAAAGATTAAGTGCTTTATCGAAAAAGGTAAGACATGTTTGTAGTGCGGCGCCCACACGAAACGAAAAAATAAACTTGCGTTTGATATTCGTTTTTAAACTAAGTTTATTGACCTTCATATTATAATAAATATGTATCATGAACATTTTTTTCTCATAGTACGTGTGTTATAGACATAAAATAATTATTGGCGAGTTTTTTTCAATTTCATGTTTCTTTTTATAGTGAAACCGTGTGTAATTATATTAGTAATAATAAACTAAATAAAATCGAGCGTATACTGACAGGACGAATTAAATCAGTTTTTGATGGTTTCAAATGACAAAATGTATTCAATTTAACGCTCTGCGTAATACTGGTAAAACGCATGAAGTCGCAGGATATAATGACTTTGAAATAGAAGCGGTATTGTCATATTGTATTTTTTTATTTATTGTGGAAATCATGCCAGGACTATTACTTGTCGATATAAAATCTTATGATTTGTATGCCAATATGATTATTGTTTATAATGCACAAAATATCTTTTTAAATCACAAACAATTGTAGTTGGGAGACAGACTTTAAAAGCGATTAAGGTAAATGTCCGAGGAATTGACCTTTTTCAATAAAAGTGCCCAAAATATGAAACGTATACGCGGGATTGCTCTAAATTGTAGAGTTCAAACAAGTGACACCATCTTTTGTCGGATTGAGGAACTAATACATCACCATATATGTCATTCGGGTGTCATAGCGGCCATTTAAAAACAATGCCTTATGCAGTAAGCATTTTATTTTGAATTTATAGAGAATTGTTAAGGATATCAGTGAATGTAAGCATATCAAGAGTGGCCTTACGGAACACTGATGAAAGGTTGTCATGAAACCATCTGATTAGGCATGGTCAACTACTGACCCAAAAACATGGTTGTTAAAAATTGAACGCAATCTTTTTATAACAGACCTTTTTCAAATTTGTGTCTTATCATATTAATTTGAACATTTAAACCGTTATGTATACACTTGCTTTATCATCATTCGGTATAACGCTAATCGTTAATCGTTATTTTTATCAGCTAGACTTTTATTTTTATTTTTCTCTTCGATCAATTTCTTGAGTTTATAAGTTTGTTTTTCATATTTGCGTTGTATGATTTCGGAAACATTATATCTAATATCACGGTCTAATATATCAAATTCTACAGGATGAAGTTTGAAGTAGAAAAATAAAAGTCTAGCTGATAAATCTAATCTAGTTATAAATGAGGAAACACCTATAAAATTTTCTCAATAATACAAAGTTAATCGTTATGTTTTTTTGAATTTTTCTCTTAAACGGTTCACTACTGGTACGTTTACCTTATCTCAGAACTTGTTGTTATGACGTTATGTCTTCTGTCAGTGTACCCTCGATATTAGAATATGCCCCCCACTATTTATTTTCATATTCTCTTTAATTATTGAATACGATATTCTTTATTTTTTTTAAGATTAGTAACGCCAGAAAATATCGACCGCTGATTTCTGAATTTTTGTCAAGTATTTAAGAATTATACTTAATTTCAAAATACTCAATTGATAATCAACACACTTATGAGTAATGTGGAATACACCAACTCGCGGAAAGCGTCCCGACTTCTGAGCCTAGTATACTTTAACCTCGCGTACTTTATCTTTTACATTATTTATTCTCTATCTAACTCATCATCTTGATTGTATAATGCAATACGGTCTTAATAAACATGCAAAAAATAAATTTAAATAAGACTCAATCCAAAAAAGTAAAATATTTTTTATTAACACCATAAAATTGATTAATGATCTAATATTGATCCACGAATTGTTACGTAACGGATATAAAAAAATCTTCTATTGGCGTATCGGTTTTTTTTTAAATATATAAGACTGGCCGTCGTGGCTGATCGGATAACGTCTCGCTTTGCTGATCGGAAGGTCAAGTTTGGTGTGACGTCTTCATGGTTAGGTTCCATTATATTTAATGCTAAAAAGAAATCTGTTACACTTTTCGCGAAACAGAATTGTGACGTCAAAACGAAACATGACACAATCTGATATCGTTTTGCGTCATAATTTGTTTCGTGAAATACAAACATGGCTAGTATTTTTCAACACTGCTGTGGTCTGTTTGGTAAATCATCGCCTGCCATTTGAAAATAGTTGTACTGAAATACAAAATATTTATTACTGATTGAAATAAAATAGTCATGCTTTTTGGCGTAAAATTTTGCAATCTACGCTATGATTTGTTGAGATATTTTTGCAACATGCTTTTGTTTCTATTTTAAATGACAAGTAAAATAAAACGTATCGTCACGAACTTACAATTTCACATGTAATGTATAATATCAAGTCTGCCCGCTTACGTCTAAGAAATATACTCAAGACTTCTAATGAATACTTACCAAAAAGCCTGGTATTCAACAATTACTATGTATATTATCGTATCAAGCATTCCAGTAATATTATTCGTTTCCGACTGCATTCAACATAAATTGGCATCTGTGGTACAGTGGTAAGAGCTTTTACCAAGCGATCAGGTGGGTTCTTGTTCAAGTCCCAGCATGGTCAATATCAAATTTACAGTTTTTAAACCTAAATTTATGGTCTTGGACATGGTCTTGGAGTCACTTATGAAAATTCTTATGGAGTTTTATTCGTATTGAGGACTCAGACTACGAACAGAAATCCATAAATCGATTGAAAGATCAATTTATGAAAACCGTCCGCACCGGGAATTGAACCCGAGACATCCGTAACCGTAGCTAGCGATGCTACCAACTGCGCCACGGAGGCCGACTTAAGCTTAAAACCAATGTTAAATGATGTTTCCTTTCCAAAATGTGGTCAATTTATTTTTCTTGTTTACATCATTTGGCCGAGACCTGCTCTGTCGTCTTTAAAATTAGATCAAATCATTAACTCATTTTGGTATTTTTTGAGGGTTCCATCAATTGGTCAAAACACCATCGATATGTTGTCGAAGTTATCTAATTTTGTCTACATTTTTTTTTAAAACATTTACAGTGAAAACCGAAATCCCGGGATTGATATTTAGACAATCACGGGATCGGAAACCCTGATTCATACGAAAGAGCTTGAAAAATGATTGTAAAAATATCTCAAAACGTGATTTTTTCGACTGAACGTTTTTTTAACAACATCGGGGCGAAATCATTCATGTGCGAAAATGGCCAGGCTCGACTAAATGATCCATGCCGGTCGACTGACTTGTCCAGGAAATTAACGACATTTTTATCATGCGCTAGTGATGATGTTCTCGTACCGTTTTTGTCCAGCCCTGCAGTAATAATATGCTTGTTAAATTTTGATCAATTTTACTTACGTGACGATGCGATGACATTGTACTGCCGTTTTTGTGCGGCATTTTTTTAATAATAAAAACGAGCACGTGCATGAAATATGAAACGCGCATTAAAATTTGACGCCCGTATTATTTTGTTGGCGTGATTTTTGATTGAGCAAATTGAATATACATAAAGAACGCAATATGAAGCTTCGATTTTTTTTTAAACGAAACACAATTTGTTTTGTAATACTTCCACCAAAACACGTGGAAGTAGCACAAAACAAATTGTATCTTATTCACTTTTAAGGTTTTAACTGTCAATTATTGGTGGAAAGGTATTATATTAAAAATAAAACATAATTTGCTTGTATTTTATTTTGGTTTCGCTCGTCACGAGCATTGTCAACTGATGTTTGCGTATTATTTTTAAAATATAATGTCTTTCTACCAAGAATTGCAACTTAAAGGGTCGTTGTTTATATTTTATGATTTATATGATTGTTAAGATTTATGTTTTATAACTTGATAATGCTCGCGATGAAAGAAACAATTGTTGATTGTTATAAAAAAGTGTTTTTAAACAACTTTTGTTGAATTAATAGATAGATACCACAAAAATATTATCTGTTTTTTTTCACATGTTCTGAATTGTCAATATTCTGTTTTGTCACTTCATTATTCATGTAACATTGACGGTTAACACTATGTATAAAATTAAATTTATATACTACTTATATTATGTCGGCGTCCGTGGCGCAGTCGGTAGCGTCGCTGGCTACGGTTACGGATGTCTCGGGTTCAATTCCCGGTGCGGACAGTTTTCATAAATTGATCTTTCAATCGATTTATGGATTTCTGTTCGTAGTCCGAGTCCTCCCTCCCACCCATCCCATCCTCACGAGGCGTAGCGAGAGCGATTAGCTAATCACTAGTCCTGTCCTAGCCCTATCCTTATATCCCTACTGTCTTCGAAAAAAGAGAGGTTGAGCAACTGAGTAACATAACCTAAAACCTTTAAACATAACCTCCTGCACACTAGAGTGCGTGCAACCAAGTCTTGAGGAATTTCTCCTCGGACATTCCTGGCAAACATTTGAAACACGCATAACGTTGTTACGCTGCGAAATACACTCTGTAAGAGTGTGAAGCCGTAGTGGGTGGTGTTGGGTACAACGTTGAGTACCCTAGGGCATTAAAAAAACTGAGTAACAAGCAGTTCTCGTAGAAAAATTCTGTTAAGATACCTCCATTAGGAGACCATATGCTTCATATTGGTAGCGGACATGGAATAAAAAATAAATAAAAATATTATGTACCTAATTTGTACAACACACTGATACGCACACTCTCTCTTTATTACCCTATGCATCGTGCGCCAGCGCAGTGTTGTGATGTGTGCTACAGACAGACAGATTAATCAAGACAAATGATATATACTTACTTATTCCTTGTGTAAAACGAAACTTCTACTTTGGTTTCACCATACGTACAAAATCGTGTTTGGTTTTTTTTTCATTATTACTGTGACCAAATTCTGTCATAAAAACAACTTCTGAAATGAACTCATTTAAAGTGTTATCTATTTTTCAAAGCACTGTCTCTCCCAAGTGCAATTGTTTGTGGTTTAAAATTGATTTTTTGTATATTATAAAGAATCATCTTTTTGGCATACAAATCATACGATTTGTTATCGATGAGTTATAGTGATATCGTGCTTTCTGCCACAAATAAAAAAAATGCAATATGTTTCTATTTATAATATATTATATATTTCAAACACATTATATTTCATGACTTTATACGTTCTACCAGTACAAAGATCATTCATTTTCACATTTAAAACAGAAATTCACTAAACACTGACTCGATATTACAATCTCTTGGTAGATTTTTTCACCAAAGCTAGGAGTTATAGTTTTTTTACATGGTTATTAAATCATTAAAATAGTGAGCTGCTTGACCTAAGTGGGTGGGACCTGGAGATGTTGATTTTTCTTATAATATATTCATAAGTGCATATAATTAAGCCAATTAAATATATTGCTTTTAGAACAACATCTTTCATTTATTACTTTATGAACTATAAAGTTTTTATATGATATTTATATTGAAAACAAATGCACCTGTTCTAGTTTACTTAATAAAACTCGCTGCAACTTTATTGAAATCAGTTTTATATTGCACTATAAATAAACAGCCTGTATAAGCCAATTCGCACCGGGTGAGCGCTGCTTATTTAGAAATCATAAAATATTGCTAACACATTTCTTGTATATTGTATTCGCCTTTCATTAATTAACTGCATATAATACTGATAATTTAATGACCGGTAGAGTTTTCTGCAAGTTTAACGACCTTGGCTGACATTTAAAAGTAGTATTTTTTAAATTTATTTAAAATTTATTGTCTCCTTCCTGTTAAATGAATTATTTGTGATTATTTTACCCACATCGTTTCCTAATTAATTGCAGCCATAATAATATATTACACATATGTATTTATTACACAGGATTCTTCAATTGTATCTGTTTTTGTAAAATTTATTTATCAATAAATCAGCACCGCAGGCAATGTTTATAATTCAAGTTGTTTCACAAAACCCCGCTAAGGCAGGTATTTAATAAACATGACTTAACTCCTTTTTGCTGATGCTAGAAGTTAACTTGATATGTTAGTACAAAGTACATCAGAAGATGATACGTTGCGGTCGTTTTGACAGATATAGACTAGTGATGTTCACCCGATTAACGATTACCCATGTTCGAGTACGTACGACAAATATGCATACGAAAAAGATAAGTTTTTGCACTTACTGTAAATATTACCATGAATTAATTTTCATAGTGTCTGTTTTAAAATCAAGATTTCTTAAACATAACTGAATGTTTTGTGAAATAATGGTTTATTTTATTATGCTGGGCATTTGAATACTCGAATCCCTGGACACTGATTACTGAAAGTATCGAGAAATTTGACATCCCTAGTCGGTACTCGTAATCTTTACTGTCACTTGAAAGGTGACAGGCTAGATGTCATTAGGCGTCATTAGCGAACGTTGCTTGACATTGCCGACATTTCACCGAAACTAAACTAGGTTCCGCAGCCAAACACCTCTAGTAGAGAAATATTTAGCGAATTTTGAAAATGAATTTAATTTTGATAGTTAATGTCTTGTGTAGTAAGTAAGATAGATGCCGAAGTAATTATTATCAGTCGAACTTTATATTAATGTTTTAATTGTGAAATATTTATTACTACATAATATGTAATCAACATTTTATTTATATTTAATGATTTCATGTTACTGTGTTTTTTTTTACGTGGTAACACACCCTTTTTGTAAGCTCATGCCCTATACGTCTAAGTCACGTTTGCTAAAAGGATTCATATTTAAATTTGGCAATAAACGTTATAATAATAAATGTGAATAATTAATCCATTTCAACGATTAATAATAAGCTGTCTGACACCGAGAATAAAATAAAAACATAATTTATAAACGGGCTGTCCATCCATGTTTTTTTAAAGTATTTAGATCTTCTACGAAATTTGTTATTTTAGTGCACGCTATTTTGTATGGAAGGGCACAAGACTATTAAAGCGTTATCAACACTGGATTCAAATCATTCAATATTTAGTGTTTATTAATATACTTGGTACTACGCCAGGGTTGACGAACCGCAGCCACATGCGGTCTATTGACTGAGTAAACAAAAATAAATGAATTTAACTGTTTTCTTTCATTTACAAAATAATTCACATACATTTTTATGTAAATATGTTCCTCAAATGCGGCCTTCCGACAGGACAGGTCAAACCATCGAATGGCTTACGTAGTGTCCTTAATAAAATCAGCATTGCTTATTACCTAAACTATCGATTCAAGTATATATCTTTTAATAATTCATTATTGACCCCTGATAATCTAAATAATTGTCATAAATATATATATCAAACTCGTCTGTTCATAGTGTAAATTGAATCGCTTGTAAAGTGTTACTCTCAATTCTTGGTGGAAAAGTATTTTATTTTAAAAATGGAAAACATTTTGTTTTTTACTAATTTTATATTTTTATAATGATCAGGACCGGTTACGCTCATCGTTACCATTATAAAAATCTTTTAACAAACAAATTGTGTTATATTTAAAAAATATATGAATTTATACATATTTTTTATTACTAAAACTATTGCCCGAAAATGTTCATATAAATTCATATAATTTTTTCATTGAATTTGTCGATTTCTGTATAACACTACATAGATAAATACAATCTTATGCATAGTAGCCCAGACGGCTCTGTAGACGTTTTATTATTATCACATATCACATGTAGGTATGAAATTTTCTCGTGACATAAGCGTTGCCATGCACACACAGTTCTGACGTACTAGCTACTTTAGACATTCAGTATATCAATACCGTCATCTATGACGACTTCGGTTATATTAAATATCACCCTATTCTTCAGTGTTGTCACAAGCGTATTCTGCAGTAATGACGTTTGCCAAATTCATGTCAATATTACTTTATCATCAACTCTTATTACATGCATTATTTTGTTTCTCGCAGTAAATTGTCCAAACTGATCACAATAATTAATATGCCCTGAGCAATGTCGGTCATTAAATCGGCCTCAAAAACTAGTTTTCGACACAATTTAATTGAGATTTCATATCATATTTCAGTCCATTGTTTTTAACGGCAGAACTCATTATCATTGTCTCAGTTAAGACTGTGATTTTTACGATTTATGAATGGTGTCATAGAAAATCACTGCGATATTTATGGAGTATAATTGACACTTTGATATAACTTAAAATCACATTTAAACCGCAATTGTATTTGTCACACTTGTCAAAATAGTTCGCGCTTTCCGCTAAATCTTTAAAATCATTTTTGAGCCATCTCTAGGGCATCCAATCCCGGACCCATTTTTCGATCCCGGGATTTCGGGATTCATAATTTCTCATTCCCGGGATTGGTTATAAAGTATAATTTCTTGTATTAAATTGTACATTTAAAATTTAATTTTTGTCCATTATCGCTTCAATTGGAGTGAATATGTGTTTATATTCATTCCAATTGATTTTTTTTAGGTATGAGAATGGTTTTTTTGTTAATTTAAAATCAGACAGTAAAAAAAAAAAAAGAAAAATATTTTTAAAAAGATAGTTTTCTAAATAATTTTATATTTTATTTTATTTATTGCATTTATAGTAGGTTTTACCCAATGGTATCCAAAAGTAGAACTTTTCCTTCAATTTGGCTTTAAAATATTGTCTTCCATTCATTTAAGAAGCTGTCCTAATTTGTCCTCCATTTCAAATAAGTTAAGAACGGCTGTTACGAAATATGAGAAGGAGGGAGAGTACAATAAATTTTTATAAATTTCTTAGGTATTATAAAAAAACTATGTGCATGCACAAACCCAGGTATACGTTGTAGTTTTAATTTTATATATGAATTATTTTTAAGCATTTACAGTGATTCCCGCAATCCCGGGATTGTCTGAATATCAATCCCGGGATTCCGGGATTGAATAATTGACCGGGATCCCGGGATTGGAAACCCTAGCCACCTCCGATGTCATAATAAACTACAATAGTACGAGCAAAAAAGTCATTTGGATTTAAATTTGTTATATATATGATGGGCTGAGTGTACATTAAAAAATTTGTATAAATTCGATATTTAAATTCCATCAAGCACCCTCAGTCAATGTCTTAAATTATATCAAAGTATTTTGTTCTACAAAATTTTATTAGATAGTTGATATCTATTTTGGCTTAACGCCATCGTCAGAACTATACTTAAACTTATTTTAGCTTTGCTATATATACTGTTTGGAAGAGATAGATAATATTATGTCATCTTCACGTATTCAAATATCATGATATTTATTTAAAATTCAATTATTGAATTATTGAAAGTCGCAGAGGCTCTGCAAAAAATGTAAAAAATTTATGCATCTATTAGAATACCTTATACCGGAAATAAATGTGATGTAATTATTATTATTTTCTGGTACCAATAGTATAAGTATGTTAATTAAATAAATATTTTTATGGTCCTAGAAATACAAGTCCATTAATTATTTATTTAATGAAATTGTGTTATATATCTAAAAACTACTGATAAGAACAGTAAAAATAAAAACCTTATGGAAGGTATAATCATTACTGCTGAAAAAAAATATTTTCTCTCTTTAAAAATACTTGTCTTTTTGGACTTATAAGTACACTCATAAACCCGCCCATCATAGATATTATATAAGTTTATAGTCCCCTCTCCTAAATATTTCTTATTACTCAAATAGAATTATTAGCAAACAAACATTCCTCGCGATTTTATTTATGAAGTAATTTCATGATCATTTTGTAAAACATATATGTACTTTATACTTGCAGATGATCCGTTAAGTAAATATTTTTATCATATCGATGGCCTAGTACCATAGTTCTACATCTATAAATTGGTAGTTTTGAGATACGGCCGATCAAAGTTTTTACTCATCTAAACTGACTCGTAAAAAGTGATTATTATTTGATTATAGTTTTATTATTAAAGGTTATTTCTTTATGGAACGCCACGATTCACAAAAATATATTTCCACAATACGATATTTCGATATGTATGTATTTATATCAAACTGAGAAATTATTTAATTTTGCTGATTTCCGTATCGAAACATATGCCCTTTGAGAGAAAACCTGTACATTTTACAAGCTGTACTTTTGTGAAACTGTAGAAGAACGGTGTTCGAATATATTTGCTAACTTAACTCAAAACATCAAATTTTTAACTTATCGTCCTATACAACTGGGCCATCGATATGATAATTTTCAGGTCGTTACATTGGTTATGAATATGGTTAATACTGAATCCAAAATTCGGTGAAGTATTAATGATAGATATTCGTATAAACGAATAGAAAAACAAATTCAATCAAATTGAATCAAAAGTTAGACTAGTCGATTTATATTCAACGTTTTTTTAATACTCTTCGTTAATATCGATAGTTTTTCTATTTAATAAATAAGTTATAGATAGATTAATGTAATATTAAACAACTTTATTGACCCAGAAACAGGACACTATCTGTAATAATGGAAAAATACACTATTATTTATCACAATATGCATGTTGATTTGCCATATCAGTTTCCCTTATCGTCACGTTTTATAAGTGTGTGATAATAGGGTTTATATTTTATTTATATGTGTTGGAAATAGATAAATAATTAATACATGCACATGACTTCCAATAAAATATTTTTCAAAGACGTGCAATAACGCCTAACTTCAAAACGAACTATCTCCACGTATCACGTAGTTGAGACGGTATTGTATTATATCACGTTGGATATGGTTGAATTAAATATTTTTTTACCTTTGTTTCAGTAACTTAATTTTATATTAAATTCCCTGTTTATCTATACTTAAATTTAATAAACTTTGTAAGAATGTATTTGAAATGTTGGTTTAGAGGTATTGTATGCGTAGTGTTTTCTTCAACATTGCGAGAACGCTCAGACTGCTTGTCTATGAGTTTTGATGAACATAATATCAATTAATTGTGATTTGTTTAGAAACTATACTACCGCAGTTCAAATAATTTAGCTAGCATATTTCATGTTTTGTTTTTCAAAACGTTAACATTAATATCCAATTAATTAATACAATACACAATGCTCTATGGAATTTCGATATGACGTGTATTATAGGTAAGTACCCTGGTTTCTTCTAATGACATTTTTAATGTGTGCATTTCAGTACACGGATGAACTCTACCTAAAGACATCAAATAATTTAAATCGCTTACATAAATAAAAACCTATGGATACCTTACGAAGACGGGCTAATAGCGATATCCTCAACTGCCATTTTTGAAGGGTAGTGGTTTCTATTTAGATTTGATAGAGGGTTGTCTAATGGAGGTATCTCCACAGAAGTTTTTTTTACGAGAACTGCTTGTTACTCTACCTCTCTTTCTCGAAGAGAGTATGGATAGACTTATAGAGCAAGGGCAGAACTACTGGTTAGCTATACGCACTCGCTATGCCCCGTTTTTTTAGGATCGGATGGATGGGAAAAAAATCCATAAATCGATTGAAAAATCAATTTATGAAACTGTCTGCACTGGAACTTGAACCCGATTCATCCGTAACCGTAGCCATCGGCGTAAGTCACTGCATCACGGAGCCGACTGTACAAATACAACCATAATTTATAAAAAAAATCGATTGCGGGGTTCGAACCACCAAACAAGTGGATGGCCGATAACCAGTCGGCTACATCGTATATTTAGGGTATAAATATATATGATAATTCAACATTTTGATTGATTTTACTATCCGATAAAAGATTTACCGTAAACAATATAAAATTTATTAATACCAAACGTTTCAGTCCAGGCTGCAGATATTGAAAAATTGGGCTATATCGCGTTGGGGAAATTCGAGCTGTATCCGAATGGCACACAGCATCAATATCGTGCGGAATAGAAAATCCAAATTCAATAAAATACTTATTTGCCGTCGATACATATCCGCCCCCGGGCTAGTTTGCCACGTCTCCCCGATCCGGCCCTGTTTGTTGTTTGATCTTGAAATCGCAGCAATGGCTTACAGCCAAAAACTGTCGAAGAAAAGCAAAGCGATCGACAGGGTGTCAAAGAAATCTAATCATACGATAAAGTAAATATTAATGGAATATTTTTTATATAAATATGGACACATTATTATTACAGACTGTATTAAATTTATTTTTACAAATTAAGAGAAAGATGTTTTTAATACATAACATATCGACTTTACAAAAGCAAAAGGACGTAACCCACACCCAAAAATATTATGTATAACTCGCACAAAACGGATTAATACACTATATTTATATATAATATATCGACTATAGAAAGACAAACGGACGTAGCCCTCAGTTTTCTTACAATAATCACAATGTACATAATTTAACACACGTTTTGTGTGAGCTATACACGTTTCTTTTTTGTGTGTGATTTACGTCCTTTTGTCTTTTCAAGGTCGACATAATATTGGCCAAGCTTATTTTTTACGTAATGCTATAGGAATCATCAAAACATTGAACTCTATTTTTTTACATTTATTATCTCAATTTACACGATGTACGATAGAATATATTATAAAAATAATTGAATATTTGTTTGACTGTCAATTAGTCTTAGTATACTATCATATAATATAATACAAAGATTGCATATTTATTATGTTATACTCTGTGAAACTTCGGTATTTTTTTATTTTTAACTGATATTACAAAATACGAGTGTTTTCATTCAAAAGAATTGCAATAGCAACTGTCTTAAAATATTGAATATGTAGTGAAATAACGTCGTAGTGAAAAAATCAAAAAATAATATTTTTTTTCTATTTAAAGGAGAATATTTTTTTTAAGAAATAAAATATAAAAAACCTTACATTTTTTAAACCATCTATATACGATTTATTTTAAAATATATTTTCCCGCCCATCTTACACGTGTTCGAGTATCACAAGAGTGAATCGCAGGACGCGACTTTGCGACTCGTGAGCAGGGTTTGCGTTCCCAGATAATATGCAAATCCCGGGATTTTTAAGTGAGGCTCTTAAATATTTGAAGATAGACGTTGCAATTTATTTCAACTAAATACGATATACATATAAATAAATCTTAACCATTTTATCGGCGTCCGTGGCGCAGTAGGTAGCGTCGTTGGCTACGGTTTATGGATTTCTGTTTGTAGTCTTGAGTGTTGTGATATCTAAAAAAATTCCTTCCTCCCCATCCGATCCTCACGGGGCATAACGAGACCGGTTAGCTAACCACTAGTCCTGTCCTAGCCTTATCCTTCTATCCAAACTCTCTCCACAAAAAAAGAGAGGTTGAGCAACTGAGTAACAAACAGTTCTCATAGAAAAATTCTGTTGAGATACCTCTAGTAGGAGGCCATATGCTCCACGTTGGGAGCTTCACGGACATGGATAAAAATATATATATATATATACATTATCACTTTTAAAGATTTCGTAACAACACGAGAGACTAAAAAAGAAGCAGTTGAAGTCGTAAAATTTACACAAGTTGACACTTTTCTTTCATTAGTATTTTTCAGATTAAAGATGATTATTTTATTTTTATCAAATTTTTAATCAAGAAGTACGATTCAAATCCTGAAAATCCCGGATATTATGTTTAACCGGGATCTCGGTATTGCAATCCCTGCTCGTATGTCAGCGTATATGCGAGCCGTCAGCTCGTCTGGTGAACGTAGCCGACAGATCAAATTGTTAATTTGTCTCTGTCGTTTTGTATATTCTGCTATTTTGTTTTGAATCTCACAAATCCCCCCACCCTTCAAGCATCACACGCATGTCTAAAACATACATTATCTTTATTTGAATAGGGTGTTTGAAAAATAGGAACGATTATTTATATTTTTTATATTCTCTATAAACATATCAAAGGCAGCCAAGATTATAATATGTATTTATGTTCCTAAGCGCCAATGTTATGGCTCCGTAGGCTTATTTTCGTTTCGTTTTAAGAAATTTAATAGTTTATATTATTTTGCCAAATAAATATGAGCTTTGTTGCGTGAATGTGCCAAGTGTGTCGACTCAAAATAGAATATTAAAAGTAGAAGAGTAAACGAAAGAAAATTAAATCACAGATTAATTGTAAATAATCATTTCGATGGTGTTTTGGCCAATTGATGTAACTCATCTTAAAAATCTCATCTTTAAGACGAAAGAGCAGGTCTCGGCCAAATCATGTAAATTAGAAAGATAAATTGACCACTTTTTGGAAGGGAACCCTAATTTTGCATTGGTGTAAGTTCTGACTAGTTACTGAGTTAAAAATCACCATCAAATCGACACTCCCTACGTATAATTCCTTATATGAAAAACATGATAATTAACATGAGTGCATTTCAAAGATTCATAACGCAACTCACCATATTATAATGTTTACGATAAAAACAGTTTTTACTCCTGAAAAATTTCAATTTTGAGGCTTACATCAATTAGCCAAAACACCATGGATGTTATTGACGAAGTTATGAATAAGGCAGATCTTAATAAAGATTTTTTTTTGACTAGTTAACAAGTTACAATACAAGTTTCAAGCAGACCAGCGAAAACAAATATGTGCACCAAAAACAGAGTGACATCTTAATTCGATATTTATTTGAAATGGTGGATACTACATTCTGTAAACATACAGCACGTCATATTAATTAGTCTCTGCTTGATACACCTTGACTCGTCTACATAAATATATCGAATTTGTCTATGAATACCAAGTGTTGATTCTTGTATAATATTTACCGTCAATATCATGCGATACGATTTGTGAGTAGTGCTTGTTTGATGTTAATGTTATCGTTGAATGCAATTCAAATAGAAAAAAATAGTGTAATATTACTAACTACGGAATTAAAGACTTACACGTGTTTAGAGATAGCAAAGGAAATTGAATTTTTGCATCAGTTCATCCAAATATGTACGTCAAATTGTTTATATTTAATTTGTGAGTATTTATTTTATACAGGTAGTCTTCTATTGTAGTTTTTTTTACCACAATCATTAAATTATTAACACGTTTATAATTATTTTTCATTTTATCGTTATCGTTTTGACACAATTGATTTAATAACTTTGAATTTGTCTACTGTACACTCTTGGTGAAAAGGTATATAATATTTTGTGGCAAATAAAACTTCGATTTAGTCATCTTTCGTATTTGTAATTAAAGTCTTTCTGTCGGAGATGCAATAGTATACTTTGTTGATTCTTAACGACGTTTATATTAAGTGTTTGATGTTATAAGTATAATTATTCAAGGTATGTTTATGTCAATAGCTTTGTAAAACCGGGTGGGTATTTGAAGTTTTACTGCACTTGGCTGCAAATTAAGTTGAGAGTAATCGCTTCCGAATCAATTTCGTGCAATATGTCTGCAACAGAACTACAGCTGCAATAGTTTGCTTTAGTTTCATTAGCTTTGAAACTTTTGTAGCGCTTAAGTCACTATGTATTAGCAACATGCATTAAGTACACTTAATTCCGTCGAATAAATTTATAAAGTGCACAGCGCACTAGGGACGGACTCAGCGAACGGCGACGAATGTGCGCTAACATCAACGAACATGTTTGAGCACTTTTTTTTTATTAATATTGAACACAATTCAGAGTATGTTACAGTGAGATAGTTTACATTTATGTTATATTCGCAAATAATTACCTAATTAACTATCGTACTTGTGACGTACCCATCCTTAATTTTTCATTAAGTCCTCCCTCAAATAGAACAGTATTTTGGACTCCTATAGATCATCTTAACAGAAGTTTGATTTAACTGAACTGGTATTTATTAGAGAAATTTAGGAATGAAGGATGGGGATAATACAGTACTAGTTGTTAGTTAATAAAGGGTCGGTTCAGTTTTCAGGATGTTAATTTAGTAAAAATACATTTTATAAATCAATTTCTTGAAAATCCCACACGTAAAACACCGCAACTCTAAATGAGACAAACATCTAAAAGTGTTGACCCCTTGATTACAGGACCGGTATATGGTATATGTAACAAATTTGGTGTAGAGATAAGAAGTTCGTATGCTTCACGCAAGTTAATGTTTTCTATATTATTCAAAAAAATTCAAGGCAATCAACACTACAAAGAACTTATCTTCACAGAAGGAAGTTATAACAAAAAAATGTAGTTCACAATACAATACGATAATAATAATTTTGTATGATATAATGATTCAAAAGCCCTTCACAGTATTGTATAATCAATAACAGTTTAGTGTTGATAAACCCATTATAATGTATGAAACTGACCTCTTTTGTTCTAGCTCAATCAGGGCCAATTAAATAATTGGGTTATTGCTATAATTGAAGTCATTAGAGGCAGAACTTGTAGGCTGATTATTTTGTTGCCCAATACGTTTACCCACTCGTTCATTCTGGCTGCATTATTTATTTCCCTTTTTTACGGATAAAATTTTTGATAATAATTCCGTTGTGCAATCGAATAGCGAACAGAGTATAAATATAATGTACATATTATTGATAAATATTCATTGTACTGGCTAACCTAAGCGACTATTTAAATCATTTTTATACTATTGGACATTTAAAACCTGTAGGATAACTGTATTCGACACTTTATTACTTTTCGATATTCTCAAGAATAGCAGACTTTTTATTTTGGCATCGTAGAACTCGAAAGAACTATATGTTCACCTTAAACCATGATCAAACAATTTGTAATCCTTCCTACTGAGAATCTAAAGAAGAATGTTGCCTGACGAAAATTTTGGGAAGAAATAAATATATATTTTCCAGTTGTACACAACAAGTTGTAAACTGTTCATTGATTAAAAATATCTTGATAATAAAATCTATTTGTAATATTTAAGATAAGATGTAATATAAAATTAACAATTTTAAATACCATTATGATAATTGCAACACGGATTAGACAAAATATTTCAAAATATTTTGGTATTTATTTAATTTCACAATATTTATTTTTATTCTGTGCATCATTTGAAAAGTATGCGTTTTTTACTTAATCACAATTTCTATGTCTGATATCATTGTAATCTTTTAAATATTCAATATTCTAGAATTGTCGATCAAAGATTAACAAAAGTATGCAATGCTTACTATAGATCACTGATCGCCAACCTGGTCCGTACCGCCCTCTAATGGGCGGTGGGTAATTTAGTTTTTTTTGTCCGTTTTCATCGAAAGCATCTCTTAAACTCGACTCGAGGCTAACTTTACTTGAAAACACTTCGCTACCCTAACCCGACGGCTGAGGGTAGAGGTGCATAGAGATGGGGTCTTTTTGTTCTTTTCTTTACCTGACTTATACCTATCCGCATAACACAACATATTTGTCCTATTCTGGTCTAACAGTTGACTTTCGACTTGTCTGTTTGTAAACACGGTAACTACGTAGATTTGTGAGAGTAAACTTCACATGTGAAATTGAATTTTTAAAATTATGATAATAAAGGTCTTTTTTTTCAATTAACACTACTTTAATATGTTAATACACTCATTCTAGAGTATAAATAAAAATGCTTAAGAAAGTTTTTTTTTCAAATCCTTTATCTTCTCGAATTTTATTGCATGCTTACACTGAATTGAATTGCTGTGATGTTTGTGGGCAGTAAGGCGATTTGCAAAATAAAAATAAAAAGTAAAAAATATGCAAAACTTAGCGGTAGATATAAAAAGGTTGACGACCACTGGTATAGATGATTTCATATTCAATGTAATTCAACGCGCTCGTTGTTAATTGTATATAGTATGTACATAATAATACACAGTAATTAGTGTGACATTTATAAAGCAATTAAATATAATATAATTATTGCAGACTTGTAATTGCAAGCTTGTGGCAATGCTAAACACTTAACTATCTTCAGTAAAAATCTAAACGCTTATTTAACAATAAATTAAATCGTTCAGAAGTTAACTTGTTATTAGATCGTTTTATTTATCGCAAAATTCGAATAGGCTGTTCTACGGATTCCAACTATACGAATATATTCGATATGTTTGAAGTATGAAAATAATCACTTTTAAGGTGTTAACTGTCAATTCTTGGTGGAAAGACATTATATTTTAAAAAATAAAACACAATTCATTTGTACTACTTCCACATATTTATAATGATCAGGACCGGTTTCGCTCATCACGAGCATTATCAACTTATAAAAATACAAACATAACAGGCTTATTTATATAGAATTGAGTGTAAAAATGAAGGTATATAATACTGATGGTTCATGAACTGAGACATGTTCTCTCCTTTGTTATATTTCTTATTGTTGTATTGTGTTTTATTTTTTAAAATATGAAAATAATATTAAAATTTTTATTTGAATAATAAATAACATATCATTAACATTCCAATACCGTTCCATTGTATTACAATATTTAAAAATTGCATTTTAATTTCTTTAATTAATGAAATTATGTCATGTTTCAAAGGTTTTTTAACCCCGAGTAATTTATCAAACTCAAGTATTATGATAAGATATTGAAAGCGCCTGTAATGAGTTAAGAAAAAAACCCCACTACCTAGGTCATTCATTTTTGTTCTTGAAATCCGTAGAAATTGTGATGTGGTCTTTCGTTAAAAATTATTACTATTCGAAAAGTTGCCTAAATATAAGATATAATACATTGAATAGTTTAAAAAGGGCCGAATATATTCAGATATTGAATATTCAAATATTCGAGTTGAAATCCTTAGTCTGTACCATACGTGAAACGACAGCTCTATATTTTTTTAACATGTTATTTTTACTCACGGAAAAACATATTCAATTATTTTAAAATCTATTAATTAATCAAAAAAAACATTTTTAATACACTTAAAATATTAGGATTTGGCGTAACTACAAAAATACATATGGTATATATTTGCGAAATGAATATTGTAAATTTTTTTAACAAACTTATCAATATTAGTGTTATCTTTGATGCACATAGCTTTCCAAAGTGAACATATTCAAATTACTGAATTAGTAAATAGAATAAAATATGATATCTGTTTTAAGTTACACCCTTATGACTTTAACCACTGAAATACGATATAACTTAATATTAACAGTACATATATATTGTAACCACGCGTTTTTTAAATATATGCTGCGATATTATCCTGTATGCTTCTTTTTTTTGGCAATATTGAACCAATGTTAATGACATTAACCTTTTGCGCGCGCCACCGCTATTATTTATGATCGCTAAGAGGTCTCAACAAATAGATTGTCTCAATTTAAGCCCATATGTTCGTAGCGACATCTTCATTCTCGTTTTATTTATTCGTGCAGTGGCGTCGATCGGGTAGTTGAATAAACAGCTTTCCTCTTCCGCCAAGACGCTTCTGGGTTTTAAATACCCCACTAAATAAAATAAATTATGCCACCCAGCGTACTGTCGTTGTGCTGTGCCACTGCCAATGGGAAACAATCCAGTCCTTGCCAACCATAGTTATGTAATAAGTTTTTGATCTTTCTGATATGTAATAACATTTCTTGTTTTTTTCCCCTCTTAAATAATATCTTTAAGAACGCAGTAAGTATTATCAAAACACTGATATGTATTTATACATTGATTCAGAACAAGATATATCTGTATTATAAGATGACTGGAATAAATAGAATTTTATTGCAATGCAAATTTGTCGTGTGATATTGCATATATTACATATGTAAAAGTCAATAGAAATAATCAACAATTATTTGTTGGAGACATCACACAATGCTTTCTGCAGCTTTCAGTCAAAATCCCAGTAAAAAGTAAATGAATAACCTGCTCAACAATGCCGTCTAAACACCGCGATCTGTATCTTCCCACACCCCCTCAGCCAATAAAATATCCAGTGTTTAATTTGAGTGGGTAAATGTTATGTATTTAAAAGGCTATTGGCAAATTTAATTTAATTAAATTCATTGAAATATTTAGATTTTTAATTTACTAGATATTAACAGAATATTCTAAAAGTATACATAAAAATATAATGTAGAGCATTGTCATCAGGTTTCATTGGAAATATCTACATAGTATATATATAGTAAGAAGAAAACGATTCTCCCATTACGGCGTTTTATATTAAAGCATTTATTTCTTTGAGTCGTCTATTTGAATATCGCTGCTCGTTGAAGTAATAGCTTCACTTTCTGCCTTTCCTTTAGGAGAGGCGATGCAGAATGTGACACGACGGAAATGTGTTTTCTCGATTTTCCTCGCTGCCTTCGCGTTGGGACGCCGTAATAGTACAAGCGAGACACGAAGATGCCGGAACAGAGACACTAGACTTAAATGAAAAGGGACAAAAAAATATAGTGAAACACTGGCTCTTCAGGTGCATTTCCGAATATAAATGTAAATTATGTCCCCGGGGAAAATGAAAGTTTTCAGTAATTAAAGCGTGGAACTTTGCAAAGTTTCTTTGTTTCGCGACTGTTTTAAAGCGGGGAAAACTGGAAACAATTATTTTAAACGTTCAGGTGAGCTCTCCGTGCAGATGGAA
Organism: Himalopsyche phryganea; assembly: GCA_022494535.1. Classification (NCBI taxonomy): domain Eukaryota; kingdom Metazoa; phylum Arthropoda; class Insecta; order Trichoptera; family Rhyacophilidae; genus Himalopsyche; species Himalopsyche phryganea. Next base: position 746,419 of record JAGVSL010000071.1, read on the forward strand.
TATCTGCGTTTAGCTCGCAACCGGCGCCGGAATGGTTATCGTTTTATCTGACGTGATCGATTTTCTTTGGAACCGAGAGCAGGATTTGTATGGTGGAATAATGATTTTGTTTCCTCGCCTCTTCTTGACTTATATCGTAATCATGCTCTTTACTTAATCCTTTTTATCCCATTGTCATTATAATTCGTCTTCTTCAGAACTCCAACTTTGTCATCTCAAAGCAATATTGCACGAGCTTACAAACAGCTAATATTACAAACTAGAACACAACCTGGTCCAGCACGATCAGTGTCCAGTGTGTGTGCGGTGCAGTGTTACAGCGAAGATAAAAATTTTTTTCCATGTCCGCTCTCAATGTGGATCATATGGTCTCCTAATGGAGGTATCTTGACAGGTTTTTTTCTACGAGAACTGCTTGTCACTCAGTTGCTCAACCTCTCTTTTCTTTTTCGAAGAGAGTAGGGATAGAAGGATAGGGCTATGACAGGACTAGTGGTTAGCTAATCGCTCTCGTTACGCCCCGTGAGGATGGGATTGGTGGGAGGGAGGACTCAGACTACGAACAGAAATCCATAAATCGATTGAAAGGTCAATCTATGAAAACCGTCCGCACCGGGAATTGAACCCGAGACATCCGTAACCGTAGCCAGCGACGAAATCAACTGCGCCACGGACACCGACAAATATAAGAATACGAAGATAAATATATTATATAATTTAAGACATCGACTGAGGGTGCTTGATGGAATTTCAATATCAAATTTGGATTATTGAGATTTTGTACACTTCCATGTATTTTGTCACTTACGACCCAGGTTTCGCCTTTCGGCATCTTCAGGCATTCGAGTGCACGAATGGACTCGAACTGACAGATAGTAAACAGTGTCTAACGTTTATATAGAAGATACAAATACGACAAATATTATTTACGAGATAAAATACTATAGTACGTTTATGTACATGAGAATTTGTCAAAGCCCGTGTGCAATAAGCAATTGGTTGAATACTGATTGATTTAACAATTATTTGGTAGAATTCTTTTATTATTATAAGAATATAATAATACATTCAAACTTACATTATTACTGTTTTATCTTGTTACGCGAGTAAATGTTTTAGTATCTAACTATTGCAATAACAAAGAAAAAGCAAGTAACTTAGTATTGTTCCTAATTATATCAGTTATTTTGATTAACAAGGTCGTCATTATATAAAATTAGACAGTTGTTGCTATACCAAAGAATAATAAAATTTATAAAAAACCCAAGGTAAAATACTCCACGAGTTTAAAATACCTATAAGTTTAATGGAGCAATTCTGTAATTTTCATTATAAAATAGCTGTTAGCAATGGATTTTTATTATCTTTATCACGAAACATAGTTCACTTTTGTAATTTTAAGTAATTATATTAAATTGACGTGTCTGGTTTTATCAGTGTGGCTTTTTGATTTATATAACTACAACTTTTGTTTGAAGCCTGTGTTATATTTCGTGTTTTTATTATGATTACTCGACGTCTAAATTGGATTTCTCTATTGTGTGTTTTATAATATTATACCTGAACATGTGGCAAGACAATCAATCAATCGTGTTTTCCAAAATAAACGTAAATGATAAGCGTTCAATCATATATATGTATACATTTATTCAACCATATGTGAACCCTGTAAAATAATTCATAAACAATTATGCTCATTTTTGTATGTGTATCTTCTTCATATTTAAATAAAATTACCGTTACCAGTCGTGGAGTCGCGCTGTTTTGGCCGGAGTCGGAGTAAAAAACAAGCGACTCCGACTACCTTTTCTATAAAGTGCATTTTTGCGTGTATTAATGTACTTGTTCCATTTTTATAAAATCTGAGTTTTAGTCGCGGTTTTTTTGGACGACTTCACACCCCTGATTAATCATGGTTTTCTTTTCATTATACTTCGTTTAATAATCTGTAAAAAATTCACGTCATTATCAATTGTTTCAAAACCCTTCTGAAACAACGGTACATTATTTTTAGTAATAGGCCCTGCTTAGTTGTATTTTTTCATCAGCTAAAAACGAGTTAACAGTTGTACTCGGTCAGAACAAAGTGTCACTTATTCAACGCATCATTCTGACGGTGCTGCTTAACGCTTGCAAGTCATGTCACTCACTAAATCACAGGTTAACCGTATACTGTGCTTTGACAATAGATAGGGCTGCGGTGGATTGACTTTGTCAGAAACTTGGAGGTAGGATAGCAGATGGACTAGCTCTTTATTACATCCAAAATAAAAAGACGACGATGAACCTGGTTTGGATTCGGGTGCGGATGCCCCAGGGGAGAATGCATCCTGTCTGTCTCTTCTATCAACCGGATGGATTCCGTCGCTGTGGAAGGCCACTGATGACCATCCTTAGGATGTAATCGGCGGAGCTACGGGACGTTGGGATAAATCTTGGAGGAACCCTGTAGTGGCCATATGATCCGAGTAGTTAAAAAAGGAGCATTCCTCATTGATTGCGTTATAAAATCATGAAATAAGTATCATGAACATTTCAAATATCGACGAATTATTATAATTAATCAGCGATAATTTTTATATTCTATTTTATCGGAAGTTTTTTTAAATATATGGAAGAAACTTAATCGTTGAGAATGCCGGCTTATTTTCTACTTTATGGTAAAACAGTTTCATAAAATAAATAATAATTGGACTGTGTTTTTTGTAATCCTCAATAAATACGAAAATGTGTAAATGATTCGATATCATTTTAAAGACGATAGTGCAGGTCTCGGCCAAATGATGTGAATAAGAAAAAATAATTGACCACTTTTTGGAAAGCAAACATCATTTTTCATTAGTTTTAGGTTTAATTCTGACCCCCCCCCCCCCACCACCTGATTTAAGACACTATACTCCCGTATCTGCAGACATGAGAATTTACATTAGTGCATTTCAAAGATATTAATCTTCCCTCACCATATAACGTTTTAAATAAAATGTATATAAAAACAGATAACTTCGACAACATATCGATGGTGTTTTGGCCAATTGATTAAATCCTCAGAAAACACGAAAATGAGTTAATGATTGAATCTAAATAATTTTAAAGACGACAGAGCAGGTCTCGGCCAAATGATGTAAACAAGAAAAAGTAATTGACCACATTTTGAAAAGGAAACATCATTTTACATTGGTTTTAAGGTTAAAATTCTGACACTCCCCCACACTTGATGTAAGCTACTATTATATTGACACTCCCTACGTAATAATCCCGTATCTGCAAACATGAGAATTTACAGGAGTGCATTTCAAAGATTCATAACGCAACTCACCACATTCGATAAAAAAAGTTTTAATTTTCTCCTGAACAATTTCAATTTTGAGGGTTATATTAATTGGCCAAAACACCGTCGTTATGTAAATGCTAACTGAGATACTTAACTCAATTTGAATATTTTATTTTAACTCGGTTGAATTGTTAATATTGACGAACGATTATGAAAACAGATTTGAAGTAATTTTTACAGCATCAAAGCAAATTAAATTGAATTCCTACCAAGTAAATTCAAATTTAATTAATACAATCCAAGAAGAATCATTCGCACGCACTAGATAGATTCCTCCAAGTGTTGATCGCTAGCTTTTGCGTAATCCTTAAAGCTCTGGTGTTGGGTGCTGGGGGTAAAGTTGTTTTTATTGTGCGGAGGCCGTGTTCTTAGGTTTTAATTAATTACTTTAACGTCTAATTGATGGATCGGGGCAGAGCCTTCTCGTTTCGCAGCCTGCGAGGGGGGCCGGTCGCATCTCGTGTAACACAATAAGACCAAGGAATCAGCACCGAAAGATTAATTTATTTCAAGTCTCGACTTGTTAAATTTGACCCCTGGATAATAAAATAAAACGGAAATCTTTGCTTTGAAATTTTAATTGAACCCATACTGCCCCTTTGTATAAATTTAATAAGTATAATTCAAGTTAATCTTTTAAAATGAAAGTTGCCATCTTACATTATACGCTATAAAGTAAAGTTTTCGTTTTGAAAGATGTGAATTTAGTATTAATCTTTATATTTATAACGTTCATTTATGCTTCCATTTTGAATAGCATTACTTGTTAACTTACAATAAAATTTGTAACAAAATCGTAATACGGAAAAATAAAGAAATGTTTTTCTATTATGTTATAGTAGTGGTTCCCAAAGTGCTTCATACTTCATACGGACCCTCACGGGTTCTTGTGGCCACTGCTGGGGTCTGTTTTGTGAAAAAATATGTGTTGTTTATATCTCATCAGATTAATTGAAGTTAGTCATAGGAAATTAATAGTTTATTTTTAGTTTGAAGATCAAAGCCACTTCATAAATAATTTAATATGTATAGATATCTTTATTATCATCTGTATTCCTGTATAATCTTATTGCTTTTCTATTCTCTCCCTATTCAAATTTTGTTTATTCGTCTCTAACAGTGAATCAGAACCTTGTAATCTAAGTGACATATTCTGTCATATAATTATACTGTCAAAGTACTAAAAATTACCGAATTAAGTGTAAAACAAAAATTTTCATTGTTATTCACTTCGATTGTGAAATGTTATTTTGGGAGTTACACTAATCAATCGAGACTAGATAAGTCACTAAGAGTAGAACAAAACAATTTTGCTATCAATGTTAAGTTGTACTGGAATTGTTATCTGTTTCTTCTTTGATTACTTTTTTACTATGGATATCATGTTCTTTGCAATGTTTTGACATTTTAAACAGAAATAATGTGTACATGATACTGTCAGTCGACCTGAAGAACGGTCGCCAGTTTCCTCTCTGGCCTTCAACCAAAGTAGTTATTCCAGAATGTTGACTACCATGCCTTTAATCTCCTTCAGGATCACATCTGAAAGACCATTAGTTAAAAATGTTTTCTCATTAATTGCATTGTACTCACAAAATTAGTTTCATATAAATTATATTGATCGTCCAGTTTATTAGTCAAACAAATCAAAAAAATGAAATGTGATATAAATATGCAGTTATAATATTTGTAAAATTTTACGCTCTTAGTACTCAGATAACACAAAAGTGCCATCAAAAAAATGCTAAGGCAGATAACCTTCTAAAGAATTAAATAAAATTTTGATATTTCTGGGTAACTATACTAGAATGTACCTAATTGTGATAAATAAACACCTGTTTATAAAATATGTATAACTCGAGTGCAAATCAATAATATTTTTTTTTATCGTGATCTTATAAATTTTACTTTTCCAATTTTCTCAATATGTGTTATTTGGAAATGTACAAGTAATGAACTATTGACTATCGATATGATTGACGAAAAGATTTATCCAGAACATGGATAAGATATTCGTAATTATTTGGCAGTACAGCTTCTCGCATGCCGCCGTTTAACAATCACCGCATTTATAGCTTCCCGTATTCCCTGTGTTGTTTTCTTCGCATCTTCATTTTGTGAAAGGATATTGTAGGAGTAAATATTTACATTGAGGGCAAACGTTGTTTAGGGAATGGAAATCATAAATTTAGAATAACAAATAATATCTTCAGTTGGAGTAAACAAAACCACCGTGAGAAAAAATGCGATTAGTACTAATATTGTTTATGGATTCTACGCCACTGCATAGTATTTCATCATTAACACTCCCGCTATATCAAAATAGTGTTTACTTAATAGTTTTTTGTTTACATACCTTGTGTTTATAAAACTAATTTATATAATGAGTTCACAAGGGTCATAGATATTTTATCTAGACACTTCTGTATTAGTAAGCTTGCCACAAAACAAATAAATTCTTATTCTATTTGGCTTAATAATATTCTTTTTTTGTTGAAATCTTCGGAACCGTTATTCATATCAACACGTTGAGTCCCGGAAGCCGTTTTTTCACGTGATGTTCTAGATTTTCAAATACAATCGTAGTGGTATTTAGCACCATGTATTAGAAAAAATTTTCGTCACAAAAATAGCAGGTACTCACATAATTCTAAAACAGTAATACAAATGGAGTCCTGATGACTGGTTTCACGTGCTGACATTGTGATATGGCTCTCCTTAAAATTAAATTATAGCAATATTATGGTTTGACTAAGTAGTTACAAAAGTACTTTTAGAAAGCCCTTAATTAAAAATGCTAATCTTCACAACTAGACCGGGCACACGGTACAGTTTCATCTATGAAATGGTGTTAAAATGTACCTGTTTTTGAATCGTTCAAGTTATATGTCTTTATGTTTCGTAACTAACGAGGCAAAATCTACAAAAATTAGATGTACAGTAAAAGATTATATATTAAGATGCCTGTCAACAATCTTCCTAATTATCTCAGAACTACGGTTTTGGAACTAAGGTATCAAGATAGTTACTACTATTGGATTACAATATTTCCCTATTTTTTGTAGAGTTGATCCGCTGTCAGCATTCAGTAAAATCGTGAAATTTTCTTAATTCCTACCACTATGTCTGTAGCACTTATCTTGAACATTTTTTAGTCAACTTTTGTGTTATTTTGAGCAGCGATCAAAGTTTCAACCGGTGTCAGTAACAAAGTAGTCATGTCCGTTGAACCGAGAGTGCTTCGCGTAGTTTTATATCTGTGACACTAGTAATTATTTTCCCTGGAGCGTACTTCCTTGGTGCATTGTTATTGGTGTTGCGAGTTTGTCGCCTATCACGGATTCACACAACTGCATTCTTAAATGAGACAAACTCTACTTTGTCATCGTCGCGTTGAAATCATATTTTTATTTGTGCATCAGTCATCAAAGAGCGATTGTATCTGCCTGGAACTGTATCAATTATGCGAATGGCTGTTTATCGAACGTCCAGAAAGGGCTGGGATCTCAAACAAACACCATTTCAAATCCGGTTCAACACTTATTTATTTTTAATCGAAGATGCAGTGGTTTACAATACACAAATATAATCTTAACACCTAAAATTGATTCTACATTTACATTTACTTAACACATGAATTTACTTTAAATTATAATGCAAGTGACTCGACAAACGATTTTAAATTAAGTCCAATTCAAAACAAACACAAACCATTCGCAACGTCACCGGTGCGGGCCACGAGGCGGCTAGCCCGACTCAAAAGCTCCTAATCGACTACCGACACATAACATCAAAAGGACTGCCGCATCGTCGGAGCCACCCCTTTCCTTCAAAAATGGACTCGTCCAGCGAATGTGCCCGCCGGCTATTGAACGAGCGCCCTTTGCGACAAGAGTCGGGCCGATTTCTCCGAATCATTGTCGTTACCGCTGGGCGATTTCAGTTATGTACCCTAATGGAACTTAAACTTAACAAAAAAAACCAGGGTGTGTCATATGTTCTGTTAAAGTTTAATGCCACTTTCGATAGAGTAGTAAACCCTTAACAAAAGAAATGGAAATTATTTAAATGAAAATGATCACCTCAGAAAAATTCGTTCACATTTATTGGTGGAAAGGCGTTATATTTTAAAAATAAAACACAATTTTTTTGTACCACTTCTACATGTTCATAATGCTTGTGATGAACGAAACCGGTCCTATGTGGAAGTAGCACATGCAAATTGTGTTTTATTTTCAAAACATAATGATTTAAGATATCGACTGAGGGTGTTTGACGGAATATCTTAAAACCATAAACGTATTGAAAATACATTTTTTTATTTATGCAATTACTATCCCCGCGTTTCCAACCACAATTTTAATAAATTAATATCTGGATGAACCCGCCTATTCCTACTGATGTATTTTTACTAGAAAATTAAAAAAATAATGAAAACAAATCCATAAAACCCTCACTTATTTAATTATCTCCCCATTCAATTCCGATGTAAATGAACTTGCTCGGTACAACGCTACCCAAAAATGTTCGCTCCGTTTCGCTTTGATAATTTCACCTTTTTAGCCAGCCCTTCATCTAGCATTGTTCGCTGGATTAAATAATAATATGCCCAGTTGACTGAAATATGTTTTACACACAACGATGTTTGTTGCATGGTGCATACAATTTTCGACTCAGGACCGCTGGGAACTAGTGTTGCCCAAGCGAGTTGAGCTACTGTTAATATTTAGGATACGCTGAGATCACTTTTTGAAATAACGGAACGGCATTTTGTTTCTGTGTTGACACTGTCGTAAAAAAGTGTACCAAAAATTGTGGTCTTATTCTCGGAGTAATTTAATTGGAATGGATAGCCATAAATATCTATTATTTTATTTGTACTAATAGCACTCTCATCTTTAATAATTCATAAGTAATAATTCTATATGTAGTTTTGACGTTGCTTAAAAAAAGGAATTAACTGTCATTTGTTTATATGGTAAATGTATTTTAAACGGTTTTTTCTAACATACCTGCCGTGAAAAAAACTAATCGGGTCTATAACGAAAAATAGTGGTAAAAATTCTTACGTTAATTTAGTTAACTAGAATAGATTTCGGTAAGCATTAGTAATTACTTAAATCTATTATATATCTGTGATTATCGGTCTTGTCAGCGTGTGGCCATTGTTATAAGCTTGTCCACTCGGTCACAGGTTCGCTGGTTCGAATTCCGAAATGGAAATATTTAAATATACATAAGATTCTCACAAGTATCTTCTCAATTTGAGTGTCGGTGACATAGTTTGTTATAGGAAGCAGATATGGCTTAAAGTAATATTAATTTGCTGTATCCGAAGCTCACCTCTCTCAGATTTCACTAGGGATTCCTTAGCAATGCGACAAAGACAAGGCAAAGTCAAGGGCCGTCGACCGTGACGAGGAGCATCATGCCGGACGAGAAGAAATTGTAACCGTGAAATTTTACGTAGACACAGTTGTAATTCCACATTTCGGGGAACCACCGTCTTAGGATTTTCTCGGTCCGTTAACCGCCCTGTGACAGGGCGAGGGAATTCCTGCAGTGATTGAACGAGAAGATGCACATTTGTCTATTTTTTTATAATTCCTTAAATATGTGTGTCCTAGATGAGGGCTCTAGTCTAGTATCATAACTCAGAATCTTCGTTAATGCTTGTTTTTAGCAAATCAAGAAAAATCGTTTTCATGCTACAGTTAAAAATGATAGTTTGATACAGATAAAACTGTGGAACAGAACGCTTACACCATGATATGTAAACAAACACTGGTAGCCATGATACTATATATATGTCTTCCGATGATCATCTTCGAGACCCCCAACTCACGACCACATAGTATCTAGATATATTTATTAGTTAGAGCATTTCGGAGCAAAATACAATAAAAACTGTAAACGATTTGAATTTTTACTTTAAAAATAAAGATATATAGATAGATAGAAGAAACTAATAGAAATCTTTATAAGCAAGTGAATAAAACCGCATTCAGTTTTTCTCTTAAAGATACCCAAAATAGCACCTTAATTTACGTCAATCTTTGATGTTTAATTTTTGTAAAACTATCTATATAAATTGTGTCCAAATTACTTCATACTTTTATGTTGAATTTTCGTACTTTATCCCCTTTTATATTTTCAACTCTAAGCCTCGCGAATTTTCCAAATTTTTTAAATCCTATTAAACCTACTTATAACCTTCCCACTGTCATTAGCAATTTAGTCTATAATAATTTAACCATCATAAGTTTTAATCAGTTGAAACACTTTACTAAAAGCTTTTTTTTTCAATCCTACTTCACAGTTTGCGGATTACGTTTAATGCTGAGAAAAATATTGCAAAAAAAGATCGGACGATATTTTTTTACACCGTGAAATTTGGGTCTTTGTTTAAGTTTTCTTTTTTTATCAATATTGCACCGTTGGCAAAATGTCAGAAAAGTTTTAATTGTATGTTTTTTTATAAACAGAAAATATTTGAAGTAAGTTTTGTATTGTGTATAAATTTATTAACGAAAATCAATAAAGTGAAATGGTCAACTTTTCATTACTATTTAATACCCAGTGTTTTTTTTTATATATACTTGGTGATGATTTAAGACATTACGAAATACATGGAAGTGTACAAAATCTCAACAATTTAAATTTGATATCTTTATTACATTATTAATGACCATTTATTTTCGAAGATTTTCTGTATTATCATTTTATTTTGCCTTCCTATTTCCTAGTAACTTCGTTTAATTGATTCATATGACTGACTGTACTTTTTCTCAAAATTTTTCTTTTCGAGGACTTTCTGCTTCCTTTCTTGGACGGAGAGCATCAGAGTTATAAAAAGTTATGTATAAATCTAATGTATATTTGTTCCTGCCTCTTTTTCCTTTTAAGTCAGTAAGTATATTTACAACGACTGACTGAACAAACCATTCGTTAAATAATTGACGGTAGTCCGTATTGAGAAATTCTCAATAAATGATGAATTACACGAGCATTTTTTATACAAATTATTTTGTCATGTTGGATATTAAATATTTCTCCAATCCAGCAAACCCTAGCTAATTTTGTTTTTCATTTCCCTTGGCAACTCTTCACGTGACTGTTTTTGAATTACGTGGGTCATTTATTATTCGTTCTAAGCCGGAAGAATTCGGTACCTCATCATCTCTACTTAGAGAGGGGGAACGTTATTTTGTATGCAATCTGATGCAGCTTTTCAGAAGACTCATGACCACTTTTGTTCTGGCCCTCGGATCAAAACAAAACAGTACTTATATATTTTTAATTTTTTAAGCTGGTATGTTTTCCAGCGGCCCGTGTCGTGACTCACGCATGCGCCACAAGGTACATACCTGAATACTTTTGTTTTACTAGCAAACCACCCCTGCCTGGTCTACTTTCTAACCCATTAAGGGTCATTTCCATACAGGGCCGGCTCGCAATTAAATCTTTAAGTAATTGATTCGGCTGAGGTGGGCCTTTATAATAATGCCGGCTTTGCATTTGGAAAACATATGAAAACTATCTCGTGATTAATAACGTAAATAAACGTATACAGACGTATTCAGAAAAAATGATGTTTTTCCGATTATATCCACAATATCTTATCGTTTCCATATGAAAATGATTTGTATCGCCGGTCGTTATAAAGACGATACTTGCTAAACATTCACTCTAACAGTACGAAACGAAGAAGCATATCGCTCGGTAAAAAATAATTTGTCGTAACCTATCAAATCAATTATTGAGTAACGACATATTACTGTTTGTCCAGCGATATGACAAAATTAAAAGCGTATATAACTTGGATACAAATGCGTACTAAGACTAATTCAATTCGTTCGACAAGCATCCCCCACTAATTACAAATGGTGCGTTAAGAAATATTGATGTTATTTTGGATTTTTGGAGATTTAAAACAAATAGACAACGTCAAATGCACCTCCATAATATACTATTTATTACATTTATAAATAAACTGATTCATTATAATTACCCAACCATTTTTTATAAAAACTTTGTCAGGTTTAACCCCCTTCAAAACCATATTGTACAGATATTACCGACGAATTTTGATAAATACTAATTTGCCAGATTGACAAATCTATGGTTAAAATCAAATGCTACAGTAGCATTTCTAATGGGCACTTTTAAGGTGTTAACTGTCAATTCTTGGTGGAAAGACATTATATTTTAAAAAATAAAACACAATTCATTTGTACTGCTTCCACATATTTAACACAAAAAAAAAAAAATCTAATGGGCTTAAAAGCGAAATGTTGCTAGAAGGAATGCTCTCGTTATTTTTGCGCTACACTGTCCGTTGCGTAGAGCAATTAGCGGTCTTCGCTAGGGAAATATGGAGTACATTGCATCATCATCATTAGACGTGCCCATTAACAAATCTATCATTAAACGATTTCGTAAACTGACTAATCACACGTAACACGTAGGTGTAATTATCTTAAATGAGATGACTATCAACGTTTTTGACATGCGCCAAAATCGGTGCTTAATTTTTGATTAGTTAAACAGGACGACACGAGTAAAAAACAGAAATGTCCATCTATAATGAGGTTTTTTTTTATAAAAAACGATTATGTAAATAAGAAGCATATGCAATATAAACCCTTCCGCCATTTTACATATACCATATCGTTCGTGAATAAATTTTCTCATTTCAAAAGTAACCAAATCTTAAAATCTTGTTCCAATTCCTCATCTTATTTAAATCTTTCATTTAGTTTATTATACATTACAACATTTTTCGGTTCGATGTGTTTGCTAACGCGACAAAACAATATCATACATCTTAATCAATAACCAGTCCTCGTTAAAACATGTAAATCATCAAAACACGGTAACAATTGAAAATTATTGTCTATCGACGGTGTTTTGGTCAATTGATGTAATCCTCATAAAATGCGAAAATGAGTTAATGAGTTAATAAACCACTATTTTATCGACACTCCCTACGTATAATCCCGTACCTGCAAACATGAGAATTTACAGCGTTACCCACTATATAATGTTTTCGATAAAAACGGTTTTTACTATCTCCTGAATAATTTAAATTTTGAAGGTTACATCAGTTGACCAAAACACCGTCGATTTTATATGTGTAGTAAGTATAATTTGAAGAAAATTGTGATTTTTATTGTTGCGCCTGTTGAATAATCATCTATTATAATTTATTACTGGTCGCGAACATGTTAACCCGTTAAGGGGTGTTACAAGGCTCGCGTGCTCCTCAGCAAAAGTTTATTAAATAGCCACTATCCTTCACGTGTCGATGGCAAAGTTTAGTATAGCGCGTTCTGTCATTGAACGTAAAGTAACGTTTGGTTATTATATTAAGAGCAAACTGGATGGTACTGAAGGTTGATTACAAATTTATTGTTATTTTTTTATTTTATTTATTTTACTAGTCTGTTGTACAATGTCATTATATCTATATGATAGAGCTAGATACATTTCCCTTATAGCATGTACAGCTTTGGTTTTTATGAAGAATATATATGCAGTTTTGTCAGGTCCATGGTGCAGTGGTGAATGTCGTTGGCTACGGTTACGGATCTCTCGGATTCAAGTCAGGCACTGACACTTTAATAAATTTACTGTTCAATCGATTTATGGATCAAAGGCACGGATGTTTGTGATGTCTACAAATTCTTCCCACCAATCCCATCATAAAACACTGAAAAACAACTGAGTAAGAAGCAGTTCTCGTAGAAAACTTCTGTTGAGATACAACCGTTTGGAGGACATATGCTTCACATTGGGAGCGGACATGGTAATATATATCGACTTAAGAAAGGCAAAAGGACGTAATCCACATCAAAAACTTTTTTTTGTAACTAACACAAAACGTGTTAATACACTATATTCATATAGATATATATACTATATTGACTTTAGAAAGGCAAAAGCGCATATCCCTCCGTGTTTCCAAAATATTTTTTGGCTTTCTACATTCGATATCTAAACCTAAAGATGGACTTAATCAAGGTCGCCGAATGTCTTAAAATAATCAAATATGGACCAACGTATTAATATAAACAACGATTTCATCCCTAATAGGGTTCTCCGTGGGTTTTGTGATTTTAAACATAGATCGAAATGAGAATCGTGATTAATTTACTACGACACTAAAAAACATAAAATTTTTGCCTATTATGAAATCACTTAATAAGGAACAAGAGATGTACCCAACTCGTGCTCTTTAACATTGAATATATTAGATACCATATAAAAAATTAAGTACTGACTTTTACTTTAAGACCGAGTGCTAAACAGATCCGACGATGCGTGAAGACATTTATATGAAAACGAACAGCAAGTGCAATCATGATTCAAATAGCGCTAGTCTAACGCAATGTTACGTCCATAATTGCTTGTCTTTTTACAGTTTACATATTTATTAGCATATTTATTAAACTGTGTATTCTGAGGTTATTCTATAGTATATCAGTCGGCCAATGTCGTGGGTTTTTTTTTGTTTTTATATTCGGGTAGGTAACAAAAAAGGAATTACTTAATGATACATTGTGTGCAGTAATTGTTGTTAATGAAATTACAAATAGCTTTTAAAATAATGTATTTGTATGCGCGTGTGTTTTCTTACGAAACAGTGCCATTGTTTGATTGGTTGTGTATCTACAGAGTGATAAGGAAATTTCATTACATTGACGTTTTTTTGGAACTGAATCTTTCTTTGCTGAAGTAAATATTCAACATTTTTTGTAATATCAGAAATTGACTATTGATCGTAAATTTAGTATGCGACTGAAGTTTTATATTGTGATTTGGCACTGACTATTTAATGACCAAAAATTCCTATAAAATAATCACAATATTTTTAATTCAGGTAAAGATTAACATTGAAGCATTTAGTTTTGAACTTCTAATGTAGGTTGTAAATTGCTTAAAAAACGTTTGTTCTTAATTGTATTAAACAAATAAATTATATTAAAAAAGCTGTGACCGATTATCTGATTACGATTACGAATTTGTGATGATTTCTTAAGTTTGTACTTTTTCTTATTATTTTAATTTAGTAATTCTTATTAAAACTCTGATTTATAGAATCGCCAGCTCGCAGTATGTATACATACAATAAACTGAGATAATTCTAAATATATTAACAGTAATAATTAAGTGATCAAGTTTGACGGTTATTTGAAAATATATAATATTAAATTTATAGAATTAATAGAAAACATGAATTATTCTAATATGTGATCTTTTATTCTGCGTATGTTTACTTGTAACAAAGTGTAGTCGACTTTCTAATCACCATATAGTTTAATGTAAAAAAATGTGTTAGCACAAAATCAGTGTTACATGTTATCGCTTCATAAGAAACAACTTTGATTCTTTTAAAACTATTTGAATGGTTACAAACGAACAACTTTAATGTGATGCTTTTTGCGGATGCTATTGAGAGTTTATTGGTTACGACATTTGGGTTACGTGTAGGGATGTACACCACTGAGACGAAATCAGCAACTGTGTCATTATCAGTATTATTTTGTCACTATTTTCATATAAAACTTTGAGGAGCAAGTTTTTTCGTTATTATTTTTTGTATTGAAAATAATATTTTTTTACCATGTCCGCTCCCAATTTGGAGCATATGGTCTCCTAATGGAGGTATATCAACGGAATTTTTTCGACGTTGTTACTCAGTTGTTCAACCTCTCCTTTTCTAAGATAGAAGGGTAGAAGGATATGACTGCGACAGGACTTTCGGATGGGTGGGAGTGAATTTTAGACATCACAAACATCCATGTATACGAACTGCAATCCATTAATTGATCGAAAAAACATTTTATAAAACTGTCCGTACCAGGATTTCAACCCGAGACATTCGTAACCGTAGACAACGACGTTGACCACGGATCCGAAAATAATTTGTTCCTTAGAATGTTTTTTTTACTTGATTAAGTCGAATGGGTCTAGAAAAAAAAGAAGCTAAGGAAGAAATAATTGGATTAACTCACTCAGTGCTGAGCACGCGCGACGCGCGTTGAAGATAATTAGTAACTGTATGGCAACCGGTAAGGTATCAATTACTAGTAATTTGCTCTACAGTGAATGAGTTAATTGAATTCGTTTTCAGGAAAAAGTAAAACAGCATTGATCAAAAGATTTGTGTGCAATTTGTTTTTTGAATGACTTTTTTAAACTGACTAATTGATTTATTCTTATATAATCGTCGAAAGTCGTTCATATGTTTATAATTTCTATACCTATAAAACGTATCGATCACTTTGCGAAAGCATTATGTAAAACTCTTATGTCATGATCTTACGTAAAAGTATATAGAAGGGCCTCGTTTATAGAACTGTAATAACAATGTTGCTTTTATTTTTTCCAATTGTTATTTATTGTCCACAACACAAACAAAATAATTTGATATATACAGCCCGGCCCTAGGCAAGTGTCGAGAGGCGAAGTAGCCGAGGCGCTCCGTTGCAACATCGACGCATTGTATTATTTAATTTTTTTAATTGTTTTGCACGCACCGTGCGCCCTGCTGGGGTTCATTTGGAATTCACAACGCACCTCCGCTGCTAGATGAGGTCTACCTAACATCGTTTCTCAATTTGGCCGAGTGGTCGGTAGGTTGCCTTGCAGAATACTACGCTTCCCTGTTTGGGCTGACATTGACTGACTTGGCGCTCCGACTCGATACCCGAGAGTCGGCAGTGATAGTTGTGAAACACTCTGTATTCATCACTGACAAACAAACAAACAACACTGAACCAATGAATTGTATATATATATTACCATATCCACTCCCAATGTGAAGCATAAGCCCTCCTATGGAGCTATATCAACAGAAGTTTTTACGAGAACTGCTTCTTACTCATTTGCTCAACCTCTATCTTTTGAAGAGAGTAGAAATAGAAGGATAGGGTTAGCAGATTGATGAGAGGGAATTTTAGACATCACAAACATAGATACATAGGAACAGAAATTCATAAATCGATTGAAAAGTCAATTTATGTAAGTGTCAGTGCCGGACTAGAATCCGAGAGATCCGTAACCGTAGCCAATGACATTCACCACTGTACCACGGACCTGACAAAACTGCATATATACTCGTCTTAAAAACCAAAGCTTTACATAATATTTGAAAAATCGTTCTTCCATGACTACTGTGGACTTATTAGCCATGGGAAAAGAGATGGCTTTATCCGATGTTCATTCAAATCATGTCACTAAATGACTCGCGGCGCAATTCAAATTCGATCATCTAAGACTTATTTATTTTCTCACTCTGCTAAACCTGTGTTAAAGTGAGAAAACAGATGACTTGCGGTTTAATTATGATAATTAGATTCTCCACGAGTTATTTTTTTCTCACTATAGTAGTTATTGACAAAACAGTGCAAGTGTCAGAAAGCAAGTAATTCGTGTCGATTCTAATATTTCCATAGAGGGGGACGGCTATCTCTCATTCATTAATGCAGTTCACTAGTGTATTCAGCTAATATTACATTTTGGCATCACGATTGGCAGGCGTGTTTTTTTATTTATCTGATCGAATCACACGCATAATAATGACACAATTGATCGATTATGCGGCGCATATATAATATTCACTTTAAATAGTATATTTTATTGTCATACAATGCTACCCAAAATTATCTGCTTCGCAATGCTGTTTATTTGTTATTACGCACACATGTTTTTATGTGACCAAAATGGCGCCAAATTTGAATGTCTGCATCAGATAATAAAATATTTATTCTGCCTACATTTTTTTTCAAACAATAGACACCATTATCGACTGTGAATATTAATAAATCATTTATTTCCGAATATTTTCTATGCGAACATAAATTTTAACGAGTCTTTTGTTTTTTTGTTTCAGGTAAATTCTATGACCCACTACTGTACTGCTAGCCCAACATGTGCGTTCCATACAATGGTAAATGTATTTTTTAATTATTTTAAAACAATATTTCGTAAATCTAATTCAGTTATATTTTTTTAAAACTATTCCGTTTATCAGATCGAAGCGAAGATATTATCGCTGTTATTTTTAAAACAATGTTTTGTTTTATTAAAACAAATTACTTAAGTTTCACAATTTCTGTGTACACTCTGTATTATGAAATGACTTAGGAAATAATATATCCCACTAAAAGTATTAGAGAAATTATGAGCAATGAACGTTACGATAATAATTTTGATTATACTTTTTATTTTGACAAAATGAGGTAGCGTATAATTTCTTGATATTTTAAAATAGCCTATTTGGTTATAAAATAACATATTGTACAGATTGTAACTTCTTTTTCAACCATGTCCTCTTATAATGTGAGCAATATTGAATCCTAATAGAGTATATGAAAAAATATATACGAGAACTGGTTGTTAGTTGTACAACTTTTTTTTTTATACTGTAAGTTGTGAAGGATGGTGCTTTAGAATGAGTATTAGTTAGTTAATCGTTCTCGATAAAAATGAGTTTCGTTTCGGTATTCTACATGTCAAAATATACTACATATTATAAAAGTGAAGTGACCTAAGTAAATACATGCTTCAAAAGTATTTTCTTTCGTAAGAAGTTAAATTAAATAAAGTGTGAATTAATGTGAGACGTTCATGAAACTAAAACATTCAATACACAATTTTAACCTGTCGAGGGCTCATTTGGAAAATCAATTTATGAAATTGTCAATTCTGGGATTTGAACCCATGGATATTGAGACCAAATAAAACGAACTTATAAGTACCTTTTCTACTCGACTACAGGAACGGTATTTATGACACAAATAAAAGAAAACGGTTCCGGTTAATATTGCTTTTGTAAGCAAATTTTATTTTAAATTTTCAATGATATAAAGTAAACATGTATTCGAGAAGGAATAAGTATTTGATTTTAAATATCCAGCTAAAATGATATGGCGTATTCCTACAACTGATTGTGGATTTATTCCAAAACTTCATTACTAAAACGATAAAGAAAATTTATCAAAAAAAGCGCTCAGTTTACGTTATTCGTAGAGTATTGCACGGTTTTTCTTAACGTGTAAAAGTGAAAGCCTTGCTCGCTTTTATTATAAAAAACAATCAGTTATAGTTTCTACAACTAAAACTGGTAATATTGAAAATTAATTCATCTTGCGTTATACATAAACGCCCGCCCCGTACCCAGTGGTGACGCCCTCGGGCTTTAGTCCTACTCAATTGGGCGAATATTTACTTTCATGGTCTCCTTTTCATTTGTGATCTATCCACCCAAAGAAATTTCTGTGGTATTTTCATCCATTCCTATTCAAACACTGCTGGTACTTTTAAACCTCGTTCCATCCTTCCTAACCCTCTCCGAAAAGATAAGTTATTAACAGTACACATGCTCCCCATTGGTAGTGTTAAAGATTTGATTCAGATTTGTGTTCCAAGGTACGAATGTCTGTGATGTCAAAATTCCCTTCCACCCATTCCATCCTAAAAACGGACGATTCTATACTTACTCTCTCCGTACAAGAGATGTTGAATGGCTACTTCTAACACTAATTTCTCTTTGAGATAAACTGTATTAGTAGTCCACATGCTCCACATCTGGAGAGGATATCGTTAAACAAATTAAAATAAAGTGAAGCAAGTCCTAAGTCTGTGGCGTATGGCAAAAATTGATAAATCATTTTTACCTTGCCTTTACGAGCAGAAATCTACACTCCATACGTATAATCACGGTGCACACACTGCACACATACGTGATTCTACCTCTTTTGAATTTTCATTGTCTACGCACTCAGCTCTGTAGGTAAGTATCAAACAACGTTGGTAAAAGTACCTAAAGTATAAACACGTAACTAGCCACATATACGAAAGATCTTTACCTAAAATCCGAAGTACAATATCGTATCTGTTATTTCTTAAAAACCATACACTTTTGAGCAATACTTAATATAAAATAAGAAACTAGATTAAAAATAATAGCACTATCCCAATTTTGAAGAAGATAGACACAGCCGTTACTTTGCAACTGCGTTTTGAATCTTTGACACGCTGTCCTGTAAAATATCATGTATGCAGATACGGGATTATTAGTAGGAGTGTTGAAATATGAAACGTGGTAAGTTATCAAAAATTCAAATTGAATGGATAGTAACACTTATTCAATGGATCTTCTTCGTGGATAATGATTAGCATACTAAATTTTGCCACCATATGCTGACATATTTATATTTTATTGTGAGAATAAACCGAATATGACAAAAACGGACATATCAACGTTTGCCATAACGCCACAGAAATTATACAGTATTTTTGTTTAATGAATAAAATGGCCACTTCAGCGTTTTTAAAGTTAAATACTACCTTTTCAATTATATAACATACTGAGTTTTAAACAACTAACGCAAGCCCGGCCGAGGTATTAATTTGAGTTAACAGTGTTGATTTATCGATGTCTCTCAATATTATTGCCTCAATAAATTAACATTTCCGATACGGTACTATTCTTTATGTAACATTATCGCTCTTTTTTAAATTCTGTGATCGAGGGTTTAAATACTCGCATTAATATTTCCATACATTCAATTAATATCCATCGAAATTAATAGACCTCTGCCATTTTTTAACCCTTTTAAGCTTTCCACTTTTTATGCAATATAGAGTTGAGAGCAACCGATTTGTGACACACAACTTTTCTCTCAGCATTACTTTGTTTGAAGAGATATTCCATAGATAGATCGAACAATGATCATGCAGTCTTCGTCTATGTTCTGTTTGGTTCGACTTAGTCTCAAATCTTGTCTACTGAGCAAACCTCTATTTCATCACACTTAATATTTTACAACTAAATACGATGTAAGGCACTGAAAGAATATTGAACGTGGTTTATTATCTTACGCAACCCAAAAAGAAAACCATTATTATAATGCAATAAAGTATACCGCCATATTCCGCCATAAAATTAAATCCCGGTACATAATTATTGTTATCGAATTATTTAAACATTTAACTGCCCGACCGTGTTGAGTTTACTCTAATTCACGTTTAATTATTGAGGCTTTACGACTCTCTAACTTTTATGTTGAGATCGAAGCGATTGTGGATGACTGTTTGGATTTCTGTTCTTTTTTATATCGTGTTTTGTTTGATAAAGAAAATGTTTTATACTGTTTTTTTATGATGATAATAATTTTATTATTATTCCGTATGTATGTTTTAGTAGATTTGTGTGAGAAATAAACTTTTAAATCAAAAGTGTGTAGGGATAGTAAAAGGGGAACGTGTTAGTTTGTGTTATATATCATTAAATTCATTATGTAATATAATATTAACATTTTAAACTATTAATGTAATCAAACAAACTTCTGAGAAACATCTTTTATGTGTAGGATGGCTATATTCTAACGACGTGTTAATTTAGCGCATAACGTGAAATATTATTGTAAAAATATTTATATGAGATAAAAAAATGTTTTTAGTCTATCTAAGTTCATAACAATTGTCCCGCATAACGTTTTTCTATATCTTATTTGATTTAATATCAACTTAATGGATTACGGCTCACTTCACGTGTGGTCAAAAAGGGCGTGACCTTACAACGCATAAATGTGTCATCAGTTCCTCCACTAAGTTTGAATAATAACTACATATTATCTCAACAATGGTAAAAGTTTAGCTCCCCTGTTTTAGCCGACTTCAAAGAAGAAAACACACATAATATATTTACTTATAATATATAAATCAGTGGTTCTCTATACTACATGAACACATATTACAAGTGAACAGATGTTACCAAGCTGTTATGACAGACACTTACCGCAAGGACGCCTGACCACAATTTACTGAACTGAGTATGAAGTCATATAGAACGGACTATACACACAATATAATTATTATTATTTAAGTTCACCGAACCCCGATTAATCTGTAGTGACACAATATTTTATTAACAAGGTACAATAGATTATAATCGTACTTTAAATAATATATATTTACGAATTATAATATAAATATGTACATGTTTTGATCAATATCTCTAACAATATGCAACAATCTTATTTGTAACATGTAGGTATGCGTAATAAATTATTTAACTTGCGACTATTATCACTTTATTCGGATTTGTAATTTTTTTTGTTTTGATACTAAATTATAATATGATATGATATCAATTAATTTGATTGATTTTGTGTGTCATGACAGAGATTAGTTGAAACCTTAGAACAAAAGTAGTACAGAAAATTCACACTCCACACAAGTCAGAACCAATCAACAATATATATTTAATTTCAACCATGTCCACTCCAATGCCGGCGTCCGTGGCGCAATTGCTAGCGTCGTTGGCTACGGTTACGGATGTCTCGGGCTTAATTCCCGGATGGTTTTCGTAAACTAATCTCTCAATCGATTTATGGATTTCTGTTCGTATTCTGAGTGTTTGTGATGTCTAAAAACACATTATCACCCATCCGATCCTCACGAGGCATAGCGAGAGCGATTAGCTAACCACTAGTCCTGTCCTGGCCCTATATTTCTATCCTTACTCTCTTCGAAAAAAGAGTGGTGGAGCAACTGAGTAACAAGCAGTTCTCATAGAAAAATTCTTTTAAGATACCTCCATTAGGAGATCATATGTTCCACATTGGGAGTGGACATGGAAAAAATAAAATATCCAGAATTATATATAAAAGAAATTATATCAAAAATTGATATAATTTCAATTGTAATTAATGCGAGATTCCTTAAGTCGTGGAAAGTTCATATGTGTACAAAAACTCACTCAGAATATCCAATTTTGATAAAATATTTCATACCGTTATACATATATTAGCTGTTATAAGTACCTCTATCGGGCGCCTCGAGTATAGAGGGTTAATTTAGTATTTAGCAAGTTTGCCAAGTCACTATAATAATAGTTCTAATATTATAGAACTGTATACACGTCGGCAGTACCGTCCGACGATCTCAGAATGGGTAGGCAATCGATTAATTTTTTTATAATATGTATTCTTTATATTCCTTCCAAAAAAGATTATCCGTGAAATATATTGAACATATTTTAATATTGTAAATATGGCATTGCGATACGTTTATTTGAAAGAATTTCATCGTTTTACATAGCGTGCTAGCGATGGCATGATGTTGAAATAGCTACCTACAATATTTAGCAATACTTACTAGAACTAAAATATGGCTTTATTTATCGTTTTAAGCTGTCATAAGGGGTGGACTGTCGATTCATGGTGAAAAGCCATTTATTTATAAAAATAAAACAACTGTTTTTACAAAATCCACGATTAAATGATTTCGAATACGGTCCCTGTCTTAGTATAAAATTGTGGAAATAATACAAAAAATCTTCTAATAATATTCATCTATTTTCGATGGATTCGGAGCTAACATTGTGGAAATTCATTTTGAATGTAAAACTATTATTCATAATTTAGTTATTCCACTGGCTGTATTACTAAATGTAACTCGTTCCGCTTTTTTTTAGATGTATCTTCATACTAACCATATCGTAAGTTTATTTATTTCTAAGGTAAACAATGATCCTGATACCTTAGTAATAAATAACCGTGCGATATAGTTAGTCTAACGAAGCTTCTCATAGAAGAAAAACACGTGTCACATTTAGTAACACTAATAATTAGTTATCAATTTTAATTTTATATTAAACATTTATCTAAATTAATAATTGTTTCCTCAACGTCGTCGAAGTTACAACCAGTCCTAATATAAATTCTTTCGCAATGATGACGAATAAACCAATATCGATCATTTAGAAATTTCATATAACTACCGATGTTATGAAACATTCTTATTTGTAATATGTATATACCAAACCATAAAAGGACGATTTTCATTAATGCCTTGAATTAATTGTTTCTTTGAATATGCGTCATAATAATTTATCAATCTGGATCGAATCTTTGTGCAAATAAATAAGTCTGACTGCAAAATCTCGGGTTCAACGCTCGTAATAAATGAATACAAGTATTTATCAATTTCAAAATCAGTTCCTATTTTGGTAATACCGCCATCGCAAGCCCTAAATATAAACAAGAGGAAAGGTGTATTTGTGACAGCGGTCTGGACGCTACTGGGCGTCGGCAGGGTAGTAGCCAGGTTCACAGAGACCCGTAGAAGGTCTCGCCTCGCATCTATTGATTTTACAGCAATGATTTTGCTCCCGTTAAGTTATCGCAGCTTAATTTTGGTTCGAGTATGATTTAACCCTTTGGGAATGAAACTAATTTGTATTAGTACAACTTTGCACGCTACAACAGTCAAGATCGGTTATAAATTATTTAGTTTTGTTTTCTGCATGACGATAAACTCAATTTTGGAATTTTAACAGCGTCATAATACATACGCCCAGTTGCGTTAACTACATCAAACTTAATATTGCCCTTCCATAAAAGAAAGCATTCACATTATTTTCTTGTTTACTAGTATTTCAGACTTATTTATATTTTTTGTGTTTTTTTGGTAGTCTCAGAATCAATTTAAAAACGCTCATTTATCATTACTGCCAATGCAACAAAAAATTTTTTTTTGAGATTTTGACGGAAAATTTTAACAGGGTGGTTCAAAATAAACTTGACGAAAAAAGCCTCAAAAACACAATTGCCAATTTAGAAAAGTCTCCAAAACTTACGGTCGCTAAGTGGAGTTCTTGGGTACAGATATCAACTTATCGCCTTCTTCTTCGAAAGTTACACACTGATAATTAAATGTATTTGTTGGCGTTCGTGGCGCAGTTGGTAGCGTCGTTGGCTACAGTTACGGATGTCTCGGGTTCAATTCCCGGTGCGGATGGTTTTCGTAAATTGATCTCTCAATCGATTTATGGATTTCTGATGTCTAATTCCCTCCCTCCCACCCATCCGATACTCACGGGGCATAGCGAGAGCGATTAGCTAACCACTTGTCCTGTCCTAGCCTATTCTTCTATCCCTACTCTCTTCGAAAAACAAAAAGAGAGGTAGAGCAACTGAGTAGCAAGCAGTTCTCATAGACAAGTTTTGTTGAGATACATCCATTAGACCATATGCTCCACGTTGAGAGCGGACATGGATAAAATAATGTATTAAGGCATTGTATGTGTGACAAGCTTTAGTGTATAGGAAACTCATTTTGACTCAATGATCCTTAGACATTGTTGGTCGCTAAGTGGAGCTATTAATGTTGAGCTACAGATGCCAACTTATCGCCTTTTTCTTTTGAAAGTTACTCACTGATAAATAAATCTATTAAGGTATTGTATGTGTGACAAGTGACAAGCTTTAGTTTATAGGAAACTCATTTTGACTCAATGCTCCTTAGACACTCCTGTTGAACATTTGAAGTCGCTTAACGCTGATGTGTAACTGATTACACCCAGTAAGTGAATTTGTAGTGTATCATTGTGGCCCACTGTGGGTATAAAGGTCAGTACTATGGCAGGATAGAGATTCGATATTAAATTATAATATACTGTTTTCTGTACCTCATATTATAATCCTCAGTAAAAGCCAACTCACCCTTTAGTTATTTTGGTGCATTTTTGTCTGCTGTCATATGATAGGTTGTTAAATCAACAACGTCTGTAATAATACGAAATAAATCATTGCATTTTAAAATGTATTTCAAAATGAAATCACGCCACCGAAAATTTACCGCGCGCTAAATTGAAAAATGGAAAACAAGTGTGTACTAAATTTTGTTTAATCGAACAAAACACCCGACTAAAAACCTAATATGTGCTGTGCCTTACCTTACAAAAATACAGCCTAACCCATCAACGATGAGCGATTGCCAGTTCGTTAATTTATTTAATTAAGTATTCACAAGGAGACTTATCTGAGCCTCGTTTCAATTCAGTACAATATAAATCCGGATTTAATAACACGCAATTCGCGCACCTGGTATCTCGAATAATCAAGACGAATCGCAAAATATTTGCCCCATGGCATTCATAAAGTAAATTAAATATCGGATGTTTTTTGGAAGATTAGTCTGGCCTTGCTTATCAATTGAACCCCACCGATAGGCTTTCAATTAAGGTAATTGATGTATATTATTTGGATCCAAAGGAACTCCAACAATGATTTCATAACATCGACCTTCTTATTTAACCCTAACACACTTATCTTAAATTTTTCTTTTTATCTTATGATGATAACTTTCTTCAATTGAACAATGAATCACTTGGAGTTAACTATCAATTCTTGTTGGAAAAGAATTATATTTTAAAAATAAAGCACAATTTTTGTCACCGTTTCCACATTTTTATAATGATCAGGATCGGTTTCGCTTATCGTGAGCTTTATCAACTGACGCATAATTTTTTTTAATGTTAATGTTAAATTGAGTGTTAATAATTACAAGGTATGTGTATCAAACAATTGGTTCACGAACTTTGACAGGAATTTACAGGTTATCAAACAAAAAAGGAAATTAAATAAACAATAATAGGATAAAATATTATTTATTTAGGTTCAGACGATGGCGCTCAGCCGAAATATCTATCAAATACCTAATACAATTTTGTAGAACTGAATACTTTGATATTTTATTCTATTTCAATGGAGTTCTACTAAGTAAATGCCAATTCAATCAATAAATAAACAATGGCAACTTATTTGGAGTGGCTTTCAATTAATCCTCGTTAGATCTTAGTAATTATTTTAGAGAATGACACATATAACTCGATTTATTATATACAGTTAGGTACGGTTTTAGAATGTATTGATCATGTCATCTTATTAATGACTATTAGTGACGGTGTATATCATGCTATGTTCCTTGACCGACCCACACGCGCAGCAAGCAAATCGTCGAGGTAATGTTACAGATTCGGGGGCTCCCGGTTCGAAACCGACCTTAAATAAATAACGCGTATAAATCAAAAACGGCTAGCGAGCGGCCCATAATCCCGAACCCTTTTGCCCCCGGCAATTATTTTCCTCTAATGCTACCCCCCCTCGCGCGCCCGCTTTTATGGCTCTAAACTTTCGCATTGTTTTCATCTCGATGATTTTTTTTCACCCGGTCATCCCCGTTTCGCGAAGAGAAATGTTTTTGGTCCCCTCGCGAATTTGTTGTGTTTTTCCCGTGATAATTTCATAGGTAGATATCATTGTGATTTTACTTATGAAGTACTTTCATGATAATTTTATAATTTATTTTATAATTTTCTTTATATTTGCAGACTATTCGTTAAGTAAATATTTTTATTATAACAATGACCTAGTTCCATAGTGATACATCTAGAAATTGGTACCTTTGAGGTATGGCCGATCAAAGTTTTTACTCATCTAAACTGACTCGTAAAAAGTGATGGATTATTATTTGTATTACTTTTTATTCAAATAGGTGGTCAATAGTTTATAGTTTTAGGATTGAAGTTTGTTTCCTTATGGAAGGCCACGATTCACAAAAATATATTTTCACAAAACGATATTTCGATATGTATGTATATGGAACTGAGAAATTATTTAATTTTGCTGAAATTATTTAATTCATTTACAAATATCTGCCTTTTGTGAGAAAATCTGTATATTTTACAAGCTGTACTTTTGTGGAACTGTAGAAAAGCGGTGTTAGAATAAAGTGGCTAAATTAACTCAAAAGATCAAATTTTTGGCTTATAGTCAGTCCTATGAAACTGAGCCATCGAATAAACTCCAAATTCTATATCTTCAGAAGTAAGTGTTCTTAATCTTATTCTGTCTTTTTCGTGAATGTCACGTGTAGAAAAAAGTCTTCTTTGAAATATTTACAATAAGTGTAATGAGTCATGAATAAATAATAAAATAATAATACTCGTAAGTTATTTTGACAAATAAAATTAAAAATAGGACTATTTGTTGTTTGAATTATATGACTTTCAATAATGATTATTGTTAGGTTTATAATATAAATAAACAATATTTTCTTAGTATAGTTGCAAAAGTAATACTAAAAAGCTTTAAGTATGACATTAAATGGGAAATTTTCAATTTAATCCCAGCCTCACGTTAATGAGAAAGTTATATTTAACTTTGTATAAAATCAAACTTCTTAATAACCGGCTTATAACTTCATCCCCAGTCGAGAGTTATTCCTTAAAAGCCACCCTCATTGCATTAGGGGTAATTAAAAGATCGCATGAATACTTTGCCGTAATATTTATTCTCATATGAAAGTTCCTGCCGGGGCCTTAACCTACCCCTAAAAGGCTATCGCCGAAGGGATAACCCGTATACTTTGCGCAATTTACGATAATTACCAGAGGAAAATATCCAAAAGGACTGTTGGCTTTTCTATTCAAGATAATTTTTCCTAAACGTTTTCATTTAATATAAGAAAATTGTTCATCTGAAAGTTGACATTTTTGGATTTATTCTAAATAAAACTTAATATTTATTTTCTCTTCAATTTATAGTTGATTACCTAACACTCGTAAGAAGCTTTAAGCTTTATTATACAATTCACAAGATATAGTAGTATTAATATTAAATTAAAAATCGATAACTTAGTTATTCCACTTGGTTTATCACTAATGTGACGCGTTTCGCCTCTTTAAGAAGCACTAAGTTATCAATGTTTAATTTAATTTTATATTAAAAATGAACTTCCACAAAGTTACCGCCGAATCCATAGAAAATATAATAGTATAATTTGCAACCAATATATTCAGATCGCTTAACAATATCAAATGTTTATCTGACCTTGAAGATCTGAAGATCTCGCGACACGTGTGGATTCCGCGTCGTATTTACTAACCATGTCCGATACCAATGTGGAACATCTCATTATTCAGTAGCTCAAATTTATTTCGAAAGATTATCTTATATATAATAGTCCAGACGGGTCTGTAGGCGCAGGCACATGCAGCTATACATTTTGTTTATTATCAAAAAATATAACTAGCTGATTTAGACGTTCATTATTTCAATTTCAATACCGTCATCTATGACGGGCGTCCCGCTAGTCTTTATACGTACTATATAACGATGGTGCTAGGAAGGGACTAAAAGTTTGTTATTATTTTTTATTTTATTTTTAGTGGCTCTCGATACGCTTCGTTTTTTGGATAGGATTGATGGTAGGGAATTAATCTCACACTTAAATGATTTTTTAAATAATCTCATATGAGTGTTGACCATTCAGCTACATGAGTGAAATAATACATATTATAATCAACTTCATTAATATTGCTGATGTGCAATGAATACTTTTGCTTTACTTTATAAATATTAAAGCTATATGGAAATAAAATCGCTCAATAAAAACGAAATTTTGTCTAAGTAAGTATGTTATCAGTAAATTTTCAAATTATATAGTATTTTCGATTAGTTTATTTCCGAATTTCTCATTGCTGTGTTTCGCAACTTTTATTGGAGCCAAACGTTGCGATTTTACGGCCGATCTATTGAATTTGGAATATTTCCAGCGAAAAAACTTGTCGAACTTTTTTGAAGCAGCTTAAACTTTTTAAACCTTTTCTTTTCTACGGCGAATATGTAGTCTTACAAATTTAGATAGAGCCTCACAATGCCTATGCTAAAATAGAATTTAATAAGTACGCTGATACAAGTTGTGCATATTTTTTACGCATATGAAATAAGTAAATAGTTTCCTTCGAGCGTAACAAACTCTAAAACTACCGTGAGAACTGTTATTTTGAAGTTTTACAAAGAGCATACTCTTCTGAAATTTGTATTATAAATATACTGTACTGATTTCGTTATTTAGGCTTGTGAATTGAATTTTCGAATCGATTTCAGTTAGTTGGTCCTTATATTTTTTGCTAACTTCAAGTATGATTTATAAAATACTTAAATAATCATTTATCGTTGTTCAATCAAATCAATTTTAATCTTTTTGTGTTGTTACTCAAACTATTCCTTACTGACATTCCTTATTGCAAGTAAATGCTTTAGTTTATAATACTTGCAATGAGCGAAACCGGTCGTCAAAAATGTGAAAGTAATACAAACCAAATTGCGTATTATTTTTAACATATAATGCCTTTACACTTAGAATTGACAGTTATACTTTAAAAGATTTTTCATTCAAATAATAAAAATGAATCTATCTCTCCATTGGTATAAACTGTGTTATTTTATAAACCAGTGGAATAAAGAAATATAATTATTTTAATTTTACATTAAAAATCAATTTCTCCAAATTGTCCGCTGAATCCATTGAACATTATATCCACTTTTATTATATCCATTAATTTTGCAGTTAAATTCCGTTTGAGCCACGTTTCAGCTGTTTTTTGAAATTTTGAGGGTTTGATACAGCAGTTGGACAATAAATTTACAATATTGTAACTACGAAATAGGTCACTGTCATTTTTTTTGTTTGCCGCCATAGCTGTAAAAATAATTAAATAAACAATTATTACTGTTACGGGCCGCTAAGGTCTTGGCATAAACCTTCTATTTTTTATTTTACATATTGCCCTTAAGTAACATGAAACCTCGGCAATCACTGCTAGTCGGTAGCGAAGCAATAAAATTAAAATATTTATTATATCGATTTAGATTAATTTCGGCGCCCATGGTTAAAATATTCAACGTGGGAACAACCACATAAAGTGGAGCCCTGATATTTAATTTTATTACCTTAATCGTACATATAAATATATTTTTTTAAATTATTATTTTATAATATACACCATCGAAATTATTACTGTGTTTAAAAGACAAGTTTTTCACTTTTGATAACTAAAATATAGTTATTCGTTGAAAATTATGTAGCATTTTATATTCATCTAGCGTTCAATTATAGTGTGCTATCGGGCAAAACGCATTGCCGCGTTAGTCAAGGGCGGGCACGCATTATATTTTGACAGAACTGTTATTATAAAGTATTTTATGACATTTTTGTCACACTTATTATAGCTATTGCGTTGTAAATTGTAAAAACGTACTTATCTTAAGATCTACATTTTTTCAAAACACAAGCAAATTATTTTTCTGTTAATATTTTCGAACTGAATTTTTAAACTGCATCTTTAACTGTTTTCTTTTTTTATTAGTTTTGAACTGATCAAGGTTCAAGATAATGTTAATTAGAAAAAAAGAAAAACAACTGTTTAAAATTTAAATTGAGAATTTGTTATTCCACCAATTGTTCCATTAGGCGTAACATTTATTTCTTCTATTTGAAAATGATCTCCAGAATAATTTAATCCTAATATTATCTTTAACGTAGGTATGTATTATCTATTTTTTTTTTAATTTTAAATAAAATATATTTTCTCTTCCAATTCAATACGTTTAAACATAACAATTTTGGAGCTTTGTTTATAATGTACGTATAATCCTGTATCTGCAAACATGAGAGAGTTTCAAAGATTCCTAACGCAATTGCAAAGTGGCGACTGCATGTATATTCTTCAAAATTGAGACAGTGTTACTATTTTAAATCTAAGTTTCCTTGTTGCTTGATGCCTACCCATAGAACTGAGTGGGTAGACAACGAAGATGCGTAAGACATAATAATCACATATATGAAACTTACGTAATTATACATAGGGAGTGTCAATATTCTGAACACAATTAAAAAAATAAAATGATAAGCTTGAGATTTCAGTTGGTAAATCGTTGCATAGAATTTGGCTTTTTGTCCTTTGTGGCTTTTTGTTTTTAAAATAGTATATTAAACGAGTACCCTGTCGTTATTTACATTAATTTAAAGGCTTGACATTGATGTTCTATGTACCCATCCTTGACTATGTGCTTACATCTCGTTTTCATTAGCTATTCAACATATCTCCCTAATGCACCCACATGTAAAAAGGTCATAAAACACGTTTTAAACCCGAAAGACGGTCGTTAAGCGAGCATTTTGAAGGAACCTGCTAGGTATAACATACATTCTGACTACCGTGTTGTTAATACCCTTCTTATAATATACAGAAGTTTAATTTAACCCGTTTTACGCCTCACATTGACGAATATATATTCACGCATACCCAACATGTATCTACTTAACAGCTTGTATGAGAAATTAAATAAAACTGACTTGTACTACGTAAAGAAGAATTACTATTTTATACTTAATGGAATTTCGTTTAGTAAATATCATTTCTGACGGTCAATTTTTTAAACTGCAAATGCCGCTTTTTAAACCTATATTAATCTAACACCGAGAAGCGTTGCATTTTAGGAAGACTGCATTCATTTTTTGGATCACGGGATCCATACATACTAACAAACTGACACGCTCTGTGTAGTATAGAGAAAGCGTATCAGTGTTGTAAAAAGTTAAAAGTTATACGGCGAACACTCTACCCTACGAGAACTAGAGCCTTTGAGATGTCGATATTGCAAAAAAAAAATGGTAAAACAAATCCTCAATTTTTTTAATACTAAAATATGACCAGGACTGGGTTCAGCATGAAGCAAGGTTTTTTTTTTAAGATAACACCGGTTGGTGTTTGTCGTGTTTTTGACTTTCTAGCTCTCGCATGCTGCCTTGTATATAGCGGAAGAGGCTGTTATAAGGGTAAGCGGCAGGGATTGGGTTAAACCGCCGTAGAAATAACATAATGGTGTAATAAAATAATTCTTAGCCGAAAGTCGCGTTCCTTTTGAGTGCCTCGTAAATTAAATTACGAGTAATTCTATAGCGACCATTTCTAGTCTATTAGCCGAGACTTTTGGGCAACGCCTACAAATATAATTATATTAATTCGGATTAATACGGCTCTATGGCGCTGTAGTTATGCGCGGGCAAAATTTTTGATTTAGAATGTCCACCTTCTTGAATTCCGTAAGTGGCAAAAAATAAAATGTCATACCCCTCATAAACCACAATCATCTTTTATCACACACGAAGATACATAAATATTAAAAAATATTTTATTATTAGATATAAATACTTATGTTTTACCCACCTTGATTAAATACAATAATTCATTTACATCAAAGTTTTTAGATTCTATTTTAGGTGGAATAGTTATAGGAATTTAACATTTTTGCATTTTTTTTATTAACAAATACTTGTATATTCTTTTAATTAAAAGTTGGATGTTAAGTCTTATTTTTTTCTTGTCAGAATTTTAATTCAGTTTCGGTCAAAATTTTTAATGCATTGGTCAGAATTTATTTTACCTTGGTCAGAATTTTTATTAAATGATTTTTATTATATAATATTTTAATAATCTGAACGAATCTTCTCTGTCATTAATTAATTGACATCAAAACAAACTCGTTTAAGAGTTGAAAGAGTTAACTCCCTCTTCCACTCGTAGACGCTTTCATTCTTAAAAATGATTTTAAATTCTTAATATTTAGCAAAAAATTACAGCTATAATTATTATCCAATTAGATTTAAGCATTGATTTCCATACACAATCAATTTCTCAATCTAAGCTACAGACCAATTTATAATAGATCTGTCTTAATTGATAGGTACTATTAGTGTATACCAAGGGTGCCCAACCTTTTCGAGGTTGGGAGCTACTTTGAATCGTACAACAATATTTGTTTATGTTTTTTTTTGCGCATGAAAACCTATGTCAAACAATATCACAAAAAAGCCCCCACCCCTTACTTTGACCATTAATCCTTTTCATAAACAGATAATCACGAATCTAGGCAAACCAATTTTATTTTAACCATCGAAATTTAAAATTTGATAATCATAATTATTTCGAAACTCCCAATCGTATTTGAGATCGACCAAATTTTGCTTCGCTGTCGAACGGCTACGCACCCTTGGTGTATACCAGTGTTTCCCAAACTTTTTCTGCAATGGAACACTTCGCAAACCCTAAAACCTTAACCGAGCGCTCAGCTTATTTTTTACGTTGTGTAAAAGCGGATCATAGTTGGGGAAACCCTGGTGTATACAATAACACATAACTCCCTTTTCTTTGACACCGATAGATTCATGAAAAATGGTTGTTTTTTAATAATATTTTAATGCTATGGCTATTATTATGCAATTACACTTGTAGGGAAATAAAATTTTATTGTCATTATTTTATAACATTAGTTATATCATTTGGCCTTGCTGTCAATAAAATAATAGCACGTTAACATAGATCATTTTGAATAAGTGTTCTATAACGTTCTCAAGTGACCTTACTTTTTATAAAGATAGTGCCTTTTTACTGACTTGTATTCGTCTCTTTAATTGTCATTTTAAACTATTTACCTAGATTTTAAAAAAGCGAAATTGTAACATTTTATGTTTACATAATTATTGCTTTATTTTTTTAAAAATGTCGTTTCGTATCAAGATTCCGTGTTCCAGTTGTGGTAGGTCAGCATCTTATTTGTTGTTGTTTTTTTTAACTTTCATATTTGAGATTTTTAACATGTTTCTTCCGAATTTGCTTTTGAGTTTATACTTAACAGAAGTACTCAAGTATAGACTTAACAGAAGTTTATTTCACTTTTAAGGTGTTAACTGTCAATTCTTGGCGGAAAGACAATATATTTTCGCTCATCGCCAACATAAGATGACAACCTGATCATTATAAAAATGTGGAAGTAGTACAAATGAATTGTGTTTTATTTTTTGAAAATTTAAGTTTATTTGCTTCAGTAGAGAGTATAGTAATTTAAAAATCTTTAATGCATTGGCGATCAACCGTAGTGCCATTTAAATTAATTAAGTTACCATGACCATAAAAAAAATATCGCAATATTTAGCAGCCACGCGCGTCATCAACAAACATTAACTCTAATTGCAGTGACTATAGTTGATTATTTAAATATCACATCACATACAAGATTTTTAAAAAGTTCGATCATCTCTTCAGACAGTACATAAATGTATCTTTACTATTATATACAGCAGAAAATACGTGTATAAATCTGTCTGTCTGTCTGTCACAAGAACTCCTTCCAAACGTTTAACAGTACCGACGTGAAATTTGCACATGTAATTCTGGGTATCATTTCTAAGGTCAACTGTTTCCAGCATTCAATTTTTAATATTGTTATTAATTGATGAACTCTATTTTATGGGTGTTACATCAGGTACGGTCCGCGGTGATATTTTCAGGTTTCGACTTTTAACATTATTGTCAATTGATGCATGTATACTATACATCTGTCTGTCTGTCTCAAAAATTCCTCCCAAACGTAAAAAATTGGCGACGTGAAATTTGCTCATGTAATTCTAGCTACCATTTCTAGGTCGACTGTGCTATTTTCAACGTTCAACTTTAAACATTATTATTAATTGACGCACTATATCTTGTGGGTGTTACGCGAAGTACGGTCTGCGGTGATATTTTCAGCTTTCAACTTTTTAAATTATTGTTAATTAATCAAGTATATTTTATGGGTGTTTTATGAGGTACGGTCCTTCGTGATATTTTCAACTTTCAACATTAGCTTGCACCAAAATAATGCCAACGTTATGTTAGCGCCCTCTATCCCGGGCGATGCTAGGTAATAAATACTAGTATACTATAAAATAACTATAAAAATATCCATTTATTAGTAGTATGGCGTTTGACTTTTATACTGCTTATTAGAAAAACTAATTAATCTCTTAGGATCCGGGCTTTCTTCACGACTTGGCAGTGAAATATTTTTTCCTCCTGTCATAAAAGTCTAAAGATTTTTCGAATATTAATTATGTTAGTATTAAAACTTAAGCCATATGCACAAGCTTTACATAATATGTTAAGCCATTTTACGTGTATGATGATTTATTTACTTGATCATCTCGCA
This sequence comes from Himalopsyche phryganea, assembly GCA_022494535.1. Taxonomy (NCBI): domain Eukaryota; kingdom Metazoa; phylum Arthropoda; class Insecta; order Trichoptera; family Rhyacophilidae; genus Himalopsyche; species Himalopsyche phryganea. Next base: position 781,420 of record JAGVSL010000071.1, read on the forward strand.
GCGTTAGAAACTGCCATTTTTTTCTTATTTTTATTAATCTAGATTATGTTTTGATAGTAGCGGTTTGGCTACTCAATTGTAAATTATATATTTTGACAGGCAATTAGTTTTATAATCTCCCTGAGATTATATGCGATGTTTACACATGAGGATTTTATATCGGACACTTAGAAACATAATTAATTCACTTTTACCAAACGTTGACTATATAGTATTACATTAATTTCAGAGATCATTTCTGTTTTGAGTTTTCTACACCAGCTCCTCGACACGTGTTATTGCATTTATATCAAAAAATTTGTATCCACGATGTTTCCTTTCTTCCAACAACTTAGTATTTGAAAATCTCGTGCCCGCGGGTGAATGAGCGCCCGCGGAGTTTCTTACGTGCGCACACAAAAATGTATTATATCACGAAAAATTACAATTGAATCCAAAAATATTTGTGGTAAATGTAAAATATAACCATTTATAACATATTTCTTTTGAAATCCAACATTCGTCTGTTACCTTTTTTCTCAATCTCAAATACACCTCTCACAATAAGTTTGAAAACCCCTGCCATCACCACACAATTCATACCTGCAATGTTAATTATAGTATCTTTTATTTTATGTAATGCAATTTGTTTTTAATGAACGTCATTGTATAATATTTGATATTGGTGAACAATCAACAGTATATTTTGAAGTTTAATAATTCGTTGATTGAATTTACATTTACTTGGTAGAACTTTATTATAATAGGATACAATAGTCATTGTCAGAAGTGTATGCTAGTTCTGACGTTGATTTTAAGCCGAAATAATCTTGTAGACTTTGATATTTTATTCTATCTTGATATATCGGATTTGTTGATTCTCTCTCACTTCTGTGTTGGTTTAGTGGATGGAACTTGGGATCCAACCACTCAAAATAACTTTCCGTGTATCCGTTCTCGCTGATTTATTTAATTTATTTTATTAAAAACAGTAGGCACTAATAATAAAATGACAGTATAGTGGTAGTAACTGTTAGCCAGCGCTGTACTTTATTTCAGGTTTTTGAACTCTCGGCTTCCGTAATGATAACCCGTGTTCATGATTTTACGCAGCCTTGAATCGCTAAGCATGTTCGGAAATGATTAGCTTAATATGGGTCCTTAGGTGTTTTCATTAAATTCGGAGCAATAAAACACAGCCATTTACGGACAATACCAAACCGTGGCATAGATGGTTTTACCTTCAACTGTGAAGTTAAATTATAGCATTATATTTATCGAATTTAAACCTATTATAAGCGAAAGGCACGTGTCAATTATATTTTATTTTGAATAAAACAAACGAAGTTTAATGCTCAAAAGACGACAGAGTATTGTTTTTTCAACCACTTTTTGTCTGAAACATAATGATTGTTAAAATGAATCAATCAGCATGAAGATGACAACAGCCTACAAGTAGTGAGTGCCGCTTGACTTTTCTATATAATACAATATTTAAATTAAAAATAATTAACTCCAACTAACATAGTGAAAAAGGATTTGCGTATATTACACAGTGCGTCACGAAATCTTTTAGATACCTGCTCAACACGTCATACTGTATGCTTGCTTATAAACTTCAATTAAAGTGATCAACACGTAAAATAGTTTTTCTTCTGTTTCGTAACGTCACAATCTCTTCAACCCTCGTATACCATTCGTCACAAAACGTTACATTATTTATATACGTATCCTCTTTCAGTACTGACGTTGCACATCGAAAGCTACGAAAGAAGAATGTGTATTACGTATGAGGTATGAGTAATGTTGAACGTGTTGTGGGGTTCCGCAAGGATGATACCTTGGTGCGCTTTTTTTTTAACCATATATGCTCCCTTGTTGGAGCATATGTCAATCACACGGTTCCTCGAGGATTTTCTGTCCCCCCGCCAGTCTTCTTGTTACCTCCCAGCGTCGCCCCGCCGAGTAGATTCTATGGATGGTCATTTTGATTAGTTTACATCTATTGCAAAGGATATCGCAGCAGATATGAGTCGCTGAGTCGTTTAACACTAGTTATTTTGTTTCTTCCGGTGTACAAGAAAAAGTAAAATATCCTTTTACACTGTCGTTTTTTCGGAGCGCGTCGACCTTGTAATACGAGGATCGAGATCCTGTAAAAAACGGCTTTTTTAAACTTGGAAAATTTTTGAATTTCGAGCAAGAACAGTAGGAAGATACATCTATCAATCGAGTACATACGTACTTTAAAAAGTCATTTGTTTGAAAAATCGCCAGGAGTTCAGAACTCAGCGATTCATTGATTGTAATAAAATTTAAATTGCTGTTTTGATTTAAATAAAACTTTTTAAAATAGTGACTTGATTCGTTTTTTTTGGAATATTAGAAAACATTTTTTGAATCCTTTGCATATATTTCATCTCAGTAGCTCACGTGGAATAAATCTCCGCGTAATTACACCTGACGTATCATTCGATCGTTACACGTTTAAAAGACGATTTAATGCGGAAGGCCCTAATTGAATAATAATAATTACAATTTTTTTCCTGTACGTAAAAGAAAAGCGTTTTCGAACGTGCTGATATTATTGTTTCCCGCCCATTTCTGCGCGATGACGGCTTCTTGGCAACGAATCGTGGACAGCAGCTACCACAAGCTCTTTCAGTGACGTGCCAACGATATCATACTATTCACCCTCAACCAACATTCGATGTTAAATCAATAAATACATCGTGAATACTAACGATATTAAAATATATTTCCAATTTAAATTGTGAGACTGTGTATTATTGAATAATAATTCGAGGACGTTTTGGTCAATTGATGTAACCCTTCTAATTGAAATTGTTCAGGAGAGAGAAAGTAAAAATTGGTTTTATCGAAAACATTATATCGTGAGTTGCGTTATGAATCTTTGAAAATCACTCCTGTTGAAATTCTCATGTTTGCAGATACGGGATTATACGTAGGTATTGTCGATATAATAGTGGCTTACATCAAAGTGGCCGGGTCAGAATTTTAAAACTAAAACCAATGTAAAATGATGTTTTCCTTAAAAAAATGGTGAATTTATTTTACTAATTTATATTATTTGGTCGAGAACTGCTCTGTCGTCTTTAAAATGAGATACAATCATTCATTTGACCAAAACAACGTCGATATGTATTCACAAATAGATGTTCCTCTTATTTATTAAAATATATCAGTCGTTCTTGAAATTCCTAGAAAACAAAATTGTTGAGTGTAAGAAATCGTTTTTTTTTTATCCATTATCACTTTAATATTTATTGTTCTAGCGATAATAATAAACTAAGTGAATGGCGATACTTGTGAAGTCTAACCGTATCCATGTTTTGCTCATAATTAATTTGTATTTTGCAACGCATGGTTTTATGTTAATTTTAGATCGATTAATACATAATATGAATGAGTATCCATTTAATATAAAAAAATATCATTCTAATGAATTAAATATTAAGTGCAGTTATTTTACGTTGCAATAAAGAAGACCTCTTCTTATTTTTATTATTTTTTCCCCTCTCCTCTTCTCCTTGACTTTTGAATCTTTTTTGACAATACTTGACCATATATAATTACATATTATAATGAAAATTGATTTAATTCTCTCATCTAATTGTATTTAACATTCTGTTGTGTCTGAAATATCTTCACTCATTTATCCCACACATTGGCACGTCTTTGTCATCTGCCAAACTCGTATTACCTGCTACCCAGCGCGTAAAAATAATGACACGTCATTTCAGATTCGATACCGTTGATCTGCATCGAAAAACCAGTAATAATGACATAGAGCTAATGGCTGGTTTTAGTTCCGAGTCATTCTAGAAGCTAACATAATATCTTGCAGTTGGGTCACAGAAAAATAATGTAAGATATCGTGTTGCAAACTATTATCAATAGCATCATTTCATGTCCCTTGCGTTGGATAAAAGCGGTTAAAATCGGCATTCTCAAGGGATATATTGCCCATATCTCTGGCCGCCATTAATTGGTGGATAATAGCAGTAGTTAATAACAACCTTTTATTTCTTTATTACTACTCAAATAACTATTTTGAAACACTGGTAAGTATGGTAACTCTTGAAAAGCGTTTGCTAGAAGTGAATATCGGATGATGATTTTGAATTAACCGATTCATACTATTTTTAATGGATTCGGCGTTAACTTTGTGAAAATTCAGTTTAAATATGAAATTTACAACTTAGTTATTTTACTTGCTGTAGAATACACAGTCACAGGCACAGCCAGCGGAATGACTATGCTATCGATTTTATTTTTTTATTGATTTATTCGTGTTGCGAAATAATTTATAATTAACATTATCAACACTAAAGTCTTACATCCATACTCAAGAAAGATGCATAATTCTCTAAAGCGTTTGAAGAAATATGCAATAAAATCAATATAGTGTCCATTTATGTTAGAATATAATCAAATTACATAAAATTGACATCGACTGAGGGTGCTTGATGGAACTTCAATATAACGACCCGGGTCGTTAGTGATAAAATACATGGAAGTGTACAAAATCTCAATAGCTCAAATTTCAAATTACATATACAAAAATTGTATGAAAAAGACTTCTTTACATAAAAAAATAAAATAAAATCGATGGATGCCTTTGTGGTCAAGTCAATAATTGTCGTGTGGAGACATCAATCTTTTATTCAAAAACATTCTATGTGCAATGTCGTCTCTGAAATGTCACTAAATTTAAATAATTGTCAATTGCAAATTATTTTTTTTTCTCTTTGGGATGACGTTTAAATTACAGCTATATTCAAATTAATAAATACGATTGAAGCTTTAACATTACTAATCGACTTGTAAAACCTAATGATATGCACATTTAAAAAGATTTATAAACGAAAGGCACGGACAATCTACACAGCTGATGTAATAAATCTGAAAAGAAGCAATTAAAAAGAATTTAAATTTATCTTTGGCTGGAAATAATTCACCATTTTGAATGGAGCGCCTTAGCATAATGTCAAATCGTTATTAAGTATTGCACGTCCCTCGTCGACTGTCGACGTTACGTCACACTGGATAGGTTAATGCGAACTTCTTGACCATAAATCAGTCGAATAAATACGGGAGGACCATTTTGCGTTAAGAATAACTTTAATTGTATTATTAAATGCGTCACTAGTAAATTCGTTAGTTTCGTATTTATATATTCGAATAAAGAACTTATTATAGAATTAAGTTTCATTACATAATTTACATATGCAAATAAGAAAGTTTGCGGGTTATATTAAATGCTGCCCTCAAAGGTATTGGTTTTTTTGTTTAAGGGTTCTAATTATTAATTTAAGACATCGACTGAGGGTGCTCGATGGAATTTCAATATCAAATTTGAATTGTTGAGATTTTGTGCATTTCCATGTATTTTGTCACTAATGACCTGTCAATTCGAGTCCATTCGTGTGCTCGAATGCCTGAAGATGCCGAAAGGCGAAACCCGTGTCGTTAGTGACAAAATACATGGAAATGTACAAAATCGGTCCTAATTATTGTTTAGACAAATTTAGTTTAAAATATTTTTTAATCAAAATTTGACCGACTGGTTACCGAATTATCGAAAACTCAGTTTTGTTGAAATAAAAATTTGCATATAATGGAAAAGTAAAATTATAATTTCGGTAGTTTATCATTTAATCAAATTTAAATTAATACTGAGTGATTTGATTGTATTGACATATACTTTTGGCAGTTATAATGACGTGATGTTGCAATACCAATCAACTATACAACATAAACACTTTTCTTTAATAATTACGTAATTTTTTTGTGTAAGATATTGCAATAAAAATTGTATTCCAGTGTGTTCCAAGAATCGGCTCGATCGGATCGTCGCCCGCAACATGACGTGTTTCAAGAAATGAACCAATTTTATAAGTCGTGAGCCGCGGATAATAGGAAAATAATTTAAATAAAAAACCTATTATCAATGTCAATAAATACACAATTAGTAGCAAATAATGTGGCTATGTATTTAATATATTGTTTCTCTTGCTGCGTCTATAGTAATTGTCGATACAATTAGTTCATTTCAATAGGGATAAACGCTTGTCTTAAAAGGAAGGGAACAAGTCCTGTTTGTTTATAAACTTCATGCATCTGAATTTATATATTCGATTATCAATCTTAGAATAGTTTAAAAAAAAATTGCAAAGTTGAGCGCCGCTTACACAATCCGACTATCGACTAAGTATCGATTTGTGTGAGAGATACCTTACTTTCGTTATATAAAAATATCGTATAAATATTCGTTCGTTTTTATAAAATAAAAGGGAAAATAATTTTATAAATAATATTATATAAATGTCTAAAATGATTGGGAAGTGTACGATGTGCATAATATGAGCCAATGATAAGTGAAGTGAACCAACTGATATTTTCGAAAACATATAGTTATGTGTGTTTTGGTATGCTGCATCTCATAAAGTATCATACAAATGAAGTGATCTAAGTAAATACTGGCACAAAAGTATTTCATTCTGTAAGAAGTTAAATTAAATAAAGCGTAAATTAATGTACAAGTTTATTCGGCAAACTAAAACTTTAAATAAACAATTTTCACCATTTTATCACTTGTCACTCACTTCACTTCTCGAGAGTTCCATATAATATTTTTTTTCTTTTTATTTCATGTCATAAATACTTATATTCGAAATTTTCATGATTATTGATGGTAAATTAAGTTTTTTTAAACTTATGCTTACATAATATCTTACTCTAAAAAGACTGATCTAAACATATTGCACGTATAAAAATGTGTACAACACTCACCATGAATTCTTTTAACTCGTATTTATTTCAAACTTCACTCGTATTACTCCTTGCATCAAATTCCTCGTAAACTGAGCCCCCATACCAACTGTCGTTACATTCATTTGTTCAAACAGTTATCTTGGAATGCCTTCATAAAGAAATAAAAAAAATATTACAATAGCTTACCCAGTTCATCGTGTAATTAGCACAATCAGAGTTAATTAAATACCGAGTAAAGTTTCTTTTTTTTCATTTCTTCTTTTAAGAAAAAATATGCGCCTGTTGGGTATAATTATGAGAAAAATGCAATCATGAATGCGTGTTTTTGCGTACAAACATTGATCGTTGCACAGTCGTGCATTATAAATAACGTCATATTGTTTTATAAAAATTAATAATATCGTACTACTTAACGTGCGTACATTAAAATATATTTTATTTTAAATGTTCAATTTTTCTCAAATAATGAAATCAACAGCAAAGATTTTTTTATCGGTTTAAAGTTAATTGAATAACCGGTACAGGTGGCAACCCTAAACACAGCCTAATTTGGCTACCGTGTACGAAAAACTTTAACAGAAGTACGAAAGCTTCGCGATAAAGGTATCCGATTATTGTACTAGTCTTCCTTTGGCCATACACTTGCAGAATACATATTTCAAAAGAAAATTTTCCGATTTAGATACAAGAATTAAGTAATTTTGAAAATGTGCAAAAATACGAACAAAAATGACAGGACAGTGTAAAACGTGCTTATAGAAATTAGTATTGTTTAAAGCGTTATTAAGTTATATCGTGTATCCAAACAGCTTTGAACATTATTTGTTACATTTATTTGTTTTTAATTTATCTGTCATTGTAACTAAACCTATTATAATATTATCCTCGAAAAGGTGTACTTAAATCGAAATTTTAACTTCTGAATGACTAATTCAACAAACTTCATAAATTGTTTTCGTTTAAAAAAAAACTAAATTTTATAGGCAGATGTGGCCTAAAAATATTGTGTTCGTAAATCAAATCAAAACTTACGTTCGCAAATCGGAGTTTTGTCGGAAAACATTACATTTGGTTGCGAAATCGATTGATGTGTTATTGTAACTTGTGTTCTTTTTCTATGTACAGCAAGCTGTCTTGTGTATGCGTTGGGAGAAGCGATACACTTTTCCCTTTAATGCCCTGGGCGTGAATATTTAATGGTACTGGAACACACGGACGACTGAAATGTCAGATGTAACCAATCGATTCCTCGGTCCCCGATCCGTCAATGCATAATTGAATTTTCGTGCAGACTCTCAATCGAAATAATTTTCGCCGCTCGAAATTTCAGACTTGGGGATTGTGATAACGAGGAATCACGGGTAAATTTGTAGGCACGTTTTCGACTTCGAAAAGCGGTTATATCAATTTGTACAGTGTGACCTTAGGTTAGAACGTCTTTTTATAATCAATTTTTATCACAATTCAAGTCGTGAATTTTTAAATTGAAAAATTTTACACCTGTAGAAAACGAGAACTAATTTTTTATTTGTGGTTATTTATTTGCAAATATAAATCGATACCTCAGTTACAAAGTGTAACAACTCAAAAAGCATAGTTCTGAGATAATTAAGAAATAAGATTTATGGCAGGGTTAATCTTCTACTGTAATTCTATGATTATCTTAAAAATGTATTTATATTATTATAAACTAATTCATTTTTTTTCTAATATTAATAATTTTCACATGATTGTCGCTGTCGTTACAGCTTGGATCTAAAATAATAATAACCAATGTCATTCTAAAATAACCACAGATTACGACTTGCTACATTTTGAAACTGGTAGATATCGGTATTCTTAACATTTCCTCATACTTAACTCTCAACTGCATTTGTTGACTTGTTGCACTTTAGAACTGACGTATCGAAATGTAACACATAAAACCAGGGGTGATAAAGTGAAATTTATACAGGTAGACAAGTACGTAAAACAGTAATAAAAACAACATAACTCCTTTTGAACGTCAAATCATTCTACATTTCGATATATAAGGCCGATATGATAACGATTATTAGACTAATTATTAGCATTCATTAATCGAATTGGATACGCAATTAAGTTTCTTAATACAAATGGTACCTTTCATACTATTTAATTGTGCCATTTCACCAAAGAGTAACAGTAATTAATATAAATTTACTATTTCCAAGTATCAAATAATTTGTATTCTTCCATTTCTAAGCTGTTTAATAAATATTTATGAATGCATTAGAAAACTGATTTCAATGTTTTTCATCTTGTATAGTTATGTGTGAACAAGAATTATGTTAAGTTCATTGTAACCTTTTGTTATGTTTCCAAGGTTTTAAAATACATTTGAATTGGTAATTAAATTGTAATTAATCTCTATTATTGTTATAACAGTTTTAACATACATAATTCAAATTTAATCTACTGCCAGAATTACCATAGATAAATGATTCCGTATTTAACGCTTCGCAGTTATTTTATTCGTTCATAAATTATGTATCATCTATTATTTTACAACGCGTATTCTGACTGATTAGTAACGTAACTTATTGAATATAAATATATTATATTACTTTGTAAATATAAAGTTCATACGTCGACATATTCTTTTATACATGGCTTTAGATTCAGAGTCGTCAAATGTAGCCTAAGTCCAACTATTTTGTGCGATTTAATGTTGATATTAACTGGTAAACGCTCGCAAAACAAATTATTAAAACATAATGGACTACAAGCTAAAATTGATTAAAAATATATCATATATGTCGCAATGGTTGGTGAAATTACAACTGTACACGTACGCAGTGGCAAATAACGGATTAGAATAAAATGTTTTTTTTTTTAAATTGTTTTAATCAGAGTTGTATTCAGGTTGTACTTTAAAGTTGTATACTAAGCTTGGAAAATATATTCCATTTATAAGTCAATTATTTTGATAAACGGTTGCTTACATACTTTAACATCAAATTTATTAAAAATAAATAATTATAATAAATTAAAATAAAACGTGTTCGTACCAGAAATGATGACAATGTCCCGCTGTCTAATAATTCAATAGATACCCTTTATAGAATTATTTTCCATAAAATCGTATTTATAGTCTTAAGTCGTTTTCTTGTGTAGCGCATTTTATTCGGTAATCAGATCCCTAAACCGACTTGATGATCTTTATAAGGACAAAGTTCCGTTGAATACCCCTGTATTTATACTCACGTTCAGCCAAAATTGCAGTATTAAAATTTAACGTTTTTAACACGGAAGGCATTATGGGTTTACGTTAGCTTTAACACAAATCGTTTTATGATCGATCAACCGAGTATATGTTTTCATATAATCACTATTTATCTTACAGGAAAGACATAAAAATCATTCTGTATTATCGCCAGTTAAATATGTTCATGTGACAAAATAACAACGGCATTCTGTTTAGGAGACAACATATAATTTTATTACGCATGCTGTGTTTAAAGACAAAGCCGCATAAGTTCAAAATTCATAACATAAGTTCTATATCCTGTTCTTATGCACTTTTGAGGCAAAGGCCATTAAAATTGGACGTAAGTCTTTTTTCAATGTATACTTAATTCTAATACTGGAAATCGTTTACCTCAGTTTTTGTTCGTGTACATATGACTTCTTGATAATATAATCTTAGTGACGAATTTAACATCTGTTCGCTATTTCACTGACTTCTAGCAGTATTATTTTTGGTTACTAAATGATCCTAGAATCATATTTAAAATATCCTTTAATCAAAACATATCTATCATTATTTTTATCCAACTAGGATCTGAATCCGTTAACTTTTTCACAGTCGCAGATCTTTAATTAGTTAATCGATATGTTTTAAATGTGTGGTTTATTCTAATTAATTCCTTCTCTATAATTAGGAATGATCTTTTAAGTTGTCAGTTAACTTAGAAAAGTTCTTGTTTGAAGCTACAACGTTCGAAGTTCAAACTAACTTTGTTCAAATTCTGACTACCATACAATTATTTTTTAATTGCCGGTAACGATTATTTACAATAAATGGTTCGAGGGTTTGGTTACTAATTATAATTAATTGTCGGTATCAGTTTCAAAATTTCATCTGGCACTTCCGCCCTGTAATTTGCCTTACGAATTTCATTCTGTCTAGGTGATTTTTTTAATCGATTTATTTTACTATCGTGTCAAAAACTGGATTTGGATTTCGAAAAATAACTTTTCATATTAACCAGGTTCTCTATCTTGTAACACGACCAACCGTTTTTTTTTTAATATAATATGTGTAGTATATTCGATATTAATTAATTTATATAAACATACTGATGCGTTTAAGCTACTCACTTAAATAACGTAGTCTCTCAGCAAGATCAGTTGGAAATCTAATCATATTAAAAATTGTGAAATAAGTCCTTGAAGAACTTTGGTTGCTGTCCGTGGACTCATATATGAGTCCTACATTCCATTCTATTAAAAAGTACTGGATTATAATCGAATTTGATTTCAAATGTCAACGAGAGATGGTGGTATACACATCAACGCATTATTTAACACCCCTAGATGGTACACGTTTACTTTTTTCTCACGCTCGTAGTATTGGTTATTATTATTTACACATGCGTAGTGATTTATTGAATGGGTCATATGGCATTTTTATGGTGCTCGAGTCATTATGATAACCGTGTCCCGTAAGATTTTACATATCTAAAAAAAAGACATTTTAGTAGATTTTTTCACTACACCACATAAGTATGCAACCCACAGATATAAAACCACTGCTCAAATGGCATTATTTTATGCGGCGAAGTATCTGGAAGCCATCAAATCAAATTTGGTTAAGATATCTCGATTGGTTTACAAATAATAGTGAATTTAGTGAAATGACAGTTTTATTAATTATTATTGTCAATGGTTGGGTGGACTTGACTGTATTTGGACTTTTAAAATCAGGATGTTAAAAGCAAAAACACCACTGTGCAAAAAAAGTCATATCGTGAGAAATCAAATAAAAGCGATGCTGCGGGAATGTCATTGCATATATTTTGCATGTAAATTCATTTTTCACAGTTTTCTAGGGATATTGCAATCGATCTGTTAAGTTATATACATACACAATAATATGGAGAATATTTGCGCGTTCACATGTAATTTTTGACTTTTTGTGGACAGTGGGGATTTTGCTTTTAACGTCCTTAATGATTTTTACAATCGAATATTTCGGTCAATGTTGTATTTTATTATTTAAATTTTGTTTTGAGAATCTATGGAACCCTCAAGTCTATCGGAATTTTTGTGTGATTAAAAATAACAACGGAAATAATTGATTTGTACGAGCGCTGGTTGTAAGCTATTATACCAGTACGCTAATTATCTATCGTGTTCGGATTAACGACACTTTCGCAATTATCGTAGCTAGTTTTCAATCGTGATTCCGTAAATATCGATCAATTTCACAGCCAGCCTATGTTAATTTATACGCCAGTCAAAAAAGAGTGATTTCTGACGTTATGATTTTTTTTTGATGCGTATAAATTCGTATCGAGCCCGGCACCGATGCCAGCGAGCGTCATCGGGGGCAACTTGTATCGCCGATCGGTCCAGCAGTTTATGTACACTGAGTGTGATAAATTAATCTCTTTTTATTTCATATTTAACGGAGCGCCAAAACAGTGAATATCAAAAACTACAATATTTAAATTTTTTTTTTACAACATACCTTTAACGACCTTTCGGTTAGTAGCCATTTTTACGATGATTTTTGTTAACAATTCTTCGATTTATGTCGTGGTTAATTAGCAATTTAATACGTAGAAAAGTTACGAGGACTGTTAGCTTTTAAAATCTTCCTCTAGAAGAGGGACAGTTTAGTTAGTACTACAGACTAGTGTGACCTGAATTGAAATTCATTTCAAATAATTCGAAAAAAAAATTGCCTGCGATCTAGTTTTACGTAGGTAAATATTTTACTTATTTGTACTTTACAAAAGACAGTACACATTTAATTCAAGAATTAATTGTATGATCAATACTTCCGAGTCGGGATGTGAAATGTGCATAAAATATAGTTGAAAATATATGAAATGAGTGTGCCACTTTTCGATTAATTTCTGTGTCAATAAATAAAATACACCACAGTGTCTCGTATTACGAACCAGTTTTTTAATGCACGGGCTGAACACATACTTCGCAACTTGACTCAACAAATTGCTACTTGTCCACTTCTCATTATGTATTTCTTTATTTTGTTTAATTTATGAGCGTCAATATCATCTCAAGATAATATATAGCGAGCCATTTCTACAATACTAGAGTAATGACTAGAGATTCCAAACATTCGTTGAAAACAAATATTAAAACCTTGATATATGAAGTTCATCATTCTTTTTTCGAATATCTAGCTAGACGTATTCATTGTTCTATACTAGTTTCTAAGAACACGTGTCTTGATTAAGTATTGCGGTGTTTGAATAAACGAAATAGATTATAATAATAACAAGTTAAAATGCGATTCCGAATGTCATTATTTCTTAATCTTGTGGCTTACTTAATATACATTCATACTGTGAATTAATAGTATTAGAATCATTTATCAAATATTCGAATATTGAAGACGAACCGAATATATTCGAATATTTGATTGAAATCCCTATAACTGACTACTTACAATACTTATTCCAAAAAGTTCTCCTATTTAATAGAGGGGTATCGTGGTCAACTTCCACACTCTACAGGAGTCGTTCTGTATCTTAGCGGATCACAATTTTTCTGTTGAGATTTTAAGATTAGCTCCTAAACAAAAATTCTCTTGTCAAATCGGGAAGACGTGTTCATTCGTTCTCCTTGTTGGAAGAAAATAAGGATATTTTTCCGCAAGCCATCCCAGAAAATCACTGAATTCCTCATGCTATGCGTATACAGAAGTGGATACTATAAAATATTATATTTAATTTTGTATAATACTATTTTTCCTGAAACACTAACCGATATTTCATGTTTTGTATATTATATAAATTTAATTATGTATATATTGTACTCTTAAGTACAATATGTCACAGCTAAACAGCAATTCAGAAAAATGTCAATAATTATCTAATAATATATGACTACCATGGTAACAAAGTCGGACAAACGCCACATCCCACGAAAATCATGTTTTTATTGTTTGTGGTAGTGCAAGTGGTGATATTTTCAAAAAAAAACTCATTAAAAATATCAGAATCCAACGGTTTCATATAGATTTTTGAGTTTAAAATTCGTAAATAGTTTCAAAAGTGGACAACTAAACATCTATTTTCGCGAAATCAGAATTTACTTTAAAGTGTCATGGCTGCTGGGCTTGATGAAGTGTGGAATATATATGAAATGAAAAATCACCTCTGCTGTACATTTTCATAAATGGTTTATATCCGTTTTTGATACCAATGTAGTTATTCATATGTCTGTAAATTAATTATTGTGGAACTATTTCCACATTTCACAGTCCATAGCTCAACTCTTATGTTTACAACTAAAAACCATGAAACATTTTTGATTTGTACACTCTGTAAAACTACTACATGTCCGAATTATCGACAGACGATTATCATAAATCTATATAAGTTGATTTAAGAAAATAAACGAGAACTATAAATTTAAAAATCCAACTTACAATTAATCAAGAGTCGTTCGAATATTGTGTAAATGCAACATAATTATTTACAAGATTTTTGCACAACAAAAGTCTGTTTGATGGCATGTTTTTACACTGATTTGATTTAATAAGGTAGCAACACTGAATTCACATCAATATCTAACCATAATACATAATCATTAGTTTTATGTTTAAATAAAAATATAAGAAAATAATTTTTTATACATATATAGATATATTTTTAATGAGTTTTTATTAATAAAACTTACCTCTATATTCAACGATCTCTTATTCACTCCGTTTTTTTGCACGTCGGTCTTCAAATGTATTTTTTTAGAATCTTAAAAAGTGTGGTATTATTTCGTAATAGTCTCATTCCGCTGATGCATGAAGGTCTCTAAAAATTCTTGGCTTCTTTCCGGTGCATTGTCCTTCAGAATTAATTATGTGTGTCAAAACTGCGTGTTTTTTTCAAATGTGACATTGTAAAGATACAAAACGCAACAGTTATTATTTGGTTATGGTACAATGTTATTTTTAATGCATCTGGCCATTCGCTAAGTCTCTGTTACTTCTATTGTAAAATTTGTATAAATTTTAAACGCTTCTTATCCAGATAAAATGTTTTTAAATTAAGTATGATTCGTTACTTTATTAGTTTATATCGTCTTGCTTATTTTTATTGTACAATTTTAGCCCCCCCCCCCCCAGTGATTGCTTCGTGACTTATACCGTTTTTGAATTGGTTCTGATCTATTTGTTAAAAATGACTTATTTGTTTCGTCATCAAAGTGTGTGTAAAGCCGAATATACCAATGTCTTTTTTAATATTGCATTATTTTGATTTCGTGCATAATCGTTTTTCAAAAAATTCTCACGGGCGTTGCCCAAAGTAATTGATACGTTTGTTTTGAAATAATATACGGGGCACTTTACAATATTTATGTGTATTTTACTTTCGAAACATAAATTATATTATTTTTTTGTATACTAAGTAGGCCGATATGGTTGCACTTGTAAGAATAATGGATTATTATGCCATACACTTCAGGATTTTTATAACAATTCAATGTAATACAAATATTTTTACTTCTATTGCAGTGTGTACATACTGACCAAATATTTCGAAGCAATGTCGTCCTAAACAAAAGTGTGTCATTGGATTATACAATTATTACCTTATAATATTTTTGTAATTCTGAGCCTGGTTGTACCAAACATCAAATGCAATCTGCAACAATATGATATCGTCTTTCACGAAAGCGTGGGTTCTTAATCGATATCGCATGTCATGTTTCAACGTGCTGAAGATAATGAAACGCAACTAGATTATCGAGGTGGATGTTGCTTTCTGTCATAGATTTTTATTATGTGTAAGTTAGGGTTTATTTTTATGTTTCGTTTGTCATACAGTGGAACCCCGATCTACCGTTCTCGCATTGGTCGTTCATTTATTATTATTATTTTTTTTTATCCATGTCCGCTCCCAATGTGGAGCATATGGTCTCCTAATGGAGGTATCTTGACAGATTTTTTTTCTACGAGAACTGCTTGTCACTCAGTTGCTCAACCTCTCTTTTCTTTTTCGAAGACAGTAGGGATAGAAGGATAGGGCTATGATAGGACTAGTGGCTAGCTAATCGCTCTCGTTACGCCCCGTGAAGATGGGATTGGTGGGAGGGAGGACTCAGACTACGAACAGAAATCCATAAATCGATTGAAAGATCAATTTATGAAAACCGTCCGCACCGGGAATTGAACCCGAGACATCCGTAACCGTATCCAGTGACGAAACCAACTGCGCCACGGACGCATCGAACGGGTGGATCAATAGGTTCAAATATCGGCACGGTCTTGTTTATAAAATAATACTCATTTATTATTTGACGCTTTCCCGCATTCACCGTTTGTCGCATTTATTGTTTATTTTATAGGGTCCCTTGGAAAACGTAAAATTGGGGTTTCACTGTATATGCATATTTGCTTGGGGAATAAATCTTGAAGAATTTCCATTTGTTACTTATGACTTATTACGCTTAGTAGATGCAGCTGTAAGAATACACAGTTTGATAATATTTTTACACTTTATGGCAATAATGTGAAACAGTGTCATAAAGCGCGATCCCAGGATTCTACAAGCGCAGTAAATTCTCAAACTTCATTTCCATCTTCGATAACGAATTGCAACGTAAAGTTTGTAGTTTAAAATATCGTAAAATAATGTGCCATGTATAGATTCACAAACTGCTTGCATTAAATTCCTTATTACTCACATTGACGACTTGTATGCAATAATAATATACCAAGATAATATTTTACCTCCGTGCTTGATTTCTAACTAAGCGTCTTTATGCAATTATGGCACATCAGTCTTTTTTGTATTCGAAAATGGCTCAAGAAACATTTTATAGATCAGGATTTTAAATAAAATTACTTTATTAACAGTAAATATTTGAATCAAAATAAAAACTTTACCTCAAAGATTTTTTAACCATATCCGCTTCCTACTCGAAGCATATGGCCATCACACGGTTCCTCCAAGATTTTCTGTCCCCCGAAAGTCTCTTTGCTTCCTCCCAGGTCATCCCAGCGTCCCTTAGCTTCGCCAAATACATACTATGGATGTATTCGAATTATGGCCTTCCAGGACGACAGATTCAGGCTCGCCTGGGGCATCCGCAGCACATATCCAAATCAGGTCCATCGTCGCTTTTTTATTTTGGAAGTAAATTAATGAATTAGAGTAGCATTAATCGACCGTTAAAATTATTAATAATTCAGTTTATATTTGCATTTAAGAAATAATAAAAAACAATCATGTAAAATTCGAATATTAAGTTAGGTTAAAACTATATAAATGCTAAATCCTTGTAAAGTAGCCTGCTAGCCATCTGTATTATTACATTCAGCTGATGATGTACATGCGACACATTACTTAGATAAAAAGGGCATATGTCAATAATAACTTAACTGAGGATCTTTTCCAAAATACCATAATCAATATGTTATATCGGTCTATGACTCCTTTTGACATTGAAACACATGTATTTATTTACTTCCTTAGCTTCACATAGAGGGCCGACATAGATTAGTTGGAATACATTAAAAGTTTGTCTTCAAGGATTTACTCTACAACAAACAAATAAACTTTTTATACATATCACACATCCGAGGACATTGCCATCCTTCCAAAACTGTGTTTATATTATTTAAATGCAAATATTATTATTGTTAATGATTGTTTTCTTTGTTAATGTAAATTCGTTACTTTTGTCAGCTGTTATTGCAACATTGCGGGCCTTGGCCGCTCGCATGAAGCCTCTCGGCTCAGTTTGAACCCTGTCTAAGGCCAAATCTGGCCTCGGGCGATCCATGCGTATATCACTCTGCGTCTCCGCGACCATATTATCACCGCCAGAGCGGCTCAACTCGCACATGAATTATATCATGAACATTTTAGCATATAATAAGAAGTCTTTTTACTTTTTCAAATGTTCTCGATGTAAAAACGACGTATGTCCAAAGTTCAACCTTTGGAAAAAATACTTATGCATTCAGATTGCACGAAGAGGAATTTAAATTAATAATATTAATTGCTGATTAAAAAAAAAATACAATGTTATTATGATCCCAATTTTTAAACGTTAACAATAATTTAGAATTTATAGAATCTATGCAATTAGTGTCTACTGTCTGTATTATAAAATACGGGGCGTAGTGAGAACGATTAGCTAACCACTAGTCCTGTCCTACTCCTATCCTTCTATCTCTACTCCCTTCGAAAAAGTAATTTTGAGCAATTTAGAAACAAACAGTTCTCGTAGAAAACTTCTGCTGAGAGACCTCCATTATGACGCCATATGCTCCACACTGGGAGCGATCTTGGTACAAATAAATATCTAATAAATTACTAGTGAAAATTGGTACAGATTAATCACAAATCATTGCAGATTCCCATTTTGTTTTTTGGTCGCATTACTAAACTATGGTACAATCAATGGTGACACATGGCGTTAGTAATCTAATACAAATAGAAAATCGATTTAATTGGCATTTACTTGGCAGAATTTCGTTATAATAGGATAAAATATCAAAGTAATTTCGGCTTAACGCCATCGTCAGATCCAGATCTGTGCTATGTATTATTTAGTGTGAAATTTTCTAGAACTAAAAACTTTATCCTATATAATATACTAGTGAGTACCCGACATGCGTTGCAATGCCACTCAAAGAAAGAAAGAGTTTGTGCTTTAATTCTGGTTATTGAAATGCTTTTGGATACACATTTTTTTTTGTTTTTCCGTACACGAATAAATCAGAAGTTTTTTTCCGAGATGTCGCTGGTTGTACATAGTTGATTCTTTTCTTCGGAAACCTTCACAAGTATGCGCACAACAACTTACTAAAGTTTCATCGAAATCGGATAAATGGTGAAGGAACGCATAGAGGACAAACAAACATTCATTCATCTATATATTTATATTTTATCCTATTACAAATAGATCTGTTTCGAAGTATGTACTGATAATTTGTTACCAAAACATTATGAAGTTTACTGGGAAGTATTATATCGGTTCTGAGTTAAAAATATATAAATTTTCACTGATCACAACTCGTTTAAAAATTCTGAAAATCTCATTACCAAATAGCGAATAATGATATCCACTGCTGTGTTTATTTTAATGTAATAATATTTTTACCTGACTGATTGTTGTGAAGTTTATTATATCTACAATGTTGGTAGTTTCTGGTCTTATTTAAGCCGGGAAGTAGTCTCATTGCATCTCGCATATACGTATGTAAATCATAATATGTATTACGAAAGTACACTAGATATATATAATATATTATTACATATGTATTCATAAATGTGAGTAGTATCGGGCAGAAAGCCACGGCGCCCATACTAGCCTCGGGCCTAACTAAACGTCACTTCAGATATAGTTCTAGCTATCGGAAAGATCTGCCTACTTGTGTTAGACTGTCTTATAATATTGTGTACATAATTATATTATAATATTTTATTATACATATCTGCACCAAATCATTAACGTTGTAGATCGATATGGAGAGGTGGCAGCGACGCAGGATTTCGTTCCATCGTAATCGGGCTCGAATTTCTACTGAAACATTTTTTTAATAGGATTAAAAAAGCAATGTATTTAGATTTGAAAATATTTTTATTGCAATTCGAAAATAGCTATATTACAACGGAGTACTATCAAGCAAATGCCAAAATAAAAAAAACACTATTATTTTTAATAGGATAAATTATCAGTCGGCGGTCGGTGTCCGTGGCATCGGTTGGGTACGGTTACGGATGTCTCGGGCTCAATTACTTACTTACAATCGATTTATGGATTTCTGTTCGTAGTCTGAGTGTTATGTCTAAAACCCCCCCCAACCAACCGATCCTCATGGGGCGTAGCGAGAGCGATTAGCTAACCACTAGTCCTGTTCTAGTCCTCTCCTTCTATCCCTATTCTCTCCGAAAAAAGTGAGGTTGAGTAACTGAGTAAGAAGCAGTTCTCATAGAAAAAATCTGTTAAGATACCTCCATTGGGACATTGAGGAAAAAAATTATATCGAAGTATTTAGTTCTACAAATATTTCTTAGTTTGTTGATAGCTATTTTGGTCTAACGCCATCGTCGGAACTGTAGTTCTAATAGTTCTATCGATATTTTATCCTATTATAATGGAGTTCTACCAATTTAATACCAATTCATTCAATATACTGTCATTTATTCTTCCCAATATTGATATATGGGATGGCTAGCAACTATATCTAATTCGTTGCTACGAAAAAATTGGCTGACTAGCAGCTTTCACATTCTTAACACGTACGATTTTATTTTGGACACTTTTCATAGCGATGTTTGGTCTATGTTTCAATTTCTAATTCGCGATTTAAAATTATACAATTAATCACTAGTTTTTTTAAAAGGAAGTGACACGGCTATAAAGAAGCGTTCACACGGGGTCGCTTGTTGCCTGAGGTGGCCTTCATCTAAAAATAATATAATGTCGAATAAGAGACCTGTTTCCTTTATTAAAAGAGCATGTTTCCAATAGTTCCCCATGCTATTGAACTTCGCTTCGAATACCCGTAAGGTTAGTTAAAACTCGGGTGTAGTTTTATCTACAAAATGCGAGCGATTTAACTTGTATAATTTGCTAAAATTAAATACGAATTTTTATTATTTATTTTTTACAAATAAGTAATTTAAATGAAGTATTTTAATCCGGGTGTTCAACACTTTTCGGTGTTCCTACTGTTCGCGAGCGGTATCCGTGGGATTAAATTCCTGAACGGACACTTTCATGAATTCATTTCGCAATGCTTACATTTCCTCAAACCCATCAGTAGTAGTTCTTTTCCAGCTCCAGCTTTGAACCATAACCAATTCTGCTTTGATGCCCAGTTATTATAATTGTTAGCCTATGTGGCTTAGTTGTCGGGTCCGTGGTGCAGTGCTCAAAGTTGTTGGCCACGGGCGTCTCCGGTGCGGACAGTCTCAGAAGTTGGTTTTTCAATCGTATGCATGTAGATAGCTCCATTAGAAGTCCATATGCTCCACATTGGGAGCGGACATGATAAAAAAATGTAGCTTAGTAGTAAGAGCTTTACACTAACGATAAAACGGGTCTGTGCTCGAGCCCCGTCAATACCATTATCAAATTCTAAGTATTTTCTCATAGAGTTTGTCACTTGATTAAAATACTTAGCGCTTTGATTTTAATTAACTGCAATACAAAATTTATTAATATTTTTTATTTTTATTATATTCACGTTGAAAACGGACATGGTCATAAGATGGCATTTTTGGATTTACGAGTTTTGCACTCTATACATAAAAAATGCATTCACCTTCGACTGTTTGAGCTTCGTTCAATATCTTGTTCCGCTTAGATCTACCAGTAATAAACCAGTAATATTTTACAAACTGGATATCAGCAATGTAAGTGTACCATTAGTCCACATGTAATGATTGATAGGCGATACACATCTGACGAGAGCTATTCTATAGTAAAGTGCGTTCATCATTTTGTGATTCACAGGTATTTTTCATCTGCGGCCCGCGTCATGGGAATTTTTGTTTTTTTCCTATTTTTTTTTCTGCTGGCAAGCTGCCGGATTCCGGAAACATAATATAATATGTCAAAGAATCAAGAACACGAATTTTGATGTATTTTGCATTTTTTTCACTCACATAATAATACTGAAAGTTTTTTAAAACGTTATTATTAACAATGATTTTATATGTAATACTCAAGTATTAAAAAATATTTATGGTATTTACTGCCATATAAAATAAAAATAAAAGACAATACTGGGTAATAATTCTATATTTTATTAAAATATGTTCAGGCATAGTTTGGTCATGATCCTATTTATACATCGACTATATACTGACGGAAGGGATTAAGTCATTTAAAGCATTATTTATTTTTCAAAGTACCCTCTCTTCCAAGTACATTTGGTTGTGATTTAAAAAGGTTTATTTTATAAAGAATAATCTTTTTCGCATACAAATTATAAGATTTGGTATCGACGATTTATAGTCATATCATGCTTTTTGTCAGGATAAAAAAAATAACAATATGACAATACTGTTTTTATTTCAAAACCATTATGTAGTATGACTTCATGCGATCAAACTACGCAGAGCTTTAAATTGCGTAAATACATTTAGGCATTTAAAACAGAAAAACATATGTTTTTATTGAGGACTTTTAAGTTACAATAATTTCATGACCTATTTAGTTTTTTCACTAAATTATTAAAATAATTAACAAATTGTACAGTAAGTATTTTAACATTAATTAAATGAAAACAGAGAAATGAAACGTTCATAATTCTAATAAGTAACCGGTGCTGGTCTTTTTAAATCTCTGTTTTATTTTGATGGTATCGAGTGTATATATTTGCCTGCTACCAATATCATATTAACTCTAATATTTAAAAAAACTTAGTTCAAATAAATTAAGTGAAATAATCTATATAAAAACGTATTAGTAATAAACTGAAAGGATTTTTTTTATTTATTAATATATTGCAGCGAAAAAAACAGTTGAATCCAAACGAGTTATTGTATCATGGCATCGGACGCTGGTTTTAGAGATTATAAAAAAGTAAAGCAATTTCGATAAAGTATTACGCAACAAGTTGATTAAATGACCTTTTGTTTCGTTTCTCTGTAAGAATAATAATAAAAAAATCTACGCTCGTTAATCTGTGAAGGATTTAAAGAAAAAAAATCTTTGATGAATATCAAAATTTGTATTCTCCAATTTTAAGTAATTTCGGTAAGCGAACCCGTCATTGTATAATATCGTCGCTGTTCTAGAAGAAAACACTAAATAATATATTGTTATACCAAAATGTTCCTTATTTCAAACTCTACCGTATGGAAGAACACACTTATTTTTATAAACTAGACTTTTATTTAAAAACTCGTTCTTACAAACAAATAAAATGAAAAAGGTATAGAATTTCAAACGTTTGAAAAACTTCACAGTCCAATTACTCATAACTATTATTTTTCAGTTAGTGTCTTCTTCCAGAGTAACTACTATATTAGACTAACTATGATGTAATTATTATTAGTTACTGGTTTCAATGGGTATAAAATATTATTTAATATTTTTACGTTCCTAGAAGTCCAGGTCCATTAATTCGTGTTTCAATAACATTTTGTTATATAACTAAACACTGACGATAAAAATAGTAAAATAGATAACCTTATGAAACGCATAATCATTAATTCTGAAAAAATGACTGAATGAAATTGCTCTCGTTTTAAAATCGTCATTTTGGACTTATACTCATAAGTTAGCCCATCATAGATTTATCGTACAAAATATCTAAATGTTTACATACTTTTCTTTACATAATGAAATCTTATTACGATGATGTGAAGGTGAGACACTGCTAGTTATGTTCTTTACTTATCGTACTTAAAAAGTTTCATTGAAGGTTGCTGGATTTATTTTGTTTTCTTATTATGTATACAGTCAATTAAACTGATTAAATATATTATATATAGTATTTGCTGAAACGGCTGAATTCCACACTTCAATAATACACTTTCATCATTTTACTTCCAGGCCAATCAGTAAAACTGTTTTTGTCACTACAGAGTAATAGTTCGATTGATTATTTTTTCTAACTCAGAAAACCTTATCACACAATAGTTACGATCCTCTCCCTGACAACCTTGATAATGTACCCATATAATGAAATACTCATAAAATAATGGTTTTAGCCAATATTCCCGAAACAGTATTAAATAACGGATATTTATTACCAGGTTTAATAGCAGTTTAAGAGTCGTCTGGGAATACCAGATCCAGTGTTTGGTAACGCCTTTTAGATGTACGGAATAAAATATTATTGTTTAGTGTTTATTTTTTATTTGTCATTGTTTTTTGCATTTGGCATTTAACTTTTTCGTTTGTTTTATTTAATATTCAACAATACGTACAGTTTTACTTGTAGTAATGTTATAGTTAAATACATAATGTGATGTACGTATGTTTCTGAAATGCGGCCATATTTGATTTAAAGAAAAATGAATTCGGCCTTCCGACAGAAAAAGGTTCGTCACTCCTGGTGTAAAGTATTGCAATTATATTGTTATAGGACAATTTCCAAATAATTGTATAGCTATTTCGCTATCCCGCCATCATCAGAACTACGGTTATTGATAGGTGATGTGATAGTCAACAATATTTGACAATCCTTCGTCAAATTAATTCATTGCTATGTTTTACCTTCAGAGCTTACGCAATTGTATAGTTCCCAAATATCTGTTAATTTTTTTGACAAAATTGATAATTTCTTACTTCGTCATAACGGAGTTCTACATAGTAAATGCCAATAAAAAGTAGTCATTGTGTTGATTTAACTGGGTGTTTTATAAAAGATTGAAATGTGTTTTTTTAATACCTTAGAAATAATGATAATATCAAAAACTCTGAACTAATTATTTTTTTCTTTTTTTTTCAGGTAAGAATTCTTCGAGACTTTTCTGTTGTCAGGACTCTCGAGACTTATTCAATGATGCAGTCGGTAAATGATATTAGAACACTTTTTTATCTCCCTTACCATACTAAAATACTGACAAATCATTATAATATGAAATATTACAGCCGAAATAAAATTATAAATTTGAAAAAAAAATTGTCTCGTTCATTTATGACGTCATGCTGTTTATATCAGTGTTTGAAGACTGTTGGTTTAATTAATAATACATCATTTTAATATGTACATTGTGATTGCTTATTAGGACCCCACACCTAAAGAGAAGTGAGTTCTAGAAATAGATGGTGCGATCCCTATATGGATAATTTTATAGGTTTGTGTTGCTACGCGGATTATAGTTACATTAAATGATTAACCCAAAAGTGTGCTGACGTAACTGGAAAATACGATTTGATTAATTTAATCGATTGATAATAATTTGGCAAATCAGTTCTATAATGACATTCACATAACAGTAGAAATCAAAATCAGTTGTAGTTAGTGATTTTTACCTAGATCACACATAGTGTTAATTGAAAGTTATTTTTTAAACTATTTTCGTACTTTCAATAGTGATTTCTACGTTTGATACATGCGTTTTCATTGAATAAATATAATTGCATTCGAGATTGTTAGGAATATGTTTTATCGTAAATAAATACAATTTTTAAATATTGAGTTATGATGTTAAGATATCAGTAGGTTGAATTGGAATTATGTCACCCCGCCTCGTGGCCAGTGATTTCTCCCTTTGCAGATATCAAAACAAGAAACCACTTTTATGATTTCGTCCGAGTCCCAATTATTGCAGACGTGTTAGTGTGTGTTTATGTGTGTTAGAAAATCAGAAACTTTTAATGGCTAACACGATTTCCCTTTTAATGGCGGCACACGGCGCTGCTGCAATAATAATAATTATTATTCACGTGAAATGGAATGGAAAAGTGGAATTTTTGTTAGGCCGGGTGGGAAATGGCGGGAGCCGAAAAGCGATTCAATTTTCCATATCCGGTTAGGCATGGTAATCGCCGTTGACACTTTTCCGATGGCACAATCTCCTTACCTGCGCACTGCTGTGTCTGTTAAGCACGTAAGGTAATTCCGCTTCATTTAATAGAAGAGAAATTCAAGTCAATATCAGTAATAAGTAAAAAAATATACTAAATTGAAAGTGACATTATTATCCACTTTCCATAATATCAATTTGAGTATACCACCTAAAATGTAAATTAGCTTACATCTTTGAGCAGCGTTCTATTTATGAGAGCAACGTTTCAACTCAGATGGATATTATTCGAAATTTGTAAGATATTTCAATATTATTATTAATTGTACCGAATCTTTTAGCACATATTCAGTACGTGACGCATTATATTGCTATATAAATGATTTGTGGATAATAATTTTGATATACATAAACTTATTTAATATTTTAGCGTTTGTTAGCAATTGCAATTGATGAATTTAATAATATATTGTGTCCTTCATCGTTGCCCGTTCAATAATACATGATAAAACTCTGATGTTATCGAAACATTTCGTTCAATATTCACAATGTGCCCATTTCTTGGAGCAACGTTTAGAATCATTTATGTAAAAAATTCTACATCGCATTTAAGAATACATTGTTAAGTAGATAAAATTCATTGGTATCTTCCATTAACGCAAGCTAAACGAAAATTTATAGGCATTTACAGCACTATTTCATAAGTATTATTTCTTGCCTACATAATAAGAATCATGTAATCGCTGAGCGAACACCGTGAATGAAAAATTATTAAACGTCTCTGAAACCCCCCGTCCACTTTCTCCTATCGTAACCCCCCACCCCTAACGTGCACCCCTGTGCGGGAATTCTAATAAGTTTCTCTGCTGTCTTTGCGTTTTCTTAACTGCGTCATTATTTATGAACGAATTGGCCGTAATTAACACTGCGTCCACCGGACGGATTATTCGGGGAAATACGACTTCGGGTTTCACGGTGTTTATAAAAAAGTTAACATATTTTGCTTTTATAAAAAAATTGATTTCAACCAACCATATACAGAGCAATTTATGCCAAATAGTGAACCCGATTGTTCGTCCAAACAACACTTATAAATCATTTGCTACAAATTATTATTAGAAAACACGTTGTCTTTAAAGGAAATTTTCCACTATTTCCATTATTGTTTATAGAAAGTAACACAGAGTACACCGATTGTGAATACCACAGAATCAATTTGATTAATAAAATATCGTTATGTGTCATATACACAATTTGTTAATTTTTGATTTACTGAATCCAAAATTCCATTAGCCCAATAATCATGTTTTTGACTTCCCATTATAATCAAATTGCGAATAATATTCCATTCTAGAGCATAAATGTTAAATTCAATCAATATAAAAAAAAATCTTTTCCGATCTTTAAATAATATTCAATTGAAACAAAATATTTTGGTTTACCTTTTCTTATTAGTATTTTTTATTGTATATTTCTATAAAAATATTTTTCAATGTTTCGAATTACAAGATGTTATCGGTGTATACACAGTTTTCCGTGTAACGTTTAACTACAACACCAGGTTCGAATGCGTTAACTACGTCATTATTTATGAACGAATTGGCCGTAATTAATATCTAGAAATGAGGAGGGTGGCCGCCTCTCCGGTGGAATCTTCCACAAAATTATTTTATCAAAAGTGAACCCCATCCCCGTCGGCCAACTCGCGCCACCCCTGTTTACTTTATTTTGTTATACAAATTTGTACTCGAAACTTGGACCGATAATGATTATTATTTAATATTTCAGGCGGTAATCGCTTTCCCAGGATAAAATTTCATTTGTTTTATCTTTCGAAAGTTATTTTTCAATTATTATTTATTTTACAAGGTTTTATTAAATTTATAATCTTTACCAACATTTAAATTTTTATTTGTACATACTATATTATAGTAACTATAACAAATCTTAATACATAACAATCCACCGTTGCTTGATTTGTTAGTCATAGCAATGTTACATCCATCACCACCTGCTGTGAAGCGTGAAGATCGTGAATTCTAAAAATTATTCTGTATGCT
This sequence comes from Himalopsyche phryganea, assembly GCA_022494535.1. Lineage (NCBI taxonomy): Eukaryota > Metazoa > Arthropoda > Insecta > Trichoptera > Rhyacophilidae > Himalopsyche > Himalopsyche phryganea. The sequence goes on from JAGVSL010000071.1 coordinate 808,916, forward strand.
CTTAACATTTTGATGCTCAGTGATTAAATAAATACTTAAATTTCTAATGACACGAAATATGTGTAGAATTTTCATTACAATTTGTATACAAGAACCTGAGTAATTATGATTTTTAAGCATCTGATTGATTGGATTTTTTATGTGAATTTTGGCCAATGTCCTTAAGGGATTATAAATATAATATAAAACTGTCTATTAGTAATCTTTATAGCTATTTACGAAACCATTGCTACTATGCTATATTTTCTTTTTTGATGGGTCCGTGGTAAAGTTGTCAACACTGTTGGCTTCGATTACGGATCTCATGCGTGCAAATCCCAGTTTCATAAATTGATTTTTCAATCCATTTATGGATTTCTGTTCAAAAGCCACTAGTGTTGTGCTAGCACTATCTTTCTATCACTACTCACTTCAAAAAAAAGAACTTAAGCAACTGAATAACAAGCATTTGTTGTATTAAAAATTTATGTTGAGATACCTTGATTAGGAGGCCATACCTCCACATGGGGAGTGGACATGGATAAAAAATAAAAATAATAATCCTTTTTGATTTTGTGTATTTTTTTCCATGTCCGCTCCCAATGTGGAGCATATGGTCTCCTAATGGAGGTATCTTAACAGAATTTTCATACGAGAACTGCTTGCTACGCCCCGTGAGGATGGGATGGGTGGGAGGGAGGACTCGGACTACGAACAGAAATCCATAAATCGATTGAGAGATCAATCTATGAAAACCGTCCCCACCGGGAATTGAACCCGAGACATCCGTAACCGTAGCCAGCGACGAAACCAACTGCGCCACGGACGCCGACAAAGGATATGTATTTACAGAATAATATTCATTTAATTGATTTGTTGCTTTGATCATTTCATATCCAACAATAAATCTGTTATCTTATGTAGTCTAGAGTCTAGACAAATATTTACAGTCAAGAATGAGCATCATTGATTGATATTGTTTCTCGTAACAAAATTGAACCACATTTTGTTAGAATAATACAGACCCTAGTCATTCAATAAATACCAGTGTGCGGCTTGCGTAGAAGAACGCGATTATCGCTCCCGTGAATTTCGTTGAGATTTCGCCCGAAGCAGACGGCGCACAGTGGCCGCATTTGAACTGCTAGCGAGAAGACGATGTCATGACATAACGTTGTGATGAATCGCGTACATAAATCAATAACCCGTTCCCTCCTTATTCCTTTTGTTCGTATCGTGTCGGTTATCTGTGATATTCCACTGGACCTTTACGAATAATGCTTCTATTCGACTGTGGATAGAGAAGTGTACTGTTTGCCAATACTTTATTATTTTTCTGTAAATTTACAGATTAACTAAAATACCAAATTTTATTTTGTAATGAGAATTTGATTTGGTAAAAATAGTTATGGTCTGCTCGATATATACTTTTATTAAAATATTAATAATATAAAACTAATTCGTCAGTATTTGATTACTTGAGAATAATCGAGCGTAAAAGCGGTATGAAACAAAACTGACCCGAATTAGATAATAACTTTGAGAGTTAATGCAGTTCCACTAACTTATAAACTTGATAACTTTTAGAAACAGGTTATTGCATTATTTAACTATTTGAATAGTAAGATAATGCACAGTTTGTTATCGAATCAAAATTCAGATCAATCCTAATTCTACATTTTTTTTATAAATTGAACTATTTGGTAATTCGTCTTGTTCGGGAATCTCGTGCAGATTTTTCTTAATAGATAACGAATATTATCAAAGTTTATACCGTATTAGCCCAACTTTAAGGCCAGCCCCCCTTTTTTTAATCCGCCTTTTGGGAACAAAACCACTCATTAAAATATACTGTGATGGAAGTAATATAATCATCTCGCTGATCGCGAAGCAGTGAATTTATTGTGCATTTGTTTGCGAATCGAATATAAGGCGACACTCCTATTTTCTTGTCGCTTTTTTAAAATAAAAACCTCACCTTATAGTCGGGCTAATACGGTAATGTTAAAAGATTATCGGTATAATATTTACTGAAAAAGACTTATAAGATTTTGTAGTAGTATTATTTTCTTTTTCAATCATAAAGAATTCACCGCTTTAGTTATTAACAAACATAGTACTCCACAGTTTTTAATATGTGCTCCTTAGGTAAATTTAAGTCTTGTGCAATTTATGAAAATAGTCCTTTAAAAAAAACCTTCAATATCAATAAATTTCAAGTAGCGACCTTGACGTCAATCGCCCTTGAAATATTCCTTCATAGGAAAAGCCTTCAGAGAATAACGATCGACTCCATTCAGCGTAACCCTTTTTATCCGTTAGGACATCGATAGATTAGGGAATGAAAAATGGCATTGCACTGGACGCAGGATCTCTGGGGGGATGATGGGGCGAGGAGTGCTCAAGGGTGGATCGTGATGGAATCCACGCCGTGATGCTTGCCAAACACTTTGAGGTTTTGCAGACGTAAGCCAGTGGCGGATTTAATAAAGCCATTTGCGCAGTTGACCGGCTTTTAAGTAGGCCTTTGAGACGTTTTCGACACAGTTTCCGACCACCCCTAAAACAATTTTAATTGTAAAACGTTTTGTTACCACGTTAAATAAATTTCAATTTAACAGATTTGATTACATAAAAAGAACAAATTTGTTTTTCAATTCTAAATAATACAGATTATTGTATTAATTATTTAACATAATTTGATGACAAAGTTTTTATATAAAATACCACAGCTTTCTGGTTACCATTGAATATCGAATCTACTAGAATTTATCATGAATCGATAGCTAGCTATGATTGATTGTATTGGTAGTACTCCATTGTAATAAGGTACAGATATAGAAGTATTTAGATCCACAACAATTGCTAGCTATTTCTGTTCTTACTGTTCTGCACTACGCTGTAATTCTTGTATAACTAAACACATTGATATTTGTACCTTATTAAATGGCTATAATCTTCGATTTTCGTCACGTCTGTTCGTCCTATATATGTGACACTTAATGAATGAAAATATTTCATAAAATAGCCTATTCTTAAAATGTTAAAAATATTCCATATTCCGAGATTCTATGTTATATAAACTATGCAGACGAAACCTAACAATCTTTTAAGTTTACAATGGAATTAAATGTATGTATTTTGAAGATTATTGTGAAAAATGTAACAATAGAATCCATCGAAGAGATTTCTTTACATTATTATATATAATGCTGTGAAGTTGTGTGATAGACAGATTTGTTTGACCAAAATTGTATCCGCGCAATATTGTAATGTTTGTTTTCGTTTGTTGTGTGTGTGTAATATGTGCTTTACAGATTTCCTCTTTTATGAATTTACGAGCCTTCCTCAAAGGTTCTTATTTATCTCTGGGATTTTTTATTCCTTGCTCCTCGCCCATAAAACAAGCGCCACTGCCTTACTCCAAATGCACACTTGCTCTCCGTCTAAGCGGGCCTTTTTCCCTCTACACGATGGCTCCCCAGACGACCGGACTCTCGATAATTTTTCTTCCCTCCTTCTACTGCGAGAGAAATTCTCCGCTTTTCTTTTTGTTTTTATTTTCCCTTACCCTCTCCTCCCTGCGAAACTTCCTCCGAATTCCGTAATGGAATTCGCGTACGGCTTCTTCGTGTTGCTCTTTTATACTCTGCCCTGCCCGTCCGCTATTATTAATATGTATATAAAATGATGTGTCTCTTACATTTTGGCACGTGAAAGATATTGAAAAATTTCAAAGAATTTTGTTGCAGTTTTTATTATAGCCAGAGCCGTTTACACTTACCTGCTATATATATTGAATATCGATTACTTAGTGTAAATATAATCGAGGCTATACTTACAAAAAGCATTAAGTCATAAAAACAAGTTTTGAGATAATCGAATTTAAAGCATCATAAGTACTCTCTCAAGTACAATTGTTCATTTTTGAAAAATATGCATTATAATGAATAATCTTTTTGGCATACAATCATAAGATATGTTATCGGTGAGTTTATAGCCGTATCATATCATTTTAGACAGAATAAAAAAATAACAATGTGGCTTAATACTGTTGTTTTTTCAAAGTCATTATATCCGAGACTTCATGCGCTCTACCTGTAGGTAGAGCGTTAAATTGTATAAATATTGCCACTTAAAACAGAAAATCACCAAAAACTAACTAATTTATCTAATATTCTTACAATATAGACAAAAATATGACAATGTGTAAACGGTCAATTAAGATTACTAGTGAAAATCTTTGAGAAAATCATAATTTTTTGAATACATAAAACTATTCACTGATCATTATAAATATGTGGAAGTAGTACAAATGAATAATATTTTCTCTGCTTGCATTGATTAAAGTGGATCTGGCAAATAAATATAGAAGAGTAATTTGACACGTGTAGGTACCTCGCGAAGACCGTCCCGCCGCCACCACTTCGTTTTGTTGTGTATACTTTCGACGGCGGCAGCTCGTAATCTACCTGAAATCTGAAATAGAATCTCGCCAATTATTTTTTAGTATTTTCACTAAATTTAACCATTCCGTTGCCGCGCTGCTGTAACGCTAAACGTTCGCTCGTTGTCGTGCTGCCCGAGTATGAAGACATCGCCCGATAAAAACTTTTCGCTTTTTTAATCAGTCCTCGACACGCTACCAGCCGACGTCTTTCAAAATTCAAATCGTAAAATTGCCTCTGAAATATTTAGACCGACCCGCTTGACTCTCTTGGATAACTAACCCCAACACGCTATAGTGAATAATATACATCGTACGCCTGTCTGAGTTAATTTACTTTTATATTGATGGCAAAGCTTTGATTTTGATAGCTTGCGTCAATCGTGGACTATTCTAGATTTACAGCAAAACGTCTCATAGCAGAACGATCAAACTAAAATCTTTATATTTCTGTCTATTCTTAAAAATATTTATGATAAGACAGCATCATAGCATAAAAAGACTAATGAATACTATTTTCCCAGAATTTCAATGTAGAGCAGAACAAGACCTCTTTAACATTATTATTTTTAATCCTTGAAATACACTGATCCTTTGTTTTTCGGACCTTTTTAAAGTACATAATTCAGCTGATGGAAGTTTGGTTAACAATCAATAACTAATCATTTGGTCAGTTACTAATTCGGTAAATGGTCAATAAGAAATATTAAGTGACCAGTTAAAAATTATGTTTCGTCAGTAAATATTTGTCAAATTTTCAGGTTAGGTTAAGTTTGATTAGGTTTAATTACACTGTTTTATATAGATGTCTTGACAGTTTGATTTAATAACTGACGTTATTAAACAAAAATTGAAATAGTTACTCACCCAATAAATGCAAACTTTAATTAGCGATAGGTAAAAAAGGATTCTAATTTAAAACTTATCATACATCCCGCCCGGTTGATAAGTTTATTCATTTATGTTTATTCAGTAATGTGATTAGTTAGTTCTTTTAGTCAATTCAAATCAGAAATAACTAAGTAAGTATTGTATTGGCATATATCCCATGACGTTTTATAATATATATTTTTTTTATGTTTTTAAGTCAAAAATATTTATGTATGTGAAAAAGTTAAATCATTGACCCTTGAGCCCTCCAATTATTATACTCTTGTTGAGAAATTCCCTCTGCAAACTCTGATGAATTTATTAACATTTGTTTAAGTTGTGAAAGAGAAACCGCAAAAATGGCATTTTAATTGTTACAAATACCTCGCCTGAAAGTAATTTTAATCTTCCTTATCTTATAATAAGAATGCCCCACCAATTAATTAATTAACTAGCGAGATAGTATCGACACACGCTGTAACCTTAACCCCTTGGCTACGTAGGCACGATATTATTATACATATTTATGTATGAAAATATTAATGGCGACCGCCCCGGAGAGGTTAGGCATTTTTTACATTTGACCCTGTGAGAGTCGGTTATCTCTGAAAATTCTTTGCCCGTCTCGGGTATTTTGGAGCATTTTAGAACCTTTCCTTTTATGTTATATTAAACCCCTGAATATTAAATTCGTATATACATAACTGAATATGTCTACATATCTACTTTTACGATTTAACACATAATTTGAATTATTATTTATTACAGTATTATTATTATCCAGTCTACATCCGTTAAATATTAATTATATTAAATGAAACACAACATAATACTGATATTATATTTTATAACTAAAAACATATTTAATTTAAAATTACCACATTAATACATAATACAGATTTAAATCCATAGATTATATTCAAATGTTATTTCATGCTCAAAAATTAAATTTACAGTCGATACTATATTCTTGATCTACTATTTTGACGCAAAATTATTAATATCTTACTGTCTAGTCTATATTTGAAGAAATTATAATTTTCTAACAAATTTAAACAAATTATATCCGTTATTTCATGAAGTGTTTTACAGGTTGTTTTTCTTAAGTTTCGCATATTGGCATCATCGTATTAGTTATGTATGTTTTTTGTCATTATAATTTTTTTTTTTATATCCTACCGCTCGTTTAATATATCAGCATTGATTTACTTGAAGGACGACACCAATAATGACAGTACATACTACAAAACTTTACTATTGAACACTGTCAGCTTTAACCCGATGAACGCTCTGGACAAGTTTACTTATCTAAGACTTTATCTTGTATATCCGCCAAACTAGGAAAAAACACTTGTGAATATATGCTTTAAAAAATAGTTCAAACATTTAGGTAGAGAAATTAGGCAAACGATCATGAAAATGTCAAGTAGAACACAAGGAAATATATTTTTGAAAAGAACTCTCGTTATTTAATCTTTCGGATTTTTCATATTTGAACCGCCGATACGCAGCATTAATCGTCATCCCTATGTATTACACATACTTATGCGACTATGCTCTTGCTTGTATGCGTGTTGTTAGTGTATATAAAGACGATGCAGCCATTTTGCTTGCAAATTCGTAGATTAAATATTTTTCTGTTTCTATATTTTCTTCGATTTATTTTAGCGAGAATGCGACTAGTTTAGTTTAATTCTTGATGTATTTGGGATAAATAATATATATTTCACATAATTCTTTTACTGTTAAAATTGATCTAGTTTTAGCCATAGTGACCGTTTTAACAGATCAATTGACTGAAAATAAACTCGTGCGAAAACGTCTCGCTCTGCAAGGGTTAAATACTTGTCGCTTAAGAGACTGTATAATATAATACTGTCACATATTGTATCTACAAATCGACGCCGAGCACAAACAGAAAACTCGAAACAAATTTAAAATAGAATACAACTTTTTTGATGAATTGTATTTGCATTACGGTGGGACATTAAAGTGTTGAGATTGAATAAAGCAGCGCTATTATTATTATGTAACTCGCAAGTTTCCCACGATCGAGTTAAGTTCATGTCTCGAGACCATCATCAGTGTAACCGTTTACATTACGATGTGTAAAAAATCATTCACGCTTCTTTAAAATACAATCTACCTTGCCTTCCTTATTATCTTATTATTAACTATCCTCTGATTCTAATTAAATCATAAAAAATGACTAACCTTGTGCGTTTTAAATGCCAAAAAATTGCCACATTATTGCCTCATGTAGAATGTTCTTCTGTGTGTTCTTACTGACAGATGCTGACACTTAATTTCATGAATTTGGGGACTTATTCTTGATATCGGACAATGCCATGCGAGAATCCTTTTTCTGGTTACAAATTCAACTTCCGAAAGTCAAGCGAAATTCGTTTGTATATGCCTAAATATTAGTTCCATTATCAAAATTTGAACACATTTTATATTCAAAAGTTTGCTGTATTGTTTCGATTAGAAATGCTGCTTAAAAATAGAATTTCTTTATATTATTGCACAGTGAATGGAAACTTTGAGTTCAAATAATAACTAAAACACACAGTCGCATTGTTGATCGAATAATAATTGTTCAAAAACTAATGAAAATATCGAGGGTATGCTAACAGAACGCATTAAGTCAGTTTTTTATTGTTTTCTTTTTTAAATATCAAAATGTTTGCAATTTAACACTCTACTTACAGATAGTGGTGAACGAATGAAGTCATAAGATACAATGGTTTAAAAAAACCAGTGTTAAATCATATTGTCTTTTTTTATTCAGTCAGAAAGCATGATATGAATATAATTCATCCATCGATACCAAATCTTATGATTTGTATGCCAAGAAGAGTATTCTTTATAATGTTTATAAAATCTTTTAAATCACCATCAATTATGCTTGGAAGAGAGAGTACTTTGAAACAAAAATAATGCTTTAAATGCGATTATCACATAACTCTTTTTTATGGTTTAATGCCTTCTGTCAGTATAACCTAGATATGATGTATTTAAAAACTGGCACCCAACGTCAATAACACAGATTTTCATAATATTTTCATAATTTTTTATAATACAGTTTTTTTTGGTATATCTATAGTGATAATTAACAGCTGATTATCAAATGCTTAGCTGTTATAAGAAATCAATTAATCTGGTCTATAGATAATTGATGCAATTAGCTTTTAACTTATTTGTAATATGTTTAACGGCACACTTCTTAAAATATTTAAATAAAGATAAAAACCACTTAACCAAGTATCCATATACGTAATTAATTTATTTCACCACAACTACAGATATTATCAGATTCAATGCATACATAAATCATTTATCGCAGTAGATGTTTCATCTTACGCATTTTTATGTCGACACTGATGTGCCTCTTTACCATTAATGCAATTACATAATTTATGCAGTTAATTACTTTTCCTCGAACTTGTGTTAAATATTTAATTACTTCCCTTTGAGAGCTTCCCGATTTTAATTAGTTGAAAATTGATAACCTCTCAAGGTCATTTAAAACAACATTAACGTTAAATTCTTGTTAATCTGTTTTTACCGTATGTAACGGGATGCATTTGGATTTACCTACAACAGTATTACCATCAGAATTCAGGGTTCGTCAAAAAGGCTTTACTTTAATAAGAGTACGATGTGATAACGCGACTCCAAGCTATCATCTGATATTTGGCTTATCAGTACACTCTTTATATAATTTATATTGATTGAATTGGCATTTACTTTATAGAACTGCATTATAATAGGATAAAATAACGAAGTATTTAATTCTAAAACATTTAATTGTTTAATTAATGCCATCGTCAGAAATATTGTTATTACTAATATTTTTTTTAGAACTTAATACTTTGTTATTTTATCCTAATATATTTATTTAAATAAGATTTTGAATATAAAACGATGGCCCAGTTCTATTGGACGATAAGTCAAAAATGTGATGTTTTGACTTAAGCTAGCCATTATATTCGAACACCACTCTACAGTTTCACAAAAGTACAGCTTGTAAAAGGTACAGATTTTCTCTCAAAAGGCAGATATTTGCGTATGGAAAACAGCGAAATTAAATAACTTCTCAATTACATATACATACATATCGAAATATCGTATTGTGGAAATTTATTTTTGTGAATCGTGGCTTTCCATAAAGAAGCAACCTTTAATCCTAAAATTATAAACTATTGACCACCTATTTGAATAAAAAGGAAATACAAATAATACGCCATCACTTTTTACGAGTCAATTCAGACGAGTCAAAACTTTGATCGGCCATATCTAAAAACTACCATTTCTAGTTGTATCACTATGGAACTAGACCATCGATAATTTCACAGAAAAGACTGCTATATTTTTGAAAAATTACATACGTGCACCTCAACCCAAATTTTGACGACCTTTGAACTAATCCACAAAAAAACAAAAATGTCCTTGCACTTAATATTAATCAAATTTTGACATTCGATATAGCTATTCTAGTTGAAAGCACATTGAGGTAGTTTTTTTAATACGTGCATTTCACCATCCACATTAACGTCGAAGATCATATTATAGCGGATTTGAATTTGAAACGCAAAATTTGGCTGATGCCAGAAATAAAAAATATTATCCAATAATAAATATTACAATATTCAGGCCACACAAAGCACAATCCTTGATTAGACAACATATGTGATTCATAAAGTAGTGCACGCACTACCGACCTTTGACACAATATGTGAGCCATCACCATCAACGGGTAGTACACTGTCAGTAAGTGGCTTAATGTAATGTAGGCCGCAGATCCAATTTTGTTTTATCAGTGTAAGATAACGGTAAACTGCAATATAAAGTATATTTACCGGTTATCGGATCTTTATTACCGTGATGATGAGTTGTAAAACTAACCACCTACCTCGCCTGCGGGATACAACAGTGTTGCAGCTGACCTTTACATTGCCTCGGGACGTGTGCAAAAAGGTGCACATATTTAAAACTGACTTTGATTTTCTTTCGTCATAAAATAAAGGTGTTTAATTTAGTGTTTTATTTTAATTGCATCTAAAGCAACATAAAAATGAAATCGCACCAATTTTCTATGACAAAATATTGATTATCATTTCTTTTCTTGCCAAAATATTTTATGTATTTATATTATATTGCTTTAATACTAATTTATCTGTTTATTGTAGTAAAAATTGATTTACATACTTATACTTATTTATAAAAGGTAATGACATAAAAATTCTGTTTATTAATTTAACTAATAAATGATGGGTCATTTTTAGTGTAACTAATAATTTTTTTTATTTCTTTCTGATTAATATGTAATCCTTAAGTCAGCTTCTTACTAGCAAGCTATACTTATGAATAAATAAATAATCATTTCAAATGTTGTCTTTGTCGTTGCGGGCCTGTGCAATAAAAACAGGCACCCACTCAGTTAAACAAATTGTATCGCAAATGTTTTATGCGAGCAAAAAAGAAAAATTGAAATGCGTTCTTATCGTTTACCGAATAACAAATTCGACTAGAGCTATCCGTTCATAGTTTCCGAAAGTTGAAATAAAAATTCACACGCCCAATGAAAATTCCATTTCTTGAACATATTTCACAGGCATTTTATCAGGAAATAAGCCAAATTTATTTATCTTCGCCGGCGCTTTATCATCGGGCCGTGTGTTGCGTATTTTTTCACATTCCTCTCGTCCTCTTCTTTCCCTTTGAAGATCTATCTTTTCCGGGAAATTGAATTTTTAAGAATGCTTTGTGCTTGCGTTGTATGTATAAAATTTTACGCACACCCCCTCTCCACACTTGTTTGGCGATAAATATTTTTTATTACCACAAAATTACCAAACACAAGTACAACAATAAAGATTGCAATTTCATTAAAAAAATAATTCTCGATCTTGTTAATTAACTGCAATTCAAAAATGTTTACAATTCAACACACCAATGGCGATTAGTGCATACAACATAATATTCCAATAAACTGATGCATACAATAAAAAATGACATTCATTATAACATAGTCATATCATTAGGAAGTATCCAAGAACGGCTCTAGCTTCCTATACAGAATACGTATGAACATTTTATTTTTTCTTCCAACGTTCACTTGACAATTGAAACTTCTACTTCATAGGTCAAACAGCTTTTCATTTTACCATTAAAGTAAATTCGCATAAGTCAACAATTCTCGTTATTGTAGTATCTCGCGATGAAATTGTGTGTTAGTCAATTTTACTTAGGCTATTATCTAACATTTAGATCAGGTCTGTGCAATATACCGCCCGCTGGCCATGTGTATCCCGTCATGTTTTTGTGCGGCCCACTATGCAGTCTATAAATTGATAGAATCACTTATTTTTGTGTTGAAGTTTCTTTTCAAGATAATAAATATTGTTTATCCAAACATAGTACTTTACTTGCGACCCAATCCGTCCATTTTAAATGAGGCCTTTCAATCAAAAAGTCTACCAGGGTCTTAGTTAGATTAATAGATCAATATTAATAATCATTTGTATTTATTATAGTAATAAAATTCCGGTTTCTTTTAAAAAAAAGTACATTATCAACTGATAGAAAATATTCATATATTATGCATATCCTTTTATACATATTGTCACTATAAATATATATTTAATATAGTATAAAAAAAAATTCAACAGATCCGGACTGTTCATTTTTTTCTCTTGATTATTTCATTTGCGTAATTCTATTGTTTCGAAAGGCGCTACCGTATCCATCCATCGTCAAGGCTTAATCCATTAGACTGTTTTTTTTATCAGGGTACTTAAAAAAACTTGAATAAACGCACGAACAAATTTAAATATTCTTTGAAAAGTTAAACGTACATATCTTAATAAAAACAGTTCTCTAAAAGTAGTTTTGTACATATTGCGTGTTTTTGAAGTTTGGTATAGTTTGTCATTTTCAATCAATGATAAGAAAAATCCATACTTGGTACAATCCTGTTTTCAAAAAAAAGCTAAATTTTTTATCATATTTTGAGAGTATCAAATAGCAAGTGCCTTTACTGAGCAGTGCAGTAGAAAAAAGGTAACCTTTGGAATGTATTTATTCATAATAATATTTGTTGACTTTGTACACTTTTAATTTACATATTTTTTAATGTATTCCAAGCATGATAATATTTAATATGTATCAGTAACTAATTTACATAGCAACTATTATAATTATTATTATATTAATAAACAAGAATAATAAATATTAATAATAAACATAATTATAATAATTTTAAAAGGTAAATAAACATAAATGTCCTTGTATAGAAGTATTAAGTAACAGTTAAATGTCGCACATTTCAATATTTGACATATCCCGATTCTTTTTTTTTTTTTTTTGAATTTAAATACTATTATGCATATCATTACTATATCCACTGTAGAAAGACAAAAGGACGTAACCCACTCAAAAAATTGTGTATAACTCGCACAAAACGTGTTAATACACTATATTTATATACATATAATATATCGACTATAGGAAGCCAAAAGGACGTATCCCTCCGTTTTTTTTCAAAATATTTTTTTTTCATTAATGACAATTCATACTTAATATACGTTTTGTGTAGGCATAACACAATGTTTTTTTTTGTGTGTGGGTTACGTCCTTTTGCCTTTCGACATTCGAATATACATATGTGTGTTTTGAATTATTTGTATATCTGTAACGCAGCACAGCCACACATGCACAGAATTTCTCTGTTAGCTCACCGCGCATGTAGATCGAATGTTGACAGGTGGCACTGTCGTCTGGTATTTATAATACTAGTTAAATATTTTAGGTGTCGCATTTTGGATTTTGAAAACTTGATAATGCTGAGATGTGTATTCTAAAACTCGTATTCTTTTTTTATATTTAAAATTAATGAAAATTGTAACATGGAAATATCGTTCTGTATGCAAACCGGGTCCATGATTGGTTGGTCAATTTCATTGGCTTCGGTTGCGATCGATATGCGCTCGAATCCAAGTACGGACAGTTTCATAAACGATTTTTTCAATCGATTTATGGACTTCTTTTCGAAGGCATGGATGTTTGTGATGGCTAAAATTCAATTCCACTCATCCGATTCCTAAAAAAACGCTAACCGCTAGTCCATTTCTTTCATCCCTACTCTCTTCGGAAAAGAGCAGCTGTGTGATAAGTAGGTGTCATGGAAAAACGTCTGATTGGATATATGATCGATATTGTTTGAAAAAACCATTCGATTTCCTTTGTCAACTTTATCAGTCGACATTATATCCGTAATAATTAATTTTGTAAATGTTGTGTAATAAATAAATCGAATCAAGCTTTGCTCCAGTACTGCCCACGCTCTCTCGTTGGCGCCACGGCTCGGCCCTGGGTGCTCGCTGTGGTCACTCCGTTCAAATCATTACAATATTTATCAATAAGCGCGCGAACCGGATTAAGTAAACGCTTATATCTGCGCCATCTATTATTGGGTTGTCAAAATAGTATTACTCGCCATTACGATTTGTCAGCGTTTTGATTTGGTTGAGACTCACCTTAAGGTTAACAGAGCAATGGACTTGTGATTGTGGCGTGTATTATTTTTATAAACCATGTTCGCTCCCTACTCGGCATATGGCCTCCAAGATTTTCTGTCCACGCTTACAAAAAGGTCATCCCTGCGTCCCGTAGCGCCGCCGAGTACATCCTATGGATGGTCATCAGCGACTTTCCAGGACGACGGAATCCATCGGACTACTTCTAAATTACAAATTCTCTTATAGCACTGCTTGTAGCTGAGGGTTGCTTTGAGTATGGTCAACGAGGCCACGAATGGACTCGAACTGACAGTTCGAGTCCATTTGTTCACGTTCAACAGATTACATTTATTAACACGCTATTTCATATCTTATTACAATTAACGAAAAAAAATGTGATAATCTTACATAATAGCATATATATATTGTTTCATGTCGATTTCATGACTTTTAAATTTAAATTTAAAAGTTAAAAATATTTGGCCTACAAAAATATTCACTGACGAGCTGTACAGCATGAGCTTTGTCTTACTGCATTCAATGTACCAACGTTCCTTCATAACGCTGACGCGAAAATAAATAATAATAAACGACATTTTGACATACGTTAGCGATAGTTAACTTAATGAACAACAAAATTATAAATGGTCGGATATTGCAATGATAATATGAATTTACATAACAGCGTTCAGTTTCATTGTCAATCATTCAAAAACAATCCCTGGGGCAGACACATGCATTATGGGCGTTTTTTGCTTGTCAGGTTAAAGAGAACGCAATTAAGCACTTTTATTATGTATACATTATAAATTACCGGAAGTTAGAAGAAAAAGAGTGTACTTGTAGACTTTGTAAATATTGGTAATTTAGATAAGCTTAGTAAGCCGGTTGAATGTAATATATATTATAAAAAAAAAACTAATTAATTAACCAGCATTTAGACCGACAAAATCAAGCCATCAAGGAAAATTCAATCTATTTCAAAGCAATTAATAGTCATTATCAAATAATATTAATACTCTGCCCACATTAAGGTAACACACTCTATTTAACCTATTAAGCGCCGACCTCTTGCGGGTAGATGCTTTGCATTCACTATCGACTGGCCTAATTCAATTATTATGGTGTCACAACATATTTTTATGTATCAATCAACCATTGCAATAAAAATCTGTCTTGATTCATACACGAATGCAAATTTTGTCAGCGCATGCGCAGAGAGAGAGTGCGTGAGTGCTTTTTTAAACGCACCATACACACCATCTGTCTGCACATCGTTTGCATCAAGAATATTATTTTTAATACTAATAATAATATGAATTGCAGTATTTCTAACTAGGGATAGAGAATATTTGAGTTGTCAAAACATTATCAACTGTCGTATCATATAAAAGGTTATAAATATAAATAAATTTAAGTTTCTTCGAGCAGTTATCGTAAATATTTAGACTGTTGAAAAGTTTAACTGACCGTTTATGTATTATGGTGATAATATTTACCTCGATCTTTTCGAACAAACCTGCTAATGGTGATGCCAATACTTTTACAATTAAAACTTAGTTTACTTTTTCTCGTATTTACTTTTGGAAAATATATTAATGATATTTTTAAATAATAAACCATTCAATTTGTACTTACTAAACAAATGCACGTTTTGAGTATGTTTTTGCTGTACACAAATTTAAATTAATTACTTAACTGTAAATATTAAATAAATACTTGTCCTTCGATATTGGATTCCTTATTATTTTATATTGACAGGTAAATAAAGACAAGTAGGTAACTAGCTAAGAACATAAGCGCCATTTGAAACTACTTCAACATTCAAAACTATTTCCGCGAATGATCTCACGAAATAATTTATCATTTCAAAATTAATTCAGATTGCTTTTTTTACTCACTTTTTGTATGCACACGGTGACCTTGTGTGTATGTATGTAAAAACTTTTTCGCATACCGAAAAGTTAAAACAATAGACACGATTAGCGTGCACAGTTCGGCTCTGTAAATTAACTGTGTTTAGTTTAATTTATGAAAAGTGAGATATCACTTTTAATTAAATCGAAATGGTAAATATGTTTCACATTCATAATATGGTATTTTTTTCCACTCGAAACTATACTAAATGTCGCTTATAACAATGCAGTTCTGTAAGAATATAATTACGTATCAGAAAATGTCAAATTATCAGGGATACCGACAATTTACGTGAAACACGAATAAAATAAAGTATGAAAAAGTCGCCATAATATATCGAATGGTCGCTCTTAGAACTAACCATAGAGCAGTAAATTTTAAATACCTGAGAAGACCCGAATCGAAGAGAGGCGAATGGTCGGTTATCGACGTCCTGGAAGGTCTGGGATCTCAAACAAACACCACTTCGAATCCGGTTCAACACTTATTTATTTTAATCGAAGATTCAGTGGTTTAAAATACGCAAAAATAATTCCTAATACATAAAATTGAGTTTACATTTACTTAACACATGAATTTACTTTAAGTTATAATGCAAGTGACACGAAAAACGGTTTTAAATTAAGTCCAATTTCAAAACAACACAAACAATCCACAACGTCACCGGTGCCGGCCACGACGACTCATTAAATCAAAAAGGATTCCCGCACCATCGAACCCACCCCTTTCCGTCAAAAATGGACTCGTCCAGCGAACGTGTCCACCAGCGATTGGCCGAGCGTCCTTCACGACAAGAGTCGGGCTGATTTCTAGGAATCATTGTCATTAACGCTGTGCGTTTTCAGTTATGGACCCTAATAAAACTTAAACTTAACAAAAAAACCAGGGCGTGTCATACCATGACAAATTTAGTATTTATTGTTTATCAGTGCAAAGTAATTGCTTACTTAAATTTTCTATACCTTTTTTTCCATATATTTGTCAGTCTCCCTTTCCACGATTCGTTGTAAACATCGATGTAGCGAATGTTACCTTCCGTATTAAACGAGGGACGAGTGTATTCGTTGTCCATAAACTTTTGAGAACTACTGCATTGTATAATAGTGTGTAGATCAGACCTGGGTAAAATACGGCTCTCGGGCCACATGCGGCTTAAGGTGCATTATTTTTATGGCCGTTCGTCTTATTAAGTGTTGGGTTATTCGAAAATTATTAATTTTTATTTTTGAAATTCCGTTTTCATGGTAATAAATTATGCATATGCAATAACAGTATTTTATTTGCGGCCCAGCGTTCATTTTAAATTTATAATGTGGCACTTCATTCAGCAATTTTTCCCAGACCTGGTGTAGATTAACATTCTACTTTTTGATATCTAGTTTTAGTATTACTTAATGGTTTAGGGTTGTGATTTGTGACTGCTTTTTTTATTAAAATATAGAACCGCTCACTCTATTGAATCCTGGCTGTAATCCTTGTATGGATTACATGTTGTGATACCAAAAAGACCGTTTTAACACTCGAGGCGTTTTAACTAGTGGCATTCAATCATGCAATCCTTTCACGCTCCATAATGCAAGCATATAGCGGATAAAAAAAAAAACTATTTTACACCAAGCTGTCTCGTGTAATACAGTAAAACGTGGTATCTGACAAACATATACATTTTTTTGTTCAATTCGGCTTAACTATGTATAATTTTTTTTTCTGGCCGGTGGTAAAATAATCGAATCTGTAACCTATCAAAAAAACTGGGAAGCTATGATATGAAAAATGAGTGTTGCAAATATGAATTTCGGTTAAATAGAATTTAAAGAAATAAAACACATTTTGTTTTGCACTAGTTCTACATTTTTCGTAAAGACCATTATCAACTGAAGTAAAAAGATTCTTTTTTTATAATGCCTTTTCACTAATTATTGACTCCTTAATAGTGTTTAAATGGATTTCTTTTACACAGCTGTAAGTGAGGAATCGGTGGACTTCTTGATTCTCAAATACGACCTTATTTTACTGCATCCGATTTTTTCGTTCATTTACAATGTAATGTGCCTGTACATTTTTGTGGAGCATATGGTCTGCTAAAGGAGGTATCTAAACAGAATTTTTCTACGAGAACTACTTTTTAATCAGTTGCTCAACCTCTCTTTTTTCGAAGAGAGTAGGGATAGAAGGATTGGGCTATAGCAGGACTAGTGGTTAGCTAATCGCTCTCGCTATGCCCCGTGAGGATAGGATGGGTGGGATGGAGGACTCAGACTACGAAAAGAAATCCATAAATCGATTGAAAAATCAATCTATGAAAACCGTCCACACCGGGAATCGAACCCAAGACATCCGTAACCGTAGCCAGCGACGCTACCAACTGCGCCACGGACGCCGACCAAACATTTACATTTTAGGTATGTTTATTGAAAATTTTCGAATCCGTTGCTATTGCTATTATATTACAAATAATTTATTAAAAAGGTTCCCCGCCCTGTTATTTGCTCTTCCAAAGCCTTCGTATAGGCGAGACGCTGAAGATATTCAAATCCATTATGCATCATTGATAATCGTTGTGTCACAGGTCCCTTATTCTTATTATGTTAAGTCAATTTTATATAACGACCAGCAAGTTCAGTATATAATCATTAACATCTGCAGATAGAATTTATGACGTACATATTTTTAATCAGCCTATGTCATTGATTATTGATTCGACATGTTAATACTTTTACCCACCAAAAGGCGGACGTAACGTCTTTTGTTCATGTCAAGGCATTGCAAAATAGTGGTTAAACTATCGAAACCTTGTCTAGAAAGCCCTTAATCTTCCTTTTTTCGTTGAATTTATTGCTCCCTATTCATAAAATAAACAAGAATTTCTATTATTATATATCGTTTCAATTATTACGGATTAAATAAATTTCTTTCAGAATAGCGTGCTAAGCTAAAGAATCCTGATTGATTTATTATCTTTTTGTATTGAATTCACCCCCTACTTCGCCCGCCTTTCCACCCCCTCGCTAGTCACCGCACCGCACTGATAAATTATAGCCCTTACAACTGACATTCCCTTTTTACTTTTTTGCATACACCATTTCTATTCGGGCTTGAATGTTGCATTTCCTATTACATACATTTTCATCCCTCACGTAACCCTCGCAAAATGAAAACTGTAACTTATATTATGTACTGAAAGGAAATTAACTTACATAATAAAAAGTGTAAGCGTTTTTAAAAAAAATATTTGAAAGCATGTATGAAGACGCTGTTTTAAAAGCTTTCTTACTTACAAACTAATAATAATACATAAACCCACGCTAAATATCAATTTCTTACCAGACAATTAAACCTACAAATTTCTGAAAAGCAGTTCGGGGTCTTTCTAATCGTATTATTTAACTATTTTTTTTTTATATAAACATCGAAGGCGTCAAAACTGTTAAGAATCGATTTTTAAATTGTGAAGTCAAACTGTTGTTCTCTTTTTAAATGAAACATCAATGGTCGTTAGACATGTTTTTTACTGTTTTATTTTAATTTTGTTAAGTTATGTCAGTGTACATATTACTATCAATCACAGGTTTTTTTTAAACCAAAAATTCCTCGTAATCAACGTTAAATGTAGCAATCAATTTACGACCATCTTAAAGCTAGTAAATAAAAATGAAGGTTCTTTAATAAAATAATCATTAAACATGAAGACATTGAAGAAGATGGGTGTCAAAAACAAAACAATTCAGAAGTTTTTATCATATTATTTTTTTAATTAATCGGTAATTACGTTTTTTTACATTTAACTATTACGAAATAAAATTATTCTGGGTTGGGCCTAACCCACACATGCGTATTAAGTCGCTCTTAATTTTTTTTGTCGTTATTCGAATGGCAATTTATTTTTTCTTTTCATTACCAATCCTATTAAATGTTAATGGCCTGGAACACACGGTCATTAACAAATTTGATTTTTGGTTCGCTATCCTATTTTTATAACTACAATCGACACGGATCAAATAATTTTACGACTCTATCTTTCTTAATAGGCATTTCTGAAAACTGTTTGTAAAACAATACATATCTATTAATTTCCTCTTCGGTTATTATGAGTGTTATTAAATTTAACAGACTTATAATAGTGAAACAAGAATTGTATTCCAAAAACAGTCAGACTTATTTATTTTATTTGACTTAAATATTTTAAAACTATGGACATCCCAATTTATTTATTATGAAAATCGTAAGGGAAATAAATTTAATAGTGGCGAGTCACCTGCCCTATTTAAAATGTTACCCTTCATAATTTAAGAATTACTACGGACCAATAGAATTAGAATCATTGTTTACCGTAGAAATTAATAAACTTAATATATAATTAGTCTGAAGATGTTTTTTAAAGAAGCGAAACGCGTTACATTTATAAACACAACCAGTGGAATAATTATTATCAATTTTAATGACTATTATTAAAACTATAAAGCCATATTAATTTCAACAGTAATTTTTTGCTTAACATTAATTTGTTGGACTATTCTTTTAAGCCTGACAGACTTTTTATGAAATTAATTGGTTATTAATCATAATTACATTTATTTTATGTTAAATTGAGTAAGTAATTAATTCCTTTTGAGTAAATAATAAACAAAATGCGTTCTGTTGAAGTGTTTATTCGTGAAGTGAAATTGCCATTTTTATTTTAATTCATATTTTTTAAATAACTTAATTTTTTGCTATACGAATATAAAATTTGACCTCCTAAATTAATTAATTATTTTTGCTAATACCCAGAGGCAAGGTTAATTAAAAAAAAAAAACAGATTTAAATTTTTCGACAAACATCGTTATGATAAAAATGAGGAAGTTTTCAAGTGATTTGGTCCGGAAATATAAATATTTATGCGAACACTTTGCTGGAATATTGTACCATTTGTAGTATGTATATATGAGTACTAAATGCATTTTGCCAGAGTGTCTTTTTAAAATGTTTGTCCCGTAGGTGGCAACGACCTCTTAATAGAGCACCTCTACTGTTTTGATTGACATATATTTTTTTATATGTGAATAAATATCTACCATATACCGTCAATCGTGTCCACGATTGACAAACTTTTTAATCTCGTGAACCTTCGATAAATATTTTTTTCAGCACATTATTTTATAATATTGACGTCTCTAATCTCTCTTATATCAAAGTAAATTGTTAAGTGCACCTATTCGGAGAGTAGTTTTTATGTATCGCAGGACTTAAAACTTCCGATATGACAGTTCATTTTTATTATGCTAGTCTTATGAAATGTAGTCTGTGATGTAAATTCTCTAATTTTTTTGTATCTAAATGAGAACTACGGACCAGTATATTGAAAATTTATCATAGAAAATTGGTAGCAAATAATTAAACATTTTCACCAGTCGAGTGGTTATATTTTTTTCTTTGATTTATTATGTGTTTAAATTGTTGTGATTTGCTATCATGAAATGCGAATTTAAATGACATTAACAATATTTTAAAGTAAAGAGAAATAAAGTAAAAAAGTAACTGAAATATTACTATAACAAGCGGCTTGGGTGAACAATCACATAAGTTAGGTTCTTTCATATATTTTTTTATTTTTTCATTTTTTAGTTTCTCATTTTGTAGTTAAGTCAAGTATTTCCCTATCTTCACATGTGTGCCCAAACACAGTACTCAAATTCTTTTAAAATTATTAGTTACTGACATTGTTCAGAAGCGCACTAAATATTTTTTTTAAATACAGAACGGAATAACCACATCAGGCAGATTTATGCGATCAGATACTCATCATATTTTTTTTCTATAGTATTACCAAAATTACTTGGCCGCCGCCGAATTTCGAACTAGAATTTTCAGTCTAGAATAAATTTCTCCAATTGCCATTTTATGCAAAATAAATATCTTTCTCTACTTTTAATAACCGTCATTATTTATTATAATATATCATTATTTTCCAACACGTACTCTCTGCGGCCTGTGAAAGATTAGAAAATGGACAAACTGGCCTTTCTTTTAAATAGGTTGTGCACCACTGATCTGTAGCAATGTTATGCGACTTATTTAACAATGACTGTCTCCTGAAAACTTTGTAATATTAATGTATGTGATTGCTTCCCCCGTCCACCCATCACTTCTATAAATTGTTCGTTTACCCTACGGACCACAGATTTTCAATCGTGTTCATTGAATGGTTTAGTCAGCAAATTATTTACATACATATACTCAAGTCTCGATTCGATTTACTGTGACTGAAGTGTGAATTGTAAATTATTCATGATTTTTTTAAGATAGTAGCTGTCATTTATTTGAAAAGAAATTTTGAGGAACGCTTAATGTCGCTAGTGCAGTGTTCAAATTGTGGACAAATTATTATTTATTAATTATTTTTCCAAAAACTTTTTGATAAATAAGTTTATATATCAAATAACAGCTAAAAATCTTTTTAGTAAAATATAGACTTTAAAAGTACACCGAAAATCAGTAGATAGTAGAATAACATAAAAGAATTATTATCAAAATGTGGCAGTAGAAAAGTCATACAAACAATATAACAATACCCATTTCGTAGTCTATTCTATACTAAATAGAATATTTTACGATGGGCAAGTTTTAATAAAAGTGTCATTGTTGCCGTTTCTCAGTATTGTTTAAAAAATTAGACTGGCCAAAATAGTTTACGATATTACGATTGAAAGCTTAAAAAGTAATTCAAGTAGAGTTTACCAATAATTTTTATTACATTAAAAATATTTCACTTTACATGTAAAAAATTGTTACTGCTAAGAATATTTTCATTGTAAAAATTTACAATCTGTATACATAAAAATGAATGAATGTTTGTTTATTTGTTTGTCCCTTATGCGTTGCTATAACATATATCCGATTTCGATGAAACTGTGGTGAGTTGGTGTGTGCACACCCGTGAAGGTTTCTGAAAAAAAAATCTAAAATCTAAATATAAAGAATAACATACGTATAAACAGCGACATCTAGGAAAACCATCTGATTTATTCGTGTACGCACCAGACAGAAAATTATTTTGTATCCAAAATCACTAAAACACTTTCTCTCTTAGAGTGGCATTGCAACGTATGTCGGGTACTCGCTAGACTTATTCAATATTCATGTGATTTGTTTTTATTTGGTTGATTTATTTGCAAGGAAAACGGTTTTATTTTACCCTCTCACAATTATTTGGCGTCTAGTAGTAAGGGCTTTCCTTAATCCTTACTAACAAGTAGAGGCTAATCAGATTTGGAAAATTGGTAAACTAGGGTTTAAATGTGCTTGTTAATATAGTTGTATAATACCGACATCAAATTTGAAAGGTTTTGTTTGATTCTACTGAAAATATTGATATTTGACAAGAGGGATTGTTCTGCCAAAAGTATCAAAGATTCATGTAGAATAGAGATGTTTTCATGATGACTGCCTGGATACCATCGATGACACACGTGAGTGAAGTTTTTACCGTGCCTCGGATGTAAAAATTTGGACGCTCTGTCCTCGTCACAGTCAAGGCGTGATGTTGTCATGCATAAGTCATCGACGAAGCAATGCCGGGATTTGGATTTTTTTACATAATCCCATATCAGTCGTACGACCTTTGCCGGTTCTTTGACCCCTCGGAATGAATAAAATACTTACATCGCCAGTATAGTGAATGGTGTCTCTTTCAACAGAAAAATGCCGGAAAATTTATTCCAAAACATACATTTTTTTTGTATTCCTTCATTGAGTCAATGAACGTCGTTGCGTATTGTTATATTTTGACTGTGTCAAATCATTTTAATACAGTTTTATCATCTGGATAACAGCTTACTTGTCATCTGAATCAAATGTAATCGAAAAGTAAAAATTCTACCTAATCAATTTCCAGTGTCCAAGTCTCCTTCAAATTTTATCATACATTTATTGTGATCTCCACCAAAAAGTTGTAACTGAATTAATAAAACTATTTAGAACATAGATCATTACTTAAATCTTCAGTTTTTTAGTTCTACAGTTCATATTATAAGGTAGTCAACCAACGGGTAAAAATTGACGTGAGTCACTACAATAATTTAGAATTACTTTACTTATGTTAACTGACGTAATTATTATAAAAATTAATCATAATGTCGACGGTTTTTTGGCCAATTGATATAACCCTCAAAATTGAAATTCACGAGAGTAAAAACTGTGTTTATCCAAAGCATTACATAGTGAGTTGCGTTAAGAATCTTTGTATGAACTCCTATACTGAATACGTATGTTTGCAGATACGAGATTGTCGAAATAATAGTGGCTTACAGC
Source organism: Himalopsyche phryganea (assembly GCA_022494535.1). NCBI lineage: Eukaryota > Metazoa > Arthropoda > Insecta > Trichoptera > Rhyacophilidae > Himalopsyche > Himalopsyche phryganea. Next base: position 832,941 of record JAGVSL010000071.1, read on the forward strand.
AAGTGGCCGGGTCAGAATTTTTAAACCTAAAACCAATATAAAATGATGTTACCTTTCTAAAAAGTGGTCAATTTATTTTTCTAATTTACATCATTTGACTAAGACTTCCTCTGTCGTCTTTAAAATGAGATCCAATCATTAATTCATTTAAAAAATATATAATGATTAGGACAAGTTTTGTTCAACGAAGTAGTATTTTTAATTATGTACTGTGAATTTAAACAGTTGACTGAACTTTTAATAATCCATGAAAATTTTGCTAAAAAATATTTAATTATTTTTGATTTGTGCCACACTTTTGTGATACATTAAAATTTTAGGTATCTTGAACCTTGAACAATTTCGCTTCAATACAGTCGAAAATAAGCTTTTTGGGACACTAGTAGAAAATAATCAAGATGGTTAGCAAAAACATTCTTAACAATTTTTTAGGCATATGCGTGAATGTAGATACGATTTCTACGCTTAACGTAGCAATATGGATCCTTTCGGGATAAATAAAAAATGAGTCTCAATAAAAATTTTCCCACTGAAATTTTGGACTGTATATATTATTCATTTGTGACATACGATGCAGATAATTAACTGTAATTTATCTGAATTTTAAAAGACGCAAAACCGAAAATGATTAAAACTCCTTTGCCCGCATCACTTTTCGGTAAAAAGTTTTAGTACCTAATTAGTAATAATACTTGGCAAAGGAAATTATATTCTTTCCATTGGTGGCGCATACATAAATTCTGGATGGCGTTTCAGACTTAATTTATGTGCAGCTCCGGAGTACAACATGGAACTAAAGAATTCTTAAGTATGTATTAATTGTGAATTAACAGCGGCTGATGCGGTGGGGGCGGTTAGCCAAGACAAATTAGTCGAGGGCAGGCAACGATCTGAGGTTTATTTTTTATTTTTGCAAATTCCCCCGATTGTCTGGCCACTATGCCACTGAGCTAGTTCCTTCAACAGTTCGATTGTAAAAATAAATCTATAAATTTTATAAACATTTTTTAGTGTTACATACACAAGCGATATTCTTTGACAGCTTATCGATAGACACTTATGCACATACAAATACAACCCAATCACGTCACAATCAGTGTTATCAAGTGCATGATAACTATATTCATTGTCGTAATAGGTATCAAATCTAACATTAATTTGACTTACTCACCAAATAATTCACAATCAACACATGGAAGAAGTCGATTCAAATCAATTCAACGAGGAAAGCTAGAAGATAAAAAAGAATATCAATGATGCTTTGACCAATTGATGTAACCCTCAAAATTGAAATTCATCAGTGGATAGAAAAACTGTTTTTGTCGAAAACATTGTAAAATGGTGAGTGAGTTGCATTATGAATCTTTGAAATGCACTCCTGTAAATTCTCATGTCTGCAGATACTAGGTTATACATGGGGAGTGTCGATATAATAGTGGCTTATATCAGATGGCCGGGTCAGAATTTTTAAACCTAACACCTATGTAAAATGATGTTTCTCTTCCAAAAAATGGTCAATTTATTTTTCTAATTTACATCATTTGGCCGAGACCTGCTATGTTGTCTTTAAAGGAGATCCAATAATTAACTCATTTTCGTATGTTTGAGGGTTTCATCAATTGATCGATACACAGTCGATATATTATATGTGTATAATAGAGCCAGCTGGGAATCGAACTGGAAGCTTCTGGTTAATGAACATAGTTTTTACCGCATTGTAATAGACTCAAGACAAAATATCGCTTTTTTTTTCAAATGACAAAGTGACCTTTTAATGTATCTTTAAATTCATCAAATGTTTACACAATTTTTAATGAAATATGAATCCACAGTATAGATAAATGTGATGTTTTCAACACTGCCTAATTATATATTGTTGTAAGAAATTAAGTGTATTTCCTATAGTGAATCTATTTTTTTATTATACTCAATTAGACATACATAATGTTCTTACGTTTGGTGTTGTTAATTTATTACTACTGTAACTAAAAATTTGAAGACTCCAGTTTTGCTTTTAGATTTGTCGATAGTTGTATGGGCTATGTTCAAAGTGAAGGGCCAATTTGTTGTACACGTTTAATCACAAGACAGGCTCTATTTATGGAGTTATCTGGAGGGAAAATTTTTATGTTCACTGAATTAGATAACTGGAAGTAAAGTCGACCTGAGTTCGGGCAGTGTCGTGTTAGCCGACGTTTTCCGGTCGCACTTATCTCGCGACGCGATGGTCAAGTGAATAAATAGCCTGCTTCTGCTTCCCTAATAGACTGCCTTTTGCGAGAGATGAACCCTAACCCACCATTTAATTTCCAAATGTTTGTTTACAAATTGGGAAATCGTTTTCATATTTTCAGTTATAATTCATTCACTAACGCCATACTATTATGGTAATATGTTTCATGAAAGAACATATTATGTATCTTTCCAAAAGATTATATTAGATTTTTTCTTTTGTTACCAAGCTAAATGTTATTTGAATTGAATAATTTCATCCAGTATAAAATTGCCTGATGTCTTATTAATTATAGTAAGAAATCCACAATATATTTTTTTAAATTTACCAGCGTCAAATGTAAAGCAATAACATTAAATCTTTCGATCATTTTCTTCAGAGATTTAATGAATATAAAAATAGGGGTTAATTAATGTTTTATAATAAACTAGTTACGTTTTTACTCTACGCATCGTTTTTAGATTCAGATAATGGTTGGAGGATAAGGAAAAAATCTGTTTATGCCTATAGATGATACAAATCCAGAAATAGAGGACTCACCGAAAGCCCAACAGCTATTAGTATTCGGCCAACGAACTTTAATAATAACTTTAAAAATATAATAAAAGCTTCTTGTCAGTAAATTTAGAAGAATCCGAGAAAATGTATGAAAAGGCAAAAAGATATATTCGCTCGTTGACAGAGTGCATGTTTATAAACTAGACGAAAATAAAAAAAAATCCTTATCTCTCTTGACTAAATCATCGCCTTCTTTTCGTCATTTGTCCAACGTGTAAGCCTGTCGCATGATCGCGCATTAAGCCGATGCTTTGGTGTGAGGGTCGGTGGCAGCGAAGGGGTAAATCCCCGGAACTAGCTAAAAAGGCCTATCTATAATATAGCGGTGGATTTATTTTACACTCATAAAATTTGCCTCTATTGAAAATTTACAAGTACTTTAAACGGGGCATATGAATTTTTACACCGCATATCTCCTTTTTGACACAATTGAGATAAATAATATAGCAATTACCTTCAATGCTTTACACAAAATCACACCGTAGGTGCCACAAAATACATTTTTAAAAGTTTAGATTATTTTCTGGAGATTTAACAGGGAATATTTTAGTATTTCATCTGTTAAATATGACAATTTAAGTAATGTTTTGTCATAAAGTGTTTTTTTTTGCAAACTATTTCTGAGGACTTTAATGAATCCATCGGTTAAAAAAAGACTGAAAAAAAGGTGATAACTACAAAAAACAGGTATTTATTAGACCTAACTACCTATGTATCAAATCAGGCAGGCAATTGAGATTCGCTGGTAGGCTTGAACTGCGTTCATCGCAGAATGATCGTATTATCTGATATTTCCACCCGTGCGATACTGTTGAAAGAAAAAAAAAACGCAAATTTATCACCCCCCGTTTGGGGGACGTCTCTAGGGGTTTTAGTTAGTGGACTGATAATAAATTATTGAAATGAAAATGTTAATTCTTATGAAACTCTTTATGAAAAAATTGATAATTTCGCAAATGATTTAATACCTCATAAAATAATGATTATCACATGGTTTTTTTAAAAGAGTATTTCGACAAATTAATATCAACTTATTATTATGCTCAAATAAACAAATTCAATATTGCACAGTATACTTTGACATATTATGAAGATATCGTCCATAATCAATTTATTAGAAGAGGATATGTTACTTTAAAACAATTCTTATTATTATAAAATGTGTTTTGTTTATGTGGTGATATAAATACGTTGTTCGCGTGAAAATATTGATAGCCACTGGCGTAGCTCTTCTCTAGTGGGGTAGGGGGTTGAAAAACTTTATCCTTTTTGCCAGCGAGCGACCGTCTGAGACTGGCAGTACAAGATTTATGTTAGTTTATGCAATAATTCTCTCTTATAAATTGCTTATTTCGCCATTCAACTGCCCGCAAAAGCGTGACGTTTCAGTACACAGCGCACTAACAAACCGCGGCCCTGTCCAAAAAGGTTTTATCTCCTTACTCTTCCCTATTTAAAAAAGTCCTATCTCCACATGTTCAATTATTTTACAATATGTTTTAAATCGTTCACATTTGTTAAACTATCCATATTTCAAAGTATGAATTGTATTTCTACCAATCACAACCTGAGTTTTGTCATTTTTTCTTTTATCATCGGGTCATACGATTTGCCTTGAACCGTCTATTTTTATTTATTTATTTGTGTCAGTATTTTGCAATTTACTTGTCAAGTGCGTAATATGTGAATCAAACGCTTTACACCGAAGCATTTATTTATATTATCAACTTTTTAATTAAATATATAAAGATAACAAAAACAGTTATAACTATTTATGATGCACGTAATTAATATTTTTTTTTCTTTCAGGTAATTAACACTCCTCCACTCTTGCAAAAGACCAGCACATTCGACTGTATGAATGAAGACATTCCCAAAAAATACGTAAATATTATTGTATTGTTATATATAATAGCCCAAACCGCTCTGTAGACGTTTTTATTATCACATATAGGTATGAAGTTTTCTTATGAACTAAGCATCCGCGGTGTATATAAAATAAAATGTTATACAATGCACACACTTTTCCGACGTAAAAGCCACTTTAGACATTCAGTATTTCAATTTCAATACCATCGTCTATGACGGGTACAGTGAATAATAATTCAATAATATAGGTAAATTTTGGTCGAATATATTTAATACCACTCGATATATTGAAAGGAAAAGTTAACGTCACACAATTTTAAGTGCAATGAAAAAGGATATAGGTGTTGTTTGACAGCTTGAAAATATCATACTCTTCTCTTTTTTTCTATGCTACCTACTGTCAGATGGCTGTAATAAAATAATACTTAACACTACATACAAAATATTAGTGTCAGGAAAAGGGGGTGAGTCATGTGTCACAACTCAAGTTATCTCTGTATGGAATCGCCTGACTTATAAGTTACTATCCTCCGGCATACATTTACCATTGTTTCGACTTATCTCCCTTTTCTTTGACATAACGTAATGAATGAATTAAGTCACGGTAATCCAGTCGTCGTTATATATTTCCTCCGAAAGGTCACCTGCAGGCCCGGCGGCCGTCCGTCGACCCGCAAAAGTCGTGTCATTTTTTTGTTTATCGCAATAGCGCCACCGCCACAATTGACTTAAGGCACCCAAGGATTTTCTATTTTTAACGTTCGAAAAACAAAAACACAATTTCGTAACTCGCCAATGAGACGTAAGTATTCATATTTAACCAGCGATGACTTATCCGGACGAGGAATGGCTGTTAGTCATAAGGCCATTCCATTTAAAAGACTCGGTAATTGATTGATTGAATTGGCGTTTACTTGCTAGAATTCCATTATTATTTTTTTCTCATGTCCACTCACAATGTGGAGTGTATGGTCTCCTAATGAAGATGTCCTAACAGAATTTTTCTACTAGAAATGCTTGTTACTCATTTGCTCAACCTCTCTTTATCGAAGAGAGTAGGTAGAAGAGATAAGGCTAGGACAGTACTAGTGGTTAGTTAATCGCCCTGTTAATAGTCCTGTGAGGATCGGATGAGTGGGAGGGAATTTTTAAATATCACAAACACCCAGACTACGAACAGAACTCCATAAATTGATTGAATGATCATTCTATGAAAACCGTCCGCACCGGGAATTGAACCCGAGACATCCGTAACCGTAGCTAACGAGGCCACCAACTGCGCCACGAACGCCGACAATTATAATAAGATAAAATTTCATTTAAAAGTATTTACTTTACGTAAAATTTAAAAGTATTTACTTCAGCAACATTTTATTCGCCAGGTGATAGATATTTCGGCTTAACCCATCTTGTTCCAACGACAAAAATAATTCTGACTATGGCGTCAAGCCGAAATAGCTATCAACTAAATAATAAAATTTTGTAGAACTGAATACTTTAATATTTTATCCTATTATCAGTAATTGATGTTTCTGGTTGTTATCAATTCTCTTTCCGTACACAAAAACAATCACCATATGATACTTTTAGTGTTTTTGTAATGTGCGTTATTCATTTTATCATACCGTATCTTCATCTATTCTATTTGTAATATGATTATTGTGACGGGCGCTGATTTAAGCCATACTTGAAGCAATTGTGGCTATTTAAAAATATATAGCTGCTATACAAAGACTGTCAAACTGTGGTGCGTAACTAAGTTTTATTTTACCCAAAAATGGATTTCGTTTTTTGATAATGCGTATTATTATTTTATTCTTGATTTTCTGAAACAATTTCATTACACATCAAATAATCTGAAATAATTAATAATAACCCCAATATTTGCTCTCCATATTCGACTAAATCTTAAACAAAATCAACGTGGGGCGGCAGACGCACAGGTAAATATTTGAATAATTCCAGGTGTGGACTTAGGGGGTTAAAATGCGTGTGAGAGAACAACCTCAGGGGCGGCCGGGGTCATCCGAACGCCCGTCAGTCGCTCAGAGGTCACTTTTCAAAGACGGGCGGGCGATTGAACTCGCGTAAAATTGGCTCGAACTTGAAAAAAGCCATTTTATTGATTCCGCTGCCTGTTTTGTTGAATTAAATATTTATTGAAATAAAAAAATATATTTACGGTCGATTGCGTTATGATTTTATCGCGAAAGTCTGCGTCCCTATCGTAACATCATACCGTATTTTTTTCATTTACCCATTAAAAGTGTCACAAGGCTTGTCATAAATATTTTTATGAAAAATACGTATTGAGTCCGATCAACAAAAAAATATTTAAATATTTCTACTTCTACAAAGAGTGGTTGTCAACCATTTTGCCAGTATTTTCCCCATAGGAAGGGAGAGGTGGTATGATGTTATATTTATATCATGAACTTCTGCAACATTATTCTGTATGCATACATCACCATTTTTTTATAACCTTATAATTTGTCGGATGCATGGTGCAATGGCCAACATCTTTGGCTTCGGCTAATGATGTCTCCGGTTCAAATTCCGATACTGAAATTTTTATAAATTGATTTTTAAGTCGGTTCATGGATTTTTTTTCGTTGGCATGGATGTTTTCGATGTCCAAAATTCTCTCCTAATCCATCCGATTCTAAAAACGAGATGTACTGAGACGGATGAGCTAAGCATTAGTCATGTCCTAGCTTTATCCAACTCTCTTCGAAAAAGAGAAGTTGATCAAATGGGTGACAAATGGCAGCGTACATGGAAAAAATATATTATATGTAATAAAAACATGATGTTGCATTATTTGGTTAAAATATTTAGAATAATATATTTCAAGATAATTTTCGCAATAGCTAAAATCTTGGGCGGAAGAAGGAAACCCTCTTCCGCCGTTTCGCGTTTGATGACTGTGCTGAGAAAGGGCAAAAAAGAAGATGCAAAAAAGAATATTTTTCATACGTATTGTTAAACATCACCACTAGAATATTGCCGATCAGTAAAGTTGCTTATTATCATATTTGAAAAATAAATATTTCGTTTATGTCTGACTAAAATAGAATTCTTGTCTCAATGGTAGCAATTGATTGATATTTTCAACGTGAAAGCCTGTATTAGAAGGTAGCGTACAGCAGGATTCGTTATCAGATTCGAAAAAAATCCAGTTAAAAAAGTGAATTTAAATGTGAAGGTGATTTAGTGTAAATTAATTTTGTAGATTAAGTCATAAATACTCGTTAATCGGACTGGCTTACTCTAAATGCCTTTAAATATAGAGTTTTTTTTTCAATGAGCGCTAACTGATATTCTACATTATTTTTTATTCTAGCTCTATTTTTAGTTTTTTTAAATAAATAAATCGAACATTACGATATCATGGATATAAACATATGATCTATTTTCGTGTCATTAAAGTGTAATTCATTAATGTTTGTGTACGACACCTTTCTCTACCATAATAACACTTTTTTATCATACAGGAATATAGAATAATTGAAGCAATTAAAAGTGAAGTCAGCCAACTGATATTTTTGAAATAAATGATTTAGGTGCGTTTTGGTATTACTCATGTCGTGAAGATAAAAGTGAAGTGAGCTGACTAAATTCAGGCGGCAAAAGTATTTTATTCTGTAAAAAGTTAAACGAAAAAACTTGTAAATAAACGTAAGAAGATTATTTAACTAAAACATTCATTACACAAGATTTACCATTTTATCGCTTGTCTCACTTCACTTCTCGATTGCTCAATTATAAATATTTGATATAATAATCAATAAAAATTAAAAGTTGTATTGCAAAAACGAATAATGCCAGTTTTTTAAGTCATTTTGGTGAAAATAAATGCGACTTTGAAAGTTCTAATGATTTTTATAAAAATAACAAAAATAGTTTAGTATTACATAAAAAAAGAATTCGCAATGATATGATTATGTATAGTTTTTATGCTCTTCTGATTATGTATAGTCGTTTCGCAATCTGCTTTTTAATTATTATTTGATACAATAATTTTAAATTACATCGCATTATACTAGAGTTGAAATTGTCACTATTCAACAATTCATGAATAAGATATTGTATTTTAACTAACCGTTACAATTGAAACCGAAAAACTAAGTGATAGGGTTGTTTTGCCAGTGCTCGGCCAGTTAAGCGACAGGTGTACTTTCAAAAGGGATTGAGGGTCAATGAATGATAAAAACATATTTTTTCGCTGTTATTATATTAAACAGGGATTAAGTAATGTAACCAACTAATGTAACCAACTAAAAATAAAATAGTTTATATTGTACCAAACATAAAATAACAGAAGCTTACAAAAAAAAATGCCAATTGTCCCAGTGGTCGGCCCCCAAAATCCAATGGTCGGCCTTTCGTTGCGCAGTGTTCGGCCATCACTACGAAACTTCATGAATATCGCGAAATAATTTACTGATAGTAGACAGAACAATAAAAAAAAATAATGATGCAAAGCATGGTAATATAAAGTATATTTTGTTAACGATCCCCATACAAGATGTCGAAACTTGCGAAGTAAAAATGTGCTTTTTTAATTGCGTATTGCATCATATAGGTAAGTATAGTGCAGATATACATTGGCAAGTGGCAAGACTACCTACACGAATTAAAAAAATCTTTTTTTTTTTAAATATATCTACTATATTTAAGTTTTAAGCTCAAAAGGCCGACTACTGGCGACGGCTGACTTTAGGAACAAGCACCCTATGTATTATATAAATTCATAAGTTTTTAGATCTAGCTTAAATTAGCAATACAAATACATTTTTTGCGCTTAAAACTGATTTTTATTCATGATGATACACGCAAGACTATCTCATATAATTATTTTTATAATTCACGTTATTTTCATTTATTTCTTATAACATTACGGTACACTCATCTTCGTGGAATCGTTAAATATATAGTATTTTTTAATCTTTATCTTTTGTATTTGGAAATCCCCATAAATCGCAACGTTGAAGGCGCCTTGGTGAATTTAAACCAAATCGTTATCATTTTGAAAAGAAAAAAAAACCGAAATTTTCAATTAGCCGTTTTTTACTGCCAGCTGAAACAGGATATGACTATTGAAAAGAGATTACGGAAATTGTATTCTAAGATAACTTCGAAAAAAAATATGCGACGAGATTTTTTATGCCAGCCCATTGAAAAAGGTGCCAGAGAACCAATTGAATCATTAAATATACTGATTTAAAATGGGTGTTGTATTAAGTTTAATTTATTTCACGCTGGGTGAATATCTTCAGTCACGTCTCTTTAATACCGCGTACTTCAACAAAACTTCTTTATTTCTTCAGTTATACCTACAAATCTTATTACGAGGTCTTTATGAAGCTCAATATATATATATATATCGATGGTATTTTGGCCAATTGATGTATCCTTCAAAAAATACGAAAATGAGTTAATGATAGGATCTCATATTAAAGACGACATAGCAGGTCTCGGCCAAATGATGTAAATTAGAAAAATAAATATTATATTGGTTTTAGTTTTCAAAATTCTGACTTGATGTAAGCCACTATTATATCGACACTCCTTACGTATAATCCAGTATCTGCAAACATGAGAGTTTACAAAAGTGCATTTCCAAGATTCATAACGCAACTCACTATATAATGTTTTTGTTACAAACTGTTTTTATTCTCTCCTGAACAATTTCAATTTTGAGGTTACATCAATTGGCCAAAACACAGTCGATATATTATATACACCTTATTGTGATATTGAGTTACAATTAATATGTATGTATCTCTAAGAAACGTTTAATTGAAATTGCATTTTACATTTTGTTTGCATCGTTTTCGTTTTGCTAGCAAGCATTTCTAAACATCATTTTAATGTACTACTATACTTGCATGTTTTCATAACATCTTATCAGGCTATGCCACCGAAGATTAGTAATTACTAATTAATAAAATATTTGTATGCTCACACTCGCTGCATATTCTATATCACACTCTCGGATCCTTTCTGCGTGAGCAGCACTGGTCTAACTAATTCTTTTTCCATTTTTTAAAACGTGTGGATTTTGACGTTCGATTTATTTGCATCAAAATCCTTCATGCGGGTGTTTATGTCATTTTTCAGATATGATTAAAAATCATTTAGCTATCGCAACAAAGCCTTGACATACTTAATAACACATCATTTTGATATGAATTCATTAATATCGTAAATAATGGCCAATGAACTTGGTGACATTAGCTTTACGTATTCATGTGAATAACCGAATTAAACCGTATTTTGGGTTCAATGTTAACAACTCTGATATAAACGTGAACCTTGAAACCGCTTAGTTGCGAAACGGCGTATGTCCTGATAGCGCCAGCGACATGACGGCCGTGTTGTCATGACGGTTCGTTGAATCAGTATTGACTTTTTAATGAACAGAAATTTGACGCAGAAACGGCGCACTTACTTTTTCTCTCCTTCATGTATATTTCTTGAGAACAAAAAAATGGACATTTTCCACTATTTTGTATACCATCGATAGATTGTCAGTTGTAACTTTCAGCGACTTACATCCCGATTAATTAACATGTCAGTGTGTTTTCAACACAAATATGATAAAATATCAAAGTATTCAGTTCTTATTAGTTAGTTGGTAGCTATTTTGGCTTTTCGCTTTCGTCAGGACTATGCTTAAACTTATTTTAACTGTTTTAGAATAGATAGACAATATTATGTCATCTCACGTATTCCAACATCATAACTTTTATTTAATGTACTGATTGCGTTTTTGGAAAGGGGACCTACATGGTATTATGAATCAATCGTTAGAGTAAATGCATATTGTCTCTCTTTTAAAACAGTATAAATTATTATTTTTTTCCATGTCCGCTCCCAACGTGGAGCATATGGTCTTCTAATGGAGATATTTCAAAGGATTTTTTCTATGAGAACTGTTTGTTACTCATTTGCTCAACTTCTCTCTTTTCGAAGAGTATATGGATAGAAGGATAGGGCTAGGACACGACTAGTGGTTAGCTAATCGCTCTCTCTACGCCCTGTGAGGAACGGATATGTCGGTGAGGAGGGAGTTTAGTTATCACAAACATTCAGACCACGAACAGAAAGCTGTAAATCGATTGAGAGACCAATTTATGAAAACTTTCCGCACCGGGAATTTAACCCGAGACGTCCGTACCCGTAGCCAATGTCGCTACCAACTGCGCCACGGACGCCGACATATTATAGCTAAGCTAAAATATGTTTAAGCATAGCTCTGAAGATGGTGTGGAGCTTAAATAGCTATCATCTCACTAATGAAATTTTGTAGAACTGAATACTTTGATATTTTATCACACAACTTATTACTAATAAAGGGATCCCTCGAAGTAAAAAGTATGAAATGTTTCATAATTTTCCGTTTTCTATTGTATTCTTTTTTAAAAAATACAAGATGGTGCCACGATATAATTTATTTGTGAAGTACTGTCCTAGATAATAATTCGCTAATAATAAATGTGTTGATTTGTCTTATAATAGGGACAACCGCGCGTATTTATGATTGTTGAGATTTCGCACAAATTAAGCATATTTGCAAGATACAAGATTTATCAATATCGCGTGTTAAAAAATAATAAATATTCATAAAAAACTGATATAATATATATGAGACGACGCTCTTTCCAAACTTATGCATTTAACTGGTATTAGTACAAAACCTATCATTAATTTTCTATTAGCTGATGTGACGGGAAGTAAGCAGTCAAAAAAAAGGTATTAACTTTTGAGGTTTGGTTTTTCGCAATTCTGTTTGCACTGTGTGAAGTCTTATCCAAAACACTTTTTTTAAATGTCAATCCTAAAGGTTATTTCTGACTATAAAATTGATTATCTTATCACGTACCACCTTTGTGTGTTAATGTCAAATAAAATGAATTCTTTTTTTTATACTAATTCTGCTGATAGTTGTTTAATTATACATAACTGCGTTTATCCGGATGTTTTTTCTAATCTTTAAAATTCTACAGTTTATAATTGTCTGTATAATATAAAATGTTCGACGTTGTTTTGGCCAATTGATGTAACCCTCAAAATTGAAATTTTTCAGGAGACAGTAAAAACTGTTTTTATCGAAAACATTATATGGCGAGTTGCGCTATGAATCTTTTAAATGCACTCCTGAAAATTACCATTTTTGTACCTAATGTACCATGGCTTACATCAAACGGTCGGGTCAGAATTTTTAAACCTAAAATCAATGTAAAATGATGTTTCCCTACCAAAAAGTGGTCAATTTATTTTTCTAATTTACATCATTTGGCCGAGACCTGCTAGTTCATCTTTGAAATGAGATCCAATTATTAAGTGATTTACGTATTTTTTGAGGGTTACAACAAATTGACCAAAACACCGTCGATATATATTAACATTCATTATATAAATATATCTAACGAATTAATTTAATTCTTACCACCGGAATAATAGATAATGTCACCAGGCATTATGTCTTGATATCGTGGGCGTTCAGGCAGAAATCACTAACTCCGAAAACACTGTTTTGAGGTAATCGATTTTTTCTGTTTTTAATATTTTTAAAATAGTTGTCAGATATTTATTCTTAGAGTCATTTATCATAGTATTGTTTTAATGAAACTAACTAAATTTCCGATATGATTTAAGATTACCGTACCGTCACTATCATTATCTTGATAGGGATTTTTACTTGACAATAACTTGACGAAATGGAACATAAAAATAGTAAAAATTTTACTTCAGGGATTTTTTCATCTAAGCAGGCTTTCGTTTTATATCTATTAATATTAAAATCTCAATTTACGCAAAAAAATATAATAACTTCTGCTTGAACGAATTAATTATTAATTAATTTAAACATCATAATACTCACTCAAGACACATGCACATCGACTTTGGAAAGGCAAAACGACGTAACCCACACCCAAAAAATATTGTGTATGTCTTATACAAAACGTGTATTAAATATCAAAATATATCAAAAAAAAAAACAATATTCGGAAAAAAAACTGAGGGATACGTCCTTTTCTTTTCTACAGTCGATATTTATACATGTGTATAAATAAAGTGTATTAAGACGTTTAGTGTGAGTTATACACAATATTTTTTGATGTGGGTTACGTCCTTTTGTATTTCCACAGTCGATATACATGACTCGATTCATGTATCGTATTATGTATTCTAATATATTCGAATATTTACTATAAGGTTTTAATATTTGTTGTCAACGAATTTTTTTGTAATATGGTATTATATTGGAATACAAAATAATCCAGTGTATAAAATGGGAGATCGTTGCATAAAATATGACCCCTAATCGATACAGGACATGAACGGCACGCGAAGTATCAATTTCGACGATTCGCTAGTCAATTCAGACAAAATGAAAATGGCGCTAACCACTTCGGCCTCTGGAAATTACATAAATGTTAATATGTTTATGAAATCGATCGATAAAAAAACTGTGTTGGCTTTGTATCACTCAAATTTATTAATAATATTATTTCATTATTTCGTAACATTTAAAATGATTGATTACAATGAATTTACAAAATATAGTTAGTTATGTAGATTATTAATTACTCACGGTTAAATAATTAAACTAGCATTTACCACATCATTATTATTCATTTTTATATAAGTACTAATTATTCGTTTGGAAATTAAGTTTTTAAAATTATTTTTTTGCAAAATACAAAAATGACATATTTAGTTACTTTGCCAAATAGTTGATCTGTTGGATTGCTTGTTATACCAATTCAATCATTATTTTTTTGTACTATGTATAGAATTTTAATTAGTTAGTACAATTTGTCAATAGAATATAATCAGTTATTGACAACAATTTGGCACAAAAAAAAAATATAGTATTGTTTTTAATGCAACCAAAACACAATTCTCATTATTTTTGTACTGTATTTTGACACACTAATGTTTTATTTAGAATTTTAATCAGTTAGTACAATTTGTCAATAGAAATGAATGAGTTTTGTACAAAAAAAATATATGTATTACTATTTTTAATACAACCAAAACGCAATTTTTAGTGTTTTTTAGTTTTCACAATTTAAATAACGATCAGGAGCGGTTTTGCTCAGCGATCCTGATCGTTATGACGAGATAAGAATTACCTTCTTGCTTAACGAAACCGGTATATATACACCAAGAATTGTCAGTTTCCATCCTTCAAGTGATGAGTTTACCATACGCTTTGTCAGTAACGATCTGAGTTTCGCCTTTGCGCATATGAGAACTGACAGTTTGAATTCACCTGTGTACTCGAATGCCTTAAGATGCCGAAAAGCGAATCCCGGGTCGTAAGTAACAAAACGTATGGAAGTATACAAAATTTGAAATTGAAATTTCATCAAGCACCCTCAGTCGATACATTCAATTATATCTGTTAATTTATTCTTTTATTATTTATGCATAAAAATCATATGAGATAATGCTATCTAAAAATATGCTAGAAACAACTGCACTGAAATTAATAAATAGGGTTGATACCTCAAAAATTGTAAAAGTGGGGCAAGATTTTTTAGTAGAATCTTGAAACCATAAGTGATTATACAGCTTTTGGTGACTCTAAATGGAAGTTACGTAGTTAGGTTACCTCAGATTATTATAATTTGAGTAAAGTAATGTTTTAAAGTAATTATTTACATATTGTTTGTGAAGTAGGAATAGTTTTTCGTTTATGTGCATCAATATAATGTGCATTTAATAAGTCTATATTGCCTTGACAAGTGTCCATTCCTCTTTCAAATTACCCATCTCTTACCTCCCTCGACCGCCACTCTTCGCCTACGATGCCATGTTTTCAGACAGTGCCATACATTGCCATAATGGTAGGCCAATAATCCGTCATATAATCCCAGACACCAGTCATAATGCAGCTTACGTACACACAGAATATTTCATGCGATGGGGGCTCAACTTAAAAGGGAATATGTAATAAATTGGCTTTACCGTTGTCTCTTGCTCGCTATGCCCACACCCTCGCGCACGCCCCCGTTCTACAAAAGCGACACCCCCTGTATTCTCTAAACGTACACCCTTTGAATCGATTGTGCTACGTCACAGGTGTTCAATCTGGATATCACATAAGTTTTATTCTCTTCAATTGTTAATTATTACTATTTGAGTTACGCACGCCCACTGCAATATACAATTCTACTTAAACGTTTCGTCTGCATAGGTTTTGTCAATTAAAATCCGTTTCTATTATCAAAACTACATTGTATCCATTCTCTTAACACATTCCGTGAATGATGAAACCAATAGAAGCTAACACAATTTAAATACCATCCCTGTAGCCTAGTCGTTAACGCTGGTAATCTTTTGTTAAAATATATTGATTTAATTTGTATTTACTTAGTTATTTTATCCTCTTGTTATGAAGTTCTACAAAGAATTTAGTTCTAAAAAGTTTTATTAGGTAGTTGATAGGTATTTCGGTTTGACACCATCGTTTTAACTTATTTTTGCTTAGCTATATATACTGTTTAGAAGAGATAGACAATATCACGTCACCTCACGTATTCAAACATCATAATGTTGATTTAAAATGAAATCATTCATTCATTTTGTTACAATGTCCCAGAATAAAAACATTCGATATTTAAGTCCATATATGTAGTCGGATCCGTGGTGCATTCACCGTCGTTGGCTACGGTTACCGATGTCTCGTGTTCAAGTTTTATGAATTGATTTTTCAAAATATTTATTGATGGATGTTTGTGATGAGCTAACCACTATAACTATCCTCGAACTATTCTACTATCCCTACTCTCTTCGAACGAACGAATGAACTTCAGTTCTCGTAGAAAAACTTATGTTGATATACCTCCATTAGGAAAACACATGCTTGACATTGGGAGCGGACGTCGTAAACAAGTAAAATTAAATGTATTTATATCCAATGGCATGGATGCATATGCTATTTTCACACCAATCTTTATTTGATCCTGAAAACGAGGTGCATTGAGGACGATTTTCCACATCATCCTTCGTTTACTCCACAATTATTTCCATACCATGCCGATTCCTCTTTTACGAATTTATTCGTATAAAGAATGCTTTCAATTCATCCCACTTATTTATATTCTCATGCCATCAACATATTTGTATTTCTTAAGTTTACCCTTCTTATGAACACCACGCTTTTCAAGTATAATATTTATGATGGGTGGACAACTCCATTTTTAAGCCATTTTACGATAAGTACGAAAAAACTTTCCAAATAAATATATGAACGCCTCAATGGGGCTAACAGTATACCTCGCAGATGCTTTTCAAAAATTATGATAAATTTATTTGTCTATTATACTAACTTATACCTATAAGTAATAATTATAAATAATTATTGTTATTATGTGGTTTTAATAGAATACGTTTGCTCATTAAATAAATATTTTTATGTTCTTAGATATACAATTCCATTAATTCTTGTTTTAAATAAATTTTGTTATATATCTAAACACTGCTAATAAGAAAAGTAAAAATGATAAGCTTATGGAGAGTATAATCATTATTGCTGGTTTTGTTCGCCTAAAAAATCGTCCTTTTGACTTTATATTCATAATTCGGCCCATCATATGTATAATACATAGGTCAAACTAATAACACTCTATCTTGAATTATTATAATATATTATAATACTGAAGTTTTAAATTGACATTTATATTGCTTGAGAAAATTGTAAGATGCTTTAAAAATATATTGAAGTATGATCGACTTGGATTGATGAAATAATTAAGTTTTGTTTGGCAGTAAAAAAAAGCAATCTCTTCATAGTGCTCTAAACCTTTTTCTGAAAGTGTATTAAAACTGAGTGATAGGATTATGACTGATACGACAAAAAGTCAAAAAAAAGTCGTTTTAGATTGCCTCATAGTAAGCATCCCTCGCGATAAGGGATGGTAAACCGTTGGACCGCGTGCCTAATATGACAGGTGACAGATAACGGTCACACGTATAAATATTTCAAGACATCCCTGACTTCGCCGGCGGACGTGCCCTCTCAAAATAAAATTTTCTCTATTCTCGGTTTTGTCGCATTTTGTTGAAGGAAATCGTTCGATTTTTCTTTTCCTCTGGAAATTGTGCTCTCCTAATGTAAAGCTTCCGTATCTATCTTTTATGTTTGCAATTTGTTTTCTTCTATTTTCTTTTATGAAGAAGTTATTTTATAAAAACAAAAATATGCATTTATAAAATATTTTTTACCACGAACAAATCAACTCCTTTATTCAACAATTTGTAGAATTTAAATAACATCTATTTTTAAGTAGATTAACTGCTATCCATTAATACTACTGCCAATTTAAAAAAAAACTCATCATGGTTTCGTGGAATATACGTCCACTTCATCAATGAAGAAAAATGATGACTAACCATCGATAACAGTAGTAATTTTATTAAAGAAAAACTATAGAATCAAAAAAATATATAATAAACTAAAATTGTTATAGTACCACCTGTCAACATTCACTCAATTTATTTTATGTGTTGTGATGTGCGTTACAAACAGACAAATATTATAATTATAGTATCCTCAAAATGATTCTCACAAAAAATAACCCAAATTGAATTTACTTCTATTCCGTCAAATATCTTGTGAAAATTTACTAACTTTTAAATATTATAGTACATATACCTTTCCTTATAAATTTAATATATTATGTTTTGATTTATTATAAGATTAATACGTAAGGTTACTTGATATTCACTGTTAATTCTTGGTGGAAAGGCATTGTATTTTAAAAATAAAAAACAATTTTTTTATACTATGTCCATATGTTTATCATAATGATCAGGAACGGTTTTTTTAATTACGAGCAATATCAACCGATATTAAAAAAATCATAAGACGGTTTTTTATATCAAATATAATTCTATCAATTACATACTGTATAAAACAGTTGGTTCAAGAATTATGACAAGAATTTACAGGTCATGGTAAAAAAAAAATTGTCCGGGGTTGTTCCCATCAAGTAAATTATTCCCGGTGTACTTGATATAATACATTGCATAATACATAAAACGAGTTGCCAAATGCCGAAAAGTTTCAAGTTTACCCATGACTTGGCCACAGTCAGGTACTACTATGAGCTTTCCGAGTCGGCATAGTTAAAACTTCCGACGGGCAAGTACGACAGATAAGATCGGAGGTTTTTTTCTTCGCTAGAAAAGCTCGCGGCTTGGTTAGGAATGTAAAATCGTTATTTTTTTCCTGCGCCAAATCGAGTATTGATAGTTACTTGAAAACAAAAATAAATCGGTAGTTAATCTAGTTTGCTTTATACAGAACATAAAAATGAAACACAATTTTTTTGTCCTACTTCCACATATTTATAACGATCAGGACCAATTTCACTCATCACCAGCATTATCAACTGATACAAATAAAAACATAACAAGGCTATTTATTTAAAATTGGATGTTAACAATTACAAGGTATATAAAGCAGTTGGTTCAAGAACTATGTCAAGAGTTTACAGGTAGTCAAACCAAGGTAATACAGAACATAAAGAAAATTGATATTTACTTGATAGAACTCCATTATAATACGGTAAAAATTAAAAAGTATTCATTTCTACAAGACGTTATCAGACTTTTGATAGTTATCTCGCCTTCACGCCACCGTCAAAACTATGTATCACTTTGAAAATGTTAATTGACAATTCTAGTTGGATAGGCATTACATTTTAAAAATAAAAACACAACAGGGTTATATGTATAAAATTGGATGTTAATAAATACAAGGTATATAAATATATATAGAAAAACTATTTATGTTGAAACTTAATTTCTCTAGCTAAATATACTGTCATCTCACTTTTTCCAACATCATAACCTTTATTTAAAATTTAAATATTTATCGTAATAATTGTGTTTTTGACTGGTACGAGTTTTATATTAGAGATAGAGCACAGAATTTTACATATAACTACAAATTTAACTCAACCTTCCCTTTTCTGGAATTGTCTCACAATATCGATCGTCCAATCGATATATCGGCGACATTAAATAATCGATTCAATCAAAAAAGAATCAATACTAAAAATATGTACTCAAATAGGTACTCGAGTCTTTCGATTAGTCGATACCGAGAAACCATCCTTAGGTTTGATGTTTCACATAGCATGCCTCAAATAAACCTCGAGGCTTTTTTTATCATTTTTGAAGCGACTTGGAAACATCAACTTTGGCTTAAAATAATGACACAGTGTGGATTTGATAAAATCGTAAACCATTTATCTAACTTGGCTTAAATCCGAGTTTTTAAAGTTGCGGAATGGAATGAATTATTCGCTACTTAACGTCAGTTTAATCTTTAAAAAAAAAAACCACCCTTTTAAACTGTATATTATAATGCAATAATATTTATTGTCATATTTATACTGTGTTGTATTGATTAATTGAAAAAATCATCGACGAATTTTGATAACTTGTTACTTCTGAATATCACTGTAATACTTACCTGTTTTACCTTAAATCTGTGTGCGAAAGGTAAGCGGAGTTAAGTCGAGTTAATTGAAAAAGAATTATATATTCTAAAATAACTACAATACATTTAAGAGAAAAGGGACGAGTTGAATCAATGCTGCTGAATTAGTAAATTTCACATTTTTCATCAAATTTCATACAAATGCAAATACTGTTTTGGCTCTCCTAAGAAGTACCAATCTTAACGCCCTTTACCTTTCGCACACAGAAACATTCTTTATAAAAATCTCGTTTGATTTTACGCGTTTCCGACTGCATACAAATTTACATAATTGAAGTTTCACACTGCAAAATTATTGTCCTTATAATTCTGATTAGGTAACAGTTTTTAATATACAATTAAATATTACATATTGATACGCACTATTTATTTTTACATTTATATCAATAAATTTGCAAAATAAAATAATAATTAAGAATTTTACTTTATGAAAAATAATTTATATTATTTACAGATACTTACTATGCAGGGTAGTTTTGAATGTTATATGTTGAGGTGAATATGTCGGTTATTAAAATAGTATATTATCATAAAAATACATGCTTCTTTATATCTTTGATATGTTTCCATTTGGAAATTATTAGTAACATAATTATTTTCAAACATTTCCAACAATTAGTCGATAAGGTTTTCCTGGTTATTTCGGAATTACTTCTGACACCATAATGTATAATATTTTCATCAAAATTTCTCTTCGCTGAATTTTGGTACAAACTAGTATTAATAAGGCTCATATTTCACACATGGCACCGTTTCAAAGCGATCCACCAAAGGCGAGCGATTTAATGGACATAGCAACACACTGAAATAATATTAATATTTTTATCTGGAAGAGAACTCATTTTTTTTAAATCATTGAAATATATACGCTTTATCTACTGACCAATTTATGTAACTCTCAAAATTGAAATTGTTCAGGAGAGTAAAAACTGTTTTTATCGTATACATTATATTTATTGTGATTTGCGTTATGTATCTTTGAAATGTAGTCCTGTAAATTCACATATTTGTAGATACGGAGTACGTAAGGAGTGTCGATATAATAGTGGCTTACATAAAGTGGCCAGGTCAGAATTTTTAAACCTAAAACCAATGTAAAACGATGTTTCCTTTCCAAAAAGGGTTCAATTTTTTTTATAATTTAGATCATTTGGCAGAGACCTGCTCTGTCGCCTTTAAAATGAGATCCAATCATTAATTAATTATCTTATTTTTTGAGGGTTACATCAATTGGCCAAAATACCGTCGATATATATTAACGTTCATTACATAAATATATCAGATAATGTCACCAGGCATTATGTCTTGATATCGTGGGCGTTCAGGCAGAAATCACTATCTCCGAAAACACTGTTTTGAGGTAATCGATTTTTTCTGTTTTTAATATTTTTAAAATAGTTGTCAAATATTTACAGTCTAGTAAAAGATGAATATTTCAGTTGATTTCCAAATGAATGCCCTACCTGAAGAAATGGCGTAAAAACTTATTTAACTCAATGTACATTTGCAATTCGTTAATGCCACAAAGTAAATATAGTTAATGTCACGTCAAAAACTGTCTCGCGTATTACATACTTATTATATTATTATTATAAAACGTTTCCTGCGACGCTGATTTTGCCTTACATATGTTATAGTGTACTATGTCAAAATTTTACATATTATAATTAGAATAAAAAATGTCGGGTCGGTACGTCTTTCTTGATATCAATATATAAAAAATCTTGTGTAATGTATTCTAACTTGCTTGTCTGTGTTTCAAATAGAAATACTTATATACTCCTAAATTATGTCTTGTGATTGACGACGTAAAGTAAATCATCGTCTTCAAACAGTTTTGTAGATAGCCCATTTTACTTAGTTTTTAATGTAGTTATTCTATAATAATAATTTTCTATTATCGGAACACCCATAGGACACATTGTTACATTGATTTATTCCTATTAAAATTTCATTGGCTGTCTCTCATAAATTGCGAGACAAGTACTCCCCTTACATACGGCGCCCTGGTGCAATTCAATTACTTAAACAGGGCAAACACATAAACTAACGCCGTCACCTTTTCCAGAGTCATATAATAATCTTTTTTTGTCTTTTCCGCCATGTTTTTTTTTTCGCGTAACGTCAAAATGCCCGCGCTTTTCCCGAGCGGAGTTGCCATTCGCCGGCGGCAGTTCTAAATTTAAATTCCCGCGGAGACGGCTGCGATCTAATTTTGAAAATTTCCCGCTCCCTTCTGATAAACCCTTCCAGTACGTAACGACACTCTGGCTTAATGGATATAGAATCTATGAAAGCAAATTTTATTGACGAAAATTACAAATAGATATTAGACCGTACGTATAAATGTAAATAGTATCTCTGTGAACTTGTGAATTTGTTCGCGACTTGAGATAAAATTTCAATAGCAAACTTACCAACAAAGTTGATCTTTTCCATCAAGCGATGAAGTACATACTCGTTCTTTCTCAAGTGTTACTTTAAACTGCTCCTGATCTTTGCTTCACAAAAACACTATTGTTGATTCGCTGCTGGATGTAGTACTCTTTTTTATGAAGCTTCTTATCTCGGTCTTTCATCTATTGTCCCACAACATGTTGCCGTGTATTGATAGTGGATACTTACAAATATAAATGTACAAGCTGATTTATGTGTTAAAATATACCTTGATTTGTCCTGATAATGTCCATAAGTTTGGTTAACACCAACATTACTAAATTAATTTTTGAAATATTTGTTGTTGGAATATCATTCACGCGGCTCAGCAGGGAACGGGTTCAACTTATCATACCATCATACTAAACACTGTCACTGAATTTTGGTATTTTTCCATGTATTTTGGCGTAAAATATAGTCACCACTCTTGCATATTCTCTCACTAATTTATGTTGTTTATGATCCTTGCGTGTTATTCCTAAGACGAATTTTCGGAGACATACGGTAGTAATGTAAAGCAATATTGTAATTATATTTTGTCAAATATTTAAATATTCAATCTCGGTACGTTGTGAGTTTATAGTTCGGTTCTTAAGGAGTTAATAAACCTCGTCATGTCGTTGAGTTGTTCGTCCTTTGTCGCAAGGAAAAATGGCGAAAGCGAAAACCTTTGAAAGTTCGGCGTGAATGCGAATTAACTTTCAAATTTGGAATTAAACCAGACACTCCCCTAGCGGCGGGGGGCGGCAATAATAATTGAAAGCGGAAACGGGTCGCGACAGGAAATGGCGCGCATGTCGTCGTCATTATAATCGTGACGTAATGGGCGGGAAAAGTGGTCGCGGGGTATCAAAGCCGGAGGTGATAATCGGATTATTATTCGGGCGGGCTTTATTATTGGGCTTTTATCGGCCATGTTTGATTTTTCGCTGTCAATAACAGCTGTTCACCGTATTTGGCGCCATTTTGATTGGTTTTGCACAATGCAGTTCGCTTTGGTATTGTTGAAATTCAATTACCTATGGTAAAAGTATCTCAATATGCATTTAATGTAACTAAAATGGAAAAGTGTCAAAATAACCAAAGAATGCATTAACCTAAAATATTACAAACGAAATTTCCAGAACACATATTATAAAATTAATGAAATTAGCCAGTTCCTGTCATTTATTTCGCTTGCAATTTTCATGTATATTAATTGATAGTGTTTTATGATAAGGACATGCAGGATTAAATAATGATTTAGCCCTTAATTTACCATGATGAGTGGAATGTTGGTTTTTAGAACTGTATTTATAAGTATGTTTTTCTATTAAGTATCATATTTTCATAATTATTTATTTTCCAAAAAACTAAACGTGTAAATTATTATAATACTCTTAATGCAAGGAATATCGAAACAATGGCTTACAATCAGCTTTAAAAGATCCAAGAATATAATTTTATTTTGTTATATGAATATTTATAGAAAAATTATACAATATTTAGCATAATTGAAATTAATTAAATTGCAAGTGATTATAAGTCACACGAGATCAATTCGGAAAAAAGACACCACAAACACTCGTATTTAAATTGAGAAAAAAAACTATAAATTTGATATTATAATGCTTTTTCCAATAGACCAGAGGTTGACATTGTTTCATATAATACGAATATTATGCTATCAATCCTTAATCACATGGCAGTGCGTATTATTATATCACAAGAGGCTTTTGTTAGCCAATCGTTAAGCTTTCATTTTACCATAAAAGATTTCACGATATTACAGTAACTTGCTTTATGACGTGTTAAGTTAAATTTAACCTTTAAAATGCCACAAGCGCATTACACGTTCGAAGCGAGCTTGCACATAGTAATAATAACTGTAAAATATTACGCGAAGTTTCTCAGTTTGCAATACATCTTTGGCGTGGGCAGATAGATTGTCGTGTAAACCAACATGATGCCATTAAGACCGCACGGCGTGGAGAGGACGACGACTGGGAAACTTTTATTTTGCGACAGAACGCCCGATAAATAATAATGAACACGACTGGTTCAAACTTGAGAAAAATGTTTTTCGGGTAATTTAGGGATGCAGACTTCAATACTCAATAATTGTAAACATTGTCTATTTATAAAACATTATTTCATATCCGGATATAACGCATTAGTAATTATAATTTAAAGCATTTATGCGGTTAATTTTTGTAGGATGGTTTGATTGATGGCACAAATATGGTATACATCGTCATGCACAGTTTCAATTGTCTCTGTATCACTGCTGAGTGTTCTCCATGTGGAGCCTTCCTGAAAAATTAACTAAAAATTATTTTTATGATATCTAAAATGACTTACAAATCAGTCTTCAAAAACTTACTACTTATCGAAACTTCTATGCCAAATTATTTAGAAACGTAGATTTGATTAAGTTGTATATTAAACATACCGACACTAAGTCACTACGAATTCTTTTTTAACTTGCACTACACTGGTTGCGCGGCCCATACAAGTGACGAAGTTCATTAATTTGAGACTTATTATCGAACCCTGTCGAATTAGTAAGGCATTCAAGGATTGTCGAATGTTATTGGTAATTAAATATTTGACACTCGTTTAGGAAATACATACTTACGTTGATTTTGTATTGAAGGTTGTTGTCTCGTTGTTGATATAACCAGTACAGTTGATTTATTTTATGTTTCCTAATGTATTGATTTCTGTCAATAGTTTAATAATCTAAATTGTAATTTTAAAAACTTAATAGTTTTTCCTACAACATTATACTGTTTCGTTTGAAACATTAGCCGTGTAAGTGTAATATCTATATTCAGCCAAAGTTCGTTTTGCGTAGAGTAAAAGAAAACACTCGACAAGTGAAACATAAAGTTATTTATAGATAGAAAATGTATCACTGCGATTATAGAAAACTAAAACCACAGGGCGCAGACAGTTGGTTGCTAGGGGTTATCAAGCGAGAACTATTAAGATATCTTAAAAAGAACCACCGTCCTATGAGATTTTTTTTCAATGTTTTTTTCCTATATTTGAGATAGTGCAAAAATATTCAACATTAATTTATTTCTGTCCCATTTCGTTTTTGAAAAAGATGAGTATAGAAAAATGAAGTACGTCGTATTAATTCCATTATAGGTAGTAGCAGTATTTTTGTTAAAACATTACAAACATTCAAAATACGTTAAACATCTTTCTTTGATTAAGGCTGATCCGTACAACCAGTTGTCGTTAAACGCCTTCTTTTAAAATGCTTTAATAGGATTCTCTATGCTCGTCATTAAATTAATATATTTTAACCTTTAAAACGCCACCATACAATTACACACAGTTTCAAAGTTTATAATAAGACACCGGGTCAGTACAACATAAACAGTACAGTAGTAATAAATCATAACACTATTGATTTAATGGCAACATTTTAAATTAAAAATGATACTCGAGTGTCTTTCCGTCCTATTGGCTTTCAGAAATTTTGTTATTCGACCTTAACGTTTCCGCAGATTGAAGTTTCCACGCAGTGTGTGGATGCATTAATACCATCATTCTGATTTCTTGGATTTATATGTACTAACTTTGTCGAGACGCCCCGGAAAACTTTCCGCCAAAATACCACTGAAAACTTACCAAACATGCTAAACTACCAAAGTTTTAGTTATAAAAATATCATCTCAACTGGTTATCTTTTTAATTTTTTGGTAATAAATTGATATTTATTACATATTTTAAGTGATAACTCGAACCAAAGTGAAGCTATCAATCTTTTTGACCTGGGATTTTATACGTATGTACCTACTTCGTTCCTAATTTTAATGTCGATATTTTTACTAGAATTTTTTTAAAAAACATGTTTCTCCTAACGATATTGAAAACATATTTAGGTGTACGCGGTATTTTTAACAACCCTTCATCGCCTACAAACTGTTGAAAAATGCTCGGATGGTACATATATAAATCCAGGGGCTGTGATGTGAACTATGTTGTCATCGATTGCCTCATAGTACGGGTTTCAAAATATTAATGTTTCATGACTAACAATCATTCCTCGAAAAATTTCAATTTTTTTATACATAATTTGATTCTCTAATTCTGGAAACAACTCAAATCGTTAGAATGCTATATTATGCTATGAAAAATATACCTTGCAATAAACTTGACTGACAAAGAGTCCTCATAAATTGACATTGCTTAGTATAATAATTCATTAGCTTGACGTAGGCACTTGGATACAATCATTTAATTTAATTTATAGCATCATTACTAGTAAACTGTAGTCAAAACTACAATTGCTAACAATCAATTCAATAATGAATGTTCACTTTTTAGGCCGATATCAGCGGTGACACTGTCTTATGAAAGTGAGCAATGGGCTTATTTAATTATTTGCATATATTTTTCCACTGTCGCCGTAATAACCTCGTCATAAAAATACAAAAAATAATAATTAACACAAATTACCGCTTTCCTTTAATAATAAATAATAAATACTACACGGACGCACCCACTCTAAGAGACAAATTATTGCCAATAATAAAAAAATCAATATTTACCTAAAAATTCAAATCACGCAGGGTGTCAATTTTGTGAATGTATGGGTGTGACTCGATTGTATATACACAATTAGTAACAATATACCGTCGTGTTTCGATACAATTAGCAGTTCAACCCACACAGCTACAGCAAAAAAGATCGATGGTTTTACTTTTACTTCAATACAATAATTTGTGAGAAATTTTAATTAAAAGTAGTTAAAAACTATCAATACTTTTTATTTTGTGCGGTTGGAAATGAGTTATATCGACCACTACAATATATTTTACGGTTGAAGGGATTTTTTTTGGCTGATTTATTTCACTCGTTAAAATGTGTTACACGGAAACATCATTATGCCGTGAACACGGATTTTATATGAAAACTAACAGCGAGCGCAATCATGAATCACATTCCGTCGTTTATGTTAGTTATTGGTTACCGACATAATCGAATGATGTTGTAAAGACTACTTGCTTTACAAGTTTTAATGAATGTCTTAATTTGAAGACTTGGGGTGAGTTTTTTTGCCAAAATAAGTTACATTATATTAAGTGACGATTTCCTAATTAACCCTCTTGTAATTTTGGTGACCGTGAAATTGGGGGTCGAAAAAACACTACTTATGCCACCGTCGTACATCTTTTTTAAATGAAGCGAAAGGCAAGTAAAAAATAAATAAAAAAACGATGTGCCGTGGTTTCCAAAGCACTCATTAAAATATGTTTAATCGACCGTTTACTCCATTAGCATACATTATCCCGTCGGTGACCGCACTGACCTAAAAGTACTCTCGCGGGGTCCCAGAAAACCCCGCCACAATCTCATTATTATACATAAAATATAAGAATGCATTAACGCTGCTTCACTAGCGAAATTGAGATTTAATGCAAGTTTGCAACCTTAGCGAATGCCCTAAGTTAACCGATTTATCGTTATTATTAATTGCAAAGCCATTATTAGTCCAACCGAAATTCTGAGGAATGATTCTAAAAAAAGTTACGAATATCGAAACCTCCAATAAAATCATTAAGATTGAAAGAATGAAAAATACAAAGAATTTGGTATGAAGGTGCTTCAAATTAACGAAACACGTTATTTTATTAATATTCTTGCAAAGTGTCGCCTTAAATCAGTGATTCCCAAACTTTTTCATTTCACGTCCCACAAATTTTGCAAAAAATAAGCCACGACCCCTATCCAAAAAAATAATTAATATTGTTATCAAAAGCATTATATATAATATAGTTCTACGTATGACTGGATTCTGCAACTGTCTCAAAGACAAAATGTTAATAAAATACAAATAATGTGTTCTTATATATAGAATATGTACTATGTAAAAGAAAAAAAATGTATTTGTAGCTCTACTGGAACATTTTGGGGCCCTGCTGAAATCCTTACGCCCATAGTTTGGGAAGCACTGGATTGAATGATTTTGAAATATTGAATGGCAGTTTAGTGTAGGAAAGGCAATATTCAGTTGGTCACCGAAAATAACATATTATTGATTTGTACCTGAGTTTTATACATTTTATAATCAGGTGTTTAACAATTATGCACTTTCCGAGTATAGTCCCATAAATATCAACATTGTATTTAATTCGTTAGAAGGCTATCTACTTTAGCATTACTGAATCAGATAGAGTGCAACATTTTCATATAACTGCATGTTTAACTCAAATTTCCTAAATTTACAGTTGTCGAACTATTGGGCGATCGATATATTTATATGGCATCTTAAAATATGTACGTAAATTGTTTTGTTCGACTGACGTTAACGCCACGTTGAAATGTTGTACGAATTGTGTCTTAAATTTATTTTACCTAACAGAAGAAAAAGCAGTTGTTTTAGATTCTCAATTTTTATTTACGGTTTAATTATGATCAATTAAATTATTGTGTTAATTGATTTGTTTTTTGTCGGTCGCTGCATACGAACAGGCGTATTGGTGTTAATTACGTATTTATTAAAGAAATCGTCGATTATCCACATGACCTTTGCATGTATAGATTATTCATCGGCTGTCGACCTTCCAATTTTATAAACTACATATCGACACTGCTCGAATCAAAGACGGTAATCACAACACTATATACGTTTATACTTTATAGAGTACGATTCTATTTCCTCTGTTTAAAATCCAGGTGAATCATAACCGATAATTTTATTCCATTTATGATGGTTTGTTTACGACTTGTATTTATTTTGTTAGTGGCTTATTCAATTTATTGGACAGTTAATTTAATAAATTTTCAAAATGGTCTATACCCACTCATTAATCATCTAATTAAATTGACCAGTAATTTAAACAAAAAGGTCATAAGCTAGCATAAACTAACAAAGATACTTACAAAAAATAAAGTTTCGCTGATCGATATTATGATTTTTTACGATCGACAGTTTTTTTGTTTGTTAGTATCTTGGTTGGTTTTATTAGGTAATTGTTAACTAAATAAAAATGCTTCTGAATTCGCATGAATTACTGATTATTTAATTTTGTAGTTGTCACAATACATATACCAGTGAAAACTGACAATTTTGATTAATAAAATTACTGAAAGCGTACAAAATTTCCTGACCACAAAATGAATGACTTATTGAAAAATAAATACTTATCTGTTTTCTGAGGTGGTGTTATTTATAAACTGTGCTAAAAGGAAACTTATTTAGATTTGATACACGCGAAAGGAAACGTTAATTACTAAGTACATGGTCAATTGGTCAGCGATTCTTCGTCCTTCTTTTGAGAGTCGAGATAACACTATAATTAATTACTACTTACTCATAATAATGTCACTTTAACTTGGTATCAGTATTAAATGGAGTTAATGTAAATAAACATGAGGCATATAAATACAACACGTGCAAATGCATTTCCTATTTATAAAACACTCATACGAATTAAGTAAATATGCACTTCAAATCTAATTAATTATGTATACATAGAATAAATAAATATCTTCGTTAATCCAGACCCGTATCTCTACATTGAAAATATTTATTTATTGCTATTTTTTTGTATCTTAAATCAAGTTTTAATTATTAACAGGATAACTCTAAAAAAATGATTTTTGAGTTTAATAATATGCAGTTATATGTAAAATATTGATCTCTATGTGAATTAATAGTCAGAGAACTAAAAAATGCCACCAACAAATTTAATGATAAGACAGATACATAACCTTCTAATGAATTTAACAAAATGATGATATTTCCGGGTCAGTAAAAGACTTTACTAAGAAAGTACCTAATTGTTAAACACCTGTTTATAAAATGCAGAAGTATCGTGCTAAAATCAATGATATTTGATTTATGGTGATCATTTGAATATTACTTTTCCCATTATCTCAATATGGGTTACATGGAGATGTCTGAGTAATGAATATATATTCCATAAGGAACAGAGCAAATTATAGTAGGATGAGGCTAGAAAATGGTGATTTCTATCGGATAGGGTTGGTGAAAATTGATGAAAGTGCCATAGATTTGATTGCATAGATGCTTAAAGACGAATGATGAACGGTTAAATTCTGTATTCAAGCAATGCTGATTATTATTTTATTTTATCATTTCTGAACCACCCAGGAAATAAATGATTGATTCGTTCATTGATAGCTGTAGCTGCATTTGTAGACAGTGGCTTTGATACGTCATGTTGCACTGCAGTCTTCGCAACGCGCATTCAAGAGGTTAAAAATAATTTAAATATTAGTAATCCAATTAAGATCTGTTGCATTTATATCGTCAAGAATTGCAATTCTCATAAAAGATACTGAAAAACTTGGCTCTTTCTAACCTAAGTGTTTTCCTAACCTAACCTAATGTAATATATTTTTTTGTAATATTTAAAGACTGACCTGTAACTAGTTCCTGTTAAACAAAAGTTATCGATATGCTCAATTAAGTGTCGACTCGATGGTATTTTAGATAAGAGAAAAAACTGTGTCGAAATATCGCAAATTATTAGCAAAACTTACTTATAATATCATTGTAGTCTAATCAGCTGTTGGTATGGAAATAATGACAAACCAGTCAGCTGTTATGAAATTTATAAACGCTGTTTTGTAATTCAAATTTGCATTATCAACTCGTGTATAAACTCTGGACAACCCACACGTATCAGAAAGGAAACTCGAGTCTTGAATAATACTTATGTGTACATTTTGAAATTATTATTATTATGTGTGCTCGGACGCCCCTGACCTTAAGATCAAATCACAGAATTGGGATATGACATCAATTCTGAAAATTACCAATTTATTTTCTTCTGCCTATCGACATATATTTTATTATTTTCGCTTTGATTTGTGACTTCAAGTCGCTCGGTGGTTTCCTACGAGAATTTGGACACAGTTTATGCGGACCTGATAACAATTTGCCGCTCAAGCGTTTAAAACATTACACTACTCGAGTAAACAACGGTCTCTGGTGCAGTGTTCAACGTCGTTGACTGTGTCGGGTTCAATTCCCGGTACGGATAGCTTCAAAAGTTGATTACTCAATCGATTTATGGATTTCTGTTTTTGTAGGTATGGATGCTTTTGATGTATAAAATTCCCTCCCAGCCATAAAATCATATAAGCGGGACGTAGCGAGAGCGATTAGCTAACCACGTCCTGTCCTAGCCTTGGCCTTCTATCCCTACTCTTTTTTAAAAATAAAGGTTGAGCAACTGAGTAACAAGCAGCTCTTGTAGAAAAAAACTATTGAGATACCACCATTAGGAGGCTTTATGCTCCACATTGGGAGTGGACATGGTAAAAACAAAGTAAATGCCGTAAGTGGTGGTGGATACAACGATCGCTAGCTATATTTTATTTTAAACTAGTGAGTACCCGGCATGCGTTGCAATGCCACTGAAATTAAGAAAGGTTTTGTGTTTTAATTATGTTTATTGATGTGCTTTTAGATAAACAATATTTTTTGAACCGTCTTGTGCGTACACGAATAAATCAAGATTTTTCAGAGATGTTGCTGTATGTACATATTTGATTCTTTTTAGATTTTAGATTTTGAATTTTTTTCTTCAGAAACCTTCACGGGTGTGAACACACCTACTCACCAAAGAACGGTGAACGGTAAACTAACGCACTGAGGACAAACAAACAAACTTAGACTCTAATTTTATTTTCCGAACATCTGAACTTTGAAATGAAAGAACGTAGCTAAATGAAAATAGTCACATACATCTGAGATAGCCAGGTATAATGATCACACACGTTTCGTGGACCTTCGAAATTATGTAGGCGACAGACAAAAACATGAACGTTCTGATTTATATAGTAAAATAAAAAAATACGTCACGATGAAACTGGCAACGTCACTAAGGTAAAATTTACGCCAAGTCCATATTACACGTGCGTCTTCGCTTTGGAATAAAGATTTGTTTACGGCAAGGGGCGTTTGCGTAGTTGGCACAACTTTCCCAAACAAAATAACACTCTATTCCCGGTGTAAAATGAAAGTTCACAATATTAACTTCGGCACAATCTTGCAACTGCTTGCTTCGTTTCAACTTCGAAAGTATTTCGAAACGCCTCATGTAATATGTACGTACTAAGCTTAAATTTGTATTTTCATATATTGTAATGGATACAGAATATAAAATGAATCCGTTTAAAAATATGCTGCAATTATCGACTTATGACAATTTAATTAATTAAAGTATATAATTAAATAACATATAATTAGTTCATTTAAAATAATAAGTATCTGAGTCCGGGGTATTTTACAAAATAATGTATATAAACTTTATGTATAAATAATAATAATAATATTAAAGTTTCTTAGGTACGGCTTTATTTTTTTTACAAATTTAATTAATGCTGTCTTTCAATTTTAAACGGTTTACCATACCTGCTCTGACTCCTCCCTTTTCTAACAAAGAATTAAGATACACCCATTTTAAGGATGCTACTCTTTTTAGAAATTGTCGATTCTGGAAGCCCAGATCTCACATACGTGTTTCACCGTGTATATAAAATATTATTATCTCTAAACAGTGACTTTTCTAGCGTAGTATTAAAAATAGATCGTTCATTTTGCGTGCACTGGCTGTCAGTCAATAGCTAAATTTACTTTTCCACGTTTTTGATTGTGCTCTGCGACCATATTACAAGATTGTTTTAATCGAACAAATATCCAAGTGTTAGTGAAATAAAAAAATACTGCTGATTTACCGTATACTTGAACATGTCGTCGCATTAAATTGTCACGAATTTACATACCTCTGCAATAATACTGAAATAAAACACATTTGCGACCTTCAATTGAGAGTAGATTTCCATCTCACTGTCTGAATATTAAAATATTGTCTTTCTGCGAGAATAATATTATTGCCCAGATGTCTTAATTAATAAAATAATCACAATTATAATACTGTCATATGAAGTTGTTTGCGTCGTTAATATTAATAATTATATGTATCTACACTAAAGATTATACCGTGTAATATGGACTTACGGTATACAAAGAAGCACCGCAGGCGAAATAAAACACTTTATTCCAATATTTTAATGCAGACTGACGTAATTTGGTTTGTTTATATATATATTTCTCTAATGTTATCAATGTTGATCCAACACCACCGACTATGGCTTTAAATACACCCTGTTTTCATGGTGTATTCAAGCAATTTGGTTCGACTCTTTATTCATATCAGGAAATTCCCATATGGACATAATCAGCAATCCATTATCATTTATTTTTGAATCTGTCAAGCGGTGAAGTCTTCAAAAAATGTATTCTGCGATTTTATAGAATTTAAAAAATGATTTTAACAGAATATTTTTTATAATTTAAGACATCGACTGAGGGTGCTTGATGGAATTTCAATATTCTATTTGGATTATTGAGATTTTGTACACTTCCATGTATTTTGTCACTAACGACCCGGGTTTCGCCTTTCGGCATCTTAGAAATTCGCTTATATAGAAGATACCTATCTTCTATATAAGCGTTAGACACTGTTTACTGTCTCTCAGTTCGAGTCCATTCGTGTGCTCGAATGCCTGAAGATGCCGAAAGGCGAAACCCGGGTCGTTAGTGACAAAATACATGGAAGTGTACAAAATCTCAATAATCTAAATAGAATATTTTTTCTTTACTCCACTTTTATAAGATTTTTTATAATGTTCTCAATAATGATGAAAATCAATTGGTTTCGTTATTTTATAAAAAAAAAACGAGTGTGCATATCTTAGAAAGACAAAATAATAATTAGAAAAACAAAAACCCTTCTCGTAGGCTTACTTACAAATAGCTTCGAATCGAGTTTAATGATGATGTCCAAGAAAGCTGAAACTTTCGGATGGCTATTATTCCTTACGCGTCCTTGCTCTTCCTGCCCCACAAATCACCGCCACGTGGATCCTTAACTGAAGGCCTCCTCTTTATATCTCATCCTCCAGTCTACCTCAGTTTATACAAGTCAGACATGCAGAACTTCGATCTTCGAGCCCGATTTTATTATATTAAATTCATGGCGTTATGGCAACAGTTGATATGTAGGTTTTTGTCATATTAAGATTCCAACAATAAAATATTAAATGACTTAAATTAATTAAATATTTATCAACACTTGGTGGAAATATTCGGTATGCTAAGACATTTTTATTTGTTTTATGTTTTTACAAATTGCGTTTTTTTATATCTATTTAGTATTTACTAATTTTATGTACATTGGTACATTATTTTACCGTTTTAAAAAAGGTGATGGGAATTTTCTTTATCCTATTTTCAGATGGTATGAATAATTGATTTTTATTGAGTTAAAAAATGTACATAACCGATTTTTCTGCTTGAAAAAAATCGTAAAAACTTTTTTTATAAATTACTTTGACCCAAAAAGCATCTTGCCTCCGGAACGCTGACAACATTTGCCGGATCTGTTATGGAACCACATTTCTAATATTCCTACCCTTTAACTGTCACCCCAAGGTCCCGATTTTATAGTGCACCCACATTGCGCGCTTTAGTTGAAAAGTTCGCCAACCCCTGGCGTGGTCCATCGTAAATCCCAGTCCGTCCCCTGCTGCCCGCTCGCCCACACAAAAACAAATCGACTAATTTCGCTTTTCCGGCCAAAGCCGTCCCGCAAAAATCCGGCCCTTGGTTTTTTTCCCTATGTAGAAAGTTTTCTATGCATATTCAGTTATTCGATCTAAAAATAGTTTACTTTATAACTCGTTTTCATTAGTTTTATTAATAGAAACAAATTCATTTATGCTTCAAGCGGAGTTTACATCAACTATATTTAAGGTATTATTAAAAATGAAAAAGTGTGCGATAATGATTTAAACTTCCGAACTCTTGACATTTTACTTAAAAAAATAGTTACTGACCTTTTTTTATTATGTAACTTATTGACGTTACGATTATTGTAATTTCTTTTATCGATCGGACCGTACAAATGAAAATTAATTAATAGAATAATAAATGCCTTTTATAATTACCACTGAATGAGATTTTCTTGAGATTCCAGTGTGAGCAATTCGTTCGCGGCATTCTGTCGTGAACAGAGTATGTCTTGTTCACACATTAGTAATTGAATTATTCCTCTGTTATTCCGCATTATTTAGCATTTTTTTCCTTTTCACAATTCAAATTAAATTACTCTCATTGTCATTACAGTCATTATCGTTGGTTGTTAGCAAATATCATCGCCGGTGTTAGAATATATTATGCTATTTTCCAACAAAAAAACAATACTTTTTTTTAAATTATAAATATATAATTGAATTGGGTATATTTATTTCTTTCGATTTCGAATATAATTTATATACTATGGCCATAAATAAAAAATATAACCAACGTCAAAATGCATATTGCAAGCAATTCTTTGTTTGTCGGAACACGTCCTGAATAATAAATAAAGCATAATGAAATAAATAGCTACGTATTTATATTGCTTGTGTTATAGGGCCCAAAAATAGTACCGGGAATAGCGATAGCCAACTAGTAACTACTTGTCCTGTCCTAGCCATCTTCGAAAATGAGAGGCTGGGTGACAGAACAACAGATTGTTCTCTGAAAATCAAATTTTGTTAAGATACTCCA
The DNA here is from genome assembly GCA_022494535.1 of Himalopsyche phryganea. Lineage (NCBI taxonomy): Eukaryota > Metazoa > Arthropoda > Insecta > Trichoptera > Rhyacophilidae > Himalopsyche > Himalopsyche phryganea. Next base: position 869,154 of record JAGVSL010000071.1, read on the forward strand.
ACGAGATCATGTGCTTCACATTGGGACGTAAAGTTGAAAAAAACTGTTAAAATTGTGTTTTATTATTTTATTCAGTATTGATAATAAGCAACATATAAATAATTGATTTATTATTGTTGATGAGTGTTTAACGTCGTTGTCATCGGTTGCGATACGCACATGCTCAAATTCCAGTACTGTCAGTAATAATAAGTTGGTTTTTCGATCCGGTTCGATTCATGATTGATATTCGAAGGTGTGGATGCTTAAATTCTTAACTCATCCTAAAAACGAGGCGTAGCGAGAGCTATCAGCTAACCACTAATCGTGCCATCCTATCATTTTTCGTTTCGAAGAAAGGGAGGTTGAGCAACTACGTAACTAACTTAAGCGGTTCTTCTAAAAAAACTACCGCTGAGATAAGCTGCATTAGTTAGTCCGTATGCTCCACATTGGTAGCGAACATGGTTTAAAAAAAATGATAATTATCACCATATAGGTAACTGATCCAGTCTTCCTAGTTTTTATAAAGTAAATATGTTTAAATGTCACTTAGTATACTTATAAGTCCATATACGATCATCCTGACATTCACAACTTTGCACTGTATGATATGGCATAATATTATATTATCGTGAAACATGTCTTAACTTGTACTGAGAATAATACATCTGGCCATTAGCTATTCCGCAAGGGCGACTGCTTCCATTTCCTGGCACCAGAGGCTATATAATATTATCTAGCTGCGCGCGCATGTCCTGCACGGATTTATAAATTAATAACAAAACATACATGATAGAAATAACAATCAGTTTTTTTACTAATATCGTGTCCTGCTATAAAAAAAACAATACAATTAATATTGAATTTTACATTTGAAGCTTTGTTAGCATAAGTACCTACAATAAAGCAAAAAGAACTATAATTATACAGCGATTTTATATAATATATAGAGTTATACTGATAGAAGGCGTTAAGTAATAAAATCATGTACTGAGATAATCACATTTAAAAGTTTTTTTAAAAGTACTCTCTCTTTCAAGTACAATTAATGTTTTTGGTTAATAAGATTTGTTATCGATGAGTTGTCATATCATGCTTTCTGACAGAATATAAAAAAATAACAATACATGATTTATAGTTTTTTGCGAAGCCATTATATTCTATGACTTCATGCGTTTTACCAGTGCGTATATCGAAATAGAAAATCCTCAAAAACTGACTTAATGGGTTCTGTCAGTATATCCTCGATATCAAGTGTTATGTTCATTTCGCGGATATTTTCAACTTGCGTTTGTGATCACTTCGTTAAATCGGGTGCTTGAAAGACAATGCAGTCCATCATTTTTATACTGACTATAGTCAGTATTCATCAAGTGGGTCTGATTATTTTTTCCTCTATACGACCTTCAGCTAGAAATTTGGACCGTACCCACTCGTTACAATACAATTTCGTTTATTGAACTTTTTCAGATCAGTATTCGTAAGGGGTTTTCTTTATTATTAACTCCACATAAAGCGTTCAAAACTACATATTTTAAGTAATACACAATTTAGCCCATATCGGTTTTAGGTGACATTCAAAATAGTCCTGATAATGGTGTGTTAATTACTATTTATTAATTACTATTACTAAACCAATTAGAGTTCATCGGCATTGTTGTCATGTCATCTTTAAAATTCGCAGATTTTGAAGATAAACATATGTTTTTTTATTTTACTATTTTACAAACCGCGGAACAAACTGAATAACCGGAATCTGTCATAGTCACTCGAATGTTTGCGGTTGGTTTTTCGGCTTATTAAAACAATACTCATTTTTTAATGATTATGTGAGTGTCCTAATGACGTTACTAAAGCAAGCTTACCCTGAATGAATCATTTTAACATACACAACTCAATGTTTGACTATTCAAACATATTTTATTCACATAGTAATTATATTATAAGAAGTGTTAATGATTATTTCCACTCCAATAAAACTAATATAGTTTATAGAGTATTCTTCCTAATACTTAACTTATTTTTTCATTTACCGAGCAGTGCTATCTAGCATGTTATCTTAACTATCTAAACTTATAAAATAATTTAATTTCGATCAGAGTTTTAACCTTTCCGTACCCATGGTGTAACAATGAGTTACTTCAGCCTTTAAACTTTTCAATTATCTGTGAAATAGGTCATAAAAAAATAATGAAAATATTGCTATTGAAAATAAATAGTTTTACATATATTTGAAAATTAAAAATTATAGTTCAAGTCTTATTTGTATAATTAATCATTATTTGAAAACCTCGTCAAAATTTTACGATCGAAAAATACAAAATTATAGTATAGTAACAATCCGAGATGCATGACGTATCGTATGCAACCGTTTTGTTTCAAACGACATCAAGACATGACTGTCTCGAGCTTGTTCTACTATTAAAAATTATGATTCTTGCGTCTTTTGATAATTTCGCATAGTTTGATATATATTATGTATTTCAGGTTTTGCATACAAAATATGACGTAAAATAATTACTTAACACTACATCAAACTATATTTCACTTTTTCGAAATTGTCATTTCGCTTTCTAAATGCATTTATATGACAAAACCCACACGGTAAGAAAATGTGACTGCATGAAATCTGAAGTGTTTTTTTGCATGAAAACGGGACTTGAATAAATCACCAAGTGAATTGATTCTTTGAAGAATATCTATGTTTTCTTTTGTTCGTTCCAGCGCACAACACAATCATTCATACGTCCCGTGTAACGCAAGGTTTTGTAAAAATAGTACCCATAATGTGTTCAGTCTAATAATAATTACATAATTTTATTGCAAACGTCATAATGTTTTAAATCCGTGCCAAAGACGAAACTGTCGTAATCTGTTCGATTAACGTTTTGGCATAGCCGTATTGAGCTCAATAAGAAATTTATTCTGTAAAACATTTGCAAACATAGTTCTAAACCATTTTTATGTTAAAAATGACGAGTACTAGAATTTTATACAATGTAATTTAATCCAAGGTTCAATTTAGAGCTATTGCGTCTCACGTAGAGAAATGTTATGAATGCGAACAATCATTATCAAGTTTTTTATTTATTTTATAAGTGATAAAAACTAAGCATTATTGGCTTTTTAACGTCGCATTTCTCTTAGCGCATTATCGCAAATTTCATAATCTCAAGGTCTCGATTCATGATTAAGCAGACTTTGTGGCGTGCCCGTTGATTTGGCACGTGCCGCATTGTATGTGCTGTTGCAGATTGCACCAACAGCACGCTCGTTTATTATTATGTTTTCATCATATCTTTTTTTGCCATCGCTAAATTATTGTGTTCCTGCAAAACTTCAGCATTCATACATAGCATATTATTTATCTTTTACCGGAATGATTAAGACGCGTACGATCGTACGTCTGTGCGATTTTGGTTAGGACAGGTGTAATGTTTGGAATGTAATTTCTTATATTTTTCACTTCATTCTATCTAAGAATCATCATTTGTGCCAAACTTTTCCTGTCAGAACTAGTCTCAAATATTTTTCGGTTATTATAGTTAAGTTTTTTACCAATTATTATAATTCTGAGTACTAATTTTGTTATTTTTCTTTATTTGCAGACAAAGAAGAACAATCCCAACCACATAAAAAGGCCGATGAACGCGTTTATGGTGTGGTCTCAAATTGAACGCAAGAAAATCTGCGAACACACCCCTGAGATGCACAACGCCGAGATATCCAAACAGCTCGGCAAACGCTGGAAGACCCTGAACGACAAAGAGAGGCAGCCGTTCATCGACGAAGCCGAGCGTCTTAGACAACTGCATTTGAAGCAGTATCCAGAATACAAGTACCGCCCAAGGAAGAAGACAGCGAAACCGGCTCCAAAACTCGCCCCACCTCCCAAGAAAATAAAAAGATCGCCCGGGCATAGAAACAGAAACGATTCTAATAACAACAGCAGTCTCATAACGAAGCGCTTACCTCCATTACGTTATCCTTCGGCACAAGCAAGTGCTGCGGCCGTACCCTGTAGTCCATCCTGTGGGGCACCTGATTCACCCGAATCAGCGTCGTTTTACGACGAGAACGTTATCTTCGACGTCTCAATGGGCGCATCAGACACCACCGGCCCTTTCTTAGAGAACGTCGTCCAGTCTTCTAGTCCTGAAGGACTGTCCTTTCTTCCTGACTTCCCGGCCCTACCCTTCCCGGAAAACTACGACGTCGACGAGACCTTAGACGGGGGTTTCGATTCCTTCGAGACGTCCAACTCGAGTTCAGATTCGGGTCACCTAGAATTTTTTTCTCAACCCGACATAACGAATCTCCTGTCATCCGTAGACTGGGAGTTCACCTTTAACACGATCTAGAATTGAAGATATGGTCGATAATGCCAAGCATATTTTGTCGCCGGTCGAGGCGTGCGCCCGGACGTTCAGCGGAAGTAAGGGGATTAATTTACTGCCCTCTGGAATGCTTCGCTGATCGACACCCGCTGCGCGCGCGACGTATTACTATTATAATAATACTTAGTAATACTGTATTATAAATTTATATAAACTTTTTGTGCTCAGTCTATTGATAACTCATCACGAAAACAGATAATGCGCCTAACACCCCGCGTTTTATTATAATCATGATCTCATATGTTCGTTCAGGAGGGGTGGAACGCTTTTATGTTATAATTATCGTAATATTTCTTCGTTCATCATTTTTGCCACATTAGAGTGCCTAGATCCAAATCGAATAAACTTTTGAATGTTATGTACAAAGAAATTAAAATTGTAGGTTTAGTGACGGGCCAATTTTCATCGCCATCATCTTCAAGAGATGTCGTGATATGTTCTGTAATGCGTATCGTTTTGCGTTGTGGTCAGCTGTCGATCGCCAAAATTTTGCCAGAAGAATACTGCTTGGTCTAGGGAATTATTTTCTTGAAACACTCAAGTATAATTGTATGTCTCAATGCCAGATAATTACTGAAAACTGGTCACACACTACCTGTTTTCTATACATACTTATGTCAATTCACCCAATTAAAACTGTCACCAAAAAGTGAAAAATTTTAACAAACTAAACGTTTGTCATGTTAATCTTTTAGTTTCATAATATTAAAATTTAAAATATTCTGTGCACATCGTTTTCCTTAAAATCTGGCATTTTTGCACATATTTATATATTACAAAATAATAATTTGCTACCGTATGACAACTTGCTCATTTTGCGTTGCTAAAAGATTAAGTTTCCTGCAATAAATTTATTGATTTATTTTTGTACAATCTTGTTTTGTTTTTATGTTAATTGTATCTCTTAAGAGGCAGCTAGTTACTTTTGGATATATCCGTCTTTATTCCGTCACCAATTTTACATTTACGTGTGATTCACATCGAACAATTTTACAGTTTTGATTGGAAAATATATTTTTAAAAATGCTTTGATTTTGATAGCATTTTTACCAGGCTTTTTTGGGAATTGACATTCATGAGGAGTTTTTGTGGATTGCATATTCGCTTTATTAGACTCGCAATTTTGACATAAGAAGGGATACAATATTGACTACAAAAAAAAAACAAGTTTTATAATATGTCTACACAGATATAATAATTGTGCTAACTGAAGTAAAATTGAAACATTTTAAACTGTAAAATAGTAATCACATATCACGCAAAACGAGTTTGTTTCGCCATTTTTATTTTTTTTGTCAATCATTACAAATATTTTATTTCTTTCAATACGTGCTGTCCATTCTGATTATTAGATTTATCAATAAAGATAAAATAAAAAAAACACACAAAAAATTATGGCGTAAGCTTCATTTACATTTCTTTTTATTTAATAAATCGTTCCATTAGTACAGGGTGTTCCGATCTCATTTTGATTGGGTTGCAATTTTGGCAACGCCAGTTGAACTCCTTGATCTAATGGGCCACTTAATAACACAAGATATATATATTTCTCTGAGAACTATACATATTTTTTTATTTAACATTGTACAGTAGGTTTCGTTATTACCAAATAAGTTTCATACTATAATTTCTTTTTAATTTTGTTTATTATTTAAATATAAAATAAGACATTTTTTATACAGTGTTTAATTAAACTAAGTCAAATTATAGTTTTGTGTATTTTTTAAAACTCAAGTTGTATTACGACATAGTTTTAATGTATTTATCGTAAGTTACATTTTTATATTTTTTTTTACCAAATATCTTTAATGTTGTAAGTTCAAAAATATTTCTAACTCATAATCTTTTAATTTAATAAAAAAAAATAACTAACAAACTAATAGATTTTCAAACCGTTAATAAAGCAGGTCACTTGCATTTTGTTCGCTAATCTAGATTATTTAATAATTAAATAAAAATAAAAACATCACTTAAGCCAAAATAGTTAATTTTTAACATAATTCAAAGGTTTATCTACCATTTATTTATTTACCATAAAAACGGATTATCTTTTTAATGTAGCTTTTTTACTTACGCAAGTGTGCTATTAGCTCGCCATTATTTAAAATATAATTAATATATGCCTAATCGTTTGTTCAATTTTAATAACTTTTTCGTTAATAATAATATAAACAAGGGAATTAAAAATACTATAGTAATATTGTTTAATTTCAATTTTGAAGCTAAGGACTTTTTTCTTCCGGATGTTATATATTTAATTTAAATTATAAATGGTTACTAAAAAATATCAAAAAAATTAATGCAGATTTTTTTTAAATATCCAAACAAAAAATCTGGAAACTACCAAGAACTCAATGCAAACGATACCATTAAATTTACTGCGTTGTCATAAATTAATAATAATAAGCGTTAACATTAAAGTATTTAAACATATGCGTGTCTAAATATCTATTCAAAATGTAAACTGTCAAAATAAAATTGCTAAAATATTGTATTGGTGTAGTATTTATCGCAAAATATAACATATTATATATATTATTATCTACTGTATCTTTTTTTTTTGCCATATTAATCATTTGTTTTCTATAGCGGATATATGTGCAAATTATCGGCCTTATATATATATATATATATATACTTATATATATATAGAAAGTTTTGATGTTATAGCATTTTCTTTTCAAAACGTCAGTGTAATATAAAAAAAAATTATAACATTCGGACCCTTCTCAAAAACGATTGAAAGCCCCTTCAATTTTTATTTTGAAAATCGTGAAGAAACAAAAAAAGATGAAGTCAATTTGTATGATACACGCGTGTATGTCGTGTTAAAATGAATTTAAATTGAACTATATTCTTTGAAATGGTGTTGTTTTTCTCTCAATGTTCTTTTGATTGTCTTTTTAATTGTGGTGTTTAACGAATACTTCAAAATTATAATCATATGGAATATAAAACTGGACCATCAAATATTTCAACATTTTCGGAATAAAATTCAATCAAAAAAGGAATAAGTGTTAGTTTTTACTTTCTTTCTTGAACCAAAAAATATTTTTTATAAACATATTTTTCGTTCAATGTCGTATGAAATCCAATCAAAAATTGGTCTTTAACTTTTAAAACAAATTGCATCCACAGAAGTTACATCGATTTCGATTCAATTTAAAAGACTGATTTTTTAACCTTCATCAGTCTTTATTTGTTTTTTGACGAAATAACCACACAACACGACAATTAAATTTAAATAAAAACATGACATGCATTAATCTGTAACTAAGAAGATTTTAACTATATATTAAACTCCGCTTTTAAGGGTGTAAGTAAATATGTAACAATCTTGCGTTTTTTTTGTTAACTTCTGTTAAATTTTGAGCCATATTATTTTAAAAATTATATGTACGGTCACGGTCCTTGTCATTATTCGCGTTAATAAGATTGTGGTAAAAATTAAATTTATCGTTTAAAAATTTCTAATAAAAACATATATATATATTTATATTGCAAAATATATATTTCGCACTAGGGTTAGATCGTATTGATGTGCTTATTGTGTGCCCAATGTGTAGCCTTCTAAACTCCCCAAGTAAATTAACTATACATACTAAGTTATATACATATATTATATATGATTATGAAAATATACATGCGTATATATGCATGTATCTCGTCAAAATGTCTTAGAAAGAAAGAGAATATATTGTTTTTGGATTGAAAGTTTTACTTGTGCATAAAACTAAAACATTTATTTTTTCAATAATAAAAATAAATTTGCAGTTAAGCAGGGATTTTTTTTAATGTTTTTAATAATACAGATCTAAATATAATACTAAAAATAAACAAAACGCATTTTTTTTTATTGTCAAATCATGAATATATAATTTTCGTCGATAATAAATCTTATTCGTAATTCGGGCGCTTACAAAAAATTATGGCCTGTTTGTACTTAAATAATCCAGTGCTCGAAGTGTTGTAGTTGCATGAATCTCCCGCTTATTAAAATATGTAATATTTATTAAACGTCGTACGGGAATTTTAATGGAATGCATGTTGTTAGTCATAGCACAGTTTTTGACACATTATTGTATAAATATTAAAACTCTATTTGAAATTATTATTATCAAGAAAAAAAATGTTATGTGAAATTATATTCACGGGACTGATGTAAAAATATTAGCTTTTTGTTACAATGATAAATATCGTTTAAATTTTTGTGACATTGAAAAATTACATGTTTTTACGCCGAGAAATAGATTCAAAATCACCCTTTTCAGTAAAAAAAAACGGCCTTACAACCATTCATTGTAATTAAACAGGTGATTCTCAAAGTTATTCGAAATAACATGTGCCAGATTAAATTCTTAATCGATATTAAAATTCCGGAAAAAATGGGCTTCAATTTTTTGTTCTTTTGTTTATAAATACAACGATCCTATATTCGGGAATCAAAAAAAAATACAAGGAAAAATAATATGCTGATATTAATTAAAATCCGTATCGTTTTATTATTGGAATAATTAATGAAAACAGGGGTTTATATATTTGTATTTTAAGAATAATTGACGAGTCCACAATTTTTTATTGTTGTTTGTAAAAAGGTGTGTTATCCCTAATAAGCGTAGTTCATTTATTTAACCCTTTCCATACGACTGCATCAGAAAACTCTGGAATGTCGGCAAGGGTGTTAGCATCGAACTATATGTGTTAAAAATCTGTTTTGCTGTATTCAAACAGTGTAATAATTGATAGATTTGCATAAGAGATTGTTTCTCAATGTTTTCAATTTGTTTTAATCGTAAGTAGATTGTGTATACAATGTAATAAAAATGTAGGATTTTAACCAATTGTATGATAAATAATTTAAAAGTACGTAATTTATAAGTCGCACAATCAGCAGCAATCAAAACAAACAAACAAATTAAAAGATCAATTACTTTTTAATTAAGAACCCAACACTTAAGTTGCCTAGTTTTGAATATTACCACCATAGTAAGTTCCATTTTCAAAAAAAATACTTTTTGAAATATGAATGTGTATAGAACTCTTGCAAAGGTGTCGAGTTTCAAAACTGGCCAATTCATTTGTAATAATTTTACATTTAATATTCGTAAGTTATACTTTCATTTTGTAGATCAGTTGAAAGTTTTATTTGTGTGTTTAATTATGAAAATGACTGGTGTTGTACAGAACTAATATTTATAATTTGTTTTGTATGAAAATAAATTGTATATTCTAATAAAAAGTATGACGTTATGTATATTTCTTTATTGATGAGTATGTTGTCAGACAGAGTTATATTGTTTTTTCTTTATAATATTTACTTGTTACACGGTTTGCGTTGTGTCGCACTGTTATTTTATGTTTTTAATTTTCAAAATTCCAACAAAAATTGTTAATTTGTAATGTATTACAACTGCTGATGATTTTTTAAGAAATTGAACAAAAATACCACTTTGAACTTGCCATAAAAATAAGCAGAATTCGAAATAATGAAATACAAAAATACTGAATGAGCACAAACGTATTTTAATGATAAAACATATTTTTCTATTCAAAATAAATAGGACTTCATTGTAGTTACTATACTTTGAAGAAAAAGTGGAAGATCTATCTACGTGTTTTCATAATGATATGCAATAAATAATGAATATGATTTTTTAAGTAAAAACCTTGTAAATTTGATAAATTATTTGCTTAAAAACGAGTGTGATCATATGACATTTTCAACTGAGCAGTAAAAATTTACTGTAAAAATTCAGTTAATTTCATAAAAAATATTTAAAATCTCAAAAAAATATAAATATTATATATTCTATACGCTCAATGTAAGTCAATTAAATTTTTTCTATTAATTTCCTTCGTTAAAATTAAAAATAAAAATGTCATGGATATACTACCTTTTCAAAAACGGCTTAACTCCTTTTTATATCTACATAGTAGAAAAATTGATTTTAATTATAGTATACTTACTGTATTTAAGTTTACTGCTCATTTAAAAATGTCTTATGTATTCTTCATCACATTAAAAATGCACATTGTTATTATTGTATACATGTATGAAATAAAACCAAGGCCAGTCTATTTTATGGACTTAACCATGTTTAGATGTAATGTTCCGTTAGTCTAAAAAGCAGTATGTGCTTGTTATTATTAAATATTGTTTGTATTTATTCAATACCATTTTTCGCAAATAGCACAATTTTAATTTGCACTTTATCCGACGATCGGTGATTGATAATATTATTATTTACATAAAAGTCACATGACTTAGTTTTACACTTTATAATACACCATGCATAGAAGAATGCTCAACTTCTCATTCAAATCTAAGAACTATTTTCAGGTCAATTTAATTATCAATCACTAGTCAAAAAAATAATTTGTTTAAATTGCTGTCATTATTCACATAAATTATCGTCTAATATTATTAATAATTAAGAATCGCCTTAATTATTAATGTTATTTTTCATCATCTGTCCGTACAAGTGAATATTTCCAATAAAAATGTTTTACACATACTAAATTCTTACAAATGATCGTATTGTTAATTACGAATTTGCTTACAATAAAAAAGTTTTAAATCATTTTGGTCAGCGATACATTTCATACACGATACACTCTAGGTCATATCCACAATATGTGACTTAGGATGTTTATAACTTAACATTTTTTTTTTGCTTGGCGTAGTGCTTTTTTATTGTAAGAAATTAAAAACAATTCTGCTTTATGATAAGTCCTTCGTCATGCGATTTCGCCAATCAAATTCTAGGTTTTGTACAATTTCATTAATTCCCAGTTTTCAATATGAAAAAAAAAATGAAAGTCGACGATGTGTTAAAATAATTATTACTTATAAATATATACATGAACATGAACATACGTTTATTGTATAAGATCGTAAAATATATGTTATGAAAATATTATACTTATAGTAACTATTGTATGAAACAGATTAGCAATATTTTTGCATATATGTAACATTAAGATGTTAAGTAACTGAAAATCGATAGGGAGTTGTATAAAAGAGTTTCGTCTATATTAAAAATATGTAATAAGATATATTATTAGTAATTATTATTGTATAATACCCAATGTATAAAAACCATCTCTTATCCTTTGTTATTATTATGGTTTATAAATAAAAAAAATACCTACATAAATATGGAGAAAAAGCTATAAAAAAACTATTAGGTATTCTACGATAACAACGTGTACATTTTGTATGGTAGTTTGTTTATAAATATTATATGATTATATTATATTCTATGGAAAATAAATGATTTTTTAAAAAATACTTTTCTGGTTTCCTTAACAATAATACCCGAAATTTTCCCTTATGTACACGAAAAACTCATGACAACTTGTTGTTAGCCCAATTACCTGGAACCCGTTTACAAGAAATTGGTAGTGTGGGGTATATAAATATGAAAAACTACGCAAATAAACATAATTTATTCGAAGACATTGCTTTCAGATGCTGTTGACAATAAAAGGGTATTGTCGGCAATACAGTAACATCATAGTGATGTTTTTTTGTGGATTAAACAAAACTATTTTGAAAGATAAAAATATTTTATGAATTATAAATTTTGCATTTTTTCTTTAAAATTTTAGTTATAATATTAAATAATATGAAATAATATTACAAGAATCTACAAATCTATATAGTTACACATCTGGGAGTCGTATCATCTGATCAATTGAGCCCATATGAGGAAAACAGCGTTGTCCTAAAAACATTGTGCAGAGATAATAGCGGTTGGTTGTTGTGGAGATACCCTTCGTAGTAAATATTTATCATTGATGAATGAACATTTTTTGAGTAATTTTATTGAGAACAGGGTTTATTGATAAAAAAATCTTTTACTGGATAAATGTGTTAACAAAAAAAATCCAAATAAAGACTAACGCGGTTTTTCCGCATATATTAAACACGGCATCCACGCAGTTAATGCAGCTTTGAGAGGCAAAACACAGCAAGTTACCTTGATAATTGAATATTAAACATAAATCTTGAACAAAAAATCTGCAACATTTTTCAGATCAGGTTAAGAAGTCTTAGAAGATTTTTGGAGACAGATGTGATAACTTATAATTTAAGATGAAGCATACGTTTTGTTATAAAGCGTTTTTAAATTAAACTAGATATACTTTGTGTTTTGTCACTTCGTTGTGGAAACTATTAAATCTACTACGAAACAATTTTATGATGTGTTTGTTAATTTTTAAATTCAATGTCTATAATGTAGTTTAAAATGATATAATCTATATAAGTAACACACTAATAACTAAAGACATTTATAGCAATTCAGAAAAACAAGTAATATTCGTCATTCACAAAAAAGCCAGAAAGGCATATGTGACATGCATATTATTCACAAATAGAACTTTTATTTTGTGTACGAGATGTAGCAAAACAAATCTGAGCATTCTTTTCCAGCTATTTCCGCAGAAGGAGACAGTCATTTATCCCCCCTTTAAAGGCAACAAATAAATTAAAGTATATTTCCAGAGTAATGCTTTATGAATATTCAAGAATTCGGGTTGACGTACAAATTTCCCCACTCTACTCTTTTCTTTTACATCAAGCAAAATACCACTTCAAAATAAAAGGATTTTATATGTCTGTCTTCTTCTTTCGCATGAAAACAAAACGCAATGCATTAATTACTATTTTCTTTCCGTGGTATTCTGCAGTGTTTTTGATGGGCCTGTATGCTTCGTAAGATAACCTTATTGCTGAGAAGGCAAAAGTCGTCGCAGGGGCAAATGAAAAAATAATACGCACGCGACCTTTCTGTTTGATGTCGCTGTCACTTTCGCACTTGCGCTATTTTACTATTCGGGAAGCGCTAGGAACCTCGTGCTGCACTGTTCTAGTTTTGTCATAAAAATTTACGATCCATTTCAGAAAATGACTTCTTTTTCTTGCCCTGTTAACACTACTGCCCCCTACTCCTCTCTTGGAAATTCCTCTTTTCCACCAAGACTGTAAAAAAATTCACAAATTCTTATTGAGCCACCAAATAAAATAACAATGAAATACATCGTAAGTATCTATGGAATATTATTATAATACCGGCAACGAGATTGGATATTTAAGGGATTAACAGGAAATAACCTCCCGTTAGTGGCTGAAAAATATATCAAACTCGTAACTATTTTTTAATCATTGGAACTCTTTTAAGGTATTGTTTGGATCCCAAATTTTCCTGGATCCAATTAATTATAAATACGTATAAATTAAAAAATATTTTGCTCCACTCTTGTTACGTAGTTATAGTTGATAACTATTTAACCATCACACTATCGTCAGAACTGTAATTTTGTCGATGGCGTGATGCGTTTTATATTAATTAGTATACTGTAATGGATTTCTACTAATAAATATAATTTCAATGAATATCGGGTCTTTAGTAAATATTTTCAAAACGTGTGAAGCATATGGCCTCTTAATGAAGATCTCAACAGAAGTTTTTTGACGAGAACTGTTTTTTAGTCAGTTTCTCAACCTCTCTATTTCGAAGAGAGTAAGGATATAAGGATAGGGCTAGGAAAAGATTAGTGGTTAGCTAACCGCTCTTGCTACGCTACGTTTTTAGGATCGGATGGTTGGGTGGGAATTTTTGGACATCACAAACATTCATGCCTATGAACGGAAATCGATTGAAAAATCAATTTATAAAACTGTCCGTACCGGGACTACCGGGGCTCTAACCCGAGACATTGACCACTGGACTGCTGACCCGACAAAAGTTGAAGCAATAGTTGATATAAATAATGTTCCGTAGTGTTATAAACGTATCATGAAAAAGTATCTTGAAAAATAAAAAATAACATACACTTTGAAGCACAGTGAGACCAATCATATATTACATAAGATTTTTTTTAAATTTTTTCACCCTCCTATGGGAATAAACCTATCCTTCACTGTTAAGCAGGTATTAAATGATAATCTGGCCCCTAAAACGAGACGAAATTCGTAAATACTTTCACTCAACGTCAGAGTAAACATGTAAGGATTTTTATAAAATTCTTTCCAAAAGTCATTTATTTTATTGCCAAAAATCAATTGCTTAAAACATATTTTTCTATAAGACATTTACTCAATTTACGATTGAGATAAAAAGAACCTGATAATTTTTCTTACTGATTCATTTCATAATGATTTTTTAATAATCCAGTGCTGGATATGTATATTTAAATCTTACCCTAAAATAAACCTCTCAATACTATTAAATAATTTTAATCAATTAGGAAGACGTGTCAGGGCCTATGTAACAATGTTTGGAATTATTTTATTATTTATACCTAGCTCAGGCGTGTTACTTCGAAGCACTTAAGTAATTATCTCGTATCTGACCTAACTAAAGATAAATCATGAATCCTATTTTAATCTCCAATATTCCAAAGTTCGGACAAAGCTCTTGCGGGAGATACAAAGGGGTATCGCCCTTTAGAATTAGCGCATCCTGATAAAGTCAATCACTCGGCCGACCCCGGAGCGGATACCCTGGCGTGGGCCCATACCCTCAGCCGACCCTCATCACGGAGTCCAGTCAATCAAATGACTTATCGGGCGGCCCCTGGACCACCTGTCGACCCTAAAGTTGTGTTTCGGACCGGCCGGCGAAAATATTTAGACTTCGGCGTGAAAAATGTCGCACGGAATTGTGCGCGGAATATATTGAACGACAGTTTTCCTTGGATGCAAAGCCGCACCACGACAAAAGAAAGATTTCATCGCTAATACGAATCAACTTTGTTTTGGGTAATGCATAGTAACTATATTTAAACTATTTTTAATGTACCGTATTTCATCGAATAAAAGACGCACGTTTTTATTTATTTTGGAAAATTTGAGTGCGTTTTATAATTGATGACTTCTTACAATCGCTGTCAAAAATTCATAAGACGATATTTTATAGGATGACTTTTAAAACGATGTTTCAGAAATATCACCTAATCCTGTATATCTTCGTTGTTCTGGAAGAAGACACTAACTGAAAAATACTTGTTTTCAGTAATTTGACTTTAAAGTTTGTCAAATACCTTTTTCATTTTGTTTGTTAGTCCAAAACTGTTTTTAAGTAAAAGCATAATTTATTATAATAAGTTTGTTCTTTCATACGGTAGAGTTAATAAATCAGTATGTATTTTTTTTCGATTTAGTGTAGAGATATATATTGTTCGGAATGTGATTTTAAGCATGAAGAGTTGACTTTGACTAGCCCAGTCCGTAACTGACTTTTTCAAGAGTGACCCGAAGGCTTGCGCATAGACATTGTGCCAGAAAAAGCGATCATAATCTATTCCTTACTTTATCTTAGTTCAATTTTGGAGTAAAGTGACATGGCGCCTCACTGAAGGTCAATCCCTTCACTTAGCGAGAGAATCAAACCGTAGGACGAGAGGGTGAATAAAAATAATCAAAACTAATGGTCCGGCGATGTCGGAAGTGGGTTCAGGGCCTGGGGCAGCATATTAATGTCGCACAAATGGCAATTAAATCGGGGTCATGCTGCATACAAACACAAGTCTGCGGATGCAATCTACATAGCAATGAGACTGGTGGAACAGCTACACACTACACAGTTGGAGCGGGCGTGCGGTCACGGCAGTCCATGGATACTTAATTGACAATCCAAACGCGTAAACAGTCGTACGAGAGAATAAACACAATACATGTCCGTAGAGTTGTGTATATTTAACTCTGTAAGGCGTAAGAGTTGTCCATGAACTTGTCATTTCATATCAAAATATTTTTTACTTCACGTTCAATAAATTAGTCCTGGTAAACAGCGAATTCGTATACCACAGGGGTTCCCAATAGTTATTCAAAATCGAATATTCGATATCCGTTTTTTAACTATTCGAATAGTATTCGTGATAATTTTTAACAAACAATTTTACAAAATCGACGAAAGATTACATCGCAATTTCTCCAAATTTAAAGAACAATAAAAAATACCCCAGGTAGTAGTTTTTTTGCCTTCACCCAACTCAGACGCTTTTAATAACTTGAGATCCTGAATAACTAGGGGCTAAAACCCTTCAAGCATGCCATAATTTCAGAAATTGAAGCTGTACTGTTGGAGTAATCCGACACAGCTGCAAATTTTATATATTGTAATAAAATGGAATATGTCTTTATTTATAGTCTTTACGTCGGATTTGACAGCAGTGGATAAAGATTTAGTCGTAAATTGTTATAAAATATAGGTACCTCATCATTAGGAAAATATTATATGTACGGTGTCAGTGATTTAAAATTTGGATAAATGTGAATTTTATTAAAAATGAGCTAGTTTTCTCACAAATTCTAATAAACTTTTTAATGTAGTATTTTAGTATGTATAATGTTACCTTATTAATTATTCAAATTGGATTTTTAATATTATTTTTTTACTTCAGAAACTATTCGAATATTTGGAAACTCTAGTTCTAGTAAAAAAAAAAATAATACAAATTCAATAGCCGTTCTCAATCAATTTGAAATCGAGGACAAATTAGGACCACTTCTTCATCGAATGGAGGACAATATTTTAGATATAAATTGAAGGTAATGATCTCTTTTTCAAAACCATTTGGTAAAACCTACCATAATAATGCAATAAAAAATAATTAATAGAAAATTATTTTGATTATCATTTTTTTTTTGAAATAATTTTCTATTTTTTTTGTAACCTGATCAACATTTAAACCTTACAATGCCCAAAAAAATATTTAAATTCCAATTGAAACAATAATGGACATGGATTAATTTTTAAATCTACAATTTAACACACGAAATTACACTTAATGACCAATCCCGGGATCGCAGAGTGGGTCAGTGATTGGATGCCCTAATCATAACCTATTAATAGGAACTTTTTAGTAACTCCATATTACTGTTTGTCGAGTGATGTACATTATATACCATTAAAGGTAAATACCTGACTTATTTTGTATTGTATACGATAAAATAAACTTTTAATGTTCATTTTCAATTCCAATAAAGTACAATATGTCTCTTATTATAAGGAAGCGTGATTGAGCGTTGTATGGTGGAATTTTTTGTATGGAGTAACAGAAATATAAAGCGGTCTTAAACCCAACGATTGATACTAAGCAGGCTTATGTAAATCCTTATTCTTTTATGAATAAAATATGAGTGAAATAGACGAATCCCTCTTTATTCGAGGCGAGATACAGTAAAGAGATGCTTCCCATACCGTATTGGTACAGTTTGCTCGGATGAGCGAGACGTACAGTTATAATCAACAAAAAGAAATCGAAACGTTTTATCTGGTTTCAATTAAATGACTTAACATTAATTGCAGTTTGTGTGATTCGCTGTACGTTGAGCAGACAGAAAAGAGTATTTAAAGCAAATTTAACCTTTTGTACTTCTTAATTAATTTAAAGATTTTAATAATATTCGAACGTTATTGAATCAAATGGGCGATATACATCAAATAATTAATTAAAAGCATAGTTTATAATTATTTCATGAAAAAAATTGTAGTATTTAAAACATTTTTAAGTGTAATATTTTTCAAAACATTCACCAGGTTTCCCATCACAGTAGTCTCTTTTCTTTCTCCTGGAAACTTCCAGTTGGAACTTTTTTTTTGCAAAAATATGAAATGGATGCGACACTGCGATTCAAAAGCTGGTCACTATCACCTGTAGAAAGTCGCTGAGGTATATAATGCCATATAAATTTGTTTATTTATTACTATTATAATAATATTGTTTTCTTATACCTAATGTCGCAATCGGACAATACATATCCAGTGCAATACTAATAAATTGTACTTGATGCAAAAAAGGCTAAAAAATAATCGTAAATTCATTTTCAAAGTTTGCTGTAAAATGTCGAGTCCAGCTTGATGTAGGATTTCTAAGAGTTCAAGAACAATTCGTCACCGTACTGGTAAGTTGCAAATCGACAGTTCTGAGTAAAGAGCAAATGAAAATCTTTACTCGTAAGATAAAGTCCTTATCCTCGGTATTTTATGTAACATGCATAATTAAAATATCAAGATATATATGAATTTATGCCAGTCTAACACTTATAAACTTAGTGATCAGTACAAGGACAATTATTTGCCTTAGAAATCTGCATTATTATACTGACTGATAAAATAAATTGCTGTGTTTTCCATACTGGTATACTTAATGCACTTAAGTTATTCCAGACAAAGAATTGATATCTAAGAATCTCATTGTACACTCATCTTGTTTCCGTCAATTTTGTTACTTAACAAATTCTGCCAGTACGGTGAATGTATATAACATGTATAAAACATTTTTAACAACTCGTAAAAGAATCGGACAGAATAGCTTTCAATTCAGGCCCGGTGTGCATGCATTTGTGTGATAATTTCCTAGTGAAACTAGAAATTAATGCATACAATCATGCTAATAACCTCCTTAATATTAATTACGCGTACATAATAAAATTTCAATGCATTTTCTGCAAACTTAAAAGATTAATTAATAATACCATGTAACTATGTTCCTTTTCGTAGAACAGCCAAAAACGCAATTAGTACGTAATAAGCAATGCCAAGTGTTTCGAAAATAGTTTGTGAGTTTTTACGGGAGGCTATTATAAAAGCCTTACAGTTCTGTGAATACAGCAAGTCTCAAAATATAATTGATAATTATTCCAATCGACTGTGGATGACATGACAGGTAAATTAGTATTACAAAATTACGCCAGTGACACCAGCGACCACTGTAACCGGACAATTTATAATGGTCGATCCATTATACTTGCCAATTTATTCAATATAATTTGTTATATTTTTATATTGCATGCTTAAAATGTTGGTCGTCCCTTCAATAAGTGTTTTCTTTGCGTGTGGCGTTACAACGGAAGCTTACGCTGTGCTTACTCTAGTAATAAGCAAGCGCAGAGAAGAGATAGTACTTTCGCACAATCGCTTTTCTTTCCACTTAACAGCTGACCCTCATTTACAAACAAATATTAAGGGAACAATCGTCACTCTGTCTGTATCAAACCGAGGGTTAACCTACTTGCTCAACGATTGTTTTAAAGATTGAATACTTAGTGTAGATAGATTTGCATATTTTTTTGTTGTATTAATAAACTGGGTGTTTTTACTTTTTGGTTTTGTTTGCAGCGAATACTAGGGGTACAGTGGTTTAACTTTGTCAGGAATTCGGAGGTAAGAGAGAGGACGGACGAGCCCCTTATTACGTCCAAAATAAAAAAAGCAACGATGGACCTGGCTGCGGATGCCACAGGGGAGCCTGAATCCTGCTCGTCTCTTCTACCAATCGGATGGATTCTGTCTCTGGGTTGACTTGGGAGGATGTAAGAATACTGGGGGGGAACAGAGAATCTAGAAGGAACCGTTTGATGGCCACATGCTCCGAATATGGTTAAAACAATTCATTACAATATTGAACACGATAAGATATATCTATGCTGGGAGGGCTTATGAGTATATTTCCATTGCTGATTATTTTATTATAAGTACGAAAAAACATTTCAAATATAAGAACGCTTCATTGCAACTTACATTAAGTACATCGCAGATGTTTTAAAAAAATTACAACAAATTTCTGTGTCTATCAATTTTTTTTCCATGTCCGCTCCCAATGTGGACCTCCCAATGTCTCCTAATGGAGGTATCTTAACAGAATTTTTCTACGAGAACAGCTTATTACTCAGTTGTTCAACCTCTCTGTTTTCGAAGAGAGTAGGGATAGAAAGATAGGGCTAGGACAGGGCTAGTGGTTAGCTAATCGCTCTATAATCTATAAAAACCTTTCTCACCGGGGATTGAACCCGAGACATCCGTAACCGTAGCCAGCGACGCTACCAACTGCGCCACGGACGCCGACTAACTATTCTATGTCTATTAGAATAACTTATAAATGAAATAAATGTGATGTAATATTATTATTTGCAGGTTCCAATAGTATAAGTTTCCTCATTAAATAAATGTTTTTATGGTCCTAGAAGTACAGTGTCATTAATTCTTGTTATAATGACATCTTGTTGTATATCTAAGGACTGCTGATAAGAATAGTAAAATTGACAGCTTTATGGAGAGTACAATAATTATTGCTGAGAAAAAGACTTCAGAATTCCAAATTGTTTTAACTCTCCAGAAAATTCGTCTTTTTGGCTATAATATACTCATAAGTGTCCATCGTGAATATTGCTTTGGTGACATTTTAAGTGTTGACAAATTAGTAGGAACAAGGGTTTATTTAAAATGATCAGACTCGCGGTAGTCTGCTTATCATAGATATAGGTTTATGCCAAAAAACACTTTGAAACATGCAATTATCTCAGAGAATGACAAATTATCATTATTGGAATGAAAAAAATTAAAAAAAGGAATACTTAATAAACGTTATTTAATTAATTATTATCGAAAGATATCATTTTGTGTGAGCTAACAGAATGGTTCCAAAAAATAGTAAAAAATGTCGACAATGAAATTCTTACTCCAAAGCAGCACATATAAAAACTTTCAGGTGTTTTAACCGATTCTTATTATCTGAGAGAGACCGGTTCTATTTATTTTTTAATTGAAGCATACGTACGATTCATATTGTATTAATAAAAATATGTAAATTTTTAGTAACCAGTCAACCACTATTTGCAATTAATACAAATGAAATAAAATTGACATATCGGTATTTGATTTTCATTGTTAAACTTATCGGATTCAGCATGTCATCAAAAGTATAAACATTTTTTTCGTATGAATTTGTCTATATATATTGTGTGAAATGACTTATGTTTGTATTTCGAGAATATGTGCACTTATCGGTTTTGACTTTTTTGCGCATCAATTATTTTTATCATACAGCTTAGATTATAATTCGACGGTGTTTTGGCCAATTGATGTAACAATTGAAATTGAAATTGTTCAAGAGAGAGTAAAACTGTTTTTATCGAAAACATTTTAATATGGTGATTTGTGTTATGAATCTTTGAAATGTACTCCTGTAATTTTTTGTGTTTGCAGATACGGGATAATATTATGTATTTTGATCTTAAAACCAATAAAAAATGATTTCCAAAAAGTGTTCAGTTTATTTTTCTAATTTACATCAGTAGATCGAGACCTGTTCTGTCGTCTTTAAAATGAGATCCAATCATGAAATCATTTTTGTTATTTTTACATAAGTTGCTCAACACACTACGGTATAATATTTACATAATATTAGAAAAATTAATTTAATCTAATAATGGTGATGGGTGTACCTCGCTAATTAGTGTCACTGCCAACAACACCTATTCAGAATTTTTGTTCATCCAATTTCCCTACACAGCATTATTGAAGTTGGAAACAAAATTAAAACAAACTAGTTAGTCAGCGAGGGAGGGAAAATGCTCAAGTTTCCTTGCAAATGTGAGGCATTTCGTTGCCTTAATTTCGGCAACACCTGTCGTTTTGCGAGTGATGTCGAATCGTAATAGAGAATGCCGTGAAGCTAACGTCTCCCTATCTGTGGACAGGGATGCTAACTCTTTTTCAATAATAATTAAAATCAGACGACTTCATTTTGGTCACAATATTAGTATAGGTAATTAATTAATTGGTTGTGTTAATCAGTATGGCAAGATTATCGCCTTATTGAGAAACTCGTCACATACCTAGTAATATAACCAATGTAATAACAAAGTAACCAATTTTAATTTTTGATTAAAAATAAATTTATACAAATTATCTATGAATCCATTGAATAAATAATTTTAGGCCATGTCCGCTTCCAACTCAGAGGATATCGCCACCACACGGTGCTTCCAAGATTCTCTGTATCCTCTGTGGGACGTTTCTGAGATGAATTCCGAACGAACGATGCTGCAATCCGACCTCACACGGGTTCAATAGGCCTCGCTGACTTAATTAAAACCAAGCCTAACTCTACGGCATTTGAAAAATTTGGTAATTTATTTGGGGGATCACCATAAACTTGATTCCTCACTAGTCAATAAACTCTTCTAAAACGATGGGCTCTCAGAAAATGGATAATACACAGGATACTTTTTATCAACTTGATTTAAGTGGCTGACCTTATTCAGTTATTATTTTTCTATTTTCTTAAGCACACTAGTGCATGGTAAAAAAAAATCAGTCACGTGTAGCTCTGCTTGGGCCATGAATTTAAACGGGTAGACTCTTTTTTTCGGTCGATAATGTTGTGGAACGCGTCGATAATGATGGTGGGAAAAATTAACTTTTCTGTTACTCTCCTTGCTTCCCCCCTTTCATCCCATCTTACCGTAGCTCAGCCCAAGACATCCTATGGGTGGTGGTCAGCAGCCTTCCAGGGTGTCGAAGTCCATCGGGTTTGTAGAAGAGACAGGCAGGATTTAGAACCCCCTGGGGCAATCTGGGGCAGTCAAGTCCGAGCCAGGTCCATCATCTTTATATTGTATTATTATGTATTTTTTTTCATTTAATTTGTTTTAAAGTATGTCAGTAAAGCAGATTTGTTAAAAACACAAAAAATCAAGGTTTATTTGATGATACTGGATTAATACTAAAATTACGTATTTGGTGAACCTTTTTTTATTATATTATATTTTATAATATAAAAAACAAATTATTTATAGATTAATTCTAATAAATATTTTTTTTGTCTAGAAGTCGACTTAATATTTATGTTATATTCACGTTATATTTTTATGAGCGAGTTTGTTTGCTATGGCGTACCGTATTTGGCACGCGGCCCAGAATTCGAGTGTACCTGATTTCGGAGAACGTGATTGTTCTCACTAATTCTTCAATTAACAGGCTAATTGCCCTGAAGATCCTCTCCACTCGGAGAAAACTCTGAAGAGAGGAAAAGGATAAGGAATTGCTTAGCAGGGTTGGCCTTATAGTCAAGGGCCACTGATATCAATATTGTTACTTACTTGTGACTGAGAAATGAAACCCATACACAGGAACGATCAGAGTGCTTTTAAACGGGAGAAATTATTCATTATTTTTGTTTTAAATATTTTATTTCATGGACACTACATAGTTACGTATTTATTATAGCTTACATAAATTATTAATTTCTGTCAATTACTTTTTCCAAGAATTTTCACGATTTCTCGAAACTTATTTTTTTTTATATATCAATACTTTTGGTTTGACTATATTTGAACGTTGAAATATAAATGTTTATAAAATGATGATACTCAGATAGAAAAAGTGGTAAATATGTGTTAATAGAATATTATTACGATTTTTTAGGGACTATATTATTATATGAGAATTCCCGGTCGAAGAGGGGCGAATGCTTGGTTATCACCATCCAGAAAGTATAGGATCTCAATCAAAACACCACTTCAGTCCGGTTAATCTCTTATTTATTGAAGATGCAGTGGTTTAATACACAATAATTACCAGTACAAGATGAAATTTAGTCTATGTTTACTTAACACATGATCGCTAAATTAATACTATGTAATCCAGATTGCAAAATATCGAAATAAAAGTTCAAGTGTACCAAGTGAATACTATCTTACGCAAAGTGCAATTATTTATAACCCTTTATACAAATATTTATTTTAGCATTACCATACCACTGCACTTTTAGTAACTACAACTAATATAGAAAGCATCAAAATAAATTTCAACTTACATACATACTACGATAGAATGAAAATTATTATATTTATACATAAATAAATCTGAAGCGTTACTACTCTTAAGAGATCGTTATTTAGAAAAAAATGTATGAGAATGTGTACCTCTTTATCTATTATGAAACAAGAGTATTAAAATTTTAACAAAAATTTCGCCCGTGTGTAGGTACTTCAATTCAAAACAATATTCATAATATAATATATTTATACTGCCTGGAAGACTTGAATACATGTGAACCTATATGAACACGGATATTTTTTTACGCTGATTGCTTTAATTTAAAGGATCTATAAAAATATATATTTTTTACCATGTCCCAGTGTGGAGCATATGGACACATAATGGAGGTATCTCAACAGAAGCTGTCTACGAGAACTGCTTGTTACTCAGATGCTCAATCTCTGTTTTATGAAGAGAGTAGGGATAGAAGGATAGGACTAAGACAGGGCTTACCTGGGAGCATTTTTAGGATCGGATGGGTGGGAGGGAGTTTTACACAATATTCCAAGAATAATAATAATACCTTGTTATTGAATGACAGGAAATAAAATATTTAATGAAGGTATTATTTTATAATTAATTTAGTTGACATTTAAAATAAATTTTATGTATTATTTCTTTATATATTATTTATCTTAGTATGCACAAATAAGAGCAAAAATTGTTTATTATAAGAAATTATAAAGATGTGTTTCAAAGTAACGCTACCAATCTTTCATTTTTCTATATTCACTATGTTATTTATACGGATTTTATTATGATTGATTTATACGCGAATATAATAATATATGAAAAATGCTGCAAATTTTAATGCGGTAGATTCCTTTAGGAATCGTGTTCCTAACATGTTTTCTAACAGTTGTTGATAAGAAAGTATTGTCGTCAGCTTAAGAGTATTGCGCATTCTGCCCGTGTCTATGCTTCTCTTCGAGTATTGCCATTTCGTCTGGGTTGTCATCCGTATTGATTCGTTCCCCACAGTACTCTTGTTCCAGAAATTAGGACGTAATTTCGTTAGGTCTGGTTTCGTTCCTGCAGATCTTCCCCCCTCCGTTGTAATTTTGGACTTTGAATAAGAATTTCGAAGGAGTTGTTGCTAATAACCAGCTAAAGAGTGTTACAAATTATCTGTGAATAATTTTTTTCTTCAGTTTATTGGCAAGATAATAATTCCATACAAAAGTGCGTCTAGTAATACATATATTTTTTGGCAAACAAAAAACACAACGGTCCCCTGTTTTTGCGGCCGAAAGAAGGCGTCGAAGAGAGAAAGTTTATGCAAATTTATTTACATTTTTATTTGAAGAGTAGTAAAAGATTATTCGATCCAGGGCGCTTGCCCCCCTCGCAATTTGCATATTTACTCATCAAGAGGCCTGGTTGGAGAGATAAAAATTGCTAAGGAACTTTGGCGGAGTATTTAGTATAATGCGATACGCGATGGAGAGTTGGAAATTTTTTCGCTAATCATTGCCTGTTACTATTGATCTGCAACACGGAGCTTTTTAACTCTTAAAACGTTTTAGAATAGCACTGGAGAAAAAAAAAATTTATTAAACTCGTGCAAATGTTTTTTGATTTGTTTTTGGTCAGTAAATAATTCGATAAATGGTCAGTTGATAATTATGTTTGTCAGTAAATAATTGCCAATTCAATAAATGAAACTTAGGTTATTTTCTTCCAGTGTAGAGCATATGGCCTCCTAATTGAGGTATCTCAACGGAAGTTTTCTACTAGAACTTCTCATTACTCAGTTTCTCAACCTCTTTTTTTCGAAGAGAGGATGGATAGAAGGATATCGTTAGGACATGACTAGTGGTTAACTAATTCCTCTCGTTAAGCCCTATTATTGGCATCAGATGGTTGGAAGGGAAATTGAGATATCACAAACATTCATGCTATTCATCGTAGTGTAGCAATGGATGCTGCAATGCGGATATGGCAGAATCGATGGGATAACTCTTCTAAGGGCAGGCATACTTATAAATTTTTTCCGAAAATAAAGTGGCGAATGGAGATAACCAAAGTTTTGACTCCTGATTTCTGGACCAGCCAATTCATAACTGGCCATGGTCACTTCGCTGCCAAGCTCTTCCAGCTTGGCCGGTTGGTAGATAGTCCACTATGTAAATGTGGCAATATGATCCAGGATGCTGATCACATCCTTTGGGAATGTCCAGACATGAACAACGAACGGGAAAAATTGCTCAAGACGATACGACTATCAGTCGGATCTGTCGGCCCCGTCGGTCATGCCGACTTGGTTGCATCTCTGACAAATTACAAGGCATTTAAAGAGTTTATGGCGTCTTATGGAAAGCGATTGGAACGCAATTCCTTAACACATTAAACCCCTTGTTTTACCTTTTCTTTTTTTTAACACTTATTTTAAACATAACCTACTGCACACTAGAGTGCATGCAACCAAGTCTTGAGGAATTTCTCCTCGGACATTCCTGGCAAACATTTGAAACACGCATAACGTTGTTACGCTGCGGAATACACTCTGTAAGAGTGTGAAGCCGTAGTGGGTGGTGGTGGGTACAACGTTGAGTACCCTAGGGCATTAAAAAAACATTCATGCTTAGGATCTGAATTCCATAAATCGATTGAAAAATCAATTTATGAAACGGACTTGAACTCGAGACATTCGTAACCGAATTCGACTACTGCACCACGGACCCGACAAACCGTTTTATGTAAATATGTCACCGTTAAATTAAATAACTGACCGTATTATATATATTACTTTCTGTTGATTTTATTATATTAACTGACCACGCGTATACTGGCCATTTATCGAATTAGTTACTGACTATTTTGACGATTTATTATTTCTTACTGACAAATAATTGAAATAACTACTGTCCCAATAAATGTGCGCTGGTTCTATACAATGTTAATAATTTTAAAATGACACCAAATTACTAAGGTATCAGATAGTAGTACATATTTAGTTATATAAGAATAATGTAATATTTAGTTAAGATGAGGGTTTGATAGCCTAATGGAATAAATTCAATTTGGAGATAATTTTCCCCATGTTATCCATATTACTTATCTCTGCCAATTTATGATTTATACTTAATTGTTAATTCAATTTCACAATTTTAGATTTGTGGAAAATTATTTTCATATGGTTATCATAGGTGGGACAAGTTATGTCAAAATCTAAATTGTGGTCCATGCCCATTCACTGGATCACAAAAATGTCCATGTGGGTCTACGATAAAAGAAGTTACATGCCTGCAATAAAGAATTGCATTGCGGAGTACATCAATGCCCGCTGAAATGCCACCTATCATCAGAAAAATGTTATGATGTAAAGTGTGTAATATTCTTTCCAAACCTTAATTTTATTTTAATACAAGTAAATTGATATTGAAGATATATGATAAAAAAAAAGTTAAATAAAATTGTCCTATTGCATTGACATATTTACAGTGGAAGATTCATTGTTTTTTGAGGTTCCCTCCAAAAAACGAGGAAGTCTCCATACCAACAAACGGTAGATTGTGGTAACATGTTTAAAAAATATGTCTTTTAACTCTGTACCGTTTGTTAACACGTAAAAAAATAAAATCCAAACAATTGTTGAATTTTTAAAGCGATTTAAAAATATAATATAAATTTGTCACGTATTCGAATCCCAATACGGACGATTTATTAAATTGAATTTCTGTTCGAAGGCATGAACAATTTGCTAGCCACTAGTTCTGGTTAGCTAAGTCCAATACATATATCCCTACTCTTTTCGAAAAAGCAATACAACAAACCGTTCCAGTAGAAAAAAACGTCTGTTGAGATACCTCCATTAGTTGAGATACCACATTACGTTATCAACATCGTTAAAAAAATATGTATCCTCACCAAAATCTCGCTTCGTGATTATTTTTTTATCATATACTTTGCAAATCAAGTCGACGGAGAAGCTGAGGGTTTTAAAGTATAATGAACACAAAACTTTACTAAATAATCCACGCGGATTAAGACGTGGTTATGAAAATAATAAAGTCTTAAGCTCTTTGCATTCATGGCCTCGTTTCTTGCACTGGCAACAATAATAATAAAGCATTATTTGATATCTTCTCATTTATAGGATCCTTAAAAAGTATTTGTCGTAAAACAGAAACCCGTTCATTATCATACGAATGATTATTTTATTCGTCGGAAAATCAAAACAGTCGTATTTATATTTCACTGCAATGCCATAAAAAATGTATTATGTCAAAATATTTATGTTGGGACTTCAAATACAGGGGTGTTGATGCGATGGACGCAGAATTTAATGTAACGTAGAGTATAACTTTGCACCCCGGCTCTAGGATTTAAGGTCACGGGATCCAAACACGGCTCTAGGGTAGATACTAATCCATACGCGGGATTCAAGCACTGCTTTAGGGTCACGGGATCCATACATACTAATGCACTGACACGTTCTGTGTATTATATAGACAGCATAAAGTGTAAGAAAATTTATACGGCGTATACTCTATCTGTGAACTTATGCAATTTTTGATTACTTGATTAAATCATTCACAATGAAAGTCTATGAAATCTTTCTCAAATTAATTCATTTCTTTAACTTTAACACTGTACACATAATCCTCTTTTTGAATGGTTTCGAAATTGTACGGTTCAATATAATGGAACCTTTCATTAATTTTTTTATGTTCACTCTACCTTTTTTTAGCATGTAACGTATACCCCGTGTAAAAAGAGAATTTATCGTATATGATATCGTCGTTGTTCTGAAAAATACAAGTTTTGAGTAATTGGACTTTGAAGTTTTTCAAATGGTATACCTTTTTCATTTAGTTTGTTTGTACAGAACATTTTTTAATTAATAGTATAATTTATACAAATAAGTTTGTTCTTCCATACGGTAGAGCTCGAAATAAGAAACATTTTGGTATAGCTAACTCAAAATTTCTTTTTTTCGATTTAGTTTTTTCTTTTGATGATATATGTATATTTTAACCATTTTTATCCCAATTTGGAACTTAATATGTGTTTGGTCAATTGATGTAACGCTGAAAAAATAAAAAAATGATTGGATCGCATTTTAAAGACGACAGAGCAGGTCTCTGCCAAATGATGACAATTAGAAAAATAAATTGAACACTTTTTGGAAGGGAAACATTATTTTACTTTGGTTATAGGATTGAAAATTCTGACTCGGCCACTTGTTGTAAGCCACTGTTACTTAAATCCCGTATATGTAAACATTAAAATTTACAGGAGTGCATTTCAAAGGTTTATAACGTCAACATACCATCGGTATTAACCTTCCTATCCGTACGTTATTCAAATTAGAGAGATTGAATAATAGCTGAATTAGAGCTAATTCTCGTAACAATCACATCTGTTGAGACTATCCAATAGTAGTAAAAAACTTGACGACATGTATTGTTGAAAATTTTTTCTTTATTTTTTGTCGTTTTGCATTTCTTGAAAAATTGGCACACGCTATGATTTGAGCTTTTCTGCCTAAATGGGCTTTTATGTGCAAGTAGGTAAAGTCGTTTTTATTTGGTCGTAAATTGGACCCCCTGCACAGAGTCTGAAGGGATTACAGCCAATAAGCAATCAAAACTAAAAAGGGATAGTGGGAGACGGCTTTGCATAACATTAATTGATTTTCAATTACTTTAGCATGTCAAATAGGCGGAAGAATGCGGATCTGTAGAGCTTACCGACAGGCGATATCAATCACATGAACGCTGCAGAATTATTAATATTAAATTTATCAAACTATTTTTTTAATTTTTGCTCAGTATAAAATAGATTTTATATTTAAAATATATATATCTGGCATTACAGCTGACAGCCAATGTGCCAAATATTTTGAAAATTTGAAAATCACACGAGATAAACTCGATGGGAATTTTTATATGTCACTCATGTCCAAGATCACAATTGTAAATTTAAAAAATCTAAATTTGATATCGACGTTCCTGGAATTTGAACCAGGACCTACCTGATCGCTAGGGCAAAGTTCTTACTATTAGACCAGAGAGGCCGACGATAACAAGTTGTTTCTATATCACTTTAATAATGGAACACATTTTTTTTTTTATGAATTTATGATCTAAGTACTATAATGCTATATAAGTCTGGTACGCAGTGCAGTGGTCAATGTACTACGGTTACGGATGTCTCAGGTTCAAGTTCCGGTGAGGACAGTTTCATAAATTGATTTTTCAATCGATTTCTGGACTTAAGTTCGTAGGCACGGATGGATGTTTGTAATTTTTAAAATTCTCTTCCACCCATCTGATACTGAAAATGGGACGTAGCGAGAGCGATTACCAACCACTAGTCCATTCCAGGCCCTATCATTATATATCTACCCTCTTCGAAAAGACAGGTTGAGCAACTGAATAACAAGCAGTTAGGAGCGGACATAGTAAAAATACATAATAATAAAAATTATAATAATACTGGAAATTATGCCACGTGACATTGTGTGCCACCTGTCAGAATTTGCTCAATACGTTTGATAATATTGATGACTGTCCCTCTCTTTGCTCTGACATATATATATTTAGAGAGAGAGCGTGCTGCGTTACACATATACATAAAGATCAAGTCAAATATATAGTTTGAAAAAATGATAAAACCTTCCTCTGGTATATATTTTATCACATGACAAAGTTCCCATTTATCTATCTATCTAAATATATAAAAATGAATGTTTATTGATTTGTTTGTCTCCTATGCGTTCCTATACCATTAATCCGATTGCGATGAAACTTTGGTGGGTTCGCTAGTTCCATTATAAAAATAATTACTAGAAAAATCCAATCAAAACATTGTTCAAAGCAATTATGTACGGTTATTATAATTTGGTTGTGCTCATATATCTAAAACCAACCCATAAAGATCTGCATTGTTGATCAATTTATTATATTCGAGCAAAGGATCATAAGACATTCAATCTTTGTTTTCAAAACACGTGTAGGTCTTTTAATAGCCCAATCAAATTTGGTGAAAAGGGAAATGTTTTTTATCACGAAGGTAGCATAATATTACAAATAAGATTCGTAATATGTAGCATATCAATTTTATTTTGAATTGTACATTGTACCGTTTCAAAATCAGCTTAGGATGCAACCGTTTTTATGATTTTTAGCAACGCTGCGGAGTCGGAGTAGTACAAAACGGATCACTAGTACTTTCTCTATAAAATGCATTTTAAAGAAAATATGGTAGAGTTTTTATTTTCCGCCCTTAAAACTGTTAAATCTGATTTGAGAGCTTCCGCTAGTGTTGTTTAACAGAAGCAATGCTATTTTTAAGAATAAATTCAAATAATTAAAGATTTTATTGATTTAAAATATTTTTTTTACATATCTTTATATTTGACAGTGTTTTGACCAATTGATGTAACAGTAAAAAAATACGAAAACGAGTCAACGAATGGATGTCATTTTGACGACAAAAGAACAGGTCTCGGCCAAATGATGTAAATTAGAAAAATGAATTGACCACTTATTGGAAGGAAAATATCATTTTACTTGATGTAAGCCACTATTATATCGACATTCCTTACGTATGATTCCGTATCTGCGAACATGAGAATTTACAGGAGTGCATTTCAAAGATTCATAACGCAACTCACCATGTATTATAATGTTTTCGACGTTTTTCGAAATGAAAGAGGACTTAACCCACATAAAAAATAATGTGTATAACTCACACAAAACGTTATAGTACAATATATTTTATTTTAAAAAATAAAACACAATTTGTTTGTACTACTTCCACATATTTATAATGATCAGGACCGGTTTCGCTCATCACGAGCATTATCAACTGATAATGCTCGTGATGAGCGAAACCGGTCCTGATCATTATAAATATGTGGAAGTAGTACAAACAAATTGTGTTTTATTTTTTAAAATATAATGTCTTTCCACCAAGAATTGACAGTTAACACCTTAAAAGTAAACAATATATTTTTATATAAATATATGATATATCGACTGTAGAAAGGCAAAAAGAATTATCCCTCCGTCTTTTCAAAATATTTTTTTTCGATGATCACAATGTATTCAAATTAATACACGTTTTGTTTGAGCTATACACAATGTTTTTTGTGTGTGTGTTACCTCCCTTTTCCTTTCCACAGTCGATATGTATATTATATGTGCACTATGAAAAATTTGCCGGATTGGTTGGTTGGTTTTTAATTTGAAGACCAATTACACATAAATAGGAAAGGTAGGAAAAAAACGTGACAAAATTAGACTTTTTTAGTCGTAATCCGAGTCAATTTTTTTAACGACTCCACACCCCTAGTTCTTACCATTTCAAAACGGCCTGTTTGGTTCTCAAATGATGTAAAACCAAAATAACACAGTCTTTTCTCAAACCCATTGTTTTTTGTCAATGTGTCTCTACAAATTTAATTTGTAGTACTTGGATTCACAAGCCATTTGAATGTTTTCGGTTTTAACGAAGACCGTATTATAACCATCCACACACAGTCTAGGAATCTGACTGTTACATCAACGGTCTTAGAGAGACGATGGATCTAGTTGGGTCACGTCCTGCGGATGCCCCTGGAGAGCCTCAACCCTCATTGCCTCTTCTTTCGACTGGTGGGCTTGCGGCGTACTGCAACAGTAGGGTACTATCCTTACAATGTATTCCATATGGAAAAACAAAGTGATTGACGGGTGTCAGAGAATTACATCATTACATCATGGAAAGCGAATGTAGTCTAAAATAATAATAAGAAAAAGATATAATTGATAATTACGCACAACCGAACTACTTGTAAAGTTTACTTTATGAATGGCCAAACACGAAATGAACTCACAACTAGGGATTCCAATTCTAATATTCGATATACGAATATATTCAGCGCTTTTTTAACTATTCGATATTAAAATATTTGGGCAAATGTTAGAATATTATTCTTAATAATTTTTAATGAAATATCTTACAGAATTGATATTACAATTTGTACTGGTGTCAAGACTAATAATTCAAGGCTAATGGTTATGTTTGCCTTCATCCAACTCGGGCGCTTTCATTATCTTACCATAGTACTAGAGTTTGACAAATGACTCGGGGGAAAAAAACCAAATTAAACATGCCGTAATTTCAGTAATTGAAGAAATACTGTTGTATTAATCCAACACAGCTGCAATTTTTTAATATTGTAATACAAAGAAGCGATATTTGAATGTGTATTTATACAATATTATGTTATTAATTATTAAGATCGAATTTTTAATCGTATTTTCATACTTGAGAAACTAATCGATTATCCAAATATATTCGAATAGTTTCAGTTTTACTATTCGATATTCGAATGGTTGGAATCCGTATCCACAACCCATGATATCCACATTCTATTTTCAGCAAATTTTGGTAATACTAACGTGGATACTTTACAACATAAGCTTACCATATGAAAAACACTGACTATCATAATAACAACAAGTATACATTTAGAGGAAGGCCCGATGCATGAAGCGGTCAAGCCAGGTTGTATCGATCAATAGGGTGACATCCCCAACAAGAGGGAGACTTACATTGTATGGGGTGAGTTTTCTAATTAAATACCTTGTTATTATTATAGTCAAAGTGACAAGGGAGGGCGCATGCGATCGTATGACGCTTTGTAGACGATATGTGAGTTCACTGTCAAATATTTTGTTCATTTTTTTTGGTAATTATATTTGAACAAAAAATAATCTAGGAAGAGTAATCTATATATATATTAATGAATATTTGTTTTTTGGTTTGTCCCTTATGCGTTCCTATACCATTCATCTATTTTCGATGAAACTTTGGTAAGTTGTTGTGTTAACACAAAAAATCTATAAAGAATCAAATAGTATAAACAGGGAAAAACCTTTTGATTTATTCGTGTTCGCACCAGACGAAAAATTAAAAAAATCTAAAATACACTGGTTTTTACTCGGCCCTGAACGGGTAAAGACAAATCAGATTCAGGCTCGGACCGGCCCGGGTAAGGAATTCAATTTAATTTGCGCCCATTCCTTTAAATAGATCACTCTTAAATTAGTAGATCAGGAGGTTATTCTGTATAAAACTAAATAATCATGTTAATATAATAATGCAAAAAACACAATTCGTGTAATATCACATATTATGGATCTTGCGATTAAGTTTTCGAAACTAGGTAAACCGATTTATGACCTAATTCGGGTTTTATAAATCAGTGCTTCCCGGGGGGCCGCAAATTGTTCCAGAAGAACTACTAGCTACAAGTATTTAATTATGTATATTTTTCCTTTTACATAATTATGTATATCTTTGTTGTTCTGGAAGAAGACACTAACTGAAAAATACCGGTTTTGAGTAATTGGACTTTGAAAATTTAATTTTTTTTAAGTGCTACCTTTTGCACTTAAAAAGTTTGCTTGTACAAAACTGTTTTTAAGAAAAATAAATTGTCTTGGAAAAAAGTGTACCTTCCATACGATAGTGTTCGAAATATGGAGCATTCCTGTATAGCTAATTTCGATTTATTGTTGTCTTCCAGAACAGCGACAATATATTCTGTATATATGAGCACATTATTTTGTGATTTTATTTAAAAAAAATTCTTGGAAGCTATTAATGGATGCAGATATATGTATAAATATATTGTATATAACGTCAAAATAAGCTTTTGATAATTAGTTTAATTTAATTTTGGGTCAGGGGGTTTTGGAATTAAAAAGTTTGGGAAGCACTGGTTTAAATAACAAATATGGAAAAAAACTTACTATTTATCTTTGTTGGGATGAATAAAATTTATTTAGTACAATGAAAATACATAAGCTAGTAAGCACGGACCCTCTACCTTGGGTTCCCACTGATCCGATTTTACAACTAGCCCAGCCCTATCATTCTTTATTTATTCTACGAAAATTAATTTTTCCAATTTAAATTTTGAGAGTTGATTCCTTAAAAGTGACTTAAAATTTCAAAACTATTTACTGAATCGCTTCGCATCTGAGGTACTTGTTTGTCAAACAGTCGTAATTTCGATTGATATTGGTGGACATTTAAAAATAATTAACACTAGCGAATATCAAAGTATTGTTCTGTCTACACCAATTCATTTCAAACTTTAAATACCTAAATTCGTTACTTACCCCATTTACGTTTAGGACGGCGGTAGAGATAATAACAGTTAGTTGTGTAGCGTGATCAATTATGTAGTGTCATGCAAATATTGTGTTTTATCAGCCCGGCAACAAACGAGGCAGTTCATTTTCATATTGTACTTAACAAAACAAACAATCTAGTTAAAAGCTATGAATAAAATTAACATTTGTGAATTGCGTGCACACCATTGATTATTTATAAACCGACTGACCTATATGAAATGAAACTTATAATAAATCTGCCATCGGAATACGAATTGATTATGACTATTTGAAAATTAGAATATTACTTAAATAGTGGGCGAGTCGAGCTTTCTCATTGGCTGTTGAGGTTTTGGTCCGTTGTTATGAATTTTTTCTTCTTTCATAGATATATAGTAAATTTTTATTTTGTAATAATCTACGTATATTTACTACACCAATAAATTTATCTTGAAAGAATTGATTCTGATCTCTTAAAATCAGTTTTTCAGATATCTATTGCATGCTCCTGACCAATCTTCATTCCCATTTATCATGTTCTGTTTAGTGTTAATGTAAATTATTACATATTTAATATTTCATTGCGTTTAAATTATTCACTAATTTCTTTTCAAATTTCCCAAACTGCTATTTCGGCTAGTAAATATTTAGAAAATTATTTAAAACTCATGATATTTTTCTCAGATAATTGATTTTTAGTGTGATTTAATTGAAGACTATTTAATTTCGTTTATATATAATTTGTTTGATTACTTGTCAATTTTTGGTCAAATGGCATTATATTTTAAAAATAAAACAAAATTTATATTGTACTACTTCCAAAATTTGTAAAAAAAATGTGGAAGTAGTACAAAATAAGTTGTGTTTTATTTTTGTTAACATATTTGTTTCAAATTTTAAACATCTTCACACGTTTAGTCACTAACGACCCAGGTTTTGACCTACCAGCATCTTCAGGCGTTTGAGTACATGGATGAACTTGAACTGTCAGCGAAATGTACAAAATTTAGTCGATTCAAGCGTGTTTATTTATATTTTCTAAGTGCTAAATATTATTTAAATTGAATGAAATTCAGCATCTCTATAAATACGTTGCCTATAAGATATTTGATTATTGAAGTGATAAACAGATATTTTAAGAAATTGTTACTTTGATTTTGTTAATACGTGATTTGAAAGCCTCAAATTGTGACAGGGATATTCATTTCAGTTTTGATCAACATTGCCTTGACTCGAATTAGCATCAGACGATTGACATTCTGGGAAGAAATTAAAATTCAGAGTACACAAATTCAGGCTGTTATCATGAAGTACTTAATATTCATAGATATTTCAAAACAGACCCCGTCAAATCCGTCCAGGGTGTTTGCACTGACGCCCCGAAAATCTTCGCCCTGATCCGACGACTGCCCGGAATTACGTCGCCCAATCAAAGCGGGGTGTCTCAACTCCCCTTCCGAGGCATTAGTTATTCACCCACGAGAAATGTCGCAAAATGATTGCCATAAAAACTGCGCACATCAGGAGAGAAATAACATCTTTATGGGACAGATTCCGTGGTGTTTGTGTGAGTATATTAATACGCACTGGTTTATAGTAAGGTCGACAAGACATGAGCTGTTATAATTTAAAATTATATTTAAATAAATGAGACTCAAGCTTTCAATAACACATTCTAAAAACAGATGAATCCAAATTTCCAAGAACAATGTTGCGGTGAGATACTATAAGAGTAGATTAAATACCTAACCTAACCTAACAAGTTAAAATCTATACCAAACAGACTCAGCTATTTTATGGCAAGCGGGAGACCCATATTCTCGCGATATTTCAAGAAGATATTCAAGGAATCATACTATAAAAAAGTATAAACATGTTATATTTTCGATGGATTCCGAGGTAATTTTCTTGAAATTGAAATTCAAGTCCATAATGTTTTTATTCCTTTGGCTGTGTTACGCAATGTGACACATGATTTGTTTCTTTAAGCAGCATCTTCAGACTAACTATGTCGTAAGGCTATTTTATATTTAACGTAAACAATGATTCTAATTCTCAACATAAAAATGAAGGGTAGGGTGGGATTATTCTCTTCTACTGGACGTGGGTAGAGTGTAGGACACAAACGATAATAGTACTTATTACAATAACAATAATATATGAAAGGTATGTATATTATATGCCTATAAGTATATTCCCGTCAGCTCCGTGGCGCAGTTGGTAACGTCGTTGACTACGGTTACGGATGTCTCGGGTTCAAGTACCGGTGCGGACAGTTTCATAAATTGATCTTTCAATCGATTTATGGATTTCTGTTCTTAGGCATCAACATTTTTGATGGCTAAAACTCTCTCTGACCCATCGTAACGGAACGTAGCTAGAGCGATTTGCTAACCACTAGTCCTGTCATCAACTTATCCTTCTATCCCTACTCCCTACGAAAAAGGAGAGGTTGAGCAACTGAGTAATAAGCAATTCTCATAGAAACAACTTCCGTTGATATACCTTCATTAGGAGGTCATATGTTCCACGTTGGGAGCGGACATGGTAAAATAAAATATATGTATGTATAAGTATTCCTTTCCATCAAGAATTGACAGTTAGAATCTTGAAAAACTAATAATTACTAGCGTTTGGAAGTGAAAATCTTACGGAAAAACAATTTAATACTGTTGAGCCACCTGTCCGATTTAAATGTTATCCACAAATAATCGATTGCTATTGATGTTTTATTAATTTCTAATAATTTAATTTAATTTTATGTTAAGTATAAACATAGCTCACTAGCTATGATTCACACTAGAAAAATTTTCATACAGTAGAATAATGTACCGGATATAGTTTACTTGCTTTCAGGAAACCATGTATACCATATCGTAAAAGACTATTTGACAATACTAGTAACATTAAATTGTGTACCTACAGTCGTATAAACTAGGTGAAATATTCTCAGATTTTCACTAAAATAGTAATTTATTCTTTTTCGATCCGTAATAAATAAGATATTATTTCCGAGTGATGGCATCATTAAATTTTTTTTTGTAATATCCTTGGGCGTGTCTTTGCGGAGCATATGTGGAGTACAACGATTCTACAGTATTTACTATCACGCAAACATATTACTGTTCTTATCTACGCCTCACTGGATTGACGAAATATGACAGTCCGAGGCAACGTAAGGTACAGGACCTAAGAAATCAAAAAGAGTCTGAAGAGGTCTTTTAAAATATTCGTATTTCATATTTTGGACTCACGACTGTCACACTCGTGTAATTTTCTAAATGAATTAAGTTTTGTAGATTCTTCGATATTATTATATGCGGTATGTTGTTTCTCTACTGTACGATTAACAACTCTTGTTTTTATTTTTGCAATTTTTCACATTCAGTCATTTTTTTAACGGAAAATATTTGTAACTACGAATAGTTGCCAATGTGTTAAATTTTTTTTTAATGAATTTGAGTAAGTTTGCCTATCGGTCTAAGATTGGCCCACTACATGGAAAAAGGTCCTGTTATAATACTATGATAACACATATTTTTTAAATTTGGATTATTGAGATTTTGTACACTTCCATGTATTTTGTCACTAACGACCCGGGTTTCGCCTTTCGGCATCTTCAGGCATTCGAGCACACGAATGGACTCAGTTCGAGTCCATTCGTGTGCTCGAATGCCTGAAGATGCCGAAAGGCGAAACCCGGGTCGTTAGTGACAAAATACATGGAAGTGTACAAAATCTCAATAATCCAAATTTAATATTGAAATTCCATCAAGCACCCTCAGTCGATGTCTTAAATTACATATTTTTTAGTTAAGCAAAGGTATTGAGTAGCCCTTAGTGGTAAAAATATGAATGAATGTGCAACATATTTTGTTTTATTGTTGAATTTGAAAGCTGTCAGCTTGGAATGATAAAACACAATTTTAAATCATTTCTTTAAATGAATTGAACTAACCATTTTTTCAATTTGTATTACTTATCTATAAACTAAATTCTGTGTATTTTTTCTCATCTCAATTAT
The DNA here is from genome assembly GCA_022494535.1 of Himalopsyche phryganea. Lineage (NCBI taxonomy): Eukaryota > Metazoa > Arthropoda > Insecta > Trichoptera > Rhyacophilidae > Himalopsyche > Himalopsyche phryganea. Next base: position 908,290 of record JAGVSL010000071.1, read on the forward strand.
GTACAGAATATATGAAAGTATAAAGAAAAGTGGCCATGACTTTAAAATCACTGGATTTATAGTAGTTACAGTAATTATTTTTATTGTGGGCTAAAGTTACTCGAATTCGGTGAAAATTTTGCCCACTTTGTGTTATCTATATTTATATATCAATTACAACAATAAATCTATTTATGTTAATTAAATATCATTTAAAGATTAGTTCATTTCTATGTAGAACGATACCACACATAAACGCAATGGCGAACCATAAGAATACAAAAACCCTCAGAACTGAGCCAAAGTTACCCAGATACGCGATAATTTGCCATGTAATATTTACAATCGAGTCAACAAAGAAAGCTTTGCATTTATTTTATTTTTGTGACGCGATAAAGTTAATTGTAAAATATATTTTCTTTTCACTTTATATAAATCAAGTGTGATTTTTAACGGCCACGAGATCAACTCGAGTAAAACAGACAACAAAAACACCCACACTGTAGATATTATTTTTTTCAACCAAAAAATAAGATTCGATACTGACGTTTACAAGACTAGAATCTTGTGTTCACTAAGCCGTTCCGAGCTATTAAATATTGGCTACAAAAGCTGACAGTGTTAAACTGTATCAATATATAATTGTATAATCATGTCTTTTTCCAATGTAGAGCATTTGGACTAATAATGTAGATTATCTCAACAGAAGTTATCCTACGATAGCTGCTTATTACTAAGACTCTCAATCACCCCTTTTCGGAAAGAGACAGGGACTCCTGTGGGAGTGGGAAGGAATTGAAATTTGAATACAATTTGTAAGTTTACTGAAAAATCAATTTATGAAACTGTCTAGGCATTGTATCTAAATATATTATTTCAATAAAATTCCATTAATTCACTGGATGACAACATGTCAATCGATTATATGTGACAGCTGGTGGTGGTATGCCTTACACATTTAATATCAAACAATCCTACAAAACGTAAACGATGTCATATTTAATAATACAACAAAAGTTCCTTATTATATTTTTTAACCCAAACATTATTAAAATAATAATAACGCTAGTTAATTATAAAGTGAGGCTACAAAGCCCTGTCTCCCTTTATGTGGAGGCTTGTAGCATTTTCTTTCCCTTTGGTCCGCTTATCAACCCCTCCCTTCAAAACCCAAAACTAGCTTTCAGCCCCCGAGGTAAAAAGAGGGCAGGATGTGTTATTCTAATTGTATTTTGTAACCACGCTGAAATATTTATTTATTGATTTTTATATACTATTCATCTTACTCCTTTTTTCGTAACTACGATTTCATTTTTTTCAGAAATTATATTTGAAAGTAACCAAGTGGTAATTAGAAATTCCAACTGTTGGTCGTTCTCAACTATTCGAATGTTTGATTAATTTCTGAAGTATGAATATACTATTAAAATTTCGATTTGAATAAATGATAACATAACATTTTATAAATACACATTCTAATACCGTTCCATTGTATTACAATATTTAAAATTTGCATCCGCGTCGGATTAATCCAACCAAATTTCTTGAATTACTGCAATTACGGCATGCTCAACGGATTTTTAGCTCCAAGTCATTCGTCAAACTCAAGTATTATGATAAGATATTGAAAGCGCCCGAGTTGGGTGAAGGCAAAAATAACCGCTACACGGGGTATTCGTTATTGTTTTTGAAATTTTGATTGTTATGGAGAAATTGTGATGTAATCTTTCGTCGATTTTTTAAATATTTTCTTAAAAATGATCACGAATACTATTTGAATAGTTGTCAAAATATTCGAATAGTTAAAAAAAGCCGAATATTTTCGAATATTGGTAACTCTTTAAAGATTCAGTCTACTCAGTTACGTGGTCAAATGTTTGTTTAATCAAATGGCTACTTAAGTTGGTTGATTATCTAATAGACATTTTGATTTATGTACAAGGATATAGAAATCTGTGGTATTTTCATTACGTTTCAATCATTGTATTAATCATATCTGAAAGGATAGGCATGACTTAAAACCAACACTCGTTAGAGGCTATATTTATTGACACTCCCTACGTATAATCACGTAACTGCAAAATATGTGATTATATGTCTTTTGCGCGTAGACAACGAAAAATCGTCGCCTACGCGCCCAGTTCTATAGGTAGGCATCAAACAACAGTGAAAATTAAATTAAAAATAGTAGCACTGTCCCAATTTTGAAGTAGATACATTTTACATGTAGTCGTTACTTTACAATAGCGTCATGAATCTTTGAAATGCTGTCCTGCAAAATCTCATGTTTGCATCTCCGGGACTATCCGTAGGAACTGTCGATATGCTCTGGAAGTGAAACGGAGACAGTTACAAAATGGTATTGTTAGAGTCTGAATTATCGACATGGGGTCATAATGGGTACAACTTCTAATTGCCGTAATTATACTACTTTCTCAGACCTTTTCACACACTCAAGACACCACACGACACACGACTGATTACATATCATGTTCAGAATTCTTCTGGCTTACTATTTGCGGAAGTTTATTTTATAGAAATAAGAGAAGTTATCATAGCTCAAGGAATGAATATTGTACAGGGTGTAAATGACTTACAAACAGTCAATAAAAAAGCTTTGCGCGTAAAGTAAATTATTCACTTATTAAGATTTTCCCTTCAATTTATTAATAAAAAAAATGAACGCATCCCTGCTATATTACAAGCCCACGCTTCCAACCCTCTGGATTAAGGGAGGATTTCATTAAAGAACAGAGTATCCTTATGAACGTACAAAGTACTAAATTATTCCGCGTTTTTTGTCGACTTTCTTCGGCCCAAATGAATCACTTACTTATCCTAGAGATTATTTTATATATGTACTTGTGTAATATTTCATAATACATTTACATGAAACAAAAAGTGTCATGAAAAAGCGTTAAGGTAAGTTACCTATGTATTTACCATCAGATATTGTTGGGCAATAGTTTTTTGATAAACTTTATCATGGCAATTAATTATTTGGTCAGTAAATAATTCCATTAATGTTCAGTAATTAATTACCAAAAGGTCACGTTAAATTTGGTTTAATTTAAGAACTGACCGTTTTATATAAACTTAATTTTATTGAATGATAAATGAATACTGACCATTTATAATAATGCTTGACCATTTTGATCAATTACTGACCATTTATTTAATTTAATGATCAAAAATTGAAATAGTTACTAGCCCAATTAATGCAAACCTTTAAATATGTATATGCATTCGGAATATTCGAAATTCTCTCGAAATTGGTTGTGTATTTATCATATAACATGACAGTTTTGTTGAATATATCAATATATTTACGATACGTAAATTATTATCTACCTTTATCACATAAGAATTATTCATTTTTATGAATTGTATATCTTCTTTGATACTGCAAAAGATCGTATGTCATGAAACCCAAAGTGTTCAGGAAGCGAGTAAAACGTGGCCAATTATTTACTTTTAACACACATTATTGAGATTGCGAATGATCTTTTGCTGTGTTTACACCACTTGCTGACTTGTAATTCTTTGATATGTATTCTGAGTACGTTTGTTCTACCATGCCCGCTTCCAATATGGACTCCTACTGGCGGTATCTCAATATAAGTTTTCTGAGAAAACTACTTGATACTCAGTTGCTAAACCTCTCATTTTGTAAGAGAGTAGCGATCGAAGCACAGGGCTAGGACATGACTAGTGGTTAGCTTATCTGTAGTAGGAAATTTCAGGCATCAAAAACATTCATGCATATGAACAGAAATACATAAATCAATTTATGAAACTGTCCGTATCGAGATTTGAACCAGAGGCACACGCAACCGAAGCCAACGACGTTGACTGTTGCACCACGGTCTCATCTTGACTACTATTACGCTATAACATAATTTTGAATTATTTTTGACATACATATTGCATACTGCAGTATCAACAGATAAATTAAAAAATACAACAGTTTACCATGACATATGAAAATTTTCTGCATAGTCGAACAAGAGCTATTTAAAATATTTATCGATTGAAATTTCGGATTCACGCTTCAGTAATTAATATTTATATTATTGTTGATCAAATGTGGTTAAAAGTATTATTGATTATGCATAAAATCTTTCGTTTAACCAGGTTGTTTGAAACATATCGAATATTTATGATCATCGGATTTTGTCAATACAGCGTAAGAATAGGCATATCTAGTCTCTTTCGGTCATTTTGGGGCATTTTTTGCCGTCAATGTCTTTACTTAACAAGTTTCCTGCTTATTGATATCGGAATACATTGAACTTTTACTATGAATAGTTGTGCTGAGGACATGGTGTTCGAAGTATTACACATTACAACATGTGCTGAGGGCTAAAGGACACGTAGACAGATGTTTAGCTGTTCTGCGAAGCAGTAATTTCAATAGGCAAAACAGTTGGGTTAAGTGAGCATTCATTAAATGCAATTGAGGAGGTAACTAGACAAGGACCTGTAAGCCGAAAGTATTTTTGAGATACAAGGGCTTAAAGTTTTTAATTATACGGCAATGTGACATTGACATATCAACAAAAAAATGTTCTACCAATGTAACGAATCAAAATATCGCAATGAAAATTTGCTCGACCACAGACAAGACTGTGAAGAATTTTCACACAAAAGGTCTATTGTACTATGGATCTTTTTTCGAGTTACCTCCTCAATTTCGTTCTAGACAATAGTTACTAGGAAGGCTTTTTGACTTTTAATTATTATAATTTTAGGATTAAAGTTAGTCGAGAATAAAATGTATTGCACCCAGCCTAATATAATTTGATATTTAATTAATTACATTAAAATCCCATTCAATGTGAGGGAGGCTCAATAAGTTCGTGGGCACATTTCCTAAAAGTCTGCTGCGTGCCTCAAAGTCTTCCAATCGCATATTAAAACTTTCTAAATTGTTAACTTTGACTATTTAACTGTATTATCAGTCGATTTAATGAAACGAATGTTAAAGTCTTAGTTAAAATGCAAATGAAGGATTTGTCCCCAGCAAGGCACAATACAGTGGCTGTCAACATTTTTAAATGAGTGCTTCAAAACAGGCATGTACCTTTTTTATGTAATGTATGTACATTTTTCTCTAGATTTAAGTTTCATATTATGTTATACAAAGTGATTGCCATTATGCTAGTTGCATTACAAGGATTTTAAATACATAATATAAGGGTGTGTTATCACAATGATTTGTATCATTTTTTTTTAAATTTGTATAATTATGCTGTTTTATGAATTTCGATATTTTTTCTCTTTCTTCGTCTGCCATTTGGTCAATAAAAGATACAGATACATTTAAACTTGATTCTCTCGAGGGACTTAATCAAGACTTATATTTCTCAACCATGTCTGCTCCAAATTGATCGTATGGACCCCTAGATTCCGAAAGATAGGAACATCTTAACAAAAGTTGTTTTACGAGGATGCTCGATCGGTCTATATGTAGAAGGAGGGACAAGACTGGAAGGTTTGTCCTATGAAAAGACCAGAAGTTAGCTAATCATTTATGATAAAGTCTATTCAGAATCAATATGTTGCACTACTTATCATAACATATTCATTTTTTGTCAGGAACTTAATAAAAAAATATTGCATTCAGTATTATTAGATCTAGTTCAAAAATAGAATAAAAAAATATAGTTAAAAAAGTGTGGGAAGGGTCTCTTTCTACTACAACATTTATTTATGAGAGGTTTGTTTTTGTTGACGGTTTTATATGTTGTGGATAATGTTGTTATGAAATTAAAACGAAAACAGTTTTCAACGTATTTTAAAGGTTGAATATCGCCGACAGTTACAGAACTCTTTAAAGTAGTAGTCCTTTTTGAATTTAATTACAATCCAAATCTGCTTTATTGAATTTTTCCACGCTCGATTTGGGAATCGTTATTATTTAGTTACAATTACAGATATTTTATGATATACTTATAAATCAGGGTTGCAAAGTCTACCTATCAACTCCTATTTTAACTTACACTTTTGACTCCAACTCTGCAGCAATACTAAAAAATATTTTTGTCGTTTGATTAAAAGAAAAAGATTTCGTCATGTGATGCACGTTTGAATGTGATGCAACCTCTGGCGAGTCAAGTCTTATAAAATGACAAAAATTAAATCGCATGCTTTTGCAAAAAATGCATATATTTAATAATAACTGTTACGTAATTACATGCTGTCCGGTAGCCGAACGGTCACCACTCGTTAGTGCGTTTGTCCACGGATTTCAATCGCTGTACGGACAATTTCATAGATTGATGATTCAATCGATTTATGTATTTGTATAATTTAAGACATCGACTGAGGGTGCTTGATGGAATTTCAATATCAAATTTGGATTATTGAGATGTTGTACACTTCCATGTATTTTCCACGTATGTATTGAGATTTTGTACACTTCCATGTATGTCAGTTCGAGTCCATTCGTGTGCTCGAATGCCTGAAGATGCCGAAAGGCGAAACCCGGGTCGTTAGTGACAAAATACATGGAAGTGTACAAAATCTCAATAATCCAAATTTTATGTATTTGTGTTTAGAAGTAAAAGTGTGTTAATATTCTTTTTTACCATTCGGATCCTAATAGCGATAGCGATTGACTAACTTTTATGCTTATTTCTTCAAAAAAAAGACGTTCAGTTAGGATGAAGGATTCCAGCTCAAATGTTCTATATCCGAATATATTCGGCCCCTTTTCAACTATTAGAAGTTCGAATGTTTGGGCGACATTTTTTATGAGATATTTTACAAAATTTACGACGGATCACATCACAATTTCACCAGATTTCAAGAACAATAATAAATACCCCAGTTAGTGGTTTTTTTTGTCTTCACTCAACTCGGGCGCTTTTGAGTATCATGTCATAAATCATGTTACTTGAGATTGACGAATTACTCGAGGCTAAATAAACCTTTAAACATGCCGTAATTTTATTGAAAGAAAATATACCATTGGAGCAATCCGACGCAGCTGCAAATGTTAAATATTTTAATACAATGCAACAGTATTAGAATGTGTATTTATAAAGTCTCTATCTGGGATTTGACAAAAAGGGGAAAGATTTTGTTGTAAATTATTATATAATGTAGATAACTCATGCTTAAGAAAATATTATATTTACGTCAGTGATTTAAAATTTGAATATGCTATATGATTTTTATTATAAATAAGCTCGTTTTGTTATAAATTTAAATATATTATTTTAGTCTAATATATTATGAATTCTGATGGTATGTAATTAATTATTCAAATCGATTTTTTAATATTATTTTCATACTATTCGAAGAGATGATAATGATAAATAGTTGGAATTCCTATTTGGGATGCTACATTAGGAGTCTAAAAATATACTACTCATTGGGATGCGGACATGGATTGTGAATTGACATATTTTTTATTACACTATTAACGATGATAGTCAATTTTATGTTATTTAATTCCAATAATTTATATTAAGGATTATCAATTTCAAAAAGCGTAGTAAATTTACGAAAGTGTTCTAAAACAGTGCCATTACACTGCTTTAATGATTTGTTAAAAGTTTATGACATTTTTTGATGAGAATTTATAATTGTAAATTACATCGGTAGCGAAAGCGTTGGTCTAATTGAAACCCCCTCAAAAGTAATAAAAGTGCTTTATTTTTGTATTAAAAAGTGATTACGAAATTGAGAAAGTTTTTTTATTGTCTTTAATGTTTTCAATTAAATAAAGAGTTACCAAAAGACGTTCATTACCAAAGTTAACTTTGATTTATTGTAATTTAGTAGTTAAATTATAATCACTCAGAATACCGATCACAGCAGTGAATTGGTGATATTGTGAGCACTCCTCTATCTAAGATTCGATTCCCTGTCGTGTAATTGTTAGTTTATTTATTAATACGTTTTTTTTTCAAAAGCGTGTATTAATCCTGTCCTTTATTTCTATAATGTAAATTTGAAGAATAAAAAAGAAGGGCTTTTTTTGTTTCAGTTTTCGTTCCGGTTCAAGAAAAAATAATAAATTTCAGTTCGTTTCTGATTTTCGTTAAAAAAATTACAGTTTTTCTGCTTTTCTACTTTCTGTTCTGTGCTTAATTTTTAAATGTTTACAAATTTATTTCCTACTATAATTTATACCATTCTATAGTACTTGTATGATAACCCGGTGCCATACACCAAAACCAATGGTTACGCCATAAGTTTTTGAAATAATATAGGGTATTATAAATTATGAGAATTATGTCGAGATGCGTCACACGATCGTGAATGTTTTATTTGCGCTTTGAATTCTAACATCATGTTAACGCGCGTGTTTTGTAAATGTTCAGGTTTTCTTTCCGACAAAAATAACAGTTTTTCCGGTTTTCTGTTCAGTTCCGGTTTGAAACCCTGATAAAAACTGACGATGAACGTCAAGAATATTGGGTAAAAATGCAAGTCATTAGTGACAATTTCCCGAATTCGATTTAATTTCAAATACTTATTATTGCAAGACTCCAAGTCTTGCATCACTAGCAAAGAATGGGACAAAGGCCGATTGACAAGAAACTATTATTGCACTTCAAAGCGCCCACGTTCTCTGAACGACAGTTATATTAAATTCTTCAAAACTAATCTTCTTTTAAATACATATTGTCAAATACTTGTCATCCACCATGAAGTGGAGCCGTTCAATAGTATAAAAGTTACCCCACCTTCACTCGTTATGTGTATGCAGCCGCTGTTTCACGGCCGCCTTCCACAACGTAATACCGACCAATAAAAGAAACGAATTTACTCATCATGTGCTTGGTCTGATACAGAGCTGCACTGGACCGATCTTTTAACCAGTGTGATCTTTAATCGTATTCTAGACGCCACATCAAATTGGCTTTCAAATGTTTTTTCTTTATCATACATCTCTATATGAGAGGTTAATAGTCCAATCTTCATTTTATAAACATTACAGGAGGATTAAAAACGTGTTTCTAAAACTGTTTTTATTTTATATCAATTAGTTTGCTCTGTTTTTGTTTTCATTATTTTGTAGTTGATAAATAAGAGGTTTGGAGACTTTCATTTTCAGGTGAAATCACGAGTTTTTTTGGATTCGGTTAACATAGGATTGTTTAGCCCGTTTGCATACAGCGTTGCATAGAACTGATTTTGAATAGGGTTTTTCGGTAACCAGCCCACATACGCCAAAGCTTTATTTACCAATCTATAGATCTTAAAATTACAAATATGTAACATTAATAATTTAATTTTGCTATTTTTAAAAATAGGACTATTACCCTCTGAGGTATAGAAATATAATTTCGAATTTCATGCCGATATTTAAATGTATAAAAAAACAACCAAATAATTACCACCTTAAATAAATTCCTAGAAGATATTTCAATATCAATAATAAATTTGTATTAAGTATCTATATAAAGAAACCCTCTAGAAAGTCTTCATAACCAAAGTTCCACGCATCATTGGTCATAAATTATGAGGAATATTATTTTAATAATTAAATCAAATACAAATGAAACAAATACTTCCCTTAAATGTGGACTCATTAGCGCGATGGATTACCGAGTTCCACTGCATTATTTAACTTGCATCTGTTTCGGCTGCCATATCCTGCAGAGACATTGAGGTTGACATCCTTCTATCCACTCGCAAGTGAGGGAGAGGTCTTCATATATACATCTGGATATTCTACAGGAGGGAGGAACGGGGGCTGTGGTTGAATTCTGGAACAGTACAATGTGCTTTGTATAGAGGACGCCTCGACAAAAGGGCGCAACGTGCATAATTGCTAGTAATACACCTCTGTAGTGCAGTGGGTATGGCGCTTTCGTTTTGCGGTTCGTGCCCAAATACTAAATCGACACTACAATGTATTTTGTCAATAATTCATTCAATATTATTTTTCCGTTAAACAACTTGCTTTCTTACCTATTGCGTGGGATAGTATTTAACATAGATATCTACCTTCATTTATCACTTTTAACCGTCAATTTTTGGTGGAAAGATGCTTGGTGTATCAGTCATATCTATCAGTATATCAGTTGATAATGATGAACGAAACTAGTCCTGATCACTGTAAAAATGTGGAAGTAGTACAAGACAAATTGTGTTTTATTTTTTGAATGTATATTATTTTACCAATTCCGCTCCCAATGTGCAGCATATGGCTTCCTAATGGAGGTATCTCAAAAGACATTCTCTACGAGAACTGCTTGTTGCTCAATTGCTCAACCTCTCTTGTTAGCTAATCGCTCTCTCTGCGCTTTCGCTGTGCTCTGTTATTTAGGATCAGATGGGTGGGAGGGAATTCCAGAAATAAAAAACATCAATGCCTAGGAACAGAAATTCATATATCGATTGAAAAATCAATTTATAAAACTGTCTGTGCCGGGATTTGAACTCGAGACACACGGAACCGAAGCCGACGACGTTGATCACTGCTCCACGGATCTCTATAATCGAAATATATACATACATTCTATCACAAAAATATGCAACTGCAAAACAATACAAAAAATGAGTTAATTTTTTATATCTCATGAAATAATATAAATGCTTAATTTTAAAAACTGATCTCCATTAACTTTTCGCTGAAGATATAAATGAATATTTAAAACAATGCTTATTCATATTTTTATTGTAATTAAATATTATGCCGAACTATATTCCAAATTTAGTTCATTACAACTTTCAACAAATAATATCGAATTATAAATAATGCATTGAACAACAAACTAGTAACATCTTATCCGTCCATCCATCCATCTTATCCGATTTAAGTTGAAATTTTCGCTTATTATAATATAAGTGCTTATTCATAGAATATTTAGACAGGTACCTAATTAGATGGTTTTTTATAATATTTTATCAAGTACCTTACATCCAACAAAATTGCCGGGTCGAAATAAATCCTCATTGCCAAAAAAGTCATTATCCTCCGAACTCTGTCGCTTTTCGCACAATCAACGCTCCGTTCGACCCTGAAAAACAGTGCCTCTAAACATCCCTTCGTAGCTCGTCCTCCCTTAATGCAATAATCGATTCATATAGTTCCCCTCTTCGGCCTCAATCCCTCCCCCGTGCCCTTCACTTTACCTTTTACAAACTGTCAGATAACTGTGCATGCAGCTTTATCCGGAGATGTTGCAATAAAGACGTTATCCATCGATTAATATTTTGGGAATCGCTGGGGGAACTTTTTGAATTACTTTCGATAGTCAACAGCATCGTAGTACGTAGATTAAAGGGATGTCTTTATTGCAAATCAATACTGGGTTCAAATCAAACTTTGAGTATGAATAAAGATATTCACTTTCATCTACGGCATGCGTTTCTGTGATGCGAACTCTGGTTTTCGCAATTATTTTCTTCTATTGCACATGACAAATACAAACCGAGTGCACTGTTTGCAGTCAAATGTTGTTTTCAAATGAGTTCTAATTGCGCACTATACAAACTAATCAGTGTATCACTTTTAGAGGCTAAGTGTCATTTCTTGATGGATAGGCATTATATTTATAATAATAATAAAACACATTATTGGACTTTATTGGATTAACACACTGGACCGATTTCAACCATCACGCGCATTTTCAGTTGATGAATAATAAGGGTTAGCTATATACCACGTATCAAGGATTTATCGAAATGCTCGGGATGAGCCAAAAGGTCCTGATCGTTATAGAAAATGTAGTATCAGTTGACACGGCCCAACTTGTAAGGAGAAGCATAGCCAATAAAAATAAGCACAAAGCCGCCATCGATTATTTTTTGGAAGAAGTAACTTATATGTATCACTGGTCTTTCGCATTGCTGACAGTATTTCTAAGGAAAAAATCGGACTGACCCCGAAAAATCGAGTTTGTCCTGACTAAAAAAGGCAACTCATTATTTAGTCATTAACTAATTCAATAAATTGTTAATAATAATGTTTGGTCAGTAAATAACTGCTCAATAAATAAAGGTTAGGTAATGTTTAATTTACAAACTGACCGTTTTACATAAATATCTGACAGTTTAATTTGATAACTGACCATTAATTAAATTAGTTACTTTTAATTTTGATTTATTGCTGATCATTTATTATTTATTACTGACCAAAAGTTGAAGTAGTTACTGACCCGATAAATGAAGTAGCTCTGTACATTATGATCATTATGGGTATAGTGTAATCATCTCCCCGAATTGTATTTCATCAGACGATAGTGAAAAAATCTTCAAATATTGTATGAAGGGTTGTAAGCGATTTAAATTCTGGCTACAAAATTTCAATTCTATTAGAACACGCTCGCATACGAGTTGAAGCCCTTATCAAACTCTCCATGGGGCGTAAACAGGCTGCTTACATCAATACTTACGCAGAAACCACGTTATGTTTATTTTGTACTCTTATGCAATATACAAAAATTTTGGCGAAACTCGCTTAAAAGATTTGGCAAATCATGTCTGGCATCGCTTCAATAAGCTGATCGATCGATCTGTCATAAACACGGATATAGCTCAACTAAAGATATATGAGCTATATTTTTCATTACCATTATTATCCACGGATGGATATTAAAATCTTAGCCTCTTTCGAAAATCATCCATTCAGCGTTATTTCTGCAATGTGAAACGCATTGAATGTTTTTTTTTCTTAATATAATTTTCAGTTTTTTTATTGCATAAATAATAGCAAAAGGAACTTTGACAGTTTTTAAAAACATCTATTTAATCGGAAAAAGTGCTTAGTTATTTATTATATTATAGAATAATTTTAAGAGTGTCATGCTCTACCGTCGGCGTCCGTGGCGCAGTTGGTAGCGTCGCTGGCTACGTTTACGGATGTCTCGGGTTCAATTCCCTATGCGGACGGTTTTCATAGGTTGACCTTTCGATCGATTTATGGATTTCTGTTCGTAGTCTGAGTCCTCCCTTCCACCCATCCCATCCTCACGGGGAGTAGCGAGAGCGATTAGCTAACCACTAGTCCTGTCCTAGCCCTATCCTTCTATTCTTACTCTCTTCCAAAAAAAAAAGAGAGGTTGAGCAACTGAGTAACAAGCAGTTCTCGTAGAAAAATTCTCTTAAGATACCTTCATTAGGAGACCATATGCTCCACATTGGGAGCGGACATGGAAAAAAAATAATTAAAAAAAAAAAAAAAAAATCTTATTTAATATTCTGGCAAAGTCTATAATGAAATTCGTCATTGAAATCTCATTGACATGTTATATAAAATAATCGTGTATTGCTCCAAATCAATCATAACCAGCTATGTTGTTCCTAGATTAGAGTCTATCTTCAAGATTATGCATTTCTGTTTCTTTGTGGACAAAACTGCCGGTTGGACTGTTTGTTTTACACTATTTAAGAGTCTAATAAGAGTTGTAACATGAAGATCTTAGTATTGAATATTTTATCATAACAAAAATGTGTACTATTAAAAAATTCATGGCAAATAAACCATTATATATAACAAGTAAAAAACAATTGATAGTAATGGTGGGTTCGTGGTGCAGTGGTCAACGACGTTGGCTTCAGTTACATATCTCACGAGTTCGAGTCCCAGTTTGGAGGATCTCATAAATAGTCTTTTCAATCGATTTATTCATTTCGTTTTGAAGGTATGGATGTTTTTGATATCAAAAATCCACTACACCATATGAGGTAACGGAATGTAGTGAGGTAGTAATGTAATGGCGAATGATTTTCTTTCTGCGATGCGGAATTCGAGTCTCAAACTGGAAAATAGTTTTTAATAGATATTTCTATACTAGAGCACGATTGCTCAAGATCCAAGTGATCGAAAACAATGATCTATTTGCTTTTCTCTATACGCTTCATTTTCACTATAAAGAGTTTGAAATGTCAGCCAGTAATTTTCGAATATTTTAATAAATATATGAATTTTCATTCCTCTGTACATATTACTTTATGAATGACTCTTTTTATTCTGTTGATGTATCAGTTGCTGACTAACATTCACTTGCAGTCTATAGATAAATTCTTGAAGTAGTAAATATCTTCGATATTGAGCGCAAAATCGATAAATAAAAAACATATTCATATTTTTTTAACACTTTTAAGGTGTTAACTGTCAATTATTGGTGGAAAGGTATTATATTATAAAAAATAAAACACAATTTGTTTGTACTACTTCCACATGTTTATAATGGTCAGTACCGAGCATTATCAACTGATAATGCTTGTGATGAGCGAAACCGGTCCTGATCATTATACACATGTGGAAGTAGTACAAACAAATTGGGTTTTATTTTTTAAGAATTTTTTAGCAACTAAATATTATTAGTTGAGATATATCACTCAACTTTCGCGAGGCATCCTATGTATTGGGCTAATTTAATAAACTATGGGAATGATGAGTGTATATTGTGCCAAGAATTTGGAAATTCCTCTCAATATTAATTTTATTTACCACTCCTTCCATACATTTACGAATTATTATCGGCTGTTTGCAAACTTCTAAACAAGTTGAGTGTTTCGAGTTAAGTTCTTCTTGCTATGAATAGGAAGTTAATGAATAAATAGTCGAGAATATAAAATAACTGTGAAGTATAGAAATATTTTAACTGTTAAGTACATCGTCGAGCTTATGGAGATCAATTCCTAGTAATACCGAAATCAGTGTTTGCTAACGGGGGCAACATTGAACCCCTAGGGGGTCGATTCGACTTTTTAGGAAGTTTTGAGTAAGACATCCAATCCCGGACCCTTTCTATGTGTGGGACCTCCGATTTGTAGTTCACACAAAATAGGATAGGTAGGTATGCTCCTAAAAACGTATAAAAGAACAAAATACCTAGATATCTATACGATGATTTTTTTATTAACCAGGTATCAGAATATAAATACAAAATCATAATAATCATGAACACGTGCAATCACACAAAAAATGTTTGTAAAATATGTAGGTACCTAGGTATCTTCATAACTATACAAAAAGTATTTGCAAGCAGAATCTTGCGCGTTTATTTTCTTCGAGTTTTTTGTATTTTATTGAAGACATGTTACAGTTAAATGACAAAAAATCTTCCATTGCGCATCTAAAAATAGAATAGTGGTCAACTATTTTTCGTAGATAATGATGCAAAAAAACAATAAATAGTCTGTTCCTGTCCGCTCGCGAAATATGAGTGTGAGAGAGAACTAAATATATATATATATATATATATATATAAGATATTTAAATTACAAAGGGATAATAATTACAATACAAGCTTGGATATATCACAGATTCTCTTGCTTTTTGATATAAATAAATTATAAAGTGAATATTTATTTTGCATTTATTTAGTTGAAGTATTTTAATCCCGTTTTGACGACCACAAACGTAAAGTATTAATTCTCATGTACTCATACGTTAAAATAATATAGCTGATTGCAATGATATATAAAATCTGTTTTCAAGCCACAAAGTCAGATTGATTGATTGGTTTGGTCAATGTTATAAATCGGAGTTATCAATAAAATGTGCTAACAAATTAAGGTTGAAATCATTGTTCAAAACATGCCTTTAACAGTAGGCTGTCGTTTTACATATGTCTGCAGTATTGTGATGTGGATTTCGTGAGTCGCTTAAAATTCAAATGTCGACATTACATGTTTGTTGGCTGTTTTTAATAAAAAATATTCTTCGATATAATATCTCACTATATGAATAATAACTGTAATAATTATTATTAAGTTACATACGAATAAACTGCACTATTAAAGCAATAAGTGTAATAAAATTCAATATATTGTATGTACAGACTAAAATATTTTCGGGGCATATTTATCTACCGACTGTTCAGCAATTGTAATGTAAAAATGTGTAAATAGAATAAACTTTGAGCTAAGCTTTATATCTACTATGTTTCGACTAATTTATGTAACCTTCAAAATTGAAATTGTTCAGGAGAGAGTAAAAACTGTTTTTATCGAAAGTTTATAATTAAGTTGAGTTATGAATCTTTGAAATGCAATCCTGTAAATTCTCATGTTTGCAGATACGGGATTATACGTAGTGAGTATTGATATAATAGAGGCTTACATCAAGTGGCTGGGTCAGAGTTATTAAACCTAAAACCAATGTAAAATGACGTTTCCCTTCCAAAAAGTGGTAAATTTTTTTCTAATTTACATCATTTAGCCGAGATCTGCTCTGTCATTTTTAAAATGAGATCCAATGATTAACTCATTTTCGAGTTTTTGATGGGTTATAACACAGTTGATATGTTAGAAACTCAAGGTGAAAAAAAAAACATAATTTATTTCATCCATCCATTTTGTTCAACCAAAAAGATGTACCTAGTCATGTAAGATGTATGTAAACATTTTTTTTTTAAATAAAAATATCTGGGATTACAGCTGACAGCCAATGCGCCAAACATTTCGGTAAAATCGATAAAACATACTAGGTAAATTTGATGAACATTTTTCTTAGTCACTCGTGTCCCCAAGATCACAAAAAAACTAAATTTGATATTGACCTTACTGGGCTTCATCCGGGACTAAACTAATAGGCAAATCTCTTACCACTAGACCACAGAGACCGACATATTATGAATCATCAGGATGCGGTGAATGCAGCTCTATCTCTATCACAGAACCTCTTTTTCGTAAAAGTAAGTAAGATACAAGAGCATAACGTTATATCTCGCTTTCAACCTTTAATTTACATCCGAATGAGGGAGAAAAAAAATTCTAAAGACTTATGAATATACCAGTCAAATTACAAAATGAATTTTGTCAGTTTAATGGTTTTATGTCAAATCATCATGTAAAGGCATTATATTAAAAAAATGAGTACATTTATTGCATTAATTCCACAATTTTTGTAACAATCAGGACTGTTTCGCTCATTGCGAGTTTTATCAAATAATAGAAAACATGTGGAATACGTACAAAAAATGTGTTTTATTTTCATAAAAAAGAAAAAATAAAAGTAATTTCTATTATTTATGTTTTGGTTTTTTCTTTAAAAATTATTTTCAAAACGATCCTTATTTTATGAAGTTTTTATGTAATAATACGATTGTTAAGGTTTAATACAATATTTTGGTCCCGTATTAGAGTTCCAATATTTGCAGTATTTAGCTAAATATATTACAAAATTTAGGAATTTGAAAATTAAATAGACAATAACTATTATTACATTTTAGTAACCGTGTACCTGGCCAGAAATAATAATTGTTTGAGAACATATTTCCTCCGTCTAATAGTAGCCTCACACGGCAATGTCGGCCCCTAATATCATAATTTTAGTCCGGGGATGAAAATTATATTTATTTTTTCCTTCATTAAGATATTTTCGTGGGCGGTTCATGTCCCGCGATAGTTAAAGTCCAGGGGGAAAGAAGTTCTATAAATACGATCTCGAAATGGGGCTGCTAGAAGATCGTCGATGTAAACATGTGAAACAAATATTTTTATTATTAAAATTATATCCTAACCAATGAAGAACAGGTATATTGGTTTTGTGAATTGAATTTTGGCAACTAATTATTTGGTCAGTAACTTATTCCATAAATGATCTGTAATAAATAATTCATGGTTAGTAAATAATTAAAAATCAAATAAATAAATTTAAGACATCGACTGAGGGTGCTTGATGGAATTTCAATATCAAATTTAAGTTATTGAGATTTTGTACACTTCCATGTATTTTGTCATTAACGACCCGAGTTTCACCTTTCGGCATCTTCAGGCATTCGAGCGCATGAATGAACTTGAACTGACTTTTGTCAGTTCGAGTTGCATCAGAAATGGAAAACAATTCGCTTTTGTACATTTATTTCTGTTCAATATTGAATAAAACTATTTTTTTCTTCTTCTTCAACCATATTCGCTCCCTATGTGGAGCATATGGCCATCACGCGACGCCTCCATGATTCCGTTTCATCCGCCAATCGCTTTAACTCCTCCTATGACAAGCTACAGTCCCTCACCTCCGCCGAGTACATCCTATGGATAGTAACCGATGGTTTCTAGGTCACCGGAATTCCACCGGTCAGGAGAAAAAGCATGCAGGATTGAAACCCTCCGGAGGCATCCGCAGCACGTTTCCCAGCCAGTTCCAATGTCTCTCCATGACCGCTGTCTGGTCCGTTCCAAAATCTTCAAGTTCCTCACGAAATCAAACCACCTCAACCCCAGAATCTGACGCAAGTATCTGTTCCCGAAACTCAGTATACGTAGTCTTTGTTGGGTACCATGATTCGTTACCGCAAAGCAGCACAGGTAGAATGCAAGCGTTGAACAAAAGGGATTTGGTTTTAATCGTGTTCAGATGCGTGTCTCAGACGGTTTGCATTGACTTAAATATGGCTCTTTCTATTACTTAGTGGATAGCGAGCACCTTCTTTGTGTTACCGTCTTTCAGGATGCGTACACCGAGATATCTGAAGCTGTCGACCGTCCCGATGATCTGTCCCGTGCTGGTTAGGGTCCTATCAGAGTCATGACAAGCTTGGTTACACATTGGTCTGAATTGCGTTTATTTTCAGACCAATACGACAAATACGAGTTAATTTTTAATTTTTCAATAGTGTCCTGGATACGCTTAACAGATTAAATTTGCTGAATGTGATGGCATCGTCAGCGTTGGTAAAGTCACACAGCCTCAAGCCGGAAGCGACACATTTATCTTTCACGCTACTTGTACTCTCTGATTGGTTGCAAAGATATGGATAGTATGATATTTCATATAATGTTCGATTTTGTGATTAATAAAACAGGAAAACTATGAAAATATCATGTCGATGTTGAATGAAACGATTTAATATTCACGCTATGCATAGTGTCGGATTTTGGCAATGAATTTGCCTAAATTATATTTACAATGTGGAGAACTTGGAGTGCTTAAAGTATATTAGTTTTACTCAGTAAATTTTACACTTTACCGAACACATTAACACTGTTAATTTGACGTTATGGAGTTATTCACAATTGTAATTTGTCAACAGAGTAGAATTTAAAGAAAAATTAAATTTTTACTAAAAAATTAAATTTTAAAGTTAAAAAATTTTCTTTCTTCAAGAAACACCCTACTTCTCTTTCCATGTTTTTTAGTTATTTGTAGTTAGTATAGCAGGCTCATTTAATTTATTCAACAATCTCGCTTTATCGTCTATGTCAGTTAGACACTAACTGTGGACACGATATTGGAAATTTTATTATTTTTCATAAATATGAAGTTTTATCTTCACTAAGGATCAATTCTAACATATATATTGCCATACATATTGTAGCAACTCTCGGGAGTAAGTATATGTATGCTAAGGAGGTCGCATTTTCGTCGTTCTAACGACCCTACGTAAAAGATAACACTAGGGGATGGTTTTCCTTCATACGCATTTCTTTTGATCTAGCGACGCATATATATACGAATATATCCGTAAGGCTTTTCATTGGCAGAAGTCGAAAACTTTCAGAGTGTATTTTTAGTGAGTATATAATAAATGTTTAAATTGCAAATTATAAAACGAATGCTTACCTAAAACGTAGATTTAAGTAAGTGGAGCCAGCGGCCTTACGTTTTCACTTGGCCATGGACGTCATTAAGTGCGGCCTTTTGAATGATTCTAAATTGCAGAAAATATCATTTCATGTATTTGTATGAATATTTTACACCGTATTTTAAATATCTATGAGTTTATTTTTTAAAATTTTTTGAAGAAGTTGTTAATGATAATTTTAAATAATATTTATTGAATTTTCTTCTATACGGCCAAAATGAAAAGGTTCTCTTATCCACGCTCTAGGATTGATAGCTTTAAAGAGTACTAATCTGTATTAGGATAATAAATAAAAACATCTTGTTTTATTTAACATGATTCTATTATGAATTAATCAGTTATATAAATAACACTTTGATTGAAAATTGAGGTGAGTTTTCTAAAGTGATGAATTTAAGAAAATGTAATAATGTAGAATAAAGGTGACCACACCTTTTTTGAGGAGCGACTAGTTGATAAAATTATTGATGGTGATCGCCTGATATCGTTTATAATAATATCTTGAGAGAACAATAAAAATCTATTTTTTTATAATTCGAGAGCGATCAGCTAACCACTTGTTCTATCCAAACCTTATCCTTCTATCCCTACTCTCTTCAAAAAAAGAGAAGTTGAGCAATTGTGCAACAAACAGTTCTCACAAAAGAAATCTGTTGAAATACATCCATTAGGAGACCATATGCATCACGTTGGGAACGGAAAAGGAAAAAAATGTATTTTGAAAACATGTATTTTATAAATGGGTAAAAAACAAAAAAATCGAATTAACGTTGATAGTATAATTATGTATTTCACGTCTAAAAAGGTATAAAAGTACAAATTAACTGTAATTTTGATATAGTTAGGTACACAATTTGAGATTTATAGTTAGGTACACAACTGTTTTGGTGACATGTGAAGTTTTCATTTATTACTATTACTAGTGGATTTTAAAAGCTACAATTTCGAGTAGTTTTGACTCATATGAAGAGGAAATATTGCAATATATGCCCGTTTCTCGATCAAGAATACGTTCGCCATTGACACCTGGCCAACCCTGAAAACTGCTGAATCTATAAATTATATTTATGTTTCCACTATCATCTTAATTGATGCATTTTCATTATATAAAATTCCAAAAAAGCAGCGCCAAATTAAAATGTACAACATCGTTTGAATTGAGTTAAAAAGCAAATTGTTACTTACGCCTGAAAATTTTCATAGTTCAAATTTTACATACGTAGATATAGGAGGAGTAATGATTTTTCAAAATCAGTATAATTTGATGTTTTTCGCTCCTTTATTTTCCCTTTAAAGAAGAAAAATTGCACTTGCTCCCTTAATGTTTCAAAAAAGCACCTGGGATTCTGCGGAATTGCTTTGATTATGTATATTTTAGAGTACTTTTGCGGAGCTTTTAGTATAAGGATAATGTAACACAAAGAAATGAAAATGTGCAATATACCCACAAAATAATATGCGTTTCAAAGTGCACGATTATGTTCTCATTTTATGTATCGTCTTTTTAAAACATTTGTAAACCATTTCGTTTTTAATAATATAGCCCATTTGCTTATGATTGAATTGGAAATTAATAGGTGTACCTCCATTAATTACTACAGGTGAAAATAACATAATGTTATTATGATATATAATTGGATTTTTCCGATTGATGATGTCCACTCCCAACGTGGAACACATGGTATCCTAATGGAGGTATCTTAACAGCTTTTTTTCTATGTTTACTGTTTGTTACTAAGTTGCTCAACCTCTCTTTATCGAAGAGGGTAGGGATAGAAGGATAGGGTCTTGGACAAGACTAGTGGTTAGCTTATCGCTCTCGCTACGCCCCGTGAGGATCAGGTGGGTGGGTGTGGAGGGAGATATAGACAACACAAACACTCATACTACGAACAGAAATCTATAAATCGATTGGGATATCAATTTATGAAAATTGTCAGCACCAAGGATTGAACCCGAGACATCCGTAGTCATAGCCCACGACGCTACCAACTGCGCCACGGAGATTGATTTAGTTTTCCCACAATGCCATCAGCTCGGATACAGATCGCAGGTTCTCCATGATATATCAAATGAAAGATGGCATTCATTCATTTGATTCATGATTGATATATATTATATTTTAGGTTATTTCAAAACAATCATGCTTTATCACTGTTTCAAGTATTATGTATCAGAACTAAGTAAGTATTTTAAGAGTGAAAACAAATCGTGTGGATGCTATAAATGAAAGTTGAATCACAGGTGATTTATTAATCGAAAATTAATATGCATATTTAATAATCTTAAAATTTTGGATTTTTAAAAGGTCACAGGTTTTATAAGTCACATGTATGTCAATATTTCAGAGAATTTCAATTTTCTTGTCTTTCCTTGAAGGTTTATTACTATCGATATTACGTCTTAACTATCAAACTACGTATCTACATTTCAGAAAAATGTTCACGAGAGTTTTAAAACTCAATGAATTCATTTTTTTTTTTAAATAAAACAATTCGTTTGTACAACTTCCACATATTCAAACATGTGGAAGTTGTACAAACGAATTGTTTTATTTAAAAACTGAAAACTGAATTCATTTATCACTTTTAAGGTGTTAACTGTCAATTCTTGGTGGAAAGACATTATATTTAAAAAAATAAAACACAAAACTCAGTTGATAATGCTCGTGATGAGCGAAACCGGTCCTGATCATTATAAATATGTGGAAGTAGTACAAATGAATTGTGTTTTATTTTTTAAAATACAAGTTATTTTTAACGATAAAAAACTATTTTCAATTTTTTTTCTTGAAAAAGCAAATTACATCAAATATGTTAGATACCTAATGTACATGAAATAGTGAATATCAATATGGCTTCTTTAACGAAAAAGAAAATCAATAATGCATCTTACGATAATATGATACATATCGAAATAGCTATCAATAATATTTGATAATTCTTGAAGAACAGCTAAATATAGTGAATTACTGCCACGTACATAATATATAATTGAGCCCATATATAGAAAAACAGCGTTAGTCTTTATTTGGTTTTGTATTTATCCAGTAAAAGATTTTTTGATCAATAAACCGTGTTCTCAATAAAATAACTCAAACCATCTACATTCATCAAAGATAAATATTATCGATAAAGGTTATCTCCACAACAACCAACCGCCATTATCTCTGATCAATGTTTTAGGACAACGCTATTTTTCGGCACATGGGCTTAATTACTGCGCATCCGATTTTGAATAATCGAGATTGTGGCGATGAAGTGAATTCAAAATATCTCTCACTTATTAAAACTTCTATATTCTCATATAATATGTACAAGCTGATATGTTAGTTTTACCTTAGCTTACATAAGAAGAAATATGAACCTTGGTAAGTTATCAAAAATTCAAGTTAAATGAATAATACACTTATTTAAAAGATTTTCTTCATGGATAATGACGAGCATACAGAACTTTGTCACCACCTGCTGACTAATATTTTATTGTGAGAATAAACCCAATATGATAAAAGCGGACATAGATCAACCTGTGCCATAATGGCACAGATGTGTAAGCCAGTATAACAGTATTACCGATTGTTAATTTCGACATGTGATAGAATCAAATTAAAACAAAAACCTCCATTCACTGCCGTACAAACAATAAACATCCCTCATAAATTTCACGATATTACAAAAGTGCGAGACGCGCGGCGGGAGCAGCTGCCCTTATTTTGATAAAAAAAAATGAAAAAAAGAAGAAAAAAAAAACTAGGCAGTCGCTTCAGTGGAAATGCCTCGTGTTATCTTTTCGCCCGTACGTCGGGTTAATGAAAACCGCGCGGGGGGCGGGGGCGCATGATAGGTACTCAGGGGTCGCAGGGAAACCACGATCTGTTTTAATAAAAACATCTGATATTGTGGACATAGCCTTTACAACACTACGGCTTAAATGACAGTTTTGATTATAGGGTTTGTTTAAATAAATCCCGGTTGTAATATTTTAATATAACAGAGACAATCATTTAAGTAGCCAACATTACACAGGGAATATTTGACAGCTTTAAAGGAGTTTTATATATATTACCGGGACTTTAGTCCAGTGGTCAACGTCGTTGGCTTCGATTACGGTGCTCACGGGCTCGAATTACAGTATGCGCAGTTGGAGTATAAGCCGTATTACTTTGCACTTTTTACTACACTGATAAGCTTTCTTATACTACACAGAACGTGTCAGTGTATTAGTATGTATGCATCTCATGTATGTATCAGTATGGATCTCGTGATATTTTAATACATGATTTTGACATTTAATATGACGGATGTATTCTGAATTAAATACTTATTATTGTGTTACTTAATTCTTAACATCTTCAGACTGACGTTTTAGATTTTGAGTGTTAGAATAGAAGGATGAGATTATAAAAATACAACGCTGGCTATTCGCTCTCTCTGCAACGGCTTATTTTAAGGATCAGAGATGGCTGTAAGCATGAATTTAAAAATCAGAAACATCCTTGGGTACGACGAAAGTCCACTCGGCTACAGTGAAAGAATGTATTGAGTAACAAATAAATATTCACAAGTCAAATAATAGTTTTAATTTGTTCATTATTAAGATTGATTTTTTTAACCACACTCATTGATAAAGGAAATATTCCGTAATTACCTTATAACTAACTTGAAAAGATACTTAACTTACCTACTAGATCCTATTTTGATTAAATCAATCCAAAGATGCATTTCAAATGAAAGCAAATGAAATATTGCATCTATATTACGTAAAATAAGTTGTAGGAACTTTTTTGGTGTTAACTGTCATTATCGGTGGAAAGGCATTATATTGAAAAAAATTAAACACAATTTGTATTGCACTGATTCTACATTTTGTATAGTTAAAGGTTTCTTATAATAAATGTGAAAGTAGTATGTACAAACCAAATTTTGTTTTATTCAAAATTTTTTAGTATTTTTAATAGATATTTATTTAATTGATATTTACTTATTTATTTTACAAGATGACATAATACCGAAATATCTATTTACTGTTTTCCACAATTCTTTTTGAACTTGATACTTTGCTATTTTTTACATTAGTCTAAGATATAATTATTTACTAAATGATAGATAAAAATGGGCTTTTGCGTCAGCAGATATTTAAGCCATTTTTGTTTGCCAGAGCTTTCCTTATGGATTATTTTTTTAGTAATTATATTACCGAATCAAGCGAAAATTTTATGAGAATAAATAAAAAAAAATACTGGTGAAACTCGCCGTAGATAAGATGAAATATTATTTTTTTCCAAGGCCTGAGAGAAATATAAGAGAAATCCCTACAAAATGCCCAATTTCAACCCTGAAAGATGATATTACATCTCCTACCATTCGCTATGTGAACGATCCAGCACAGAGTCGGCTCAGGACGCGGTGCGGTTATAATGCTATGTGAGTCTTTAACAGAGGTCGCAAATGTTGGCGATTGAGCTAAAAGAAACAATTGCCGTAGTTTTAATAGACTTGTTCTTACATATTTTAAAGAAATACAGCATAACTCTGATATCAGGACCCTGGATTTTTCTTCAGTTTCATTTCATTCCAGCTTTACATTGCGTATTCATGAGACTTTTTTTGTATATTTTTATGAAATACGTTTTTTTTTATTTTATGTTTGATCTGATTTCTGATTTAGTTCTGTCATTCTGCGTTTCGATTCGTATTAGTTTTTACTTAAACATTTATGTAATATAAAGATGTCTATATCGATGTCTAAAATAATTTACCAGTACATATTAGTGGTGCACATCAGACGTAACTTTAAGGTTGGATAATATAAATGAAATTGGGTAACTTAAGAACTGTTTATTCTTGAGTTTCTCAACCTTCTTTTTTTCGGAGAGAGTGGGAATAGAAGGACAAGGCTAGGTCAAGACTCGAGATTTGCTAATCGTTCTCACTACGCTCCGTTATAGGACCTAATGGTTGGAAGGGAATTTTAGACATCACAAACAACCTGAGAGAGTAGGAAAAAACAACGAACGTCTGTCTCGCCGCTCGAGGGAGGAAGGTGGAGAGCGGGGAGAAGCGGGGCGCGGTGAGTCAACAAGCTTCAAGGCCCGCGTCCCGGGACAGGACAAAACAAAGGATGACTCACACTTCCTTCGTCTCCCATTAAAACCCGGTCGTATTCCGTATACTCTTTCTCGTTTATTGCAATTAGTTTCTATAATAAGACAGTTAAACAAACAGATTTACACATTTTTAATTTAAACTCTGTAAATGGGTTTACTAGCAAGCGGTAGACTAAATCGCCGCTTCGTCAGCAGACGACTCTCCCCAGGAAAGGTCGAGAAGCGACCCCTTCTTTTTTTAAGCAGCGCATGCTTTTTGTTCACTTCCAACTGTAAACAAACAGCGGCAACCAAACAAATATGACAAACTCTTAAACGCCTCAGGAGGGGTATTACATTTTAAAATTTGCATTAATAGAAAGAGTCTGCAGACTGGTTTTGAAGACCCTGTCCGCCCCATAAGTACGGGGCGGTGTCAAACCATACCTTTGAACGGAACTCCATAAATCGATTAAAAATCAGTATTTGACATTGTCCGAAATGGCATTCAAACCTGTGACATCCGTCACCGAATAAAACGACGTTGACCACTACACCACGGAAGTACCCAGATTAGTATGACTTGATATAAAATTGATTAATTTGTTATTCCACTGGTTGTGTTAAGAGGCTAAACACGTGTCAGATTTAGTGACACAGTCAGTGGAATAACGAAGTTATACCAATTTTAATTTTACATGAAACTAAACTGAACATAGCTGTTGTATTAAAAATATACGTAGCAAAATTTTAATATTTCTAAATTGAATTTCCTGTTGATCTATTTTTTAAAAAGAATATATTCCATATAATTCTACTTTAAATATCAGTCAGAAAAAGTACGAGAAAACAAACTTGTTGGTACATTTCAAAAAATTTTATAGAATCGTCATATTCAATAAATTGCAAATTCCGTCCACATCACTTTCTTAAAAATACTTTCTTATACGAATTTTTCTCAAACATCAAAACTCCATAACCTAAAATAAGCCCTAATCTAGTCTCGGCGTAAAGCAAATAAAAGCATTTCTGAAAAACAGGTGTCAACTCTTTGCAATACAGGCTTAAAAATTTTACTACTTTTTTCTATTTACTATTTTCATTTAAATAAAAATGCAGTAGTGTAAACAAATACTTTGAGAGTGCAATTATTAAAAGAAAACGAACATATTTCGACGTTTCATATTTTTTAGGCGACGGAAAACGATTAACGATTTTCGCGAAATGATAAAAACCTACTTAATCGCCTTAAGACAAAAAGAAATGATGAAGATGTAGATAAAAATTAAATGTTTTGTGTTGGTTGTCAACCTCTGTTTTATCCAACTCCAGCGAAATTTTCACAGCGGAGGAGGAGGGATCCAAGGGTAGGTGTTTATTAAAACAGAATCCCACGTAACGCCACTGTGAATCAAAAACTACGAGGTCTTTCATCAAACACTAAATTATTGTACCCACCACTGGAATTACGATTCAGGAATCTCTGGAAGTAAACTCACGCCAAAATTTTGGAGGACAGGCATGAATGGTTATAGTATTTTAAATTGTATGGAGAATGATAATTTATTTTATTTTATTCATTCTTATAATAAACCTGTGAGTACCCGGCATGCGTTGCAATGCCACTCAAAGAAAGATAGTGTTTTAATTCTGTTTATTGAAGTGCTTTTGGATATACAATATTTTTTGTTCCATCTGGTGCGTACACGAATAAATCAGAAGTTTTTCCGAGATGTCACTGTTTATACGTATTTGATTTCTTTTTTTTCAGATTTTTTTCTCCTCGGAATCTTTCACAAGTTTGCGCACAGCAACTCACCAAAGTTTCATCTAAATCGAATGAATAGTATAGGAATGCATAAAAGTTAAACAAACAAACATTCATTTTTATATACACAAATAGTTACTATCAATGTCTTGCGTGAATTACATGTTTGCTGATTTAAAAAAAAACGATTTTTCAAATATTGTTAAGTACTATACTAATTGAGTTGGCATTTACTTAAGTATCAGTTAATCTGATAAAATAAAAAAAGGCTGTAATAAATAAAATAATTTTATTCTAAATGTACTTTTATGTAATGAAACGGTGACGTTTAATTAGGGAAATGATTTTTTTAAAACTCTTTTACAATGTTCGCTTCCAATTTGTAGCTTATTGACATATGAAAATCTAAACAGATTTTTTTATACGAGTAATGGCTGTAACGTATTTGCGCAACCTTTCTCTTTATACATGGTACGGTTCGAAGCTAGCGTGTCGCTCCCTCGCTTACATAATCAGATAGGAAGTGAGTTTAAAGGAATTACAACATCACATACTCCCAGACCTTCAGATACAAATTCATGAATCAGTGCAAAATCAATGTACAAAATTATTATGGCCGCACAGCCTAGAAAGACAAAGTCCGCCAGCATTTAATACAAGACTATAGGACCAAGAAATAATTTTCATAAATAGATTCTCTAGGCATTTATAAATTAATTGAAAAGATTTAGGTAGCCATTTTTTTAATAAATGAAAACAAAAAGTAGATATTATGACAAAATAAAATATGAATAAACAATGGACCCCTCATCGAATGGAGCATATTTGATTTCATTATTTATTAATGGGCTATAAATAATTGCACTTTGTGTTAGATAGTATTCACGAGGTACACTTGAACTTTTATTTCGATAGTTTGCACTTTGAATTAGATAGTGTTATCTTAGTACACTCAAACTTTGATTTTAACAGTTTCCACTCAGTCACGGATTCTTTTAATAAATTGGGTTAAGTTGCTGTAGGTTATGTTAGGGTTAGTCTAGTTTGGTTTGTGTAATGTATTCTAATGCGTGGAGGAAAGACAATATAGGCGGCCTAATATAAAGTGACATTTAATTACAGCTTCGTGCAAGTATTGATTTGAAAGTGTGAGTATTTATATTGAGTGAAAACTATCTTATCTATTTAAAAGTATTTTTTCTCAAGTGTAATATATTTCTTCAATGTTAAAATATATTTTATTATTTGGGATCACATTATTTTTAGTGAAATAATTTGTTTTTTTGTAGAATATATTTATTATGAGTGAAAACTATTTTTATGAAAGTGAATATGATCGAAACAAAAGTGCATTTAATTGTAGGCTTTTATTAATTGCGTCGGCTCACAATATGTCTCGGTTCGAAAGATGAGCAATATAAACATTTTCTAAAACTATCCCTAAATATCGCTGTAAAAATTTATATGAAAGAGTGACATGGAATGTCACATTTTTAAACAAGTATCCTGAATTTTCGTTTTTGTTTTAACTATTTTAAAGATAATTTTCCGTTATACATTTTTGAGAACAGTAACACTGTTATTTTCATGAAGCTATGGCTACAAAATGTAACTATTATTTTGGGTTGCTATGCCGACGACCAAAAAAATCATTCCATTCTTAGTTTCTCTCATATGAATCAGTCTCCAGTCATCTGTCAGTGATCTCCTGCCAACTCCAAGACCAGCTCCAAAGGCAATACTTCCGTGTTGTGAACATTGTACTGTGATTAGTAATATTATATGGACAGTGTTAACAAGAATTAATTCTTACAAAAAATGCGACTGTTTATAAGACAGAATATAAATATTACGATTCCATATTCATTGAATCATTTTCATATGAGATATAATATATTTAGATTATTTAAAATGAAACGCCTTGGCGATCGCACAGAAATTTATTTCTCAAAGACCCTTCATTTGACAATGGTTAGCCTAATATAGACGCAAGACGCGCTGGCTGTGTGGTCGAGTGCCAGATGAAAAACTTTTAAAACAAAATGTATTCACCGATTTGGAAAATACAACCAACTTTATTGAGTCTGGAAGACGTCAAGGTCGTTCGTCTGTGAACAGAAAAACATGAAGCCCCTTAAAAAAGTTCAGCATCTTGAAGCATGTATCTATTGCAGTGGTGTATAGTCTTTTATAAAGGAATATTAATTTTTCATGGCTTTATTAATGTTTGATGACTCTCAACAAATAAAATTCATGAAATTATAATAAGATGCAACTCATTACTTAACCACTTTTAAGGTGTTAACTGTCAATTCTTGGTGGAAAGACATTATATTTTAACAAATAAAACACAATTCATTTGTACTACTTCCACATATTTATAATGATCAGGACCGGTTTCGCTCATCACAAGCATTATCAACTGAACCCGGTCCTGATCATTATAAATATGTGGAAGTAGTACACATGAATTGCGTTTTATTTTTTGAAACATTACTTAATCTTTTATTTTTACTATTTCCGCTCCCAATGTGGTACATATCGTCGGTGTTCTGGAAGAAGACACTAACCGAAAAATACTAGTTATTTGTAATTTGATTTTGAAGTTTTTCATACATTTGAAATTCTATACCTGTTTCATTTAGTTTTTTTGTACAAAACTATTTCTAAGTAAAGGTATAATTTATAAAAATATGTGTGTTCTTCCATATGGTAGAATTCGAAATAAGGAACATTTTGGTTTTTGGTTGTAATTAACTCAATACGTAATTTTTTATTTAGTGTCTTCTTCCACAATAGCGAAGTCTCTGTTTTTCGAGTAGGTGTAGAAGAATAGGACTAAGACAGGTATAGGAACTAGCTTATTGCTCTTGCTCTGTTTCAGAATCGGAAGAGTGGGAATTCATTTTTGGTATCACAAACATTGGAACGGTTGAAAAATCGACTTATGAAACTATACTGCGATTTAAAAAAGTGAACTCCGTAACAGATGTTAACGGCATTGACCACTGTACTACGGATCCGAAACGATTTAAAAATATAATATAATCGAATTATTTATTTTACGAATAATTGTTGTCCCTGCTGGAGAAAACGCTGTTTAACTTTGCACTTTTTACTACACTGATACACTTTCTGTATACTACTCAGAGCGTGTCAGTGTATTAGTATGTATGGAACCCGTGAAGCTAGAGCAGTGTATGAATCCCATGATCCTAAATCCTAGAGCCGAAGTGCAAAGTTATACGGCATGTATCAATTAGTCTAAAATTTAGAACTCTCTTCACACACTGTAAATAGTTTCAGAGTAGCAAAAAAAATCTGAATAAAATCATTTTGAATTTGGATTATTGAGATTTTGTACACTTCCATGTATTTTGTCACTAATGACCCGGGTTTCGCCTTTCGGCATCTTCAGGCATTCGAGCACACGAATGGACTCGAACTGAGAGACAGTAAACAGTGTCTAACGTTTATATAGAAGATACAAATGCGACAAATATTATTTACGAGGTAAGATATTATACGTCTGAGAGCCACACTGATACCTGAGTTAAAATTTCGGGAATCTCCCTAATCCTTATTTTGTAAACACCATATTAACAGAGTGGCGAATTGCCGCCTTTCAACTTCTTTTAGAAATATCAGTGATTTTACAATTATAATAGTATTGTGGGTTTTGACGGGATGTAATTCGACGAATGGGTAAATATATACAATCATTCCACATTTAGTGACATCTGTTAGGTGTTTCAACGTATCGGATACGTAGCGGAGAATTAGGAAGGTTCAGCTGTTCATTCAAAATCGGCAAGGAATTTAACTGGGCTTAATTTCCAAAATTTCTTGATAAAATAATTTATGATCCCCCATGTTTTTATGCAACAGTTTAACCCCATCATCCGCATTAAACGTATGGTTCTCCATTAGCAAGTGATTTGCGAATGTCGAAGTTTCTTTAATATTTGTCGCATTTGTATCTTCTATATAAACGTTAGACACTTTTACTGTCTCTCAGTTCGAGTCCATTCGTGTGCTCGAATGCCTGAAGATGCCGAAAGGCGAAACCCGGGTCGTTAGTGACAAAATACATGGAAGTGTACAAAATCTCAATAATCCAAATTTGATATTGAAATTCCATCAAGCACCCTCAGTCGATGTCTTAAATTATATCTTAAATTTAAAAAAATCATTTTGGTTGTCGATCCCTTCCTTCTTACATTATATTTTGCATAGCGGAGGCATAAGAAGCCAAGTCTTCGCCTTTTGTTGTACAAGTAGTATTACTCCCAATGTATGTTTTCTGCTATGCAAATAATGGCAAGCTGAAAGATGGCGTTTGCTATAAACGTAATAGAGAATGTAAATGATGATATTTAATACTGTCTCGTTAGATGCATGTAGGGTTTGCACTACCGGATGAATATGTCAACACCGGATGTTGCGGTACCGGTATTTTAAACAAAATACCGGCATTGAAAATATCAGCTAAATATGAACAAAAAATCAATACTAATTACGGTCTATTGGGACCGCAATACTGGAAGAATACATCAATAAGTTTCAATACGGAAACAATGAAAAAGTATTCTGTTGTACAATGATTTTATCAGTTTTTTTATGGTCATTTTGGCTTAACACCATCGTCAGAATTATGTTTAAACTTAATTAAGCTTAGCTATATATCGTCGTTGTTCTGGAAGAAGAAACTAACTGAAAAATATTAGTTTTGAGTAATTAGACTTTGAAGTTTGTCAAATGTTAGAAATGCTATACGTTTTTCATTTTATTTGTTTGTAAAAAACTGTTTCATAAGTAAAATCATAATTTAGAAAAATAAGTGTGTTCTTTCATAGGGCAGAGTTTAAAATAAGTAACATTTTAGTATAGCTAACTCAATATGTAATTTTTGTATTTTTAGTGTTTTCTTCTAGAACAGCGACGATATAATGTATTAGAAGTGATAGACAGAATTATATAACATACCTTATACTATATACTACCTCTTACCTCCATGTCCGCTATCAATGAGGAGTATATAGACTGAACAAAAATGTCCGTACTAGTAAAATTCGAAAACGCGAGTACTGTAACTGAAGCCAATAATGTTGAACACTTGGGTTAGTGCCTAGAATAAGTAAAATAAAATAGAAAAACATCGAAAAAGTTCAGGCAGATTCACTATAATAAATATAAATAAATAAATGAAAAATAATAAAATGTTTTTTTTAAATACATAAAATAGTTGAAAATCCCTACTCGTTTTGTAAAACCGGTTCTGGGCTATACAATACAAATGGATAGTAATACGTTTGTTTTCATTTTAATCAATAGACACTAGAGGTCTGTACGGACCGCAATTTTGTAAAATTACTCGGTCCGACCTCGTCATATTTAGGCCCGGCCCGGCTAGAGTTCGAATCTCAATATCACACTTCTTACCCGAGCCCGACCCGAAGCCCTGATTTATTTTTTTCAGACCCAAAAAAGACCGATTTTTTTTCAATATAGAGATTCGTTTATAATTTTTAAATAATTTATCATATTGTTTCCATATTTCCAGCGATATTCATATCACATGTGAAGTATATAAGTTAATTTATGAATATTATTGCTTTATGGCTGACTCATGACCCGAACATAGCCCAAAATATCTTTTTGAATAAATTAAATTAAATTCCTTATCCGGGCCACTTGGCCCGAGCCTGAATCTAAATTGTTTTTTCCCGCCCGAAACTGGCCCACGGGCCAAGCCCGGACCCATGCAGACTTTTAATAGACATAGATCGCAAATTTGACAATTATAAATATGAATAAAATGCATCTTACGTTAATTCCTGTTGTAATCTTGACTCATAATTTGGTGGCGGGAGGCACAACGACAAGTGCCTTTGGTAATATAGCACTGTCTTATATACATACACACATTGATTCAATGAACTCGCAACGTCATTTGTAATTTATAACTTTATATTGAAAATCATTATACAAAACATTTTAATCAACGCTTTTTGAGGCGAAGAACGTGTAGGAGTTGATATAGCAGCTTTATTGCATTAACAGAATGTTCGAGCGATGTTTACCAAGTCGTTTATCAAAAGTGGCCGTAAGTGATACAGCGATCGCACCTCGACGCTGATACGGCTACAGCTGCAAATTTATTACATTTAAATAAGTGAAATAAATTTTACACTCGGGTTTTTTCACAGCTATTTTACTCACTTCAAAGATGTTAATAAATTCTTGTTTGAAAGACATATTTATAAACAAACGAAGCCCAAAAACTAAAATGTTTTTGTAGCGTTGTTTGGTTTATTTTTATAATTTTTTTTGTACATTATCAAAACCAGTTTCGCTTAGTATCTACTCATTTTCGATTAACCAAAAATTTGAAAAAGATTTTAAATTGAAACGTATATTATTTGGACGTCTACTGGAGTGTTTCAACTACAACAATAAGTATTTTATTAACTAACTATATATATAAGTACGTAGCCTATATAATATCATTTTTTTTTTCATTCATTGAAAATTTAAGATAATTGGCTGATTTCAGTATCATTATATAAACAAATTAAAATATCTGAGGTACGGAAAAATGTAACTGGTAATAATCACATTCATTCATAATTGTAAAGCACAAAAAATGTAAATTTCATTAGACCATGCCTGGGAGTTTTTATGTGACGGAGTGATACAAATATTCAGTATTTTATAATTTAGATAGATGTTTCACAAAGTGGTATATATGGACCCTCTAGCGTCAATTTTAACTTGCAGGGAGTCTATGTCAGCGAGGAAAAAATGAAGTTCCACGAGATCATCAGGTCATCATCAATATTTGGGCGTTCCGTAAATGTCACATAAAACAGATTGCGTATACATTATACTGAAAGTTACGAACAGGCGAAGGTACTCACTACGAAATTTTACAAATTCTCTCAGTTAAATGGGATTTTTACCTGAAATACAGATTCCATTTTTCTCCTTTGTAAAAAAAAAATTCTTAAAATTTTTTGTCAATATTAAATTTATTGCAGTATTATTATTCAGGCGTGTTTATACCCATGTAGAA
The DNA here is from genome assembly GCA_022494535.1 of Himalopsyche phryganea. Classification (NCBI taxonomy): domain Eukaryota; kingdom Metazoa; phylum Arthropoda; class Insecta; order Trichoptera; family Rhyacophilidae; genus Himalopsyche; species Himalopsyche phryganea. Next base: position 942,699 of record JAGVSL010000071.1, read on the forward strand.
AATAGTCATTAGTATATTGAAATGAGTAAGTGTATACAGATTTTTACATTTTGAATACTGATTTACATAGCTTGTATTTTTTTTTGGGTAATGTTGCGTTAATTTTTTTATCTCCCCGATTCCTTGTGTAGTTTTTTTACTAATATAAAAACTGACTCGCTATAATTTACATGAAAAAAATGCTTTAACCTTTATTCATTGTTGTTATCATTATGACGATTTTTTTGGCGTAAAATATATACCCAGATAATTTAATTCTAACATATGCAGTGCATGGTAGGTCATTTTTTTTTGTTTTGCATATTGAAGTAGTTTGCGGGGTATCAATTTGAGCCCTGGATATACAATCTAAAGTTGGAATTGACAATAATTAATCAATATACAGCAGGACTTTTACTAAGAGCGTTGAGAAAAAGTATCTCAAATGTGCCACATATTATACGTAAATTAAATATTTTACTATATTTCTTATTCTAATGGAGTTCTATAAATACTGGCCTTAATTAAATCAAATGATAGTTCCACTCACTCATTTGTACTATAACTATAGGTATTTGGCCATTTTTGGATATTAATATCGTTTAAAATCAGACACATTTTTTAGTAATACCCGGCAGAAAGTTAATGGGTGACATTAATTCATGCCGACAATATCATAAATATAATGATTTACGTTATACAAAAGGGTTGAAATTTGCCATCATCGATTACTAAAATTGTTTTTAAGGTGTTAACTGTCAATTCTTGGTGGAAAGACATTATATTTTAAAAAATAAAACACAATTCATTTGTACTACTTCCACATATTTATAATGATCATGACCGGTTTCGCTCATCACGAGCATTATCAACTGTTGATAATGCTCATTAATTCAATAATTCAGTTGATAATGCTCGTGATGAGCGAAACCGGTCCTGATCATTATAAATATGTGGAAGTAGTACAAATGAATTGTGTTTTATTTTTTAAAATACTAAAATTGTTTTGTATAAATCATTCAAATGATGTTAACTATCAATAATTTAGTGGTCAGACATACCTAATATTTATTTTCAATACTTTTTCAATAATTGTATTCTTTAATATCGACACTCCTTACGTATAATACCGTATAATTTCAAAGATTCATAACAAGTAACGAATGCATGTATATTCTTCAAATTGGACAGTTTTACTATTTTTAATCTAATTAGAAAATGGAAATGTAAAAGACATCATATTTTTTACTTACATGATTATACGTAGGGAGTGGCAATATGATACCATTTTCACAATAATGACAATAAAAAAATATTTGGCATTTTTTTTTTTTTTTTTTTGAATAAAAATTGAATGTTCTTTGTAACATGACGACTATTCTAAATGTGATATTGACCTTACAAGGACTTGAACGCAGCCCCATCTGATCGCTTGGGTACAGCTCTACAGATACGGTTGATGAAACTAATGAAAGCTGAATTTAATCTAAAATAATCCTTCGTAGATTATAACATAATATTGAGTCTTATTTTTAATAATATTAATTGCTTAAACATTACTTTCTTGATAATTTATATTTGCACAGTATAATGTTAACGATTTAATGCCTACTTCTTGTCAGATTCAACGGCTTAGTAAAGGAAGCAAGATTAAATTTATGGTTAGAAATTAGTAGAACACTAAAATATCTGTATGTAAAAAAAAAGAAATCAACGGAAAAAACGAAGCAAAACCAATCCTGAGAACCATTCATCTGACAATTCAAGATTCTACTGAAAAGTCTAAAATAGCTACGATCAATTTATCGTTTCAGGACTATGAGTCACACTGCTAACAAGAATACGTGTTTGGCATGCAAACGGTTAATGAATAAGATGTTCAACAAATCAATTAATAATATACATGGCTCGACAGCAAAAAAGCATCCACCGCCATTACGTCACTACAGCTATCTTTTTTAAACCATTGTAGCACCAAATTTAATTTTTACAAGAACGATGTTGTAATGGACAGTTGAAAATTTTTAAAATGTAAAAGTCTTTGTAATGAATTAGCAGTTTTTTGTTGGAAAAAACAAATTAACTGTATCAAAATATCAATTCCATCACAGCGGATATTCGAGGAACTAATCTTTAAATGACGGGCTGTTATTTATAGTAGTCGGGAGGAAAACGTCGTCACATTCGGTTGCGGTGTACATGGGCTCGATCCCCAGTAGTATCAGTTTTATAAATTGTTTTTTCAATCGATTTACGGATTTGCAGTCGAAGGCTACGATGTTTAAATTTCGCGATTAGCTAATCACTAGTACTGTCCTAGCCACATCCTACAATCCTAACTCCTTCCGAAATAGAGAGGTTGAGCCAACAAGTTTGGTGTAACACAGCTCTCTATAAAGACTCGTCATGGTCCACATCATTTTACATATATTGATTAAAATAATCTTCAATATAATATTCAAATTGATGAACTTGTTATTCCACTTGTGCTACTAGAAGAGAAACACGATTGCCTCTTTAAGAAGTATAGTAACACAACCAGTGGAATAACAAATTTATCAATTTTAATTTAATATTTCAACAAATCTTGTTCAATGTTTTGTTAAAAATATGTCCACAATCCAGTGTTATTTTTTTAATGTAATAAATGTCGAATTTATTATATATTGATAATATAATTATAATGGTAATGTCAAACAAAACTATCAGACAGCCAAAAAACCGTTGTTTAATTTCTTGTAACTCAACAAAGCAGATATCTATTTAAAACATATTGTTCTTATTTTGTGATTTACTGTGCATTTTTGACGACTTAAGAAGAAACTAAAAAAGATTGACTTGACGTTGTTGATAGTAGCCGAGGATGTAACAAATGTTTGATTTTAAGTCATCGTTGTATACCATTATATATATTCCACTATTGCTCATATAATTGATTAATTCAGTGGTGTGGAGTCGTCCAAAAAACATGACTCCGACTCTGACATTGACCAACAACCAGACTAAAAAGTTTCCTACTCAGATTACGACTAAAAAGTCTAATTTTTTCAGGTTTTTTTTTCTACCTTTCTTATTTATTTGTAATTGTCTTCAAATTCAACACCAATCATTCTCGCAAATAGCCAAAGTTTTCATATTATACATAAATATAAATGTATATTACAGGGCAAGAAGTTGTTATAGGCATAAATAAAAATTATAAAGTTCATTAATACGAGCAGAAATGCAAAAATACACTCTATAAAAAAAGTAGCCGGAGCCAATCGTTTCTTACAACTCCGACTCCGGCTAAGTCAACAGATTAATTATTTTTTAAATGTATTCATACATTTTTTAATTTATTAAAATACTCTCCATTTGCGCATTAATCGATAGCCGATGGAGTTTTTTTATGTTAAAATCTGATTTTCTAGGTCTAATATATTTAAATTTCTTTCATCAAATTATCGTCCGAACGTAAAAAAAGGAAAGACTTTAAAATAAAATCTAAAGAAGACGGACATCAAAGAACTTTAATCAAGGTTATTTAAATATGTAAGCAAATGTATATGTATAAAAATGGTTTCTTTAAAACTCTCTGCCGAGCGAACTGAGCGCTGTGTCTCGTAAAAAGAAAAGAAGTGATTAAACAAATCTCGCAAAAGCTCTCATTTGCGTTTTGTGTGAGCCGGTCACAATAAGAAAATTCCGCAGTATCCGAAATAGAAAGCGTTCCCCAAAACTGTGCTCAGGGACTTTCTATCGCGGGGCCAAAGATTCATTTCAAAATGGATAATTATTGATAGCATGACTGACAGATCCAAACAAGGTTCACCCCGGACAAGAATAAGAGGATAGATGAGGAGTATGTTGCAGATACTGGTACTGGCTGTTCAACCATCTAGAACTCATCCTAAAACTTTCGTAATATTGCGGCGAGTTTCGGTCAACAACTTCCTTTCTTTAATATTATAATTCGGCCTCTTAAGACCAAAGAAACATACCTAGTTTTTATTTACTTTAGACAAAACAGCCCAAAAAGGCTTCACAAGTACTCAACATCATTAAAAAAAAAGGGTTTACAGCAGAAAAAATATTGAACTATCCGTTAATAATTAATATTATTTTTTTCCATGTCTGCTCCCCACGTTGAGCATATGGTCTATTAATGGACGTATCTCAACAGAATTTTTCTATGAGAACAGTTTGTCACTCAGTTGCTCAACCTCTCTTCATCGAATAGAGTAGGGATAGAAGGGTAGGGTCAGGACAGGCCTAGTGGTTAGCTAATCGCGTTCGCTACGCCCCTGAGGATCGGATGGGTGAGTGAGGAGGGAGTTTTAGACAACAAAAACTACGAACAGAAATCCATAAATCGGTTGAAATATTAATTTATCGAAACTGTCCGCACCGGGAATTGTAACCAAGACATCCGTAGCCATAGCCCACGACGCTACCAACTGCCCCACGGACGTCGACAGTATTATATCGTAGGATAAAATATCAAAGAATTCAGTTCTAAGAGATTATGTAGGACTTTATTCTGTTTTAATGGAGTTCTATCAAGTAAAAGCCAATTTAATCAATAGCATTACACCATTTTATGTCCAATACTAAACGTAGCTTGAAATCGCTTTAAATTGAGATACGTTTTTTTAAACTTGACGGGTCGAATTATTTTGTTAAATAAGCGAAGTTATTGACCGAAACTCACCTCAATATTATGAAAGTTTCAGGATACGTTCTAGGTGGTTGAGCAGCCGTTGCTAGTATTTGTAACGTACTCCTTCTCATCTGTCTTCTTATTCTTGTCCGGGGTGAACCTTGTCTGCATTGATCAGTCTCTTCAAGTTTCCTACTCCAATAATTGAACCCTAGCACTCTTATGTCTTGTGATACCCAATACATCTAGTAAAATCGTGGTGTTTCAACACTCAGCATCAGGGGTAGAAAGTGTGAGGCCTTTTGGATGGTTCCTCTCATCCATGTTTGATATTTATCCTGCTCAGCTTAAGCGTTGTGTTTTGAAAACTCTGATAATGTCTAGCTCACCGTAGATGTGCCCACATCGCCAAATACCATCCTTGAGGACAGAATCGAAAAAATTTCGCAGAATCGCTCAACAACTTGTAACTTTTGAAACTCTGTTTATGATCTGGTTCTCAATTGTTAATATGGAAAGCAGGCTCTAATATATTATGTTTAAAAACTTTGCTACCTATATAAATAAACCCTAAATCGTGAAACATATCTGCAAATACAGAAAATACCATAGATCAATTACTTATATAAGAAAGTTATGGCCAATTATTTGGCGCAGCCCTGGAAACTCCAGTTCGGTGGCCGTCCATCGCCGCTGGAATTCAGACGTCGGGTGTCCGTGCTGATATATAGGACAATTTGGCCATGCGTTGGCCCAAAATAATTAAAACCCTCATTGTAGCCAAAACATTACCTACCAACCAAAAACATTTGCACGGGTAGGTAGCTCAATAATACGAAATGAGTCAATGTTTAGAAATTTCACAATAATATTTGAAGATGTACAATCGTTCATGAGAGATTTTGGCTGTCTGGTTTAAGAACAAATTGAATATTTTACAAAACCTTTACAAGTAGAACATTTTGGTACTAATTGTACATTCTCTCCTTAGAGCTTATTTCAGTACAAACAGTCGAATATTAGTCAATAACTGACCATTACCGCGTTCTCTTGAAAACAAAATCTTTAGTTACTGTTTATTCCATATCAGCTGTTTTATTTTTATTATATCTACAATAAATCTAAACAGTTCCACACGGTGAAGTACAAACAGTATTTAATCCCACTTTTGTACATAGCAACCATGCCTGGGGTAACTGCTCCTAAGACACTCCTGGCAATCATTTTAAAGCGTTAAAAGTAATGTTGTGTTAAAAGATACGTTTAGCTAGACCATAAGTAGCGAGTGGTGTTGAGAACTTGTTCAGTACTCTGGGAAGATATATATTTGGTAGTTATGCGCTTTTCGCTCTATTGAGAAGCATCTTTATACTGACGTTTAATAAATAGATTCATATGAGAAGTGGTGAGGCCTTTATTGAACATTGTTTTATTGATTGACTGTACATTAGACTGATTGCTTATTTTTTTTTAAATAAATGTAATTAGTTGTTACAAGCAGGAAATAATTGAGTTAGCTATTGATTATTTATCTCCTTTTCAAACTGCATAGCTTAAAGTATCATACAATATATACTAAAGTGACTCATAATCATAGAAAAATGACTCGAGTCAAATTCAAACTTGCCACTGTTTCACTAGCTACAATACGACGAAATGTCTACAGTTGTTACCGAAAAATATAAAAAAACCCAAGCGCGGCTCGTCCATACGCACTGCGGAACTGCAGCACCCCCAAGCAAGTTGAGAAAAATGTAATATTATAATATACATAGATTTATGTATATTATATCAAAATATCCCTATTATTCAAGCGTGTATTAATCACGTCCGCGTACCGATACATTCAATAATTAGCATACACTGCGGTACTGATATCAGAAAGTGAGGTATCTTCATGTCTTCGTGCTCAATATGCTCAAGTTGGTGAAGGGGGGCACGGGGAGGGAGGACTCGGAGCTAAAACCTTGATCTGAACTGCGAATTTGACAGTATTTCGTGTTATGCGTGCGGGTGAGTGTGCAGCGGTCAGACCACATGCGCGACATCTGTCTAAATAAAATCGATATTTTTCAAGGAAAAAAGACAGAATAATCGATTTTATAATGAAATAAAAATACATGTAATGTTTAATTTTAATAATTTTGATGTTAATAGTAAAAAATAATCCAAGTAACGATTTTTTTTAATTTTTAATCAACCGCAGCACCCCCTGTTATCTCATACACGAGCCGCCACTGTTTATACCCCTAAATTGAAGATGCCTCTACCACTCCAGCTGTGATTCAAAGGCACCTGAAAGCACGGACGAACTCAAACGTACAGAATTTAAACGTTTTGAATTTTAAAGGTAAATTGAATCAAGTACCCTCAAGACAAAAGCTTTAACTATGAATATAACTATATATTTTGATCAATGATCATTGAATGATATTTGAATGAGTTCAAAAATTTGGAGCTAACGCCACAATGCATATTTCCAATTCACGTTTCCCTTATCCTTGATCTTTGAATTATATCTGAAAATAAAAATAAGTATGTCTTTATTTTCTCTTGCATTTATTTATAGTCCATTTTTATGCGAACCTGAAATGAAGTGACGGTGTTCCCAATATTATTTTCATTTATCTGTCAAATTCACTTCTCATTTTTACCAATTTTTCGATTGCATATTTAGCCTTGGATTATTATACTTATAACTCATAATGTTATATTCTAAATACAGTAAAAACTTCCAGAAATTTTTGGTGCTTTTTTTGTCCGAGTGCTACTTTAGTATATATGCAATTATTTATCTTGAAAACAAGTTCAGCTTTTTATATGAGATTATTATTCATTTATACAAATTATAAGATGCATTTCAAATTAATTCTCAAACGTTGCATAATAATTAGCCAAATTATATTTTTTGTTGCCAAAATCGAAAGTTTTATGCACCAAAGTACACACTATACTGTTATTTTGTTTGCGTGAGTACTGTAAAAACGGTCTGAGTCATAAGTTTCACCTTGCATTTTTATTGCTCTTCTTGATTTCGAATAAAAAAACAAATAGACATGCGCCGTTTTCGCTTAAAAACATTATTTAATAAAACAGTGACTTGCAATATACTTACCTTGAAAACAATATTTTAATACGTTATTATAAAACGATTAAATGAAATAATGCGGTAAAATACGTAATAACAAGTTAAAAGAAAACGTATTTTTCTTAATGTAATTTATACTATTATCTTTTTTGTCATGTATTTGTAAATGGATTATCCACTTTTTAGTTCTACCCTGTGTCAATATTTTCGTAGCATAAATTTAAGTTCTCGACTTATTTTTTACATTCAATTTATTACCAAACCGTGAAGAAAAACGAACAACATAAACTCAGATAGAGTAACAACAGAACAGATAGAATAACAGTTCAGGTCATAAAAATAAATACTTTGACAATTTAAAATAAACATAAATATTTTAAAATTAACAGGTATCGATAAATAAAGTGTAAATCATGACGTATTACAACAATAAAACAAATACTAAAGCAGCAATTAAAAAAACCAAAACTTAATAAATGAGGACGTTAAAAAGCAGAAACGCTAGTGTCCACAAAAAGTCAAAAATTATATATAAATGCACAAATATTCTCCATATTCTCTCCATACAACTTAACAGGTCGATTGCAATATCCGTAGAAAACTGTGATTAATGAATTTATAAAATGAGTTTAAATGCAAAATATATGTAATGAAATTACCGCAGTAACGGTTTTATTTGATTTTTGACGATATGAATTTTATGGACAGAGGCGGCTTTTAACATCCTCAAATGTGATACAAAAGATGATATGAAGGCAACTAATTATTTGGTCAGAAACTAATTCGATAAACGGTCAGTAAGAAATAATAAATGGTCAGTTAATAATTATATTTGACAGTAAATAATTAACAAATAAGTAAAGGTTAGGTTAGGTTTAATTAAAAAACTGACCGTTTTATATAGAAGTCTTACCGTTTTATTTAATGAATGACCCTTTTATATAAATTACTGACCGTTTACTGTATTAACTGACCATGTGTATACTGACTATTTATAGAATTAGTTACTAATAATTTTGATTAATTACTGACCATTTATTATTTCTTACTGACCAAAATTTTACATAATTACTGAACCAATATATGCAGGCCGAACAAAAATATCCATAATATCAACTTGTGATCTGAATAGTTTTTTATAGTATGGGAATAAGTTTTGTTCAACAAACTAACCTTGTTTTATTAATGTTCGATTAAGGAAAATTTCGATTTAGATTTTTTATTAAATTAATTTGGATTGAAAAGTAGATTTTTACTAAAAATAAAAAAAAAACCGATTCTTGACCGGTTTTTACCGGTAAAACCAAAATCGTTGCGTTAAATCAGTACGCCAGTGTGATAACGCGGCCTTAAAAAACGCCCACTTTTTTCATGTAGTGGTCAATAAAAGAGTATTAAATCCTAGTAGAATGATGTCACATCCTTTTGTGGTTTTTTCCGCCGACAGACACATAACTTTTTATTTTCCGGTCCAGTTCAAAGTTGCGACATTATTAATTTAAATGGTGAGTGAACTGTGATAAAAAACCACATATTGTATTAGTATCTTATCTTTTATTCGGTTTAATATCATCATATTCATCAATTGCGGTCTAGCTTGAAACTCATTACATATAATTACCGATGGTAGGGTTGTGCAAAATTATAATCCCGGTACTAATATACACAAATTGAATTTTATAATAAAACTGATTTTCAAAAATTTTTTCGTTCTCTTTGAAAAATAAATATTTTAGATTTAGTCAACCAATACTTTGTGGGAGTGTACACGCCGTATAATTTTACACTACGACTCTATGATTTAGGATCACGGGATCTATACACAGCTCTAGGATCCATACATACTTATACACTGGTATGCTCTGTGTAGTATAAAGAAATCAGTGTAGTAAAAAGTGCAAATTTGTAAGGCGTAAACCATAATTTCAAATTTGATTTCAATTTCTGGTAATTCTTTTCAAAGAAGTTAAACTCTTTGCTATCGACTAAGGTATCAATATACATTGTCAATAAGTAAAATCCTTTCAAAATAGCATTTACATTTATGAGCATTTTTTGTAAAATCTCAATAATAGCAGTAAAAGTGTTATACAATAAAAAAAATAAAAAAATCTTCCGGTCTTTTTTGGTTCCCGGCTTAAAACCGGTTCAATAATCCCGGTGTTTGTTTTGACGTTTCGCAACCGTTGAAAACGGAACGAAATAAAAAAAATAGCGCTTTTAATATAATATCAACAAAACAGGATGTGACTGATAAAAGAATAGTGATGAATTTTTCATTTTTTTTTCTTCCGTCAATGTTTGTATATGAAAATTTCGCCGGAATATCCTGTGTGCTCGCCGAATGAAGTTTTTATACGTAGAAAATAGGTTATGTGTTTGTATCAGTAAGCTTCGAAAGAATCCCTTTAGATCCCAGTGGACCTATAGAGAGATTTTCCCTCCCGTTTCTATGAATTTGAAACGATTTTGTCAACACACAAACAACAAAGAACCCGTGTATTAAAAGTGCCGTTTTTATAAATACATTATGAAAAATATTTCCTTTTATTTTTTATTTAAATAATAGGACCAGTTTTTCCAAAAAATAATTTTTTATCTCTCCCAATATACATGGTAAAATAATTGCGTCTAGTGCTAGTATGTTTGGTCAGTAAATAATTGCCAAATGGTCAGGTTAGGTTAGGTATGGCTTAATTAAAAAACTGACCGTTTTATATAAATAATATCTGACCGTTTAATTTAATAACTGAACATTTTACAGTTACTAATGACAGTTTATTCTATGGCAACAAATTAAATAGTCAGAATGTAAATCAGTTTGGTGAGACTAGAATTCAATTTTTGATCAGAATAAAAATATGAATGGTCTGTATAAAATAATTGATGGTCTGAATAACATTATTATACGGTCAGAATTAAAGGTTAGGTTAGGTTATAAATACTGACCATGAATTATTTATTTTGCCATCTGTAATTCTGACCTACACATTATGATCATTTAATGTTAATTCTGACTAATGTAATACAAATTCTGACCAGAAAAATGCGAGGTTTATTTTATTAACTGACCACTTGTATACTGACCATTTATTAAATTTACTGGTCCAAAATTGGCAATAGTTACTAACCCAATAAATAGGAATAGAAAGATATGGCTAGGACAGAACTAGCGGTTTGGTTAGCCCTATTTTTCGGATGAGATGGGCGGGGAGGGAATTATAGACATTACAAACATGCACGCCTACCAACAGAAATTCATATTTATCGATTAAAAGATATATATGAAATTTTCCGTACCGGTACTTGAACTCGAGACATCCGCAGTTGAAGCCAACGAAGGATCCATATTAATTAACCTAATGTATATATTAAACCTAGTTCGCGTATAAACAAGTTCTCATGACATGCTCCATTTGGAGTCCATACGGTCCACATTGGGAGCGGGTGATAACAAAAAAATGATACTTGACTACATATATCCTTCAATTAGACATTTATTTCGACTTCATGCAAATTAAGATGAGAAAAAAGAGGAAACGCCAAAGTACTAAGTTTATTTATAAATTAATGGTTAATTTTATTAATACTTTGTTTGAGAAGCAAAAATATAAAAAATTATTACTAGTTTCACTAAAGAAAATGGACGTATTATTTGTTCATCACGTTTTTGTTTTGTATAGCTTTATTTACTTTATTTTTCATAAAGTTACTTATTTGTTTGATAATCCGTGTTTCAATGTTGGAAACCCCAAAGTCACAATTTTTATTATTTTTTATTAATTCGGTTTTTTGTCGTTGCAAATTGTTCGTAAACGTTGCACATATTTGTTTCTAATATTAAATTTATAAATACAATCAGTAAATTTGAATTAATTCCAAGCTTCTGTAAGATAGACGTTCGTCAAAGTACAAGGAAGATTGTTTGACATTGGACCTATTTCATTTGAAGAACAGAAATTAATTTTGCAATTTCCATTTCGGTAGACTAAACAACTTGACTTGGTGTTTGTTATTACAATACTTGACTTGCAATAATCCACAATGTACTGCACTGAGACAAGAGTAAGATTTGTACATGTTTATATTTTGAAATAAATATAGCACGTAAGGTGCTTTACACTGGCGTAGTACTGAAAGAACTTTTGGGAGAAACGACAATAGGAATTAATCCAACAGTAATTAGCAAAATTTTTGAGGCAGATTACCAGTCGAAAACTTGTCAGGATTATGCGTAGGAATTGTCGAAATCGAACTAGCGAGTCTATCATACATATTCGAATCAAATATAGAAAGAACATCGATTATGCATTTTTTTTTCATTTACCATTATAATATCACTTTTAAGGTGTTAACTGTCAATTCTTGGCGGAAAGACATTATATTTTAAAAAATAAAACACAATTCATTTATACTACTTCCACATATTTATAATGATCAGGACCGGTTTCGCTCATCACTAGCATTATCAACTGATGATTAACTGATGACAACTGATGATAACTGATGATAACTGATGATTATTATCAGTTGATAATGCTCGTGATGAGCGCAACCGGTCATGGTCATTATAAATATGTGGAAGTAGTAGTGAATTGTGTTTTATTTTTTAAAACATTGTAATATCATTTATGTACCATCAATTTGGGTAAGTTTGCCCATCGCTCTAAGATTGGCCCAATACATGGATTAAGGTGCTGTTATAATATCATGATAATACTAATGCCATATGAATATTTTTAGGCTAAGCAAAGGTATTGAGTAGCACCTGGTGGTAAAATGTGAATTAATGTCCAACATAATTTGTTTTATTGTTGTATTTGTAAGCTGTCAGTTTGGAATGATAAAACACAATTTAAAAACTTATCTTTAAATAAATTGGATCAGCCGTATTTTCAATTTGTATTACTAATCTGTAAACCAAATGCTGTATAATTTTTTCCATCTCAACTATGTACAGAATATATGAAAGCATAAAGAAAATTTGCCAAGACTTTAAAATCACTGTATTCATAGTAATTACAGTGAATATTTTTATCGTGGGCCAAAGTTACCCGATTTGAAGGAAAGTTTTGCTCACCTTGTTTTATCTATACTTATATATCAAATATAACAGTAAATTTATTTATTAAATTTGATTTTAAGACATTTTTTCATTTCTATGTAGAACAATATTACCACACATAAATGCAATGGCGAACCATAAAAATACAAAAACCCTCAGAACTGGGCCAAAGTTACTCAGATTGACAGTATTATAAAAAAGTTGTATTTATTTAGTCACTAGAGTAAGTTATAAATTTGTCTAAGATTGGTTTATGATATGAAGATAATGCGTACTCCACTTTCAAAAGCGTCAAACAAAACAGTCCAGAGTATGCAAAATATAATAGTGAAAGCATTTATTGTACATCGGGCTTAGTGTAAAATTCTTCGATATGTTTTGTCTGGCTTTCCAAGAGTTGGTGTCCTTATAATAACTACCGACTCCTTGTCTCTTTGTCATTTGAATTATTGTAAACTAAATATTTTCAGAAATGCAATTAATTTTTTTTTAGATTTAAGCAGAATTCTTTTTCATTATTTTTAAGCTTAATTGAAATTTTAAGTGTTGATTAATTTCTTAGTATTATAATTATTTTACTGGCTGCATTTGATAATCTTCACTAATAAAGCTAGAGTACAATGCTGTAAAAAAATGTATATTAATTTTATTGGTAGGTAAACATCTATTTTGTGAGAATATTAATTAATTACTACATTAAAAGTAACGACGCGAATTCGTATGTGTTTTTATTTACTTATGGGGCGCGTATTTTGTGACGAAATGTGATAATAGGTGGTGAAGGGTGTTTGTCAAATTCATGGTAATTTATGCACGAAGTCTATTAGTGTATAATGGTTAATACTAATTTTACCTGAGGGAAGATTCTTAATCGATAATACATTATGTATATTCAATCACTATTAAAATGAAATGTGAATGATTCACTAGAAAAAAATATAGAATATGACATATTATGTTTTGTACAAGTGCTTAAGTGTCATGCTACCAAGGTTTAACACGTATACAACAATTACTTTTTTTCTTTACTGACATTAAATTTATTTTCTTTAAAGTGAAAATTCAAAACTGACTTACAAACCCATTAACTTCTCAACATTAGGGTGATTACATGAAAAATCTACATTTGCTAATATTGCTGGCTGTCCTGCGACAAGCCAACTTCTGTAATTGTCCAAAAGACGTCTTGTTTGGCGAGAGAGCTTTCGGCGTCTTTTTTTGAAAGTTCTGGCAAGCTTTCGCAATTCCCGTCAACTAAATTGCCGAATGTTTTGTCTCTAGTGTCGGAGTTTTTAGTTGGAGAGAAGATTGAGAGCGAATTCGGGTGGAGGATTGCGAGATGGATCGTTTTGCTGTAAGTTTGAAGAAATTCCTTAAGACGAATACACATATTTCGCGGTGACAAACTCTTCACGCTTGTGCGTTGAAGGCATCAAGATTAAATACTTAACAATCATTAAAAATACTTTTTTTTTAATTAGTACTTAATATGCTTTACAAATTCTGACAACCTCAGCAGATATTTATTTAAAATGTTTGAGTTTTATTTTTAGAGTTCGAAAAAGGATTAAAATGAATGCAATCAACCATCGGTTTATAACCATTTTCGTAGAGAATCGATGGTTGATTGTATATATTATTATGATTTACATAGGGACACTGTATTCAGAGAAAATGGCTTAGAATGGCAAAATTTTTTAACAGCAATTAACGTATTTTTTTTAGTGAGTTCATCAACATGAATATTATATCTTTAACTATGTAGCTATGAACGTATGGCTATTTCAATATTTACGTACCACTATCTAAGCTGAACACATCATATGGGAGTGTCATTTAATACATGAAAAATAGTTTGACCTTTTATTGGACCGATCGGAAACGTTTACTTAGTGGTGAATAAGGCAAATTACCAAACCTTAGAAAAAATTTCAGGGTCATATGTAGAACTCATTTCATATAATATTATCGTTTTTCTGGAAGGATTTATTTTCTGTACACTTGCAGGTGCATGATTTCAAGTCTTGGGAAATTGATCCTAATACACTCACTAAAAAGAAAAAAACCTGCAGATACGTTTAACGTTTGTTACGCAGCAGAATACAGCCGTATAAATTAAAATTCAAAAGTGTAGTTTTGGTATATCAGTGTTTGAAGTTTCTACTTTGTTTATCAAATTGATTTCTATATCGGTTCCTAGGTGTCACATTAAACTAAAAGTAATACACTAGTCGACCAAAAATATACATACAATTGTTGCATAACCATATAACATCTTAATAATATAGCATTTTTAAAATACTTTTGAAGTAACTCAGTAAAGTATTAAATAAACTAAAAGAATGCTGAATGAAACTGCATTATTAACTAAAACTGATAGTTTTTGACTAAATGACCTAAAGTACTCATGTTGCGATATGTTTATCGAAATTTATGATGAAAAAAATATGATTAAATAATTGATTAATGAGTTTCGAAATAGTGAACCTCAAAAATGTTCTATTTCTGCTTTGGATTTATTCGCAATCGTTTGTAATGGATAAAATCTGCATGTACTGCAAACCGGTTTGATTTTATGTCATCAAATTACACGGCAATCTTGACTCCCATTTGGACATGTGTATTTATCTTCAGTGTGTGAAATTCCAACTCTACAACAACAACGACGATTTACAATGGATCTGAACATTATTAATAAGCATTTGCCTGAATATTCATAAGTCTTATATTTTACTACGCGCTTGCTAGAAGTTATTTATTGTATTTCACATCACGACAGTTTTAAAAACATGGTTCCAAAAATATACGAGTAATTTTCATTGCAATCAATAAATTTTCAGTCGACCAAACATTTATTATGTAAAGCATTCATTATACAATATAAAATTCGCTTCATACCCGAACCCGATACAAAATTCTATTTTCCATTCTTGATTTCTTCTACTTTTAATAGTGTAATTAAAGAATTAAATCAATGACTACAGCATACATGTGACACAAGCAGTAGGTAACATATGCTTTAAGTTATCAATTTTTAAATAATTTAATTCATACAATTGAGAAAAAACGATGAGCGCGAGGTTCCTCCTATTCAACGCATGCATTCTGGCGGTGCTGCTTTTCGGTTGCGAGTCATGGCACACTAATAAAGCACATTGTAAAGGTATACTGCGATTCGAAAACAGATGCTTGCGGTGAATAATAGGGGTACGGTGGTTTGACTTGACGGCCGACGAACCAGCCCCTTACTTCGTCCAAAATAAAAAAGCGATGATGGACCTGGAGCCTGAATCCTGCTGTCTCTTCTGCCAACCGAATGGATTCCGTCACCATGGCCATCCATTGGATGTACTCAGTGTAGCTAGGATGGATGACCTGAGAGGAAGCAAGAAGACTCGTGGGGGACAGAGAATCTTGAAGAAACCGTGTGATGGCCATATGCTCCTAGTTTTAGTTATGAAACATTTTTATTTGTCTTATTGAATACTATTGGAGAATCATTTAAACGGAGCTCACTGAGTTTAGTTCCAGTACGGTCAGTTTCATTTATCATTTTCAATCATTTTCATTAGTTTAATTTATTTTTATATGGATTTATGAATTTGTGTTGGAGGCCTGGATGTCTGTGGTATCTAAAAAATCCCTCCCACCCATTCGATCTTCTCCCTTTTCGGAAAAAGGGATTGAACAACTGAATGAAAAGCAGCTTCACTAAGAGTCTATATTGTCCATATTTTGAGTGGAAAATGTTTTTCACGCGGCAGAGTGTTTAAATTTTTTTTTTAATTTACCATTACCATTCGACTAGTTATGGGATTGATAACAACACTAATAGAAATACCGGTAGCAATTTACTTTTAACACGTTGAGTCTTGAACCGTACTTTCACGTGACAAGCTAACTTTGCGTTGAACGCCGGAAACATATTTTCATGTGACGTTCTAGCATTTTAAATAGTGTAATAGTTGTGGTATTTAGCAACATAAAACATCGGTATCCATAATGGTAGATTCTCAAATCATTGTAAAACAGTCATTCAATTAGTACTTTCGTAATCTCTATCACAACACATTTAATGGGTTCATTTGTACTTCTGAAGATCAGATGATGATGCAGTCACTAAATCCACTTCTAATTGAAACGTTGCATAATCCACCAAGCAGTATGTTAGTACAAATATTGTACAAGCAGCAATACAGAACAAATATAAACTATAACCACACCATGTTGAGCCTGCAAGGTGTGTTCATAGTTATAGTACTTTTTAAAAACATGTTACTTTTCAAAAATATGCCGGGCACATGGGGTAGTGTCTAGGCCGTCTAGGGTTTCCAGTCCTCCTATTTTATATGAACTGTAAATCCCTTTTCACGGGGTTTTATTTTTATTTTGTATGAAGATTTTTATATTTATTTCCATGGCTTCGTGGTGCAAATTACCTACAATTTTTTTTGACAACATCAAATTTAAAAATCAATCCCGAAATAGCGGGATCAGAAAAGACGCCTTAGTATTGTCACCTGATTTGGGTGGGGGTTTAGGTGCTAAAATAGTGACTTTTACGGAAATCATTGTCTGTAATATGTCCTTGTGTTGCATGCTCTCATGTGCATATTCGTTATCGCAGCATAATACGAGCGCGGGTAATGCATAACATTTAAAATGCATCGAAATTTGCATACAATGGCGCGAGTGGGCGCGGAGCCATCATCACGCATGCGTTCCGCACACCTAGCCAACCTGACCTTCACTCTGAGCCGATAGTAATGTGTATTATTTGTTATTTCCTTGCGGGTGTGCACCAAAGTACACACATGTCTCATGAATATGTAATTAAAATGTCCGGTGTCTCGTGATTCATAGAGGTCCTCCCTGTGACGTCTCTCTAGGAGTGATTTCATTCTCTGTGATAGGGACTTGTTGTTTTTGAACGTGGCTATCAAACTGGAGCAGCGCTTTTAACAGTATTGAAGCCTTCATCACATTAAAAAATATTCGGTGGCACAGTCCAAGTGAAAAAGAAATTCAAAATTACGTATTTCATCCAATGCATTTATTAAAATAAGAGCCAATTTTAATGCAGAATAAACCAAATACACGCAAAACAATGAGTATATAAGGTTTGACAGAGGTGACTGATATCATCGTATTATATAATCGCTCGATTGGTTTTAAGCAAACATGTGTAAACGTCTCCCAGATTTTAAAAACGCCCTTCAAGAGTTATTCGTGAACCTAATGACAGCTGTTTACCGTGACAGTTCCGCCAACACCATCGGCGAAATAAGTGACTGCCAAACACATTTATAGCCCGAGCAGGGTTTCACGTATTTTACATACTGATTTTGAACAGTGCATTAGTGTGCATGAAGCTATAAGTAAATGAAAAATAAGCTTTTTTAATTTTGCTCTGACACTGTTGGTTAATATTATCTCTGAAATAGTCCATAAAGTGAGAGCTCACTGTCAGTGACTGATAGAAGATCGGTCCCGGAGCAACTCTTCATCGGGCCGAGAGCGCGAAGGAATAAATTCATTTGTTTTCCTTGATCACTATTGTGTAATGTACGATGTGCCTGAAATCAGCGTCTGCATACACATAACGGTTGGTGGTTGGACAACCACTTGTATTTCGAGGGTTTCGGCTGCTACATTGTGTAATCTTTATTCCCGATTTAAATTGATAACTTTTTAAATGGATGTTGTCAGTGGATATAAACATCACGCGATATATTAAAATAAAAAGTATTTATAGCAGTGATGCACAACCCGCGCCTCGGCCTATCAACTAAATAGGGTGCTTGTTCCTAAAGTCAGCCCTCACCAATAGTCGGCATTTGAGCTTAAAACTTAAATAATAGTGGATATATTAAAAAAAAACAGATTTTTTAAAATTCGTGTAGGTAGTCTTGCCATTTGCCAATGTATATCTGCGCTATACTGAACTATATGATGCAATACGCAATTAAAAAGAGCACATTTTTACTTCGCAAGTTCATGTTGTATGGGGATCGCCAACAAAATATACTTTATATTGTCATGCTTTGTATCATTATGTTTTTTATTGTTCTGTCTACTATCAGTAAATTATTTCGCGATATTCATGAGGTTTCATAGTGATGACCGAACACTGAGAAACAAAAGGCCGACCAATGGATTTTGGGGGCCGACCACTGGGACAATTGGCATTTTTTTTGTAAATTTCTATTATTTTATGCTTGGTACAATATTAACTATTTTATTTTTAGTTGATTACATTGCTTAATCCCTGTATAATGGAATAACAGCGAAAAAAAATATGTATTTATCATTCATTGACTCAAAATTCCTTTTGAAAGTACACCTGTCGCTAACTGGCTGAGCACTGGCGAAAAGACCCTACTTTGTAAGTATCATAAGATTTATTCACGTTATTGGAGTGTGATTTTTTTTATGACAAAGGTGATTTCCAGAATTTTTGTATGAGTTTCGCTGCGCGGAAAATCCAAAGGCTGAGCAGGTCAAAACAACCGTGGCCTATTATAAATTGGCTGGTTGAGAAATCAGGATTTAAAACTTCGGTTACTTCCATTCATCACTGTTCTCTTCTTTTATCACTACACTGTCTATTCTTCAAACCATTTAGTTAGC
Source organism: Himalopsyche phryganea (assembly GCA_022494535.1). Taxonomy (NCBI): domain Eukaryota; kingdom Metazoa; phylum Arthropoda; class Insecta; order Trichoptera; family Rhyacophilidae; genus Himalopsyche; species Himalopsyche phryganea. Next base: position 962,103 of record JAGVSL010000071.1, read on the forward strand.
ACTGTTTTGTCTTTATCATTGTGTCGGGTTAACATACCAACAGTTACTAGCAACCGTTAAATTCCACGCTTAAAAATCGCTGAATATTTGACATGATTTCCCACCATCCAATGATAATTACAAAAATATACAATAGTTGAAAAATCGGTTGTACGCACTTACAATAATTATAATTTTGTTAAACGTGTGGAATCATACTTCACCTTCAGTTGGATAGTTCATAAAAACGCGATTTGTTAAATGATAAAATATTCAATTAAATTTTTAATTACGATTTCATGAGTGATTACCGCGGCCGCGGGGGAGACTCGCAAGGTTTCTTGTTTAGAGATTATTTTCCTATTTTGTTTTTACGGTCAGATAGCTCATCCTAGTTAGGGCACACGCAAAATCACATCCGTTCACTTACGATGTGGGGCGACCAGGCTGTCAAATTTTCCGCGGACATTTGTTGCTATATCATGAATAAAATCAGTAAAAATTTGCGTAACGTTAAAAATTTAATTCAGTCAAATTTTATATGTAGTATTTGTCTTCTAGAATGTATTTTATTATAATTCTGTCATACTACAAGAAAATACAATATTTTTCTACATTTTAAATAAGATCTTACAATTTTTCTTACTGTTATATTTTATTGCTTTTAAAGTAAATCAGAACTTTCATAAACACCCATCATTTTGTAACAATATATCATTTATTGCTGATTGGTTTTCCCACCTCTATCCATTACGTATAAGCAGCCGCTATTTCATGGCCGCCTTGCATAACGCAATACTGATCAAGAAAAGAAACGAATTTACTCCTCATTTTCTTGGCCAGGTACAGTGCTGCATGGGACTGATATTTTAACCATACGCTATTAGGCTTTAAAAAAAATGCGACTTCTCAGTTTAAGTGATATCCTGTGTATCCGTATACTGAGAATACATCGCTCATCACGAGCATTATTAACAAGTTGATAATGAAATACCATGAGTTTAAAAATAGCAAATGGGAAAATTATACAAAGTTGCGAACCACTTAAATAAATTTATTACACCCTGTGATTATTAACATTTAATTTCATGTAAATAGCCTCGTATATATTTATATTTTATCAGTTGATAATGCTCGTGATGAGCGAAACTGGTCGTGATCATAATAAAAAAGTGAAAGTAGTAAAAAACAATTTTTATTTTTAAACACTGTTGAAATAGGTCATGGTCCACTCCATCTAAAAAGTAGAGTTTGTGTGTGCATCTAATTTACAACAGCTTTTCATTTGAAAAATCTTTATAAACGGTCAATCATGAATGGACATAGTTCAAAACTGATGGTTACCCTACTAATAAACAGAGGCAGTGAAAATCTCATCAGTAGTGTCCTTGTAGAAGGCTAATTACGCGGGATATCACGATCAGGTTGGCTGAGTGGTTTATGCACACGTCTTGGCACGCAGGAAGCCCATACTCGTGTCTCGGTACAATAATAAACTGCTGAACATTTAGTCGGTACCTTATCATTGTTTATTATTCCTGGTATCTCAGGCGTAGCTTATCTTTCAGAGACAGCTAAAAGTTCTTATGACTCATAAAAAGACGGCCTTTTTACGGTTATGAATATTACGATTATATTTTATATGAATAAATGAATTATTAAAACCGAGAGCGTATATCCCAACAGCAAAGCGCGCGAATCACGGTCTGGTCCATATTTTATAGATCGCAAGCTTTTTTCCGCCAGGGCCGTGCACTACCACTCGAACTCTCATTATAACGATTTACAAAAGTTTTTTTTTCCTTTTATGTTCAATTATTATTAAAGTATTTATTGTAATGCCAATTACTTCAAATGGTGATTTAAGAAAAGCGAATAATACGCAGCGATATATGCATCAAATAAAAATTAAAAAAACGTAATTTGGGCCTCTATACATCCCTCGTAAGACCAATTGAGCCAATGAGCAGCAATGTGAGCCAAAAAATGAGTTAGATACGTTTTGGTATTCTATTTGTCGACGCTGTTTTGGCCAGTTGATGTAACCCGAAAAATTGAAATGGTTCAAACTGTTTTTATCGAAAACATTATATACGGTGAGTTGCATTATGAATCTTTGAAACGCACAATTATCGAGTTTGCAGATACGGGATTATACTTAGGAAGTGTCGATAAAATAGTGACTTACATCGAGTGGCAAGGTCAGACTTATTAAACATAAATCCAATGTAAAATTATGTTTCCCTTCCAAAAAGTGGTCAATTTATTTTTCTCATTTCATCATTTGCTGTGTCGTCTTCAACAATTCAAAATGAGATCTAATGATTTTAATATTTTTTGAGGGTTACATCAATTTGCCAAAACAACATGGATATTATTGTCGGCTTCGATATGTCTGCCTCTGTGGTCTAGTGGTAAGTGTTTGCCCTAGCGATCAGGTGGGTCCTGGTCCTGGTCCTGGGTTTAGATTTTTTTCAATTTAAATTTGTGATCTTGGACATGAATGACTTTTAAAAGTTCTCATCGAGTTTATCTCGTGTGATGTTCTAATTTACAAAATATTTGCCGCATTGGCTGTCAGCTGTAATGCCAGATATTTTTTTTAATAAAATTTGAATATTAAAAATTATATTAAAATTTTAAAATATTAAAATTATTATTCTAATGATAAAAATTATATTCTTCAATCGTTTTGACGCTACTGTTTTAAAACAACAAGCCACTTTGCTTCTAATAATAGTATTATATTAAGCATTTTACAAGAAAATCTCGCAAGATCTCGCGTTGGGCAAAAATTAAAACCGTAAACTCCGTTTCAGCCCTGGTCTTATCTTTCGCCCAGATCAAATAAACACTAAAACATGGGATTACGTGTAAAACTCCAATTACCAAACACGAATGATGACCAACCATACATCTATGATCAATTAAGTTTTTAATGACTGCTTTATTATATTATTTATTATAATGAATTACACTTGTTAGGGAATCAAAATAGTTTTTTTGGTTCTTCCGTGTACATCCCCGGGCGGAAGACACGAAATGACCGATCTGTCATCGCTGCTCCTCACCATCCACGTGGGGCGTTACTCGACCGAATAAAAAATATAAACAAAACATTTGCACCTACCATCGGCGTGCGGTGGATTTATCTCTATCTCTGTCACACAACCTAACTTGCCTATACGCAGGTAGGCTGTAGTCACTCGGACCCTTCACTTTACAAGTGATGGAGCGAAAAAGAGAAATAATGGCAAGCGCTTGGACCATCATTTTCGTATAAATGTATATTTGTTTAAAAATATTACCTATCAATATTCATGCTTACTAGAATACCCAGTTCTAACCAGATGAGCGATATTTATATAGTCATAAGCATGAAAAACTTTAAAAAAAGGTGCGCGGTACGGAAACTGCAGTACGATTGTTATAATTGCACAATATAATAATGGACCTTTATGTGGAGACGAGGTTGGGCAGTCGGGATGCATTCACTGTCATATTAGAAGATATTGCCGAACTGTGGACGTTTATGGAGAGTGAAAATCACGATGATTGACGAACGTTGGTAGCGTTGGAGTGGGTCAGGGAAACGGGGGGCGGGAGCAAACATAACTATATATATGCATGTACGTTTGCAGTTATAGTTTTTGTGAGTTATGTGACGTGTCATATGTCATATTATGGATGACTGAAACACAGCGTTTCGTTACGTGTTACGATGCCCGGGGATATACACGGAAGAACCGTTTTTTTTTCTAAATGGTGGTTATCTTTTGATCAATATTCAAACATACAATAAGATGTATCTATCGTCCAGTTCATTACTCAGACATCTCCAAATAACTCGCATTGAGATAATGGGATAAGCAGTATTCTAATGGCTACCATAAATCGAATACTTTTATTTGTACCTAAATTGTATACATTTTATAAACATGCGTTGAACAATTACGTACTTTCACAGTATACTCAATAGAAAGACATTCAGAAGGATACTTTTACTGACACAAAAATATCAACATTTTTTTGATTGATTAGCTAGAATGTTATCTGCCTTAGCATTTTTGTGTTATGCATATATATAACTGTAGGTATATTTGACTCAAATATCATATTTTTGGAATTGTCCGACTAATGAACTCGACAAACTCGAGTGGACGTGGGTAGTTCTCTCTATTTTCGAATCGTGAAACGTGTTACAGAGAGACTGATAAATGTAAACAAATGCAATTACATTTTCTAATTTCGTGTTTTTTCAAATAAATCCGATTATATGCTTCCTCTCGGGAATTGTGGTAATAAGTATGTTATACGTACATTTGAGAAACCACAGGAAAATTGGGTGGACTGTAATGTTTCTATAGGAAAATTTGCTAGCGATGTCGTTGTAATTATTTTCATAATAAAGTTAAGACCACGCAAAGATACACCTATGTTTATTTTTTTACACACAACTTTCTTTTCCATGTCCGTGAGGTATCTTAACAGAATTTTTCTATGAGAACTGCTTGTTAATCAGTTGCTCAACCTCTCTTTTTTCGAAGAGATTAGGCATAGAAGGATAGGGTTAGGACAGGATTAGTGGTTAGCTAATCACTCTCGCTACGTCCCGTGAGGATGGGTTGGGTGTGAGGTAGGACTCAGAATACGAACAGAAATCCATAAATCGATTGAAAGATCAATCTATGAAAACCATCCGCAACGGGAATTGAACCCGAGACATCCGTAACCGTAGCCAGCGACGTTACCAACTGCGCCACGGACGCTGACAATACTAATAATATATAAGGTAAATTGAAATGAGCTTTACTGTAGTCATTGATTGATATATTTTTTTATAATTAATGACATTTGGCTTAGAAGCAAAAAACACCACCAGAGTGCTACTATATATTTTGCTAAATGCATGACTAGGCAGAAGAATCATGCCAAATTCACGCACTCAGCAGATTATTTGCCTAAATCGTGAATGAGGCCAAGCGAGATATAAGGGTATGCTCTTTTATCCTACTGCTTTATACACTAGTGAGGTTGTGTAGAGTGATAGAGATACATCCTCCGTACGCTGATGATATAGGAAGACATTTCAATAGTTACAAATAATATGTTTTGACACACCCTGGTTTTTCTTAAGTATAAGTGTCATTAGTGTCCCGAACTGAAATCGGCCTGCGGCAAACAGCAATAATTCGCAGAATACGCTCTTTCTTGTTGTCAGGCATTTAAGAAGCCCCCGGGCTTCGGCCGCTGGACGAGTCCATTTTTACGGAAAAGGGTAGCTCCAACTTTGCACGGAGTTTTTTTGAATTTTTGGAGACAGTGGATGACGAGCTGCCGAGTCGGACGAACGAGGTCTCGTCGCGACGAAAGTGATGTGACGATGTGAACTGTTTGTTTGTTTTTGTGTTTTGATTTGCGTTGGATTTAATTTAAATTCGTTGTGTCATTTGTATTAAAACTTAAAGTAAATTCAGTTGCTAAGTAAATGTAAATGTAGAATCAATTTTATGTGTTAAGATTTATATATTTGTGTAATATTAAACCACTGCATCTTGAGTGGATAATAAATAAGTTTTTTAACCGGATCTGAAATGGTGTTTGTCTGAGATCAGCCCTTCCAGGACTCCGGATAACCAGCCGCTCGCCTCTCTTCGATCCGGGGTCTTCTCATTTTTGGCGCCCAACGTGGGGCCATTGATGGTTTGTGACACCTCAGGATTCACCCCCTGAGGACTCATGCTCTGAAGATGCAGTGGCTTTGAACTGTGGTTCATGGCGCCCAACCGAATTTTAACGTAACTTCGAGAATTTCAAATCGCCGAACGCACACTAAGAATCCGGACCCTGCCCTGAAGGTGGACTTCAAGATCGGGACCAGACAACCAGTCAGCTTCCCGGCGTCTTACTACGAAACCCCAGCTTCAAAGGCGGAACTGGCGGGAGTCGTCGGTGAAAGGTGCCTGGCCTCTGTTACTTTTCACGAAGCCCTACTTCTCGACTAGCCGCTCTTGAAGTCGTTCGCGCTGACCTAGGAGGCCTGCTGGGCCTGTTGTGTTTTCAACCAGTGAGGCCTACAGTGGCTGTTTGTTTGCAATCCGCGAGGCCCGCTGTGCCTGTTAGAGTTGCAACCTGTGAGGCCTGCTGTGTCTGTTTTGTTGTCAACGAGTGACGCCTACTGTGGCTGTTTGTTTGCAATCCGTGAGGCCCGCTGTGCCTGTTATATTTGCAACCTGTGAGGCCTGCTGTGCCTGTTTTGTCTTCAACGAGTGAGGCCTACTGTGGCTGGTAGATTTGCGACCCGGGAGGCCGTTTTGCCTGCCATGCTGCCTGTAAAGACGAGAAGACGCTAATAAACCTGCCCTGCCGAGCGAGGACGCTGCGGATGCCTTCTCGGGAGAAGATGAGGCCGTCTGCCTGTGAAGAGGAGATGCTGCCGACACACCTGCCCCGCCGAGCGAGAACGCTGCGGATGCCTTCTCGGGAGAAGATGAGGCCGTCTGCCTGTGAAGAGGAGATGCCGCCGACACACCTGCCCTGCCGAGCGAGGATGCTGCGGATGCCTTCTCGGGAGAAGATGAGGCCGTCTGCCTGTGAAGAGGAGATGCTGCCGACACACCTGCCCCGCCGAGCGAGGACGCTGCGGATGCCTTCTCGGGAGAAGATGAGGCCGTCTGCCTGTGAAGAGGAGATGCTGCCGACACACCTGCCCCACCGAGCGAGGACGCTGCGGATGCCTTCCTGGGATAGGAACAGGACGCCTGTTGGCGTAGGAAAATTTGCACCACCGCCCGTTGTGATGCCGATCGCGACATGACCTGTGTTGTGGCCTCGTGTGTGACGACCGACGCGCTGCCACGCGTGTGTTTTTAAGACTTGATTTTTTTTGTGTTCTTTATTGTATATTGTATCTTGTTTTTGTGTGATTATTGCTACGCTGTCCGAACTCAGTTCATGGACACTAGAAGTATGGGGGTTTGACACACCCTGGTTTTTCTTAAGTATAAGTGTCATTAGTGTCCCGAACTGAAATCGGCCTGCGGCAAACAGCAATAATTCGCAGAATACGCTCTTTCTTGTTGTCAGGCATTTAAGAAGCCCCGGGCTTCGGCCGCTGGACGAGTCCATTTTTACGGAAAAGGGTAGCTCCAACTTTGCACGGAGTTTTTTTGAATTTTTGGAGACAGTGGATGACGAGCTGCCGAGTCGGACGAACGAGGTCTCGTCGCGACGAAAGTGATGTGACGATGTGAACTGTTTGTTTGTTTTTGTGTTTTGATTTGCGTTGGATTTAATTTAAATTCGTTGTGTCATTTGTATTAAAACTTAAAGTAAATTCAGTTGCTAAGTAAATGTAAATGTAGAATCAATTTTATGTGTTAAGATTTATATATTTGTGTAATATTAAACCACTGCATCTTGAGTGGATAATAAATAAGTTTTTTAACCGGATCTGAAATGGTGTTTGTCTGAGATCAGCCCTTCCAGGACTCCGGATAACCAGCCGCTCGCCTCTCTTCGATCCGGGGTCTTCTCATTTTATTGTTTTTGCAATGTTGACAACGAAATATAAATATGGAATTCGGCAAGAAAGTCACCTTAGGAAATTAAATACAAAAAAATAGCACTCGTCTGAACTCATCTTATTCCAAGCGAATATTTCGAAATCTGACGCAATAACGTTAACATTGTAAAAGATCTTTTATTGGAATCAACATTGGCAGGCTGCATCTACACTTTGGAACGACAAACAATTCATTTGACAAACTATTTCACAAAAAAATAACGGCGACATAAAGTTTGACATTCCTAAGAATCGCAAAATTATCATTTTGGCTTCACGACTAGTTGAGAAAGAATAGTCCAACTTCCGTCTTCATATTAATGGTAAGATGATTCTGGAAAAATGTTCGTTAAATAATTCGCTCTAAATTGTTCGATTTTCAAGAAAAATTTAAATAGTTTTGAAAACTAGTTAAGGATTCGTATCACGGGCAGCAGTACAGCAAATGGCTGCATTTGAAAACATGTGTACGATTTTTACAATCTTGTCTCACTTAGAATGTACATCGGAGCCTCAGAGATGGTAATATAATGCCTATCTATTCAGATGCATCTGGTCTCATGCAGGTTGGCGAGAGGAAATACTCCAAATACGGGTTGCAATAACCGAAGGGATGCAAGTGTCAGGCTTATCTTTTGGGGGTGGTAATTGCGTCACCTAATGTGATAGCTATACATCGAAATATCCCAGACGAGATTACTTTTAGTAAAAAATAAAATAGTCACGATAAATAAAAATTATTAATTTGTAACAGAGTTTTATAAATTTTATTAACAGGTATTTAACAATTAGGTCCTTTCCGAGCATAGTCAGTAGACAAATATTTAGAAATATCCTTTTACTGACCCAGACATATCAACATTTTATTTTATATGTGGTAATTTTGTGGAAGTCCGTTTTTAATATAAAATTAATAACTTAGTTACTCCACTTGGTTTATGACTAACGTGACGCGTTTCGCCTCTCTAAGAAGCATCTTCAGATTAACCATATCGCAAGGTTATTTATTTCTAAGGTAAACAATGATTCTAATTATTACATTAAATAAAGGGTGGGGGTGGGTTTTTCTTCCATTCTACTAGACATGCGGAAGGGGGTAAGATATAAACACTGTTACACTATTTTCAAATTAATTACTGGTACTTGGAGGCGAAAAACCCAAGGGAAACAAATTTAATAATGAAGCCGTCTGTTCTGTTTAAAATGTTATTTACTAATCCTTCATTACTGTTAATGGTTTTATTGATTTCTAGAAACTCCAAACTATTCATTTTAATAGCTTTTTTTATTTACACGATGGAGTATTTCTACGTTAATATTTTTATTAAAATTATGATCATTTTGATTTTTATTTTGATGATAAACCAAGTGGAATAACTAAGTTATCATTTTTAATTTTATATTATCAAAATTTTGTGTAATTCTTGAGAAGGTTATCTGTTTTGCATTTTTGAATTATCTGATTATTGAATTAGATAAGCACAAAATTTTCTATAATATAACAACATATTTAACTATTTATTTTTTATTTTTTGAGTTATCTGACTTAATGAACTGGACGATTGATATGTACCTAGATAAAAGAAAATCAATGACGTGAAACCGAAGTAGTTATCATATGACACACCCTGGTTTTTGTTAAGTATAAGTGTCATTAGTGTCCAGAACTGAAATCACCCAGCGGCAACAGCAATAATTCGCAGAATCGGCCATTTCTTGTTACCATGCGTTCAATAGCCGCCGGGTACGGCCGCTGGACGAGTCCATTTTGACGGAAAGGGGTAGCTCCAACGGTGCAGGGAGTTTTTTTAATTGTATTTGTAGACAGTCGATTACGATCTGCCGAGCGGGACGAGCTGCGCTCTCGTGGCGGCAGAAGTGACGATGTGAATTGTTTGTTTTTTTTGATTTGCATTGAACTTAATTTAAAATCGTTGTGTCATTTGTATTATAACTTAAAGTAAATTCAGTTGCTAAGTAAATGTAAATGTAGAATCAATTTTATGTGTTAGGATTTATATATTTGTGTAATGTAAACCACTGCATCTTGGATGGAAAAATAAATAAGTTTTGAACCGGATTTGAAATGGTGTTTGTCTGAGATCACAGCCCTTCTAAGACTCCGGATAACCAGCCGCTCGCCTCTCTTCGATCCGGGGTCTTCTCACATATATATTGAATAAATCTTTGTTATTTTTACCTTAAAACAATGTTGAATCATTCCACTTAAAGTCGTCAAATAATGAGGTTGGTAAAAAATGTTGAGAGATCCTCTTTTCCATAGTGGGTTGCTTCTGGTGGGAAACAACCCCTGCTGAAATTGTCTTGCAAACTCCACATCGGCGTACACATTCTCAGGATTAGTGGTGCATATAAATATAAACGGTAGAGCCTACGATACATTTAATTTATTGTTTTTATAGAATGTATTAATTCAAGGGTGGGAAAAATTGTATTTCTTGACAAATCAAATGCAAACGTAAGAATTGTCGTCGACTGCTATAGACATTTGTTTAAAATAAAGTTTGTAATAATTAACTAAGGGAGAGATGTAATTTTAATATCAAATTTCGTACATTTAGGCATTCAAGTGCACGAATGAATTCAGCATGACAGTAAGTTAATAGTTTATATATAAAACGAATTCAGAACAAATATTGTTACTAAGCTTAGGATCTGTATTGATGGTAATCTGTATTAATTGTAATACTGATTTGAAACAATAATTGTAGATTTTTTCATTTAGTACTTTTGCTTAGCAGTTGAAAATTCTAATTGAAACTGGTGCTGCGATAACTATTTTTTTTACAATATTTTCAATTATAAATATTACATTTTTTCGTGCAGTAAAAATCACTCATAACTAAGTTTTTGTTTTTATATTCGAAGCTCACGATATGTTCTGAAGATTAGTGTTTCTCAAATTTTTCCTGCGAATGTACACCTTACCTTGTCTATTTTGAGCATAAATAAAAAAAAAATAGTAAATTTAAGGTTTGGTAAAACGTAAAAAACTTTTTATTGAAAAAATTAAAAAAAACATATCGGTTGTGGAAAGGCAAGAGGACGTAACCAACACACAACAAATATTGTGTGTAGCCCAGAAAAACCGTGTATCAAATTGTATACAATTTGATTATCGAAATAAATATATTTTAGAAATACGGAGGGATACGTCTTTTTGCCTTTCTACAGTTGATATTTCATATTTAAATTAATATAGTGTATTAACACGTTTTGTGTGAGTTATACACAATATTTTTTGTGTGGGTTACGTCTTTTTGCCTTTCCACAGTCGATACATCGCATACTAGCAAATAGATATTTTGTAAAATTACATTCGAATCGAATGAAATTGGTGTCGTTGGGCCGGGCCTTTGATTAACAATTTCTCATATATATTTTTTTAAATAAAACACAATTCATTTGTACTACTTCCGCATGTTTATAATGATCAGGACCGGTTTCTCTAATCGCGAGCATTATCAAATGATATCGATGAATGATGAATTGTGTTCTATTTTTCTTTTAATATAATGCCTTTCCACCAAGAATTGACAGTTAACACCTTAAAAAAGTTACTCAAGTATTAATTTTGAAATTTATTCACGGAAAACTAAGTTTGATAATCACTGTATTAAGGGAACGGGATAATAAAAAAAACACCAGAAATATTTCATTAAGAGCGAAACGTGCTTTAAAAAAGTGAATGTTAGATTTTTTCCGCATCAAGTTAACATAACAAGCTTATGGAGTTTATTAAAAAAAACTTCCCTTTTTATCTAGGTTTATTTTGCAACAGACATTATTTTTCTTATGCTCCAGTGTTTCATAAAAGTTCTAAAAAGATTCCTTATAGTCTCAAGGCGGCAATATGATCCCGTTGATACAGCGCTGAATATATATTAAACTCGCAATATAAAAATCTACCATAATACCTACTTACTGGGCGTACTTTTTTCACTGCTAAAATATACGGGAACGACACCAGAAAGTTGTATAGAAAAGGCCATTGGATTCACAGCTTTAGATTGTAAAGCTAAAGCCACATTCAATAGCTCACATAAGAGCAGGGTTGCCAACTACATTGGTTTGATTTCAATAAAACATTATAATTATTATTACAATTACAATATTACATTTGACTTGATTTATCTGTCTGTCTCTCCACTCTTTCTTCCCATCCGTTGTGTATGCGAAGACAAAGTCTCATGGCCACCTTCCATAACACTATTGACAGAAAAAGGAGTCTACCCTTCACATTCATGGCAGAGCAGAGCTGCACGGAACTGATTTTGTACCATGCACTAGTGTGATTAATAAAACAGGAAAATAACAATTTAAAAAAAAGTATGACTAGCTCAGTCATTTAACCTTAAACCGCCCAGCGGTCACGTACGGGACCGTTGATAAAAGTTTTTTTTTCCATGTCCGGTCCCAATGTGGAGCATATGGTCTCCTAATGGAGGTATCTTGACAGATTTTTTTTCTACGAGAACTGCTTGTCACTCAGTTGCACAACCTCTCTTTTCTTTTTCGAAGAGAGTAGGGATAGAAGGATAGGGCTATGACAGGACTAGTGGTTAGCTAATCGCTCTCGTTACGCCCCGTGAGGATGGGATTGATGGGAGGGAGGACTCAGACTACGAACAGAAATCCATAAATCGATTGAAAGATCAATCTATGAAGACCGTCCGCACCGGGAATTGAACCCGAGGCATCCGTAACCGTAGCCAGCGACGAAACCAACTGCGCCATGGACGCCGACATAACGCTGGCTGATAAAAGTATTCAACATATAAATATAATTTAAGACATCGACTGAGGGTGCTTGATGGAACTTCAATATCAAATTTGAGTTATTGAGGTTTTGTACACTTCCTTGTATTTTTTCAATAACGACCCGGGTTTCGCCTTTCGGCATCTTCAGGCATTCGAGTGCACGATTGCCTGAAGATGCCGAAAGGCGAAACCCGGGTCGTTATTGACAAAATACATGGAAGTGTACAAAATCTCAATAACTCGAATTTGATATAAATATTACCTTATTATGACTTTGACACACCGAATCATAATTTCATTTTCGCATTCAATACATATTTTTGTAATGCAAACATTTGCATTTCAGGGTCGTCGATATTAACATGCCAGAAGTTTAAAGATGGTCCATTTATAGACAAATGTTTTAGAAATTGACATACGAAAAAAAAATTTAATCTTTGTGTAATTTTAAGGTTTTTTTAGTAATATTATAGTTTTTAATTTGATTGGTGTAATTTTGGTAGTTTTAGTTTTTTTTTTTGATAATGCTTTTTACTTTACCCAAATAAGTTGACTAGTTTTAGAGCTATAGTTATTTTAATAAACAGTTTAGGGTTACGTAAAACGTGCTCGGGAGGATAAAGGTTAAATCTAGTTGATATTAAGTATCCTGTGTATAATACGTATACTGAGAGTCCATCGTTCTAGATCAGTTTATTGACTCTGGTGAGGAATCAAGGTTAATACCCTAAATAGATTATCAATTTTTTTAAATGCCGTGAAATTATTTTTTTTTGCAAATTTTTGAGAACGGATCACGGTAAACAGTTTTGCTAGTACAGAAATCATCTCAGGGCAGTCCCTCAGAACGTGAACAATATGAAAATCCTTTTTATCGAAGTATTGTAATAATTTGTAGTTTGTTTAATTACAATTTTATATTTGTGGACATGAAATTGTGAGCCAATTATAAATAAGATGGCAGTCTCAGAATGTCTTTTTATTTTTGTATTAGAAAACCGTAAAACATGAAAATCTTTTTTATTGAAATATTGTAATAATTTTTGGTTTGTTTGCTTAACCGGTTATATATTATATCTTTAATTATCTGTGTATGTAAAATAATTATTGGACAATAAAAACATGTATTATGAAGAATGTGGATGTTATTAAAATTAATTGATGTGTTTTCAATAATTTTTAGTTAGCTGTTTTATATAGTGTGGTATATTATGTATAATCTGTATCCATAATGCTTACACTACATTATTCCATATTTAATTATATATCGGCGTCCGTGGCATGGTGCGGACGGTTTTCATAAATTGATCTTTCAATCGATTTATGGATTTCTGTTCGTATCTGAGTGTTTGTGATGTCTAAAAAAAATCCCTCCCACCCATCCGGGCGTAGCGAGAGCAATTAGCTAGTCCTAGTCCTGTCCTAGCACTTTCCTTCTATCCCTACTCTCCTCAAAAAAAGAGAGGTTGAGCAACTGAGTAACAAGCAGTTCTCATGGAAAAGTTCTGTTAAGATACCTCCATTAGGATGCCACATGCTCCAAGTTGGGAGCCGACATGGATTAAAAAAAATATATATATTTAGCTTTTTGTACATGTTTTATTACTTTGATTTTGATATGAAGGTAACAGATACAATCATTTAAATTAAAATTAATTTTTTACTTTTACCTATTTAGTAAAATGATGAAAATAGCTTTTCATATATTTAATGAACAAATTTAGCACTATTGAACTTTCAAATACACAATAATTGGCAACCCTATCTCTTAAGATCCATGCCGCTTTGAAATGAGTCTCTATAAGTGAAATCCCTCTCTAAACGATGCACTTTTGGAGTAAAACTGCATCGAAACTGTGCGAAGCTGTACCAAAACTGCAGCTGGATAATATATAATGCGATGATATTGCAGTTTAATGTTATCAGAAATTCTAAAGTGACGTCTTCATCGCGTTGGGTATGGTGAAAGTTAAGGGCTTACAATTAAATACACCTTTGTTTAGATCAACATTCACTTTCATAGAAATAGTTTTCACTTATAACGAATACATTCCACAAAAAACAAACTCTTTCATTAAAAATAAAGTGTTCCCACATAAAAAAATATATTACACTTACGAACAAATATTTTCACATAGATAAAATAGTTTTTACTCAATTTAAATACTCCCACTTTGAAATCGATAGTGGCACGAAGCTCCATTAGAATATATTACACAAACCAAACCAGACCAACGTCAATATAGCCTACTAGAACTTAACTCACTTTGTTACAAAAATCCGTGACTAAATGGAAAGTTTGAGTAACTAAATGCCAAAATCTAAAATGCAGACTATCGAAATAAAAGTTCAAGTGTACCAAGTGAATACTATCTAACACGAAGTGCAATTATTTATAACACAAGGTTAAATAACTACATAAACAATAATCTCGCCAGCCAAAAGTAACAGCATTTGAAAATTAGCAATGAATTTTCATAAATGCAATCTGTATGTTGGGAAGCGTGGACCAAATGGTGCAACGAAAAGAAAAAAATGTGTGGGCAAAATGTAATGAAGAAATATACATTTGATATTCAATGATTCTTACTTGACATGAAATAAAAATTCATAGCTTAATTATTCCACTAGCTGTGCTACTAAATATTACATGTTTCGCTTCTTTCAGAAGCATCTTCAGTCTGCTTTATAGCCAGTCGCTCAAAGCTCTCTTTTTGGAGAGGGACATTACTAACATAGTGATAATTTCAAGAGAGATTAAGATCAGAAGATTAGGAATAAGATATGAGTAGTTGTTAGTCTATCGATATCGGTACGGGCTGCAGGGTGGGTATGTGGGAGAGTATTAAAATAGACACATTTAGGCCTTTGAACACAAATCCATAAATAAACATTTTAAACGATGACAACCGCAAATAAAACAGCAAAGCTGACAACTCCGCTATAGACTCGGCATTCAAAACTGTATATATAAAAATTAATGTTTGTTTGTCCAATGTGCGTTCCTATACCATTCATCTGATTTCGATGAAACTTTGGTGAGTTGTTGTGCGCACACCCGTGAAAGTTTCTGAAAAAATCTAAAAAAAAAATCAAATTATACAAACAGTGACATTTCGGAAAACCTTCTGATTTATTCGTGTACGCACGAGACGAAAAACAAAAAATATTGTGTATCCAAAAGCACTGCAATAAACAGAATTAAAACATAAACACTTTCTTTCTTAGAGTGGCATTGCAACGCATGCCGGGTACTCGCTAGTTATAGATAAAATTGTTCACAATGACTGGAAGAATATTACAAATTGCTTTAATATAGAAGAAATATTGTTTTGATACAAAATTTATTCATTCTTTGGAAGAGCAGCAATGTGGTTTTCTTTCAAGTGAGACTTAAAAAATATTGCTATATGCCGTATTGCTGTCATTGCGCGATCGTTTTAAAAACAATTTGCAAAAAAAAACTAGAGAATGTGTTTGCAAGTTTGTTTTGTTGGATATATCCGAATCTGTATCGAAAAACAAACTCGTGAATCAAAATGTGGACACAACACTTGTGGAATATTCGATTACGAGCCTTAAACGGACAGAGTTTTTGTGGGGCTTAGGTCATGGTGTAAGAAGTATATTGGGTGAACTGTATATTATTGTTAAATACGACGTCATAACAATATGAACGATCTGATCAGAAATGTGTTTTAGTGACAGTAAAAATTTGGTTATTCAAAGTGTCGTTATATATTTTATAAAACAACGACCCAGCTTAACTGTACTTTTTACACCATGATTTAAGGCTACCGTATAATGTTTCCTTAATCTTAAGCTATTCGCGGTGTTCCGGAGAAATGACGATTTATTCATCACCCTTATACATTTATACACAATAATTATTAGAGTAATCAAATGTTATTTAATGTAGATATATAATAATATGGTCTAGCGGCGGACTGTCAATACGCAATATGACGTACAATAAAGTAATCAAATGTTATTTAATGTAGTAATATAATAATATGGTAAAATACGAAATTTCAAAAGATAACAAAGTCTTATATTTTGTATTTTATAATACGTTTAAACCATCTACAGAAATTATGTTTAGGTACTGATTTGATCTGTAAATATTGTTTTTCTTAATTTAATAAGGAGCTCACCGGCCTACTCACCAGCCCTGTTGAGCCTTGTCGTCTTGTCGACTTGGCAACAAAAAGTTATCATTGAATTTTGTTTACACCATTTCTAAATTTCACTATTGTTTTCTTGCATTTGTTTAATAATAAACTGCTTTTAGCGCAGAAAATCTCGGATCGAAAATAAATTTACGCAAATTTACTACAAAGATTGACAGAGATGAATTAACGCATAATCGCTATAAACAATGATGCAATAGCCCACTCGAATTTAAGCAGCGCATACTAAATAGTGAAAATATACAAACTTTGTCAGACTCTGTGGTTTAGTGGTAAGAGCTTTGCTCTAACGATCAGATGGGTTCTGGCTCAAATCCAAGTTAGGTCAATACGAAATTTTTATTTTTTAAATTTAAATTTGTGACTTTGCTAATTTTCAAAATATTTGGCGCATTGTCTGTCAGCTATCATGAAAGATATTTATTATAAAAATAATTATAAAAACGCCCCCGCTAAGATACACTGAATTAGGATGACAATTTACAATTGTTTAAAAATATTTTAAAAAAGTGGCGGGAGATATTCCAAACGTTTATTATAATTTTCGAAAGTTTGTCATTTTTTTCTTTTAATTTCAAGGTTTTATAAGTTAATAACCACTGAAGAAGTGAAGTTTTATTTCGACTTATGGCGTTTTTAGTCATGTACAGTCTCCATTAAATATGTTGTTACTCAGTCGGTCGATCTCGGTGACCGTGAAACTTTTTCCTGCAGGACACGTCCGAGCTTGTTTGTTCGTCGTTGTGTGTACCGCAAGGCAAACAATTGTCCTGGGTCGAGCGGAGAGCAAACATGGTCACCGTGTGAAAGTGGCACTTTGTAGAAATAGGTACTCCTTGTGGACATTGAAAAAAAATAAACGTAAGACGAATAAATAAAATTTATTTTTCCGACGACGAAACCCCTCGCAGAGTTATTTGGACAAAATAAAGTTTTATGTTTATATTGACTTTAAAGTTCCATTAAAATAAAGACAACTACACAAACTTTCACTGGAGTATATATTTAAATATATTTTAACAATATAGCAATAAAAGTTTCTGTATGTATCATTCAAACTATATATATACAGTGGTTCTAACGGAAAATTTCTCCGTGGCCGCATTATGAACAACAGTGGTCTTTTGGAAATGTCTCGTGGCCGCATCAAATTTTCAAAAGTGATTTAAAATATTAGGCCGATGAATTTAAGGGACTCATTAGTTATTTCAATTTTTTACTATAAACCAATTACACACAAATTTGCGCCGCAGGCAGAAAATTTGTATGTATTAATATAATTTCTTTGAAAATATGTACTATATTTTCACAATGCTGTCATTTACAAATGTTATATTTAACATTACATAGCCCTAGAGGTTTGTTTTTCAAATATGTCTAAATATCTATGAGTCATTAGATTTTTACTGTTTCATCCTTCTGAATGTTTGTTTATAGATAATTTCTTATATCCATTTTAGTTTGGGGATTGTATCAAATTCCCTTAAAAATTTGACAAATAAATAATAACATAATATACAGATGCTTCCATATACATAAAAAAATCAGAAGGTAATCACTGTTACACTTTATATATTTAGAAAATCTCTCGTCAATGATAATTACACTATTGCAAAGATAAACAGCGTAGGTTATCGTACAACAGACCGAATTACTTAATTCATTGCAGCACAAATTAACCCGATAGGGTTACCGTAGTGATCCCGATTAATTTTTATCTAAAAAGGGATCCCTTTTTTATTAAAAATATTAATTACAAATACGTTTTCGAGCGGTATACGTACGCAATACGAATAAACAAATGTCGAATTTATTTTATGTTACTCATTTTTTAATATATATATTTATTACTATAGAACCGTTGGTGGCCGCACATGAGAACCACTGGTCTAGAGACTCTGATACAGAATAATAATCTATCAATACCGGTATTGCAGTACTAAAAGCTAGACGTATTAATGTATCATTATACATGCTGAATTTCATCTTTCTAAATTTTAAACACTTGGCATAAACTGAAAATTGCTCAATACTGATAACAAATTTGAAAATAATGATTTTTACGTAGGTCGTTCTGAGTTATAAGAGGTAAATGTTGTCGTACTTTTAAAGCATTTCAATACCTCCCGGTCTTCAGTTAAATGGAACAAGCATAAAAATTCAAAAAGCATATATGAATTGTTGATATTTTGCACGTTTCCATGTACTTCGTCATTAACGACCCGGGATTCGCCTTTCGGCATTCGACCACACGAATGGTCAGTTCGAGATCATTCGTGTACTCGAATGCCTGAAAATGGTCAACAATTCAAATTTGACATTGAAATTCCATCAAGTCCATGTCTTTAAATTATATCAAAAAGCATAGTTTTTAATCTTCTACTGTTAATCTAATTTTTGTATATATTAATGAAGTTCTAAGATTATCTAAAAGATAAATTTATATTTGACTCACTGAATCGCTAATTACGCTCATTATTCACGGCGATTTTTCAAAAAAATAAGTTTTTAATGTACTTATGTGCTTTATTGATAGATATATCAATTTTTCTATTTGTAATTCTAAAATTTCGTCCCCTGTTCGAAATTCAAAATATTTCCGAACTTAAAAAACTCGTTTTTTACACGATCTAGATCCTCATTTTACACGGTCAACGCGCTTGAAAAAATCGACAGTGTGAAAGAATATATATTTTTTCTTACACACCGGAAGACACAAAATAACTAAAACCATTTGGACCATTCAGAGATGGGAAAAATTGAAAAATAAATAAAAATCAAGTAATTTGTACAAATTCCACATATTTATAATGATCAGGACCAGTTTCGCTCATCACGAGCATTATCAACTGATACAAATACAAACATGACAGGCTTATTTATATAATGTATATGGTATGTAGGAAGATTGCAGCGCAGTGTTATCAATACAGATTGAGATACTAAGCTGACTGGGTCATGTGCTCGATACAAACGATAAAAAGCTAGTATAAAGATTCATGTTTAGTAAGTCATAGGGCGCAGAAAAAGAGGCAGTCCGAAGATTCGCTGGCTTGACGGACCTGAGAATGACTACAGTTTACTTGGGAGCTGAGCTTGCAGGACGGGCACTTAGGACAAAGAGAGGTGGAGACTGTGGAAATAGTTGTTGTAAGTAGCCAGGACTTCTGATTTTGGTTAATATATACGCCAGCGATCTCCGACATTTTTTAGCCTAATGGCCACACTGACTCCTTCACTAAATCCCAAGGGCCTAGAACTAGCTGGCTCATCATACCAAAATACTGTAGTTTTGAATTACGAGCAATTACGGGCAAGTGTCAAGGACATTTCATTGCGGCGGAAATACCCGATAGCTGACAAGGAAACAACCAGATTCTGCCTGATTTATACACTCATATTAAGTCCTTTCGAAAAAAATTTGGTTGACCAGTTGCATAAATTTGCTCGTGGCTTTTTATCTTCTTTCGGCACTACTTATCTGTGTGAAAAAACTATGAAGGGCTGTATGTTGGCCGTTGGCCGGATTGGTGAAGCTAGCGAGCCGTAGTTAAGAGACCCCTGCTACACGTCATCAATTGGATACAACATTTTGAAAGAAATAATTGTTTTTATCTTTTTACCTGTACGTTGAACACATATGTATAATTTAAGACATCGACTCAGGCTGCTTGATGGAATTTCATTATCAAATTTGAGTTATTGAGATGTTGTACACTTCCATGTTTTTGTCACTAACGACTCGGGTTTAGCCTTTCGGCATCTTCAGGCATTCGAGCGCACGAATGCGAAATCCGGGTCTTTAGTGACAAAATACATGGAAGTGTACAAAATCTCAATAACTCAAATTTGACATGTACCTGTCTGAAGCGATGACGACTATTTTATACTACTGGGAACGCCCGTCATATTAAAATTGAAATACTGAATTTCTAAAGTAGGTTACTGTTATTTAGTTTCCATACTTACGGACAGATTGTTGTTTTTTTGCCTCGTAATTTTCGACTCGTCGAAACTGTGTAATTTTTATATATACCGCGGACGCTTAGGTCATGAAAAAATTTCATACCTACATGTGTATGCGATAATAATAAAACGTTTTCATCTACGCCTACAGACCGGTCTGCGCAATATTATATGTATTTATTTTTTAAAAATGGGAAAAGCTTCATTCTCACTAGAAAATTCCAATCAATTGTGTGGGCCAAAATGTTGCATACAAATAATAAATCATAATAATGTAAATACACATTGATATTTCAAATATATATATATACGATAATTAAAAATATCCTTCTAAAATGACCTATCTCCTCGGCGATTCCTCATTGTTATATTGCTGTCTTTTGTCATGAGTTGATAGTGTACAACATTGGACTAACTATATCACAGAGAGATTTTGTAAGGAAGCAGCGTTCGCGTAATAAAATTGTCTGGCATAATAAAGTTTACCTGCGTCGCTAAGGGTGATTTAGTCTCTACAAAAATGTCTAGCTGTAAGATAAAAGATAGATAGATGACGTCATATTTTATCTGTGGTTCTACGTTTTGAGGTTAATTTAAGTCAGGCATAACCAACTTTTAAGGAATCAGAAGTCAAAATATTAATGGCTTATAAATAATTACACTTTGTGTTAGATAGTATTCACCTGGTACAGTTGAACTTTTATATCGATAGTTTGCATTTTAGATTTTGGCATTTAGTATACTCAATCTTTCATTTTAATAGTTTCCACTTAGTCACGGATTCTTTTTAACAAAGTGAGTTAAGTTGTAGTAGGTTATGTTAGGGTTGGTCTGGTTTGGTTTGTGTAATGTATTCCAATGCGTGGAGCAAAGACAATATAAGCTGCCTAATATAGAGTAGATGAATAAGCGACATTTCATTACAGCTTCGTTCCACTATCGATTTCAAAGTGGGAGTATTTAAATTGATTGAAAACTATTTCATGTATGTGAAAATATATTTTTCGTACGTGTAATGTATTTCTTCAATGTTAAAATATATTTTATTATGTGGGATCACTTTATTTTTAGTGAAAGAATTTGTTTTTTGTGGAATGTATTTGTTATGAGTGAAAACTATTTTTATTTAAAGTGAATATGATCTAAACAAAAGTTATGTGTATGCAGCTGCTGTTTTACGGCCGCCTTAACGCAATAACGATCAAGAAAAGAAATGAATTTACTTTTCGTGTTTTTGGCCCAATGCAGCACTCCACGGGATCGATCTTTTAACCACGCACTATTGTGAAGAGAAAAGATAAAAATAAAATAAAATGTGACTTGCTCAGCCACTCAGATCGTTACTGACGAAATACATGGAAATGTACAAAATCTGACAATTCAAATTTGATATTGAAATTCCATCAAGTACCCTCAATGATATCTTAAATTATTAAACAAAATTTTTTTGTACTACTTCCACATATTTATAATTATCAGGACTGGTTTCGCTCATATCAACCGGCATTATAAACCGGCCCAGATGACAGTTAACACCTTATAAGTGCTTTTAAGGTGTTAACTGTCACTAGAATTTTGTTTTATTTTTTAAATATAATGCCTTTCCAACAAGAATTGACAGTTAACACCTTATAGGTGAACATATTTACAATTTATAAGACTGAAAATGTGTTTATAATTACAATCAAATTAATTAAAATAGTACATTTACTCAATGTTTCTGATACTATGTGGAAAACAATTATTTTTTAAAAGTGAAATTATCTTCTTTTTTAGACCGATTTATTTGAAATCAGTATTAGAATCGTGTACGAAAAAAGTAATATAGTATGTACGCAATTAAACATCTCTAGAGAGTTTTAAGAACTTTGTATTGTAATGTTTATTCATTTCTTGTATCAAAACTAATCAAACTTAAATAATAGTTCTGCGGCCGGCGAATTGACATTGCCTGCCTCAACCCACGAAACGGAAAAGAAATGTTTTTTTTCCCTACAAGTTGTTCGTAATAAACTATTTTCAAGGGGTAAGTCCTTGAATATATTTTATTTACATAAAAAACCTTACGAGTTTTATTTATGTATTGTCAAACGTATTTTTATTTTATTTAGAAGTGATTTCTTAAAAAAAAAACTATGCCCTTAAAAGTTAAGGAGTAAAAAAACTCTTATAGATAGTCTTGTATCAAAAAAGCAACGTAAATTAGCAGAAAAGATGCTATATTTCGGGAACTTGTCTAAAGACATAGACCACCCTAGAATCTGGCATAGAATTAGTTATTTAGGTTGCACAAGCTTTAAAATTAAAAAACAACTCGCTGATAGTGTTAGACCGGCGTTCTATTGCAAAAACTCTCTAGGCAAATTACTTATTAACAATAAAGTTAGAGTAAACTTTAAGAACAAATCTGGTATTTATAAATTACAACGCAATGATTGCCAACATTTCTATGTGGGTAAAACCACACGTACATTAGATATAAGGGTATCAGAACATTTAGCTGCCTTTAGATTAAAAAAAGAAACTTCGACATTCGCAAATCCCTTGCTAATGGAGAACCATACGTTTAATGCGGATGATGGGGTTAAACTGTTGCATAAAAACATGGGGGATCATAAATTATTTTATCAGGAAATTTTAGAAATTAATAGAGCCCAGTTAAACTCCTTGCCAATCTTGAATGAGCAGCTGAACCTTCCTAATTCTCCGCTATTATATCCGATACGTTGAAACACCTAACAGATGTCACTAAATGTGGAATGATTGTATATATTTACCCATTCGTCGAATTACATCCCGTCAAAACCCACAATACTATTATAATTGTAAAATCACTGGTATTTCTAAAAGAAGTTGAAAAGCGGCAATTCGCCTTCGGCAATCGCCACTCTGTTAATATGGTGTTTACAAAATAAGGATTAGGACGATTTCCGAAATTTTAACTCAGGTATCGGTGTGGCTCTCAGACGTATAATGTATTGCCTCGTAAATGATATTTGTCGCATTTGTATCTTCTATATAAGCGTTAGACACTGTTTACTGTCTCTCAGTTCGAGTCCATTCGTGTGCTCGAATGCCTGAAGATGCCGAAAGGCGAAACCCGGGTCGTTAGTGACAAAATACATGGAAGTGTACAAAATCTCAATAATCCAAATTCAAAAATGTATATTATATTACAAAGCTTCAAACGGTACGAATATTATATAAAGAATATGATTAAAAATAGAAATAAGTATAGTATAATATCGCGTAGAGTATACGCGGTGTAACTTTTTACTGCACTGATACGCTGCCTGTATAATAAACAAAGCGTGTCAGTGCTTTTAGTATGTATGGATCCCGTGATCCTAGAGCAGTGTATGTATCAGTATGGATCCTTGAACCTTGTAAGGGTATCGTGATCCCAAATCCTAGAGCCGGAGTGCAAAGTTTTACAGCGTGTACTCTACTAGAGTAGAAAAGAGAAATATGTTCCTAAATGGGCAACGATTTTGTAAAATTTGTCCATAATAAGTGTTAAGTATTAATTGATTAATTACACGGTCATCATATTGAGGGTATATTGACAGAAGACATTAAGTCATATAAACAAGTTCTTAGATAACAGCATTTTAAGATTTTTCTTTTAAAGTACTCTTTCTTCCAAGCACAATTGTTTATGATTTATAAAGTTTTTTTACATCATAAAAAATAATCTTTTTGGCATACATATCATAAGATTTGGTAACGATGAGTTATAGCAAAACCCCTATAATTACAAGCCATGCTGTAGGGCCCGTCAGCCGGTATTTTTGCAGACGAGTGGTCCGTTACATTTCGGAGCCATGAAATCGATATTTTGGACATATTTTAATAATGTGAAATAGTGGGTAATTAAATGTAGTATCTTTAATGTTAATAGGAATAAAGATAATTTGGATGGATTCGGCGGAAACTTTGGTGTTTTAATATTAAATTAAGGTTGATAACTTAGTTATTCCACAGGCTGTGTTATTAAATGTAACGCGTTTCGTTTCTTTAAGAAGCATCTTAATTAAAAATGAAGAGTAGGTGGGTTTGTTTCCTTCTACTGGACGTGGGGAAGGGGTAAGACCCATATAATGATAGTACTAATTATAAAATTAACTACTAGTGTTTGGAGGTGATATAGTCAGTTATGGTTCGATATAGTTAGTCTGAAGATGCTTCTTAAAGAAGCGAAACGCGTTAAATTTAGTAACACAGCCAGTGGAACAACTAAGTTATCAATTTTAATTTCATATTAGGAATACAGTTGTTTACTTACTTTCAAACAGTATAATTATAAAGCCTAGTCGCAATCAATGATTGTTATTAATTGACAATTCAAAGTGTGTATTTTGGGATAAATTAAGATTCTAACAAATCTACCCTGCCACACATCGCATTTCGTGCCATTCACTACATATATTATGACGACTGTACGATATAATTTATTGGGACGATTTAATTATTACTTAACATGCATATATTTTGGTTTTCGATGAATCGTAAATTACATAATGATTATAGTAAAGAAACACTAAATAAACTCAGAAGAAATCTTTTCAAATATATGTTATATTCGACGAAAAACGGAGTTGAGAGACAATCTTCGTACAACAGCCATACAATTTGTTCGTAGAGACTGGGACTCCTAGGACTACTCGTAAATTGCAAATTTTCTTATAGCATTGCTTTTACTTAATGTTGCTTTGGTTATAGTCATGTCATGCTTTCTGCTTGAATAAAAAAATAGCAAAATGAATACTGTTTTTTTTAACCATTATACCATATGACGTTAAGCGTTCGATTAGAACGTAGATTGCCTACATGCTCTACATTTTGACATTTAAAACAGAGAATCATCGAAGACTGTTTTAATGCGTTCTGTCATATAACCTCGATATTTATTAGTAAGAGCAAAATTAAAAATAAAAATATTTACGGTGTAATATCACGTACTTGAGCAGAAAAGAGAAATATATTCCCAAAATGTTAACAATTCTTAGTCATGTAAAATTCGTTTACGGGAAGTATTACATAATCACATGGTCATAATATTGTGTGTAAAATATTTCATTACAAATTATTAAGAAGTACGAAAAGGGCCGAACATATTCGAATATTGAATGGGCAATGGGCCGACAAACGTATCTGTTTTCCTCAGATACTTAAAATGAAATTACTCTCCCTGTGCTCTCCACAAGCATTGGTCATTTACAAATATTGTTATCCTTTAAAGATTTTTTATAAAATCAACTGCTTTTAATGTGGAACTTGTGGACTCCTAATGGCGCATCTCAAGAACGTTTTTTTAAAACACATAATAAATAAAATTTCAGTGTATTTACTTAACGATTAATCAATAATAATAATACTATGTACATATGTTCATTTTCCTAGAACAACTCAAAACAAAATTAGTACTTTGTATATTTTATTTTTAAATAAAAGTTATGTTGCTGGAATAAGTAAGATGATACAATATTGTCTATCTCGTCGAAAACAGTATATATAGCTGAACTAAATTACGTTAAAACATAGTTCTGACAATGGTGTGAAGTCTAAATAGATACTAACAATTGTTCTATATAGAATATGCGTTAAATGTATTATTTTATGGGAGGAATGTAGTATTTCTTTTGCATCGTGTTATTGGTTGGTTGGCTGTTTATATAAACAATATTTTATTATATTATTTCATTTATTAGAATGCGTGTTGAAAAAAATATAGTACTTTAAAAGTATTCTCGTGAAATAAAACCTTCTGTCTATAAAAGGCAAATGATAAACTTTTTGAAGAGAGCTTTAAAGCACAGACCAGACAAAAAGCTTGGGATATTTACACGTTCGCATACGTACGAACATTAAATAATAGTCATAAAAACGAAACAACAAAAGATGAAGCCATAAAAATGCAGTCCTCGAACTGTGGTGCGTGGTACCCTTATAATATCTCGAAATTCTGATAATACTAAAAACAATCATACTGTATTGTTTTGTTCTGGTTGGTGTGGCATTCAAAAATACTCTTTAATAGTTCAAATAATTTATTGTCATTCAAAATTACATTGTTTTTAACTGCTTTCGCCAACATTAATGAATGCATCCTTAATGAAGTATATCAACAGAAATGAAAACTTGCTATAAGGCAGTTGTCCAACCTTTCTATTCAGAGACGATAGAGAAAGAATGTTGGAGCTGAAAAAAATCAGTATTAAACTAATCGTTACCTCTACGTCACGGTTTTAAGATCAGATAGATTTCTGGTAGGTAGGTATAAAAACATTTTAGATATCCATGTATTATGATAATAATTGATAGATCGATTGACCAATGAATACAAGACTGTAGATTTGAGAAGTACGAAATTTAAAAATATTAACAAAATTAAACTTACCTGCTAATAGAAAAAATATTATTTTGAAGGTTTTTTTAGCAATGTGCCAACAATTAGAAAACGATTAGAAATTTAGCTTAGTTATGCAGAAAATTAGTCGATTAATATTGGGCAAAATGTAGATTATATTTTATTATTCTATATATATTATACCATTTCTCATACAGCGTGATTGTTTGAATTGACATTTGAGTCAATGAGAAATGAAGCGACCCAACTGATATTTTCGAAAAAATCTAGATGCGTTTTGGTATTTTACATGTCATAAAGTATCATACAAGTGAACTGATCTAAGTAAATATAGGCTTTAAAACTACTTTATTCTGTAAAAAGTTAATTTAAATGGCGTGTAAATTAATGTAAGAAGATCATAAAATTTAACTAATACTTTTAATAAACGAGCTTCACCATTTTATCACTCGACTCATTTCACTTCTCCTCAGTCCTCATTTGATTAGAAGAGCTATAGAACTAAATTGTAATCAACGTATTTCATATCAAAAGAATTATAAGATATACTTGATATCTATTTCAGCTTAACGCCATCGTCAGAACTGGAGGAGTTCAGGATAGTTTTGACAATTTGGTCACGAAACACTTTGATATTTTGACCTTATTTTTCGAAGCATTATTTAGGAGATGAGAGTCGTATTTTAATCGCATTAGTGACATTTTTATATTTCATATACTTCAAGTGAGTCTCATATGTATTAAAGTTTAATATTCAACTGGTGACACAGTCAAAGTTTGATATCATGAAAACATTGAGAACCAGTGTTTTAGTTAGACACACAAAGTTCCAAGAAACGCAAGGTGAATAATGTCAAGCTTGAAACTCAGCTGTTGTACATAAACTCCCGAAAGATGATCTATGATTTAAAAATTAATTTGCCTGATTTAATCTAAACATTATACGTATACAATTTTTCTTTTTCAATTATAAATACACATTTTTATTTATATCGTACATAGTATTCCAAGTAAATGTTTATTATGAGAGAACTTATGAGTACAAGTCCATTTTTGTGCTCATTTTTTTAAAGCGTTTGCCGTCCTGTAATATTCATTAAAAAACTGTCAACGTATATATATATTATGAAAAATATTTTGTGTCATTCCAATGCACGTATTACATCCTTGATATGAAATATAATCCCATATTGACACAATTGCATATTAGATAATATTCGTTTTAAGACCCAATCATTAGGTAACCGATAAAACTTTCAATATAGTTCGTCTGATGACGGTAAAAATCGGTAGATTAATTACTATTAATAAAATATCACTCAAGTTTCTTGGATAAGGCTTAAACTCTAGCGCACTATTACCTGAATAGATGTATAAAGACTGTCATTCTAAGTTTACGCGGTTATAGATGATAGTTAAAGTGAAGAGTTATAGTATAGTTGATAAACTTTCATTTAAAGTAATAAAACAAGTGCGTCACAAGTCTATACCTAAAATGCACTTAAAACTATTTGTATTCTTTTTCTTTGTGCCAGACTTAAGATGCCTATAATCTATAATCCATTAGACCATATATTCAAGTCCAAGGCGGAAGGGTTATCCTACATAAGGGCCCCTAAGCTCAGGTTGGGGTTGTACTTTTATTCCCTCTTCTTCGATTACTCATTGATATCTTTGAGACCACCAAAATTTTACCGTTCAGTATGGGAATATTGGCAACCGACGTTGCATTGCGGATTTGGCAAAGTCACAAATTTCGAATTCAAAGTGGTGAATAAAGATAATATTAGGTTATAGGAAAAAAGCGGACATGGCAAAAGCCGCACGCAGAGTAGAGAAAGAAGTATTCACATTAAAAATATTTCTTATCGTTTCAGGAGTTTTTCAGCTTGAAAAAATGTTAAAATCAGATTTTTAATTTTAAATGACGACAAATAATAATTGTTAGAAAAGCCTCATTACTCGCATTCTATCTTTGTTTGAAAGTGTTGAATTGTGGATAAATTGTATTGAGACATTTATAAATTTAAAAAAGGTTATTATTAGTATTAGATTCATATAATATGTCTGGCAAAAAGCCGGGTGGTGGTAGGCACAATACTGTGTGCCCTTCGGACTGTAGTTATTAATCCAATTGGTATTTAGCTCATAACAAAAAGTATATCGCCGTTCCCATTGCAAAATTGTATATCTGCAAAATGTATTTTTTCATGAGAATTAAATATATATAACTTAATAGAATTAAATATTAAATATATATAACTATACATTTTACGTGTTTTTTATTATTGCTTTAATTTAATAGTCATTTTTTAAACTATTTTGTTGTTCCTCTGAACAATTTAGATTTTACATATATAAAATTTTGCAATGGAAACGACGTTATGTAATTATTGAACTGTTTTTGAACGTATTTGTAAAAAAATTGGAATTGAAGAATATAAATATAGCTGTTTTAATTTGAATTGTTGAAATTTTGTACATTTCCGTTTATCTCAAATTTGATATTGAAATTCCATCAACTACCCTCAATCAATGTCTTAAATTATACATTTAACTGTGTTTATATTTAATACTAAAACCAGAAATAAACCGATGACTATTAAAATCAAGAAAAATTAAAACCGAAACAAAATTTGACATAAATAAATATAAGACAGTAAACCTTATTGCGAGGTTAAGCGTACAAAAAGCTTAACCCCGTTATCAGAAGATTTGGTCTTGTTGATATAAATTAAAATTATAGCCCAAGTCTAGCATTACTATCTGTGGTGTAATCTCACAGAAATTTAATAGCTAATAAAGTACTTACATGCCTATAATTAATGTAAAAACATAAGGCCTAGTGTATTTTGTTGTATTTTATGGCGAATTTATAGTGTAGAGTTAATGTTCTCTCCACAGTGAGTAGCAATAGATAAATTTTATAATAAACGTTAACAAACCTCAGACAATTGTACACGCATCTATAATTGACTTGGGAATAGACGCAATCAAAAATTTTACGGCTCGATAGCCGGTTGTGATGAACAAAATATACTAAGTCTCGAGAAAAGCTCACTAAGTCACTGCGCTATACTTTATTGATTAATGAATCGTAGAATTCTTCTTTAGACATGTCTGCTCCCTATTCAGTGCATGTTTGTAGATTCTCAAACTCTCACAACTATCCAACCAAGTTATTCCAGCGTTTTGTAGCTCAATCCATCAGTAACAAGTCTGGAACTAGCGATTGTACTCGATCAGAACCAAGTGCCACCTATTCAACCAACGTATGCATTCTGAAGGTGCTACTTTAAGGTTGCGAGTCATGGAATCTACTAAAGCACAGGGCAACCGTATACTGTACTTCGAAAACAGATGCTTACAGCGGTGTTTATCACAAACTTGGCTGTAAGAGACTTATTATGTTCAAAATAAAAAAAGCGACGTTGAACCTGGCTTGGACATGTGCTGCGTATGCCCCAAAGGAGTCTGAGGCCTGCTTGTCTTTTCTACCAACCGGGGGATTCCGTCATATCCATATCTATCCGATATTCATATTCATGTACTCAGTGCAGCTACGAGACGTTGGGATGACATGGGAGGAAGCAATAAGACTGGTAGCAGAAAGAGAATCTTTGAAGAACCATGTGATGAACATATACTACAAGTAGAGAGCGGTTATGGTTTAAAAAATCAGTCATCAGCCGCTTTCCAGGACTACGAAATACATCCAGTAGGAAACCAAATGATGGGATTCAGTCTCTCCTAGACGTGAAACGCCTCCTTCAATTTTGGACATTGAAGGGGTTCAGCATAGTGCTCTCGAGCACAATATGGATTACTAATGGAGCATTTAAACAGAAGTTGTTTTAATGAGAGTAAGGAAAGAAGGATGAGATTAGGAAAAGAATATTAGTTAGTTGATCGCCCTATCTACGTTTGTTCTTCAATTTGATGTGAGATGAGTGAGGATGATTTCAACATCACATGGCTTTGCGATTGAAAGTTTCCGATCGTGGATTTGAATCAGTGACCTCGCAGCCGGAAAGTCTAACGCCCAAGAGCGTTGGCCATTCCGGTCCAAGACCGGCTAAATCCATTTTTATATATCTATGATGGGCAGACTTATGAGTATAACTACATATTTGATCATTTTATGATGAGTGTGAAAAAAATTACAAATACAATAACGCTTCAGTGTGACCAACAGTGTACGTCGCAGATGTTCTACAAAAATAATAATAAAGTTTTGCTTCTATAAGACCAACTTATACCTAAAATAAATGCATGTAATTATTACTATTTTCTCATATATATAATAGAAGTTTTCTCATAAAATAAATATGTTATGGTCCTAGAAGTACAAGTCCACCAATCATAGTTATAGTTTTATATACACATAACTGTCTTAATTTTGTATTTCGTATCAATTCTAAATGCTCACTAGTTGAGTAAAATCGGTCATCTTTAAAAAAAAACTAAGGGAATAATAGTTATCAAGCAATATTCAATAAAAAATGTTATGAATATTTTTTATGTGTAACGATTTTTAAACAAATTATATTTTGATTTATGTACAGATGTTCCTTTTTTGAAGGAGTGCTGATAAAACAGTTTTCTGTAATATATGACATCAGTTCCGAAACGTCGAGGATTAGTTTGTGACAGGTAACTCGCATTTTGGGTAGGCTGAAAGTTATTGATAAATGTCGTAATGTGTCATGTCATGTGTGTTTTTCTTGTTGTTGTTGTGGAATCAATACTTTGCTGAACTCCGTGACAATCCGTGTCACTTTAACACAGGAAAACATTTTTCATTTCGGAAATTCTTAAAAGAAAATTTCAAAATTAAACGCAACCCCTTTACTCTATTCAATACTACTCGAGTAAATGCGTTGTATTTTGAAGAAAAAAAAAAACACTTTTATTTTATCAATTCAAATTTTTTTTGCTTATGTCAGAGGTCTCCAAACTTTTTAATCAAAGGGCCACACTGACCACCAATGGTCAAAAACTAGCTAGGTAGTCATACCGACATACTGTAGTTTTGAATTACGCGCAAATTTCAGCTGGCTCTTATGGGCAAGTGTTAAGGACATTTCATTGCGGCGGAGATAGCCAATGAGAAAATAAGCTTCTGCCTGATTTATACACTCATATTAAGTTCTTTCGACAAAAAATTTGCTTGATCAGTTGCATAAATTTGTGCCTGGCATTTTTCTGCTTTTGGCACTACTTATCTGTGTGAAAAAACTATGGCGGGCCGGGTGCTGTATTTTTATAGACCCCTGGCTTCAACTATGTCCAATCCCAACCAGGGACTCTGCAGTACCGGATGAAAATATATCATTACCGGTATTTCATATTAAAAACCGGTATTGCAAATATTTCTGGTATTAATATGGGTCCGTGGTGTAGTGGTCAACGTCGTTGGGTTCGGTGACGTATGTATCGGATTCAAGTCCCGGTACGGACAGTTTCATAAATTGATTTTTCAATCGATTTATGGACTTCTGTTTGAAGGCATGGATGTTTGTGATGTCTTAAATTCTCCAACCCTACAAATGGGGCGCAGCAAGAGCAATTATCGAACCACTAGCCTAATCCGTCTACACCTACTCTCTTCGAAAAAGAGATGTTGAGCAAATGAGTAACAAGCGGTTCTCGGAGAAAAATTTCTGTTGAGATACCTCCATTAGGAGTCCATATGCATAATATTGAAACAAAAGTTGGTTGCCCCACCTCCACCCGTTTTGTGAACTTTAGCCGGTGTTTCACGAACGCCTTCCGTAACGCAATAACGGACAAGAAAAGAAACGAATTTACTCCTCACATACTTGACCCGATGCATAACTGCACGGGACCGATTTTTTACCAACACAGAAACACTATATATTCATAATTTGTACGATAAACACGCACAATAGTTCTATCTATTCTAAGTTATTAACAAAAATGAGATATAGAAAAGAAACCGATTATGAGGAAACTTCAAGTCTTCCAAAAACACCAAGAATCCGACTCAATTAACCTCGTCGAAGCCCATATGGAAATTGATTTAATTATCTTCAGGTTATTATATTATTCTTACAGCCCGAGGTTATACTGTCAGAAGGCATTAAGTCATAAAAACAAGTTCTGAGATAATCGCAGTTAGAGCATCATTTTTTTTCAAATACTCTCCCAAATAAAATTGTTTGTAGTTTTGTAACAGATTTTTGTAAATTATAAAGAATAATCTTTTTGGCCCACAAATCATAAGATTTGGTATCGATAGGTTATAAGCGTGAGCTTTACGCAAGAACAAAAATATAAAAATTCAACTTAATACGGTTTTTTTTTCAAAGACATTATATCCTATGACTTGCGTTCTACCGGTACGTAGTGTGTTGAATTTTATACATTTTGACATTTAAAACCGAAAACCATCAAAAACTGACTTAATACGTTGTCTCAGTATACAATCGCAGCCATCAATAAATAGGCAAAAACCAGAAATAATCTAAACTGAATAAGTGTTTAGTACGAAATTACAGTTAAGAATAATTATTATTCATTTTCACCATACATGCTTTATTACGTTAATATCTCCAAAGCTACTTTAAAAATTATGGTTTATAATTGATTTTGATTTAATGGACGTATTACAGATTTAGATTATATGTATTTAAGATTGATTAACAAGACTAATCTGTTAAGGCTATTCATCATACAGTATACGATATCAAACACTACAGATTCCTCTTCTCTCTAAACAAAGTTTTCATTTAGAACATATCATATCTTATTTATGATCCGTTATATACGACGGTGTTTTGGCCAATTGATGAAACCTTCAAAATTGAAATTTTTCAGGACAGAATAAAAACTGTTTTTATTGAAAACATTATATGGTGAGGTGACATGTAAATTCTCATGTTTGCAGCTACGGGTTTATACGTAGGCAGTGTAGATATGATGGTGGCTTACAACAAATGGCCGGGTCAGAATTTTAAAATCTAAAACCAATATAAAATGATGTTTCCCTTATATTTTTTTTTCTAATTTACATCATTTGGCCGAGACCTGCTCTGCCGTCTTTGAAATGAGATTTAACCATTAACTCATTTTCGTATTTTTTGAAGGTTACATGAATCGCCGTCGATAATATGTACCAGATATTCTCACGATACTTAATGTATAACAGCTTGAGTTTCAAATGATTGATATGAGTGTCTCAGGAGCATTAAATCAGTGCTTGGTAACCATGCGCTAAAGTATGTATGACGTAAAAATTAAATGAATGCACGCAATGCGCCCCTATAGCAGCAATATAAGCAGGTCGACTGGTCCGACTATTGGTCAGACTGACTTAAATACATTATTTTCATTCACTTCAAATTATTGCCAGATAATAGCGCCACCTGTTAGCATTAATTTAATGCGCAGACAGAGACAGAGAGAAAAAGAGTGTGATATGGGTAAAAAATTCAGTCACATGTAAAAATTCAAAATAGAACTACAATCACTCTCTCACAGACTGTGTATGTGTGCTGCGTTGCAGAAAGACAGGCAGATAAATAAAAACATAAATACAGACTATTATAGTAAGATGCGAACAGTTAACGAATTTTATTATAATGAATTTCCGTATGAAAAAGAAGCGTAAAAGTATATTTTTAACTAATCCATATGGTTACTAATACATTAAAATTTGTGGAACAAGGATTTAATGCGACTTTCAATTTTATTTGATAATTCTTAATTATTGGTTAAAGTAAAAAAGGCATTATTTTATTTTAAAATTTTGGAAATGTACCGAAAACGTTTTAGTAACATTACATTAATCAAAATCAATTGATGTAAAATAAAATTATGTTGATAATTAGAACACATCATTTCGTCTACATGTCAAATTAATTATACATTTTCAAACGATACCATTCCACGAATATGAGCTTGCGTGCTTTGATCGCATGCACACCATCATCTTATATATGTGAATAAACTATATTATTATAGTCAAGTGCAATCTATCACGACTCTACACTTAAACTATATATTCTCGATTTAATTTGACCACAATCAGAAACAACTTAGATAAATTCAAGTGCTTGGAAATGCATACCGGAGGAAAATAATGAGCTGAAAGATTTCTGAGACCAGGTCGTATTCACGTATTTGCAGGTCTTGTAACCGAGTGTTCAACGATCCTCGGTGTTTATACTACTATTCTATTCGGTTGCGGTGCGAACGGGCTCGAATTCCAGTGTGGACTTTTTCATAAATTGATTTATGGATTTATGTTGAAAGGCAAGGACCTATGTGATGCTTACATTCCGTTACCCACTCATCCGATAATTAAAACAGAACATAGCGAGAACGATCAGTTCTCTCGAACTTTGTGGTGTAGCGGTAGAAGCTGTACACCGCAAGGTCAGTAATAAATTAAGATTGTTCAATTCTAATATTTAAGATCTTGATTTTGGGTATTTTTGATGTCTTTTCTCATCGAGTTGTTCTAGAGAGTTTTTTTTGAAAAAATCCGTCTAATAAATTGCATGTGACTTATAAATTTAAAATATCTAGATATTATTAGCTGTATTGTCAAACACTTTAATTTTTCTAATAGGGTAAATATAAAAAAATATTCAGAACAACAGGAATTTTAATAATAAAAAGCCAAGGCTTAATTTATCAAAACAACTGGAAATTATTATATATAATGAAGGCAATAACCTCCTTAATGACAAAATAAACATTAATTCATCACCATTACTTAACCCATTACAAGAAGCTCACATAATTACGCATAATCAATAAATTTTCAATTTAATTAATAATTAATAATAGCATTTATTTTCCTTTTCCTAGAACAACTCATAAACACAATTATTATAGTATTACCAACTCTTGACCGCCGCCAAATTTAAAAACAGACTTGTCAGTCTAGAATTGGTACATCTATAGTACGTAATATTTTAGTTTTGAATAAAACTTATGATTAGGGCTTCCAACCCGGTTTAAACCGAAACCGGTTAACCGGTTTATCGCGTGATTTGAAAAAAACCGAAAACCGGTTTATTTCACGCGGTTAACCGGGTTTTTAAAAATATTTTCAAAAATTCTTTTATTTATATTATTTTTAAAATTTAACGCCTTTAAGAGGAAAAAAATGTACATATTGTTGAATAATCGCCTCTATCACAAAGGTGTCGAAATTATGGCAGCGATATTTTATACATTAAAGAATTACACGGCATCATCAAAAGACACATGCATTATTTACGCTTAAATGCATGATTTTCATCTTTTAAATAAAAAAATATGTCCATATGCAATGAATAGGTGAGGTTATAGGAAAAATATTCAAAAAAAAATAGTATTTTGATATATTTTCACCCAAAAACACTCTGTACTTTATAAACGCCATCGTGCATTAGCGACATAGAATATGATACTTACACAGTACTTTTAGGAGATTACAATTATAATAAAATTAGATAATGTTGACATTATATAACTGTTAAGTGCTAGTTTTATGTTTACCTTGTATAAAATAATAAAAATAAATATTTCATATTTTCCAATATAAAAATCCATTGAGTCGACTGCTCCTATAGGCTGATCATACTCTTTAATAATAAATTTAGTGATTGATTAGCATTTACTTTCCAGAAATCCTTTATGAAGAAGTGAAAAATAGCAAAATGTTTAGTTCAATATATTTTTTTACTATGTCTGCTCCCAATGTGGAGCATATGTCTTCCTAATGGAGGTTTCTCAACTGAATTTTTCTACGAGAACTGCTTGTTACTCAGTTGCTCAACCTATTTTTCTTCGAAGAGAGCAGGTATAGAAGAATAGGGTTAGGACAGGACTAGTGGTTAGCTAATCTCTCTCGTTTCGCTCCGTTTTTTAGGATCCGTTGGGTGGTAAGGAGTTCCACAAATTACAAACATTCATGCTTAAGAACAGAAATCTATTAATCAATTGAAAAATCAATTTATGAAACTGTCCGCACCGCGACTTGAACCCGAGACATCCGTAACCGTATCCAACAACATTAAGCACTGAACCACAAAGCCGGTTATATTTATAACCTACAATCGTAGTAAATATTTTCATGTCCATGCGTGCATGTTATTTTATGGATATTTCCGTTACTTGCTTTATAAAATAAAATTCTATTCTTCCGCTGCTTTTTAGTTATACTTTTAAAGGTATATTGTTTATATGTGACGTTGTACTAAAGTATGTTTAAAAACCTAAAGCGGCTAATTTTTTATGTAGCTAGTAATACTTGAGAAAGTTTTGTTTCAAGAATAAGCAATAGAAAGCTGTGTAATAAAACTCTATTTTACTTTACCCTAATTAGTCGTCAGGTCATACAATATATCTATTCGCAAATTTATGTTTTTGACAAAATATACCGTCAGAAAAAATATGACATCCATAAATAATAATAAATATTTGAGCGGCAAGTTGTTATACCATCACTAACTTAACCTAACCAGATGTTTTCTCGACCGTAGGACCCACATTTTGATTTTTATTATATTCTTTTGTTGACGTTTTGACAAAACACCTTTTTTTCCAAAGCATATTACTGATAGTCAAATAAAGAAATTATCAATTGTGTGTATTACTAAATTATAAATCTATATAATCTGATTTACGACCATTAGAACTTGTAAAAAAAATTGTGAAATTGATCTAGGTAAATATTTCAACTACGAAAGAAATTTTGATTTTTTTATACTATCAATTCGAAAGAATTGAACGTTTTCTCAGTAATGAGATACAAACACGGTGATTATTGGAACGAAGAGATTTGATAAGCCACTGATTTCTTAGTTGAAATATTTGTACAACAGAACCGTACCAAAAACTATCATAAACCTTATAAATTATATTTAAATTAAGCTTTCATAGATTCGCTTGAAAAAATTATTACGAAAAACTTTACCCAAAAGATATTATATAATTATAATTGATGGAATACGGGAGTCATTAACATTGAGACCAATACAATAAATGAAATGCGTAAGAGCATATCAATTGTTCTGATTGTTAATCCAAAATCACAACGACACATAGGAATTGATTAAAGATTTCAAAATTCTAGAATGAACTGTAAACACTTTAAATATTAAATAAATTTTCATGTATTATTTTAATAAATATACAAATTTTTAAACTTTTTTTTATCATACAAACTATACTTCTGAGTTTTCTGGTTTATTCTAGACGTAATTGATAATTCTATCATTAAACATACGGAAATAATATTTTTGTTCATATGTACATATTTATAATAGTTATTATTCATTCTATTTTGATTAGATATTTTCGTCTATTTGATTTTATTTCTGCTCCGTGTGTATAACCACATTTTTTTTTGTTGTATAAGATATAGTATGTGTTGCTATTGTTTATAATTTCTCCAGTTGCTGTCCTAATATTTTTTAAACACATTCAAATAGTAATATTTTTTACGAATTTTATTATTAACCACTTTTCGCCTTTCGGCATCTTCAGGCACTCGAGCACACGAATGGACTCGAACAGAAATTATTATTAAATATTATTAAAGTTTTTTATTATTTAAGTTTAAGTTTTATTATTGAAATTGAAATTTTGTTATAACTCTTTGTTTCAATTTGGTGTAGTTAGAAAAAATATACTTGTATATGATTTTTTGAAAATAATGAACTGAGGTATTTCGGTTTAAACCGGTTAACCGGTTTCTTTGTCAAAAAACACCGAAAACCGGTTAGTTAAAATCTCCGGTTAATTGGAAGCCCTACTTATGATGCTGGAAATAAGTTAGATAATATAATATTGTATATTTCATCTAAAACATAAGTTTTAACACAGCTAAGACTATGGCGTGAAACCGTAATAGCTATCAACAAACTAAAATTCTTGTAGAGTTGAATGTTATTTTTATCCTATTATAATGAAGTTAAAGTAAATGCCAATTATATCAATAAATTTTACATTTAATTTTGTTCAATTATTATAAGTTGTTGTTTCAGCTTCTCTAGTCAATTTTTAAGGCTAACAAGTGTCAATTCTTGATTTAAAGACATTTTATTTTAAAACTTAAACACTATTTACTATTACTTCCACATGTTTATAATGATCATTAACGGTTTCGTTCATCACCAGCAGCATTATCATCAATAGTAAAAAACAAATTGTGTTTTATTTAAAAAGCAAAATTTTCCCACCTTTCCGAGTAGTGAGGATGAGCGATTGAATAACAGCCGATCTTCGTAAAGTCACACTGGGAACGAGCATGGTTAATGAAGAGATTGCGTTAAGTTCTGATGCAATGTATGAGTATCTGAGTGAATTAGTGTGGGATGATTCCCATTTCAATCACTGCTTAATCGACCTACTATTGTTGAAATTTTTATTGTTATACTTTTTTATTGTATGCCTGACGGACATAGATGTTAGTACGTTATAAAGACGTGATGAGGAAAATAGATCGTAATACTAATTGTGTAACATAAAACTTTCCTGGTATTAAAATATCATAATAAACAGTGAGTTTAGCCTTGAGAAGGTCGCGGGATCAATGCACTCCTGCGCTAAATTTTTTTAAAACAAATATCGACGGTGTTTTAGCCAATTAATGTAACACTCGAAATTGAAACTTTCCAAGAGAGATTAAAAACTGTTTTTATCGAAAACATTATATCGACTGTGTTTTGGCCAATTGATGTAACCTTCAAAAAATACGAAAATAAGTCAATGATTAGATTTCATTTTAAAGACGACAGAGTCCTGGCCAAATGACGTAAATTAGAAAAATAAATTGCACACCCTATATATAATCCCGTATTTGCAAACATGAGATGTTACAGGAGTGCATTTCAAAGATTCATAACGCAACTCACCAAATCGAGTGACTTTAGAAAAACTCTCATCAGTCGATGTTATGTGTTTTAAAAATATTTGACACCTTGGCTGTTAGCTGTAATGCCAGTTAGTATATAAAAAATTACATAGTTGAGAAAAAAAGAATAGATTATATATTTATACTATACAGACTTGGCATGTTCAACGGTAAACTATTTGGGCAAGTTGGTTGAAAGGCCAGATGTCACTTGTGAATACAACCATCAGAACGCTGATCACGTTCTGTGGGACCGCCCCGAGATGAATGCCGAACGAGCAGAGCTGTTTGCTGTGGTCCGTCCTCATACGGGCAAAATAGGCCACGCTGAATTGATCTCAACCAAGGCCAATTTTGAGGCATTCGATAAATTTGCAACATGACAATATGGTGATCGGGATATTCTCGATTCCTCTTTAGATTCAACGAGGAGTAGGTTAAACTCTAGTGCTACGGCTGATACACAGGATACTTCATGTTGCTTAAGCTGAGTGACTGCAACAAGTCACATTTAATTGTCTTTTTTTTTTTTAAGTGCAACAGTGCGTGTTTAAAATATCGGTCTCGTATAGCTCTGTATCGGTCCAAAAATGAGGAATACATTCTTTTTTTTTGTGAAACAGAGGCTGTATACACATAACGAGTGGAGGTGGTGCAAGCAAATTGTATACAAACTTAAAAATAAGAATAATCAGTTCTATATATATATATATCAACCTCTTTCGGCGATATGTAATTGTTTCAGGAGGATTCATCTAGTAGTGGATACTGTAAAACTGTTTTTATTGATGGTGGTTATTAATATTTATAACGTAAAATAATATCGTTCAATTAAAATTCTACTGCAACAATATGTTAAAAAGCTATCCGACAAAAGATTTCTTCGAAAGATTGCGTGATTTATTAAAAGAAAATGTTTTTAATTAAAAAAATTATCGCGGGTAAATAATAGTGCTGCATACGAAATTTGAATGGATTCGATTAAAATTTAGCTTAGTGAATTTTGAATTTCGAATAATAAATTTATAGTGTGTGAATCAGAACATTCTTTGGTCTTATCTATAATACCAAATCTGTATGTAAAGAGAATTTCATAAGTAGAACTTAATATCGACCAGGGACTTTCAACTATCTAAACTCTAAGTTATCACTTTTCAGGTGATAATAATTAAAATGGGTTATAAACGATTACACTTTGTGCTAGATAGTATTCACTTGGTACACACAAACTTTGATTTTAATAGCTTACACTTAGTCACATATTCTTTTAACAAAGTGAGTTAAGCTATAGTAGTTTATGTTAGGGTTGGTCTGGTTTGGTTTGTATAATATATTCGATGCGTGGAGCAAAGACAATGTACAGGAATTAGTGACATTTCATTAGAGCTTCGTGCAACTATCTATTTCAAAGTGAGTATTTATATTGAGTGAAAATATTTTTTTCAGTGTTAAAATATATTTTATCAGGTGGTATAAAATATATTTTATCAGTGAATAAAATAAACGGTCAGTTATTAAATTGAACTGATAACTATTTGTATAAACGGGTCAGTTTTTTCATTAAACCTAACCTAGCCTTTATTTACTTGGTTATTATTTACTGACTTAACTTAATTATTAACAAACCATTTATTATTTCTCACTGACCATTTATCGAATTTGTTACTGACCAAATAATAAGTTTCCATTGATCGGTGTTCCAAGGCGTTGAGGTGTGTGATGGTTACATTTCCCTCCCACCTATCCGATACCAAAAACGTATGGTAAGTATATTGATGATAATAATGATGATTCCTGTATTTTGTAATTCGCTTTATAAATTTAAAATGAAAACCCGTTCTGATTTTAAAAATTTTTCGTTATTCTACAAATTTTGTAACGTTGGTATTTGTTATCGATATCAATTACCATATAACCCGAATATAGAACAATGTTTTTACCTTAAATATTTCCTAGTGAAAAAATTAGTATGTATGTTGCATTGTTTCTACAGACTTGGTATTATATTTATAGTAAGACCTGTCAGGCGCGTTTGGGTAAAGTAAGGGTCCCCCAATTAGC
Source organism: Himalopsyche phryganea (assembly GCA_022494535.1). Lineage (NCBI taxonomy): Eukaryota > Metazoa > Arthropoda > Insecta > Trichoptera > Rhyacophilidae > Himalopsyche > Himalopsyche phryganea. Next base: position 1,003,889 of record JAGVSL010000071.1, read on the forward strand.
TTCTTGTTGTCATCTGAATGTATAGATTTTTATAAAAATCTATCGATTATAGCAAAATAATTGGCAGATTTGATAAAAAAAGAATCTAACAATACTTAAATCAATAAAAAAATATTCAAAATAATCATCAACGAGACAGTTTGCTAAAGAAGCTGCTAAAACATATTCATCTTTTTTTAAATTTGAATATTCGGGCTAATTTTGTTTATTTTTAAAAATATGACGCAGACGGAACTGTTTTATGGAAAAACAGTTTTACTAGTGAGGAACGATATTCTAATGAATTTATCAGATTGAGTAAGTAATTTTTGTCTTATACCCTTTTGACATTGCAACTTCGATGTGTTGTGTTATAATCTGGTTTGGCATGACCTAGCCGCCGCGATATTATCACCAGTCTAGATCTATTACATAATGAGACCACTGTCCGTGGTTGAAATCCCCTGCGGGCACTCGGGTCCGTTCCGCTCAGCTGATCGGAGCTGTGCGTCCATGTCGAATTATCGCAAATTAAAAACACATTTGAAATAGATAAAACGATTCGCGCCCATCGCAGATACCGATCGCCTTTTTCCTCAATGTAATAATAATAAATAAATAAATAATGAATGCAGCACCGCACACTGCTCTTATTATTTTACTATTGTTATTTCTAAATTGAATTTGTTCTCAATTGTGTGGCTAACTCTAAGTAGAGCCTTGTTCAATTACTAAATTATACACCCCCCCAATAAATTTGATTGAATAATAATCATTACATAATTATTTTTTTCACCAGTGGTTTTGTTATTTTGATTTACGAATTTGATGAATATTTATATTTTATCATCGTATCTACTGATTAAATCGAAGCCTACAAGACTCCTCATATCAAGGGTATACTGAAAATCGCACTTTTTTTTTTTTTTAAAGTTGTCTCACTTCCAAGTAGGTACAATTGTTTGTTTCATAAAAATATGTTTTGTACATTATAAAGAATAATCGTTTTGGCATACAATCGACGGGTTATAGTAATATCACGTGAGAAGATCCGGTCGAAGAGGAGCAAATGTTTGGTTATCACCGTTTGGGAGGTCTGGGATCTCAAGGAAACACCATTTCAATCCAGTTCATCTCTTATTTAAATAATGAAGATGCAGTGGTTTATTACACAAAATATCAGTAACACATACAATTGAGTCTACGTTTACGTTTACTTAACACATGAATTAATCTTTAGGTTATAATACAATTGACATAACGAACGATTTTAAATTTAAATTAAGTCCAATTTCAAAACAAACAAAAACAATTTATAATGACTGCGATGCCGGCCGGATCCCTTTACTTTATCCCGGACTGCCCGCCAAAATAAAAAGTAAGCTTCAACCATGTAGGTTCCTCCCCTTTTTGTCATCAACGTCTGCTTTCTAATTTTTAGCTATAGCCCTAAAGCAAGCGATTGCTTTGAACGACAATAACTCGGTTCGACTACCAAGAAACATTGCCATTAAAGCTGTACGCTGTCAGTTATGGACCCTAATAAAACTTAAGCTTAACAAACAAAACCAGGGTGTGTCACATGCTTTTTACCGGAATAAAAAATGTCTGAATACTGCTCTTTTCAAAGCCACGTTGTAGCCGTACGCCTATGCGTTATATCAGTACATGTAGCTGTAAATTGCATACATTTTGACATTTAAAACAAAAAGTCATCAAAAACTAACCTTTGCACTCCTCAATTAATTTTAATATTTTAAAAATATTTGAACGTTATTGAATCAAATAGGCCACATACGTACAATAATTGATTAATAACATATTATATAATTATTTCATGGTTGCTAAGTTGAAAGGTATCAAATCAAAAAAATTAACATTTTAAAGTGTAATATTTAAAAAAAAATGTACCATTTAAATCATTCCAGAGTGTGATATATTTCAAAACATTTCCCTGGGTCTTTAGGCCAGGTTTCCTCTGACGAGAGTATCTTTTCTTCTTCATGGAACCTTCCTGTTGGAACATAACATGTAGTCCTTATGTTTTTTTTCGAGGATATGAAATGAATACGTCCATTCAAGCGCTGGTCAGTGTCACCTGTAGAAAGTCACTGAGGTATATAATGCTCCATAAGTTTGCTAATTTAAGCCTATTATAATAATGAATTTGTATGTATTCTATTTCATTTTATTAATTCTTAAAAACGTTTTTGTTATATGTACTGTCTAAATACATGGTGCATTGGTGTCAGCTGTAATGCACTGTATTATAATTATTTATTTAAAAATAAACAAATATATTACCAAAGTGCCGAAATAGCAATACTGCCAATCTGGGTAACTTTGGCCCAGTTCGCTAGGTTCGCCATTGCATTTATGTGTGGTATTGTTCTACATAGAAATGAGTCTAAAGATGAAATTTAATTGACATATACAGACGTATTGTTATAATTGATATATAAATATAGGTAAAACAAAGTGGGGAAATTTTTCATCCAATTTGGTTAACATTGGCTCACGATACATATAATCGTAGTAATTTCTATAAATTCAGTGATTTTAAAGTCTTGGCAACTTTTTTTATGCTTTCATACATTCTGTACATAATTGAGTTGGGAACAAATATACAGCTTTTAGTTTACAGATTAATAATACAAATGGAAAACATAGCTAATCAAATTTATTTCAAGAAAAGTTTTAAATTATGTTTTATCATTCCAAGCTGATATCTTACAAATTCAACAATAAAAAAACTGTGTTGCATATTGATTCATATTTTTACCACTAGGGGCTACTCGATACCTTTGCTTAACTAAAAAATATTCATATGGCATTAGTATTATTATGGTATTATAACAGCACCTTTTTCCATGTAGTGGGCCAATCTTAGACCGATGGTCAAATATACCATTTCATTTTCTATAGAATTAATTGGAATACTATGTCCAATAATAAGTATAAATTATTCATTTTATTTAACCTAGAGATTTAGAAGAAGGCTATTTTTAGCCATTATTCTTCAGACCGCCAACTTTAAGAAATATAAATTTATATTAAAGAAAAAATAATGATGCAAAAAGTGATTAAGAGTCTTAATAGAATGATTTCTTTTAGGAATTTTGTAGTGTTGAGTCAAAGGTTTATGAATATAATTTAAGACATCGACTGAGGGTGCTTGATGAAATTTCAATATCAAATTTGGATTATTGAGATTTTGGCGTGACAAAATACATGGAAGTGTACAAAATCTCAATAATCCAAATCTCTTATAGATAGTCTTGTATCAAAAAAGCAACGTAAATTAGCAGAAAAGATGCTATATTTCGGGAACTTGTCTAAAGACATAGACCACCCTAGAATCTGGCATAGAATTAGTTATTTAGGTTGCACAAGCTTTAAAATTAAAAAACAACTCGCTGATAGTGTTAGACCGGCGTTCTATTTCAAAAACTCTCTAGGCAAATTACTTATTAACAATAAAGATATAGTAAACTTTAAGAAAAAATCTGGTATTTATAAATTACAATGCAATGATTGCCAACATTTCTATGTGGGTAAAACCACACGTACATTAGATATAAGGGTATCAGAACATTTAGCTGCCTTTAGATTAAAAAAAGAAACTTCGACATTCGCAAATCACTTGCTAATGGAGAACCATACGTTTAATGCGGATGATGGGGTTAAACTGTTGCATAAAAACATGGGGGATCATAAATTATTTTATCAAGAAATTTTGGAAATTAATAGAGCCCAGTTAAATTCCTTGCCAATTTTGAATGAGCAGCTGAACCTTCCTAATTGTCCGCTATTATATCCGATACGTTGAAACACCTAACAGATGTCACTAAATGTGGAATGATTGTATATATTTACCCATTCGTCGAATTACATCCGTCAAAACCCACAATACTATTATAATTGTAAAATCACTGGTATTTCTAAAAGAAGTTGAAAAGCGGCAATTCGCCACTCTGTTAATATGGTGTTTACAAAATAAGGATTTGGGAGATTCCCGAAATTTTAACTCAGGTATCAGTGTGGTTCTCAGACGTATAATATCTTACCTCGTAAATAATATTTGTCGCATTTGTATTTTCTATATAAACGTTAGACACTGTTTACTGTCTCTCAGTTCGAGTCCATTCGTGAAATTTGATATTGAAATTCCATCAAGCACCCTCAGTCGATGTCTTAAATTATAATTTTCTTTTCATGTGACATAAATGTAATTCCTTTTCCCCGAGGCTTGCGTCTTGTGTATAAAAAATCAATACAAGTAAAAAATAAAATAAAAAAAAAAGAAATGGAAACATAACAACTTTTAAATACATAATTCATCGAATACGTGAACATCGCAGAGAATATACTAATAAAAAAACGATAGAAATATTATGTTACCTTTGAAATATAGTAGGCGATTTTTTCACGAAAACAATACATCGTCTTTGTTTTGTATAAGTATTTTGTAAAAAAACGAATAAGTGAAAATTGAAGGATTAGAATTAAACTTATTGTGAATGAATAAAAGCTTGGTTAGATTTAAATCAGTGGTGCACAAACGATTTGAAAGAAGGGCCAGATTATCCATTTTATAATTTTTCACAGACAATTTTTCACAAAGCTTAAAATTTTTTTGAAATTAATGATATATTATACTAGATGAGATAAAATTGTACAATTTATAATTTAATAGTTACCTATTTTAACAGCTATATTTTATCACTCTCCAATCTGCATTACGTGCATATTTCCACAATGGAATTTCAACTATAATGAGTGGTATCAACGTTCGAGGGATTCCTGATATTACATTTTTTACAGTTTTTTGATGTTGGGCTTAATGTTTGTGGTTACTATCCTTAGTACAGCTCTGAAGTTATCATTGTTCAAGCTATTTCTGTGTTGAGACTTGTTAAGTTTTAAAAAGAAAACGCCTGGTCACAAATGTAGCAGCTTCCGAATAGACTTGCAGAAAATGCAGTCTTCTTACGTAGGATGGGAAACTGCTTTTCGGGAAGACATTTGTAAAAAATCTGTTGAACTAATTGCAAAGGTGAATCAGCATAATTGATTAGACTGCACCTGCATCGCAAACAGAGTGACGCGTTGTAAAAAGATATATATTTCCGTAAATGTACTCGTGAAAATATAATGGTACAAAATAATAAAAATAGCATTATGTTTTCTGTCAATGACGTTTCAAATTGCGTTCGTTTGCTACTGCATAATTTGTTCATATATAAAACACATATAAAAAGCTTTCATTGAAAAATGCGTCTTCGAAGGAATGAATTGAATGAATCTATGAATTTTTGAGAACTTACCAAGGTTCATATTTGTTCTCCTGTAAGTTAAAGTAAAAATGACATATCAACTACTGTCATAACGCCATAGAAATAGAATCGGTAAATAACAATTGATCGAGCGGTGTTAAAAAAGGGTTTTGTAAACCTGGGCATCATGCTTTGTTTTACACTCAGCCAGGATTGAAAACATCTATTCAAAGCATGAAATACTGTTAAAAATGTGTTTTTATTTATTACTGTAACTTAAAAAATAAAACACAATTCGTTTGTAATACTTCCACATGTTTAAAATCATTAGGGACCGGTTTCACTCATCACGAGCAGGTCCTTAACATTTTAATTGTAGACTATTTTATTTGGTTTACGTGTAATTTCTTTGATAATCAGTAATTTCTTGTCTTAGTTCATGAACCAATTGTTTTATATACCTTAATTTTTAACACTCAATTTTATATAGTCAGGCCTGTTATGTTTATATTTTTATCCGTTGATAATGCATTATCGCGTTATTAATGCGATTCATGCGAGTATTATCAACTGAAATCATCAGTTGATAATGCTCGTGATGAACGAAACGAAGTATTACAAACGAATTGTGTTTGATTTTTTAAAATATAATGTCTTATCACCAAGAATTGACAGTTAACATCTTAAAAGGTATTATTATAACGTTTTTTATTGAGAATCTGACCAAAAACAACGCCATTGGGCTGATTCAAAAGAGTACCTAGTTAATTTGAGGAAATTGTGCATGCATAAATAATAGCCAATACGCCAGGAGTTAATATTAAAATCAAACTGATTAAGAAGCGAGACAATTTTTTAAAAATATTGACTTCTCATCTGGGAATTTCTATGAGTTGATGAGACAAAAAATGATTGTATTTATTTGGATCAGATGATAATAAATTGGAACGGAGCAAGAACGCCTCTTCTTCCAGCCGGTGGGATTCTGGCGTACTCGACGTCTATCGGATACTATTTACTCTACTATTCACTCTGGCATGTCATGGGAGGAAGCAAAGTGATTGACGGGTGACAGAGAATCATATAGGTACCTCGTCGTAGCCATATCCTCCACATAGTGAGCGTATACGTTCGAAGAAGAAGTTGGATCAATTACCCTTTGATAAGTTTTCTTAGTTTGTATAACAAACCCTCTAAATAGTCTGCGATATTGATTCGTGAAGAAAAAATCAAGCGTAAAAATATACATATTTCGATAAACTCAATCGATGTTGTGAAAAAAGTATGAAAATATGCGAAATACATTTATATTCTAATAGCTATATCTAAAGTGGATATGTTTACTATAACAACCGCTTAATGCTTCTGTAGTGTTTGTTACCCAAAGCGGTCACGCGCTTTTCGTGCTAATATGTAAATCAATCAATTCACCGAAGAAAGAACAATGGCCCTTCATGTTTACAACTTACAGACTCCAAATTTCTACAAAACAACACGATTATTTTAATACAAACCTGTATAAATTGAAAGATTATATTATTTTCATACTATAAGTACCTGATGCTATAGCAGGAGTAGCTTTCACGAAACACGAATGCTCGCCTTTCCCAAGTCTTCATAAGATCAGTTCTGACATAGACCGAGACTTGGGCTCTCCGAAGCTACAAATGTTTGAGCGAAAGATTTTCATCCTATCTGCGAGTCTATGGGTCGAGTGTATATTACACATGGATGAGCAGAAAGCTCTAAAACTCCTGATTTTTTTACTTCTAGGGAAAACCGCGGCTTCGTTGAATGGATGAGTTATCACAAGACTGACGTTAAACCCATGCCAAATATCTCTAAATATTAGTAAAAAAATTGAAATTGATTTTGACCTTACTGTGACTTGAATCATGACACATTTGATCGCTAGGGTACAGCTCTTACCACTAGACTCTAGTGTTATACAACCTTTGGTCTGCGGACCGGCACCGGTCCGTGAGAATTTATCGCTGGTCCGCAAAAACTTTCACCCGACTACACTGCAACACGATTTGGGGAATTCCTACTGTTGTGAATAACTCCATGTAAAGGTCTCTGGCAGCACTTATGCTAGTATTGCGTCAGCTCGCCTATCGACGACACTTATTTTATCGCGCTCGTGCGTATTGTTTTTTTAATAATCTGTTGTTAAAATGAAGATCCACGTAGAGGTGGGCTTTGGATTAATAATCCCTTTATAGAGGATATAAAATTATGCGAAATTAAAGAAAAACTGATCAAATTTGCTTACAAAAAAGCAGCAATAGATGTCGCAATATAAAAAAAATGAAATTTTATGACATTAGATTTAATAAATAAAATTCTTTTTAACATTGACTTTATTTCATAAAATATTTGATAGAAACTAAAAAACTGATTGTATGTATGTGTACCTGGTTGACACAGGTCCCCGAAATATTTCTTCCAATTCCATCGGCCACGGATGTTAAAAGATTGCTGAACACAGCACTAGAATGCAGTGGATGAAACCGGAGCAAATTATAAATTATAGAATAACAACTTTTATTATTGTTCATGCTCAAGAAACATAATGTCTTTTCACTAAGAATGGTAATTATCTCGATTCTAATGACTAACTAAGCTTACAATTATTTCAACTACTGTTCTTCCTCCGGGAAAACTATTTTGGAAAAAAATTAAATCACATTAAAAGAAGATTTTATGTGTAGTAAATAATTGGACATTATCAAGTGAGCTCATGTCATGATAGTTTTAATAGTGGTAGTAAATTTAGCTTTGTTTGATCGTAAAATAAGTTATTTCCAGGAATATTAGTGAATTGCTAATTGTTCTAGTCACTTTAATGCACGGCGATTGTGAACATATTTACCATTTAAGTGACGAATTTGGCTTTATTGACAAATTAAAGATTGTTGCTAATTGGTAGCAAAGATCTACTGGAATAGCTATTGGATTTAATGTCATTTTCCGTTAATCATCCGTAGACACGCGGAGATATAATAAAATAAATAATTTTGTATGGTATAAAATTTTTAAAGGATTTTTTATTTCTAACTGAACGATCCTCTATATCAGTGCTCCGCAACCGGTGTGCCGCGGCACACCGGTGCGCCACGGCGCTGTACGTCCAAAATGAGAAAAAATCGAGTATTTTCATATAACATTAAAAATTAAAGCCATTCGGAGGATAAAACTTCCGCTTTAATTATACTCGTCGAAATAAATATTGTATTATTTTGATATGTAATATAATAATTGTATAATATTAGTGCTTGCACCGATAGTGCAACTGCAATGATATGAAATAAAATGGGGTATGTCTCGTGCGTAAAACAAAAAAAAATCCTACGGTAGAAATTAGACATTGCTATATATATTGAGAAGCATTGATGGCGAGATGGCAAAATTTCTCAGTGAAATATTACAAACAATGAACGAAACACATTATCGAATCATGATCCTCAAATACGTATTTTGTTCTTTGTGTGTTAAATTTTCTACTACTTTGAAAAGATAAAAAGTTTTAATTAGCTTTTATTAAAAGATATATTAGTTACTGTAAATTTTGTTTGTAAAATGTACATATATCGGCTTATGGTGTGCCGCGAAATATTAATTAGTGTTTAGGTGTGCCGTGTATGAGAAAAGGTTGCGGAGCACGGCTCTATATAAAAATTAAGTTCTATTTTCTACGACAGTGGCTACAAATCATGTTGGCAGAGTGATTCTAATTGTCATGGTTTTAAATATGAATAATATGGGCACCTTTCATTAACCACTAGACACTAGAATTAGCGAGATGACTCGCAAAAGCCTGTATGTAGCGTCAGGCTATCGAAAAGTAAACTCGCGATCTCTTATCATCATAGCAATCCATCAAATATTTATTTAGACTTTTATAGTGTAAAATTGTATAGTGCTATCTTTTGACAAGTAGTGATATTTTTATTAGGCCAATTATCAATATTATGGATGTCATCTGCAATGTTGCAGTGTTGCAGCTGGAAGCTTGTAGATGCCACAGGGCTCATCATCACGATAACGAGTTCATTTGCACATAAGGTACACACGCAAGCAATTTGATGTGGCATAATTTGTGAAAGCTTGCTTTGAAATGTACTAAACTATAGTGTGTAGAAAGTAATAGTGATTGGTTCGATAGAGTGACTGTAATTTTGAGGTTGTGAAAATTCTGTATATGTAAATTTTTGAAATATAAAATATTTACAAAAATCTCGAGAAACGTGTTGATTTCGTAAATGTTTACAAATAGTTTATGTCTTTTCTATATTGTTTTTAGCAATTTATTTTGTTTATACTAATAATAGCTCGCCTACCCTACTCCACCTAGTAAAATTTGCCTAACACTAAAAAGGTTAAGTTTGTTAAAAGGATTTTTTGCATTACAATAATTATTTATCAGCAACTGTGGCTACTGGTTGTTGTAAAGTTCAGGTTTTGTTAAGTGTGACGTATCTCTGAGATATCGGCCGGTTTATAGTAGTTCATAAAGAAGTTAGAATGTAAATAATTAGTAAACTTATAAGATCTTACAACTTATTCCCATGATGAAAATCACCTGTAAAATATCTGCTCACTTTAAAGCATAAATTTCTCTTTATTTAGCTAACTTTGATATTATATTTATAACACAACCAAAGAGTTGTGTTTCTCACGAACGGTCGTAAAACTTTGTGCGTTGGCTACAATTGCCTCTCAACATGTAGCAAGTGAATAATTATATCTAAATTTAACTGTGTTATATCTTGAAAAATATATTGTTTGGCATTTACTTGGAAGAATTCCAGATTTTTTCAGAATTCATTTAACCATATCCACTCCCAATGTACGGTATACAGACTACTAATTGAGCTTCTCCCAGCAAAAGTTGTTCTCCGAGACTAGCTTGATGCTCATCCGCTCATACTTTTGTTTTCGGAAGAAGTGCGGATGAAAAGATTGCGCTAGAAGATGACTAGTAGTTATTAGAATCGAATATGCGGGAGGTAATTAAGACATCACAAACTGCCATGCCTTAGAACTAGAATCTATAAATCGTTTTCCACGAGGAAACAGGTCCAGAAAGACCTGCAATATAATATAGCAAAGTATTGAGTACCATAAGAACTATTTAATATGATTGATAACTATATAACTATCAAAATCATGCCATCGTCAGCACTATGATACTGTATTTTACTTACAAAAATGTATTTTAGCATTAGAAATCGGTCTCCTTAGCAATTAATTATTAGCTGTAATACCAAATATTTTTCTCAGACAACATTATTCAAAATGTTTAATAACTACTTCACATTGTGTTTCATATTTTAAAAGTTTGTCACAATGATTTGACTGTCAAAAACGTCAAAACGAGATTTTTTATTTGTTTATTTCTTTACACAAACCTAATCTCAATTTTAGCAAAAACCTTTCGAAAAATGTCATCTTCAAAAATAAAATAAAAAACACTAGACCAATGAAAGCCTAAACAATATTCAATAATTGAATCTTTAAAATCAAATATTGATTATATTCCATGTTTTGAAATTTCTGCTTTTAAATATTCAACACTTTGAGAGCCACTAAGCATGTTGTAGATTGTAACACTTTCATATAAATCGTTACGAGATTAAATCATATACCTGAAATACTGTTTCATAGAAATAGCATATAATGTTGAGCATTATGAAAATAAGTATTAAATACCTTGTTTATTAAAATCTCGATTAAATGTGTAAGGGCTTTTTAAGTGCGCTCTCAAAAAACTGTAAACCTAATTGAGAATAAAAAGGGCTTTAAGTATAATTCCCAGAAATGTCTCTGTTTCATTGCAACATTTATCTAAATAAAGGAACAGTAAAAATTGTTTTATTTGATTTTTAATACTACTATAAAAAAACGAAATGAGTTTTTTTTATTATTTGGACACTATTGTGTGTTTTTCTGATGAATATATATTTTTTAATTATACGTTACCCACCACTGACTTTCCGTTTTCATAAACCATCTTTTTCGACATCTGTATTTTTAAGTAGACCAATAAACAATTTTCTTAATTATAACACGTAACTACAATTTTAAGTCCCGATCCACAAGATATTTTATTGACCTATTAAATTTAACGTTAATACGGTTAAAAATATAATTACACAATCACCGCTCCCAACGGGAATTGTATGGACTTTTATAGAGCATTAAAATATATCGCTTACCTCCTTCTCCTAAGATGATAAGTAACAAGGAATGGGCTTAGAAGAGTAAGCAAATTCGTTTCTTTTCTTGTTTGTTATTGCGTTATGGAAGGCAGTCGTGAAACAGCGGCTGCGTTCACATACCGGGTGGAGGTAGGACAAGCAGCTTATATTGACAAACTGTTCTTTCTTTTTAATCGTTTTCCTCACTGGCGAGGGTCGCGATCCTTCGCCACTCGCTCCTGCACTCTGCGCTCTGAGGGCCATCGGTAAGGAGAGGCCCGTGGCGTCCTTCACCTGATGACGTAGAGTATATACAGCTAAGAGTCTATCCTGGATTTATATCTCACCCAGGATAAATGCTTTTGTGCGCTTGGCAGTCCATGGTATTCAGAGCATCCTTTTCAAGCACCATATTTCAAATGTGTCGAGCCGATTTATTTTTCTTTTAGACTCCATTTCTCCACGCCGTGAAGGCATATGAGTAGACCAGCGACCGTACAAGCCGCATTTTGGTGTGTCTGGTCATTGTCTTACTTTTACAGATTCTCTCCAGCCTAAACATTGCGGCCTTAGCCATCTCTATTCGCCTTTTGATTACTAGTTCGAAACTTCCATTTTCAGTAATACATAAGCCGAGAAAAAAAGGTCATTGACAATTTCCAGACCGTTTAGCGCTATATTTGCCACTGCTGGCAAACTATTTGATCTATCTATATTCATGGGTTTGGTCTTGAACTTGTTCATCTCGAACCCCATTATTCTGCTTTATGTTCCCACTCTGTGGAGGGGCGATCAATGTGGTATCAGCGGCGTCACGAAGACTGGAAAAGTATTGGCCACCAATGACAAACTGTTTTAAGCAAAATACAGGAGGAGGATAATGATTGTATAAATAAAGTTATAGTGATAAAGACCCTGCAGAATAATGAAATGTGATACTCGAGAAAAAGTTTTGTTTTGTGCCAAAGTATTATGTCGCGTCAGTAAAATCACTGTTATGCCAAGTCATAACTTGACATAACAGAATTACAAAATGTGATATTCCTAAATGCAAAAATAAATAAATATATTATTTATTATCAAAGAAAACATTCTACAAACGTGCGATTTATCAAATGCTATATTTGGAAAATAAAATATGACAACTAAGGTAGAAAACGAATAGAAAAAAGAACCGGAATGAAAAAAAAAGGACCATCATTCTGTCGCCACTCACCGAATGGGAAACATCTCATATGGATTGCATAATCGTCATCATCATCATCCATGCTACTTTTTAATGGCATTAAGCATTGATAATTGGAATTATTTCCTAAAGAGTCATATTGTCACCTAGGGTTAACAAGGTTCTATCTGTAAAAAGTAAAGTTCTTCAGAAGACGCAATTTACGATTTCAGAAAATGTTGCTGTCTTCATGAAATACACTTATTCACCCACATACGTGGATGAAAGCGATAACCGATTTAGAGACTATGATTTCCTTAACGCTGTATTTCTACTTATGTATGCAGATGGAACCTTGATGCTCTGTAAAATTTGTACTTTTTTCAGATAGAACATTTTTCTTATTTGAATTTTGATGGATTTACGGACCTTATAAATCGGCTAGACTTTTTTAAGCTCTTCTTTTAATTGTAAGGTTTTTTAAATGCAGATAGAACCGTATTTTCAATGCGAATAAAACTGCATTAAAAAGTGATTTTTTGATAATTTTTTGTGGGTGTTGCAATAAGGGTTTTGATATTTATGACTATTTATTATCAGATAACATATTACTATATGGATTAAAAAAATCTTTGTGATATGCTGATATTGCTGACCGCAATGTCCGCTGAGGCGTGAGAAACAGATAAATCGTCTCTTGGCAACAAAACCAAAATATTGCGTTTTTAAGGAACATATATTACATATTATTTTAATATTTTGATTTGTTCTAAGTCTTGTACTTATAATACTATACACAAGAAAGTTCATGTTTTCCGTAATATATTTTTTTATGTTGGGTCAGTGGTGCAGCGGTAAACGTCATTGGATTACAAATGATTATAGTTAATAATAAGCAACTCATTATTTAGTCAGTAACTAATTGACAAAATGACGAAATGATTGAAAAATAAATTGACAAATTTAATGACCCAACCACTTGACGTAAGCCACTATTATATCGACATTCGCTATGTATATTCCCGTATCTGCAAACATGAGAATTTACAAAAGTGCATTTCAAAGATTCATAACGCAAATCACCATATTTGTAATGTTTTCGACAAAAACAGTTTTTACTCTCTCCTGAACAATTTCAATTTTGAGGGTTGCAACAATTGGACAAAACACAGTCTATAGTGCGTGGCAGAGTTTCCCAAACTATGTTCCGCGGCACACTAGTGTTCTGCTGAATGGGATAAGGTGTTCCGCGAACACTTGAAATGGTTTTATATGCTGCTGCAACGGATTCAAAGATGTTTGATTTCATATTCATATGATGTACAAAACAAAATAAACAAGAGACACACCCTGATTATTTGTTTAAGTTTAAGTTTTATTAGGGTCAATAATTGAAATCGCCCAGCGTTAATGGCCATGATCCGGGTTATTCGGAACCGCCGAAGGCCTATGGAAATTAGAAAGTGTCAAGACGAGTCCATTTTTAACAGAAAGGGGTGGCTCCAACGATGCGGGAGTCCTTTTGATTTTCTGTGTGGGTAGTCGTTTGCCAGCTTTCGAGTCAGGATAACCGCTGGCCGTGGCCGGCACCAGTGACGTTGTGAATTGTTTGTGTTTGTTTTGAATTGGAATTAATTTAAAATCGTTTGTCGTGTCACTTGCATTATAACTTAAAGTAAATTCATGTGTTAAGTAAATTTAAATGTAGAATCAATTTTAGGTGTTAAGATTATATTTGTGTATTGTAAACCACTGCATCTTCGATTAAAAATAAATAAGTGTTGAACCGGATTCGAAATGGTGTTTATTTGAGATCCCAGCCCTTCCCGGACATCGATAACCAGCCATCCGCCTCTCTTCGATTGGAGTCTTCTCACAAGGTGTTACGTTAAAATTTTAGGGTTTACAAAGTGTTCCCTCGCAAGAAAAGTTTGTGAAATCCTGGTGTATAGATTTTTTTGTCTATGATGGGCCTCACGCTATTGATAATACGCTATCATTTACTAATGGCCTAACGGTTTCTCTAATGAAGTTCAGGTAGTAATATTAACAGCGATGTAATTTTCAAATTATGTCCAATTATCTCGTAAACAAAATGTTGTCGGTAAGTAAGTAAGAGATTGACGTTGTAAAATTTCAATCTTACTCTAATTTAAATGTGATTCCAGCAAATTCAACCGGTTGTGAGTGTTGACTGTTATTAAATAATCATAAGCAATGTTTTTACAAGTGGCTACAGAAACCGTATTCTTAATACTTACAAAAAATCTCTGACACAACCTAATAAGTGGTCACCAACGTAGCTCTGTAAAAATAATGTTACGATGTAATGCTAAAATGCGTATAACTGGAAACAAATCATTCAAAATAACTCGCTTTGACCCTTACAGCACGAGCCGTTTCGTATTAATTTTCAGTCAATTGATCTGTTAAAACGCTCACTATGGTTAAAATTAAACCAATTTAAACAGTAAAAAATGGAGAATTATGTGAAATATATATATATAAGTTATCGAAAATATATCAAAGAGTGAACTAAACTCGTCGGATTCTCGCTAAAATAAATCGAAGAAAATAAAGGAACTGTAAATATTCAATCTACGACTTGCAGTTTGTATGCGTAATACATAGGACTGACGATTTATGCTGCGTATCATCAGTTCAAAGCTAAAATTCGAAAGACTGAATATGAAAGCTCTTTTAAAAAATATATTTCCTTGTGTTCTACTTAACATTTTCCTGATCTGTTGCCCGATTTATCTACATAAAAGTTTGGACTATTTTTTAAAGCCGGAAATACGAGATAAAGTCTTGGACATGTAAGTAAACTAAGTAAAAGTTATAAGTTTTGATTAATTGCGCATCAAAATCTAATAATTTGAAATGTTTGAAATCTATACTTTTTTCATTTTGAATGTTTGTATAAAACTATTTTTAAATAAAAATATAATTTATAAAAATATGTGTGTTCTTTCATAAGATAGGGTTTGAAATAAGAAAAATTTTGAACTAACTTAATATGTCATTTTTTAGATTTAGTGATCCAGTGACTATATATTGGGTATCTTAAACGGGTTATTTTCGTTATCATATTTTATAAAATGCAAAGAAATTTATAAAAATTATTGACGTTTCTTAATTTAGTTAGAAAGGTTGTCGAGCGGTGTCTCGGGTAAAGCGTTTATCTCTGTCGAGTAACGAGATCCGGGTTTGAATCCTCTTAGATATTGTGTTTCGGACTTGCGTGAGTGTTTTTTTTTGTTGGCTACAAATTGATATCTATTACTGCATTGGACCGCCACTTTGCAATAACAATTATGTGGTATAATAATTATAAGCGGTTTGTTTACACGAGGCAGCAGGAATTAATCACTTTTATTTCGCGTATAGCATGTCTTGTTACTCGGCCAAGTTAATGACTAATATAATCACCCATTAATTTTTATATTAATTAACTGCTATGGACTCGATATCTCTGAGATTTCCGATTCAATGATATTTCATCAGAGCGAAGTATAGTGTGAACACGAAGATACGTCTCATCTCTTGTTCCTCTGACGAACATGATTATTCCAATAATATTCTTACACCATGCAAATCGTTGGTTTACCAGCAATTCTTAATCAGTCACATGGTTTCGCTGCCAAAGCTTTTGAGTTAGAGTGGCTAGTGGATAGGCTAACGCTTCAATTTGGTGCCATAAACTAACTTTTCATGTTTAACCCGATGAACGCGCTGGACATGTTAACATGACGAAGAATTTATCTTGTATTTCCGGCCAAACTAAAAATAAGCACTTATCGATATATGCTTTAAAATATAGTTCAAACCTTTAGTCAGAGAAATTAAGCAACAGATCATGAAAATGTTAAGTAGAATACAAGGAAATATTGAACTGTCGATACGCAGCACTAATCGTTAGCCTTATAACACATAATTATGGGGCTACGCGCATGGCCGCAGCCGTTTTACTTGTAAAGTCATACATTAAATATTTTCCAGCTTCTTTATATTCTTGTATTTATTTTAGCGAGAATGCGAAGAGTGTAGTCTATGTCTTGATATATTTGTGATAACTAATATATATTTCACATAATTCTCCATTTTTCACTGTTGAAATTGATTTATACCCATAGTGAGCGTTTTCACAGATCGATTTACTGAAAATAAATTCGTGCGAAATCGGATCGCGCTGTAAGGGAAGGGCCAAGAAGAATTCAATACATTTATATTAATATTACTTCTTTGCCAGTTATTTAACAATAAGTTTGATGCTTAAATAGTATATCTATGATGGGTGGACTTATGAGTATAACTCCAGTTTTGGTCATTTTAGCGATTATCTAAGCAATATACCTGTCCTAGTGGTAATATACTTCTATCCCTATTCTCTCCGAAAAAAAAGAGATGTTGAAAACTTCTGTTGAGATACCTCCATTAGGATGCGATATGATCCACGTTGGGAGCGGACATGGTAAAAAAATCAGTACACTTATACTAATCAGTTCAACAGCAGAATATCACAAACACGACCATATTTTTTATCTGTACAAATTACATTCGGTCAATTTAATGATAAAATTTTATCTGTCGTCTTCTTGGACTTATCTACAAAGTTACTAATTTTTGACTTATATATATATCATCAATACACAAAATAAACCTCCGATGTGCAAAAATCCTGTTTTGAGATAAAAACAAAAAAATCTTAAAAAAGTTTTAAAAAATCAGGAGAATGATATTTAATTAAATAGTAATGCAAATTATCGGAGTAATATTAACTACACTATTTCGAATATTAAAATGATTGATAATGTTTAACTGTATATAATAAAAGAAATAACATGTTTACACTGTCACATCGGAGGTAAGTGCTGAACAATTTTGGCACATTGGAGATATTTACTATGAAATATTAATTAAATTGTAATATATTTTATTTATTAACTGTTTCCTGCATATGTGCTTTTCTGTTTGTAATACGTCACACGCTGAGCTGAGACCTTAATATTTCTCAAATTGTCTCAATAACTTATTTCATATATTATTTTTTTTTAAAAACATATCGTGTAATATTGAGCGTAAACAGTGAGAGTAAAAGTGTTATAAAAAAATCCATAAAAGTCGGAGATAAACCGTATGACATGGTGATGGTTTATGACTAGAGATAAGGGGAGAGTGCCCACAGTATCATGTTGACCCACTTTCCCTCAAATAGATCTATAATAATTGAAACTAAAAATATTCTGATGAATATTAAACACGTCCACGTAAAAAAACTTTATAAAATACAAAAATACTTATTACATTATATTGATTGAATTGAAATTTCATTGGTAGAACTCCATTGTACTAAGATAAAATATCAAAGTATTCAGGTATAAAAACTTTATTAAACGTCATCGTCAGACCTATGCTTAAACTTATTTAAGCTTTGCTATATATATTGTTTTAGAGGAGATACACGACATTTTGTAATCTCACTTATTCCAACATCATAACTTTTATTTAAAATTAAAATACTTAACTTACTGATAACGTTTTTTGGAAAAGTAGCTTAAATTATGTTATTAATTAATCGTTAAGGTAAATGCAATGAGATTTTATTGATTATGCGTAATTACGTAGGCTTCTTATAATTGTTTAAAAAAGGGTGATAAATTAATGTCTGTTTTATCATTAAGGATATTGTTGTCTTGATAACCAATTAATTTATTGTTGTTCTAAGTAATTAATCCTAAGGATTTTATTACACACATTGAGTATTAGTCCTATCCTAGATCAATAATTATATCCCTACTCTATTAGAAAAAAAAGAGAGGTATAGCAAATGAGAAACAAGTTGTTATTTTCGAATGACTTCGGTTGAGATACTTCCATTAGGAGGCCTTATGCTGCGCATTGGGAGCGGATATTCTTGAAGAAAAAGCAAGTGGACTAGCCAAACGTATCAATTAATGAAAATGTATTCGAATTAATCGAGTATATCGACGATGTTTTGGCCAATTGATGTAACCCTCAAAATTGAAATTGTTCAAGAGAGAGTAAAAACTGTTTTTATCGAAAACATTATATTATGATGAGTTGCGTTATTAATATTTGAAATGCAATCCTGTAAATTCTCACGTTTGCAGATATGGGATTATACGTAGGAGATGTCGATACAATAGTTGCTTACATCAAGTGTCTTACGTCCGGTCAGAATTTTTTAACCTAAAACTAATGTAAAACGATGTTTCCTTTCCAAAAATTGGTCAATTTATTTTTCTAATTGACATCATTTGTCCGAAACCTGTTCTTTTGTCTTTAAAATGAGTTCCAATCATTAACTCATTTTCTTATTTTTTGAAGCTTATATCAATTGACTAAAACAGTCGAATTATGATGAGTGGAAGTAGTTTGTTACCTGTTTATTCGAAGGAAGGTTGAAAATAAAAATACAGATACAAGATAAAAACTGTTCATGTTCATACTGTGTCATCTACATTTTGCTTATTATTCTTGGTATATAGTTGGGAGAGAGACAGTGAAAAAAACGAGTAAGCCACCTTGAGCTGTTACTTTACCCAAACGCACCAGACAGGACTTGCTATAACTATAATAGGACCTGTGACGGTTAAAACATAATTCCAGCGTTTCTATGCTTTGTATTAACTCTTTTTCACTTTACCCTGAATATAAAACGATTGATTTTAATACAAAGAAATTACGAATATAATGCAATAGACCAAATGATTCAATTTGTAAGTTCTTTAGGTGGTCTAAAAAAGTAAAAATGAGATGAAATCATTAACATCACATCAGTTGTCCAACACACAGTCGATATTATACTATTAACATTGGGCAAATTAAGTCATCAAGTGTTTTCTTAAAGAAATTAAAGCCCTTACTGGATTTCTTGATAATTAGTTTTTTATTTTTATTAAAATGTTTGTTGTGCTCTTTTAAGCGGTAAAATGAGTTAAATAAACAAAAGAACTAATATTAACTAAGCACATATTTTAATGCTGATAAGTATAATCATACATAATTAGAACAAAAAAGTGGGTCATAAAAAATGCTGATAATTTTTTATATTTTTCACATATTAGCTGCCGTTATCTGTTACAATTTGTAATTCGTCATTGAAGGATTTTTCTGATCAATTTAATAATATATCTAGAATTGTTATTACTGCCATACTAACCTTCATACAACATGATCTACTATTGATGACGCAACGATTGTTAGGAGTGTCTCAGGGGAAATTATTATCAAATGCTTGATCACTTTGTAGTAACCACGGGATCCAAACAAGGACTCTTTTTACAGTGCTAGTATTTCGGCATTCAGAATATCTCAATCACAGCATCCCACGATTGGTCATTAAGTGTAATTTCATGATTTAAATTGTATTTTAAAATTAAATTTGTGGCCATTATTCCTTCAATTGGAATGAATATATGATTTAATATTTTTTTGGACATTGGAATAGCTTATTTTATATAGTGGAAATCAGAGAGTCATTTACAAAAAGAGAAAAAAAAATATTCATTATTATAGACATAGTTTTTTATTGCATCATTAAAAAAATATCAAAAAATAGGACGTGTCCTTCATTTCAACTTTCAAATATTGTCCACCATACATTTAAAAAGTGGGGGGGAAATTTGTTCTACATTTTAAATTGGTTAAATAAAGCTACTACGAAATATGGGAAGGAGGGAGACCACAATACATTTTTGTTAAATTATATCTGTATTATAAAAAACGATGTATATGAACAAACTAAGATACACGTAGTTGCTAATTAGGGAGTATTTAATTTCACATATGAATTACTTTTTAGGATTTAAAGTAAATTCCAAAATCTCGGGATTGCAGGATTGAGAAGATCTGAATTCATAAAAACTTTCCGGAATTGGATGAACTAATTACTACATAACTAACAAGTCTTGGATAATAATTCCTCCTGAGACCCTTCTAAAATTCTCTGCCCCATCAATCTTAGATCATGTTGTTATTTGATATAATTTCCCGGGATTGGAAGCCCTAGATACATTACTATAGTATAGTGATCTGATCTGATAAAACACTGTCCAAGAAATTTGATATACGCATAAATCTGCTCTATAAAAAATATATATTTGGCAATACAGCAAATTGATACTGTATAAAATATTTTTGAATTTCAGACGTGAAAATCAAAAAGTCACACCCAAAATTAACTCGATGAGATTAGAAATGATAAACATTTTTGCCATTTAAAAAAAAAATGATAATTCCCTTTCAATTGAACCTGGTACCTTATGATCGTTAGCGTAACTCCTTCCGCTTATATTTTTCTGTGTGAAAATTCGCTTGAGAAATACATTCTTTTAATTTTTTGAATCAGTAAATTCTATGTAATAAAAAAATTCATGTTGCGATCTTACAATATTAACGTTTTTTGTATAAAAATAATAAATCATCAAAATATATACAATTACTCTGTAAACTAAAGTAAAATAATTATTGTAATATATTTTATTTAGATGTTATGCTAAACCGCAAATTATTTGATTCTGCGTACCGCTTAATCATGGTTCGAAATTATTGTAAAATAACGATTTCCAGGAAATGCCAGTCACCCGACATCATACGATGTGTGATTCGCCTCGTACTGTGCCAAACGATGAGGAAACTCGGTTATTTTATTATATAGTTTCACCAAAGAATGCACGTAAAAATTATTGACCATTTTAGTGCCAAACAAATTTTACTAGCTGGACACCGTTGGGCTAGCTATTTTTGAAATAAAATAAATCACTTTAAACTATGAAATAGACATAAAATTATGTAAATTTGTGAACATTTAAAAACTCAACACGTTTCTTGAGATTTTCGTAAATGTTTTCACACTAAAACCATAAACACTTTTGAAAATTTACATACACAGGGTTGTGAAAACCTCAGTATTTAAGCCATGTGGGGGATAATCTATAAGGAAGACGTCACAGTCGGGATGGGAATACTGACAAGGAATATTGACACGTCCCTAAACGCACAGTACCTTATATACAAACAGACGTCAATACTTTTTCACTGACCGTCGGCCGAACGGGTTCGCCCGTGCTTCCAAGCAGGTCAACGGCCGCTTTATTCTTAAAGTAAAGTTCTGTATTTATACAAAATTAGGAACTTGATTGTTAAAGTCACTTTACCCTACTAACCACTATCACTTTTTACACACTTTATTTGTCTAACTAATGGTATATATCAAAGCAAGATTCCACAAAAAATACTACATTTAATTGTTTGCATGTGTACCTTATGTGCAAACGAATTTGTGATAGCCCTGTGGCATCTACAAGTGTCAAGCTGTAATACTGCAAGGTTGCAGAATACATCGATAATATCGATATTTGACCTGAGGGAAAAAAATCACTACTTGTCAATAGATGGCACCATACGATTTTGCACTACGCAACTCAAAATAAATATTTGATGGCTTGCTATGACGATAGTGAGAGTTTGCGAGTTAGCTCGTCGATGGCCTGACGCTACATGCAGGCTTTGGTGAGTTAACTCGCTCATGGCACTCTCGAGGTTAAAAAGTACCAATAATAACAGAAATGGATTTTTCAATGATTTTATTTTTGACATTAGAGCGCTAAATATTTTAATTTTTGTATTCAATTATATTTTTTTTTTGGAACACTTGAGATCAATTTGAGGAAGAAAGACACTACAAACACCCATACCCAAGATTTCAATTTCTACATTAAAATTTATAATTCGACGTCGACCTTGCCGATACTTGATTGCTAGGGTAAAACTTTTACCACTAGACCAGCTTTTACCACTAGACTTTACAGACCGACAACGAATTATGTATTTACATGACAGATTCTTTGGTATTTACATTCCCTCCAATCTACACGATCCTTAAAACAGGGCGTTGTGAGACCGATTAGCTAACTAATAGCCGTTTCCAATTAACATCATTCTATCATAACAATCCCCGAAAAATATTGGTTGACTGAATAACAACCAATTTTATTAAAAAAAAACTTTTGGACTATTCAGGAGTACATTGTCGAAAACATAAATAATGATTTAAACCATAAATTCTTAAATATAGACATTCTTATATTTGCATACTAATTCATAAATACGGATATAAACTCCGTTATATACGGTTTTTTTTTTTTATATCAATTTGATTTAGCATTAAGTCCTAAGGCGCCTTAGCGTCATAGTTCTTTGAGTCTCCTTCATCTCTAATGTTATTATTATTTTTATTTTTTTTCCCCATTTCCATCGTTGCAGATATAAGGGCGAGATCGCTGCAGAGCTAAGCAATCCACAATGAAGCCAATTCACGTGGGCACCAATTGCATTTATATAAATATACCTCAGCGCATACCGCACCTACATAAATATACATATATATATATATACTAACGTATACACACATACACACATGCACATGCAATACGCAAGGAAGCATCCAGAGGAAAGTCATTTTCTATTACAAGGGGTCGTGTTAATTTAATTTAAACAAATAAAATCCCCGTTTACATCTATGGGGGGGTCATTGAGTAGAACTGCTCTCGGTCTAAACGAATTCTTAAGTATTTTCTCATCGTAATTTTGTTGGTAAGAGATCGTTGGGTTATAATGGATATAAACTCCATTTTATACGGTAAGCCACATTGTGTTACCTTTCGGCCCGGAATATCAAATAGAACCGATAGTTCCTATAGGACTAAGTTACTTTGTTTTACTATTCTGCTTATAATTTAAGACATCGACTGACGGTGCTTCGTGGAATTTCAATATCAAATTTGAATTATTAAGATTTTGTTCACTTCCATGTACTTTGTCACTAACGACCCGGGTTTCGCCTTTCGGCATCTTCAGGCATTTGAGCGTCTATTCGAGTCCATTTGTGCACTCGAATGCCTGAAGATGCCGAAAGGCGAAACCCGGGTCGTTAGTGACAAAATACACGGAAGTGTACAAAATCTCAATAATTCAAATTATTCTGCTTATCTTAGTAAAATTTACAAAAAATGAAAAATAAGCCCATGAATGCCATCTGGAAGATAATTTTGCATGATATCAAATCTCTGAATCCAAAAAACAGTGTAAATACAAAATATCGTCTTAAATCGTCAATAAAAATATGGATATCTGCAATTAATTATAGACTTAAAGGTAGTTAGTTACTGTCAAATTTTTTGTTTGGTATTTTAAACCGTTTCAAATATGAAATTATTGTGTTTTTATCTTTACATTTAAATCACAAAAATAGGTTTGTTTATTAATACAAAGCCAAAGACTTGAAAAAACTCCTGCATATTGTCATTTTTCTATTTGTCAACAGCAGTCACTGCCTTCTTCCTAAGAGGGTCAGTTTCTATATTTCAATCCATCAGTCAGGACTGTCAGGAGCTGCCTAATTTTATGTGACTCAATTCAATTGACCAAAACATCTTTGATGGTTTTAAAACAATTTTTTTTACTTGGGTCATTTTCGTCAAATTTGTAGCTCTTGACATCTTCTTCTTCGACTATATTCGAGCATATGGCCACCACGCAGTGCGTAAGCCCTGGTTTTCCTCTCGGGAATTTCCTTCCGCCAGCTAGTCTTCCAGTTTTGAGGCACCGGCATTCGTCTTTCAACCTCTCCTGTTGTTGCATTACCCGATGTTTGCCACGCGGATACCAACAGATGAGACGTACTGGCGTGTGGCTTTTCCCACTATTTATAGTATGGGCACACCAACTGGCATTGATGTTCACGTGGGACACCCAGCCATTAACCACCTAAGTCCCACTTAAATCATTTTCGCCAAATTTGTGACTTGCCTCTTTTGACATCTACAGTGACGAAATTTGTCTAGGTGGAACATACTATTTTTAATCATACTGAAGATTTTTTGTAAAAACACTTACTAGTTTTTGAAATTGGACAGCCGAGTGGATAGGTAGCCTCTGGTAAAAAAAGAAATAAATTGATCGGTTTTTTTTAATACATTTAATACTAAAAGGTCACTGTACTCGGAAATAAATAATATCGTATTTGAGAGTGTTTTGCATACAGCAAAATATTACCATTTGATAATAATATAATCATTTCTTAGAATTGAAAAAAAACGGCGTACGAGGAAAACTATCATGCACAATCTAGTTTTGATTTAATTACGGTTGTAATAAATTAGTTTCAGAGTGTTTACAATAGTTATTTATTTTATTCAATAGGTACAAGACATATCGAGAAGAACCAAGTGTGTAAGAATGTAGCATATTTTCACGATTATTTTTTACAGTAAAGATTAAAGATGTTTTGAACAACAATCTATCTCCACTCGCAATGGCTTGCTTATAGAGTATATCAACATAAATTGTTTTAGAGAGAACTCTTTGAAAGTCAGTTGCTAAATCTCTCTCTTTATTAAGACTGAAGATAGAACGGTGTGGTTAATTAAGAAAGGACTTCTTGGAATTCTTGTTGGATAAGTATTATATTTATAAAATAAAAACACATTTTTTTATACCTATTTCGCAATATTTGTTATAATGGTCAGCATTCGTTTCACTCATCGCGAGCATTTTCAACTGATGATAAATAACTTCAAACATGGTAATGTATAATTAATTGTATATTATATGAAAAAATACATCTTTGATAAATAGTTAATCACAAAATTCTAATCGAAAAATCGGTAGGTAAGTATATAAATGTATTTAAAAATAAATTCTAATCGAAAAAGCAGTATATAAAAGTAATTCAAAATTATCCATCGGCTTTTTAGCTAACGTTTCTTTGAACAATAATTTCATTGGAATTTTACAATCGCCATAACGTTCCTTTCAAACCAAGTTTAATTTAAACAAGTTGATAGATGTATAAGCTTCTGCTCGGAAAAATTTTATATGTAACAAACAAATTATAATAATGAATATTTTGTATGGTGGAGAGTTTCGTGACTGAAAACAGCTTGTCACTTTTTTAAATCTTAGCTCACATAAAATCTTTATATATAATTTGTTGAACTTTGTTTTAATGTGTTATTCTAGAAAAAAGTTTTGTGATTCTCGTTTATTCACTAGAAGGATTTTTATTTATTTAATAATAATATATAGCTGGAGCTCATTTGGAATAAACTAGATGATTATATAATAATTAAGACTGAGAAGACATGAAGGCATTGTAGAAAATTTGCATTTGGTTTACACTGATGTCGTGTCGCTATCCGCTGCGTTCCAAAATTCTGTATTCAGCTGATTATTTTAAAGTAAATATCAGTTTAATTGAAGTTTTGTGGCTCATTATATAAAATAAATGTCTTAATTTAATCAGACTAACGCACGACTGTCTCAGTCGGATCTTTTGCCCCCACCGGCGCTCATGCGGATTTAGTTGCATCTGGCGAATATAACTCAATTCAGTAAAGGTCTTTCGTTACTCCTGATTTCTTGAACAGCCAACTCACAACTAGCCGGAGATATAATCCAATATGTAAATGCGGCAATCTGATTGAGGATGCTTACCACATACTTTGGGAATGTTCAGACATGGACAACAAACGGGTAAAGTTGCTCAAGATGATACGAAGATCAGTCGGATCTGTTGGCCCTGTTGTTCATGCCAACTTAGTTGCATCTTTGACAAATTACAAGGCATTTAAAGAG
This sequence comes from Himalopsyche phryganea, assembly GCA_022494535.1. Lineage (NCBI taxonomy): Eukaryota > Metazoa > Arthropoda > Insecta > Trichoptera > Rhyacophilidae > Himalopsyche > Himalopsyche phryganea. The sequence goes on from JAGVSL010000071.1 coordinate 1,030,174, forward strand.
TTCACGGCGTCCTATGGAAAGCGAATGGAACTCAATGTATAAGAATTCTTTTATTAAAATCATTTATTATGTAACTGTCTTTACACTATAGTGCATACAACCTAGTACAGGAATTTCTCCTCTGACATTCCTGGCAAAACTTCGAAACACAAATAATGTCATTACGCTACGGATTACACTCTGTAAGAAAAGCGTGAAGCCGCAGTAGGTAGTGGGTACAATGTACAATGTTGCGCACCCTATATAACTATAACTCTCAACACACAAATTTGTGTTACATAATAATTTTTCTCGTATCTATATAATTTTACACTGAGAATTATACATTCATTTCAGCTATTGTTATGCTATTACCTAAGTTTGCGCCCTAAGAAATGTCAGTGGTAAAAGTAAAAATTAGACTACGCTTACATATTAACAATTTATATAGGGCCAAGAAGTAATTAATGTCTATATCACATTCAGTAAAAAACAATTTTTTAGAAAAGTCGTATTATTAATAAAATAATTTTAGTGATTATTATTTTAAATTATTATTGATTACTTGATGAGACCGATCATCTTTCTTTTTCGGGTTATATTTTAGGGGGAGAGTGGGGCCAGTTAACAGCACGGGTAGACATATTTTGATGATGAAAACTGAAAACTTTTGTTACGAAATGAGATAAAACAAACATTGTGTTGCGCAAGCAAATATGCAGACGTCTCCTTTTTATCGCAGTCTTTAATTAAACACCAACAAAAAGTGTTAACGCTAAAAACACAATTAGTTTTTTTTATCATGACATTTAATATTACGAAAGACGAGATTTGAAGATTTAATTTTTGGACTGGCTTCTAATTACAGTAACTATTAATCTTCTAATCCAACATTAAAAAAGTTGTCAACAGAATTATACTTTTTTAAAATATAATTTAGCAAGATAATTTTTTTTAAGAATGACTATCACAGCCCTTACAAAGCATATTTATCTTTCTACATCTTTATTTGTTAATTAAAAAATAAACCCCTATTTGAATCTTCTGCCGAATATTTTCATTTGTTTAATCAATGTAATACGAATTTGATTTTTAGAGCACGGTTTTCTGTGATGTTTCCCCCACCCCCTTTTCTATTTTTTTCATGTCCGCTCCCAATGTGGATCATATGGTCTTCTAATGGAGGTATCTCAAGAGAATTTTTCTATGAGAACTGCTTTTTAATCAGTTGCTCAAACTCTCTTTTTTCGAAGAGAGTAGGGATAGAAGGATAGGGCTAGAACAGGACTAATGGTAAGCTAATCACTCTTGCTACGCCCCGTGAGGATCGGATGGGTGGGAGGGAGTTAATTTTAGACATCACAAACATTCATGACTTCGAACAGTAATTCATAAATTGATTCAAAAATAAACAAACAGAACGTTTTTAAAAGTTAAATTCGATCAGAGATTCATAATAAACAATACGAAGTAATTATTCGAACCACTGGCTCAAAGGCTTCATATCTCTTACTAAACAGCAAAAGGATAACACAACATGGCCGGTCCTTTTAAAGTTCTTCTTATCAAAAGTTTCCAACTATAAAATTTAACAGGCTGGTTTATCGTGCCGGAACTTTGAACACTAAGCTTTAGTACCTTAGCATATCTCAATTTACGAAAAGTGAACGGTCAAGTGAAGCTTTTTTTATTGTAAACTTTGTTATTCCACTGGCTTTATCAATAACGTGACGCGTTTCGCCTCTTTAAGAAGCATCTTCAAGGTAAACGATGACTCTAATTCGTAAATCAAAAATCAAGGGCAGTGTGGGTTTTCATTCCATTCTACTGGACGTGGAGAGGGGGGTAAGACATAAAAAATAATAGACTAAAATAATGTTGAATAAAAGGTTTGAAATAAACAACCTTGCGATACGGTTAGCCTGAAGATGCTCCTTAAAGAGGCGAAACGCGCTACGTTAATTATAAAACCAGTGGAATAATAAAGTTATAAATTTTTATTTTACATTTTCAGTTTGTTTTTTGATTGTTAAGATTGTGATCTTCGAGATACTAATATTTCCTGCATACAACATTCATTAGCCATCCAGCCATAATTTTCGGTATCAAATTAGAAAAAGACCCTGGTTTTGCCTTTTTCCATCTACAGGCATTCAAGTACACGGATGAACTTGAATTAAATTTATTTGATTCCTGGAATAATTTATGATTATTTTATGAACTCATCTCAAGTAAATGATACAATAAGTATGGGTTATTTTTTTTTATTTTTTAAATTGTAAACTATTTAGCTGTGCCCTATTTATATCCCAATTCTTTTCCAAATCAAGATTGAAAGTCATTATTATCTAATCCGTAATAAAATTATTTGACTTGACTGATCATAGACTTTTCAAAACTATTTACTAACAATCAGTTTGAGTTCATCAGTGTAGTCAAATGCATGAAGATGCCGAAAGGCGAAGCTATGGTCGTTAGTAATAAAATGTAAAGAAATTTAGATCAGATAAGTTTTTTTTTCAATGGCTCATCTACTATCCAGCCAAGCCTGAAGAGCCTGGTAACGATACCACCGCACCCCGAAATGAACTGGTTCGTATAGTTATTGGGAATTAACCCCTACGTAATCTCCATTCGCCACTTGATAGAGGAAAGCAATCAACAATAAGTAATAGTAGAGCAAGAAGTTGTTACTCTAAGCTCTAAATCATTTGCTCTTTTTTACCTTATTATAATTTATTCATATTAAGTAAATGTCAACTTAATCAATAAATAAATATAAAATTTCAGTGAGTATGTGAGTATATTTCAGTTGTGTCTGGGAAAGTTGAATTGTTAGTCAAATTTATTTTATCACAAGGAAGAAGAGAGTGATATAAATGAAAACTATAGATAGTATGCTTGTATCTATATATAAGGCTGGTAGCTCAACTTTTGTAGATCACTTTTCACCCGCATATCTGTAATTTCTTTAAAAAATTGAGCTAGTTAAATTATAATGTTTTTGGTATAATGCGCAAAAGAAACAATTATTTTTTAGCCTTGCTAATTCAGTATTTTATGTATATACAATTCATGAAGAATAAAAATACTCTTGCATCGAGTGTGATGATGCGACAATGAAAACTTGGAAAATTGCTGTGATTGGCTCAGAGTTCCAGCATCCTGCCAGGCTGCAAAACATTAATAGGGTGTTTACGATTGACTGATGGAACGTGTTGGGGGTGTGGTCCAATCAGGGTACCAATAATTATCGATCAGATTGATTGATAGAGCTTAATTTTACACTTAAATAAAATATGTATACGAAAAGTGATATCAGAAAACTAGTGACATGAATGAAATAATGTTAGATTAGAAAATATAGATGGGACCTTCATATGTGGCTAAATATGTATTCCAAAATATATTTATTTTACTGAAATATAATAAAACGGCATTTAGAATTAAAAAATAACATAACGGTATTCTTTAGTACGAAAAGTCTATTTCACATTATTGCAAAAATATAATAATATTTATTAAAGTTGAAGTATGTACCATATTGGTAAAAGCGTTTTTTTTAAAAGATGTCCGTTCTCAATGTGGATCATGTGGACTGCTAATGGCGGTATCGTAACCGAAGTTTTTCTACGAGAACTACTTGTAACTCAGTTGCTCAATCTCTCTTTTTGGAAGAGAGTAGGGACACAGGGATAGGGCTAGGACAGAACTCGTGACAGTCTTTACGCCCCGTTTTTATTATCGGATGGATGGGATGGAATTTCAGACATCACAAACATCCATGCCTAAGAACAGAAATCTATAAATAAACTAAAAGACTCAATTCATGAAGCATTTCGCAACGTGATTTGAAGCTGCGAAGCCAATGACGTTAACCACCACGGACCCGTAGAGTAATTTAATTATATTTTTAGTTTTTAATTAATTTGAAAAATACATATATCCAATTAAATAAACATATTCAATGTTTAACTGTTAACTTATTATTATACTAGGTTTACGTAAGAGATTCCTTTTTATAGCGTCCGTGGCGCAGTTTGGTTTCGTCGCTGGCTACGGTTACGGATGTCTCGGGTTCAATTCCCGGTGCGGACGGTTTTCATAGATTGATCTTTCAATCGATTTATGGATTTCTGTTCGTAGTCTGAGTCCTCCCTCCCACCTATCCCATCCTCACGGGGCGTAACGAGAGCGATTAGCTAACCACTAGTCCTGTCATAGCCCTATCCTTCTATCCCTACTCTCTTCGAAAAAGAAAAGAGAGGTTGAGCAACTGAGTGACAAGCAGTTCTTGTAGAAAAAAATTCTGACAAGATACCTCCATTAGGAGACCATATGCTCCACATTGGGAGCGGACATGGAAAAAAAAAATGACTAATAGGTCTGTGTTTTTTGATGAAAATATTTATTTAGCTCAAAACAGACATTTTTGTAGTTTCGGTCTTATGACCCTAAAACACCGATTCGAGAGTTAATGTTATTATCTTGCAATAGTTTAATAACTATTTAAGAACCCATCAACTTGTTATTTCATTCACAGCAATACTGTATTTTAAATTTCAAATAATTACTCCCAAGAAAGGAGAGTACACGTATTTATTTTATTTTACGACAATTTTATAGTTGATATAAGCGGGCAGTTACAGACTACGTGGGCCTAACCCCGACGCAGCGATTCTAAACCTTTAAGTTATTTATAATAATATTGAGTTATAAAGTCATACGTTGTGCCGCCGCGCAACAGTTTTTGAACCCCCGCACACTTATTTTGTGTTGGTGCGTACTCAGTAATATCTCCAAAATTTAAAAAAATCTATTCAAGATTGTTTCAGTTTGATAAATAATTAATTTAAACAAAAATAAAAATTATGTAACTAATAGCGTTAATGAATAAATAATAATAATTTTAACTTTGCAAAGCAGCAAAAAAACACTTTTTGTTTGTACAACAAATATTCTAATGACATAAATATATTTGAAAAAAAAATGTTTAAATTATGCAGCGCATTTGTTGGTGTTGTCTGGTCAGCCTTTGAATTTTCGCACACACTCACGCCTTTAAGTGAAAATTTTCCATTACTATACGTTATTAGAAATAATATTATAGCATCTTTGCCAAAATATAGTATTGAAATAATATGCACACGACAGGTCAAAATCACCTTCTACCTCACGGTAAGAGGAAATAAGAGTAATAGAGTAATAAACATAATACTGTCGCTGTTCTGGAAAAAAACACTATACATGACTATCGAAAACATGACATATTGAGTTAGTTACCTATACAAACTGTTCCTTATTTCAAATTCGAGAACTGCTTTTCACTCAGTTGCTCAACTTCTCTTTTTCGAAGAGAGTAGGGATAGAAGGATAGGGCAAGGACAGGGCTAGTGGTAAGCTAATAGCTCTCGCTGTGCCAGATTTTTTAGAATCGAATGGGTGGGAGAAAATTTTAGACATCACAAACATTCATGACTACGAACAGGATTCCAAAAATCGATTGAAAGATCAATTAATGAAACTGTCCGCACCGGGAATTGAACCTAAGATATCCGTAACAGATGTCAACGACGTGAGCCACTGCATCACTGAGACGACAATATAGTAGAACAAAATTATAATTTTACTTAAAAACAGTACTAAATGAAAAAGGTATAGCACTTCAAATATTTAAAAAACTTCAAAGTCCAATTACACAGAACTATTATTTTTCAGCCAGTGTTTTCTTCCAGAATAACGGCAATATATTTACTAGTCGGTAATAAGAGATATAGAAGCTTGTCAATGATCAATGATGTAGTGGAGCCAGGGCACCGACCTGGTATTTCTTTTCAAGTCCCACCACGTTTTTTAACATAGAACTTACTTTTTGAGTATATGTATGAAATAATGAAATTGTGTGTGTAGAATTTTGTAGTTTTGTATCAAAACTTGCGCGGCCGTCAGATATTACGAGAATGCAAAAAAGTATACACCGTGAAAAAAAATGAAAAAAGAGGAGGGGTGGAAATAAATGACCGCCCTGGTGGTTTTTTATTTATCACTACGACACTGCTCGTAATACAATACCTGTTGAAAATACCATGGCACCAGCAACTTCGAGTGCTTTACTGTATAACAGATTATATTATATTACTGAAAATTTGAACAAATACAAAGTAGGTGTACTACTTGCAAAGTTAGTATCAAATATGCTAAATTAAATCAAACACCCTCTTGTTTGGCGTTAATTGACATTTGAAACAAAATACACTGCTCTTTGATGTTGCCAAGGCGGCAAAGCTTTCTCAGAATCCTTCTGACACAATAAAAAACACTTTTCTGAGAAGTTCGCCTGCCTGCCTTTGAGTATTTCACTTTACTTCGAGTGGTGCTTGATGCAATATAAGAATTTTGTGTAGGAAACGTGTAAGTATACCAGTCAACACGTTATCAAGAAAGAATGAACGATAAATTTATCATACCTACCGAAGACCACCGGTATTATTTTTTACCGCAAAGATTTGGTGGTAAAAAGAACATTTGGGGACAGTAAAATTAATTTGTTTTATCGCCTTCTTCGTTGAGGAATCTATTTTTTTTTGTTCCTATGTTTTCGTGGAATTAGATGACAAGGAGACAATAAATTCACACGACTAGTTAGTTTAGTACATTCGACGGTGTTTTGGTCAATTGATGTTACCCTCAAAATTGAAATTGTTCAGGAAAGGGTAAACATTGTTTTTATCGAAAACATTATATGATGAGTTGCGTTATGAATCGTTGATATGCACTCCTGTAAATTCTCATGTTTGCAGATACGGGTTTATACGTAGGGACTGTCGATATAACAGTGACTTACATCAAGTGGCCGGGTAAGAATTTTTAAACCTAAAACCAATGAAAAATGATGTTTCCCTTCCAAAAAGTGCTCATTTGACCGAGACCTGCTCTGTCATCTTTAAACTAAGATCAAATCATTAATTCATTTTCTTATTTTTTGAGGGTTACATCAATTGGCCGAAACAGTTGAATTATATTGACTGTAAGTAGTGTACTTATCTGTTTATTCGAAGGAAGGTTGAAAGTTGAAAGTAAAAATACAGATAAAATTTGTTGTTTCACCTTCTCTAACTACTGTCACGTTTATGTTCATACTGTATCATTTACATTTTGTTCATTATTTTTGCTACAGTTGGGAGAGAGAGAGAGTGCAAAAAAACGAGTAAGTCACCATAAGCTATTACTTTACCCAAACGCACCGGACAGGACTATAACTATAATACGTCCTGTGAAGGTTAAAAACATAATTCCTACGTTTCTATGCTTTGTATTACTCTTTTTCGCTTTACCCTTAATATAACACGATTGCTTTTAATACTAAGAAACTACGAATATAATGCAATAGACCAAAAGATTCAATTTGTCATTTCTTTAGGTGGTCTAAAAATGTATATAGCATAAATAAACACTAAACGCAGAGTCGTCAGAAATAAGAATATCCTGATATTATGGCGCGAGCCACTTTTTGAGAAAGTCTGTCATTTGAAGAGATTTGGATTTATTACTTCGTAGAGCGTCTATCTTTATGGCTCTCAATTCAATCGTGATAATAATATTAGTCTTTCTTTTTTTATGTCCCGCGAGTCGTTGAACTTGTATGGAGAGTTTATCGAATACGACATTCACGATTGTCATTTTTATCGGACGTAAAATTAAATTATTATTGCTTACGCACTTTCAATGTTATATCGCACGTAAATATTGTAGTGATTCAAAATTTTTATATCAGCATTCGATTCGAATAAAAAGTTATTCCGTTTGGGGCTTTACTATTTAGGAGTTCTGAACTAACACGTTTTTGGTATAACTCCTGGTTTAATTTTCATTTGCAATATCATACCAGGCTGCATGTCACAGTTAAGTATTTACAAAGTTAACACTATGACCATTTTTATTGTACATAAGGTCAAAGGGCATATATCAATTTGAGTCACAACATGGACCATAGATATAAAAACCAAAATGAACCGTCAATACGTGTGAAACTAGACCTCGCGTATTTCATATTCTAAAATTCATTAATGACCTTGAAAAATAGGTTAGGATACTTTATTACGACTTTATTTAAAAAATATGTATTTTTATTAGTTCAAATACTGATCGTTCAGTTCATTGGTCAGACCATCAAAAAAAAATAATTTAAGTTAAATATGCAGTTATAAATTGTAAAGTTTTGCGCTCTATCTGATTCAGTACTCAGATAACTTAAAAATACCACCAAAATGCTAAGGCTAACCTTTGAAAGAATTTTAAAAATATTGATATTTTTGAGTCAGTAAAAGGATATCTCTATAACCTTCGACTTACTATAATTGAAAATTACTTAATTGTTAAGCACCTGTTAATAAAAGGGTTATAAATAATTGCACTTTGTGTTTGATAGTATTCACTTGGTACTCTTGGTACACTTGAACTTTTATTTCGGTAGTTTGCACTTTGGATTAGATAGTATTAACTCAAACTATTTTTATTAAAGTGAATATGATCTAAACAAAAGTGCATTTAATTGAAAGCCTTAATAAAATGTATAAACTCTGGTACAAATCAATAATTTTTGATTTATGGTGACCATTTTAATATGGCTTTTTCCGTTATATCAATATGAGTGATTTTGAGATATCTAAGAAATGAACTGGATGATCGATATGTACAAAACATTTTTCAACCTCAATAGGTATCAATAAGATTATTCTATTGAAATAAAGTTGTACAGTTTATAACAGTTCAAAAATGGTATCATTCCGTTTATCCTTTTAAATATAAACGAATATTGAATAAAAAATACAGGCTACCCAGTAAGCTTTGACATCTTAAATTAAAATCTAGCTGTACAGTCAGAACACCGCGTATTGAGATCTGCACCAGTAATTATTTAGACTACCTTAGGTAATTAACGTCTTTCTGCCATTCCAAAACGAAGAAAGCAATAAAACTTAAAGTGTCATAAACTCTGTGTACCTACTTGGATTCTTGTTATTTCGTTCTTGGCGTAAAAAGGAGTTATTACTCAATTGTCGCAATTAAACTCTGTGTTGTTGCTGTTTTTTTCCTCTTGCAATGCGATACAAAGAGAGCGCAATAAGGTTTTTTTTATTATAATGCATAATAAAAAACAAATTAACTGTTAACATTATCATCTTTCAGTAGGAAAGAAGAGATACCCGTAAATGTTGTGAAGAATAGTATACAAAGTTTTGATTAATGTTATACTTTGATAGCATATTAGCGTATCGAGGTTATACTTAAAGAATGATTTTTTGTCATAAATAATGTCAAAATGCGTGCAATTTAACGGTCTAGTACTGGTAAAGCACAAGTCATATGGTATAATGTCTTTGAAAACAAAACAGCATTATGTCATGTTGTTATATTTTTATTCTGGCACAAACATAATATAACATAAACTCATCGATACCAAATTTGATGATTTGTATGCCAAAAAGATCATTCTTTATAACGGACAAAATTTTTTTTTTAAAAACAAACAATTGTACTTGGGAGAGAGAAAAAAAATTGTCATCTTTTGGGTCACGTTACATTGCAATTCGAAGCAATTATAGGACATTATTTTTATAACTAAAAACAAGCGAAAATCAGTAATATGATACAAATATTTTTGTTTCTATCTTGACGACTGGAAGAAGATTTTAATTATTTTTAAATTTTAAATAGTGTCCAATTCCAAGTCAGTTGTGAAGCTGTGGAGCTCATAGTGTTTTAATACAGCTATTAAACTAGTGAAAATATTGACAGTATAATAAAATTTCATACCCAGTGTTCAAATATAGATTTATACTTTAATATAAATGATAATGATGAGAGCTTAATTTAAAACTTCAGGTAGGTTTATCAAAAATTCTTCAGCAAAGGGACGAGAAGACATCTCATTTCAATTACTTACCAATTTAATAAAACAGTTTTAAATTAAATAGATTCCTCTGCCAATATCAAACGCTGTAGAATTGGCAATAACAGAAGAGTGCTCAATTGGAGAGTAGGATTAAAAATCAAACAGAGATCTTCATTACCGACCGTTCCTAGCAGAATCGTTTCCAACTTCAGAGAGCTCATTACTTACGAGCGATATTAGTAATATTGACTCTTAATTTTCTAGTGACACTTGCGACTGACTTAATTATTATTGCGGAAAGTTTCTGAGAGGTATGTCCTTGGAGATTAGTTTATTATTACCTAAAAAAAATGGGATTAACTAATTATGCATTTCGAGTGTAGACTGATAGAACGCATTAGTCAGTTTTTGATGGTTTTCTGTTTTAAGTGTCAAAATGTAAGCAATTTAATACTCAACGTACTGGGCTATAATGAGTCATAGGATATAATGACTTTGAAATAGAAAAGTCATATTTTATCCTTTCATTCTGGCAGAAAGCATTATATGAATTTAATAACTCAACGATACCATTTCTTATGATTTGTATGCCAAAAAGATTATTCTTTTGGCATAATGTACAAACAATTGTACACTAAAAAGAAACAATGCAATGCGATTATCTCGCTTGTTTTAATGACTTAATGCATTCTGTCAGTATATCCCCTATATAAACTGTGATATTTTGTACTACACCTCCTTCGAATAAAGAGCATATGGACAATATTTATGAAGCTTATACAAGCAGACGTAGTTGTAATATAAACCTGGGAAAACCTCTTTCCTGAAGGATCACAGGGCACTTTCAAAATGAACTACGGGCCTCTAGTAAAATACTATTTTTAGAAATACATCATTATCGTTATTGTAAACAAATGATTCTTTAATAACAAGCAATTAATTGAAAGTATTTTAGGCCCAACAGAAACAAGAATCAGGCTATAAATGACCCGCGGGCCGAAGTTTACCCAAGCCTGTTCTAGCACTGCTTATTATTCTGGATATACGGATCTAGATCTAGGACAGTAATAGTTGGTAGGTAAAAGCTCTAGCTATGCCTCGTTTCTATTATATGATCAAATAGATGAAAACTATAACAAATGAGGCATTTAAAAGCAAAAGTCGATATGTCCACATGGATATATTAATAATAAACGTGTTTGTGTTTCAATCATAAACTATTAGCCCTATCAATGATTTTTTTCATACATAATACTGTATTTTCAATTTAAAACAATTGGCATATTTGTATTAGCCAATGAACCACTTATTGCAATCAACATAAAACAAACATTTTTTTTTAAATATTTTCCCTTTAATAATTCCTTAAAAGAGTACCACTCAAAAAAATCTTTAACAAAACAATTCCCATTCTTAAGTGAGTCACCAGTTGCAAGAGCCATTCGGCTGAAAAAAGCTTTTTATTTATTTTTTCATGTAAGAATTTGTACGTTAATAATATTATTTCTTGCTCTATTTTCTATTATCATTTTTTTTTAAATATTTGTATTATTATTATTACTGTACTGTATAAATGCATGGCGCATTTTATTCAGCTTTAATGTAATTTTTTTTAATTTAACTTATAAATAAATTAAAGTTAAGTAAAATTGGACATATCGGCATTGAATTACGTATGATTTCCGTGACATGCTTGAGAGCTTTGCCATTTTTTTTAGTATCCTTTTATCAAGTTTTATATTATTGCACATTACTATATGAAATGACTTATTTCATTTTGACGAAATATGAATTTATACGACGCTTATTTGCCATTTTAATAAAAATAAAATATTAATACCAAGAAAGGATTTGTTTCTCGCCAAACGATTCATCTTCTATTCAGAGCTTTTTCTTTCATGGGTGTATGAAAAACCTTAGGCTAAGAAAGCTTTCCGCCCTTTTTCACGAGTCGGAGTATAATGCTCACTCGCTAAGTGGGCGTCGACCGTAATGATTGCACGACACCTGTCAGGTACCAACATTTTTCAGCCCCTGCGTTGCCTCGGTAATTATACTAAGCACACGTTTTCATGCACGCCACTACGATCGTATCTCTGCATATATCGATGTTGGTGACCAATAATGGACAAAGCCTTTGTTTTCTCAATTTTACGAAAGTTCTTAGTTTCTCTTGTAAATATATCGGCAGTGCTATTTGCAACATTTTAATATACGAATGCTTTTCCTGATTAGACGATTTGGACAACTTATGGAATATTTTCAAGAAAATTGTTTTTTTTCATATCGACGTTGTTTTGGTTAATTGATGTAACCTTTAAAAAAATACGAAAATTACTTAATGATTGGATCTTATTTTAAAGACGACAGAGCAGGTCTCGGCCAAATGACGTAAATTAGAAAAAAAAAGGTAAACATCATTTTACATTGATTTTAGGTTTAAAAATTCTACTTGATGTAAGCCACTATTATATCGACACTCCCTATGTATAATGCCGTATCTGAAAGCATAAGAATTTACAGGAGTGCATTTCAAAGATTCTTAACGTAACTCACCATATAATGTTTTCTATAAAAACAGTTTTTGCTCTCTCCTGAACAATTTCAATTTTGAGAGTTTCGTCAATTGGCCAAAACACGATTGAATTATGCAGTAGGTATTCTCTCAGTAATCCACTGAAAGCACAAAATCAAACACTAGTTATTATTCGACGTAGGTGAGACATGGAAAAACCTAGCGAGACGAACAATAATCAATCACATCGCGGAAAATGCTGTGGTCCTCCTTGAATCAGGATAAAAAACTGGGAACAGGAAGGCTATTGAAAACGTACAACTAACGCAAAATGTTTTAAAAGAATGGATAACAGAAAGCTATGAGAAGTATGCGCCACTTCTAATTGAAGACAAACTATACATACATCAAGAGTTTTGGGTTCTGACGATGAAGACAGTAAATGTCAACCGACTGCACCTCATACAGTCAAATTGGAAGATGCACTAGCGAGGATTGACGTTATCATCAAATGGGCAGAGGAAATTAATGTAACCGTCAACACAATTAACACTTTGCATAAATTACGAGATTACATAATCTTGATACTGAAAATACCGAAAAACCGGTTGTGTCGCTTTTAAGATGTTAACTCTCAATTCTTGGTGGGAAGGCATCATATTTTAAAAATAAAATAGAATTTGCCTGTATTATTTTCACGTGCTTACAGTGACCAGGACGGGATTTGCTCATCACGAGCATTATCAACTGATGATAGTAAATACATGTTATATTTAATACGGACTGAATTGATTTTGAATATATATATACAACTTTTTTTTGTTCACAAATTTCTTTTTAAAATCTGCTATTATGCTTAATGCATATTTTGGCATTAGTTAAACTTTGTTCAGTTAATAGACTTTTAATGTAACATTTTTTGTTTCAGATTAGTATTTATTGATTTGTAAGAGGTTTTTAGTATTTTAATTGTATAATGTTTAATTTAGTTTATACGTAATTTGTTTGATGATCTGTAAATTTTTATCTTAGCCCATGAACCAACTGTTTTATATACCTTGTGATTTTTAACGTTCAATTTTGTAAAAATAGCCTTGTTTTATTGTATTTTTAAATGCTCGTGATGAACGAAACCGGTTCTGATCATTATAAACATGTGAAAGTAGTACAAAAAAGTTGTGTTTTATTTCTGCTTACGTATAATTCGTCGTCAAAATTAACATTTCCAAAACAAACAAATATTTTTATATAATTTAAGACAACGACTGAGGGTGCTTGATGGAATTTCAATATCGAATTTGAATTATTTAGATTGTGTACACTTCCATGTATTTTGTCACTAAAATTTTAGTATTTTGTCAGCTCGAGTCCATTCGTGCGCTCGAATGCCTGAAGATGCCGAAAAGCGAAACCCGGGTCGTTAGTGACAAAATAGATGGAAGTGTACAAAATCGCAATAATTCAAAAAATGTTTGTTTATGTGCTTCGTGGCATAGGAGAAGCTGCCATAAATTTTATTTAAATGGTATTTGTATATGATATTTTTTAGCAAAAAGCTTGACAAGAAGTGAGTTCTGGCAGCTTTTTTTTCGAAAAAAAAGCCCTGCTTCTATTAGGTTCAACGTTCAACCGATTGAATTTATGATGACATGATGACGAAATTTGATTATGAATTACTTTATTCTGACAACTATGTCATATTTGAGACAATTTTCTCAATACAGCGATCCAACGATATCCCAAACTAGGACTGAATTGCATATATGTATTTATGTGAAAATATCTGGAGTGTTCAGAAATGCTTACAACCCCTCTACGCCCTTATGCATGAATAATAACAAATGTACCTCAAGTGAGCATAAAGGAAAAATGTTAATACCATAAATATGTAAAGCCATTTTTTCTATGATGCATGTGTAAATTTGTTATGATTTCCAGCGAGAGACCTAATGATGCCTGGAATATTTATTTACTACTAGTACCCGGCATGCGTTGCAATGCCACTTAAATAAAGAAATGGCTTGTGTGTTAATTATCTGCACGGGCTGAAATTTCATTAATAATTCATTTATACTTTTCAAACAACATATGTTATTGTTTTCCTATTTCCAACGATATACATAGCACATGTGACGAACATAGTATGAAATATTTTTCTTAAATTTAAATTCCTTACCCTTATATTTCCTTTGTTAAATTTGTTTTTCCGTCTGGTTCTGAGATGTCGATAGTATTTTGATTAATTTTTAGATTTTTTTTAGATTTCAAATTTAAAATTTTTTTCTTCAGAAACCTTCACAGGTGTGCACAAAACAACTCACCAAAGTTTGACCGAAATCGGATGAATGGTAAAGGTATGCATAGAGGACAAACAAACAAAAACCTTCATTTTTATATATACAGTCTGAAAGCTGGAATTGATGAATCTTATAAATATTGTGCATGCTAATAAATTATATTTTATTCATCTTCCAAACAAACTCACAAATTCTTTACAAATATCAAGTGACGGAAGAAAATTACAAAAGGGTTGAATTCTGAATACTGGACCTGGACTAGTCAATTCATAGTTGGCTATAGTCACTGGTCACTGGATTTCCACGCTCTTCCAGATTTACTTGTCAGCAAATACCCCAATTTAAATATATTTAAGAATTTCAAATATTACAATTATTTATTATTTTTATATAAATAATTATTTAAATTTGGATTATTGAGATATTGTACACTTCCATGTATTTTGTCACTAACGACCCGGGTTTCGCTTTTCGGCATCAGTCACTGAGTTAGTTCGAGTCCATTCGTGTGCTCGAATGCCTGAAGATGCCGAAAGGCGAAACCCGGGTCGTTAGTGACAAAATACATGGAAGTGTACAAAATCTCAATAATCCAAATTTGATATTGAAATTCCATCAAGCACCCTCAGTCAATGTCTTAAATAATTATTATTATTTTTGTGAAGCTGTAGATATTTTCCGGTTACCGTGACCACGTACTAACCCCGTGAGTATTCCTTCTACTCAGTTTGCGCGGTCAAACGATTGAATTTACGATGGCGTGATGCCGAAATAGCTATGAAGAAAATTTGATCACTAATTACTTTTCAGGCTGAAATTTTTCTCAATAATGCAACGATTAGAGCTGATATCACAATGCCGTTTTTTTTAACCTTTCCAGGATATTAAAACCAGGATTTTTATAAATTGTAAAGAAAAAATCCATTAATCAGAGTCATAGCCGCAAATGTTCTTCGAATTCGCAGCACTGCAAACAAGTAAGACTGTAATATATTATTTGCTGAAAATTCTCTTATTTTATATATTCTTTTTGCATTTTCAGGTTCAAAATTTTCTGTCGATGCGTTGAGACCTAGTTTATTTCGTCAGTCAATTTTCCGCCTTCAAGAATGTTTCAGGAGTCGTCAACCTCTGTCTGGGAAGTGTCTGCAGGTGTGATTAAAAATTAAATATGGACAAATATTCAGCTGGGACACGCGACCCTCCAGCACGAAGGACAACACACGGACACGTTGAATTGAATGTACGAACGGGAAAAACTCCATAAATCCACTTACGCGCGTGCAGAGCTCACTACGGCTTTTAGATTTGTCACTACTTCGATATTCAGAGATTGCAATCTTCTATCAACGTGTCAAATTGATTGAAAATTACTATTTACTTCACATATAGCTTGTTAGGTTAAATAGAAAGTAAAAATAATATGGAGTAGGTATTAAATGTGCATGTGAGTTCTAATAATGATACAAAATACGAACATAGGTTGATTAGAGGTTTATAGATTTACCACTATAAATTGAAAATAAACGACTATGCGCATCGCTAGTGCCAACATTCGTCGTCAGCTAGAATTTTCCACTCGATTTATCGATTTCTGTTTAAAATCTTGCCTGAAATTCCCTCCCGCCATTTTTTCTTCTTCATGATTGATATTTCGCCCATCCATTAAGTGTATATTAGTGCTAAAATTGTGATTTTCTGTTTTTAATGCAAAAATTTCCGTAGGATTCACTTAATTGTAGTGTAAAAACATCAATACTGCTAGTCACTCCTATTCATTTTTGATGCTCGGTATAGTTAACAAATTTAAAATATTTACAAATAAACAGCAATAGCGATATTTTCAAATATTTTTGATAAAATCGGTTTGAAACACATTGTTTTACAGTGGAAACAAAAAAAATATCTTAATACCTAAGATATTTGATACGAAAAGAGTATTTTAAATGGGTGAAAAACGTCTAATGCGATTTTATCAAAACTAGTAATTTGCAGTTACGGTCGTGATCTCCGTCACTCGCTCCTGCACTCCGCTACTCCAGAAGGAGCCATGTGTAAGGAGACGGCCGTGGCGTACTTCAACCTGGTCAATTCAGCAAGTCGGGATCCTTCTGCTTTTTCTGCTTTTGCATTAGACTTTTCCTGTGACGACGAGCTTTTCATGACTGTCAGTAGGGTTGCTAACGATGTGGCCAAAAGGTAGGCGTCTTGTGTATACAGCCAAGAGTCTATCCTGGATATATAACTCGCTCAGGATAAATGCGTTTGGCAGTATTTGGAATATCTTTCTCCAGCACCATATTTCAATTGCGACCATGTCTCCACGGTATTTCGCCCAAAAAAAAACGGGTGGTAACGAGAACGATTACCTAACCACTATTCCTGTCCTAGTCCTATCCTTGCGTCTCTACTTTCTTCAAAATAGAGAAGTTGAGCTACTGTGAAACTAGTGGTTTTCGTAGAAAATCATTTATTTAAATACGCTCCATTAAGAGTCCATATGTCTCACATTGGGAACGGACACCGTAAAAAAATATGTGTGTCGCTTATTTTCCATTTTTTTGATAAGATCATCTTTTTCGCTTTGTTATTTTAATTTGCTAAACACAATAGAACATGTGTTATGTCGTTTATTACAAATAATTACCATGGATTATACTTCAGGAGCAGTCGCTTAGAATATCGCCACTAAAAACCCATCGGAGTAATATAGTATGCATTAATTTGAAAATAATATCGACCAACTCATCGGATATCTATCTCAGGTCATTACTGGCGCATGGCCTCTTTATTGGCCACAGAGTATAATACTTGTTAACGCACAATAAAGCTCTTTAAATAACAAATTTACTGTGATAAAATGTGCTATTTTATTTTGTATTCAAATAGTACTTGAAAGCGTAATTACTTCCAGCGCTGGAGAGTTCAATTGTTACTTGTTCAATTTAATGATTATCTGTATTATTATATTTGCATAGATGTAAATCGAAGTAATCACATCATTCGATATGTCGAACAACATCCAGTTCATAAGTTAGATAACTCGAAAAAAATAAAATTTTAGTTAAATATGAAGCTATATGTAAAAGTTTTTCCTCTCTACATACTGATCAGACAGCTTAAAAATGCCACCAAAAAATGCTAAGGTAGATAATCTTCTAAGGAATCAAACAAAATATTGATATTTATGAGTCCGTAAAAGGATATTTCAATATCTACGTACGGAGTTTCGATATAATAGTGGCTTACATCAAGTGACCGGGTTAGAATTTTTAAACCTAAAACCAATGTAAAATTATGTTTTCCTTGCAAAAAGTGGTCAATTTATTTTTCTAATTTAAATCATTTAACCGAGACCTGTTCTGTCGTTTTTAGAATGAGATCCAATCATTACCTCATTTTCGTCTTTTTGAGGGTTACATCAATTGCCCAAAACGCCATTGATATGGTCCAAATTTGGAGTGGTCATGATTGAAAAAAGATTCCCTTTAGTTTAAAATATTTATGCATCAAATAAAAACGATCCTAATCATGGTATTCAATGATAGAATAATCCGTCACAGTCAACAACATCCAAGTAATCCTTTTTGACATTAAAAAAACACATTTACACAGGGTCGGACTTAGTCAGCGATTAATGCCCAAGCGGGAACACTCCCACTACTTACACATATGCCTTGAATGCAATGTTGAAAGTTAATGCATGTTTAATGAAGGTGTTTACATGTACCGTAAAAACGGAACGAGGGAAGTTTTGATAAATGGGCAAGCGGGTGGAGGCGACAACGTAACAGACAGATTTTCAGGGCTCACATGTGGTATTTATTTATTAATAATATATTCACAGGGCTGTTTGTGTTTGGGAACTTTTTTTTTTGAGCAAATAACGCACTAGAATTCTAAAAGACGGCAAGTTATTCTTAATGAAAAATTCAAAAATATTATATCTATATTGATTACTTTATATTAAGTTATTTCCATTTAAATCTCAATTTAATTGTAATTTCCCAGTTATTGATATGGTTGGAGTCATTAGATCATTTTCAAAAACTTTTGTACTCCTAATGGAGATATCTCAACAGAAGTTTTCTACGAGAACTGCTCTTTACTCAGTTACTCAACCTCTATTTTTCGAAGAGAGTAGAGGTGGAAGAGTGGGCCTACGACAGGACTAGTGGTTAACTAGTCACTCTCGCTAGGCCCTCGTTTTTAGGATGGGATATGGGTAGGAGGGAATTTTAGACATCACAAACAACCATGCGTACGAATAGAAATCCATAAATCGATTAATGAAAATTTCCGTACTGGAATTTAACCAGATAGATCCGTAACCAAAGCAAACGAAGGTGACCTCTGCACCACGGACACGAGTAAAAATACCTCAGTTCTATTAATAAAAACAGCATGCATCCGTCTTTTGTTTTATACAGCAAATTTTTGAAAATTTATAATGGCCCTCCAGCAAAATGGTGAATTCAGACTTACAAGAGTATTTACTGAGGGCACAATATATTGATTGACTAGGCTAGTGATGGTGAAGCTATGATACGCGTGTCAATTTTTCACGGCGTTAAATTAAATTAAAACAAATAAAAGAGACCGACTGACAGATGAAGTTAGTAGCGCTTTCTTGGGCTTGAATTGCACGAAATACCAATTCAGGAAAAAAGAGTCACTAATATTTTTGCTTCTCAATAAATAAATGTATTTTTTGCTGACTGCAAATATCGTAAAATTATAGGTATTTCTAAATGCGAGATGGCACCCTAGTTAAGTTAGGTTTTCCCAGAATTTTGACAAACCGAGCTCAAGAGGTAGGCATTGCCTAGGTAGAATTTTATTAAAATACGGTTATGCATCAAATTACTTAGTTGCGGTACATGAATTGTGAAGAATTGTTGATAGCCTAAATAACTAGCTAAATAACTGGGAAAGCAAATAGTTTCTATGTCGTTAATTTTATAAATGGAATAATATTATAAGTACCTATATATTTAAAAAAAAAACTAAAAACACACTTATACATTCATTTAAGTTCTGAGAATTTTTTCACTGATGCAGTGAGCAGAAAGGTCGTATTCAAAGGGCTTCAATTATATTATTGTGTTTGGTATAAATATTTATTTTTTAATTAGTTTTATAGTAATACACTTTTATTGGATGCTTATATGACAAACAATTGACGTTTCAAAAAAAAGAAACAGAAAATATTTATGTTTTTGCTTTTTCAAAATGATATGTATACAATTTTTTAAAACCATATCCGTTCTCTATTCGGAGTTTATAGCCACTATACTGTTCCTTCACGATTCTCATTCCTCGCCAGTCTTCCTGCTTTCTTCCAGGTTATGGCAGTGTTCAGGGACTTTCCAAGGTGACGGAATCCATCCGGTTAGTAGAAGAGACAGGCTTGATTGAGTCTTCCCTCAGGTATACAAGTTGTATGCCGCTACTGTTTCGCGACCGCCATCCATGACGCAATAACGATCAAGAAAAGAAACGAATTTAGTCTTAATATGTTTGACCCGATAAAGAGCTGTTCGAGACCGATCTTTTAACCATGCACTATTGCGCTTTAGAAAAGAAATTATAGATAGAAAAAACGAAAGTGTGACTAGCTCAACTACTCAGATTAAGTCATATTAAGTATCCTGTGTATCCGTATACTGAGAATCCACCGTAGCGCTAGAGTTTAATCCAATCCGTGTTGAATCTAAAGAGGAATCGAGAATATTCCGCTCCTCATATGATGCCGCATATTTCAGTCATGTAAACTATTACCACCAGTAAAGTATTATTTCGGGCATAAGTTTAATTTTATTTCTGTTTATCTTCTAAAGAAAAATATTCTCTTTTGACTGCGTAGCTCTTTTTTTGCGTTTTGAAAAAACCATATTATTTCGTGGCTTAACACATCATTAAATTATATCAAATTTGGATTATTGAAATTCCATCAAGCACCCTCAGTCGATGTCTTAAATTATATTAAATTATATGCTTTAGTGAAGACTTTTGTGATATCATTAGCTACTGTTTGTTTACACACACTTGGTTTATTGGTGATGAAACAACCAACTTATCCGTTGACAGCTTATTGTCTGTACGCGAGTAATTTATTGACCAGTTAAGCGTTTACGTTTAAAAAATGTGCTTGTACAAGCGTTCTAATCAATGTCTTAGTGGACTCGATTCCTTCATATTACATAGACAAGTTTATACGTAATTTTAGACGTACGGATAATTTGCCTAAGTGTTTCCCTCTGGTCGCAATAGCTAAGCATGTCAACAGTTTTCATATAAATCGAGCGTGCATTTGTTTGTTATAGTTTAATTCGTGAAAGTGAAACGATAACAGTACAACCTTGGAATATTACTAATACTAGGCAGTAGGGCTTTCGATCCCGGGATCCTGGTCAATTCGTCAATACAAGAATTTCGGGATTCACTGTAAGTGTAAAAAAACATGTTTCAAATTAAATAGTTTCCGATTAACTAAAACTGGTACCTCGGTTTGTTTATGTACATACTCTTTATACTACCTTCATAATAATTATTAGTCACTAGTTGTTGTGGTCGCTCTTGTTCTCCTACTATTGATTTTTTTAATTATTTAAAAAAATCAATCGTAACTATTAAATCATCATTTTCAGCCGGGGTGAATCCACTTCTGGATGAAGGCCTCCCCCAGCTCCCTCCACTCTTCTCGCTTCCTTGCTTTTCGCTGCCACGTACTTCCACCGAACCTGACAGGTTCGTCAATCCAGCAGGTTTTGGGACGCCCCTGAGCTCGTTTAATGCCCCTCGGGTACAACTGAATGACTGCATTAGTGCAGTGGTTGTCTGGTCGCCGTGCGACATGTCCGGCCCACCGCCATTTCATCAATTTGGTGACCTCTATCACATCTCTCACTCTTGTTTGCTTTCTTATCCATTGGTTTCTTTTGCGGTGCTTACGCGTTATGCCCAACATGCACCTTTCCATGCCACGTTACGCCACTCTTAGTTTTTGAACCTCTCGTGTATTGAGAGTCCATGTTTCGCAAGCGTACGTTAACACTGGTAGCACAAATTGGTTGAACACTTTACGCTTCAGGCATAATGGAAGGTCGCTCTTGAAGATATTACTTAAGCGCCCGAATGCACTCCATGCTAGCTGGGCTCTCCGAGCGATCTCGTCATTTATGCCTCCATCTACAGACATTTGCTGTCCGAGGTAGACATAGCTGTTGACCCTTTCGATTTGATTGCCGTTAATGAAGATCGCTTTTGGGTCAGCGAAGTGGTTTATCATAACTTTTGTCTTTGAGACATTACTCTTTAATATTATGTACCTATTAACCTTACAACTATTTTATACATAAATATAATCCTACTTTACATATGAGGGGGAAATAACATAAATAAAATATAAAACTCCTTTTATTTTTATAGGTATATTCAAATTAAATGATTTTCAATAAATAAAAAAATCTTTCCAATTGAATTGACACAAATTGAATTTTAAATGTACAATTTAAAACATGAAATAACACTTTAATGACCAATCCCGGGCTTACAAAATTTTGAATCCAAAAATACCGGGATCATAAAAGGAGCCCGGGATTGGATGCCCTACTAGGCAGGGATGAGTGCCAGTTACATTTTCAGTTCCGGAAAAAAGAAAACTGTGACTTCGCTGGCCAGATGGTGTGTCACACGGCCATCGCGTGTTGATTGTTGGAAATTAGCATATGAAGGTAGAGGACCGATAAAAATGGATGCCGCCAAGTTTCAGCCTGAAATATAGCGCCAGAGAAGAAGATGAATAAGATCCGTTTTATTCTTTCCATATTGTCTGATTAGCTTGTGCTAGTTTTAGTCTGGTGATCTTGAATAACTTATGTAAATTCAGTAGCTAACATCATTTATATCTTTAATTTTATTATGTCTACCTCATAAATATATCATGGACATCTGATCTGGTAAAAGCTTATTTTAATTCAATTGTCCAATTTTGATTTTCAGAGATGATCACGTTAGAAGGATGAACATTATAAACCAGTCAATCCACATATGCACGGTTAAACTCTTCTTTGGTCCACTACAATACCCGATTTTAGATATGGCTTTCGGCGTCATACACAAAACCAGTAAATTTCAACTAGCTTTACATTATTCATAACCATTTTAAGTATACTTGCACACCAGCCAAATCTTTGCTTAATTCCCTTGCGATACTACTGAAAATAAATGGAAGATACTATTATAAAACAAAACCCCTTACATAGAAATAAGTACAAGGCTGCAATTTTCATGCCTTTTATGATAATTATCTAAAGGATTCGATAAAAGAAACAGTAAGTCTCTAAAGAAAATATGCTATCCATAGACGCGGTGAATCAATTTCCTCGAATGATTCATAGACTTAAGGGTAAATAATTTGATTTCAAACGTTTATTCTCAAATATTCTATATGGGAATAATCACCAGAATAACATGCGATCGACTCACCTGCGAAGCATCGAATCATCACTATCATCTGCCTACAGATAACTCTATTCAATGTAAAATATTATGAACGTCATCTATGAAGGCTTATAATTGATATTTACAACAATCGTAAGACATGTCTTAACTGTTAACTTGTCGGATTTCATCAAAAAATCATCCGTTGCAAAATTACATTTAGAAGCCTGGGGATTCCGCGAGGTACAATAATTAATGAATACGGAACTGCAATGATATTTGATTTTAAATCAATGATTATTTTTGTTTGGAACAATTATTTAGATGGACTGTTCTACTTAACACAATACAATTGGGAAACATTGCATTAACGACAAGATAAACGGTTTAAATTCTCTTATTGATATTAATATAAAAATTGAAAATAGCGATACCGTCTGATTGTATTGTAAAATGTACTATATTTTTTTAAATCACAAATTTAAACGTGTTTCAAAGAGTTTTCCAATAGTATTTTCTTCCAACGAATGTTTTGATGTATATATTCAAGGAATGTCAAAATTTAAAACTGATTGTATATTAGGATAAAAATAAAAAATCGTTCAGTTCTACACACTTCACGTCATCGTCAGAACTATCTTTAAAATTAATTTAGATAAAGTATATATTATATTGTTGTAAAAGAGATATATAGTCTTATTTTTGTCTCACTTATTCTAACATCATAGCTGTGATCAGTTGATAATACTCGCGATGAGCGAAACCGCTCTTGATCATGATAAACGTGTGGAAGTAGTACAGAAAAAAAATCTGTTTTATTTTTAAAATGTAATGCTTTTATGGCAAGAATAGACAGTCAACACCTTAAAAGTGATGATAGCTTTATTGATATATTGAAAATTGTTATTTTATACTATTATAATGGAGTTTTACCAAGTAAATGCCAATTCAATCAATTAGTTATACATTCTTACTTTATTACTCAATAAAGATTGATATTGCTACGGTAATCGGAATATATTTCTTTCCGCATAATGTTACCTTCTAGATTATGAAAAAATGTATTTACTTAGTCAAACTCCATTATTATGCGATAAATACAGCAAAAATAAAATTGTCTTCCACAATAATATTAAATAATATAGTTCTGATGACGGCTTGATACATAAATAGCTATTTATCCATACTTGATATCGTAGTTCACTATAAAAAAAATGTTTTCCTTTTACCACAACCTTTACTGTTGCGAAAGAATTTTGATTTGCCACTCGTTCCGAATTGTATTCAGGGCCATGAAAAATCTAAAACCTTTCTGTGCTTTAGACGATGAGCGCTTTATACATCACGTTTTCCAATTTTCCCTATATTCTAAACAGGGCTGTTATCCTCAGGCTGAGGGTGAGGGGTAAATCGTAAGTGCTTTCCATAGGGTGGGTTCTCGTGTCAATTGTCACCCCTTGCCCCGGCTACCCTTATGCAGTTTATTGACCAGTTTGCACGCTTGCATTGCCTCTTCTGTCAGGTCGAATTTAATTAAGTCGCATTCAAATATGCATATAAATATAATACATAGTATACATATTTATGCTATATGCATACATAAATACATTATCTGCATATATAAAAATGAAGATTTGTTTGTTTTTTTGTCCTCAATGCATTTTTTTACCGTTAATCCGATTTCGATCAAACTTTGGTGAGTTGTTGAGCGCACACAATTTTATTATACTTTCCGTACCGGGATATGAACCTGAGACTGCACCATGGACCCGATATATATTTTTATTATACTATCTTTCATAAATTATCAGATTTTATATTTTATTCTTTTTCATTCAAGAAGACCTCAAATACCTATTTGAAAATGGCATTTAAAATTATTGTGTTTAACTACGGGAGATTCTTTACCTGATTTTACAGTTAAAACAAAAGAAAATCATTCTACTGGACAGTTTTGTATAAAAATGGCCCACAGTGCAACTCACGATAAATAGCCAAGTATGCCTAATGTCCATGTATGGTGAAAATGAATATGGTTTCTGGCGGCCACTTAGAATATTCATACGCTGCTCAGTGGTATAAAACACTTGTAAGTTGGTTGAACTGCAGTTACAAAAACTTTCACAGCCCGAAGCAAACAAATATGTAAAAGTAACAAATGAATCTGTAAGGGGAATAATTTCTTTGTATAACTTTTTGTGTTGCCTTTTTCAATAAATGCTCACGTATGCCATTATGCGGGTATAATAACGGCTAGATAAAGGCCTCAGCGATTTTTTTACAAACTTTTCGATTCTGTGTCTAGAGTAGGTGTTTGTGTTTTTATATCTTACGAGTACCCGGCATGCGTTACAATGCAACTCAAAGAAAGACAGGGTTTGTGTTTTAATTCTGTTTATCGAAGATGTTTTGGATACACAATATTTTTGTGTTACATCTGATGCGTACACGAAAAAATTAGAAGGGTTTTTCCAAGATGTCATTGGATGAATGGTAAAGAAACACATAGAGGACAAACAAACAAATAAACATTCATTTTTACATACATTGATCTTATTAAAAATATGAAAAAAAAGTTGCTAGAGATTTTTAAGATGAGAGGTTTTAATGTCACTCGAGATCAAATCGAGGAGAGAAAACACCCATGCCCAGGATCATAAATTTTTGAAATGAAAAAATTGATATTGACCTTTCGGAATATTGTCGAGACTTGAATCAAGAACAGTATCATCGCTAAGGTAAGGTTTTTACTACTAGACGACAGAGCTTGTCATTAAAAATTATTTATAATATCATACTTTGGATACAATAAAATTTATAAATTAATGATTTTGAACAATGATTATCATATTTTTTTTTACAACGTGAAGCATATGGATATCTCAACAGAAGTTTTTTTTTATGATAACTGCCTGTAGCTCAGTTGCTCAATCTTTATTTTTTGGAGAAAGGAAGGATGGAATGATAAGGGTAAGCCAGGGATAGTGATTTAGTTAATCGCTCTCGCTACGCCCCGTTTTAAAAATCGAATAGTTGGGAAGGGAATTTAGAGATTACGGATCTATCGATCAATAATCAATAAATTGATCGAAAAGTCAATTTGTGAAACTGTCAGTACTGAAATTCATGCCCGTGAACACTGCAGTCGAAGTTGACAACGCTAACCACTCGGCTATAGGATCGACAAAATAACTATGAATTCTAAAACACTATTAAAATTAAAATACTTTCACTGTCTACTTTTAATTCCCAGTGATTAATTTTATATCATCAATTAATGTATATGTTATTAAAATAAACCTTAAGAAATCGTCTGTTTATGTTAATATTAATGTTATTATTATTTCAATGAAACTGTATATTGTATAAATATCCATATTCCGCCCGAAGAAATATTCGTCCTAATTCGTTTTGTATAATAACCGTTAGGTTGTATTACTTGGATGTAAATGTATAAAAATTATATAACCCACACAATCTTTGCTCTATTTGTTGAACATAGACTGCCATGTCTCAGGAAAGATGCCCCGAGACACGAAAGGAATACGGCGATAGAGAACCTGCTACAGACGAGATCAGTATAATTGAAATTTGAGATTCATCCAGACGTTTCACTTTAAATCCGGTTTCCGCACAGCGACTGTAACATATTTTTTTTTATTACAATCATAGCCAATTTATTTACCTGCCCGATCCAGGATTCAGAGTTATTTTTATAACAGATACCTATACAGTGAGAAGTTATCAAAATATAACTTATTATTCAATTTTGCAATATATATATCTACTGTATTAACTCAAATATGGCGAGTTTTGTTTTTCGATTTAACTACACGTCTCGCTTTATTCAAGGTATAGTAAAAAAAAAACATTTCGATGGTATTCTAGTTAAAGCAAAACCTGTCTGTCGCATTTGAGTAAAGTGACGGCTCACAGTTTCATTCTTATCGTCATTTTGTTTTATTGTTTTTGAAGTACAGCTATGTCTACATGCATCGCTCTAAAGAAATCTTAAAAAAAACGTTATTTTCAATTATTACGTTATACGTTATTTCAGATATGTTTTAGCTTTACTATCTCCATTGTAATAAATATGGTAAAAATAAGAATAATTTGATATAATTAAGAGTTATCGACTTTATTTAATATTTTTTGTTGATTTTAATAAATAAAACACAATTCATTTGTACTACTTCCACATATTTATAATGATCAGGACCAATATCATTATAAATATGTGGAAGTAGTACAAACGAATTGTGTTTTATTTTTTAAAATATAATGTCTTTCCACCAAGAATTGACAGTTAACACCTTAAAAGTAATTTTTTGTCGAATTAAATACTTACTTACATACTTATTTTAATTTATTACTTTATCAGTATTGTTTACCATATGTTAGGTGTACCCGTTTTACATACCACGACAACTCAAACTTCTATTTAAAAAATCTGAATTATAATTTATTCATTGATAAAAATTATATATAATCATTATTTTCAGTTTTATCAAACGTTTCTTGATAAATAAAACAGTCTTGCATTTGTTATAGTGTACAATCACAGTCATTGTGATAAGATAAATATATAAATAATTAGCAAACTTACTATTAATAATTTAAAGTGATATCAATTTTATTTAACCCATAAAGTTGAGGCCAATAAAGTGATGTCAACTTTTGACCCCTGTTCTCGTTATAATATTTTATTACAATGCCGCAATTGTTTTCATTAATCTCATCTTCAATTTTAATATTTCTAATGTGACTTTACGATCAATTCATTTGATTTAAAATAACGATGCTCATATTGTACTAAACCCGATGGATTGTATTGATGTTAGGAATAGTGTGACCATGACGTATGATGTCTGAAAGGCAGACAATATTTCGAAAGTTAGTTTCGGACTGGGAGAGTCAAAGTTAGCTATTTAAGATTTCAATCATATTTTTTACAATAACTGATAAGAATAAATTTAAAAAACTTAAGTTTTAAGGGTGGCCATACCGTGGCTCATTGCACCCTTGGGCCTACTTATTCTTTAGAAGTAGGCGCCATGCTGAATCCATCTTCATATTTCCAACACCTGAATCCTCTCAGTTCAATTCATACAGCTATCTTAATCATCAGCTCGTCCAATTTTTTTGACAGTTTACAATTGTAGGATGTGAACAGTGTGTGTGTGTATGAGAGAAAGTGAGACGCGGTACAATTGAGAGGCTGTGTGATTGAGACGTGGTAAGATTGAGATTTGGTCTGTCTGATGTCACGTGCAGATGAGCGGCTGCGACCGAGCTGAGAGTTAATTATGTTAAATAATTGTTTTATTATTAGTTAGGAAAAGTAATTTGATATTCTTAAATATTTCATATTAAACTGTGATGAACAAATTAATATTTCTTAATTGATTGAATTCACATTTCGTCGGTAGAACTTCATTATATTAAGATAAATAAAAGAAAGGTTTTTAATTTCATTTCAATAATGTGAGTTGGCCGAAATGTATTTCAGTATCATAATCATTGCCGGAACTCAGCTCTGACATATATGAGTAGTACTGACGTTGGCGTGATACTAAAATAATTATTACTTACATTACATATTTTATATTTTGTCACCTTAAATATTATTGATTATTGCTGTCTCATATTTTGAATTCAAACGCATGGTTCACCTAGAATAAATACAATGAAGTGACTTCCTAGAAATGATCATAAAAACCTTTTAGTATGACTAATCAAATCATATCACTTGTGGTTTTGATTGCTAGCCGAGAAATTAAGCAATATCCTAGACAAATAGAATAATCTAACAGTGATGCTTCTATATGTAGGGTGACCACATTCATTGTTTCATGAATTTATATTGATAAGAAAATATTACTTTTATTTTAAATTCATCAGTGGTCAATAGAGATTCCAACTCGATTATTCGAATATTCAATATAGATATATTCGATATTCTAGTATTTGGGCAACTATTCGAATAATATTCGTAATAACTTTTGATGAAATATTTTACAAAACCGACCAAAGATTAAATCGTTCTATAGATTTTAAGAACAATAATGAATACATCCTCTCCAGATGGTGGTTTTTTTGTCTTTACCCAGCTCGGGCGCTTTCAATGCCTTACCATAATACTTGAGTTTGACGAATGACTCGGGGCTACAAAAAAACAAGGGAATCATTTTTGGGATGCGAAGTTTTGCTAGGTCACGTTTTTTTACTTGAAATGAAAATATCGCAGAAATTTTCTATGCACTCGCTCCAATTGCAGGTTGTAGGACTCTAAGTAACGGATCCATTATTCAAGCGTAGGTACTTAAAACCAAGGAAGTGTACAAAGTGCGAAACACAGTTGGATTTTCAAACGGTTAACTTTGCCTTGCTATAATCAGTATAAACTCAATACGTTTGTTATATAGCAATAGAATTAATATGCAAATGAAACGTGAAAGAAGAGTCAAACTATAAAGTTATACAAACTATAAACCAAGACTAACAACGTGAAGTGTTATTCGATATCTCATAGTTATATTTAATAAGAAATCTTGAACGAGTGAAGGAAATGTAAGAGCATTTTGATATGTTGACATTTTGTTTTTTTATAGATCCATTTAAAATAAGAAATATAATATATGAGACAGCCTGGTTGAAGTGGGTAAAGGACTGGCTATTAGCATCCAGGATAGCCAGAAGTATATCAGTACAAACGCCACTTCGATAGGGTTAATCTCTTATGTTCGATGCAGTAGTTGATAAAAATACACAAATTTACGGTGTGATTTCTATTTACATTATACTTTAGAGAGACTATTAGCAATTAAGCAAATAAAAAAAAAACTCGAATGAAAATATAAACGTTTGGCAAAGCGATAGAAAAATAGCGATCTAATCGGCCACGGAGTCGGTCGCCCCCTCACCTAAACGAATCAATGTTCAGTAAGGCGGCTGGGAAGCAAGTGACAAAAATAAAATAATTGAAAATCGGCTAGTGCGACCCTTTGCGTGGGGCGGTAGAAAGATTTCAAAGAATGCTCTCTACCCTAGAATGCGGTTCGTGAATTTATTATTATTGAATATAACGCGCGGAAAATATGAATAATTTGATTTTTCTTAGAAATTAGGCTTGCAACTGCTTATACATTCAAATTGAATATCGCAAAAGGTGATCGTTGAAGGATTTGGGTGTATTGTTCGACCATAGTTTTACCTGACACGATTTGGTGGTATCATAGAATATATCGATGCTGCTATGGCCAATTAATGTAACCCTCAAAATTCAAATTGTTCAGAAGAGAGTAAAAACGGTTTTGTGTTGAAAACTGGTGATTTGCGCTATGAATCTTTGAAATGCACTCCTGTAAATTCTTATGTTTGCAGATACGGGATTATTCGTAGGGACTATCGATATAATAGTGGTTTATACATCAAGTGGGCGGATCAGAGTTTATAAACCTAAAACCTATGTAAAATATTGTTCCCCTTCCTAAAAGTGGTCAATTTATTTTTCTAACTTACACCATTTGGCCAAGACCTGCTATGCCGTCTTTAAAATGATATCCAATCAATAGCTCTTATATCAATACACCGCCAAAACACCGTCGATATAAAAAAATCTCTTTTGTCTACATTGCGGGATGCGACGTTTTACTTTACCATGAGCGATATTTATGCGCGATTTTAATTATTATTAACTTATTAAGTGTAATTTAAGACATCGACTGAGGGTGCTTGATGGAATTTCAATATCAAATTTGGATTATTGAGATTTTGTACTCTCAGGTTCACAGATTAGTCACTATACCTCTAAATAAATTTAATTTTGAAAACGAACTAAACATTATTAAACAAATTGCCATTAATAATGGCTATGAGGCGTCTCTTATAGATAGTCTTGTATCAAAAAAACAACGTAAATTAGCAGAAAAGATGCTATATTTCGGGAACTTGTCTAAAGACATAGACCACCCTAGAATCTGGCATAGAATTAGTTATTTAGGTTGCACAAGCTTTAAAATTTAAAAACAACTCGCTGATAGTGTTAGACCGGCGTTCTATTGCAAAAACTCTCTAGGCAAATTACTTATTAACAATAAAGATAGAGTAAACTTTAAGAACAAATCTGGTATTTATAAATTACAATGCAATGATTGCCAACATTTCTATGTGGGTAAAACAACACGTACGTTAGATATAAGGGTATCAGAACATTTAGCTGCCTTTAGATTAAAAAAAGAAACTTCGACATTCGCAAATCACTTGCTAATGGAGAACCATACGTTTAATGCGGATGATGGGGTTAAACTGTTGCATAAAAACATGGGGGATCATAAATTATTTTATCAAGAAATTTTGGAAATTAATAGAGCTCAGTTAAATTCCTTGCCGATATTGAATGAGCAGCTGAACCTTCCTAATTCTCCGCTATTATATCCGATACGTTGAAACACCTAACAGATGTCACTAAATGTGGAATGATTGTGTATATTTACCCATTCGTCGAATTACATCCCGTCAAAACCCACAATACTATTATAATTGTAAAATCACTGGTATTTCTAAAAGAAGTTGAAAAGCGGCAATTCGCCACTCTGTTAATATGGTGTTTACAAAATAAGGATTAGGGAGATTCCCGAAATTTTAACTCAGGTATCAGTGTGGCTCTCAGACGTATAATATCTTACCTCGTAAATAATATTTGTCGCATTTGTATCTTCTATATAAACGTTAGACACTGTTTACTGTCTGTCAGTTCGAGTCCATTCGTGTGCTCGAATGCCTGAAGATGCCGAAAGGTGAAACCCGGGTCGTTAGTGACAAAATACATGGAAGTGTACAAAATCTCAATAATCCAAATTTTATTAAGTGTAATAGCAAAAGAATGTATTATGTTTCTTAGACTTTATAAAAATATTGGATTCCAGGGCATGTCAGTTAATTGCGACTGTCTCCCCATTTTGAACCTAATTTGTAAATAGCACAAAAGGCATTAGTCAAACAGTCGTGAATAGTAACGTTCTTGCGTTTAATTTAAATGCTACGAAATATATACTTTCTCTGTTTACATGCAGGCAGTTACTAGCCGACAGTGAAGAATCCGCTGAGAATTAATAACTTCCTTATAAATTGTGTCAACGCATACACGCATGTTCCTTCTCACTCCAATGCGGTAGTAAATGCACATAGAATTGTAACTGACAGTGGCTTGCTATTTAAATTTAAAAAAAAAATTATCGTGTTTACACTGACAGAATGCAATTAACCCTTCCGTATTCACGGTGTAGCAATGAGTTACTTCGGCCTTTAAACCTTTAATTTATTTGTTAAATAAGTTATACGAAAAATTGAAAGTTTCGCTATTTATAAATAAAATAGTTCTACATATAATTAAAAATACATTATAGTTTACGTTTTCTTTGTATAATTAATCATAATTTGAAAACCTCGTCAATTTTACCATCGAAAAATACAACATTATAGTATAGTATAAGTAACAATCTGAGATGCATGACGTACAGTCTTTCGATAATTTCGCATAGTTTGATGTGTATTTCAGGTTTTACACACAAAATATGACGTAAAATAATTACTTAATACCATATAAAACCATATTTCACTTTTTCAAATTGTCATTTTGCTTGATAAATTCGTTTACATGACAAAATCTTCGCGGTAACGAAATGTGACTGCATGAGATTCGTAAGGATTTTTTAACATAAAACGGGAAGGTTAAGTTAGTTTCTGATGGTTTACTGTTTCTGTGGTCGACGTTAGCGATCGTTCCTTGCAGAACCGTTGCCAACTTCAAAGGGCTCATTAGTAATGTTGACTCTTAATTTTCTAGTATCACTTGCGAGTGACTTAATTATTAGCCAGAGAGATATATCATCGTAAATTATTTAGTTTGTTATTATCTAAAAAATACGGAATGGATTAATTGTGTATATCTAACGTTTACTGAATGTTTTTCTGTTTTAAATGTCAAAATGTATGCAATTGAACGTTTTACGTTCTGGTAGAACGCATGAAGTCATAGGATATAATGGCTTTGATAAAAAGAGTTTTTAGTCGTATTGCTATTTTTTTATTTAGCAGACAGTATAGGACTATAACTTATCGATTCCAAATCTTACAATTTATTTGCCATAAACAATATTCTTAATGATGTAAAAATAACAATTTTACTTTAGAGATACAGACTTTGAATTAAATCATGCTTCAAACGTGATTATCTCAGAACTTGTTTTTATGATTTAATAACTTTTGTCAGTATATCCTCGATATAAACTGTGATATTTTGTACGACACCTTCTTCCAATGTAGAGCATATGGACAATTAATCTCCATACATGCAGAAGTTGTCTTAATACTTTCTGACAGTATATTCTCGATATATTTACATCTAAGTCGGCCTTGTCTAGTGGTCTTTTGTAATCTAGGGGTAATAACTTAAAAAAAAGTCAAAGTACCTGGCGCCTTGGCTGTTTGTTGGCTGCAAAACTATATTTTTTTTTATTCTTAAAATACATATTTAAAGTAAGTCTTTTACATTTTTTAGTTATAACTGTTAATTCTTGTTAGAAAGACACTGTATTTTAAAAATAAATCACAGTTTATTTTGTATTACTTACACATTCACGTTTCCATCAGTTTTATTTTAAAAAAATGTTTACATACATTGTATACTTTGCCTCCTATAAACACCTTATACGCACTGCACTGTTGTTATAAAGAGCCTAGAAATACCAAGTATTTAAATACACAAGATGATTTAACATCTAGATAAAGCAAAGGTTAATGACTGTTTCAAGCAAGACAGATAGCTGGTGAATGGCATCCTCTGTTTCTGTAAGTCCTCGATTAAATTGTATTCAGGATAAGCATTTATGTTGATACTTACTTTGCCTCATAAAATACCGATATATAGGACATGTTTCATATTTTATACATCTAAGAATTATTCAATAGTTTATTATAAGATAAGAGGTTTGATACTGAAAGATATTATAACATGATATTTTATTACTAAGTTTATATATTATATAAATCACTAAATAAACTTTGACAACACTGGTGTAGCACGTATTTTATCGATTTAGAAATAATGTTACCAATTGTCTACAGCAGTAGTAATGAAAATCAATAGCCTCTGAAATCAAACAAATCTATATTATTTCTCAAAAAAATACTTCATATTTTATATTTAAGAAGTGCATATTATTTATTTTAATTTTAAGTAACACCTAAAAAGTATACCTGTATTTGTGTAGTAAAGTGCCAAGGTGTAATTTCTTAGAACAACAGGAAATCAATAGATATAACTAAGGTAAAAACCTCTTAATGACCAAAAAAGCATTAATTCATCACTCTTACTTAAACCATTACAAGAAGCTCGCGTAATTACGCATAATAAGTCAACTTTTAAAGCATTTATTTAGTATAACGATTATTTAATAATACCATTTAAGTTCCTTTTCCTTGAATAAAATTTAATAATTAATACATAAGGTATTTTAATTTAAAATACAGGTTGTGATGTTGGATTAAGTGAGATGGTATTTATCATGTCCGATCCCAATATGAAGAAGTATATGGAACCGTCTGTTGCGTACGCGAATAAATCAGAAGGTTTCCCGACGCGTGAGAAGGCCCCATACGGCTGCCCATGTGAGAAGAATGGAGTTTTCAAATTTAGTCCACACACTTGTAGCGATTTTCCTTGTGCTTTTTTGATGGTCATTGCAAATTCGAGTCGCACCGGAAACTGTAGAAGTTTGATCGACTAGCATATTTGTCGGTATCATTGGGATGCGTGGCAACATTACATATTCTCCTTTAAATTTTCCATTTAAGTGCGAAACTGGAATATAACAATTAAAACCACTTGCTATGCCACACATGAATTGCAATGTCGCTGTTTGTACCTATTTGATTTTTTTATTTCAATTTTGTTTTCAGAAACCTTCGCGGATGTACGCCATCTCACCAAAGTTTCATTGTAATCGGATGAATAGTATAGGAACGCATACGGGAGAAACAAACAAACGAACATTTATTTTTATATATAATATATAGATTATCATTACTCAAAATATTATTATAAAAGATAGACGTTGGCTTTATTTTACGGTTTACACAAATATATCCGACGGCTCTCATATCTTGTAATGGAATGAATAAATCCAACAGAAATAACATTTATCTAATAGGAAAAGGCAAGTTGGACGGACGATATCTGACAAAATTATACGTCTATAAAATACTTCATATATAAGAGATACGTATTTATACACATTGAGTTGCCTTATAATATTGACTGAAACCGAAATGCGTGGGTAGTTGAAGGACCGAAACGTATTAGTTAGTAAAAAACCAATAAGGCAAAATATTGCAGGGCAGAATAAATTTATCACTATTATAGTAGTTTAGTTTATAGTAGTATCACTATATTATTATAGTTTGACATTTAAAATGTTGAATAACAAAACTATTGTGTTGTATTATTCTAAAAACACGTCGATATGTGTTTTTAAAGAAAGTTTTCAATATTATACAATCAAATTTGGATTATTGAGATTTTGTACACTTCCATGTATTTTGTCACTAAACGACCCGGGTTTCGCCTTTCGGCATCTTCAGGCATTCGAGCACACGAATGGACTCGAACTGACAGACAGTAAACAGTGTCTAACGTTTATATAGAAGATACAAATACGACAAATATTATTTACGAGGTAAGATATTATACGTCTGAGAGCCACACTGATACCTGAGTTAAAATTTAGAGAATTGCTTTAATCCTTATTTTGAAAACACCACATTTACAGAGTGGCGAATTGTCGCTTTCCAACTTCTTATGGAATTACCATTCCTTATATCCTATACGTTGAAACACCTAATAGACGTCACCCAACGTGAAATGATTGTATATATTTACCCCTTCGTCGAACTGCATCCCGTCGAAACCCACAATACTATTATAATTGTAAAATCACTGGTAATTCCATAAGAAGTTGGAAAGCGACAATTCGCCACTCTGTATGACGTATAATATCTTACTTACCTCGCAAACAATATTTGTCGTATTTGTATCTTCTATATAAACGTTAGACACCGTCTACTGTCTGTCAGTTCGAGTCCACTCGTGTGCTCGAATGCCTGAAGATACCGAAAGGGAAGTTGGAAAGCGACAATTCGCCACTCTGTAAATGTGGTGTTTTCAAAATAAGGATTAAAGCAATTCTCTAAATTTTAACTCAGGTATCAGTGTGGCTCTCAGACGTATAATATCTTACCTCGTAAATAATATTTGTCGTATTTGTATCTTCTATATAAACGTTAGACACTGTTTACTGTCTGTCAGTTCGAGTCCATTCGTGTGCTCGAATGCCTGAAGATGCCGAAAGGCGAAACCCGGGTCGTTTAGTGACAAAATACATGGAAGTGTACAAAATCTCAATAATCCAAATTTGATATTGAAATTCCATCAAGCACCCTCAGTCGATGTCTTAAATTATACAATCAGTTTGCCGCGGCACACCGGTGCGTCGCAAGACGATGCCGGGTGTGCCGCGGCATAATACGTTCAAAATGAGACAAAATTCGAGAGTTTTTACATTATATTAAATCTATCTTTGGTTGCTAAGATCTCCGTTTTGCAAAATATTTTGAAAGCGGACTATTGCTGAGAAAATTTCCGAGCAAAATTTTAAGATGACTCATACATGACCTGTTATTGTTTTAACACATTTATGTTGCTCTTCTATTTTATTTATCCTCCGGTTTTTATTTTTTAATGTCTTATGTGTAATTAGAATCGCAAATTATCTTAATTTATTACTTAGTATGTATGTATCTTATGAAACTATTTTTATATATAAATACAAAATAAATTCGCATTACTTTTGAATTCAAGAATTTTATATTTTGTGCGTATTTCAAGTAATCGAACCTATCTCCCAGTTTTGTATATGCACATTATCCTGTTTTACGCGGTTTTTTGTAAGGTAGTATCTGGAGCGTATCCCCGTGCAAAAAGGGAATCGGGTATATATGTAATACAACACAGAACGCAATATTTCTCGTTTTAGTATATAACATATAATGTTATTCCGTCATCCTGTTACACACGTAAATATATATATTGTAATACAGCAAATAATACCATTGCCCTGATACCACACTTCACCAGTTTGATAACCCCTGTCTTGCGGATCCAACGAAAAAGAGTGACAGGGTCCTGAGGTCGTCTGCGTACCATCAATAATCGCCCCCGCATCCTAAATGTAAGGCTGTGCTTCTATGTAACATTATGTTGTATATAAGCACATTGTATATCTAAATAATTACTTCAACCAGATTACCTGCCAAGTTTTAATGATGTTTGTTTCCATATACATAAATAATTAATTATAAAATATCGGGGGTACCGCCTATAAATTAAAATGTAATTTTAAAAATCGAGTTAATTTTTATAAACAATATGAATAATCTATCGTTTTTTATAATTTTGCTGATAGTCAATATAGGCTAAAATATCAAAGTCTTTAGAATTTCATTAAGTAGTTGATAGCTATTTCAGCTTAACGCCATCGTCAGAACTATGCTTAAACTTATTAAATATACTACTTAGAAGAGATATAATTAAAATTAATTAAATAAATGTTATGATGTTGGGATACGCTAGATGACATAATATGTCCATCTCTTCTAAGCAGTATACATAAGCGTTAAGCCGAAATAGCTATCAATTACCTAATAATTTTTTGTAGAACTAAATACTTTGACATTTTATCCTATTGTAATGGAGTTTTACTAAATTAATGCCAGTTCAATGAATATTTCGTTTAGAAACGCGTTTGTCCTTGCAAAAGTTGAACCTACTGTCAAAATCGCAATTACAGTAATTTCAATGTCAAAGATATATTGTTTTATTATGTTTCAAATTTAGTGTGTGACACCTATCTTATATGGATTTTTTTTTTATTGTTTATTCAACCGGTATTGCGACACCAATTGGCCGTTACCATTATTATGATGTTTGCCTATTTCTATACATTTTTAGTAATTTTTTTAAGCCATATCCGCTTCCCTATTTGGAGTATATGGTAATCACGCGGTTCCTCCACGGTTCTCTATGGATGGTCATCAGCGGCTTTCCAGGGCGACGGAATCCATCTGGTTGGTAGAAGAGACAGGCAGGAGTCGGTTTCCCCTGGGGCATCCTCAGCACGTGGTCATGCCAGGTCCAACGTCACTTTTTTATTTTGGACTTGATAAGAGGCTGGTCCGTCCTAAGACCTCAGAGTTCCTGACAAAATCACATAACCGTACCCCTAGTATTTGCAGCA
Organism: Himalopsyche phryganea; assembly: GCA_022494535.1. Classification (NCBI taxonomy): domain Eukaryota; kingdom Metazoa; phylum Arthropoda; class Insecta; order Trichoptera; family Rhyacophilidae; genus Himalopsyche; species Himalopsyche phryganea. The sequence continues at coordinate 1,068,658 of JAGVSL010000071.1, forward strand.
ACCAACTGTTTTTAAAACAATTTATACGGTTAGCCTGTGCGTTGGTGAGTTGCCATGACTCGACAAAATGCACGTGTTGAATAGGCGGCACTTGGTTCTGATCGTGCTGTAGTTCTAATACCGGTATTGATAAATTTGTCTGGTATTTCAATCCCTAATGCTGAAGTAGACTACTTATTGATGTTAGTTAAAAAGGCTACAATTAGTAGCCTTGCACTCTTAAAAAAATTCTAAAGCTGGTTTTATAAGGAAATGTTATCATACTTAATGGTAATCATAATAAATGCTGAAGTAATTGTGGCGCGATGTTATTCCATGTACTTACACTGTGTAGGGAGTTAATTAAAGAATTCTTGACCTATCCATACTGTAAGATAAGAAGCTTCACCTTGAGGCTATCTTTCAATTTTTTTATTATCTTGTGTGGGTATTGAGTAAATACATGTAACTTTTATATTTCAATATTTAAAAAAAATATCTTCTAATGATAACGTTGTTATATGGCATGAAATAAAAGTTTTCTTTTTATTAAATTTCTCAATGAGACGTTCTCAAGTTATATTTTATCGGATTAAAACTATTATTAATAAATAAACAACACACAGTACTACTTACTCTCGTCATATCACATAATAATTTAAGGAAAGCTAATCTGTAATATAAAACAGAAAATACATGCGTATGTATGTCTATCTGTCACAAGAACTCCTCCCACACGTTGAACAGTGACACATTATCATTAAGAAAATAAAACAGATCTTTTTACGTACAGTGCGGCCTAGTGGTAAGAGCTGTACCCTACCGATCTTATAGGTCTTTATGCTTTATTTATGCTCCGGCAAAGTCAGTATCACATTAAGATTTTTCTATCACCTAATTGAAATCGAATTATCTCGAGTTTTGTTATGAGCATGCATGTTCGTGATGATATTTAAATTATGACTGTTTTAGGAATTTTAATTGATTGAATGAGTCCCCCAATTCCAAATTTCATCTTGTCCATTTTGTTTTGTTTTGAGATAATCACAAAAAACATGTATGGAATCTCTAAATTAAAAAAATAACATTTTTTTTACTAAATAAAATTTGAATAAATATAAACTTGCGATGTAGATATCATAATTTAAAATATCATACACAGTTTTTGAAATATTTAAAGAAATGTCATGGATAAGATGACGTTTGATACTGTTTTATGGACTTGTTGCACTTTCGAAATGATTTTTATGGTCAATGGATATCGACTGTATTTTGGCCAATTGATGTAACCTTCCAAAAATACGAAAATGAGTTAATAATTTAATCTCATTTTAAAGACGACAGAGCAGGTCTCGGCCAAATGATGTAAATTAGAAAAATAAATTGACCACTTTTTCGAAGAAATGAAACATCATTTTACATTGGTTTTAGGCTTAGAAATTCTGACCTGCTGACTGTTGCTGAACACACAAAAAGCGATCCGTCATAAAGACTACCAGGTATACAAATCGAATTTTGATATTGGACACTATTTTTAAACGAGATATAAATAATTGCACTTTGTGCTAGACAGTATTCACTTGGTCTTGGTGCCCATGAACTTTTATTTCGATAGTTTGCACGTTGGATGAGATAATATTAACTTAGTATGCTCAAACTTTGATTTAATAGTTTCCACTTAGCCAAGGATTCTTTTTACAAATTGAGTTAAGTTGTAGTAGGTTATGTTAGAGTTGGTCCGGTTTGGATTGTGTAATTTATTCGATGCGTGGAACAAAGACAACATAGGCAACCTCATATAGGGTAGAGGAATAAGTGGCATTTCATTACAGCTTCGTGCAACTATCGATTTCAAAGTGTGAGTATTTATTTGTAATGAGTGAAAACTATTTTATCTAAGTGGAAATATTTTTTCGTAAGTGTAATATATTTCTTCAATGTTAAAATATATTTTATTATGTGGGATCATTTTATTTTTTGTGAAAAAAATTGTTTTTTCTGGAATGTATTTGTTATAAGTGAAAACTATTTTTATGAAAGTGGATATGATCTAGACAAAAGTGCATTTAATTGTAAGCCTTTTTAAACCGTTATACTGACGGCAAAAGACTACTTTACTATTTGTTTATAGAATAGGTATATGCCTATTTGGTAAACAATAAGATTGCATATTCAGTTCATTTTTGGTCACAACTGGATAAGATGAGCTTTGGAAATGGGCGAGTCAAATATTTTATACGCTTGTCACAATATTGGAAAAGATGATGAAACGCAAGACGCAATATGTATTTATGAAATGTATCGTTATTATTATTCTGTTGAGCGAGAGATAAGAAGCGATAAGTGCACTCAATGTCATATTAGACTATTACAGTAATCGGCCAGTGAACTGCTTCTGCAGGCTGAGTTCATTATTTTTGTGATAAGCAACGGTTGCATTTTGCATACAAACTCCATACAGGGCCGGAAAAATTTAAGTAACAAACACTTCATATAAAATAAATATAAATTTTTCTTGATTTATTCATCCATCTTTATTTGTATTACGCATTTACATTTTTAGTATAAAACAGTGTAATATGACATTTTTAAATTTATTTAAATAGTAGTTTGGTTTACTTGTACGGTTTTATATTTCTGAATGTAAAAATGTTAGCCGATAGCAGTACCAGCAATTAAATAATTGCTTCATTTTGTTTTACGCGAAGATTAAAAAAGAGTAAAGAGATAATAAAAATATGCATTATAAACATGATGTCAGTACCAGATATGTTTAAGTTTATTTGCCTATTCTCAAATCAAATTTCAGTAATTAATATAATTAATAAAACTGCAGAATTATGTTAAAATCAAGAATGTTGACAGGTGGCACTACGGCCAAGAAAAACATAAATTTATGGTATAAAATTTCTTACAAGTTCAAGTATTATGCTTTGGTTATACATTTCAACTAAATAATTGAAGGCACCTTACTTACTACGATAAAGTTGACGTTGACCACTGCACCACCGACAAGGTGGGTTAGGAACCTAATAAAGAACAATCATAACTGATTGAATTTTTTGCTTAGATTCTCCATAAAGATTCTATATGCTTAATATCTGATATAGCTGAAACAATACATTAAATCATGGATAAATATACTGTTGCTCGGTTTTTTTTATTCCTCATTACGGTCCTGCGCGGGATTCAAAATGAGCTGAGTGTTACCGTTTTACGAATACGTGCAAATCAGAACGCCGAAATTATTCACAATAATTATTAATGACGAGATAAATCCATAAGAAAAAATATAACTTCAAATTGTTTTTTGTTATTATTTAATCACGCTATATAAATAGTTTATTTTATTGAAGTGTAGCACTTTTTACTATGTTGTTATTTGCACTTAAATTTTATCAACAGTGGCGGAGCGAACACATTTGATGAAACATATTTTCGGGTTGAGTTTTTATTTTGACATTTGTTCAAATGACAAATTCATAGCTATGTGGGGAAATGATTAAATACGAAGTACAACACGTATGAGCTGCCATCACTTAACAAAAGCAGAGACAACGGACAGAACGATATTGAACGTCATAGAAGCCGGACTACCTCGCATACTGAAACAGGCGACAATAATTTCTCACTAGCCGTCGACCGCAAAGGTTGGCGGCAGATCTATTTCAAAATGTTAAAATATCCGTAATTAAAAAAGTCGTATAAAAGATTCCAAAAGTTATATTAATTAATTGAATGAAAATCAATCATAAAACTCGCCTAGTTAAGATTATTGCCTCAACTCATATTGTTATGGTAAATAAATAATTCGAGATTGGAAAATATAGTGTGGAACGAATTGTTATAATCGCTGTATTTAATAAATCTTCAATTCAAACATGGGGGATCATAAACTGTTTTATCGAGAAATTTTGTAAATAAATAGAGCCCAGTTAAATAGCTTACCAATTTAGGACGAACACTTAACCTTCCTAACTTCCCTTTATTTTTTCCTTTATGTGATATGAGTCCGAAAAATAATCATAAATTAGCAAATAATCACAATAATGAAATTCCCATAATATTATGTCACCTGATATGCACCCTAACAAAACCTACCAATTTAAGATAAGTAGGTATTTCTATGCTACACGTTTAAAACTGCATTTAAAAACCATGAATTTAAAATAAGTAGAAACCAATCTTATAATATTTTTTCAAATTGCATTTTAATTTATTGTCAATTGATTCTTGGTCGCGCAAGCTTGTAATTGTTTTTCCAATTAAAGGTAATCGTCATTATTATCAAATCAGTATTAAATTGAATTCAAATATTAATATAGTTTCTGGACTTGGTGACAATATTTTTTGTTAATTCATCTTATATATAAAAGACGAAAACTATTTACTAACTGTCAGTTCGAGTTTATTCGTGTACTCGTATGCATGAAGATGTCAAAAAGCAAAATGTTATTGACGAAACTAATGTCTATGTTGAAAATCTCAAAAATTCAAATTTAATAAAAAATGCGTTTCGTTATTGCTAAAATTAACTCAACGCTCACTTTCAACTTTACAGACAGACAGATAAATCAAGACAAATCTATAATACTAACATATTATTGTAATAGTACCTATAAGAAATGCACCTTAGTGTGTGTAAGGATCTCTTTTCCGTGAAACACCCATACAAAACGCGTGTTCAGAGTACACAAAAAAACGTTGTGCATGTGTTAGTTTCCAGGGGCAGTCGGTCATTGCCTGGGTGCATGATTTTAAAATGTCTCACCTCATTTAGTGAAATTTAATGAGGCGAACAACCGCAAAATTGTTTAGATAGTTTCATTTCAACGGACCTTGAAAGTCTTTTACGGCATTGTGTGCTTGTATTAATTACTTGCGTAGAGTTGTTATCTTATAAATAACTGATAATAAAAGGAAGGTTTCTGGCTACTTGTATGTAAAATATATTTAATTAATTTCAAGCGGTTTTATCGTTTTATAAAATAAAATATATAATACTTGACAAAAGTAATAAAAATTAATTGCATTGAAGCTTTGAGTACAGTTTATGGTAACAACATTTATTGATGATTGAGATAATTCGAGAACTCGCCAATAGCCGAGGCCGAGTGATAATCAAATATGAGATATCAATCCTAAATGGTAAAGCATTTGGATTTGCATCAAATAGCACAACTGTCTAATGTTAAAATACTTCGTATCTTTGTGAATCATCCTTTCTCATTACCTCTCAAAGAAAAGGCTGTGCGATTGATTAAAAATCAGCTCTAATCGTATGACTATTAAATCGCTCCATTACGAGCGCGTATGATTTAAGTTGAAAAACCCAATAATTAGTTGAAACAACCATAAAAATTAAACGCAATCTGAAATACTTGTTCTACCAATTCTCATAGAGTTATTTAATCTGACTTTTAATGTGTAAGCTGTGGATTCTTCCAGAAAAGGCATTGTATTTTTTCGTTCTTTTTCTACAATTTTATCAGTTGGTAAGTACTAAGGATTCCAGCTCCAATATTCGAATATTCAATAACCGAATATATTCGACGTTTTTTTAACTATTCGATATTCGAATAATATTCATCATGATTTTTAATGAAATATTTTAAAACATCGACGAAAAATCACATGACAATATCTCCAGATTTCAAGAACAATAATAAATACCTAAGGTAGTGGGCTGTTATTTGGTTTCACCCAACTCAGGCGTTTTCAGTATATTATCATAAATTATAATAATCGAGTTTGACGAATGACTAAGGGTTAAAAAACCCTTAAAAAAAGTCGTAATTTCAGTTATTGATGAAATACCGTCGGACTAATCCGATGCAGCTGCAAATTTTAAATATTTTAATACGTTATTGGAATGTGTATTTATATTGATTCTAACTGAGATTTGACAGAAGTGGGAAAAGATTTAGTCGTAAATTATTTTAAGATGTAGGTAACTCTTGATTTGAAGAAATGTGACTTTAATTATAAATCAGTTCGTTTTCTTACAAATTATGATGTAATGTTAGGTTATTATTTTAATAATTATAATGTTATGTTATTAATTATTCAAACGAATTTTTATACATCGATATGACTATTCGATATCCGAATAGTTGATCATGACGAAAAGTTGGAATCCCTAGTCAGGACCGACTTCACTCGTCGTGAGGATTTTCAACTACGTTAATCTCATCTTATTTAAAAATAGTCTTGACTGTTTTTAGATGTAACGCGAAATATTTGTTTTATATTGTACATTTAAAAAAATCCTTGATAATGTTTTTAGATGTGTTTTATTGAATACAGAAATAAATATTGTTTATTATCAACATAAAGTGCTGTCGGGGTATTCAATTAATTGTATATTTTCATCCGCGATCGCTTCAAGGTTGACAGGCAGGCAGGATTATTCGCGTTATGTTTGGAGTGGCCTTTTAGGGAGACCCTGTCGGATGTTTGTAGACCCCAGCTGACTGCATCAGCGGATTCATTGCCCGTCGGCCGGCGGTGCATTGCGAGATCAATGCACTTGGCGCTCAGCCGAATGCAGCCACCCCACAACTTTTGCTCCGGCCTGTCTGGTAATGAAAATTTAATTTAATTATACACTCGATAAAATTTTCATTTAAATTCTGCTGCATAATGCAGTATAACAGGAAAGTTAAGCTTTTTCACATAGACGAATCTCAAACCGTGTTGCAGCGTTCTGATAATTTATGTTTTACAAGTATATAGCCATTTTTGGTCATTTTGACCCAATGGATTTTTCCGTACTGTTATTGAGTAATCAAAGTTGTTGGTTTGGCATCCATTTGATTAAGATATGGGACAGACACTTTCTGAGAAGACCCCGGATCGAAGAGAGGCGAGCGGCTGGTTATCCGTAGTCCTGGAAGGGCTGATCTCAGACAAACACCATTTCAGATCCGGTTAAAAACTTATTTATTATCCATTCAAGATGCAGTGGTTTAACATTACACAAATATAAAAATCTTAACACATAAAATTGATTCTACATTTACATTTACTTAGCAACTGAATTTACTTTAAGTTTTAATACAAATGACACAACGAATTTAAATTAAATCCAATGCAAATCAAAACACAAAAACAACAAACAGTTCACATCGTCACATCAACTTCGTCGCGACGAGACCTCGTCCGTCCGACTCGGCAGCTCGTCATCGACTGTCTACCAAAATTCAAAAAAACTCCGTGCAAAGTTGGAGCTACCCTTTTCCGTAAAAATGGACTCGTCCAGCGGCCGAAGCCCGGGGGCTTCTTAAACGCCTGACAACAAGAAAGAGCGTATTCTGCGAATTATTGCTGTTTGTCGCAGGCCGATTTCAGTTCGGGACACTAATGACACTTATACTTAAGAAAAACCAGGGTGTGTCATTTCATACATTGATGTTGCAATAGATTTATGAATTGCTGCACAAATATATGTCTGTTATGCATTTGTTACCCACCCACCTCTATCTAATCGTCAAAACGGGCGAAGGGCTATCAAATTTTATCCGTATTGTTTTGACCAAACAATCTTTTCTAATACCGTTCTGTCCTCACATCGTGTTTTTAATGGAATTTTGTCCGTTGCACCTTAATGCACGCCGAGCACTAGCCACCCAAAAATTGTAAACAAATGAAGATAACTCCAAACCTTTGCGTTTAGAAATACTTTTCGCCATTTTTATTTCAAGATAACATAAGCCCTTTGTTTTATCAGCGATTAGGAACGAAAAACAACAGCGAAAGATAATAATTCTACTAAGATAATATGCAATAATTCACTACGACTAGAACTACTTATTTGGGTCGGTGGTGCAGTGATCAACGTCGTGGGGTGCTGTTACGGATGTCTCGGGATCAAGTCCCGGTACGGACAGAGTCATGAATTGATTTTATAGATTTCTGTTTGCAGGCATGGCTGTTTGTAATGTCCGAAATTCCCTCCCATTCATCCGATCGTAAAAACGGAGCGTAGCGAGAGTGATTACCTAACCACCAGCCCGTCCTAGATCTATCCTTCCATACCTTATGTCTATGAAAGAGAGAGGTTGAGCAACTGAGCAACAAGAAGCTATCGTAGAAAAAACTTCTTTTCAGATACCTCCGTTAGGAGACCATATGTTCCACATTGGGAGCGGACATGGTAGAAAAAGTAGTACTTTTTGTTCTACTTGACCAATTTGACATTTCCCATGTTTACGTTTGAACACCCCGCAACTCCTACAGGATTGCTTGTCACTCGCCAATCATAGAATCCTTAAATTATATCGAGTACATCCTATGGATGGTTAAGTAAAGTTGCAATATTTGTATATTAGATAATTTTTTATTTTTACATATTTTAAGACGGTGAGAGTTTGCAAAATTTTTCGTTTTCATTTTCCATTTTTGCAAACCTTTCCGTTTTCATACTTAAAAAATGCCTTCTGATCTCATGCAGTCACATTGCGTTACAGTGTGGGTTTTGTAATATAAACGCATTTATAAAGCGAAATGACAACTTCAAAGAGTGAACTATGGTTTTATGTAGTATTAATTAATTATTTTAGATCAAATTTTGTGTGTGTAAAACCTGAAATACATATCAAACTAGACGAAATTATCGTAAGACGCAATAATCGAAATTCTTTATAGCAGAGCAAGCTCGATACGTACCTTGGTGCCGTTTGAAACAAAACGGTTGCATACGGTACGTCAGGCTTCTCGAACTGTTGCTATACTATACTAATTGTTAATAAACTATACTATAATTTTATATTTTTCGATGGTAAAATTGACGAGGTCTTCAAATTATGATTAATTATACAAAGAAGACGTAAATTATAAGGTATTTTTAATTATATGTATAACTATTTTATTTATAAATATAGAAATTTTCAATTTTTTGTATAACCATTTTTACAGATAATTTAAAGGTTTAAAGACCGACGTAACACAATGTTAGACCATGAGTATAGAAAGCTTAAAGTGTAATATAACACTTTAATAGATTTAGATATTTTTTTTATATGCATCATATTGTGAATTGAACTTGAACAAAAAATCCAAGCAATTTCACTCAGGGCTAATGGCAATTTTAATAAAATACCAATTGAATACACCGTTTGAGATTCACTGTTCCCCAGAGCAGACTTGCGTCGATGTACGAAACTAAATACGCAGGTGGGATGTTAATCTTCGATTCCAAAAATTAAATACATGCATATAACTAAAGTATTTATGGAAACGGCTATTTTCAAATCGTATTTGTATAAATAATACTCTGGTGGAGATATGGCTGCGTTATTGGTCATCTGGCCGATGTATCTTTGCAAACAAACTATTGAATTAAGGAAGTGGATTAAGTGCTCAAGGAGATTTCAGGCCAATAAAACATATTTTATTGACAATACATCGTATTGTTCATCGTATACTAAATTTATAGTTCAATAAACGCAGCTTCTTGTATATTCCAAACATAAATTTAGTGTATCAGGGTCTCTGATAGGTTTTTAGGCTTTCACAGTTGTTGTTGGTATGAATATAATTTGGTTTTATGCGGTGGTAATTGATTCGCTGAGTCACTAAGTACGCTGCTGACGATTTTTCAATAAAATAAGTTTTTAATGTACGCATGTGCTCTATCGATAGATCTATCAATTTTTCCAGTTGTAAAAATAAAATTTCCTCCTATTTCATCCCCTGTTTTAAATTTAAAAATGTCGTTTTTTTATACGATATCGATCTTCGTTTTACACGGTCAAAGCGCTCCGAAAAACGACATTGTAAACAAATATTTTAGTTTTCCTTATACACTAGAAGATACAAGATAACTGGCTAGGCGCCTGGTAAATTGTATTGAAACTGATCTTTGTTGAGGATTATCTACTGTCTAACAATCAGTCCTCGTTAAAAAAATGATTGTGATTTATTTATAAAAAGTATTTATTTCAGTCGGATCCTTGGTGCGTCAACGTCGTTGACTTCGGTCACGGATCTCACGGGTTCGAATCCTAGTACGGACAGTTTCGTAAATTGTTTTTTTAATAGATTTATACTTTTTATGTATAAAATTCCCTCCTACCAATCCAATTTTTAAAAAATGGGTGCAGTGAGAGTGATTAGTTTAATACTAGTACTGTCTTATCCATATCCTTCTATCTCTACTCTTTTCGCCAAATAGAAGGTGAACAATTAAGTAACAAGTAATTGGCTATATTCTTATTATACGATCAGGATTGGTTTCGCTTAGCGATTAAGCATTTTCCATTAAATTATTTTTTAATAAAAAAAACTCATGATGAACATAAAACTGTTTTTGTTTCGATCAAAAAAGGAATGAATTCATGTTCATCCGCTGTCTCTCAAATAGTAGGGAGAATTTAAAAGAAAGGACTAAATATACACATTCTTACGATTTCATATTTATTTCATTCCACTTTCTCTCGGTGTCAAAAATTTGAAATCTCCATCAACTGACATCTTAAACTCGAGAAGGGAACACAAGAAATGACGTCACGGGAAGACCGTAGCTTGTTGCCCCGACACGCCTGTCAGCGCTCGTCTCCAAAGCTACGGATGTCATTTTGACTCTGACAAGTGTGAACTATTTTTAATATTAAAAGCACAGGATGCTTTGGTTGTTTGAGTGCCAAAATTCATTCCTCTCACCCTTATACCGAAGACACTAAATTTAAATAATTAATGCCAATTTCAAAACATTGTTGACTTTTTATTCGAAATACGTAATGAAAAAAAAATATTGTACATCCAACATTTAAATTACAAAACAGAACCGATCTCGTTCAAAAATTGTGCATAGTTAACCTTCCCGTATTCATGCTAAAAAAACCCTTCGGATCTCATGCAGTCACATTGCGTTACCGTATGGGTTTTGTCATATAAACGCATTTATAAAGTTAAATGATAATTTTAAACAATGAAATACGGTTTTATGGATTATTAAATAATTATTTTACGTCATATTTTGTGTGTAAAACCTGAAATACATACCAAACAATGCGAAATTTTCGAAAGACGCAAGAATCGAAATTCTTCATAGAAGAGCAGATCGTAACTATGCTATACTAATTATTACTAAACTATATTTAATACCATACTATACTTTAATGTTGGCTTTTTCGATGGTAAAATTGGCGAGGTTTTCAAATTATGATAAATTATACAAAGAAGACGTAAACTATAATGTATTTTTAATTATATGTAGAACTATTTTATTTACAAACAGCAAAATTTTAAATTTTTTGTATAACCTATTTCACCGATAATTTAAAGGCTTAAAGGCCGAAGTAACACATTGTTACACCATGAGTATGAAAGGCTTAACTCATAGATAGGTGATAATATCTACAATAAATTAAAAAAATATAGTACCTAATGTAGAGATATAAAGCAAAAGACAAGGAACAGTTAGACACATTTGATGTGGTGCTGGAGAAGGATGCTCCTTATACCATGAAAGTGCTTCAAATACAGGATAGATTCTCGGCCGTTCATTATACAAGACGCCTACTCTGCTTTTTTTCACATCGCCTACAAGCTTACCGACAATATCGAAAGGCTCGTCGTCACAAAAAAGGTCGAAGGCAGAAGGGGACGCGGAAGGGCCCCAACTCACCGGGGCGAAAAATAAAGACGCCACAGGTCTCACCACCGGCCCTCAGAGCAGCAGAGTGCAGGAACGAGTGGCAATGTATTGCCAAAGGAAATGGATTTGTTACGGTAGGCGGAGGTCACGACCCTGACACGTGAGGAACACGACTAAGAAGAATTATTCACAATGCTATTCTGTATTCTTTTAATATACATACTTTAATTGTTAATATTAGTGTTTTTGTTGTACCTAAATATTATTTTCTTTATTAAACAGTAAAGTTAAAGAAGGCTAATACACAAAACAAAAGTTAATTATATGTTTTTTAAGTTATTTCTATATACTTTTCAACCGCCTAATATTTCTGGTCCTGAAATACGATTAGGCTGTTAATTTTGTTATATTATTATGCTAGAATTTGCTAATTCATTTAAAAAAAATATTTTACTATTGCTTATTAAAATAAAGTTTTATAGTCGGACGTGTTTACACTCTTTTAACATTTAGGAAACATCCAATTCATTAAGAAATCACCTGTGTGTGGAGTTACAAAAACACATCGTAGATTATAATTTACAAATAACCTTAAGCATCGCTGAAAGATTGAGAATAACGGCTTTGAGACAGCAAGCAATACGTCACAATCTATTTGTAAGTAGCGCCACGGAGAGATTTCACTGAAAAGTATAGGTTTCTGCAGTGTTTCTCAAAGTTTAAAGCACCCCATTCAAAAAATAACAACACCTAACGGTTTTCAGCTCGGCGGTTATCTTGTGTTAGTCGAAAGATGTCTCTCTAACACTAAAGTCTTACTCATTTGCGCATTAAACATTAATTTTTCAATCACGTCTATAGCCGAATGGTCAACGCCATTATCTTCCGTGGTGGTGTTTACGGGTTCGAATTCTAATACGGACAGTTTCATCAATCGATGTATGGTTTTTTTTTAAGACACTGTCTGAATTCCATCCCTCCTATTTGATACTCTAAAGAGAGTGTAGCGAGAGCGATAAGCTATAGATAATTCGTGGCCTAGTCGTATTATTCCATCGTTACTCTCTCCAAAAAAGAGACGTTGAACGGTCGAGCAACAAGTAGTTCTCATAAAACTTATGCTTTAATAAGCTTTATTAGAAGTTCACATGCTACACATTTGGAGAGGACATGCTTACAAAAAATAGTAATCTACGTTCGCGGATGTCTATAATGTTTTCATCTCCTCCGTTCCAACATGTCGGCTACTGATATTAAGGCATTCAAAGTGCGATCAGGTACCTATGTACTTGCATCGTAATCCCATGTATCTATCCTTACCCTTGATGAAAGAGATACAATGCAATTAACCAAAATCTGGATGTCACACAATTTCTGCTGAAATACCTCATCCATAGGTTCAAAAGTTCAACTTGTTCAGTTACGAAACGTGTTAACATAAAGTATTTTAATGAGCCCTTGATTCACCTGTTCTAGGTTTGTCCAAAATGGAATATAAGTTAAGATTTTTACTTATAGTATTCACTCAAACCATACCATGCAAATGGTGTGCTAAGAGCATATTAAAACATTCAATCAGCTCTCATAACCGTTCAAATGGTAACAATCGATTGAAGTAGAGTTTGTAAGACTTTTATTTGGATTTTGACTCATCGTTTTAAATGTAAACAAAGATTCACTATGTTCGCTTTGAAACAAATAACAGAGCATATTATATTTCATTATTAAAGTATTCTAAATCCACAATATGCTATTTAAAAGAATTATTTTAAATTATCTATGTTTGTACTTTATTGTTGTCTCCTTTACACTAAGTATGAAGATATCTGAGACTTATTCTCATGTCTAAGTACTCCAAGCATACCTACGATTGTCTTAAAGTTAAGGGGTGTCCGATTGACAAAAGTTTTGGAATTCGACAAGTCACTTACCAAAGTAATTGCCCCTTGATTCAGAGGCTGCCTCCAGTTTGAGCTTTAAGATCCACACCTATTGAGAAATTCCAGCCAGCTATTTCTGACTTGACCCATTCTTACCACGGTATTTGTTTTATAATATATTATAATTTATATTTTGTGATAATAATTTTTTGTACTATCACATAAGGATACAATAATAATTACAACTAAAATTATGTCGTATTTTTAAAAAAAACTTTATTTTCATTTGTTTACAAAAAATATTGTTAATGCGCTCTATGGTTTGTAAATTTCATTAGAAATACCATTTTAAGAATTATTTTTTTTATATCCACTTCCAATTTGAAGTATATGGCCTCCTAATAGAGGTGTCTCAACTAAAGTGTTTTTTCACGAGGACCGCTTGTTACTCAGTTGCTCAACCTCTGTTTTTTGAAGAAAGTAAGGATAGAGAGATAAAGCCATGACAGGACTAGTGATTAGCTAATCGCTCAGATAAGAGCAACACTGAAGTTTCCGTGCAAGTAACGTCATGGTATAAGCTGAGAATTCCGTACATGTAAATCCAAAATTGAAAAACAATCTATGAAAGTTTCCTTTTACAGGATTAAGGCCCGTGATTCTGCATCTAAGTAGGACGAAATATGAAGAAACTTGGCCACTTCTGTCAAATCTTCTTTTGTTCTCCATGTCCGCAGAAGTTCTCTACATGAACCACTTTTTACTCAGTTGCTCAACCTCTCTTTTTTCCAAGAGAGTATGAATAGAAGGATAGGGCTAGGACAGGACTTGTGGGTAGCTTATTGCTCTCGCTACGTCCATTTTTAAGGATCGTGTTGGTGGGAGGTAATTTCGGACATCACAAACAGCCATGCCTGCGAAAAGAAATCCGTAAATCTATTGAGAAATCAATTTATGAAACTGTCCGTACGAGGACTTGAAGTAGATACATCTGTAACCGTAGCCAACGACGTTGAACACTGCACCACGGTCCTGACAACCCGTATAAGAAGAGGTAAGTAGGATCGAGGCTCTCCAAAGGCATTAAAAGATTTTATCAACTTTTTAATGTAGGAAAAATGCATCACGATAAAATTAATCGCGTCGGCAATTGTAGGTGAAAACGATTAACCGCCAGATTATTATAAAATTATATAAAATTAAATTTGGCTAAACGATATAAATTGTTAACCCAATAAATCGTGGACGTAAAAGAAAACGTTTTCAGGCGCACAACCTGATACGAAGGAGTTAAAATCTTGAGTAATTCATATCAGTCAACGCTTGTTCGATGCGCAAAGACGAGAGACGAAGGAGCAACTGGTGTTTTCATTTTGCCTGTCAAAGTTATCTTCAAATAATATTATGAACGAATGTTCAACGCATTATTACTTGGTCTGTGTGGTTTTAAATTTTGAGCAGCTTTAAGCCATTCATTATAAACCTAATAATAATTCAATGTTTCCAAGAATGTTTAAAATATATCTTCTTTTTCCATCAATAACAGAATTCACTTGTTAACTGTCAATTCTTGGTGGAAATACATAAAATTTTAAAAATAAAACACAATATTTTTTACTACTTCATTTATATATTGTCCAGGACGCGTTTAGCTCATCGCGAGCACTATCAATATGTGGGAAAACAAATAACTGCACTTAGCACATGTCTTGAATAAAGAAACACCAGTCTTAATAAATGTAAAAACATGACAAATAAACTTAGATTGTGTAGTTATCAAGGAGAACTGGTCAATTTTATTCGTTGTCAAGCAACTAAGAGTTACAGGAGATTTGTTCCTTTGAGAAAAATTATTCATAAATATTTTTTATTGATTTTAATAGTTATTATTTACTGTTTGCTTGAGAATTAATATGTGGGGAAAGAATAAATACGATTGACAGAACTGACGAGCTGCCAACATTGGAGAGATATGAGACACCAACTGAACGCGTTATACCATACACCGAGACAGGTGATCAAACGTCATATAAACCGGACTACCTCGTACACGGACACAGGCGACAATAATTTCTCATTAACCGTCGACCGCTAAGGTTGGTGGCAGATCTATTTTAAAATATCTGTAATTACACAACAAAAAATGTATACATTATAACGATAATGCTTGCGATAAGCGAAACCGGTCTTATTACAAAATAACCGGTTTCACTCTTGTTTCACGCTAGTAAGTATGGTAAATTATCTAACATGGTTTAATCAAAATAATACCTACTATGGTTTTTTGATTAATTATAGATTTCACCTATTTATGAGTTAAAAATGCTCGTGATGAATGAAACCGGTCCTGATCATTATAAAAATGTGAAAGTAGTACAAAACAAATGTGTTTTATTAAAAAAACACACACACTATTCGATATTAGAATAGTTAGATATTATAAAGAATAGTCGGAGTTTCTAATAACTATATCCAACTATGCTAAAATTAATAAAGCAACGTCATAGGTGATAATTCCTATTGATTATAGGCAGGCTTTCGAGCAATGAATACAGCAAAGATACTTGCAATAAAAATTACTCTTCGTAGGAAATATTTTTGTTAAGTAAATATCATAAAAACGAAATGTATTTTCATGTGAGATATCGTACGCTTGATTTATTTGCGAAGCTTAAAATAATACTCGAAAGGAGATCCGCAGATAATTTGAATTTTGTGTGAATGAGCTAGGGAATGTACGAGAGAAGGAACGGGTACTATTCTTGAATAATATAATACAGTTATATTATATTTTTTGAATACCATGTCTACTTCCAATATGAGCCATATGAACTCTTAATGAATCATTTTCTTAGGATGTTGTAATATAGTTACTCAACTACACTTTTCGGACTTCGTAAGGCTTACGTCAAGTACGTGGTGCAGTCGTCAACGTCGTAGGCTTCGGTCAAGGATCTCGCGGGCTCGAATCTCAGTGCAGACAATTTCATAAATTGTCTTTCAAGAGAGTCTTTTCTTAGCCCTATCCTTCTATCTTTAATCTCTTTGAACAAAACAGGTCGAGCAACAGTTTTCGTAGAAAAGACTTCTGTTAAGACACCTTCATTAGGAGGCCATATGCTTCAGACTGGGACATGGTTAAAAAAGGTTTCACGTCGGATCCACGATGCAGTGGTCTTCGTGGTTGGCTTAAGTCATGGATCTCAAGGGGTCGAATTCCAGTACAGACAGTTTCATAAAATGTCTAAAATTTCCGCCCACTCATCCGATCCTAAAAACTTGGTATAACGAGAGTGATTAGCGAGCCAATAGCCTTGTCTTAGTCCAATCCTTCTGTCTCAACTCTTTTCGAAAGAAGAGGTTGAGCAACTGAGTAATAAGCATTTTTCGACGTGGTTTAAAAACTGTGTTATTAACAGGGTTGGAGAATTTTTGGATTTTTCACTGAATCCTATATAAGTTTTCATTTTATTGTCTTTAATCATTTAAAAATTAATGTAACAAAGAGTTCTCTCAGAAAACTTCTATTTAGTACCGCCATTAGAAGGCAATTCCACATTGTAAGCGGATATGTTTAAAAAAATCTGAAATTCAGGTAAGCTTTACGTCATAATTTTATACGTACTAACGTATCCGTTTTTCTGTATTTTATTTACCATTGAATGAGCACATCGCTTTGTAAACGTCACAAGAGTTTTGAGAGAAATATGAATGGGATTAGGTGCATTATATACGAATTATTACTCTCAAAAATATACACTTTTGGTCTAATAAATTCATAGTATCGCTGTATGTTCAATATGTAGACAAATTCAACGGAACTCCATATATTTCGACATTGGATACAGAAAATCATTAAAAACTGACTTAATGCGTTTTATCAGTATCCCGTCGATATATTCCCTATATATACGATGTTTTGGACAATTGCTATAACCCTCAAAATTGAAATTGTCCAGGAGAGAGTAAAAAGAGTTTTTATCGAAAACATTATAATATGTTGAGTTGCTTTATGAATCTTTGAAATGCACTCCTGTAAATTCTTAAGTTTCCAGATACGGGATTATACGAAGGGAGTGTCGATAAAATAGTTTCTCACATCAAGTGGCCGGTCAGAATTTTAAAATCTAAAACCAATGTAAAACGATGTTTCTCTTCCAAAAAGTGGTAAATTTATTTTTCTTATTTACATCATTTGGCAGAAACCTGCTTTGTCGTCTTTAAAACGAGATACAACCATTGACTCATTTTTCTATTTTTTGAGGATTACATGAATCGAATTATCCTAAGCTCCTTTGAGGACATTTTTGCATCAATAGTTTTTTTATGAAATAATAATGAAATGATATTTTTTTCTACATTATGAAAAAAAATGTTAATGAAAGTAGCCATATAATACAATTTTAAACAAAAAAGTGGAACCAGACAAAGGCAAATATGTATGTGTATATAAACGTTTATACGTTATATGGTTTCAATAAAAATAGACAGCGGAGAACTTTTTGTATGGAAGCTATTGATGCACACTGGGCTACAACAATACTCTGACAGGCCATTGTTGAAGTAAATTTTGTTTGGTATCTTGAAACAGGAAAAAGTTTAAATTGTAAAAGTCTTCACTTTGATGATATTCAAAGCTGTCAATTCTTGGCAGACAGACATTGTATTAATGTTTTTAAATAAAATTCGATTTGTAGTTTGTTCATAATAATTTGAGAAAATGTGCCTAAAGTATGCAGCATTTTTTCTTTTAATGGTTGGATTGACTAGTCTTAAAACCTCCTTACGGTGACACATCTTCTAATGATAGGTTCCGTTAAGACTTCGACTGTATATACGGTGAATGCAGAAGAACTCTGATTGTCTGGAGCAAGGAAATTAACGAGATCGTCCATCAATAATTGAAAGATATGACTATGCTACCAGTCATATGCAATAAACTACTCAGATTTCATCATCATCCTAAAAACAATACGTAGTGAAAGCGTTTAACTAACCACTGTCCTAACCCTACCCTTCTATCCTCCTATTCTTTTCAAGAATGAGAAGTTGACTAACTGAGTAACATGCAGTTTTCATAAAAAAATATCTTTTGAGATACCTCTATTAGAAGTCCGATCCTCTCTCAATGTGAAGCAGTGAATTATGGTTAAAAATGCAGTTCATAGAAGCATCTATTGCTGTAAACAATTCTTCTGTTTTGATTTCATCACTTAAACTGTTTGAATATGCACTAATGGACCTTTAAAAAACAACAAAAACATTTATTTTCTGTCCATGTTAAGACGTCAAATTCCCCACTGTGCGGCACTCGAGCAACTGCTACTTGGCCTTATCGGATTAAATGTTGCGAGAGCGTCCTGTTGTTTTTATCGAAATATGATACTGGCTTGAACTTTTTAGCTCACCTATAAGAGCAAATAAAAATAATATGGCAAAAGCAGCTTTTGGTAGGTAGCGAAATTGCCAACCAATCGGCTCCTTCATTTTGTGCGGAATAATATTACGGCTACTGGATTCGGGTGAATTACAGTTTGAGTGTCGATAAAGCGTTAAATAATTTCAATATTCAGGAGATTTATAATTTTTTTGTCTCATTTTAAATGACAAACATTGCAACTTTGGAAAAAACGTTGGTCTATCGTTCTCGCATTTCTTTTTATCGCTAGTTTGTACACTTTACCGTATTCATAGTTTTCTTGAGAGGACCTTAAAATGATCGGCGTTCCACTGTTCATTATTTTCTATCCATGCATTGAACTCAATGCACTTTTCACAGACCTTTTCAATATTATGCAATTAAAAATTGGAGAATTTAGTCAGCAACTCAGGAACAATGTAACGTTTCATACACAGGCGCTTTCACGTGCGATTGGGATTTTTGTGTCTTTTAAAAAGAGATCTCGTCCTAAAACGAGCACGTCACTCAAACCCCTTCTCGTTTTAAAGCATACAAATCATCGACTGTATATAAAGCCGTACATTGTTTTTGAGCTGCTGAGTAAAACCTATAATTTTGAATGTAAATTTTAATAATAATAATAATAAAAACATTTTTTAGAATTAAGAGAATACAAAAGCAATACACAAAGTAATAGCTTTTTCCTAGTAGAATAAAGGTTATTTAGGAAGACTTTCTTAGGTTTTATCATGCCTATAAATTAATAAATACAGGAATCTTAATTTGATGAAAATTTCTGCTTTATTGAGAAAATAATTAATTCAAAATACGGAATAAGATTGTTTGGAAAATAAGCACGAAGTGTTGTACATCCTTTCACAACTAATTGTTATAATTAAATTAGTTATCTCTGAAACACGATTTCCCCATTTCCACGTACCGCCTTTGCCCTGGCTTACCATCACACAGTTCTAATAATTAATTATTCCGAATGATAAATGCAGGATTTATGCAAAATAAGAAGATACGTGGACAGAGGAGTGACGTGGAGCCGTCCCTTGAATTTCGCTAAAATACTCTCTCTTCTCCACTGGCGTGAATAAAACATAGCCTTTTTAATTAATTTTTCGTTTGAAAATTGTAGCTACTTCCCTAAAAGTAAAAAAAAAACGAACAGATAAAACTATTTAGGTAAATAATAATCAGAAAATATAGCATATCATAATAATATATACATTAAAAGGATATCATATTTTTTTATATTATAGTACATTTTTATGAGAGCACACGCAGTTTTCAAATAGCACCATTACAGTCAGCACAGACTTTGCTTCGCAATGAATAGGCCCTAAGAATATTGGTTCTTAATTTTTATTTATATAATTATATCTATTTACACTCAAGAGTAGGGGTCACGAACCTGCGGCTGTATAGGGTCGCAAGTGCGGCCTTTTGACTGAAATAAGCAAACACAAAAATTAATTAATTTAACTTTTTTCCTTCATTTAAAAAATAACTCATGTATATTTTTATGTATGTTTTTTATGTGAGGCCTTATTTGATTTTAAGATAAATGAATGCGGCCTTCTGACAGGAAAGGTCTGTCGCCCCTGATCTAGAGTATCACTAATAAGGAGTCAACTCTCATTTCTAAAACACAATTTGTTTTATACTACTTCCACAATTTTATAATGATCGGGATCGGTGGTGGCAAAATCAGTCCTGTGTTCAACCATAATTAGTTTCATGTGATTAAAAATATTTTGTAAATTGATTAAAAGTAGCAATATATTGAAGAAATATATTTTCACAGTACAATTAAATTACTTTTATTAATGAAAAAAAACAAAAATAAAAACGATCAGGGTGCACTGGTTGAATAAAACACTCACCATAAAGTTAAACAAATATGCATATAGAGTAAAGAGCACCAAACACTGGACGTAAAATTAAAAATATATGTACCTATTATACCAGTCGATTCACTGTGGGTTCCTTTGGGCCGGCATTAATGTGACCATTTGTGTTTTTACTAATTAAATTAGTCCCAAGTACCGCTCTGAGCCATCATAACTCATTCTGTGCAGGGCCTGCAGCTGCACATCAGTTTTTCAATCCCGGTATAATGAAACATTTCAAGTAGAATTCAGTTGATAAGAATAATCAATACGACATTTCGCAAAGTGATTATAATAAGAAAGATGTTTTTGGTTTTTCAATTATTCATATTATTTTGATCGTCTGCTTTATAAGTGGAAAATGGACTCTTTTTCTTATCCACCATTTATCACTTATATCTTTTCTCTCACAATTCATTATTTTTAAATTTAAACAAGAAAAATATTAAAAAAACGATTAAATAAAACAATGGGCAATAATAATACAATTGCGAGTATGAGCGAAATAGTAATTAATTATTTGGTCAGTATCTAATTCAATTCAGTAACAAATGCATAAAACGGTCAGTAGACAAATAAAAATGGTAAGTAAATATTAAGAGAAGGTTAGGTTGGGTTAGGTTAACTAAGTAAAAAGATAAAATAATAAATCTGATTAAGTTTATATACGTGCGAATTTCATTGAACGATTTTGAGTGGTAAACAATTAAACTGACCATTTTATATAAATTACTGACCGTTCATTTTATTAACTGACCACGTGTATACTGACCATTTATCGAATTAATTACTGACCTTTTTGATATATTACTGACCCAATAAATACAGGCCAATTCATTTCAAATAATTATCCGTTCTAATATGATTATGTTTTTTGATTTCTGGTATCTTTGAAAGTTTATGATAAATTATTTAAAATAAACTGTCCATTCTTATTTGCAAAAAATAGTTATTCGTCAAATTTTTTTGGCCATTTTATGGCCATATTTCGTTCCTCCTTTTTATTCATAATCATTCGATATATTAATAATGGATTCTTGTAAGATTCAATATTAATTAGTCATATACTACTAACGATATTTGTCAAACTAATTGAGTGTCTATTTAATTCTTATCAAAGCATAAAATAACTTAATAAGAAGACAAAGTGATCTATCTCTTTAAGAGAACAATTTTATATTATTGTATTTTCCCGGGATTTTCCGGGTATACCGGTATCACAGAATTTGTATTTTTAAATTGTAGACCCTAGTTTTCTTGGTAACAATTTGATGTGTGAAGTGATACGACTCTCTCTACTCCTCAATTCCCCTCGCAGGTGTCATAAATCTCTCGCCATACAAAAACCAATTTCCTCACAACGCTTTTCGTATGCTTCGGTGAGCTATTCACACATTTGTATACTTAAATATGTTCCAGTCGTTCTATTTTCAAGATACCGTTGCAATTACTATAAAATATCATTCCTACGAAAAAATTGATGAGTCGATTTTAGACACAACTCACTTATTTATTTATTGGAAAATTTAAAAAATCATCGTTATATATTGAAAGAGAAAAGTGTTTACAAATTAAAGATCTCTATAATATTATTGTACATATGCTAGGTTTTTTAAAGGCGGTTTCCTCAACGAAGGTTTTACGTTAGAATTACATCAATGCCCAATCACAAGAATCAAATCAGTGTCTATGTAAAGAAGTAGATCATCATTGTAAGTATTGAAATTCAGCCAGTAAGAAATTGGTAAATTTATTTTGACGTAAGCAAACCGAATTTAACAAATTAATTACTGATTATTTATTATTTTTACTTTAGTTATTGGCCATCTTATTTATTAACCACCTAAGTGCGATCAAAGGAACGATATTATTTATCAACTCCTATTAAAATTAGATTCCAGTATTGTGCTTTAAATATCAAATGAGAGGTAAGAGCTCCTCAAGTCCAGCTGTCGGACCCAAAGGCCATGCTGATTTGGTAGTAAATAGGGTAAACTATAATACCTATAGCCAGCGAACAAATCTATACCGATAACGCTATAGTATATCTTAAGTTAGATACAATCAACAATCAGTGATTGCCGCCGAGTCTTGGGTTGCTGCTCCCGAGACAATCCCAGCAAAAAAAAAACTGAAATAATACGGTTCACGTTGTTTACGCTACGGGAAACGTTTGCTAATACCACAGCGTAAGGTCGTGGCTGATGGTGGTGAGGATTACAATAGGGTAGTCATTGATCACAGTGAATGATCATTTTTTTAAAACTAACTGTACTAGGATTTGAGCCCGCGAGCACATTAAATGCAGCCAACGACGTTGACCACTAAAAGTGATATCGATTTAAGGAGGTCAATTCGAAGGCATGGATCTAAAATTCCCTCCGGTGGCGTAGCGAGAGAGATTAGCTAATAGCTAATCTTGTCCTGCCCTATCTTTCTACACCGATTCTCATAAAAAAGGTAGGTTGAACAGCTAAAGTGATAGAAACTCTATTAGGATTCCGTATGCTCTCCACATTGGGAGCAAAGATAATTAAAAAATGGATTATTTACTAACTCACACAAGAAAAAAAATTTCAACACGTTGCTTACCTTTGGTATATCATTTAAATTATTGGGACAACAGATAACATAGCAACATTCAGTACTACGATATCGATGGAACACAAGAAAATATAATTACACTGATCGGTCGAATCAGGCAAAGATTCGTTCTGCATCATTAGAATCTGAGCTCTGATTTTACAGCATTAATATTATTCAGTTATGAGTGTATTAATAGAGATCCTCTAAAAGTGATGATGTTTAATTTTAGATGCGTTTCAAAGCATGTGCATCGCGGGCACTGCAACGGCGTTCATGGTCACTACTTGTCGGATTTAGATTATAAATATAATAACACACACTAATATTGTACAGAGAATTCATAATGATTATACTGTGCGATTTAATAGGTGACCGATAAAGAGTACTCTCGGCGATCGGGTGAATTTTTCATGAATCACTATGAATCAAATGAGACTTGATCATATCACAAATTTTCGGAACACTTAATAGAAAGTTTATTTCATTTTTAAATTTTTTTTTTAATGAAACGAGTTGACGAAATTGACGAAATTCATGGATATGTACAACATTTCAACAGTTTAAATTTGATATTGAAATTCCATCAAGCACCATCAGTCGATATCTTAAATTAAAAAAAAAATCTTTTTTGCTATCTTTCAAGTAAAAAAGTAGTAAATGTTACTTATTACACAACAGCAGGTACAATTTCATGAGTGTGGACTGTATTGTACAGGATTGCTACAAAGTTGAACGAAAAAATTTTATAGTCATAAGTAATTGTACATTAAAGATTAATTTCAAATTTACTTGCCGCATATACCGTTTTCTATATAGGTTTATAGCTTTGTACACATTTTTGTGACCCATTTAAATTTTCTCTCATACCATTACGTCCGTACCGTATTGTCCCAGAACTTTTAAGTTATTTTAAAACAATTCAAAATTATAAAATTGTTCTCTCGGTAGTATATAAACAAGTTTCTTATTTTGCTGTCTTGAATAGTTATAAATCTCTTTGTATTAATTGATACAAAATATGTGATATAATCAGGGCTCGTTTCCAACAGGTGAAACACGTGCCACATTTAGTAACACATCCAGTGTAGTAACGTAATTTTGTTATTAAATTAGAAGGTATATGTATGAGTCATATGTTACTTTAAGTAAGCGTAATGCAAAATCTGTCCAGATCATGCCAAAAAAACATGTAAAAAGAACTGCAAAGTGTGTTCTATTAAATATTTTATAAAAAACCGTCATCAAAAATTTTTTTTATGATTCGTATTGTTCAAATATATTTTTTATGAACTAAAACGATTTAAAAGCGTTGTAGCTCAAGTATAGTGAGTCTTACCATGTTTTATAGAAACTTCTAGAAAGACCTTGCGAAAAATTCCTGCCAACTGTAGATGATTATGATTATATCAAATGATTATGTAGTGTAAATGAATTTTAAAACAGTTTATAAAGCCAATTCCTCATTGCCATGAATATAAATCTGCTCGAAGACGAAGGCCTCTAAAACAAATTTATTTCTTCACAACAAATTGAATTTGATAATTTTGTTATTGTATTATAGTATTTTAATAGGTTATCAAAATTATCCGTTAGCAAATAGCCAAAATTATAATATCTAAGTCCTACTTCTACTTATTGATACTATTTCTATTGTGATACCATTCAGATTATTTTAGAAACATAGCATTTCGTCTAAAGATGGTCATCAAAATTAAAATGCGAAACCAATTTCACAGTCACATAAAAAATTAAAGTTGATATCACAAATAAATTCCCACAAAGTATACTCCAACAAGTTTGTTTTATTTAATTATATCGATGACCCAGTTCCATAGTTATACAACTAGAAATTGGTAGTTTTGAGATATAGCCGATCAATTTTGACTCATCTAAACCGACTCGTAAAAAAAGATGGCTTATTATTTGTATTTCTTTTTTATTCAAATATAGGTGGTCAATAGTTTATAGTTTTAGGATTAAAGGTTATTTCTTTATGGGTTATAAATAATTGCACTTTGTGTTAGGTAGTATTCACTTGGTACACTTGAACTTTTGTTTCGATAGTTTGCACTTTGTATAAGATAGTATTAACTTAGTACACTCAAACTTTGATTTTAATAGTTTTCACTTCGAAACGGATTCTTTTAACAAAGTACCACAGACTAATTTTGATAGCTTGAATTTGAAACGGATTATTTTAATTTTGTATGTTAAAGACATTGAAATAAATTATATTAACATATTTAATGTCCACTTAGAACCTTGCTTCTTCATAAATACCACGCCTATAATATACTAGTGAATAAATTCTAATGCGTGGAGCAAAGACAATACAGGCGACCTAATATAGAGTTGCGACAAGTAAACTAGTCTATGGTGGAAAATCCTATGTTGCAAGTAGTAAAGAATAAGTGACATTTCATTACAGCGTTGTGAAACTATCGATTTCAAAGTGTGAGTATTTATTTTGAGTGAAAACTATTTTGTCTATGTGATAATATTTTTTCGTAAGTGCAACATATTTCTTCAACGTTTAAATATATTTTATTATGTGGCATCACTTTATTTTTAGTGAAATAATTTGTTTTTTGTGGAATGTATTTGTTATAAGTGAAAACTATCTTTACGAAAGTGAATATCATCTAAATAAAAGTGCATTTAATTGTAAGCCTTTCTTTATATTTCCACAATACGATATTTCGATATGTATGTATATGGAACTGAGAAATTATTTAGTTTTGCTGATTTTCATCTGCCTTTTGAGAGAAAGCATGTACATTTTACAAGCTGTACTTTTGCGGAACTGTAGAAGAGCGGTGTTCGAATATAATGGCTAACTTAACTCAAAACATCAAATTTTTGAATTATTGTCCTATGGAACTGGGCCTTCGATATGTACATATTATATTTCCTCTTTCTTCATCAATCATTTGAAAAAGTGGGTAATATTGTGAAAACTGTTTTCTAGCCCTAAAATTACAAAACAAAAAAATGAAATTGTCAATATGAAGGTAAAGTGATTGGTCATCATCATCATCAAAATTTTTTTTCAATCAATGACGGGAATCAAGTGTCAAGATTTCTAAGATTCCTCTTGCTGGAAAAAATGTATTTTTTGTGACTCTAAAAAACCGACGGTGATACCGTGAGCTTGCTTCACGATGCAACACTCACTTCTTTAGTACTGGCACCACTTTATTATATAATTATAGGTACTGTAGTGGAAGCTTAAAAAAGAAAAGTGGTGGCTTACCCTTTAAGCACATAAGGCAACAATTGCTTCTGTTGTATAAATAGTCAGATATCTGTGATTGCAAGAGATAACAAAAAGGTTGTTTTTATTTATAACCGTTATATGGAAAAACAGGGCCTCCAAATTAGATTGCGCTTAGAAGTATTTACGTAAGTTTACTTATCTTGCCCCTCGCCATGCAATATGTAAAATTATATAATTATATTTAAGTCAATCGTCATTGTTGACTTTACAACTATGTTAATGTTTTTTATTCTTGTTGTTTAGTCAGCTCCGTAGTGCATTGGCTAACGTAGTTGGTTACGTTTACGGATGTCTCGCGTTCAAGCCCCGTTGATTTTTCAATAGATTTATGGATTTATGTTCGTATTCATGAATGTTTGTGATGTCTAAAATTCCCTCCCAACCATTCGATTCTCAAAACGGTGCATTGTGCGAGAGAGATTAGCTAACCGCTAGTGTTGCGCTAGCCCTACCCTTCTATCCCTACTATCTTCGAAAAAGAGTGACAAGCATTTGCTTCACACTAAGAGCTGGCTTGGTTAAAAAAAATGTTATTCATACTCGTTGTCGTTTAAGTTATATCCATTTTCCTTAAGAGCATTCTTAATTGGGTGTAAAAGTTTCTCTAATTAAAAAAAGTTTAGTCTCGCATTTCACTTCAAAGTCTGCTTAAAAAAAACTACGCCCAATCGTCAAAACTCTGAATTTTATTACATACAATAAATATTGCTTTGAAATAGAAAAAAATGTCATTCTTCAGTAATTTATGTATGGAAATAATATCACAGATGCGTATGACATAATGACAAGGTTGTCTACCGTATTTAAATCAATAGTCGTGCATCCGTAACGAAAATATTCCTGAAAAATATTCAGCTGCGTACACATTACATACTTTACAGAGCAGTGATAGTACCTACGCTACACTCGATCGGCGGCTTACAACCGAGGTCATGCCTTCAAAATAACTGGTTCAGATCTTCCAAACATTTAGGTAAATAATTAAATTGATTCGCCCCCATTTCAGCGCGATTTACAGACACATAATAAAGAAGCTGAATTTATCATAATCATATATTAAAAACTATAAGCGTATTTCGGGCTGAGTTCATATGCAAAATCGTAAGTCGAATACCAGAATACTTTATAGTTTTTTTATATCCTTACCATCAATTTGGATAAGTTTTCCCAGCGGTCTAATATTGGCCCACTACGTGGAAAAGGGTGCTGTTATAATACTAATGCCATATGAATATTTTTTAGTTAAGCAAATGTGTTGAGTAGCAGGTGGTAAAAATATGAATTAGTGTGCAACATATTTTGATTTATTGTTGAATTTGTGAGATGTTAGCTTGGAATGATAAAACACAATTTAAAAACGTTTAAATTTGGATTATTGAGATTTTGTACACTTCCATGTATTTTGTCACTAACGACCCGGGTTTCGCCTTTCGGCATCTTCAGGCATTCGAGCACACGAATGGACTCGAACTGAGATTACTTAAATTAAAAACGTTTGTTTAAATAAATTGGATTAGCCATATTTTCAATTTGTAGTAATACATCTGTATATGTTTTCCAATCTCAATTATGTACAGAATATATGAAAGCATAAAAAAAGTCGCCAAGAATTTAAAATCACTGCATTTATAGTGATTGCAGTGATTATTTGTATCTTCAGCTAAAGTTACCAGAATTGGATGTAAGTTTTGCCCACCTTGTTTTATCTATATTTATATCAATTGTGTCAATATCAATTTTATAAAAGACAAAAAACCCTCAGAACCGGGCCAAAGTTACCCAGATTGACTGTAATGAAAAAAGAAGTTTTTTTTTATAATCTTTTAAGTCACGTCACACTTAACTGTAGTGAAAAATGCGAAAAATTAAAAAAAAATGAATTCATATCGATTATTATAAATATATTTCAAATATGGAACATAATAATACTATGTTCTATATTTGAATTAAATATGCCATTATGACTCACTTAGTACGATTGTCATCACTTGGCTACAGAGTGAGAGAGTAATATAGAATGCATTACAATTTTTGATCGCGAACCACAGGTTGAGCGATATCGTCCCCGGCAAACTCTCTTGGGCAAAATAAAGGTGACGTATCAATACGGAGTCAACATCCTTGGATCTGGAGAGAGGTGAACGCTTCTAACTTGTTTTCGCCTGCAAATTTTAGTCCGATACCCTCAAAAAGGAAAGGAATGACAGCGTTCCCTGTGCGAAGCGAAATCAATAGCAGAATACCCTCGTAAATATTTCCGAATAAATTACATACGTTCAGGGAACGAATGAACAAAATCTAAGTTACTGGACTGTCTTATTAAAGTTACAGATATTAAAGAGACTCATTTTAGTGAAAACACGTATCCCTTGATTTACGCGATTGAGCCGTTCTTTAGAAACGCAGTGAAGCGACTGACGATTGGCTACAAAAAATACATGTTTGTGTGAAGAATTATTATGTAAAATATATATTTTTTAACCATTTCCTTTAGGAATGTCCAGACAATGAACGGTAAAAATTGCTCAAGACTATGCGAGTATCAGTCGAATCTGTAGGTCCCGTCGGTCATGGCGACTTGGTTGCATCTCTGACAAATTACAAGACATTCAATAAATTCACGGCGTCCTATGGAAAGCGGTTAGAACGCAATTCCTAAAAAAATTGACCCCTTTTCAAAATATTATTATTTATAGCTTAACTTTACTTCCTGCTAATTAGAGTGCATACAACTAAGTCTTGATGAATCTCTCCTCGAACAATCTTGGCAAACATTTGAAACACGTATGACGCTGTTACGCTGCGGATACACCCTGTAAGAGTGCGAAGCCGTAACGGGTGTTGATTGGTACAACGTTGAAAAGTTAATCTGTGAAAGTTTCCTTTTACAGGATTCAAACATGTGATCCTGCATCTAAGTAGGACGGAATCTGAAGAAACTTGACCATTTCTGTCAAATCTTGTTTTGTTTTGCATGTCCGCTCCCAAGATTCAAACTGTCCGCACCTGGACTTGAACCTGAGACATCCGTAGCCGTAGCCAATGACGTTGACCAGTGCACTCCGTGCTTTTTTCCAATTATTTGAAAATAACGATACATGAGAATGTATGATTTTGAAGCGATTTATGGCTTGATGCGTTTTTCATCTGCTATTAAGTACCGGCCTAGCGAGTGAAAAGTTTGGCAAGAGAATTTATAATTTATAAGTGCATGATTGAGTGGTAAAATGTCGGAAAGCTGCAGTTACCATTTATTCATGCCAGTTTGAGATATTGCATGCAATCTATTGCACTCATTAATTGGTGCAAGGGAGCATTTTCACTCACTGAAAACATCACTAAGCCACGTCCTCTACCTAAGGCCGAAAGTGATGACATGTAAGCTTGTTAATGATGAGTTTCGTTATGAATCTTTGAAATGCCCTCCTGTAAATTTTCATTTTGCAGATACGGGATTTTACGTAAGGAGTGGCGATATAATAGTATCAAGTAGAAGGGTCAGAATGTTTCCCTGCCAAAAGGTGATATATTTATGTTTTTAATTTACGTCATTTGGCCGAGACCTTTTCTGTCGTCTTTAAAATGCGATTCAATCATAAATTCATTTTCTTATTTCTTGAGGGTCACATCAATTGTCCAAAACACCATCGATGTAATCAGGACTGGTTTTGCTAATCACGAGCCTTTTCAACCACTAAAACAGTTAAAAATGCTCTAAACTGGCCCTGATTATTATATAAAATGGTATAAGCCAATTCCTTCACTTTTATTAAAACAGTGTAGCTATTTTAAGCCTAAACAAAAAGTTAATTTCTGCATTCTACAGTACGTACAACATAAAACCAAGTCTTGAAGAATTTGACGAATATGTTTCTGCCAAAAAATAGAAATACTTAGAAGTAACATTGTAATACTCCAGAATACGAAAGGTATAAAACCGAATTTGATGCTGGTGTGTAGTAAATCTTCAAAGCACTTCCTATTGAAATTCTACATTTTGTGTACATATGAACTATATTAGAAGAATTTTCAATCTACAAGACTGACATTAGGTATTATTTACTATGGTAGGTTTCTCAAGGTTTTTATATTATTTTGTTCCTAACATCAAATGCAGTTATTATTATTAGTTTCCAGTTGAGCATGAAATAAAATGGTGATGAAAATTTCTTGTGTATGTGTGCCAAATATGAAACGATTTGCCGGTAACATAAATTTCAGACAAATTCGGATGTTTCTAATGTATTCCACGAAGTTTTTGTATATTTTAGGCGTAATATTTAACACGAACGTAAAAATATAAGCCGGTAGTTGACAATATCTTTTTTAGAATAACTGATACTTTATATATACATAACTATTATTTATAAGCCAGCTTCACCCGGAATAGATTCAAATTCATCCTTTTTGTCAGCTTTGCTAGATTACGTTTAAAATATCACCGTAGCTCATATAACAACTCACAAAATATAGTCCTAATAAGCTAAAAGTTGAAAGTTATTTTAATGAAGGCGTTTTTATATTTGAAATATTTAGGAAGCGCTGCTGAAACCATAGTGATTGGTTTTTACGTGATGCAGTCAGTCATCTCCATCAATCTTTATATGAGGGGGGGATTATTTAGTTATATTAATGTAGTCGAGTTCATCTGCATCAAAATCAGTTTATTATAAATTCACCTGTATTTCAAGAAACACATCGCATGAGCTAGATATAAGCAATAGTGAAAATTTTATATTTTGTTTTACTTAATGGCGAGGGGAGACATTGAAAAAATATACTGTGTTTATGGCGTGATGGCTCAAATAAGCATACGAAGCAATGTACTATAAAGATTGAAAACGCAATTTAAAGAGATTAAAGGATAGGAGTTTTAGTTGATGTTTCACTCAAGTTATTTCTTGCAATAGGGTAAATTACTTCTCGGAGTAGATACTATCGTAAGAAATTTGAATTCTATATTCTGCCATGCTGCAGAAGTCAGGCTTGTAATAGACTGCAGTAACCATTGAATATTTTGAGGTGTGAAATCATTTTATTATATGGCCGGGCGACAGCGACACGATGCGGAGATGAGTGAATGCCCTCATTCGTCATAAAACAACTGAGGGAGATACTTAAAAGAGGCGTGGGTGACTGGGAATCTACACTGTCTACTACAATTAAATATATTTACATTAATTCACATTCAATAAGCATATCATTCTTTTTTTTTTTTTTTTTTGATTTGGTCCACGTTTTATTTGAAGAATATGACCATTACGGTGACACCAAATTTTCTTTTTGTTTCCTCTCGTTGTTCCACTGATTAACTGCAGGACGTCAGAAACCATCCGGTTGGTAAAACAGACTAGCTGGATTAAATTCTTATGGGGTATCCACAACACGTGCGCAAGATAGGTCCATTATCTCTTTTCCAAAGGGCTGGTATGTCCGCACACTTTCCAACGAATTCCTGATAATATATTGAAGTGGTTATAAGTATATATTACAGTTTAAAAGATTCTCAATTCTCTGTCCCACATAGAAAATAAGATACATATATTATAAAATAATCTTTAGACGTGTTGCCTACCTATGACATGCGTTTTATTCTCGAAAGTAGCATATTGACCGAATGATAATTGGGTCATCAGTTGATAATGCTAGTGATAAGCGAAACCGGTGTGAACAGTAAAACTTTTGAAAAAAGTACACAAAATTCTGTTTTATTTTTAAAATACAATGCCTTTCCACCAAGAATTGACATTTAACATTTTAAAAGTGATAATTGGGCTTAGATATTCACAAAATAATGCTTATACATATAAATTGAATCTCGCAAAAGGTGATCGTTGAAGGTTTTGGGCGTATTTTTCGACCAGCGTTTGCCTGTTCGATGTACGATTTGGCCATATCATAAAATGTATCGATGGTACTTTGACCAATTGATGAAACCCTCAAAATTCAAATTGTTCAGGAGAGAGTAAAAACTGTTTTCGTCGAAAACATCCTGTAAATTCTCATGTTTGCTGATACGGGATTAGACGAAAGTAGTACCGATATAATAGTGGCTTACATCAAGTGCTGGGTCAGAATTCTTAAACCTAAAACCAATGTAAAATGATGTTTCGTTTCCAAAAAGTGGTCAATTTATATTTCTAATTTACATTATTTGGCCGAGACCTGCGTTATAGTCTTTAAAATGAAATCCAATCATCAATTTGCCTAAAACACGGTCGATATGAAATCATTTTCGAAATCTATTTTCAAGATATTCAGAACTATTCTTCGAACCAGCTAAAATCTGTGGCAATTTTATTTTAATTATTTTAACTGATAACGTTTTGCAATGCCTGTCAAAATTTATATAAATTTACACATTACGTCATTTTGTTGTTAACCATTACTAACATTAGAAGATGTTGAAGAAAAAAAAACAAAGCAATTGCAAATACTGTCTTTGACTAATAAATGCACATCATTCATTTTCGAAACCAGATTTGATTGATATATTATTAATCTTCCTATCTTAAGTGAAAGAAATCGCTTAGCAGGAAATTAAACACATAAATATATTGGTCAGTTTATTATGATAATACAACATTAGACATATATATATCCACTTTATAATAACATAGTAATTATACTGCAAGCATTTCCTCGAAGCTTAATATTATTTCGCCACCCAAGACTTTGGGCAGAAGCAAAAATGCGGCTATTTCCAACCAAGGTCACATGAATAATTTCCATCAAAAACAAGTAAATTTGTTATGATTTACTTTGGTCATTTTATTACAATAATAATACTCAATGAATAGTCGCGAGACATGTATCTATAGGTGTCTCGTGGAGGAATAAAAAAATTGAGTATTTAAAGATATTTATATTACGTACAATGTACTCGATAAAATATAGAGCCATCTATACAAAAGCCAACCAGTTGATTAGCCTTCAGGCGATTGGAAGCTACAATATCCAAAGAATATGTTATTTTCGAATGGTGATCAACATTGTACTCTCAATGCGTACGACGTGTAGAGTGAGGGAGAGAGAGAGTGTGTGTGTGTATGTTGTGCTTCGCTTTTAATACCTTTGGTGATACAAACAGACATAAATCAACAATAACATACATTATAAAAAGCGAAAGAAGACTGTTCATGGTGTTAACTGTCAATACTTTGTGGAAAGGCACTATAATATGTTTATATTGTTTTAAAAATAAAACACAATTTCTTTTGTTCTACTTTCACAGGTGTATGATGTTCAGCACCCGTTTCGCTCATCGCAAGCATTATCAACTGATAGAATACAAATCTTAAAAGTACTATTTATATGAAAATGAGTGATAATAATTACAAGGGATATCAAACAATTGGTTCAAGAGCTACGACAATAGCTTATAGACAATCATACAAATTATATAATATATATAAAGCAAATTAAATAGTCTACAATTCAAACGTTAAGCATCTCTTACAAATCAAAAAATACTAATCTGAAATCAAAAAGTAATTCTCATTAAAAGTCAATTATGTGAGATAAATGTGATGAACCTAAAAATAATTCATAAATATTCCTTTACAGAAATAGTGAATGGTAACAACTTACAAAAGAGCTTGGAAGAATATGTTTATTAGAAATATTTAATAATTCTTGTAGATATAAACATGTTTCTTTTTTACCCGTTTGTAATGGTTACTACCAATTACATGTCAATCAAATACATTTAAATCGTATCAGTGGTGTAGTTTTTTGAAATATTATTTATTAATGACTTATTACGAGCCACCATTGCGTGTGTTCATGCGAATGCACTTTTGCCATCAGCGCTTGTCATTAAAATGTTTCATTTGATTATGTGTTGAAAATTTAATACAAATTGTATGTAAGGCCAGATTTTATTCGTGACTATTTTCGTATTGGTTGGCGTATTTTGGAATTATTTCTTCAGGTACAGTAAAACTCCAACGTAATTGAATGAAAAACGTAAAAGAACCAATGAATTATTTTCAGTTAGAAATATGTATGCTACTTTAACAATTTGCATTGATTTACACCTTATTACATTTAACTCGTTTCAGAATGAAATACTTTTGCAGCATGTATACATATTTAGCTCATTTTAATTTTATGATAATTTATAAAATGGGTTTCCAAACTTTTTAGCCGCACTGACTCCTCCACTAAGTCCCAAGGGAAAAGACCAAGTGCTGAAAGAGCTGGTTCATCATACCAACATTTCGGTTGGTACTTCCGGGCAAGTGTCAAGGACATTTCATTGCGGCGGAGATAGACGATAGCAGACTAGGAGAAAACCAGCTTCTGCCTGATTTAAACACTCATATTAAGTCATTTCGACAAAAAAGTTTGGTTGATCAGTTGCATAAGTGGCTTTTTTCCAGCATTCGGCACTACGTATCTATGTGAAAAAGCTATGGTGGGCCGGATTGGTGGTGCTAGCGGACCGCTGGTTCGAGACCCCTGCTTTATAACATGCAGAATACCAAAACGCACCTAACTCACTTTTTTTTCGAAAACATCAGTTGGCTTACTTCACTTCTCATTGACTCAAATGATATGGTCTGATAGACTATCATGAAAAAAATGGATTTATCAATTTAATGTGTTAACTGACAATTAATTCTTGGTGGAAAGGCATCATATTTAAAAAAAAATTCTACTACTTTCACATTTTATAATGATCAAGACCGTTTCGTTCTCTGCAAACATCATCAACTGATGCAGTAGAACAAAACAAATTGCGTTTTATTAAAAAAAATACATTGCATTTGTTTATTGTATCGTCTTTAGAAAAGCAAAAGGATGTGGCTCACATCAAAAAATATTTTGTAAAACTCACACAAAGCGCGTTAATACACTATATTTATACTCATATATATATTTATAGGTATATAATACGACTCTATAAAGGCAAAGGGCGTATCCCTCCGTTTCTCCGTTTTAATCACAATATAATCACAATGCATACATTTTAATACTCGTTTTGTGTGGGCTATACACAATATTTTTTGTGAGTGGGTTACGTCCTTTTGCCTTTCTAAAATCAATATGATATGGAAAAGTGTGTATTTAATTGGAAATTCATTTTTTAATTGTTTTTTAAAATATTTTAGTTAAGCATTTTTCCAAATATATCACTTGTAAAAAGCCATTTATTTATACTTATATAAAAATCTGGTGACATCTGAGTTTGTATCGAACTAACTCATATATATATCTGCTCTCGCACCATAAAACTGTTAGTTTACAAAGGCTATCAGTAAATTTATTGGAAATCAATTTGCTATTATTAGTATTTGGCTTATCATTAGTGGTAGAACATCGAAAACAGAAATTCCACAAAATAAAACATCCACGTTCTCTATCACCGCACCTTACCCTTATCGGATACCACTTGACAGTGTCGATGCCCCCCACACCACAGTTTCTGCCACTCTCCTGTGCTAGAACCCCACCCGTCGCCGAAAAAGGGGTGTCACTGGAAAAGATAAATCTTTAATAACGAAAATTCGCCTCGCAATTCGCTGAAACTCATTTAAACGTGGCGCCACTGGTTGTTGAACATTATTGTTTAATAATTTAATTTCGTCTGTTAATTGACTTGACATTTTCTATGTATAATGAAAAACTATTTTCATACACTTCACTATACCTAAAGATTTCGCATCGAGAATTAAAATAAATTAAAATACCATATTTAATAAAAAAAAATTCATTTAGCATTCAAATATTCCTTTTGTGAAAAGAGACGTTTATGTTTAATGTGTCATTTTATCTGATTAAAATGGATTTATGCTAGGTTACTAGTATAACCGTACCCGTCATAAATGACGGTATTGAAATTAAAATACTGAATGTCTAAAGTAGCTACTATGTCAGAGCTGTGTGTGCATTGTTAACACCGCTAACGCTTAAGTCATGAGAAAATTTAATACCGATATATTAATAAATAAAATAAAAAATAAAATCTCGGCGTCCGTGGCACAGTTGGTTTCGTCGCTGGCTACGGTTACGGATGTCTCGGGTTCAATTCCCGGTGCGGACGGTTTTCATATATTGATCTTTCAATCGATTTATGGATTTCTGTTCGTAGTCTGAGTCCTCCCTCCCACCAATCCCATCCTCACGGGGCGTAACGAGAGCGATTAGCTAACCACTAGTCCTGTCATAGCCCTATCCTACTATCCCTACTCTCTTCGAAAAAGAAAAGAGAGGTTGAGCAACTGAGTGACAAGCACGTAGAAAAAATTCTGTCAAGATACCTCCATTAGGAGACCATATGCTCCACATTGGGAGCGGACATGGAAAAAAAAATATTAATAAAATATCTACAGAGCGGTCTGGGCTATTATATTTAAAATGCTTATTTTTCCACTTTTAAATTGAGCCTTCTCGTCTAAAGGGTGTTTGGCAGTATAAATTGTGCGATAAGGTTCGATTGACCGTGCTTTTTTCACCATGGCTATTAGCTTTAAAAGCCTGATTTAAAAAAAATCTTTATTTATGATGAGTTGGTAAGAAATATAGGATTGAAAAATTGTAATTTTTTTCCATGTCCGCTGACAGCGTGGAGCATATAGTCTCCTAATGGAGGTATCTCAACAGAATTTTTCTATGAGAATTGTTTGTTATTCAGTTTCTCAACTCCCCTTTTTTTGAAGAGAGTAGGGATAGACAGGACTAGTGGTTAGCTATTCGCTCTCGCTACGCCCCGTGAGGATCGGATGGCTGGGTGAGGAGGGTGCTTAAGACATCGCAAACACTTAGACTACGAACAGAAATCCATAAATCGATTGAGAGATCAATTTATGAAGCTGTCCGCACCGGGAATTGAACCCGAGACGTCCGTAGCTATAGCCAACGACGCTACCAACTGTGCAACGGACGCCGGATGCTGTACAATTTATATTCAGTTAATCTATATTTTGAAAAATAAAAAAGTTCTGCAATTGGAGATTCGATCTCTGGATCTCAACATGTAATACTAGAGTCATACGCACAAAACGACTGCAGTCGGTCATTTTCAATATGACGTGCACGTTTTAAAAGAACACTATTTTTTATTAAAATCATAATGTATTACAAAGTTTGACAAGCACTATCAAAATATAGTACACATTATACAAGAGAAGTAGATATAGGTCTGCGCTTCTAATTAAAAGAAACGAATTGCCGAGCTTGAATCCCAGGGGTCTGTCTTGAAATAATACCTTTAACGACTCGACTCCGATCTACGGAAACTGTTTAACTACTGGATGTAGGAAACCGATTTAACTATAATGTAGGCAGCAAAAAATATTATGTTTTCTACAAAGTAATATTATATTGCTGTATCTCACTAGTTTTCAGCAGTAGTTAAATGTATGATGAAGGTATTATCAAGTTTCATCGATGTATTATAGTAAAATGTATACATAATGACTTTTGCCAGTAGCCGGGTGGACAACGTTTCTGGGGTTACGTCATATTCGGTGGCGGGGTTCAAGGTTATACCACAAAACTGTCGCTTCACAAATTGATTTTTTAATCGAATGGATTCGTGTCCAATGGCGTGGATATGTGTATACGTTCATTCCATAGTACTTATCTCCTATTGTTTCATTGAAAAGAGCCGTAGAGAGAGTTTAGCTAAATTCTTAGTAGATTCCAAGGCTCATCCTTTTTTCGTTTTTCCTTTCTTAATTACAAACAAGCCTCGCAAAACATCTAACGTAAAGATGCTTCATTGAATTCCTATATGCTTTCAATTGGAATTGGACATGAGATGTGTAGGATACATGACGCTGCAGATTACGAAACGTAGTACTCGCCTGTAGTGAAACATTCTTGTCATTTTCTTCAGCATTATTAATTGGAAAATAATATATGACCGATATTCTGCAGGCATTGCGTACCAGATGAACACAAATCGAATCAAGTCGTGACGATTAAAAATAGGTTGACGCGACATTACAAATAAACAATGAAGGAACCGGATTCATTCTATATCGACCGCCGAACGAACTCTGAACTGCATAATCGTCGTCATCATCATTCGTTCTAAAGTTTAATCGCGTCATACATTCAACATTGGAATCATGTTCCTAAAGAAATAAAAAATGTATTACCCAATACTTTATTTATAATAAAATATTGATTGTATTATCGATGAAAACAAAAACCAAAAATATGTCTTAAATTATATTCCCATTCATTATTCCTATTTAGATTCGGTTTAAATATATGAAGCGCTCAAAAGCAAAAATCAATAAATTCATGAATTTGTATACAACGTTTTTGAATTTCACACAAAACTTTTAGTTTTAGCGATAGTTTGCTTTTTCCTGTAGTATTGTATTTCCAATTAAGAAATGTATGTATATTTTAAGTTACCAGTCAACCGCTTATTACCATAAATATAAGCGAAATAAAATTGATCTTAATTATTAATATTGTCAGATTCTGCAGTTGATAAAAGTTCTAACGTTTTTTTCGTATGATTTTGACAGTTTTTGGTAGCAATTTGTTATTGATTATTATGTGAAATCTTAACGTATTTTTTATTAGATTTTGACAAAATGTGGACTTATTGGTTTTTGCTTTTCAATGCCTTTGAATCGTTCCCCCGCAACCAAATACGACGTATGTCCACGAGCATCGATAAACAATGTATTTATTCTGCATATTATAAATAAATCTTCAAGCACCATATATGTGTGTCCATCGTTTAATTAAAATTTAAAAAGAAAGTTTAAAACAATGTAAAATAATTAATGACAATACGGCAAGTGTGGCACACATCTGATTCAATTCAGCATTGAATCATTGAAAAGGGAAAGTTGTCACACCCTTTTATTATTGTTTTGCATTGTTACTATTGCGCGCCTATTAATTTAAATGCGAAATGCAAATGTATTAATCAAAATCAATTATCAAAGATAACTTTCACAACACTGCAACACTGGTGAAAAATAATGATGAAGTCAAGAATGCGTAGAGAATCATCAGTATTTTTTGAATTCGATATCTTGTCTGACTATTTTTCATGTGACCGCGAATTGATATACTTCTCCGCAGATTTACAGCAGTATCGAAAAACTCACTGAGTAGCTGTTGCATTAGATCACTTATCGTTGTCGAATATTCAATAGTAATGACTCTAGTAAATATAATGAAACTTAGTCCAGGTCGCTTAAAAAAGAGTTTCTGTGAAATGTATTAAATAGTATTTAATATAATTTATTTCATTTATTGATAAATTAATGAAAATACATTTTTTGTATACATGACTACACACTCTTCACTCCGCTAAAATCCTCCCATCCAACTATGGTTTGCTCAATACTTCAATTCTATACTATGAAAGATTTTTATTTTTTACAATGTCCGCTCCCAATGGACTCGTAACGAAGGTATCTTAACATAGGTTTTTTTCTTCTGCTGCTAACTTCTTGTTAGTCAGTTGCTCAACCTTTCTCTTTCAAAAAGAGTATGGATAAAAGGATAGAGCTAGGTCAAGATTAGTTGTAGGCTAATCACTTTTACTGCGCCCCGTTTTCAGGATGGGATGGGTGGGAGGAAATTTTAGACGTTACAGAAATTCATGCTGTCGACTAGAAATCCATAAATTACTTGAGAAATTAATTTATGAAACTGTCGATAATAGGATTTAATCCTGTGAGCACCGTAGCCGAACGAAGTAGACCACTGCACCATGTATCCACCTGGAGATATTTTAATCTTAACATGTTTGTCAAAATACCGCCACAGAAATATAAATTTATGAATTCAATCGATTTTCTTCATGGATATGCAAAATTTTGCCACCGAAAAATATTTTATTGTGAGAATTAACTCAATATGAAATAAATGAAAATATCATTTTTTGCCATACCGCCACATATATACTACATCTCTCTAATTTGGAGTGGGAAAAGTCCGAAATATTACCTTACAGAATAAGCCCTATATACAAAAAAAGACTCTTTTATTTGATAAACATACCTCTTCATGATCTAATTTTAACGTAGACTCGTATTGATTATTCTATTTAAGTATTTTTAAAATACTTTACTTATCCGTGCCTTGCGTCTATAAAGCCTGTATCGATATAACGTAAGCGTCTATCTTAAGTTTTTATTGTTCACGTTATTTTTACATTAAAAAATGTTCGACAGAAGTCTGGCTAGAGTTTCTCAAATACTCTTAAAGGATTATTTACTAAATTTAAAGGTTACAGTGACGAAATCTATTCAATAAAACATCAAATAATGTTGGCAAAACTGGAGTGTGTAACATTTTACACGCCCCAGTTTTGCAGCGTGCTCAAAAACATGCCTTGAGTCACCTGTAATTATGGCAATTTATTTTATTGAAGCATTGGCTAACAAATATTATTTAATTTAACTTCATTTATATAAATCCACTTAGTAATAATAATAAAATCATGTTGGGTAGTCCTTTGAAATCTTTCTGCTGCCACCAGTCTCGTATAATAATTAAAATTAATATATATATAAATACATAAAAACTGTATTAATATTTTTTTTGTACATAAAAAAGGTTTCTGTAGTTAAGTGGTTTTTTAGTGGAGAATATCGGAAAGGAAAAAAACGTAACACACACACAAAAAATATTGTATATAGCCCACACAAAACGTGTAAATTGTATACATTGTGATTATCGAAAAAAAGTATTCTGAAAAGACGGAGGAATAAGTCCGTGTGCCTTTTTACAGTCTACATATATATCGACTGTGGAAAGGAAAAAGGAAGTAACCCACACCAAAAAGTATTGTGTATAACTCAATCAAAACGTTCTAATACACTATATTTATACATAAATATATAACAAATCGACCGTAGAAAGGCAAAAAGACTTATCCCTTCGTCTTTTCAAAATATTTTTTTTTCGGTAATCACAATGCATTTAACTTAATACACACTTTTTTGTGTGGGTTACGTCCTTTTTCCTTTCCATAATCAATATATAAACACAGATATAGAGTAATAACACGTTTTTTGTGAGCTATACAAAATATTTTTTTTGTGATGGTTACGTCCTTTTTCCTTTCCATAATTGATATATACTATCAATTTGGGCCATATGTACCTGATTTTAAATTACATTCCAGAAAAAGTTGGCAACTCTAATGATGACAGTTGAAAGCATAACAGTCATCCATGTATGTGGATATAAATTTATAAAGCTCTTACCACTAGACCACAGATGCCGATAAATTTGATGATTCGGTTTTGGATCTTAGGTATCGTTATTTTGTTATGATGCGGTATCGTGAAGTTTCATTGTTTACAATTTGACATGATCAATATTCCGTAATACATTACTGTATTGTAAAGTTTCCATATTTCTTAAATAATGAATGTTTTCTTTGGGCTTCAAGTTATTATTTTCCGATCAGACGACACATGATTTATTTTCGTTTAGTAAAATTATCGCTAGCCAAATTTTCAATGTTCAAATATACAAGAGTTCAAGGGCAGACTTTCCGAGTTTACTTTCAACATGTGGCTTAAATCATTTCACTCACTGGATTTAACAAATATACACTGCAAAAACACGACCACGTAAACTTAATATATTTTTTTATTTCAAATATCAATTATCGTTAAATACATATTCACCTTGATGACAAGCTTTTAAATAGCTTCAAAGGCATAGTCTTAATTCAAACGCAACGGGAAAATATTCTCATATTTTGATACATCTATGTCTCACAGTGAAGTGAAATTTGAGTTTTGAAAATACCAATTAACCCTTCCGTATTCATGGTGTAACAATGAGTTACCTCGGTCTATAAAAATTTAAATTATCTGTGAAATAGGTCAAACAAAAAATTAAAAATTTTGTTATTTGTAATTAAAATTAAAAATAACTTACAGTTTACGTCTTCTTTGTATAATTAATCATAATTTGAAATCCTCGTCAATTTTACAATAAAAACTACGAAATTATAGTATAGCTTAGTAACAATTAGTATAGTATAGCAATTCGAGATGCCTGACGTACCGTATGCAACCGTTCTGATTCAAACGGCACCAAGATACGTCTCGAGCTTGCTCTGCTATGAAGAATTTCGATTGTTGCTTCTTTTGATAATTTCGCATAGTTTGACATGTATTTTAGGTTTTACACACAAAATTTTAGGTAA
The DNA here is from genome assembly GCA_022494535.1 of Himalopsyche phryganea. Classification (NCBI taxonomy): domain Eukaryota; kingdom Metazoa; phylum Arthropoda; class Insecta; order Trichoptera; family Rhyacophilidae; genus Himalopsyche; species Himalopsyche phryganea. The sequence goes on from JAGVSL010000071.1 coordinate 1,111,431, forward strand.
AATAATTCAATACTACATAAAACCATATTTCGCTTTATAAATGCGTTTATATGACAAAACTCAGACGGTAACGAAATGCGACTGCATGAGATCCGAAGGTATTTTTTAGCATGAAAACGGTAAGGCTAAGAACATAAAATTCAAATAAAATCATTGTTACAGTGTGGCATACACCGCCTCTATTGTGACGACTGTCAAGCTTCTTATGTAGGACAGACAGGTAGAAATTTTAATACTAGAATTAAAGATCATAAATATAAGATGTCTCAAAGGTAATAATTTTTCAGAGTTTGCGAATCATTTAATTGAAAATAATCATAATTTTATTGAAAATAATGATGTAGAAATACTCTATCAAGTAAATAAAAAATGAATGGTTTAGAGTTTAGGGAAATTAATAAAACCATTATTAACCAAAACAGTAATCGATTATTAGTAAATAACATTTTAAATAGGAAAGGTGGCTCACCATTATTTAATATATTTCCCTTGGGATTTTCACCTCCAAACACTAGTAATTATTTTTGTAATTAGTGTTATTATAATTAGTATAGTTACCGTTTGTGTCTTAACCTTTCTCCACATCTAAAATGATCCCATCCTAAGCATAATTTTTAATTTAACAATTAGAGCTTAACAATAGCTTAGAAATAAATTATAGTTAGCATGAAGATGATTCTTAAAGAAGCCAGTGAAATAACTAATTTATCAATATTATATTAAAAAATGAATTTCAAAGAGTTACAAAGAGTTGGAAAACTGTCAGTGGTCAAAGTATTTAAAAAAGCATGCTCTTACTTACAAATTCATATATTTCGTGAAATCAATACATGCAAACATCTAAACGCAAGCCGAAATCGTTAATAGAAAGCATCACAGAAATTTACATACTGTTTAAAGAAAAACTATAATTATATAGCGTCAACGAAGGCCAGAAATACAAAAATATGTTCAGTTTTTATTATATATTCCACATATTTTATGAAATATTACTTCCGATCAAAACACACAGTTTTTAAAATCTTATTTAAACAATTGTGAATAACCACTTAAACAGTATTGTCTTGATAATAGCTTGGGGCTATGATATTTATTCATTAAAAGGATTTCCGTTTTTACAAAATGGCTGTGTTTTAAAAATTGCCATCCGCACCTCGGGTTAGTTTATGTGTCCGGTACGGTCTAAAAAGAAAGTTGCACGTGGTTTTAGTTAGAAAACTGAACAAAGAGCATTAAGTATGACAAATATTCCCGATATGGGTGACCCAGTTGCAGAATAATAGTTTTGGTTTAGTACAAACATGCGTTCACAATACGTTATACTATAGCAGTAAATTTAATTTTACATTTCAATTTGCAAATGAAATATCAACTTTTTTAACCATGTCCGCTCTTAATATGGAGCATATGGACTCCTAATGAAGCTTATGTCAACAGAAGTTTTTCTACAAGCACTAGTAGTTGCTTAAGCTCCTTTTTTTTCGAATAGAGTTAGGATATAAAGATAAAGCTAGGGCAGCACTAATGGTTAGGTAATCGCCCCCACTACGGCCCGGTTTTGTAGGATCGCATGAGTGTATGAGATCCATAAATCGATTGAAAAACCAATTTACGAAACTGTCAGTGCCGGGATTTGATACCGAGACATTCGTAACCGAAACCAACGACGTTGACTACTGCACCATGGACCCGACACTTCATTTTTTTTAAGCCATGTCCGTTACCCGACAATTGTAATTGTTATATGAAGCATATGGACTTCTAAAGAAATTTATTTCAACAAAAGTTTTTCTACACTTGCTTGAACTGCTTGTAAGCTTCTATTTTTTTGAATAGAGTAAAGATATAAGGATAGGACTAAGGCTGGTCAGTGATGTCTAAATTCCCTAACGCCTATCTGATGTTAAACGGGGCGTAATGAGAGCGATTAGTTTAACAAGCTTAGTTAAGTTAAGAAGCTTAGTAACAGACAGTTATCGTAGAACAACGTCTGTGAGAACTTTGTTAGGAGTCCACATGCTCCATATTATTAGCGGAAATAGTTGGAAAAATAATAATTTAATTTTCAAAATTTATCTCATATCAATAAAATCAAGTGTTGTTAATTATCTTCTTACTGACGGTACGAACTATGATAAAAATTGTTAAAACTGAAAAGACTTTTTCATGAACTAAAATTATACATTATATTCCTTCCCGTGATATAAACAGATCTTCAAATGGTCTCAGCATTGAAAGTTTTCCAGATTTTCCTTCCTGGCAGCATGGCTATATCCTATAGGGTAGTACATTTTTCCATTTTGAGCCTTACTCCACTATCTCCATGGATACGGCTTGATACATTGGCTCCATAATTTCTCTATAAGGTCCATCGTGATATGAACTAAGTTACTACGCCTGCACATATGTCTGCTACATTTTGTGATTGTATTCACCATGGATGAACTATAGTCGCGAATTCTCTCCTTCGAATATGTAAATCAACTAGTCTAACAGTAAGGATAATGCTATCGGAAGCAAAATAAAAACCCTTGTTTTCAAAAAACAACATAATTTAGGACATCTTAACGGGAAAATCTGCAGACTTGATCGTTTGTTTAATATTGATACTAGAACTATTTTTCTTTGATATGACATCATTAGCATCATCGGTCACTGTTTTCAAAATTTAAAATTACGACCCACCAGCTCATCTGATCCTAAAAAAAGGGTGTGGCGGATGCGATTAGCTAACCACCAGCAGTGTCACAGCTCTATCTTTACTGTCTTTGATAAATGGAGTTTGAACAAAAAACAGTTCTCGTAAAAATCTTTTTTTGATATAGGCTCTATAAAGTGTTTTGCATTGCGTTATCAGAATCAAAATTTGTGAGAATTTTGTCTAATCTAAACAAATGAACAAAATAAAATAAGGGAGAAACAATTAATTTTTTTTGAACATGACTTGTCTTGGTAGAAATAGTCCTACATCATTACGATGAGACAATACTTAAGAATTGTTTTAGGCCGAGAGCAGTTCTGCTCAACGACTCCTCATAGAAGTAAACAAGGTTTTTGAATTGAATAAACACGACCCATTGAATCATGATTACTTTAGGAATCGTGTTCTTAACTTGTATTATTAGAGAGATTTAATTTAAGAATAGAGCGGCCGTCAACCTGGGCGGAAGCATGGGTGGACCCGTTTAGTAAACGGCCGGTATAATTGTCCGTTTCTGCTGACGGTACTACGCTTTCTGTTCTAGTATTGCCATCTTTTCTCGGGATGCTTAATTACGTGTTGTATGTGTTTAATAATTATATGTATGGGTATAGTGTACACAGAGATATATCTATATTTAAATAAATGCATATGGTGTTTATGTGAAGTGGTCTAACCTCTGCAGCGATCACTCCCTTCTGTCGGAAACGTTGAAAATATAAAAAAACAGTACCGTTGGAGATGAAGGAAAATCAAAGAGCTGTGACGCTAAAGCACGCTCCATCAAGTTGATGTAAAAAAAAATAGAAAAAAAATGAAAAGTCATCCCTCGTGAAAAACGCTACATCCTTGTACATACTTGTTTACGCTCAGGCTTTATCCGCCCGGAGCTGGGTCGTTTTATTGGCGGGCGTGCGATATGAGATACAACTTATTATTTATAAGCGTGTGATGATTTTTTATACGCGGCCGTTTCGCTTTACGGCTATAACTCAATAAGCGAGATGGCACGATAACAATCTTAGGGGCGCGATCAACCCGTGCGATACGGCTCGTGGGTTTAGTACGTTTACGATATTTTGTTTTAAATAGCGCAAGGCTTAAGCGAGTAAAGGCTATATAGGTACGTATTTGTTTGTATAAAGTGATTTAATGAGAACGTCATTTTTTTACGCTTTAATATTTCTCCGTTTATAACAAATGGTCACCAATTATTATAACAGCCGTCCTGATAATATAAAATAATATATAAATATTGTCTGAGATAACACTGAAAATTATGTGAAACGCGAACAATTCGTGCGTGTTACAGCAGTTAAAAATTAAATTATGAAATTCACAAACAGTCACAATTAGTCAGATAATAATTATGTTTGATCAGTAAATAATTGGGATTTAAATAAAGGTTACACTTTATTTCAAAAAATAAAACACAATTCATTTGTACTACTTCCACGTATTTATAATGATTAGGACCGGTTTCGCTCATCACGAGCATTATTAACTATGAGAAACTGACGAGCATTATCAATGCTCGTGTTGAGCGAAACCGGTCCTGATCATTACAAGTAGTACAAATGAATTGTGTTTTGTTTTTTAAATATAATGTCTTTCTACCAAGAATTGACAGTTATCACCTTAAAAGTGAAAGGTTACACTAGGTGAGGTTTTGACCATTTTATACAATTTATTAACCATTCATTTTATACTGATCATTATAAATATGTGGAAGTAGTACAAATGAATTGTGTTTTATTTTTTAAAATATAATGTCTTTCCACCAAGAATTGACAGTTAACACCTTAAAAGTGATTCATTTCATTAAATGACCACGTGTATACTGACCATTTAGCGAAAAAGTTGCTGACCATTTATTATTTCTTAATGCGCAAAATGTGAAATAGTTACTGAACCAATAAATGCAGGCACTTTTATGTATTGATTTTTTTATTTATCTTAAACGTTCCTGAAAAAGTGGTGCATATAAAGATTTGTCAGATAAGTACTATACGACTCACCTCATCTTGAAAAGTGGTGTAACCGACTGACTGACAAGCAGATATCTTCAAACACTGTTACATATTTGAAATTAAATCAGTTCTAGTGACGTCAACTCATCATGTGATCAACGACAATAATTCGAATGATTCCAAGAAAGCTAATTTTATTTTATGATTGTTTATTTAAAGTATGACCCAATTGTCGTGCAACGTGGTGAATGATCGTCGATATCATCTGACTAAAGATTCGTTCCACTAAAAAATAATGGCGCACGCATAACAAAAGTACAGAGGGTTTTGGTTTTATCCGTACGAGACGTGAATATAAAATGTACAATATACACCTCACGTAGTCACTTTTTACACTTTCAGCTCGAGTCGCATCTTACATTACTAGCAAACAAAATATTTACTAGCTAATTTCTTTATGCTATGTAACTGGATTTAACCTTTTTAGTGCCAGGAAAATTTGACTAGATGGACACTTGTAGGTTAACTATTTTTGGGATAAAATAAATCGCATAAAAAATATGAAATGGGAATAAAATGATGATCATTTGTGAACACTTTGAACACACTATAAGGTTCCACACTTAATGCCACATCTAGTTATTTACATGTGTAGCTTATGTGTAATCGAATTTGTAATAGCCCTGTGACACCTGAAATCGTCAAGCTGCAATAATTATCGAGATTTCAGATTACGTCGATAATATCGATATTTATCCTGAGGAAATAAAATCTGTACAGTTTTACACTATAAATGTCAAAATAAATGTTTGATGGCTTTTTATAACGATGGCAAGAGCTCGCGAGTTAGATCAGCTGTGCCTTGACGCTACATACAGTTTTGGCGAGGTAACTCGCTCATGGCACTCTTAAGGCTAACAGCATGCGACACACTTTCACAGTAATAACCTGACACAAATCCATGATTTGATTGCAAAGGTCCCCAAATATATTTACCCCGTGGACCCCTAGCCGGTCTTTTTATTTTCCTTGGACCCCCTCTCCAGCCTACCTAATATTGAATTTTTCTAAACTTATTAATATCAAATGTGGGCAAAATGTTGCAACAACCCTAAAAAAAGAAAAACATAAATAATGATTTGTATTCATACGTTTATTTAAATGATAATATGTTTGTTGAAAACAATATTTAAATAAATATTTGCATTTGAAATGAAACAAATCAGAACCTAGTAAAATTCTTACTTAAAATGAATACAAAAATAAATGCTGTTGATAAGAGGGATAAACCTGATATTTGGCATCAAATTTGTTAGGTATAATCATAAATCTTCACGTTCAGTGACTTACAACCGATGTCTTTTTCTCGAAAGAAGATTGGAAAACCCCTTTCTACGAGGTATGAAGATGGAAAACCCATCAAAACCTTTCTTGAGATAGTCCATAATGCAGTATAAGCAAAAGAAATATCTCTCTGAAGCCAGAACTGCTGATAGCCCTTTTTAAACTACATTTTAAGTTCTTAGTTTGTGCTGAATCCAATCAGTTTGTCTTGTAATATGATGTCCAATGACTATGCTGCGTTACTATGCGTGCAGTCAAAATGGACTCTTTTTTTTGTTCGTGGACCTCCATTATTTTTCTCCCTGACATGAAACCCTGGAAAGTCTATATGGACCACTTTGAAAAACTATACTCTAGTGTCTAGTGTGTTGCATCGTTACTGACGACCTTTTATAATTACTTCTTCTTCTTGATTTCACCATCACCAGCGTATTAGCACGACGCTTTTGGTCTACAAACGAAGAAATAATTTTTACATTGTAATATGATTTATGTTATTAAAAAGTGAAATGTAATTAATTTATTATTCAATAACTTTTACTCCTAAATGTGTTTAACATTCATGTATACAGTATACCTTTCATAACTTCATTGCTTTTGTCTTGCGAGTGTTGGCGAAATTGACAACGGCAAATGGTAAAAAATGTTAACAGCGATAAAAATTATTGGTAAAAATGATTTTTAGGTGACGAGCAGTATTTGGTAGTATTGAGTAGCGAGTAAGATTTTATTCGCATTGTGTATATTTTCTCCAATCGGTTTACAGTTTTGCATTCAAATTTACATTAAGCATTTTTTTATATACAACATTTCCGCTCCCAATGTGGAATATATGGTATCTTAACGGAGGTATCTCAACAAAAGTTTTTCTACGCTTTAAAGGCTTCATTCGATGCATATAAATGAAGGGGGCGTTCAAAGTTGACGTGTATGATTAGAGTTTATAGAGCATAGAATATCTTTTCTCACTGTATTTTTTGTTTTACCATGTCTTCTAATGTGGAGCATATGGACTCCTAATCATGGTACCTCAACAGAAGTTTTTCTACGAAAACTGCGTATTACTCAGTCGCTATATTCTGTTTTCCGAAGAGACTAGGGATATAAGGATAGAGCTAGAATAGGACTAGTAATATAATAGATCTCCCTACGCCCCATTTTTAGGATCTGATTGGCGGTAGGAAAACTTTAGACACAACAAAAATCTATGCATTCAAACAGAAGTCTATAAATCCGGCGAGTGGCTTAACCAAAGCCAACGACGTTTACCACTGGACCACGGACTCGGTATTGAACTTATTAGATCCCAAAAACTCGGTGTATGCTTAGTAATCAATGAATAGTTAGTTTTCATAGCATAGTTATCTCCATACTTAACGTCGAAACATTGCTTTAAAAGGAAGAATAACTATCGAGTTTGGACTGAGTGACGCGTAAAATTTTCGATTTATGATGATACTATTTTGTCACCTAATGAATGACACGTCGTGATATTTTTGCGAACATTTATTTGTTTCTTGGAAGGTTGGAATGATCCAGAACAGCATTCGAACACTTTTAATATCGCAAATTCTCAGAATCATTTCTAAATAACGTTACCTGGCCTGACCGAGTTAGGGTCGTTAAAGAGAAAGTGGCCGGTATCCAACCGGTTAAGTGCCTCGTTTGCCTGACAACTGTAGTAGTTATTGACAAAAGGGAGGGGGCCTGCAATTTTTAAGTTTTAATTTTGAATTCTGTAGGTAGTCTGTTTAAATTTAAAATCGTTTGTTGTGTCAATTGTATCATAACTTAAAGGTAAATTCATGTGTTAAGTAAACGTAAATGTACTCAATTTTATGTTTTACTGGTAATTTTTGTGTATCAAACCACTGCATCTTGTTCTGATTGAGATCCTATACGTCCTGGATGGTGATAACCAAGCATTCGCCCCTCTTTGACCGGGCATTTTCACTATATATTGCAAATTTGTTCTTGTCGATAATACAAACGTTGACAATATAATTCGATTTAGTAAAAAAACATCTGTACAGTATATATGAAAAAAAAACAAATATTTTATGTAAGTATAAAGTTCAGCACAAAATGTGACCTCAATATTTATTTACCATACGTCAGGAAAATTTTATCAATTGGAAGACACGCATGATGTGACTAAGCTATTGACATACTTTGCATACTGTTTTATCTGATTTTTTCAAAACGATTAGTCATTGCGTAAAAAAAATCATAGTCGCATGGTTAAGTTATTCATAATTAGTAAGCAAATGGTCCAGAATCCAGAGTTCACTATGAATCATTTGGTACTAAAGTAATGCAAAACAAACGTTAGTAAATAGTTACTACCATTTACTTTGCAGTCAACCCGATGATGTTTGTTGATGACGCAATATCACATAATAATATAGATAATAATGACTGTAAGACTGATATAACAATAGTTAAAATAAGAATCATAAGTAAAGGTACAGATATTGACACAGTGGAGAGTAGTACATCGATAAAATATTTAATAATTTTTGCCGAAAAAATTATTGCTAGTTTTGGATGAAAGTATTATTCACTTTTAAGGTCTCTAAATCTTACAAACCTTTTATTTATTGATTTGTAAGAGGTCCATAACATTTTAATTGTAGACTTTTTTATTTGATTTATGTATAATTTGTTAGCTAATCAGTATTTTCTTGTCGTAGTTCATGAACCATCAGTTTTATATACCTTTATTTACATTTTTCTTCAAAGCTGTAAATATATTATATAAGCAATGGTTATAGAAACAAAGCGTTTTCGAGTCAAATTACGATAAAAGGTAAAATGCTCTGAAAAATACAAATATGTAAAGATAAATATTTTTACATGTTTATTTTCATTTATGCATATATCTTCAGCTTCCGTGGTCTAGTGGTTAGAGATTTAATCAGGTGCGTCTGAGTTCAAGTCTTGCAAGATAGATATGAAAATAGGATTTTTTTAATTTAAAAATGAGATCTTAGATATTGGTGTTTGTGATATCTCGATACTCTCTACGTATAATCAGGTAAGTGCCACAAACGTGATTATACGTCTTTTGCATTTTCGTTATGTTACACTCTGTTCTATAGGTATGCATAAAAAAACATAAAAAGTAACTGCTTCACCGTTTTTTCGTCGTGATGTATAAACAAGTAACGAGCCACTTTTACGAAAGCCTTTACCTAAAATCCAAAGTCTAATGTCGTATTTGTAATATTTCAAAAACTGTAAAATATTCAGCAAAACTTAATATGAAATAAGTAACTAGATTTAAAATATTAGCACTGTCCCAATTTCGAAGAAGAGAGATGCAGCCGTTACTTTGCAACTCCGTTTTGAATCTTTGATACGCTCTTCTGTAAAACGTCCCGTTGGCAGATACAGGATTATACGTAGAAAGTGTCGGTCTTGTCTCTTTGATTTGAGTAAAAATATCTGGCACTTTGTCTGATACCTGTGCTGTAAGATATTTTGTTTTACATCTCCAATAAAAAATCTCATTTTTTCTTTTTGAATACTGTCCCGATCTGTGATTTTGTAAATCTGGTAACACTGGTTGCACGACATCCATTCAAAGTAATGTAACGACATTAATTGATCACACCACGTTGACGTCATCATTCAACGTATGCATGCTCATCATTACATCCCTGTTATCAAAATGCAATTTAAATTAGCATAATGCATAACAGTTTACATCTAAATTATAACACCCCGTGACCTTTCAAACCCCGCCCAACCGCACACGCCGAACTTAGCAAAGTTATCCATCTACACGCGCAGTGTCATTATACCACATGGGTAATGCGCAAACTTCGCACGATCAATTTGTACGTATATTTGCTTAGTTTTAAGTATCTACTCCAACTAAGGGTTAAATTAGACGTGCGATGACGTCATAAAGCTCTGACTGGCATTCTGTTACTTCGATGAAGCTTACGGTGATGACGTCACGTCTCGAAAAGCTCGGCTATGAGTTATGGAGCTTAAGAAAGTTTTGTGTACACAATGATATTAATTCATTGTCACAATTCCGCAATTTTAATAGGAAACATGATCGTTTTAATTTAGTTACAATACAATTGACCTATTTCATCGTTTATAAGCAGATATTAAAGAACAGTTTTCGTCAAAGATGCTGTCATATTCTATTTCCGGAGATTGTCACGAATGATGCATTTTTGACAAAGATCGTGAGACACAATTGATAATAAGACACACCATCGGTTTTAAGAAATCGAAGTAGAAAAAATAAACAAGCTTCTCATATTCGAAGAAAAACAGTATTTATATACGAACATTACAACATGAAAACCCGTTGTCCGTTATATAGGAATATTACATGCACCAGGTGCGACTTTTTGACTGAAATAAACAAATGCATAGTCAAATAAATTCATTTTCCTTCATTTACAAAATAATGCATATACATTTTTATGTATGTTTCTTAAATGCGGTCTTATTTGATTTTAAGATAAATTAATGCAGCCTTTCGACAGGAAAAGGTTCGTCACCCCTTCCATACACCAATGATGGGTAACCTTTTAAGCTCGCCGTGTCACATCTAGGAATATCAATAATTTTGTAGCCCTGGTAAATAAAAGACTTATTTTTGAACTATTTATTTAATATTATTAAAAAGCTAAAAACAAATAATGATTGAAGGTGAATTGTGAAGTGTATCATTCCCGTAACTTCTGTTTTTTTACGTAGCACTTAATTTTTTTCCATGCCCGTTCCCATTGTGGAGCATATGGTCTCCTAATGGAGGTATCTTCACATAATTTTTCTATTAGAACTGCTTGTTATTCAGTCGGCTAACTTCTCTTTTTTCAAAGACAGTAGAGATAGAGGGATAGGGCTAGGACAGGACTAGTGATTAGCTAATCGCTCTCACTACGCCCCGTGAGGATCGGATAGGTGGGTGAGGAGGTAGTTTTAGACATTGCAAACACTCAGACTACGAACAGAAATCCATAAATCGATTGAAAGATCAATTTATGAAAACTGTCCGCACCGGGAATTGAACCCGAGACATCCGTAACCGCAGCCACGGACGTCGGACTACTTTATTTAGTCAACAATATACTTTACTTGCATATACGGATAGAATCATTTAACAATGAACTCACCAAAAATCGAAATACATGAAAATACCTACAGAATGCTGTTAGAACAATCAAGTACTCGACAGACGAATTGAAGGTTCGTGTATCGTACTTTTTCTTCATTGTCTAAACGATTTCTTTCTGGATTCATTAGTTTGGACCTCAAGTCGACGAACTCTTGAGCCCAGATGCTGTCTTGAAATTTTGCAAGTTGCGTCTCCAAATCATCAAATTGCATCCATTGAAGACTTTTTAAATTTTAAGGTATCGTAGACTGGTATATACAGATATTTAATTTTCTAATTATCTTCTCAAGGCTTCTATATTGATTAAATCTTTCACCAAACGAGTAAGTGTCAAGTAACGAGTTCACAATGCACTGATTCTTTATATTCATGGGCTCCGTTTCTTTTCGTAGAGTTGTGCTGGTCTCCTCGAAATACTTTTTTACTCAAGGAAAATACACCCGATCTTTTTTTTACACGGGGTATACTTTCCAAAGACTACTGTGCAAAAAAAGATAAGATGCACGTTCAAAAATGGTAGATAGGTTCGATTTTATAAAATCAACTCAAAATATAAAAATCTTGAACACAAAAATAAAACGAATTTATTTATTATTTATACATAAAAATATTTTGATAAGTTACACAAGATAAACACATAAAAAGGTAATAAATTTAACACAGTTTTTCGGTGATGAAAAAACACTCTCATCGCTGGAAATATTTAATGGAGAAACATATTCAGGAGTAATGTTATCATCTTGTGTTTGTTTTGTTTCACTGGTTTTGAATATGAATTCGGTTATCATTCGCTGTGATTTTATTTTTTTAAGTTCCTTGTATGATTCTTGATAACGTGCCATACTCATTTTTAAGTCACGTGTAAATTGCACACCTCGTTCGACATTGTTATAAAATAGTTTCCATGTTTATTGGCTAGCTGAAGGCCTTCTAGAATTGAACTTGCAGTTAGTGGTAGTAACGTTTATTCATCGTCACTAAGCCGTGCAAAAAGATAATCGGGTGTACTTATAAATTTAGTCGCTACACCTCGCTTGAAAATTTTAAGTTTACTCTCAAAAGATTTTATGCGTGTCACCCAAAATTTTCTTGGCGTGTCACGTCTGACATGCGTGTCATAGGTAAGCCATCACTGCCATACACTAAAATGAAATTAAAGTTAATAATCTATATTGCAGATATTTAAAAGTAATTGCTGATCTATTCAAAATGCGTTAGGACATTGTTGCAATATTCGAGGCCAAGTTATATCTAACTAAGATATGATTCATAAATCTTTAGTAAAAGTCAACTCGAGTCATTAAATCCAAATCATGACTCTCCTGTTTTATCGCAACTGAAATCATTAAACTGCGAGAGTCGCCTTTCTGAATAATAAAATTAATTTACTTGTGAATCATCTCAATACAAAATTATTTTATCGCCATCGTGTAGTCATAAATGTTGGACGTTGGAACATCTTTTTGGTCAGTGCGAAGTAATTATTGTGTAGTTCAAGAAATTGACTGTTATTCAAAGTAAAATAACTTCAAATATGTCAAACGGATAATGCGAGGTTTCTCAACCATGCACCAGCGGCACAATTGAATTCAAAAAGTTAAATTTGAATTGTTGAGGTTTTTGTACTCTTCCATGTATTTCGTCATTAAATCCATCGGCATCGTCAATTCGAACTTATTCGTGTACTCGAATGCCTAAAGATGCAGAAAGACGAAGCTCTAGTAGTGTACAAAATCTCAACAATTCAAATTTGACATTGAAATTCCATCAAGCACCTTCAGTCGCTGTCTTAAATGAATCAGAAAAGACTTAATCTAAATGCCAACAAAGACGTATTATTCTATGCTATGACTTAAAATAATTTACTAACAATATGATGTCGGGCCCGTGGTGCATTGGTCAATTTCGTATGCTTAGGTTACGGATATCTCGAGCTCAAATCCCGGTACGGACAGTTTCATAAATTGTTTTTTCAATCGATTTATTGATTTACGTTCGTAGTCATGGATGTTTGTGATATCTAGAACTCTCTCCAACCCATCCGATCATAAAAAAGCGAGAGCGATAAGATAACCACTAGCTCATTCTATCCCTAGTCTCTTCGAAAAAAAGAGTTTGAGCAACTGAGTAACACGCTTATATCGTAAAAAACTTCTGTTAAGTTGCTTCCATTGTCACTTTGGTGGTGAACTGAATCATACCAAATTCGTAAATTACTGAGATGTAGACATTTGAAAATTGATGCTTTTTTAATGATAACTTCTTTATGATATTCCAAACTATTTGAAATAGAAGAGGCTGAAAATAAAATGATTAATACTTTCTAATTAAATGGAGGTGAACAGTTCTAAGCTGCATTGATGTATTAACACGCGTATTCCGCGTGTTAGGTCCTTTGGGAAATATGAAATAAAACATATCAAATTTAAATGATCACTTATTTCTAGTGCTAAAAAAAACACGGGAACTTTGAAATAACACGAGAAACCCCGGAAAATTGGAAAAAACAGGGAAAATGGGGAATAAGCTATTAAATATGATATTTTTCATTGTGTTTTCACCATATTGTGTCCATTTGCACATATACATGTGTTTAACACCGAGTTTAACTTTACACATAAAAGCAGCAGCGGTTCCGTAAATATTTTGTGTTGGGTTCAAGTTTATATATATATGTCATACGTGATCCGATATTGAATAAAGCTCCTTACCTCAATCTATATCACCAAACTAATAATTCATCATTACTTAAAATTTCAAGATACCATCTTGGAATACTTCAAAAATGCCACGCTTTTAAAATAAGTGTTACCGAATGCTAAAATTGATTGTAAAGTTTTCAAGCTTGTTTAGCAAAGAGTTGACACCTGTTTCTTAGACATGCTTTTAATTGCTTTACGCCGTGACTAGATTAGAGTTTATTGTAGGTTATCGAGATTTGATGTCTGAAACAAAGTTGTAGAACAAAGTATTTTTAAGAAAGTGATTGTTTCGTAATTTGCAATTAACTGAATATAACGATTCTATAAATATTTTTGAAATGTACCAAAGAGCTCGTTTTCTCGGACTTTTTCCGACTGATATTTAAAGTAGAATTATACTAAATACAATTTAATGATTTAAGACATCGACTGAGGGTGCTTGATGGAATTTCAATATCAAATTTGAATTATTGAGATTTTGTACACTTCCATGTATTTTGTCACTAACGACCCGGGATTCGCCTTTCGGCATCTTCAGGCATTCGAGCGCACGAATGCCTAAAGACGCCTAAAGGCGAAACTCGGGTCGTTAGTGACAAAATACATGAAACTGTACAAAATCTCAATATACTAAATACGTTGATCTCGAGTGACTTTATTAAAATACTGTTTGATTTAAAAATCAGGCGCATTGGCTAATAACAGTTTGGCTCATTATTGTAAAGAATGAACGATATTTTAAATGTGGCTTATTTTCTTCACCTTGCTTACTACCATGTAAAGCATAAGAAGGTACAAGGTTGCACCGGCTATTTAAAAATCATACATTTCCTTCTTAAAACAGCAGTAATTCCAATGCAAATAAAATATGCGATTTAATCTAAAAAATATAAATCTAGTTTCGCAGCTTGTCATACGAGAACACTTCCTTAAATGATAAATCCCTGACGTCATAACTCGCAAAAGTTAATCCGTTGAAGGTTATTTCAATGTCAAGGAAAGGTTAATTTAATATGTCAAAGACTTCCGAATGTCAGGTATTTTGTTATTACTTTTGATTTACGCTACCAACTCTTCCTGGTGATGGATTAGAATATTGCGGGTGTTTTATTTGTAGATCTTTTACGTGCGACTATTGGTGTAAATGAGTAGTACGTCAAACCCGAGCCTGTAGCCTAGTGATCTGCGCTCATCTTGATTCTAGAGAATTTTAAATAAAATAACCGAGCCATGCCCAATTTTGAATTATATTTTCAAATTGAACATTTTCCTCATTTAAAACAAATAAATTATAACAACCTTAAAGGTTACAGGTTTTCACAAAATAGTCTCAATTCCCGGGATTTCCCTGGACGGGAAAATGTTGTGACTTTATAGTCTTTGGGTGCATGACAGTTTCATAAATAAATTTTTCATTTGATGAATAGATTTGTGTTTGAAGGCATGGATTAATGGACTCTAAATTCATTCCCGCCTCGCTGTCAGTGGCGTAGTTGGAAACGTCGTTGGCTACGGTTACGGATGTCTCGGGTTCAATTCCCGGTGCGAACAGTTTCATAAATTGATCTTTCAATTGATTTGTGGATTTCTGTTTGTAGTCATAAATGTTTGTTTAATTTAAGACATCGACTGAGGGTGCTTGATGGAATTTCAATATTAAATTTGGATTATTGAGATTTTGTACACTTCCATGTATTTTGTCACTAACGACCCGGGTTTCGCCTTTCGGCATCTTCAGGCATTCGAGCGCACGAATGCCTAAAGACGCCTAAAGGCGAAACTCGGGTCGTTAGTGACAAAATACATGAAACTGTACAAAATCTCAATATACTAAATACGTTGATCTCGAGTGACTTTATTAAAATACTGTTTGATTTAAAAATCAGGCGCATTGGCTAATAACAGTTTGGCTCATTATTGTAAAGAATGAACGATATTTTAAATGTGGCTTATTTTCTTCACCTTGCTTACTACCATGTAAAGCATAAGAAGGTACAAGGTTGCACCGGCTATTTAAAAATCATACATTTCCTTCTTAAAACAGCAGTAATTCCAATGCAAATAAAATATGCGATTTAATCTAAAAAATATAAATCTAGTTTCGCAGCTTGTCATACGAGAACACTTCCTTAAATGATAAATCCCTGACGTCATAACTCGCAAAAGTTAATCCGTTGAAGGTTATTTCAATGTCAAGGAAAGGTTAATTTAATATGTCAAAGACTTCCGAATGTCAGGTATTTTGTTATTACTTTTGATTTACGCTACCAACTCTTCCTGGTGATGGATTAGAATATTGCGGGTGTTTTATTTGTAGATCTTTTACGTGCGACTATTGGTGTAAATGAGTAGTACGTCAAACCCGAGCCTGTAGCCTAGTGATCTGCGCTCATCTTGATTCTAGAGAATTTTAAATAAAATAACCGAGCCATGCCCAATTTTGAATTATATTTTCAAATTGAACATTTTCCTCATTTAAAACAAATAAATTATAACAACCTTAAAGGTTACAGGTTTTCACAAAATAGTCTCAATTCCCGGGATTTCCTGGACGGGAAAATGTTGTGACTTTATAGTCTTTGGGTGCATGACAGTTTCATAAATAAATTTTTCATTTGATGAATAGATTTGTGTTTGAAGGCATGGATTAATGGACTCTAAATTCATTCCCGCCTCGCTGTCAGTGGCGTAGTTGGAAACGTCGTTGGCTACGGTTACGGATGTCTCGGGTTCAATTCCCGGTGCGAACAGTTTCATAAATTGATCTTTCAATTGATTTGTGGATTTCTGTTTGTAGTCATAAATGTTTGTTTAATTTAAGACATCGACTGAGGGTGCTTGATGGAATTTCAATATTAAATTTGGATTATTGAGATTTTGTACACTTCCATGTATTTTGTCACTAACGACCCGGGTTTCGCCTTTCGGCATCTTCAGGCATTCGAGCACACGAATGCTCAGTTCGAGTCCATTCGTGTGCTCGAATGCCTGAAGAAGCCGAAAGGCGAAACCCGGGTCGTTAGTGACAAAATACATGGAAGTGTACAAAATCTCAATAATCCAAATTTAAATGAATGTTTGTGTCTAAAACTCCCTCCCATCCATCCGATCCTCAAAAAACAGGGCGTAGCAAGAACGATTAGCTAACCACTAGTCCTGTCCTAGCCCAATCCTTCTATCCTTACTCTCTTCGAAAAAAGAGAGGTTGAGCAACTGAGTAAGAAGCGGCTCTCATAGAAAACTTATATTGATATACCTCCATTAGGAGGCCATATGCTCCACGCTCGGAGCAGCGTTGGTAAAAAAAAAACATTCCCAATTTCCCACCTATCCTATCTTAAAAACGGAGCGCGGCATAAGTAACCACTTACTCTCCGAAGAAGCAAGGTTGAGGGACTAAGCAATAAGCAGTTCTTGTAGAAAAATTTGCGTTGAAATAAGCTCAATTAAAAATATTTAAAAAAAATGCTAAAGGCATTGTCATCTGTGTGTCAAATTCATTATGATTTGTGTTCCCATTTACTTCTTCAATCGTCGTGGAATAAAGAATAAACGTTTAAATTGCTCATATATTTATCAATTTAATATTGTTTACTTAAGTATTAATTGTAAGTTCTAGATGCAGAAACATAATACGAAGTAATGAAACAAATATTTACTTTATATATTCCACAGTTTTGATAATTTCATTAATTTTCAATGAGTTGATGAATTCGATGGCTTCCTAATGAAAGTCACATTATGGAAGACCTCAATTAGTTTATTTTAATTATATTATTTTTAATCATCATCGTTATGTTATTTAGTTCGCCGGTTCTATAGTCGGGAAGACAACATTCTCGGTCAGAGGTCGGGAATTTTTTCTTATTCGAAAACCGCTTTCATTTACCTGTTATCAGACAAATTGACGAGAAACTTTTATTAGATCTTTTCCAATCATATTACAAGATAATGAAAACGAGGTGTAAAGGTCTCTACTCCCACTGAAAAGAGACATTTAGCCAAACTTACAATCCATTGCCATCGATATTTTAAAAATAAAACTGATCAACTTATCATCAGTTTGTAATGCTAGTGGTCAACAAAACAAGTCCCGATTATTGTAAACATATGGCAGAAGTACAAACAAATTGCGTTTTATTTTAAAATAGAACGCCTTTCCACCAAGAATTGACAGTTAACACGTTAAAACCATTGGGATCTATTTTATAAATAAAACCCAATTCGCTTGAACTACTTTCTTTCAAATGTTTATAATGACCAGGACCGGATTCACTCATCGCTCTGTTGGTAATGCTTGCCATGAGCGAAACCGGTCCTGATCATTATAAACATGCGTAGGTAGTACAAAAAAAAAATGCGTTTTATTTATAAAACATAGTGTCTTTCCACTAATAATTGACATTCAACACCTTAAAAGTTATAAGTATCTATTCGCTTTAAATTGTGAGCTGTTTAATGATTTACGCAAAAAATCACATACTAAATGGTTTTTCATTCCTAAAAACAATAATAGAGAAAAAACTTCTGTAGACTGTTAATAAAGGATTATAAATAATTTCACTTTGTGTTGGTACACTCGAACTTTTATTTCGATAGTTTGCACTTTGGATTAGGTAGTATTAACTAAGTAAACTCAAACTTTCATTTTAATAGTTTCTACTTAGTCACGGATTCTTTTAACAAAGTGAGTTGAGTTGTAATAGGTTATGTTAGGGTTGGTCTGGTTCGGTTTGCGTAATGTATTCTAATGCGTGGAGCAAAGACAATATAGGTGGCCTAATATATGATAAAAGAATAAGTGACATTTCATTATAGCTACTTACAACTTGCAACTATCAATTTCAAAGCGAGTATTCATATTGAGGGTAAACTATTTTATCTTTGTGAAAATATTTTTTCGTAAGTGTAATATATTGTATCACTTTATTTTTAGTGAAAGAATTTGTTTTTTTGTGAAATGTATTTGTTATAAGTGAAAAAGTATTTTTAAGAAAGTGAATATGATCTAAACAAAAGTGCGTTTAATTGTAAGCTGTTAATAAATACGTAAATAAAGTTGTATGTATTGATACAATTTTAGAAATAGTCTTGTATTATAACAACAAAAATATTCCACGAAATAACGACGTTGCTCATTTCCCCGGTCCACCTGTACCAGACGCGATCTTACGTTTTATTTTTTGGGTGCGTCGACCTGTTTCTGAAAGAGTCTGCTCGGACATACGATTCGCACTATTCTGTATGTGAATAATATTTATTCGGACAGAGTGTGTTTTCCCCCATTATTGTTTGTTTTTATGGTCGGACAGTGTGGTCAGATTTATTTTGAATATCATTGCTATTCCTGATAACTGTTTTCAAGGTCATCTCAATGTCATAGATGTATTTATTGTAACGTAATTGCTAAAAAAATATTAAATTGCATCAGGAATCGTTTTTATCGGAGATTGATCGTTTCAACACACAGCATGTTGTTTTTGAGAACGAAATGAATTTTTAAATCAATAATTTCATTGTTGACTACCCTCTAAACATAAAACTTTTCAATAATTTCGATGGATTCGGCGGTAACCTTGTGGGAATAATTTTTAATATAAAATTAAAATTGATAATTCAGTTATTCCACTGGCTGTGGTTCGTATCTAAGTTTTCGGAATAACTAAGTTATCAATTTTAATTTTACATATTCTTATTCTTCGACCATATTAGCTCCCTATGTGGATCATATGGCCACCACGCGTCGCTTCAATGATTCCCTGTCACTCGCCAATCGCTTAGCTTCCTCCCATGAAATACTGCAAATAGTATCAGATGGTTTTCCAGATTGGTCATGGAGAGACGTTGAAACTGAGCTGAATGTCTCTGGAGAGCCTCAATCCTGCTTGCCTCTCCCGACCTGTTTGATTCCAGCCCCCTGGAAGACCGACATTATATATACTATATTTCAATTATTAAATTACTAGCAAAATATTAAAGATCAAAATCCATATGTCATATTATGTTTTTCAACAAAATAGCCTTTATTTACTTCACTTATTCTGTAATAAACGCTTCTCATCTTCCGTTACTTTGTGAGGTATCACCGAATCAAGTATGACGTATTTTATTTTTTTGTAACTATTTATTTATATTGTTTAATTATAAAAAGAGGTAAAGAATCAGGAGATTTGGAATAGTCACCGCTTGCATTGATTATTTCTTGCCAAGAGGGGATATTCCAAATTAATAATTTAAGAAAGAAAAACCCCGATCCGATTTGAATATTTAATTGGTAAAAAATTTATTCTTAATATTATGACTACATAATCGATTTACAAGAATTCTTAACTATTCATTTTCAGACAAGATGTATATATATAATTATTTTGATTAAAATAATGGTTACGTTCTTTAAATAAATAAATAATAAATAGAATTACTGGTAATCAACGTATCTCCATACTTCCAATCTACCATTACGACTACAATTTGAAACTATGTTGAGTCTGTAAACGTGCCTCTCAGTTTCCAAGCTATTTAATTTCCAGAGTAGGTACGAAATAAAACTTTTCCGCTTATGTTCAAATTAGGATCTGTCTTACTAGAGAGTAATTTGTCATAAGGCGAGTAATGGGGAGTATTAATAAAAAAATCTTGGAATTCAATTTCTGTTTGTTTTATTTCAAGGTGGGTGGGAAATATTCCTTCCCCGCATGTCTTCGAGTCGAAGACTGTCTTATTAAAAATATCGTAATGAAGTAATGAATAAAATAATGAAGGCATTGAATTGGAAAAAATATTTTTTAAATACCTCTTACGAATACTGATTGTCAGTAAAGTGTTATTCAATAAAAAAAGTATCGATTTCTTATTAGTTATTTTTTCCTCTGTAAGTTCGTTTAATGTGAACTGTATAATTTGCATCTATTCTTCGTATCAAAACCAGATACATTTTGTATTTGATTATCATTTATCGGTTCTCGTGCGACGTTAAATTATTATTTATGAAGACAGAAAGATATTCATACTATCATTATATATGATATTATGCGACAACACATAACGTTCTGCTATTAAACAAATTTCCATGTTTTTTTAGTGGCAGGTGTTGCATCTTTGACAATAGGCGCGCCGCGCACTGTTTGTATGCAAATGGAGTAAGGCGACCACGCTTTCAATGTGTGGAACACCGTGTTAACACCTTTAGTTATGCATTTCTTTGTAATCTTGATGTTTTTATATCGATGGTGTTTTGGCCAATTGATGTAATCCTAAAAAATACGAAAATGAGTTAATGATTGGATCTTATTTTAAAAACGACAGAGGAGGTCAAATGATGTAAATTAAAAAAATAAATTGACCACTTTTTGGAAAGGAAACGTCATTTTACATTGGTTATAGGTTTACAAATTATGATCCTCCTACTTGATGTAAGTCACTATTATATCGACAATCCCTACGTATAGTCTCGTATCTGCAAACATGAAAAATTTACAGAAGTGCATTCCAAAGATTCATAACGCAACTCGTCATATAATGTTTTCGATAAAAACCGTTTTTACTCTCTCCTGAACAATTCCAATTTTGAGGGCTGCATCTATTGGCCAAAGCACCATCGATATGTTAGTAAATTGCGAATGAAGGCGTTGTTAAATTTTGAACCCGCTTAACCTGAAGGATTGTCAATCAACGATCTTTGGATTTCGTCCTACTAGGCTGCAAGAGCCCGATTCGCATCAGTGTTTAAACGATTAGTTATAGCTTTTTTATTTTGATATTAGTTAACATAATCAGGGGTCTATATTGATAAATTATAGTTCGTATTGTAGTCAAATGATTCACTTTTCTCCACATGGTTGAGCAGTCACGGTTTTACCATGATAGCTTACTCAAGTAACTGCTTATTACTTTTAGTTAACTAGGAGGTCGCAAATGAGACATTGTTTCTACTACAGACATTGTCGAAGATCTTTGAATTTTATTCTACTACGCTGCAAGAACCCGAATTCGTTTTCAAAGAGGTACACTTTCTAAAATTGAATTATTGTTAATTAATTCATACAATTTTATTCCTCTCTTCCTTTACTCTAATCACATTTTGAAAACAGGGTGTTGAGAGATTTACTAGCTCAACTACGTTTTCTTTCCTTTCAACAAAGGGAGAAGTTAAGCGACTGACATACAACTAGTTTTCGTTAAAATGGTATCTCTTTATTAGTTCTGTCATTCATTCATTTAAGTCCTCATTTTCGGGGAGGAAACATATAAAAAGATTAGGCTAGCAAAGAACTTCCTAAAAAACTTTCTTGAAAGCTTTTAGAGTGAAACATAATAAATAAATATAAAATCAATTTATGGCAGTGTCCGTTTCAGAATTCGAGCTCCTAGACATCGTAACTAAATAGAACGGACGTGTAAGAGCTTCGACTTCCCAGCTGCTTTCTCGGAATATTATATATAATAAAAATTATCCAAAACTTTTTGATTCCATAGCATGAAGGTGAAATTTGGCATTTGTGGAGGTTCAGCCAAAAAATATTGTGCCATAGTGTGTAAAATAAAGTAAATTGTAGTCAAGAAATATTATTGATATTCTTGCTGTAGTAATTTTGTTCGCTTTCAATCCTTCAAAACTGTGGTCACCCTAAAGGTTGACTGCAGTCGGGTGCAACAGGCGAAGTGGTTCGCTTGTTATACTGTCGTACTGGGCTTTTGTTCGGAAGGAGGCAGACGTAAAAAATAACATAATAAGACGACTGTTTGTGAAACGATTTGAACAAGTGCATAAATAACGGAGGAGCAATGTACGCTTAGGCGAGAAAAAACACACACAGTGTTATTGACTCTACCGAAACGGCAGGAAAATGAGGAAATTATCGCGCCGGTTTTACTTACAACAAACAGTATTATAAAATCAACAAGAATCGCCGGTTGCTGTAGCTTTCGCGACATGATTGCAATTGCAAGCAACACTGAAGGCAAACTCAGAAGGAAGGATATTAAGATACTCTGACCATAGTTTAAAATGAAATTTTGAAGCCAGTATGAGTAGGGGAATCTTTCATATTGGAAGACTTGGTTGATCTGTATGTTGTCAAATAAGGATGCATTGAATAATCTTTGAATATATATACTTAAAATATTTTGTAAATGTATGAAAAAACGATTTTTTTAAATTCAGTCAAAAGGCCACACATGGCCAAAGGTTCCTCAACACGCAAAATTTATTCCCTGGGCTTTATGGATTTCTGTTCGTAGTCTGAGTATTTGTGATGCCTAAAACTCCCTCCCACTCATCCGATCCTCAAAGGACGTAGTGAGAGTGATTATCTAACCACTAGTCCTGTCTTCGCCTTTTCCTTCTATCTCTCTTCGAAAAAAGAGATGTTGAGCAAGTAAGTAACAAGCGGTTCTCATGGAAAAATTCTGTTAAAATACCGCTATTAGGAGACCATATGCTCCACATTGGGAGCGGGCATGGAAAAAAAAATATATCGTTGCAAATTATTCCAGGTTATACACACCTGGATACTTATTACATTCTCTTGCATGAAAGGACAGAATAACTTGAGTCAGCCCGACCTGCAATTGAACCGATCGATCATTTGGTGACAGTGAGGGTGAACTACATTACTATCAACTTCTTTGGACCGTTGGATTATGGGAGATTATTTATATCAACTAACAAGAGCCTTCCACTTGTGGCATTCCATTGTTAGCATATGTGGTATAGAGTAAAAGGCTTCACTCTAGATATCAGATAGGTCTGGGTCAAGTCCCAGCAAGATCAATATCAAATTTAGAAAAAATCGATTAAAAAATTGAGATCTTGAGGAAATTTTGATGCCGTTAAATGCATATCCATAAATTGATTGAAAAATTAATTCATAAAACTGTCCGCACTGGGAGTAGAGTAGTGATCATTGTAACCGATGACAACGTCGTTGACCACTCGGCTATAGGCCCGGTAATTTTTATACTGGAGGTTAAGTAAGCTTAATCCAAACTCCTACTATGCAGCAGAAAATATATGTATTAATATGTGTTGATGTCTGTCTGTCACAAAAACTCCTCTCAAACAGTTTACAGTAGCGGTCTGAAATTTGCACATGTCATTCTGACTGCCACTACTTCTAGGTCAACTCTCGTATTTTCAACTTTCAATAGTAGCATTATTATTAATTGATTGTTTTTTTCTTTGTTGGTGTCATATAAGGTGCCTACGGTGCACGGTGATATTTTCAACTTTTAATATTATTATTAAATTATGAAATATATTTTGTGAGTGTTACATTACACACATGTTGATATTTTCAACATTCAACATTCACTAGCATCAAAATAACGCCATAATATCGCCAGCGTGTAAATGACCTAATGTTAACGATTTGTTTCCAGAAATTGGGTAGTCAATACGAATAATAACATAAAGGCAACTAGTTATTTGGTCAGTAAACAATTCTATTAATGGTCAGTAACTAATTCCATAAATCGTCACTAACTACTTCGATAAATGGTCAGTTAATAATTATCCTTGTTCAGTAAATAATTGTCAATTAAAAAAGTGACCGTTTTATATAAGTACCTGACCGCTTATTTTATTAACTGACCACGTGTATACTGATCATTTAATGAATTAGTTAGTATCAATTTATTATTTCTAACTGACCAAAAGCTGGAAAAGTTACTGACCCAATAAATGCAGGTATTCGGTGCTAATGCAATGATTTATATTCATTTTAATATATTAATAATAACAACGAGTATTTATAATATGTATCTGTATGAAGTCATCGAGATTTCGTGCTTGGTTGAGTCTATGTCGACGTATAAACATGTAGATTCAAGCCTATAGACAAAATTGTTAAAAAAAACATAGATAAAGGACGACCTTTTCTCATTAAAAAAAACCAAAGGATATTCACCGTGTTACGACTTGTTGCGAACCACAAGCGGATGTATTTGCGGTACGTGATCGCAATATAATATTATTGCGTTTGACTAACAATTAAAAAAAAACTAATACATCTTACCTCTATACACATTATATTAGTCATTGCGCCGATCAGAGGTCGACACTGTTTTTTTAGATAGCTTGCCAATAAAAATTATAAATATCTTTTTATTCGAAGCCCAAAATAATTGAGGAAAAACTGCAGTGCACTGTTTTAGTCCTACAGTGATGGCGAAATAGTATTGTCAAATTGAGTTTATTTTCACAAAAAATATTTGAGTCGTAAAACACGCTCTCGGAGGTTTTTAGAGTTTTGAGTAAATCACGAAACACTGTTATATATGACAGTATGATAGTTTTAAGTGTAATTTAAGTTATTTTGTGTCTTCCGGTGTATAACGAGTAATTAAATATTCTTTTACACTATGGTTTTTTGTGGAACGCGTCGTCCGCGTAAAACGAGGATCGAAATCGTGTAAAAAACGAAATTTTTAAGTTTTGAAAAAATTCAAATTTCGAGCATGACGAAATTTTAGACTTGACGTTTAAAAATTGATAGACCTATCTATAGAACACATACGTACATTCTTAAAACTTATTTTATTGAAAAATCGCCATGAGCGTGTTTAGCGACATGTGGTGGCAAAATTCAGCATGCTAGTCGTTTATCAATGAAAAATATTCATTGAATAAGTGTACTATTCAAAAGGAATTATCCATTTGATTTGAACATAACATACCAAAGTTCGTATTTCTTTTCCTGTAAGCTAAGGTAAAATTGGCATATCAATTTCTACCATAACGCCACAGATTTATGATAGCTTTTATTTCAACATACTGCAGTTTTTGTAATTATGGTCATTTTTTGAAATATTAAATTGTGTAAATATTTTTTAACCATCTCCACCTCCAATATCGACCATATAAACAAATTAAGTAGCATTTTATAATAAGCTGTTTTATTAGAGGATTGATTGTATGATTCAATCATTCAGGCACACTTTTTCGGATAGCCTGGTGATAGAAAGATGAGGAAATGAAAAATAACGACGCTTGAATATTTTTTTTTATATCCATGTCCGCTCCAACGCGGAGCATATGGTCTCCTAATTGAGGTATCTCAACAGAATTTTTCTATGAGAACTGCTTGTTACTCAGTTTCTCAACCTCTCTTTATCGAAGAGAGTAGAGATAGAAGGATAGGGCTAGGACAGGACTAGTGGTTAGCTTATCGCTCTCGCTACGCCCCATGAGGATTGGATGGGTGGGTGAGGGAGTTTTATACAACACAAACACTCAGACTACGAACAGAAATCCATAAATCGATTGAAATATCAAAACTGTCCGCACCGGGAATTGAACCCGAAACATCCGTAGCCGTAATCCACGACGCTACCAACTGCGCCACGGACGCCGAAAATATATGCTTGAATATTTATTATAAATAAAGCCTCGTTTCTCTTTAGAGCATAGGTGGGTAACGCACCAGAAAAATATTTTTTACCTAATTTTCTATGTGAGACAAGTAATTGCCGGTCTTTTGGCATGTGAATGTTTTTTTAATTATATGGATTTCGGGATCCCGGAGGATTAACCACTTACAAAATATAAATATGTACAACTGTTTTTGTTTATTTGTTTTTCCTCTATGCATTTCTTTGCCATTCATCCGATTTCGATCAAACTTTGGTGAGTTGTCGTGTGCACACCTGTGAAGGTTTCAGAGGAAAAAAATTTAAAATCTAAAAAAAAAACCAAAAAAGAATCAAAATACGTACTACTAGCGACATCTCTGAATCAGATGAGAAAACAAATTTAAGAAATATTAAAGGGTAAGGAATTAAAATTTAAGCAAAATATTTCGTGCTATGTTCAGGTCATGGGTCAGCCATAAGGCAATAGTTTTCATAACTTTTATTTATTTCTCATGTGCTATGAATATCGTTGGAAATATGGAAACAATAACATATATTGTTTGAAAAGTATTAATGAATTACTATTAATTAGTATATTAATTACAATAATTAATTACTATATTTAAAAAAATCGGGCTTTTTTCGCGATGAGAAAAATAAATCTGGGCTTCGGGTTGGGTTTGGGTAACAAGTGTGATATTGAGACTCGGGCTCGGGCCGGGCCGGGCCAGAAGATGTCAGGCTCGAACCGTGTAATTTTATGAAATTTCAACACGTGCAGGGAATTAAAACACAAACCTTTTCTTTATTTGAGTGTCATTGCAACGCATGCCGGGTACTCGCTAGTAAGTAATAAATTTACACGTTTCAAGATTTCAATTAAACATTACACATCTTATATATAATAGCCCAGAGGGTCTGTAGGCGTTTTATTATTATCACACATCACATGTAGGTATACATTTTGATTATAATCAAAAAATAAAACTAGTCGCTTTAGACATTCAGTATTTCCATTTCAATACCGTCATCTATGACGGGCGTCCCACTAGCTTAAAAATAAAAACCAGTGAGGGAATAAAATTGAAATATGGTAGAGCAAACTTAATTGTGTCGAAACAACAACAAATAATGCATGGCAAAAATAATGATTTCAATATATACATAACCATACTGTATTTAAAAATACGTTTTTTGTAACCGTGTAAAAGCAAAATAATCAGTGTAAAAAAGAGAATCGGGTGTATGTAAATGCTATCATTGAGAGTCAACAGTTGCCAACCGCTGGTGCAGAGTAATAAAACATGTTGTGTTATTTTTCCTTGTAACTCGATGAAAAGGGTGTTGATACTATAATTAAATAATATCCTCAGATTACAATACATAGGTTGAGTCACTTGATGTCCAAATCATTCTTGTTGTAAGGGTATAAAGAAAAACAAACACCAGCAAAATAGAGTTCAATATATTTACATTATACTCTCGAGGTTGATTGACTTATGAGGTTAATATTCGGAGCAATGTTCTTATGAAGTATCCTGGTTGGTGAGGTCACACTATAAAGGATGATTTAGGTGGAAGGGACAAGTGTTTTGTTCAGGGCTGTGGAATCTATTAAATACCTAAACTTTATCACACACTAACATAAATTTTAATAATTTATTATTTTAATAAAAAGCAAATCATGCGGTGGGCCTCAAATTTTTTTGTTGGGTAGAGTTGGGGAACCTGTGTTCTTCTACGTTTTTTGCAGTACATTTAGTTCTTTCATTTATAAAAATAATGCAGTTACACAGATTTTTAAAGAGGTATATCTCATTGATGTTAACTAAAAATTGAGATGGGTCCGTGGTGCAGTGGTCAATGTCGTTGGTTTCGGTTACGGATATCACGGGTTCAAATCCCAGTACTGACAGTTATATACTATATTGATTTATCTATCGATTTATGAATTTATGTCCGAAGTCCGAAGGCATGGATGTGTGTGATGTCTAAAATTTCTTCCAACTCATACGATGCTAAAAACGGGGAGCATGGAGGTGAT
This sequence comes from Himalopsyche phryganea, assembly GCA_022494535.1. Taxonomy (NCBI): domain Eukaryota; kingdom Metazoa; phylum Arthropoda; class Insecta; order Trichoptera; family Rhyacophilidae; genus Himalopsyche; species Himalopsyche phryganea. The sequence continues at coordinate 1,139,689 of JAGVSL010000071.1, forward strand.
TAGCTAACCAATAGTCCTTCTATCGCTACTCTCTTAAAAAAACGAGAGTTGAGTAACTGAGGAACAAGTAGTTTTCGAAGAAGAACTTCTGTTGGGGTACCTCCATTAAAAGTGTACGGTTAACAAGAATATATGTTACAAGCTCTGATACGTGTTTCGCTTTTTGAGAACCATCTTCAGACTACCTGAATATTTTTAAAACACCAGTCACAGTTAGTAATTTAAGCAGTGAATTGTCACTGAAAAAGTTATCACTTTTCATTTTATATTAAAAATGAACATCTCCAAATTTACCGCTTGAAAATATCTAATTGATGTGTTTATCTTGAATCTGCCCTTCGATATTAAAAGGTTTCCCAACCTTGTACAACAATAATAATAAAAAATATTTACATAAAATATAAGCAAGTATATAATATATTACTTATCATTAAAACGTTCATATAACACACATACACGCAGTGTTGACTTATTAATATTGAAATCACTGTTATCGTACTCTTTAGATAAGCTTAGTTATATTATATTTAACATATAACTATTCGATATAAATTGAGCAAATTAATAACAATCAGTTTTTGTCAAAACATCTTCGTTTGAGATGCTCCATTAAAAGTCTATAATATGAGGTGTCAAAAATAAAAAACCGACATATAATAACGTGCATATATTGACGGTGTTTTGGCCAATTTATATAATCCTCAAAATTGAAATTGTAAAAACTATTTTTATCGAAAAAAATATTTAATGGTGATCGATATGATTCTTTAAATAACACTTTTGTAAATTCTCATGTTTGCAGATACTGGATCTTACGTAAGGAGTGTCGATATAATAATGGTGGGGGTCAAAATTGTTAAACCTAAAACCAACGTAAAGTGATGTTTCCCTTCCAAAAAGTGGTCAATTCATTTTTCTAATTTACTTCATACTATATCGGCTTTAAAATGAGATCCAATCATTAACTCATTTTCGTATTTTTTGAGGGTTGCATAAATTGGCCAAAACACCATCGATATGTTCTACATTGAGGCTTAAAAAATAATAGTAATTACATAGTGTGTAATTTAATATTAATTTTTGTCGGTGTAGATAAAACGTGTCTTTTTCCAAAAAAATACTGTTTTAATTGTTAAAAAAAGTACGAATTAAAAAAATATATTTTTCATTACAGCAAAAGATGAAATCTACTGTAAACACGCATCGTGAAAAAGAACTACAGATCACTCGACGGTGACTGATGATGATGATGATTATACAAGTGCGCAAACCCAAGTGCATTAAACCGTTGAATAGATGCAATGACTCCCTTTGAGGAAAATGTGTATTTTTGCTTACAAAACAACCTGTATCAATATTATCCTTTAAGGAAGTGTAAATATTTACTTTATTGATTTCCATATAGTAATAAAAAACACACATAAATTTAATTATTATCGATTTATCATTATGACAAATTTAAATTGCAGTTGTTTTAAAACTAGCGTTTTTTGTATTCCGGTTTTCAAAAAAACTGGTGGGCACTTTTAATCTATTTCAAGAACAACTGTTGAAAATGATACTTTCTTTATCAACAAAATAAAAAATTCAATAATTAATTTTAGACAATCAAATACTGACTAGCGACTATAATACCCGACAAACATATCAATTCAATTATTTCATAATAAATAACCGATATTTGAAATATCAAAGATCGGCAAAATTAAAATAATAATTATAGTCGATTGAGATCGCAATATCGTTGGTATATTTACACTTTATTAAGCAATGCAAGATGAGCAATCTCAATATAAAATTGATAGTGAATTCGATAAATAGTTCCACATTTGCAACGCGTGACTCAACGCACCTAAGTCATAAAAAACCAATGCACTTTTAAGTTGTGTTTGTTAAATAAAAAATCAATCAAGTACGTCGATTTAAATTTAAATGTTCTCTAATTCAAAAAATAAACGCCGGTATTTTGAATCTTAAAAACTGGTTTTAAAAAATAACCGATATACCAGGAAAATGGTTTCGGTTAGACCGGTATTGCAATCCCAGTGAAATTTTTTTTGTGAATCGTATTTAAAACTTATTTTTATAATTGACCGACTACATGTAATAATAATTAACATTAAGATTAAATAGCCAAAATGCCATGCATGAAATTTGCATCTACTGCTGTTTAAGAAATGAACGCCAAGGCGGTTAAACTCAGTACATAATATACGAATGCAGGGCTTAAGTCTGATATAATCACCCAGGTCTAATCATGGAAGTACATATACAATTTATAATCAAATTCTTTATTTCATTGTAATTTACTTGGTTTATCTGCATTATAATAATGAAAGAATAGAAAAGAATTTATTTATTTCCACAAGAAATCTACATTGTAGTACTGAAGATGGCGCGATTCATATAGTGTAACTAAATATTTTACTATTTTTATTTCTCTTATTCCTTCTGAATTAATCAATGTGGAACCTGTTTTAATATCTTCTATATTTAAATTAACTGTTGTTTAATGACTTTAATTATTTACTCACTTGTTATAATTAATATTCCTTATTGTCACTTTTCATTATAAATATGTACACTAAATGTATCATTGAGGAGACGTGATCATCGATGTGATTCAAACAAGTTGATCGAATTAAAATATATTTATATAATATACCAGTATTTACTGTATTTAAATATATATTATAGATACGTTCGATGAAATATGTTACTAATATTAGGATTGACAAGTAAATAATTATTAATAATCTCCAATAATATGAAGATGATGAAATTGTTATAATGGAATAAATATTATAATTACAAAGTGGTACGATACGTTATGAATTGATTATTGACTATGGATAAATTAATATCAGTGATACAGAATTGTTGGGACGCGCCTTTTATTTATTTTATTCGATAGAATTTTTTCGAATACCTCTGCGATCGTATACACGTGATATCTTCGGTTTTTTTAATCGGTCAAAGAATCCTACGGGTTATCTTAAAACACTTATCGTCAATTATTGTGTGCCAATTGTTAATTTAATTAATAACATTTAGTAAATTAATTATTTCGAAACAAAGCACGATAATTTGATAATCATTCGCTTATTTCATATATCGTTTTTTTCTCCAAGTCCGCTTCCAATGTGGAGCATATGGACTCTTGCAGATTATATCAACAGACTTTTTACTACAAAAAATTCTTCATAGATCTACTGTCATCCAAACAAAATAGATGTTAGTGAATATATAAGCGACGGAGTTTTGGTCAATTGATAACCCTCAATATTGAAATTGTTCAGGAGAGAATAAAAACTATTCTTATCGAAAAAATTATTTGAATTTTTTAAATAAACTCCTGTAAATTCTCATGCTTGCAGATACGAGTTATTACGTAAATGGTATCGATATAATAATGGCTTACATCAAGTGGTTGGGTCAGAATTTTGAAAACCTTAAACCAATGTCCATTCCAAAAGTGGTCAATTTAGTTTACGAATTTTCATTTTTTAACCATCCAATCATTAACTGATTTTCTTATTTTTTGAGGGCTACATCAATCGGCCAAAACACCGTTGATATTATAATAAGTATTAATTGGTAAGAATAAGTACCTTAACGAATCAATTCTTTGTGGAAAGACATTTCATAATTTTTAAATAAAAATTTCTATTATATCCATACAAATATAAAACGATCTGTACTGGTTTCGATCATCGCGAGTATTTTCAATCGATTAAAAATAAAATATAACAGCTCTATACAAATCTTATATGTGTTCAAAAATTGTAGAATTAGCATAAAAAAATGTGTTTTATTTTTGTAAAAAAAAAAGTTTCTATCAAAATTTCAATAAATAGTTACGTACGCCTTTCTTTAAAGTCACTACCGTCATAAATAGTGACGAATAATTTCACCAGATCATTATATTTTTCATAATATTATGACGAAATAAAAAAAGCTGTCTGTAAAAATGAATGGTTCCGCCGAGACGTGAGTCCACGTTTAGTTGATTTTTAGATCGAGGTTCAATATTTGTGATAAGTGAGTCATCAGGTGACTATTATCTGGATATGACAGGTGTTGGATACATTTGTCATTCAAAGCATAAATGACCTGGTCATATTTATAAATTTGATTTAGTATACCTAAATAGTGTCCAACTAACGGTTGTTAAGGTATGCACCATACGTTAAAAGAGGTGCCTGGAATGAGCCCAGTCTTAAAAAATTCAGTTAGTAAAAAAAATTTAGTCGACAACTTACTTGACGATAAATCAAATATTTTTTAATTTCTCTTTCATTCTGAATCAACCAAATATCAGATTTGACAAAAGATTTTGATATAGATTGACTTTATCCTTTACATCCTTAACCCTTCCGTATTCATGCTGTAAAAATGACTATGAAAATTATCTATGAAATAGGTCATAGAAAAAATTGAAAATTTTGTTATCTGTATATGTAAAAATGAATGTCTGTTTGTTGGTTTGTCCGGATCTTATAGGCTCCTAAATTACTCAACCGATCGTGACGAAACTTTCAGGAAGGACTTATTGTGATCATGCCGGGAAATATTATATAAAATAAATGTTTGTTTGTCCTTTACGCGTTCCTTTACCATTCATACGATTTCGATGAAACTTCGGTGAGTTGTTGTGCACACACCCGTGAAGGGTTCTGAAGAAAAAAATTGAAAATCTTAAATTGAAAAAAAGAATCAAATACGTGCATACAGCGACATCTAGGAAAAACCTTCTGATTTATTCGTGTACGCAGCAGACGAAAAACAAAAATATTATGTTATAACAAGTGTGATATTGAAACTCGGGTTCGGGTCGGGCCAGACCTGAAGATAATGGGCTCGAACCGGGTAAATCTATGAAATTTCGGCCTGTGCAGACCTCTAATCCAAAATCAGTTCAATAAACAGAATTAAAACACAAACCCTTTCTTTCTTTGAGTGGCATTGCAACGCATGCCGGGTACTCACTAGTATGTATATAAAATACTTCTTCATATAATTAAAAATACATGGTAGTTTCCATCTTCTATGTATAATTAATCATAATTTGAAGACTTCATCAATTTTAACATCGAAAAATCCAAAGTTATAGTATAGTAACAATCCGAGATGCATGACCGTACCATATACAACCGTTTTGTTTCAAACGACACCGAAACACGTCTCGAGCTTGTTTTGCTATGAAGAATTTCAATTCTTGCGTCTTTCGATAATTTCTCACAGTTTGATAAGTATTTCAGGTTTGACACACAAAATATGACGTAAAATAGATACTTAATACTACATCAAACCATATTTCACTTTTTGAAATTATCATTTCGCTTTATAAATGCATTTATGTGAAAAAACCCACACGGTAACGAAATGTGACTGCATGAGATCCGAAGGGCTTTATTAAGCATTAAAACGGGAAGGATAATCACCTTTACTTAAACCATTACAAAAAGCTCATGTAATTAATCATAGTCAATAAAATTCTCTTCTAAGCAGTATATATAGCCAAGCTAAAATAAGTTAAATTATGGCCCTGACGATGGCGTTAAGCCGAAATAGCTAACAACTATCTAATATTTTTTTAAACTAAATACTTTTATATTTTATCCAATCATAATGGAGGTGTACTAAGTAAATGCCAACAAGTGTTTACGTTAAAAGAGATAAATGCATGCTACTTAGGTTTTTTACCCTTAAAAGTTGGATGACCGAATCTTTAGTGAGTGGGTACAAAAAACTCTATTATTTGCTGACAGAAACATGGATTTTTTACTTTGGTATTGTACACACTAATTTCAGACCCATAAGGCTTAATCACAGCTTTCTGTGTTGTCTATAATAAATAAAATATACCAAACAATTTTTCATGAGAACATTCTAGACGGCAGATGTCATCGTCAAATAGATCTTTTTATTTCTACTCAATACGTCATCAAGCAATTAAATGTATGCAGACCAATCACGATTTATGCAAAAAAAAAAAATTACCACAGTATAAATAACTAACAAAGAGACAATTTTGAAACACTTACACGTTCAATAAACGTGTATTTGATTTTTATTTTTATTGAATAATATAATTCCACGGTGGTCACAACCACTTCATCTAATCCTCAAAAAATATGAAAACGAATTAAAAATTGGATCACATTTTAAAGACGACAGAGCAGGTCTCGGCCAAGTAATGTAAATTAGAAAAATAAATTGACCAATTTTTGGAAGGGAAACATCATTTTACATTGGTTTTAGGCTTAAAATTGCTGACTTGATGTAAACCACTATTATATCGACACATATAATCCCATATTTTCAAACATGATAATTGTGCATTTCAATGATTCATAACGCAACTCACCATATAATGTTTTCGATAAAAGCAGTTTTTACTCTCTCCTGAACAATTTCAATTTTGAGGGTTACATCAATTGACCAAAACACCGTCATATATTATAAAACCTTTCAGTAAAGGAACAATTATATTATTATAGACAATTTGCTGGTTATAAGTTTGAGTCCCCGTAAGGACACATTCCTATACTGAGTTTGCAAGCGGTTTATGTTTATGCTTCCAAATGCGTGGATGCTGTTTTTGTCACTCACATAATAAAAAACGGATCATATTTTCGATGGATTCGGCGGTAATTTTGTGAAAATTCATTTCTAATATAAGATTAACTTTGATAACTTTGTTATTCCACTGGTCGTGTTACTAAATAAATGTGACACGTGTTTCGCTTCTTTGAGAAATATCTCCTGACTAAGTAAATTGGTGGATTATTTATTTATAAGGTAGTCAATCATTCTAAATGTGAGTTGGCATTATTTCTGTCTACTGGACGTGGGGAGGGGGTTAGACGCAAACTATAATATTATTAATTACTATAACACTACTGCATTCTGTAAAATTAATTTGTTCAAGTGTTTGAAAGTGAAAATCCAAAGGGAAATAAATTTGATGGAGACTGGTGAGCCACCTGTTCTATTTAAAATGTTATTTACTAATAATTGATTACTGTTAATGGTTTTATTCATTTCTGAAAATTTTAAGCAGTTTGTTTTAATTCTTTCATTATTTAGCGATGTAATATTTCTACATTATTATTTTTATGAAAACTATGATCATTTTCAATTAACAATGTCACATTTAGTAATACAACCAGTCGAATAACAATGTTTTAAACTTTAATTTTCTATTAGAAAACAGATCGTTTGTAGAGCGATTTTGATAGATACTTGATCAGAGATCGAGAACCTGGGGCCTGTAATATAAAATACTATACATACATATATAGATTACATATAAATAATTGAGATTTTTTGACATCAACATTTGTACTAGTAACTAGATATTACCTTGCCTTATCCTTTCTATCCTTGAGCGACTAACGGCAACATTTATCATTAAAATCATTAATGGGTAAAAATGGCCATGATATATATCATTCCTACAACAAACTATTGACTTTCCAGTCTTTTACTGTGAACTCATCTGGTTTCTGTCGATTTGTTTGTTACCTTACTTGTTCTATAATATAATAATCACTATGCTGTTTGGTTATTTTTTATTTAACATCATGACAATTGTGTATTGAGTTGTGTCATAGCCCCATTTCTAATCGTGCCCAAATCTCCATTGAGCAACCACGTTTGTTTGCGACCATTGCAATAACACTAGCACCCCTCAATCAAATTGCATGTTTAATGCGACTTCCTTGAATCTAGCTGCATTTATTTCTTTTAAATAAGCAGTTGTTTCACGCGTCCTGCTTTGTTAAAAGATCCTCCTTTCGTAGGTTTGATTTAATAACGACGTAATATGATATTAACTGTGGAATCAAAATATATCGTAATACTCAATAGCCAGTTGTTTTCCTTAAATAACATAACCTACAAAATTATACTTGAAAATGTGTATTAAATTCGTCAAATTAGTTATCTATGTATATTTTTGGATTATAAAATAAGACGCATTTTTAATATTACAAAATCCATTGTTATTATCGAGTCATTGAATCCGAAGACAGATGTCATTTGTATAAAGTTGACTTAAAAAAATGCTTTTGTATGGTTAGCAATCTATTATTGACAAAGCATTAAACTTTACCAGTGGTTGGCGAAAATTATTATGCACGATTTCATGTATTTTTGTGAAGAGTATTATTGTTTTCGCAATCAGAAAATAAAATTGAAGATATTGATAAACAAGCGGCCCGTTGAGAGGTAAAAATCTTTATTATTGGATAGGTCATGTACCCGGGAGAGTATTTGGCAACGCAATCCGAGAAATTATAAATATCTTAATCGTATCTTTTAAATGATTTTCATTTTCTGCAATGTATTAAATTTCTAATATCAATTCATGCACTGAATTATTTTTATCATACTATTTTCAATGTTACCGGTGAGCGACGGGATGATTTTCGAGCCAATATTCGAACAAATAAATTAAAGTTTTAACGATTCTGCAAAAGGAAAGATTTGATTATTACGAAGTGGAATATTTTCAAAGTCTCTAACTATAATCCAGCGCAGTATCTTTAACAAATTTAATAATGTGCCGCTATTTCATGAACACCGATTTTTTCAGGTGGATTTAATAAACAGATGGCAGATTTTAATGGAATCTCTAAATTTTTAAAAGAAACTACGAAAACCTTACATCTTAAGGTGGTTCTAAACAGACATCGAACTTTGCATATGGCCGGCAAGATGTCAGGATCTATGATGCGGCAAAGTTTCACGATCAGGGCAATTTGAATCTGACAACTGATATTGTGCAGTAACGTCAAGTGAGATAAAACTAGAATGGCTGACATTCATCGGATATATGACAGCTATCACTTTTATAAAACTTTGATTTAAGGTGCACAGAATTCACGTATTCCCGCTATTTGAGTGCAATTTCTTCAGTCCCGTTTCATTTAAAGTACATTTAATACCAGCACATACGATTTTATTTCCCACAATTCGGTTCTGAAATAATCAAAATTCACTTAAAATTACCTACATTTTATGATGAATTATGATACTTATACACGATTTTAGGAGGTTACAATTTTAATTAAATAAGGTAATGTTGACATTATAAAACTACTAAGCGCTAATCTTATGTTTTATGTTGTACATTGTATTGTTCACTAACTACTTACTTTTGCTTACTACAATAATCTGTTTATACAGGAGTTTTATGTTTATATGGCTACATTCTTCGTAAAGTGATTTAAATTTTAATAACATATGCTTATAAACACAAAACGTGTCAAGAATATATCTGACGTCTGTCGACAGACCTATATAATTTGACACATCTAGAACAGAGACGCACGTACCGAGCAGAGCGAGAAGGAAATAGATTTATCCTGTCAATATTGCCGTAATATCAATTGCGTTCGATTTTCAAAATATCATCCAGTCAAGCTCCCGGTTAGTATGCGCAATATGGTAATGTTACGACATTAGTACCTTGTTTTGATGTTTTATACACGACCACACATGGTCGGTAGCAAATTGCCGTAAAAAGTTGGCCGTTTAGTAGGCGCATTCTATCAGACAAAACGGTTATATTATCTTAATCTAAATTAAATATAAAGTTAAGATAGGTTCAGATAGAAAAAATCTACAAAAACTTTGGTAACGAGTTATAGTTTATACAGTTATGTCTTTGATTAGTTATTAGAGAGAAACAATATATCTCTTTCAAATTACATTTTTGTATAATCTTCTAAGAAATACAAGAAATTGTTAACATTCAATATATAATAAGTCATTAAAAACCCAAGTCACTAATCAAAATTAGTAATATTGCTAATGACGTATTTGGAATAATTTATATCTGATAGTCAGTTGGAAAAGTGTAGTATTGCTCTAAAAAATATTTAGTCGACGGTCACTTTTAAACATATTGACCTATCGCACTTAAACTAAAGGTATTTATAGAAACTGTACATAACACAGTATGCCCGTTCCGATCGAATGGAGCATATGGGCTCCTAGTGAAGCTACTTTATAGTAGTTGTTGGAAGACAGTAGCTCAACCTCTCTCTTCGTTCAACGTCTAGAAAAGGAGGTGGGTTAAGAGGGAGAGTAGTTAGCTAATCACTTTCTCAACTGTATGTTTTTCAAGATTAGAATGAGTGCGATGAAAGCATCACAAATATCAATGCCTGCGGAAACAATCGCATATAAGACGATGAAAAGCAAAAATCAATCAGTCAACAAATTGAATTAAATATTAGAAAGTGCTCAGTGTGCTAAATACTCGTATCTTCTATAAATTCAAGAAGTCAGTAAGGTCTAATTATCCTAGAATCTCGCTAAGTTATTCCAGGACAGGGGTTGGCAACTTGTGGTTCGCGAGCCATACGTGGCTCTTTGGGAAATTTGTGAGGCTCTTTCTTTGTTTCCAAAAATTCCAATTGTTATATGCATATTAATTTATAGTTCGGATGGGTTAGGTTTGCCGTATATATATACTTAGAGAATGGATCATTGATTCATTTCGAGGAATTGCATAATTATCGTCAAAAAAAGCAATGACTATTTTAGGACAGCAATAATAAATATTAGGGAATCTTTTATGCGAAGATTCACATATTAAAAATATAGCGAAGAAACCTAAGCATGCCACGGCGATAATTAACTCGAAAAAATTATTATGGCTTGGCAATACAGTGCGGAAAAATTTAAAACTTAAAATTAACAGAGGGAAGATTAATTTAAGACTTGTACTAATTATTACGATTTTACTCTTACTACTAAATCTTCTCAGTGCTGTGTTAAAACATGACATATTATGATATTTGTATGAAATAGGACGAGTGTTTAGACGGCTTTTGAATGGCTTGAAGACCCTGCCCGCCCCATAAGTTCGGAGCGGTGTCATATAATACCTCAATTGGTGACTTTTTGCACTGAACCGACGATATATTATATTGTTTTGAACATAAACACGCGTAATATTTTGTACGCATTGTCGTCGTAACGTCCTCTACAAGATTAGTGTTTCCGAGTAATTTTCTCCCACGAAGAGAACATTCCGATCGCCACGAGTTGGCGGTTTACGCGTGGACCCGTATTACAAGAGAAAAACTGACAGGAATAAATAACAAACTAAAAAATATTTTTCGCTCCCCGACCTAGTTTAATAACGTCGTAGGAATTTGGTTACGCCATCAATTTATTGATATTGTGTCTAGAAATCAAATGCCAACTTTCAGAAATAAAAAGTCTGGGAGAATATTTTCGATACAGCAATGTTTAATGTGGATTAGTTCATTGTTCAGATGGTAAAACCTGATATTTTTACGAAGTTAAAAAAATTAATCAGTTCTTCACATAATAATTCACAAAAATTCACATAACAGGCTTAGATATATCGAAATTCGTTACATATAATCGCGTATCGCAAATATGAAATTTTACAAGAGAACATCTCAAAGATTCAAAACGCATTTGTAAAGTAACGTAAATAGTGTTATTATTTTAAATCTAGTTTCTTATTTTATTTAAAGTTATGATGAAAAGTTTATAGCTTTTGAAATATTAGTGATACGACGGTGAAGTAGGTACTTTTCCCAATGTTTTTTTGTGTCTGCCTAAAGATCTGACTGCGTAGACAACGAAAATGCAAAATACGTATACTCACGCATGCGGCACTTACGTGATTATACGTAGGGCGTGTCGATATGATCACTGAATTAATGAAGTGTGATTGATCTCTTAATATTCGAATATTGCGGCTCTGTAACTGAGTGGTCGACACTTTTTAGTCCTCGTCATATTCAGCTGCTGAGTGCACGGGGTCGGCTCCTTGATCGGACACTTTCACAAATTGATTCTTTGCATGGATTTATAGATTTGTATTCAAAGGTACGGATGTATGTGCACGAAATGTTTTACTCAAGGAAATGTTTTGTTTTGTGCCAGAGCATTACGCCGCATCAGCAACGAAGCAAAATTGACAAATAATAAGCATTCACCAAATTTTCATCTTTCCATTCAAACTTCATATTGATAATTATTGAAGAAAATTTGATAAAATGATACTTGCGTCAAGTATTCATCATAACGGATTTACGAAACGTCATATTACCAAATGCAAAAGTAAATAAATATATAATTGTAAAAGAAAATAGTCTGCAAACGTGAGATGTATCAAATGCGACATTTAGAAAACACAATATGACAACTAAGATGGAATACGAATACAATAGAAGACACGGGTGAAGAATAAATAAAACTGACCATCTCCTCTGGACTGCATAATCGTCAGCATCATCATTATCCGGCCTACTATTTAATCGCGTCAAACATAGGAAATATCGTCGGTGTTTTGGAAGAAAACATCAAATAGAAAAAAAGACATATTGAGTTAGTTATACCAAAATTTTCTTTATTTCAAACTCTACCGTATGAAAGAACACAATTATTTTTATAAATTATACTTTTACTTAAAAACAGTTTTGTAGAAACAAACAAAATGAAAATCGTATGGCATTTCAAGCATTTCGCAAGCTTCAAAGTCCAATCACTAAAAACTCGTATTTTTTAGTTAGTGTCTTCTTCCAGAACAACGACGATATATTCCTAAACTTGTAATGTTTACATTCCTTTCTACTCGTCCTATCCAAAATGGGGTGTAGGGAGAGTGAGTAACTTTTTACTAATCCTTGACAAGTCACATCCTTGTATCCTTAAAATAACTTTTTCTGAGATAAATTGTATGTAAGTTTCTTTCCACCACCAGATATATGTATTGGTATCCATAAAACTTAGATTACATATTTAATAAATAAACAATAGACTCATTCGTAATCTTGTATAATTACTGAATTACAATTTTTAATCTACAGCTAAGGTAGGAAACGGATCTAACAAATCTTATTTCCAGTGTGAGACAGTTTATTGCCGGTTTTTGAAAAAAAATAAAGAATGATGTTTTGTCTTCTGCTGTTCAAAATGAATTGCATTAAACATTGCAACAATGATCCACTTACTTCATTTCAACGCCCAGTAATTCTCTTCTTTACAGAAAAAGTAAGGTACGTTTAAATTAATTTTTAGACACACTACCCATATATGTTTTAAATTTATAAATAAAAAAATATAGTAAATTATGCAGTTTCTTTTTCTTTATCCGTATTCCTCACTGGTGAGGGTTGTGACTTCCGCCTATCGCGAAAACTTCCTTTTTGATTGACGATCCTTCGCACTCCGCTGTTCTGGACCATCGGTAAGGAGTGGTATCCTTCATTTGGTCGCTCCAGCGAGTTGGAGTTCTTTTCGCATCCCTTTTCTGTGACGCAGTTTAATGCAGTTTAATTGAACGCAAATTTAATACGAAACAGTATTGGTAAAAAATGTTAAATAAAGAAAATCTTTGTATTGGTATTTCAGTCGAGAAAATTCAATAGACGAATAGCACAATATTCGAGTAATCTTAGTTTATTTAGGGCTCGATAGTCCGATAGAAATTGTATAGAAAGTAAAGAATTGGTGTGAGGTTAAAAAAGAAACTCACCATCAAGGCCAGCGGCCAAGACCTACCGCAAATGATCGCACAGTGCGCGGGCGTTAATCAGCGACGGCTCTGGGATTCTAAACTCTGGGCCGAATTGATATTAAATTAATATAATTTACTCTTATTACATTAGCGCTACTACTAGAGGTCTGAAAGGGTCGAAATTTTATAAAAGTACCCAGTCCGAGCCCGAATCTCAATAGCACATTTGATACCCGAAAACCGACACGAAGCCCAGATTAATTTTCCTCAATCCGAAAGAAGCACGATTTTTTTCAATACAAAAATTCATTTATACCTTTCGAACAATACAAATATGTTATTATTTCCATATTTCCAACGATATTCGTAAAAAATGGGAAAATAATTATTTTAGTTATAGTCCGAAATATTTTTCTGCAAATTAAATTCTTTACCCGATTGTCTTTACCCGCCCAAACCTGGACCACGGGGTGGGCCGGTTAAGGGCTCGCGGGCCAAGCCCGGGCCCGTGCAGACCTCTAGCTACTACGCACAACACAGCGGTCAACAAACGCGGCTAAACATGCGTCATGATCGTGCTCGCTGTTGGTTTTCGTAATAATATTGAAACTGTGTTATTGCAATCGTGACTCACTTTACATTGGATTTGTTCAGAATTATTATAAGACGCCCATATCCTCCACATAATCAGATGATATGATTTTTTTTAAAAATTCACACTCTTGTGACTACCTTGAATTACTTTAATGGTGTTGACTGTCAATTCTTGATAGAAGGATATAATATTTTTGAAGATAATTTATATTATTATATTTTTAAAGATGAGTACAATTTTATCAAATGGTTTCGTTTATCGCTAGCATTTGATCGATTATAAATGTTCGAGATAGAAGAAACCGGTCCTTATTATTTGATAAAATTGGGTGTTTTTTAACCATGTCGGCTCCCAATGTGGAGCATATGCACTCAATCTTAATAAAAAGAGATTAACCAGACCGAAGTGGAGTTTGTATTGAGACCTACATTTTTATCCTGGATGTCGATAATCAATAATTCGCTCTCCTTCGACCTGGCTTTCTCACATTAATAAAATATTTTATCGTTTACTAAGCTTGATGACCTCTGCCCGCGTTATATAAAAAAAACACAAGCTTACTACTGACTTCGTAAATTGGCACTATATTATTCGACACGCTTTTTCTAGAACGTTCCAACAATTGCGACTATTTTTTTAGCCAGTCATTCAACTGTGAAGCGATAAGTCAGGGTTCGCGGATAATGTACAATAAATAATATAAACGAGAATAAACGCTGTAATAATATTGTATAATAATAATTAAAACTTTTTATTTTACCCAAACCAGTACGTATGATTCGCTGAATTCGACAAAATTTTCGAGTCTATTTGACAGTGATAGGTAAAATGAGTCGAATAATATCAAAAGTAAAACTATCCATTATTTGATGTTTCGAGATAGACACGAAAAACGTTTTGTTGGCGTTTTTGAGTTGTTTGCTGTTTGCTGTTTTAAATTTGTATGTGCGACCATATTGTGACATCACTTAGGGTAACTCTGTGATTGATTGAAAGTATGATTTACCAAACCGTTCATTTCTGTCTCCAAAGGTGTTAATCGTTCTGATATTGGTAGCAAGCATCATTTTCTTTTACTTTTTGATACCACATGTACATGATTTTGATACCAAAATTTTATTTCTAGCCATACACTATGATCGGTAGAATAGTGAGGCAGCATTAGTTATGGGATAGTTCCACTCTTGATGCTATAGGACTCAAATATAATATGTCTTCAGCATAATTACAGAAGACTATATAAATTGCAAATCGGCGGTTTTGAGTTATGAATGCAGAACGATGCATTTTAGAACGTTCTATCGTCTGAAAAAACAAGCTCAGCCATATTCTATGTATTTTTAACAACGAATTGAGTCAATTTCGTTTACAGTATTAGTGGCAAAAAACTATATTTAACATTACTATGTATATAAAAGTATTACTTATACATAAATCGATTTCGTAGAAGACTAACGGAGCTTATGAAGTACATAGTCTAATAAATAATGTTAAAAGTATGCAAATAGAGTGACTTGAATTTCATGATTTTACTAAAAGCTGATTATCTCAAAAAATTATGAAGAATTTAATATTCAAGCATCATTCATAAAAAGAGTATATCGAGGAATCTAAGGGACGGGAATAACTTATTTAGTATCCCGGGCAATTATTCAATGTCGGAATCCCGGGATTGACTATTATACAATCCCGGGATTTCGGAGTTCCTTGCTAACGCTAAATAATATTTTATATTTCAAACTAAAACTTCCAGATTAACTGTAAAGTGAACTTCAGTTTGATCATTATGTAGTTTTTTATAACACGTATTTTATCAATATAAATGTATTGTGGTCTTTCTCTTTATAATATTTCTTAACTGCAGTTTTTAACCAAGTTGAAACGGAGGACAATACTGTGAAGACGAATTGAAAGACATGTTCTCTTTATGGATTTGGTCAAATCTTAATGATGCAATACATTGAATAAAATATTTTCATGATTAAGTCTATTTTTTTCTCTTGTTCTGTAAACGGCTGTCTGATTCCCAATAATAAATAAACAAAAACATTTCAATGCTCAAAAAAATGTAAAATCATATATTGCAATAATTTATATTAATAATAATCTAATTGAAGCAATAATGGTCACAATTAAATATACAATTTAAAACATGAAATTAGACTTATTGTCCCACAGCATATTGTTTTTGTAGTTGTATATGGTACAAGAAAGATATTTTAAATTTGAAATATGGTGCTGGAGAAAGATGCTCCGAGTACCATGGACATTGAGTTACGAGTTAAATATCCATGGTTGACTCTCAGCAGTATATACAAATCTGCTTTAAGGCTTTTTGGCCACATCACCCGCAAGCCTACTGACTATCTTGAGAGACTCGTCGTCACAGGGAAGGTTGAGAGCAAAAAGGGACCTGGAAAGGTGGAAATTCATTGGAGCGACCAGGTGAAGATCGCCATGAACCTCTTCTTACCGATGACCCTCAGAGCAGAGGAGTCCAGGAGCGAATGGCGAAGGATCGTCGAGGGAAACGACTAAGAAGAGTTTATATTTCCCCAACTGACGTAGGTATTCCATGAAGCAAGTTTTAAATTTGTTTCAAATAGGCCTGTGACAGAGTTGAATAAAATTTCTTAACAATTTTTTACCGAAATGTCGATTAGTCACATTCGGAACTAGAGCGCATTCCGAAACAAGTTTGACAAATTTCTGATAATATCAATTAATTTAATTCAGTGCTTTATTGCTAAGGCCTTTTTGAAATGCCTACTAAATTAATTTCGTTTCCATTTTTTTCTGATATAATTTGGAAACAACAACTTACCACTGCTTCATATCGCCGCTCCAAAAGCAAAAATTCTGTTTTTAGAGTGAAAAAGAATCATGAAGAGATTATTTCTTACTATTTTTAAATGGAAGTTGAATTATAGGTGACAGTAATTTTTTTATTTTACAATTTAAGCAAGGTCACATTTCAGTCAAAATTTCAGATTTTAAACGTCTGCTTTCATCTACGAAGTTTTATCACTTAAAAGTCAAACGAAATATACTTAAATTGGAATAAAGGTTGAAACCTGTATAGTTGAGCTGAAACTCAAAATATTTAAGTTAACAAGATGGCGCTCAGAGCAGCAGAACACGAGATAGCTGCGAAGGATCGTCGAGGGGGTTGTGGCGATAAGAGGAGGTCACGACTCTCACCTATGCGGAAAATGACCATGATGAAGAAGAAGAAGAAAACAAATATCACTGTTAGAGTGGTTAGCTGTTAATTCATAGTGAAAAGGCATCAAATTTTGAAACTAAAACACAATTATTTTGTAACACTGCCAAATTTTTGTAATGATGAGGACCATTATTAACTGATTATTGTGATGAGTGAAATCGGTCCTGATCATTATAAAAATGCGAAAGTACCTAGTACAAAACAAATTGTGTCTTTTTTTTAAATAAACAAATATATTTTGCCATATATGAATTAAAAATTAGTTTACAAATACAAAAATTACATCCTTTTCTTTTTTGATTGTGATTTAATGGGTGTTGTTGCGTTTTACATATCATGTGGAGAAAAAATGAAAAAAAAACCGCATTCAAATCAACTTCGAACCGCTAAAGTGTCACAAGTCACCTTTTTCTTTTCGGACGGATGATATTTCGATACTTTGGTGTCAATATCAAAAAAAAAAAATAACAGCTATTAAATGATTTCAACCGTTCTCTAATATTTTCTTCATTCTCTCTAAAAAATTGTGTTATAAATATTAGGTGGTAACAGGTAACTGCCAGTATTCGATCAAGGCATACGATGCAGCGACATAGATAGAGAGAGCGTTTGGGTGCTGCGTTATATATAGAGAGATAAATTAAGTCGAATATATTTGAAACGAGAATTGGATCGAATGGAAAACAACCAGTCTTAAAAACTCGTTTTACAAATCAATTCACATTCCTCAAACTGTATAAAAGTGTGACTTTTTATTTTCATTTATTTCGCGTAAAAACTTTTCAAAAACATCAAGTACACGTTGGGAAGAAATTCTTAAAATATACATAACAGTGTATGAAACGTTTTTTTCAAAACCCGCGTTTCCCGACCTACGCCCAAAATCAGTGGCTACCAACCTTTGGCTACGACCATTGCTCCTTTTGTAAGCCGAATTGCAAATACCATATCGTATCGAAAAGTTAAGATTGCTAAAACGCAGTAAAATAAACGATCGATAGTATACATACATCTGTTTTTTATTGTTTTTTTAATGCCCTAGGTAACTCAACGTTGTACCCATCACCACCTTCTACGGCTTCACACTTTTCTTACAAGATGTATTCCACGTGTTTCAATTTTTTCGCCAGTGAAGACCGAGGAGAAATTCCTCAAGGCTTTGTTGCATGCACTCTAGTGTGTAAAAAATAAATGTAAAAAAAGAGTTCATATTTTTAACTCTTGGAGTGCCTTGTAATTTGTCAAAGATGCATTCAAGTCTGACCAGGGCCACAGATCAGACTAATTGTATCGTCTTGAGCAACTTTTTCCTTTCGTTGTCTAGAGATTCTCAAACAATGTGGTCAGCATCATGATTCACATTGTCACGTTTGAATTTTGGACTTTCTACCAACCAGCCAAGCTGAAAGAGCTTAGCAGCGAAGAGACCTTGGCCAGTTTTGAATTTGATGGTGGTCCAGAAATCAGGAGGCAAAACTTTGGTTATCTCAATTCGCCTTTTTATTTTCGTAAATAATTTGTAAGTTTGCGTTCCCTTGGAAAAACATTTCCCATCGATTCTGCCAAAATTCGTTTCTTTCCCAAATTTAGTGGCGTGATTATGACCTCCCAATTCAACCATTGCTTAGAGCCTCAAATCCACCACACACAACATCATATCTTTGATCTTATATTAATGCCATTAGAGAAGAATTTTATGATGTGCAAATCAGTGGCCAACAAACTGAATTTCTTAAAAATATTCACTTTCTCTCATCATGTCTTAAGAAGAATCAAATCAAATTAATATGGAATATAATTTAAGACATCGACTGAGGGTGCTTGATGGAATTTCAATATCAAATTTGGATTATTGAGATTTTGTACACTTCCATGTATTTTGTCACTAACGACCCGGGTTTCGCCTTTCGGCATCTTCAGGCATTCGAGCACACGAATGGACTCGAACTGACAGACAGTAAACAGTGTCTAACGTTTATATAGAAGATACAAATACGACAAATATTATTTACGAGGTAAGATATTATACGTCTGAGAGCCACACTGATACCTGAGTTAAAATTTCGAGAATTGCTTTAATCCTTATTTTGTAAACACCACATTTACAGAGTGGCGAATTGTCGCTTTCCAACTTCTTATGGAATTACCAGTGATTTTACAATTATAATAGTATTGTGGGTTTCGACGGGATGCAATTCGACGAAAGGGTAAATATATACAATCATTCCACGTTTAGTGACATCTGTTAGGTGTTCAACGTATAGGATATAATAACGGAGAATTAGGAAGGTTCAGCTGCTCATTCAGAATTTGCAAGGAATTTAACTGGGCTCTATTGATTTCCAAAATTTCTTGATAAAATAATTTATGATCCCCCATGTTTTTATGCAACAGTTTAACCCCATCATCCGCATTAAACGTATGGTTCTCCATTAGCAAGTGATTTGCGAATGTCGAAGTTTTTTTTTTTAATCTAAAGGATCTTTAACAACAGTAACATCTACGCATCAAATAAAACGAGGCACATACATTTACTGCACATATAAAAACGGTTCACCATAACCGAACCAGGCATTGCTGAAATGGTCGCACTGGGATGCGAGCCGGGATCTCAGATCTCAGGCGCGCTATCAATCACCAGTGATAGCCCTTCAACAGTGACTAACAACATTTTTATTTAAACAATACCGTTGATAAGGTCGAAGAAGGTTGTTTTACATTTTTATGGAACGAGAGCTAAAAAGGCAGTGAGTGGAATTCCTAATCCAATCATTTTAGTCATTTAGAGGGTTTGCCTACAAACCGAACTGGTTTCATATTTTTTTTTTGGATTTGGCAGTCACTTTGTAGAAATACCAAAATATTTAATCATTTTAAGAGGTGTACGAAATCAGCCTTATTATTAATATAGCGCTATCGAAAATATTGCATAAGCAATTCCCATGTCTAATAACGTATGGTAAAAACAAGCATTATCGAAGATATTTATATTACTCTTCATTAATAATTCTTGACGTACTAAAAGTCAGAGGGTAGCAGGGGGAACCAGTTGAAACAAGTCGAGGAGGGGAGAGACTCACAGCTCACATTTGTAATAATTATAGATGAAGGGAACTGATTTTTACTTATTGATTTATAATTTTAGCCAACTGGTAAATGTCGTTTACTTTAGTTGCAGTATTCAGCGCTTCGAGACACTTATATATAATGGTTTTCCAATTGATTTACGGATTTTTATTCGAGAGCATAGATGTTTAGCGATATACGATATATAAAACATTATACTTGAGAAATAATATTTGTGTCGAGTCATCAATATGACGATGCAAATTTACAAAAAGTACAATATTTATCAAACATATTAATAGTAACACTTAACGCATTTGCAAATGTAGTCAACGAAATCAGGCGATGGCCGATATACGAAATTAATATTGCATACGTTATGATAAAGGTGGACGCTCTGAAAAGGTAAGTCGTGATGACTACATCAGAACACAAACAGCCAAAGACAGTAAATATGAACGACCAAGGGAAGGACGGATATTCAGTTGTAGTTCCTGGAACTGACGACATCTGTTCGGAATCGCATGTCATTTTATATTTACAGTTAAATCTTGTCAATCATAGAACAGTTGGAATTATACTCCTAAAGATGTATGTGATGTCTAAATTCAAATAGGGCACAGCGGAGATAAACTCACTACTATAAATGTACCAATTTAACTTGACCACTAGTGAGGGTGCCACGGTCGCGTTAGGAATGTTGCCATACTCAACCAGAATCAAAATTTCTATAAATTCCAAAAACTGATATTTTAACGACGGTTATTAAAAGTAGACAAGATATTTATTTTGCATAACATGACAATTGGAGAAATTTAAAATTCTAGTTCCAAATTCAGCAGCGGCCAAGTAATGTTGGTAATACTATAATCCTAGTCCCTAGCACATAGCAGCAAGTTTTCGTATGACAGCTTTTGTTGAAATTCTTCCATTATAAGTCCGTATGCTTCGCATGGTTTGAAAGAACATCTTTTCATACATTGAAGAAATTTAATAATAGTTTTGTCCGAAAAATCTCAGTTATATAAAATATTATTTTCTATCACTGGTCTATACAAAGCCAAGCTTCATGAATAATTTAATGATAACCTCGCGTCAATGTCGGCTTTTTATCAGGACCCGATATAAACTATTTTTAGTTATTTATTTATCTGGTTATCCGAAGGGCGGAGACATCTTGCGGTAGATTACGACGTTACCTTTTTCCACGCGAGTCGCAAAGTGTCAATCAACCCCTTTTTGAGGCGATCGCTCACTATGCATCATTAAAAGTAGTATTTATAATTCGTTATTGAGAAATTTACCAAAATTTCCCTATTATTTTATATCGGTTAAAATTTCTAAGAATTTATCAGGCGTACAGTTTATGTGATTAATATTAAATTTGCAGACAGTCTGAGAATTCCATTGATAAAAGTATTTAAAATTCTTGCGGTATGAATCGTTTGAATCTATAAGATTAAAATTTATCACGAAACCGTTACAATGTTCTTCAATTTGCGTCACATTAACACTTACTGAAGATGTGTGTATTGAATATCTTGAAATAAAACGTTAAAATTTTTTTTTCTTGTTCAGAACAAATCAATGGATGAATTATTTAATCATATTGAAATGACATTCGAACAGAAACTAAAAAAAATATGATTCTTCTTCTGTCAGTGTTATCCGCAATTGAAGATTGACTACCAAATTGCTTTAGGTCTGTCTTCAATATGGGTTAATTGTATGAGATCAGGGTTTCAAACTGACCAAAAACCGGTATTTTTTTAAAAACGAGAACCGAAAAAAAGTCGGTTCTTTCGGTTTTAAAAATTTATCTATAACGCAAGTAGCAATAATATTCTAAATTACGATTTTGATGCCCAACCATAGAGCTGAGTGCGTAAACAACGAAAATGCAAAAAACATATCGGGCGAGTGTTCCTGAAGTCAGTCGTCGTCAGTGGTCGGTCTTTTGAGCTTAAAATTTAAATAATAGTGGATACATTTAAAAAAACAGATTTTAAACTTCTATTATTTTATGCTTGGTACAATATTAACTATTTTATTTTTAGTTGGTTAGATTACTTAATCCCTGTTTAATGGAATAACATCGATAAAAATATGTATTTATCATTCACTGACTCAAAATTCCTTTTGAAAGTACAACTGTCGCTTAACTATCGAAATGACACTAATCACATACTTTGCACTTACGTGATTATACGTTGGGAATGTTGATATTATGTAAGGGATTTTTTATTAAACTTTTGGCAGCCCTAGTTTTAATAATATAATATAACGCAGTAACTATACATAAATAAAACTAATAACCCATAATTTTAAACACTAAAATGTCGAACGAAAACAGTTTTTAATACGCATAAAAAAATTTGTTGTTGATTTCGTTCCACTACGTTAATTTATTAACAATTTTTAAAAGTTCTTATCGCAAAGCTTAAAAAAATGGAACAAGTCCTAACATGTTCGTACATGTAAAAATCATTCTTGTTCAAGTAACTAGTTTGTGGTTCATAATGTTGACATAACCTTGCGAACATTTAAAAATATATTCGAGTTCAGTTATTATCTCAATAATACTGATTGCGATAATAAAATATGAATTGTTAATTATTAACATTACCATTAAAGGATATGATTGAATTGTTTTTCTAGTAATTAAATATGTAGTCAATATATTTACAGTTGCTTTAACCATTCGTATTGTAAAGGGTAACTTGCTATTTTTTATTACATGAACAGTTAACGTATAAATTAATTTATCACTTTTGAGTGCTTTTAACAGTAATATTAAACATATTGGACATACATAATTATGCATCCGTTAATGTGTTTAACATGGATGCTCAAACATTTTCAATTTGGGTACCACCTTAGGATATTCAGCAATCTGTTTTCGGAATCGAATAAATTTTGCTTTGCTAATGAGCGGTTGTGTATCGATAGTATAGAACAGTGGTTGCCAAACTCTTTCATTGCACGGCTCACAAAATTTGCAAAAAATAAACCACGAAAATTAAATTAATTTAGTTATAAAAACTTTATTTGAAAATTAATGGGACGCCCGTCATAGATGACGGTATTGAAATACTGAATTTCTAAAGTAGCTAGTAATAAATAAATGTACAGGTATAATACAAATTAATGAATCGGATATAACAAAGGAGAAGATGCAAAGACGGTTTGTTCATTCAATAAATTTGAATTGGGCTAAAATTTTTTGCTATATCCGATTCATCAGTTGATAATGCTCGTGATGAGCGAAACCGGTCCTGATCATTATAAATATGTGGAAGTAGTACAAATGAATTGTGTTTTATTTTTTTAAATATAATGTCTTTCCACCAAGAATTGACAGTTAGCACCTTAAAAGTGATGTCCCGAAATATCGGGACGTACGGCAGCCCTACTTTAGTGTGTATAAATAGTCATCAGTTTGCCGAACACTGGTGTGAAACAACGTGTTTAATATTGGAATTGCATAAAATCTGAAGAAAAACGATTCGTAGCTATAATTTTTATTGCCTCTAGTTTGTTGTATTTAATTGTATTATCTACTTCACAATGTACGGGTAAAGCGACAGTGAAATATGTCTACTGTCTTGTAAATTAAGACAACAGCCATAATGGCATCTTGGCGGCAAGATGAAAGTGATGACCTTCTAAGATTTACCCTTCGGGAGTTGAATTCATGACATTTGCATCATGGGCGGTGACTTTAATGCTTTGACAGTTTAGCGGTAACGTAACAAACTCAAGAACCGGATTTCTGAGAAACAAATTAAATATTTTTTATTACTACTAATATTTGCTCCCCAGTGGCTCTCAACCTAGGTATTAATTTTAGTATTGATTGATTAACTGATAACCCATTACAATCTTTTTAATACATAATGTTTAGTTATTAACCACTAGACCGCTATAAGCACACCGGTGGGTGCGATGTTTTTTTACCATGAATTTACGTTATTTATTACTTTTGAATATATTAAATTGGTTCGTCATCTATCGACAGCTAGTAATATGTACATAACAAATCCAGTTTCATAGATTTAATAGAAGAAAAGCATATAGAAAGCATCAGGGTTGCCAAAACCATAGACATGTCGAGATTTAATACGAGAAATAAATCATTTTGCCTATCAAAAATTGCCATTGTGAAATTATTAAAACAAATTGAAAATCTTATATTGTCAGAGTTGTCTATCTAATCCAGTATAATAAATAAACAATTTTGCATAATATCAGACATCGCCTATGAGACATTTTTGAAACAGATTGAAATGATGAAAATAATGAAATTGAAGATGTATTTTAAATGCCCGCTGGAAATGTTTTTACTTGGAATGATGGTGACTTTACAGCAAAAGCTCAAGCATTTGAAGATGTGTGTCTGGATGGAAAATGAAAATGAACGAAACAAATAATGAATCCGACTTTTTCAAATATTTCGTTGATGAAGACGTTATTATTCGAATGGTTGATAAAACTAACGAAAGATATGTGAATATGAGCTCCTTAATAATTGGGTTGATAAAGTAGACGTTTTTTGGCGATTATTTTGTTACTGACAATCCTTTGCTGTATTCGGTCATTTATTCTGATACACTGCCACGAGATCGTTTTTTGTCACTGCTACGAATGATGAATTTTACAAGTGAAGAGGAACACTATGTTGGTGATCGCCTATCAAAAATGAAACCAATTCTTTATGTTTCGACGAAAAGTTTTTTTTAATCGTTCTAAAATTATAGAAATTGCTTGTGACAACCCTAATTACAGATTCTTAAACGTGTGGCTAGAAGCTTCCTGATAAAGGAATTTTAATAATATTACTTTTGGCGATACTTTACATAAATAAGTTGAGTTTTTGTAATTTTAAGCTATGTAAATATTTGCCGCGTGCACAGGCAGAAAGGTATATTTTTCGTAGCTGTTTCGTATAATTTTATTATTTGGAGTCGCCAATTTTTTCAGTTGTTAAAGAAATTTTATAGATTACCAATGCAATGCAATTTTTTATTCTTGATAAATTATATAATTTAAAATACATGATCGTACGATTTGTAATATAAGTACATCTAAAATAATAGTCAACAAAATCATTAAGAAAATACATCATAAACACCAATTCGCCTGTTCTAAAATGTTGTGCAGGGATTTAAATCAGAACATTCTTATCGCTAATCGGATCCCTTACCGCGACGCTACACATGCAAAGTGTAATAAAGTGAATTAGAATATTCGAATATTGCTTTATATTTACTCTAGAAAGTTTTGAAGGAGTCGTTTTTTGTTTGATAACGGGTGGGTTGTCATTTTAGTTGCAAGGAAGAATAATTCACGACGCGAAATACGACCCAAAAATGAGCACTGAAAGACATGGAGAGACAATTTAACAATTTTTACATCGGTGCTCAGTAGGTAAATCATCAGCGGAAATATACATTATAAGCTAGCATCGTTACAATAAGAAGACTTGCAGTCTTGATCTTTTTACGATAGTTTTTGAATGGGGTCACACATGCCTGAACGAGATGAAAAATTTACGTTTAACAAAAAACATCATTCGTGGTAATGTTTTCGACGTGGAGAACAATAGCGACTGGATAGAGTCGTACGTACTTCCTAACAAGGTTTTGCCGGATGAATGTCAGGGGACTCTGAAGATGAGGGAAAGCGTAATGGGAGCATCGTATTGTTTAACCGATCAATCGAGGAAAATGATAGATCGGGGTAGATGAACGCGGAATCATTTAATATGGTTTTTATGGGAGTTTAACTGGAAGTATAAAAAAATGAAGATACTTGCGAGAAAACGAGAACGATGGATTGAGGATTAACTGTAGTTATAATTTGATTATTAAATATACAATAATGAAATACTTTAATAGAGGACATATAGACGAAGACTCTTTATAAATCCTTTAGACAACAATAATTCAGTCGATGAATATTTCGTTTAAAATATTTATGAGGTTGCATGCAGTTTTACAAAGTAGCAAAGGGTTACACGATAAAATGTATTTGAGAGGCGCTGATATCGACCAGTACACAATTTTCAGTTAGAGATTAGAGCCCCGAAAAGTACACAGCAATCAAGTCCAGAACGTTATCAGTGGATAACGGGGATTTGATGCACATAATAATTTACGTACATAATTTAATGGATATCTTGAAACTCGTTTTAGTATTACCATCAATTTAAGTAAGTTTTCTCATTTAAGATTGGCTTACTACATGGAAAAAGGTTTGACATTATGTTGTAATAATACCATATGAATATTTTTTTAGTTAAGCAAAGGTATTGAGCAGCCTCTAGTGGTAAAAATACGAATTAATGTGCAGCATAATTTGTTTTATTGTTGAATTTGTAAGCTCAGCTTGGAAACTCAGTTCAAAAACTTGTCTTGAAATAGATTGAATTGGCTATATTTTCAATTTGTATAACTAATCTGTAAACGAAATTCTATTTATTTTTTCCCACCTCAATTATATACAGAATACATGAAAGCATAAAGAAAAGTTGCCAAGACTTTAAAATCACTGAATTTAATGTAATTACAGTGATTATTTGTATTGTGGCCCATGTTTGCATCCAAACTTTGGCCCACCTTGTTTTATTTATATTTATACATCAATTATGACAATAAATGTATTTATGTAAAGTTATCCAGATTGACAGTACGTTAATCAAATACAGACAATTATTACACGAAATTATCTCATTTGTTTAAGTCATGTATTTTCGCACGTAACGATTTCTCAAATACACTGTGTACTTCTTGACATTACGAATGACCTATCTTGTTAACATGTTGATAGTCTAAACGTGTGTGGTCTTTCGATTGGAAATAATAAATACATGGAGAGGTAACGTTTCTGTTTTGGGTAAGTCAGTGAGCCAGTGCAAAAAATGTATTTATTTTATTTGGAGGTCGAAAGCGGAAAATGCATTGGACGACTAATTTTAGACAGCGTCTGCACCGGTAGACGGTCTAATCATATGTTACAGCGCATCTAAAATATTTTACAATAGAGCACCCACGTCCTTGCGCAGGTAAAATAATATTTGTGAACTCAAGCAATCCTTCAATGCTAGTCAGACGTTTTTCGGAAATTAATTTGATGTAGAATTTCTAGTTTAATATTGTATCCTTTAAGAGCTATTTTTTAATAACATTTCCCCTCTTGTTTTGGAGTATATGAAAATCTTACGGAAAATATCAACAGGTATTTTATTCAGCCCCTCAACCTCTAAATGAAAAGAAAGAGGGAATGGTGTATATATCACATTTATACCTATGAATTATTATTTGGATTATTCCTGAAGATTTTTGCAATACGATTCGAGCCCTGCACATGGGATTTCCATTTCAATCTCGAAATTTCGAAGACTTGAATATGTGTAAGATACCGGAGATAGCTTTATATGATTTTGTAATAATACTTCGAGTCCCCGAACATACACATTCATAAATTGATTTTTGAATCGATTTATGAATAAGTGTCAAAATGAATAGATACTTTGTTGCTTACATTTCTTTCCACCAATATGATCATTAGAAACGGTACATAGAGACAGCGAATAGGTCAAAATATAACGAAGTATTCAATTATGCTAGAATTTTATTAGATTATTGATATCTATTTTAGCCATTTTTAATTCTTATTTCTGCTTAGCTATATACTGTTTTAGAAGAGATAGACAATACTATATTATCTAACTTATTCTAGCATTATAACTTTTTTTTGTGATTAAAATATTTAACGTACATACTAATTGTGCTTTTTAGTTGTTCTAGGAAAAGAAACATAAAAGGTATAATTAATTAATCGTTTAAGTTTTAGCATTAAAATTTTATTTGAATGCATTTACTTTAACGATTAATTAATAATACCATTTATGTTTCATTTCCTAGAAAAACCAGCAACGTATGCCACGCATCGATAGCGTCATGGTGTAGATCAGAGGTCTCCAAACTACGGTCCTCAAGTACCACCAATCCGGCCCATCATATTTTATTTCGATTACATCGTAAAATTTACAATGAGCGGAGTCCACTCTAGTACCCTACGCCATAAATATTTCACTCGCCGGTTAGTCTCAATACAAAAATTTGCATGTAATTCAAAACATGAGTATCTTGAGCTAGCTAAGTCTTGGCCCTTGTGACTTAGTGGAGGAGTCAATGTGACTGTCAACGTTCATAAATTTTTTGAGTGGTCTTAAAAAATGTAAATTGAGCTTCCACTGTATTTTGAATAACTGTTCATAACAAAAGAACATACAATATCTGGCGTATGCTTTTGTGTTTTAGGACGAAGTGTAACATTTCCTGCTGAGATAATTGTTATAAACTCAATTGTTTTTCCTCACAAGATTTTATGCAAAAATTTCAAACACGAAATTATCCTTTAGTCAAAACTAAAGACTAGCCATTTTTGATTTGATAATTAAAGACTTAGCCATATTCACCCCTGGTATATATGACAAATGTTTTATTTAATATTTTTCTGTTTAAGTAAATAATAATTTACGAGTGCATATTTTTCATAAATTTATTATGATAATATTTATTGGTATTAAATTACAAATACTTTATGTTTTGGAACCACACGCCACAAGACAATTTATAGCTAAACGCATTCTATGTTTTTTAAAATGACTAGACTGTGTTTACTGATGATTTCTTGATTAGAAGATTGCAGAATTTATTATTCTTTTAATACGCCTCAATAGATTAAACGTTAAAAACAAAAATGCATGAGTGCATTGAACAGTGATAATATAATATTATTTAAATTCTTCAATATTTAATATAAACAGTTTTTAGATTTGTACATACAACTATGTATTGTTCTTGATCGACACCGTATTTGTGGTTACCAAACAATCTCTGTAGGTTTCATTATCAACCACTGAAAATGATATTTGAATTGCTTTGAAAGACTTAATAATAATACCGATTTACGGTACTTCACTGGAATAATAATTTTATGAGTACTCAATAGGGATTCCAGCTATTTGTCAATATCAACTATTCGGATATCGAATAGTAAAATTGAAATTATTCGAAGAGTTTCTGAAATATAAAAATTGTATTTGAATAATTACTAACATAACATAACATTTATTGCATAGTAAAATAATAATTTAATAACACATTAAAATTTGTAAGGAAACGAGCTATGAATATAATAAAAATCACATTTATTCAAATTTTAAATCACTGATACAAAAATAATGTTTTCTTAATGATGAGATATGTACCTAGAATAATTTACGACTAAATCTTTTTTCACCTCTGTCAAATCCAAGATTCAGCTAATATAAATACCTAAGCATTCCAATACTGTTATATTGTATTGCAATATTTAAAATTTGCAGCTGCGTCGGATTACTCCAACGGTTTTTCTTCAATTACTGAAATAACACTAATTTTTTAGCCCCCGGTCATTCGTCAAACTCAATTATTATGATTAATGATTATTAAGACACTGAAAGCGCCCGAGTTGGGTGAAGACAAAAACCACTACATGGAGAATAGTTTCCCAAATATTCGAATATTCAGGATGGATGCTGTCTATATTATCTGCGAGACCATTTAGCTGACTGCTAGTGCTGTATTAGACCCATTCTTATATCTTACTCTCTCCGAAAAAGAGAGGTTGAGTGACTAAATAACAACCAGTTCTCGTAGATTTAATTGACAATTGTTAAGTTGACCTTTTATGTGAGGTATAAGGCAAATGTTACTAGGTTGACATATGAAGTCCAGCTATTTTTGGAATAAAGCAAATAGCTTACAAAATTAAAATAGGCTCACAAATGTAAAAGGCAAATATTCGATATCGAATAGTTAAAAAAGGGCCGAATATATTCCCTGGATCAAGCTTTGCACTTATTACGTAAATGTAAAATTTCCTTATAAAAATTTGAACCTAAAATAGCCAATCACAAGACAAAAAATGTTTTCCACCTCTGTTGAGGCCTATTCGAGTCGCCTCATCTAGCCCGACCTAGATGCATCACGTCATCATCTTGGTGTTAACTTTGTAATGTTGGCAGCAATATACGTGATAAGTGTAATACGGCAAAGTCGTCAATAATGATAATTACAATTATTAAGGCGGATGCAAATTGTCTGCGGATAATTCCATGACACTAAATCACGAGCCAATCTCAAGTCCGCATCTTGATTGGAACGATCGTTCTGATTGGACGCTAAGTGACTGTTTGTGATATCATCACGTTATTATAATTATTATGCTGTCAGCTCATTTCGTAGTATCGTGGATATAGTATTATAGGCAAATGACCATAATTTTTACAGTAAAAACTGGTTTAATATTTGAAACAAATCTAAATAAAGAATAGATCTTTTTAAAGGTAAACGGTGACTTTTAAGTTGTTCATTTCAACAAAACCACTACATTTTTTTTAAAGATGTCTGCTCCCAATGAGGAACAGATCGTCGCTTCCATTGCAAAATTGTATATGTAAAATCTCTATTTTTCAGGAGAACATAAAACGTATTTATAGAATTAAAACTAAAACAAAAACGTAATTAGGTTATATTTAATATTAATGGTGTTTTGGCCAATTCATGTAACCCTCAAAAAATACGACAATGAGTTAATGAATCGGCCAAACGATGTAAATTAGAAAAAAAATTGACCACTTTTTCGAAGGGAAACATCATTTTACATTGGTTTTAGGTTTAAAAATTCTGACTCAGCCACTTGATATAAGCCACTATTACATCGACACCCCCTACGTATAATCCCGTATCAGCAAACATGAGAATTAACAGGAGTGCATTTCAAAGATTCATAACGCAACTCATCGTATAATGTTTTCGATAAAAACAGTGTTACTCTCTCAATTTTGAGGGTTACATCAGTTGATCAAAACACCCTCGATATAATTAAATACTAAACCATTTTTTTACAGTTGTGTTATTTTGAATGCACTCAATGCCAATTTATACAGTATTAATAATACAAAAAGACCAAAACTCATAATATGCAGATATACAATTTTACGGTTGAATCGACGATATGGACTCCTAATAGAGATATCTCATCAGAAGTTTTCCTATCTGAACTGCTTATTACTCAGTTGCTCAACCTCTTTTTTCCAAAGAGAGTAAGAATAGGATAGGACTAGGACAGGACTAGCGGTCTGCTAATCGCTCTCACTACGCCCCGGTTTTAGGATCGGATAGATTGGAGGGTATTTTAGACATCACAAACATTCATGCCTACGAACAGAAATCCATAAATCAATTTATGAAACTGTCAAATCAGAACGATAAATATAAATTATGGATTTATAAATAATCATAACTTGACAAAACGGTCATATAGACAAAATTATGCTCAACAGACATTTTCTTCGCGATAAAATTAAATGTAATATTTTGATTATAAGTACATAGTAAATAACGGGTTTCTTTCAATAACAAAAGTATTTTTTCCATGTCCACTCTCAAAGTGGAGCATATGGTCACCTAATGGAGGTATCTTAACAGAATTTTTCTATGAGAACTGCGTGTTACTCAGTTGCTCAACCTCTCTTTTCTTGAAGAGAGTTAGGATAGAAGGATAGTGCTAGGACAGGACTTGTACTTAGCTAATCGCTCTCGCTAGAGTTTTTAGACATCATAAACACTCAGACTACGAGTAGAAATCCATAAATCGATTGAAAGATCAATTTATGAGAACCATCCGCACCAGGAATTGAATCCGAGATATGCGTAACCGAAGTCAACGACGCTACCAACTATGCCACGGACGCCGACTAGCTATTAATTAAATTAATTAGGTATCTACACAACCTGCAGTTATTGTGTTATATATTAAATATTTCTTCGAAATTGTGTTGTTCATGTAATTAATTCATAAATAGATACGACAAAAATATAAGGTGTTTTATTTTTATCTTGTGTTTTTTGTCACTGTGTTGATTTATCACTGTTCTGATTTGTCACTGTTCTGATTTTTCATTAAGAAAGACAAGGCTAAAACCAGACATAACAAAATGAGTCTAGCACGAACGTTTACGACGTGGGGACATGGACTCTAAAAGCGTAAGACAAAAAAACGGCTAGACGCATTTGAAATGTCGTGCTGGAGATGAATATTCAGTATACTATGAATGCCGCTATCCTGAAAGGACTCCAAATACAGGATAGACTCTTGGACGTTATACAACACTCCTACTCGGCCTTTTTTGGAAACATCGCACGCTATCCTACTGACAATCCCGTGGGGCTCGCTGAAGGCAGAAAGGGACACGGAAGGGCCCCAGCTCGCTGGAGCGGCCAAGTGAAGGATGCCACAAGGCCCTACTTACCGATGGCCCATAGAGCAGCGGAGTGCAGGAGCGAGTGGAGAAGGATCGTCAAAGAAAATTGAGTAGTTAACTAAGGCGGAGGAGACGATCCTCATACGTGAGGAATACGACTAAGAAGAAGAAGATTTTTCATTTTCTATTCTGTTATTTTCTGATTTGTCACCTAACCATACTAATAACATAAAATAAGCAAATGTTATTACTGTTAACAAAAAATTATGACTGTCTCATAATACTTTTTTCATACTAAGTATATAAAAGAAAAAAAACTGTAATAAAAGTAATGGTTTGTTTACATTGGACATTATGCAATTTTTATTATACTGTCCGCAAGCTCTCCGGCAAAAAGCGTTCCCGATAAAAGTTTATTTTTTATGTAAGTAGTATTTTTTTCATAAGCCACGCTACGCTCATCGAAGGAGCTGGCGTTGAAAATCGCCCATAAAACAAGTAACAAAAAAATTAATCTGTCTTTTCAGAGGGCATTGTGAGCCGACTAACATAAAGGCAGTCTAGTTTTAGAGATATCTATCGGCCAGGCGTTGTCAAATTAAATTTGAAAAAAATAACAAAAATAATTGTATCTGTCATTATGCTGTACTATGATGGTTTGTGAATTCTTCTATTGCATTTCATCAGAAATCATTCAATAAAGACTCATTTTTTATCATTTTTGCACTTCATTCGAAGCATATGGCTACCATATGGCCACCACATGATTACTCCAAGATTCTCTATCCCCGCCACCGTATTTGCTTTCTTCCAAATCATCCCAGAGGCCTGTAGCTTTCCCGAGTACATGCCATGAACGGTCATCAGCATCCTTCCAGGACAACGGAATTACGCAGGCAAGCAGGATTCAGGCTTTCGTATAGCATATGTTAAGGATAGGTGAGTCGTCTTTGAACATAAAAAAAAGCTGATTAGAATTTTCTCTTACAACTGAGGTCCTAACAAATTCAAACCACCGTCTACCGCTAGTATTTGTTTTCGAAGCTCAGTATACGGTTACCTTGATTCTTCCTGATGTACCATGACTTGCAATAGTTACCTTGTTAACGTATTTTTTATAACTATTTCCGATACCAACGCGTTGCATATGTAATCCTAATAGAGCTCATCGCACCAGATACTGTTCTACGAGAACTGCTACCTGGTTACTAAAATTCTGTTTTTCGGGAATGGGGCTAGAACAGGATCAGAGGTAAGTTAATCGCTCTCTGGAGGAAATGCAGACAGCCTAGACAAAATAATTCGAGCCCGTGAACTTTGTATCGTAATCCAACTATGTTGACTACTCGATTACACATGTATCTATAATGTATCATGGGCAGACTGGACTTATGAGTGTAAGTCAAAAAAGACGATCTTTCGATAGAGTAAAAACAAAGGTAAATTCTTATGTCATTTTTTCAGCAATAATGATTTACTCTCCATTAGGTTATCATATTTACTATTATTATCAGCAGCAGATGTATTGCAAAATGTCATTCCCTTAATTAATAAGGCAGTTGCAATATCCTTCCCATATATAATGTATCAAATACGTAAAAATACGTGTAATCAACTGTCAAGTTCGCGGATTCATTCCTGTTGCTATTATACGTTTCCTTAAAAACAGTTTTGTACAAACAAACTAAATGAAAAAGGTATAGCATTTTAAACATTTGAAAAACTTCAAAGACCAATTATTCAAAACTAGTATTTTTTAGTTAGTGTCTTATTCGACAACAATGACGATATATATTGTAATAGTTAAAGCAATATTGCATAGTTTTATTGTTGCGAGACCACGAGTTTCTTTGCCCTGTCTCGGTGGCTTGGAGCTATTGACTACGAGTCGGCTATTAAACCAGACACAATGGGATGAATTAAAAATGTACATGACAAGAAGCTCCGGTGCCACTAAAAGGATGGTTACTGCCTTTTAAAGGAGATTGAATGGAAGTAAAAAATCTTTTAATATTTTGACTCGACTATCAAATGTAAAAGTTTTGAATAGGCTGTCTTGATCAGTTTTGTCGATATAAATAATAATTTAAACATAGGCTGTAATAAATTAATTTGATATTCAAATATTGAAGATCCGGTTTGAGTCGTGGGCAATGACATGGCCTACCTCATCTTTAGCGTTGCTGACTGTATTTCGAAGAAAAAATCGGCTGTCGATAGCGTCAGCTCTGAGGGATCGAGTTTCTCTTATCCACCCGCATTCCACATCTACTGAAAGAAGAAGGGATGGTTTTCAATGTTTCGGGATATTAATATTTTTTTATGTTTGTCACTCGATTTCCAGTCTCCTAGGCAAATGGCCACGGGTCTCATGGCTGGGTTGGTTGGCCCCCTTTAAATTTGTTTTGCAAACACTGTCATTGTTAACCGTGTTTGTTGTTTTAAAGTGCTTAATGATTAATTGTCTCAACAATGTGAATCTAAATATTAACCCCATTTTGTGTTGTAAACTAACCACTGGATCAAATAAAAAAAAAACCAAACTAAAGTAGAGTTTGTACTGCGATCCTCCCGAATATCCTGGATGCAGATAACTAGTCATTCGCCCTCCTCCAACCTGGCCTTCTCATTAATTAAGTTATTTATCTATTTTCAATAAGCATAATTTAAAATCTAAATTATCGAAGTAATTGGTAACTCGCTCCAACTGATACCTACTTTGATGGTTAATAGTTTCAACGCTCAAAGAGAAATGTACCTGGCCACATATATCATCCGACTTATACGAGGCCTAAATGAGAATTCAGCCTTTCTTGAGAATGCCAAGCTTTATGTTGCTAACCATTTTTTGAGAAATCTTGAACATGAATTGTTTGTTCTTCCAAAGTGTAGAATCAGGTTGCCAATGAGGGTGCCACTCGAACTGACAACTGACTGTCAGTTCGAGTCCATTCGTGCGCTCGAATGCCTGAAGATGCCGAAAGGCGAAACCCGGTCGTTAGTGACAAAATACATGGAAGTGTACAAAATCTCAATAATCCAAATTTTATAATTTGTAATTTTTCTAATCTATATTTATATCCAAAGCCTAATGCTTCAAAAGCCTAGATCATATTTATTAATTGTTCAGTACATGCAATAGTGTATTTTTCAATAACAATATATATCATTATATTACACATTACTGTCGGTAAACACTGTGTCTATGTTTTGTGCTAGAGCTACCCAAGTGTAGATAGACATTTCTTGTAAATCCAAACATCTGAATTGCTTATGTCATCATACATTTCTTGGTGTAACTATAGATGTTCTTTATAACATTAAAAGAATGAACATTTAATAGAACTTCTTGATACTCAAGACAAAATGTTCGAAATCTGACATCGGCACTTCTAGACATATAAAATAAATAAATAAATAAGAGTCAGGATATAAGTGAAACTAAATGATAAGCTTCAAAAACAGATTTTGCTGCGAATATTAAATGGGAAATCGTATGATTATTTATGAACTAAACAGTCTCTTTCTATTTATGAATTAAACAGTTTCAGTCGGCGTCCGTGGCGCAGTTGGTAGCGTCGCTGGCTACGGTTACGGATGTCTCGGGTTCAATTCCCTGTGCGGTCGGTTTTCATAGATTGATCTTTCAATCGATTTATGGATTTCTGTTCGTAGTCTGAGTCCTCCCTCCCACCCATTCCATCCTCGCGGGGCGTAGCGAGAGCGATTAGCTAACCACTAGTCCTGCCATAGCCCCCTACTTCTATCCCTACTCTCTTCGAAAAACAGAGAGGTTGAGTAACTGAGTAAAAAGCAGTTCTCGTTAATTCTGTTAAGATACCTCCATTAGGAGACCATATGCTCCACATTGGGAGCGGACATGAAAAAAAACAGTTTCTTTTAACACTCAAAATACAATATTAAAACATTTTTTTACTTGATTGATTTGGAGAAGTTCTTATTTTTAAATAATAATCTGTATCATTTTTTAGTTATTTCTTATCGTAGCTAATCTACATATTTTTTGGGATTACTTATCGCAAGTTTACTGCTTATAATGAGCGAGGATATATTTATATATTACCGGTTTAATATAATTTAAGCTTCCTTTTGCTTCACCGTATTTTCAGGTTTTTACTAAATTATTGAATTTAAAATAAAAGCTCATTGAGCCGGTAGGCCGGTTTAACAAAAGCTCAAATTCTCTCTCAAAGCTTTCTTCGGGTAGAAAATAATCGATTGCTGATTGAAATTTCAACATTTGAGAGCGTAATTGAAAATGAGTCAATTGTTGTAAAAATTGTTGTAATTTCCGTTTGTGAATTAAAGTTAAATCCAATCACCCGGATGCGCAACAAATTTCAAAAAGCTCTCTATCCATTTCTTTCCTTTGTTTAAAATCGATAAACCTTCAATATTATCTTTACTGGAGTCTACCTACCAAAGAACTCAATAGGTTGCTTTCTTCAATTGAATTTCCTATTGTATCATTTGTTACTATTGAGTAACTGTTTTAAAAATGGGTTACGTCCAATCTGTTATGATATTTTTATCGTTAATATATATTTTTTTGATTGATATAAATTAATGTTTTCTTATTATTAATATTAATAATAATTGTCGGCGTCCGTGGCGCAGTTGTTAGCGTCGCTGGCTACCGACGTCTCCGGTTCAATTTCCGGTGCGGACAGTTTTCATAGATTGATATTTCAATCGATTTATGGATTTCTGTTCGTGGTCTAAGTCCTCCCTCCCACCCATCTCATCCTAATAACGATTTTCCTGCTCGTATTAACGTATTCGGGATCAATTTAAAATATCCAAATTCTTGGCACTACAGCTGACTTAAAATCACAGTAGAACAAATGTTAAATATAACATGGAATATTTTCTGCATTTTCTGCATTCTGATGAAGGATGAATATTCTGTATTCGAGGACTGTCATCAGAACATATCGAGCGTATAATGACATAGCACATTAAGTCAGTTTTTGATGATTTTTGTTTTAAATGACAAAATGTATGCAATTTATCGGTCTACGTATTGGTACAACGTATGTAAAATAAGATGGATTTGAAAGAAACACAGTATTAATTCGTATTGATATTTTTTATTCTGGCAAAAAGTATGAAACTATACAAGTTGGTACCCCCATCTCCACCCATTATGTGTATGCACCGGCTGTATCACGGCTGCTTTATATAACGCAATAACGATCAAAGCGAATTTACTCCTTATACTCTTGGCCCGATGCAGAGCTGCACGGGACCGATCTTTTAACCGCGCACTATTGTGCGAAAAGAAAAGATAGAAAGAAAAAATCAAAGAAAATGTGACTTGCTCAGCCACTTTGCCTAAGCGATATTAAGTATCCTGTGTATTCGTATACTGACAATTCGCCGTAGCGCTAGAGTTTAATCTACTCCGCGTTGAATCTAAGGATGACTCGAGAATATCCCGCTCCCCATTATGATGCTGCAAATTTATCGAATGACTCAAAGTTGGCTTTGGTTGAGATCAAGTCAGCGTGGCCTATTGGGCCCGTATGAGGACGGACCACAACAAACAGCTCTGTTCGTTCGGCATTCATCTCGGAGCAGATCACTATAACTCATCGATGCCAAAACTCACGATTTTTTAGGAAACGTGTTTCTAACTTGTATTATTACAGAGATTTAATTTATGAATAGAGCGGCCGACGGCCGCGGTAGGTCTGACAGTGAGAAAGTATTGTCGTCCGTTTCTGCTGACTGTATTCCACATTCAGTCTGTGGCTATGCTTATTTTCCAGTATTGGCATCTCGTCTGTATTGCCATCCATATTGATTCGTCTCCCACAATTTGTTTGGCAAAAAGATTATTCTTTATTATGTGCAAAAAAACGTTTTAAGAGACGAACAATTGTTCTCAGGAAAGGGAGAACTTTGAAGAAATAATGCTTTAAATGCGATTATCTCATAACTTCTTTTTAAGTCTTTTTCTTTTCAGTATACTCTCGATATGTAGATCAAAATGACACGACATTTAGGTGTGGTAATGTAATAATTTATGTTTGGGTTACAACAGGGTGATGTCAGCTTAAGGAGATTATAGAAACACATTGAATTTTATAATCATTTATTATAATTATTACTATTTTCACCAAGGCTAGAGAGGCTTATCCAACAATTATATTAATTTTAAGGTGTTAACTGTCAAATCAGGGCAGAAAGGCATACATATGAAAAAACACATTTTTTTGTATTTCTTCCACAACTGAGTTAATAATATTCGCGTTGAGTGGAACAGGTCCTGATATTTATAAAAATGTGGAAGTTGTAAAAATAAATAAGGTATCGATTTTACGTATTTCAATATTTTTTACCAAATGTTGAAAAACATTAATGTGTAATATTTTCTAATCAAACAAATACACATTAAATTTCCGGAACATTTGAAGACTGAATAAATTTTAAATTCATTAAATTTATTAAGATATTAAAATGAGAAAGTGTTAAATAATAAATTGAAAAATATACTCTATCAAAGCTCGTTTTAAATAATTGTTACAAGGAATACTAATACAGCAAAAAATGTGGAAAAATAAAATGAAACCTTTTATATGGCTTCACTTTAAAATATAAAATTTAATGGACTTTGGTTATTTTTACTCCAACATCAATTGAAGCGGTTTGATTCAAGTAAGAAAAAAGTTTCCAACATCAGAAGCTTTTGGTGTTTTGAAAGTAACACACTTCCTTATTATTTATAAACAGTTTCAGTGAAAAAAGCTCTAGACAAAAACGCCACAAAGTTTCCCATAGACGAACTTTTACGTGAAAAGTTTCCCAAGTAGATTATTGGTCCAATGAAATTACGTAATTTGAAAATCAACAGTTTTCTTAATATCGTGACGCTTTTTTTATTTTCTCCAGTCAGTCTTCGAAGGCAAATTGATTTATTGGTTCAGAAAGATTGCAAAAGCTTTCACGAAGTTATTACTTTGTTTTGTTTTTATGAAAAACAAATTGCTTTTTGTAGGGAAAAAACATAATCATGAATATTCCTTTCAATTCCTTTGAGATAATAAAATCTATACAGATTTTTTCAACGATTTTATTGCTGTTCTATGCTATGAATACTCGAGAATACAGCTTTATAAAGGCAGGTAAAATAATTATTATTCAATCGTAAATATCTATATATTTTCTTTAGGTCACTTTGTTACGATAACTATTTATCAGGACTGATCAATATTTCTTGTATGTTTGGAAGTCCAATTAGGTTACTTTTACTTTGAAAAAGGGTTGTATGCTCAGATATGATAAAATCTTAAGCTTGCATTTATTGGGTCAGTAACTATTTCAATTTTCGGTCAGTAAGAAATAATAAATGGCCAGTAGTTAATCAAAATGATCAGTATACACGTTGTTACCTGGGGTGTGGAGTCGACATTGAAAAATAACCCGACTCCAACTCAGATTACGACTAAAAAAGTCTAATTTTGTCAGGTTTTTTTCCAACCTTTCCCATTTATGTATAATTGGTCTTCAAATTAAACACCGACCTACCGATCTGGCAAATAGTCAAATTTGTTACATTATACATATATATGTATGTTGCAGGACAAGAAGATATATAGACATAAAAAAGTACATTAATCCACGCAGAAATGCAAAAATTCACTTTATAGAAAAAAGTAGACGGAGTCGCTGGGTTTTGCAACTCCGATTGGTATTTACTTGGTAGAACTCTATTATAATAGAACAATATAACAAAGTATTTAGTTCTACAATTTTTTTTTATTATGTAGTTGATAGATATTTTGGCTTGATGTCAGAACTATACTTAAACTTACTTTTGCTTAGTTGTTATACGAGAATTTTGCTTAGTTATATATAAGAGATAGACAATATTATGTCATCTCACGCACTCAAACATCATTGTGTATTCAAAATTTAATCATTTTAGGCACTAACTGTGTTTTTAGAAAAAGAACTTACTTGGTGTATTTAATCAGTTGTTAAAATAAATGCATTAAGTTTTATTGATTATGCGTAATTACATGGACTTCTTGTAATGGTTTAAGTAAGGGTGATGGATTAATATTTGTTTGGTCATTAAGGAGATTATTATCATGATTGTATCTAATTTCAAGTTGTTTTAAAAGACTAAGCCTGAGGCTTTTATCACACAAATGTAAGCATACCGAAGCTGAATTAGCGGTTATGTTATGTGCTTCTTCCAAGAGGTGGTTTTTAGTTGTATAGCAAGATTATTACTTACTTTAAATGCCACATTAACGGAGTTTTTAATTTCGGAGTATCAATTAGTAAAAGTAAGTTGAAGTATATTTCTGACGATGGCGTCAAGCGGAAATAATTCTCAACTACCAAATAAAAAAAATTGTAGAAATAAATACTTTTTATCCTATTAACCTAATTTTAGATTGAAAGTTTTTATAATCTAGTGGCTTATCAAAAGTGCTTGTGAAGATACTTACAATTAAGAAAAATTAAAGGATAATAGTACTTTGGGTCGTATTTGTTTGTATATTAATTATGAATAAAACTGATATTTTACGTTGTGTTTATGTACAAGTATTCATTTTAATCATTGAGAAAGAAAACCCATCTTCTGTAAATTGAGAAGTATCCAGTCATTAAATTAAAACTTTGGACTTAAAAGTGATTATGAATACACATATTTAAAACCATAATAATTATATTAAAATCTTTGACAGTTGATTGCGTCTTAGTTCTCTCCAATACGTAGTGCTTTTGTATAGTAAAATAAGTATTGAAGTTTTATTAAAGTTTTAATAAGTACTGAAACTTGAGTTTTCTTCCTGACGTTGACTTGAAGCTTAAAGTATGCAAGAGAACATTCTAAAATGTACTAACTTTAGTCGATTCTTGAAACATAAATGACGTTGACTAAAAAAAATGTTCAATGCATTCTAGATACGTATTAAAAAAATATGCTTTGAGACCTAAGAGTTAAGTTAGTAGATTTAATGCAACATGGAACATGGAGGTCAATATTTTTTTTATATATTGTATTCAATGAGTGTAAATGAAAAAAAATAGTTAGTTGGTAACTATTTTAATATTTGGATACATAAATAAATAAAACATAAGTAACAACGCATAATCAGTAAAATTTTAAAACATTTACTTTAACGATCGATTAATAATACTGTGTAGGTTCCTTTTCCTAGAGCAACTAAAAATTACAGTTAATTTGTACGTTAAATGTTTTAATTATAAATAAAAGTTATAATGTTGGAATAAGTGAGATTATGAAGCATTGTCTAAATCTTCTAAAACAGAATATATACATAAGTTAATTTAAGTTAAGGCATAGTTCGGACGAAAAGTCTAAAGGGCTATCAAACAACTGATAAGATTCTTATAGAACTGAATACTTTGTTATTTTTACACTATTATAAGATAGTTTTACCAAGTAAATATCAATTAAATCAATAAATACGATGCCCTTTTATGAGCCCGTAAATATGCTTCACATTAGGAGCGGACATGGTAAAAAGGGTAGAGATTCTATTATGATATAATATTATGTGAAAAAATTTATTGTAGCACCAAAATTATAGTGAAAAACCATCATATAATACAAATTTATAAACTTTTTAAAGTGTACATTTTTAACGTCGTATCCGTGGTGCAGTGGTTAAAGTCGTTGGCTCCGGTTACGGATGTCTCGGGTTCAAGTCCAGACAGCTTAATAAATTGATTTTTCAATTAACCTGTGAATTTCCGACATGAATGTTAGTGATGTATAAAACTCCCCCTCAAACCACTACGCTTCTTCTAGCCCTTGGGTTCTATCCCTACTCTCTTATAAAAAACTTATATTGGATATCTCAATTAGGAGTCCATATGCTCTACATTGAGAGCGGACATGGTAAAATTATCTTTTGTTAAATGATTATATTTATTATTTTTGATTCTAGCATAAGATTGTAATAGTTCCAATTTTTCTAAAATTAACTGAA
This sequence comes from Himalopsyche phryganea, assembly GCA_022494535.1. Lineage (NCBI taxonomy): Eukaryota > Metazoa > Arthropoda > Insecta > Trichoptera > Rhyacophilidae > Himalopsyche > Himalopsyche phryganea. Next base: position 1,182,403 of record JAGVSL010000071.1, read on the forward strand.
CAAATTTATTTATTTATGTATCAGGTAAGCATGAAGTCCCCTCAGTTCGAAGATAGTTTTCAAAGATCGAACGTAATTTTAAAACTAACGGATCGCCTGATACTTGGAAGTAACTTATATTGGTGAAACTAATTAGTGACATCCGCTTGTCCTTTGGAAAGAAGTTAAATGCTTCGGCTAAGAAGTTTTCCGTTTGTATTTTCTGCGCTCCGGATAACTTTAACGGAGAGAGATGTCAAGTTCTTTTTATGCTGAGGTAAAAAAGGAAGTTTTTCAACATTGAACTAACGATCGAGTTTTTAAGAATATTGAACTAATTATGACCAGTTTAATTAAATTTAAATACATAATATTGTCGCTGTTCTGAAAGCAACAACTAAATCGAGAAAATGACATATTGAGTTTGTTTTAGCAAAATGTTCCTAAAACTATACGGTATGAAAGAACACATTTATTTTAACAAATTATACTTTTATTCAAAAATAGATTTGTACAAACAAACTTAATAAAAATGGTATAACATTTCAAGTGTTTGCAAAACTTCAAAGTCAAATTACTCAAAATTAGTATTTTTCAGTTAGTGTTTTCTTCCAGAAGAACGACGATACATATCATTATAAGATATAAACAAAATAAGTAATAAGATTACATTTTATTTTAAAAATCATTTAATTAGTTAGTTGATGGCTATTTCGGCTTCACGCCACAGTCAAAACTAGTATACTATTTAATACATAAATAAAAAATAAATTATTATTATTTGTGATTAGAATCTTATATTTTTGAAGTATTTTAAGCAATGGAACGTATCTCTTTTTATGTGCACCTTATCTTTTTTACACGGATTTTTTTAATGAATAACTAAATTTGAACTAAAATTTGAATTATTGAGATTTTGTACACTTCCATGTATTTTGTCACTAACGAACCGGGTTTCGCCTTTCGGCATCCTCAGGCATCCGATCGTACGAATAGACTCGATCTGACGGTCCGACAGTCAGTTCGAGTCCATCGTGCGCTCGAATGCCTGAAGGTGCCGAAAAGCGAAACCCGGGTCATTAGTGACAGAATACATAAAAGTGTACAAAATCTCAATAATTCAAATTTGATATTGAAATTCCATCAAGCACCCTCAGTTGATGTCTTAAATGATATAAATTCGCTTTTCGGCATCTTATCCGAACGGACACTCGAACTCGAATGCCTGAAGATACCGAAAGGCGAAACCCTAGTCGTTAGTGACAAAATAAATGGATATGGACAAAATCTCAACAATTCAAATATTGAAATTCCATCAAGCACCCTCAGTTGAGATCTTAAATTATACTTAAAATATACTAAATATATAAAGAGAATCGGGTGTACCTATTCTTTTTACATGGGGTATAAGTTCCGCGAAAATGCTCCTGTTATATAAAGAATATTTTTCATTTCCGCGCTGGTGGTACGCAAAATATTTCTTATATCTTTAATGGTCCGCAGGTTTAAAAAGGTTGGGAGACACTTATCTAGAGTATCCATGCGAAGTTATTCATTATCGGCTGTTGATGATGATAACTATAATAACTATACTTTATTATTACAAACGCCATCTTTCTAAATTTGCTAAATTTTCTTATTTCCTAACAGTTAACCCCTTCCGTCCCACCTCCGCGCACAGTTAAAGTTCACAAGCGGAGGTCGTGTTAAGTTGGAAATAAATCTTTGCGCATATCCATTAATTTTTGATCTGGTGAGATCACGATACCAATCATTCTTATTTCTTTTGTATCATTACGGCTGATGGAGCGACTAGATTATAATGCCCGGCCTGAGATAAATGCTTCATTCGACTCATGTAAATGAAGGGGGCGTTCAAAGTTGATGTTTATGATTCAGGTTTATAAAACACAGAATATTTTTTCTTACTGATATTAATTTCTTTTTTACCATTTGTTCTCCCAGTGTGCAGCATATTACCCCTAATAAAGGTATCTAATCAGAAGTTTTTCTACGGGAACTGCTTGTTACTCAGTTGCCCAAGCTCTCTTTTTCGAATGTAGTAGAGATAAAAGGATAGAGCCAAATAGTTGATACATATTTCAGCATCATGCCGTCGTCAGAACTATAAATAGTCATTTTACATAATTTATACCTTTGGGGAAAGAATAAATACGATTGACAACACAGACGAGTTCCCAACACTGGAGAATGTGGAGACCTCAACAGAACGCGTCAAGCCATGCATCGAGACGGGCTATAGAAAGAACTCGATCGAACGTCATGGAAGACGGATCAACTCAGACACCGATACAGGTGACAATAATTTGTCACTGGCTGTCGACGGCAAAGTTTGGCATCAGATCTATTTCAAAATGTTAAAATATCTGTAATTACACAATTTGAATAAAAGAATCCTAAATCCCAGATGTTGATGACCTCATAAAAAAGTAGTACAGATGTAAAAATAAAACAAAAGTTTTCATACTAATTTCACAGATTTATAAAAATATTAGAACCGCTCATTGTGAGCATTTAATTTTCAAATAATTCAATTTTATTAATGTAAATGTAAACAGTGCATTTCCATTAATACTTGACAGTGAACACCATAAAGGTAAATTTAAATATGTCAATTTGGTTATAATTATGCCACAGATTCGAAAGTTTTGCCAAATCAGTCTTTTCTTGAATAACATAAGGTAATTAATATTAGTCCAAATTTTTCTAAGATTCTAACTTTTTCATATAATAATTAATATACATAATTGAATATTATTTAGAAAATTGTTCCTGAAAATATTTTGAATTGTGATTTAAATTTGAACTACCCAAATATGCTTAGTTAAGTTAAGGTACTGCTGTCAGTTATCGGCAAGCCTATTACATAGTTCGCCTCAGCTGCTGCGACTTTAAGAAACTTTTCTATAGGAAGTGATTTCAAAATACAGATTAAATCTCCAATTGATATGTAACAATAATAAAAATGCTTAACATTTTGCAATAATCAGCTTATTTTATTAAATGCATGCTCCAATGAATGCGTTAAATACAGTTTTTTTAATCAGAGATTTTATCGCTCATTTATTGGATAATCACGAATAATAAATTTGCGGGTTATTAATGTGTTGCAGTAATGTAATTTTCTTTCAGTTCTTCGTAACTAGATTTCAAATTTTTATTTAAATTTTCACTAGACTAGATATCTAAGTATACAATTTTGAAACTTCCATAAAGTACCCTCCCAAATCGATCGGAAATATGATGTTATATTTATAAAAGTCATACACAATTGACATTGAAAACTATTTTTAATCATTTATTTTTATGAGCTTCAATTACATACATTTATATACGAAGAAATGGGGAAAAGGCGCAAGTCGGTCTTATCGTTCAATGGACGAATCGGCCACGCTGACTTGGTGGCGAATAAAGCAAATTACCAGACCTTTAAAAAATTGCGGCCAGCAAGCTTAGTAGACCTCAATTCATATAAGCTTTTCGTTCAACTATAGGGATTGATTTTCTGCACTTTAAGTGCACACCACCAAGTCTTAGGCTGCTGATCCTAACACACTCCCAGTTATAGAAAAAAGCTGCCGGTACGATTAACTGGATTCTGCCGTATAAAATTAATGGATGCAAAAGTAGTGGTATAAAGAACAAAGCAAGTGAGTTGAATGTTCTCAGTAGTTGAATGAAACCGAAACTTATCATATTAATATAAAACGATGAAATAAGTATTACAAGTAATGTTTTATTTTTATGAAATAATTATCTTTCAGACGTATATTTTTTAATGAAATTTTTAACTTATCTTTAGGCGTTTTGATATGATAGCATTGATTTAAAAATCTCAAGACTGAAATTTTAAGAAAGTAATGAATCATAACGATTAAATCTTTTCGAGTATCAACTATTATAAAAAGAATCAAACATTGTGAAAAATAAATATGTATGTTTAATGTACAGTAGTTACAGTACCTAAACATATTGCTATAATTGATCCTTTGATTTCATCTCTTCATTGGCTTTACCATAAACTATCTCAACTGAAGACGATAGCAACAATGAAGATAAAACAACACTTATGAAGTCCATCCTCCACAAGATATGGTCATACAAGTAAGCTTTCGATTCTTTTATTTTATTATTTCTTAATATATATTTTATAGTCACTTTTACCATTCAATATAAAATATTAATATACAAATCCTGAATGAAAATGTTTGATGCTTTTTTCATCAGATTTATAATTTATTTGTCGGTTTAATTTATCGATTCCCACCGCATCCCACTTCTCAATCCGATCCAGGAAAAAGAACATATTTACATAAAGCGATATGCACACTACAAACGCTGTCCTCGGTACACCTCTCAGTCTCTTCCCTCTCTGAAGAGAGGGGTTATGCGTCTGACTCTCAACCAATTATCGTCAAAAAACTTATATTTAACGCTTTAGGATTCCATATAATTCTACAATAGAAATGCATACTTTACATATTAAAGTTTGCAGTGAAGTAGGAGTAAATGCTTAAAATACATCTACCAGTTTGCAAAATATGACAAATAGTAATCTGTGATTATTTTAGAATGACAGTGGTTATTATTACTTGACAATGAAAGTCATGTGAAAACTTCTCAAAACTCTTATTATTGATAGATAATCGTAGAAGTTCATTAAAATCTACAATAACTAGATGTAAAGTATAAAATTAAACCTGTGAAAAGTTTGTTTCCTTATTGTGTCAGAACATGTTTTTTGAGTTGTTACACTTTGAAACTGAGGCCTAAATATATTTCTACAGTGTGCATTTTATAGATAACTATTGGTTTCGCTTAACAAATACGTATTTTCAACCTATGAATCAGCTGTAGATACCTAATCGATATGCAAATGCTGTCAAACGTTATGCTTCTGGTGATTAATTATCTGAATGAGTAGTTTATTCTTCCAAGTAGTGGAATCAGCTTGCCAATGCTGATGCCACTTTGAAGAGCTGAAAGAATAATCAAAGGTCTTGATTAAAATTTCAACATATTCCATGTTTACGGTTTTTAATTTTTTTAAGTAAATTTTCTCGGAACTTGTTCTTCACTCTATTGTCAATTTTAATAAGCAGTTTTTTATGAATGTGCCCATTATCAAAAACTACAAAAACAACGATTGCTAAATTGGTAATTGTGATTTAATATAACTTAATTGAATTGAGAAAAAAGATCTAGTTAAGTGTGGAATGTATACAATAAATATGGCAGTTTGCCATATCGCTCAGTTGTAGCAATCGCGTACATAAATGCACATCGCGAAAGGCAAAAAGACGTACTGAGAAAATTGTTTTAAATTCTGCAGCCACGATTCCTACATTCGACGGCCATATTTTTATTGCCCTAACCCTTTAACGACCGTGGTGCTAATTAGATTTATGATTTGCGCCGTAAAATCGAGCATCATTTGCACGTAATAAATTTTATCTCGCATGACGCATATTTTTATAGTTAAGCGAAATAACTAAGAGGTATTTACGTCTACTTTCATGTTCCATACTAATTACGGAGAGTTGAATAGGTTAACAAAATAAACGTTTTTCAGTGAAACGAAAAAATGTCTTTTTTTCAATCATGTCCGCTTGCGATTTTAGCATTTGAACAAAAGTTTTACTTACGAGAGCTGGTTTTAATTCAGCAGCTCAACATTTTTTTTTCAGAGAGTGTGAATGTATAATGATGAGGCGAGGAAAGTAGTTTGCTAATTGAAGTTGAAACTTATTAGACACCAGACACTAATAAAGTCAAGGCAGTTATGCCTAACACCATTACGACGAACGTAATAATTCTTGTATTTTCTCTATACATCTTTATTATGTTGGTACTTAACATGACCAATATTGAATTACAGGAAGGAAGTCAGCGGTAACATAACTTTTTATCACAAGAGGTAAACGAGTAACAACATTTTTTCGTGAAATATACACACAATTTAGTTTTTACACTATGAAAAATTAAGAAATTGAAACTTTCAAAAATTAAACGATTAAAATCAATATAGTTTTTCAAGCTATAACTGATAAGTTGTTAGCTTTAAAACAATTTAATACACACATATGCAATGTTGAAAACAACAATAATCATTAAAATCACTTTAATACGTATAGTGAGGACTGTGAGGAGACAGGGCTTATCAGACATAAAAAAATTGAAAGAATAAATCAAATTTAAAGTTAAACTTACTTACCTTAAGCCGTCAATTGCCGACATCATTGACGTTTGACAGGTCAACTAATAGAAGCAGTAAACACAGTCGCAATTAATACTGCACTTAAATTAAAGTTAAATCAAAAATCATTACGTTCGGCGTGGTAGGTGTTAAGTAACACTATCTGGGCTCTACTAGTTTCCGGTATATAATAAATTTGAGAATAAGACTATATAGAATATAATTATCTTCTACTTAGCAAATCATCTCTTATATTCCAGAGACGTCCATTTTAGAATGGCGACTAGTTATTTGGTCTGTGACTAATTCAATAAATGTCAAATAAATAAAACTAAGGCTAGGTTTACGTTTAATTAAAAAATTTATATAAATATCTTTTAATTTAATAACTGGCCATTTTATATAAATTACTGACCATTTTGATAAATTACTCACCAAAACTTGAAATAGTTTTGTTTTTACCATGTCCGCTCCCAACATGGCCTACTAATGTAAGTATCTAATCAGAAGTTTTTTATGAAAACTGCTAATTACTCAGTTGCTCAACTTCACTTCTTGAAAGGAGTAGGGATAGAAGGATAGGGCTAGGAGAGGACTATTGGTTAGCTAATCGCTCACGCTACTCACCTTTTCGGATGGGTGGGATGGAGTTTTAGGCATCACAAACATTCAGGACTACTAACAGAAATCCGTAAATCTATTGAAACATCAATTTATGAAACTGTCTGCACCGGGACTTGCGATCAGTAACAGTGGTCAACGACGTTACCAACTGCGCCACGGGCACCGACAAATAAATAGTTACTGACCCAATAAATACAGGCATATTTTAAAATAAAAAAGCTATGTTACAGTAGGGTTGAAAAGAAAACCTCGTGTATTGGAGAGATGAAGTAATTCTTAACGAAGAAAGAGGAAGAACGCTGCAAGCTGAAGAGCAGGACGAAGAAAAAAGACGACCACAATCGAAGCAAGTAAAACGATCAAAGGAAAACACAGAAATCGTGCCCTACGTGTGGAGACTTACTGCAAAAGGAAAAATAGCGACGATAAAATATTATTTTTTACTCTTATTGTTGTTCAGGATGGACACGATCTTGCCGATCGGTGGGGCCAATCAGTGGAGACGGACAGTCTGGCCAACTAGTGTTATTACTGTTACTGGAAAATGCCCATAATGGATGTTTTGTATAATAATATAATGTACCCTTGTTTAGAAATAATCTGTAAAATAAGTTTTATTCTATACTTAAATAATGTTATATTAAAAACTAAATCATTTCTTTCAGATTCGAAGACAAATATTTGCAAATCTATTTACGTTGTAATGTTTTATGTAACTTAAACCATAAATCAAAAAAATAGTTTTTTAACCTTTAACCGCCCAGCGGTCCAGTACTGGACGGCAGATTTGCTTTTATTATTTCTTAGAGAAAAGAAATGACAATAAAATTTAATGGGTAATGCTTATTTTGAAACTATTTTTTAACATTTATACACATACTAAGGTTCTATTTTAACCGGAACATGGAGCGGAGTTGGAGCAAGTACGTTAATACCGGAGTGGAATAATTAAAAAAAAAACAGCTCCCATCCTCTATTTTTTAGTCAATTTAGACGACTCCAATAACACCCAAAATACACATCTCCGACTCCACATACTTGGTCAAATATTGAAAGCGTTGAAAAGATTCTATGGCAGTTGGTAGGGGGGCCATATCCTTTTATCTATATTTGAATAAGGCTGCATACAAGTAAATATAATGAGACACAATTAAAAATATATGTAGAATAACATGAAATATAATGTAAACCAAGGAAACATAAATTTGTATTCAATCGAAAGGTTGCTCTTGAGGTGTTAAAAGGTCGAAGGTTCCCCACTCCTGCATTATAGCGATATATTTTTATGAACCTTACCATTAAACCAAAATCTTGCCTAGAGCTAGTTTTGCCACTTGATTACTGATTGTATGTAAGTATATTTTTACCTATCTTCTTAACATACCTATAATAAAAAAATATCGTTGCTTCTATAATTATATTCAAATTATCAGAACTCCCACCAATAAATTTAAAAAATGTTTCTGTTCTTTTGAAGGCGAGAAATTTTAAAAATAATATTTTTTTTCTTATTTATAGCTACTGCTCAGTGCACAAAATAGTTTTACTAATAGACTTTTACAGTTCTATCGAGATTAGGGTTGTCACAAAATTAACTCTTAAATTATTATTTTGTTCAATATTTTTAAAATAGTATTAAAAGTTTTGTTATTTACCTCAATGCCTGCTACCATTGTGCAGCATATGGATCTCGGAATAATTTCAATAATACTTTTTTCGAGAACTTATAATAGTATAAGTAAATAAGAAAGTAAGAGATTGTAAGACAATCACGCATCATCATTCTTTTGGTAAGAAAAGTTAAGCACATCAGAAAAGATTTTGTGTTTTTATGTATTTCTCTAGTTCAAACAGTAATACACTAAAATTGATTGTTAGAGTACGATGAAAGTTACCGCTGGCAGTATTTCGATGACTAGTTTTTCTTATTTTACTTAAACCCAACTTTTATGTATTAAGACATATTAGTTACGAGTACTAAAAGATAAATTAGGAATTAAATATAGAAACTACAGTAAAATAAATACAATACTAAGTGTATTTGTTAATAATACATAAATGGATTCAATTTGGCATATAGAGTATGAAAATTAAGGACGGGAAATATTTCAGTAATTATTTATAATAAATATAAAATTTAAAAAAATAAAGGCGATAAATCGAAAATTGGCTGTTTTAAGTTATGAATGTAGTACGATAGATTTAGGACGGTCTATCGTCTATAAAAAGAAGCTCAACCATATTCCATGTATTTTTTTTGTAATTTAAAGAAATCAGTATGAATTAAGTCAATTTCGTTCACAATTTTTATTAGCAAAAAATTATAATAAACATTACTATCAAAAAAATTACTAATAATTAAATTGAATTGGTAAATGATTAACGAATCTTGTATAGTGGTTAGTTGGATAAATAATGGTTAAGGTATGTAAATAGAAAGACTGAGATTTCATGATTAAGTCAATTATACCAAAACAAAGTTACTTATAAACTTAACCAACAATGTATGATACCAACATAAAAAAAATCGGTGTTAAGTAATAAATAACTTTCTCACGTTTAAGTTGTTAACTGTCAATTCTCATGTTTATAATGATTAGAACCGGTTTAATTACTTTCCAAAATAACTGTCTTTCGAATTCGACACGTCAATGGCACAGCCCTAACCTGGATGTTGTATTATGTAATAACAATTAAAATAATGTGCCTATTAAATGGCCCTTAACAGTTATGGCGAGGCCTTTCCAAGTGGACTCGATTTAATTATTCCCAGTACGAACTTCAAATATCTTACGGTCATTAATAAAGGCCTATTGTCGTTTACAGCGGCTCTCAATTAATATTTGTTCAAGATTTTTTTAAATAAATATTATTTAATTTTAAATAAATAATACTTATTTTTACTATGAAATGAAAACAATTGATCAATTGATTTAAATAATAATGTATTGCTTTTCAAATACTGCGATACTGTCCAGAATTCCGTGTTATTTTTTTTGTACGCCATATATTATTAGTAGAATATTATGACTAAGACGTAGTTTTATTTCACGAGGAACTTGGAGATTATGCAACAGATCAGGCAGAGCTCTGTTACTTCAGTGGCCATGGAGAGACGTACAAACTGGCTTGATCCCACCGGTAGGGTTCCTGCATCATAAATAACCATCGAGTACTATTCATAGAATTTACTATGCGGAATCGAAGCATGCTTGCAGGTCATGGGAGGCATCAAAGCGATCGATAGGTAACAGGGGATCCTCGAGGCACCGCAAGGTGGACATATGCTTTACATAGGAAGCACCAAAAATATTAACATATATTTATGAAACAATTAGTTTAGCCGTACGTGGCAACGCAATATTAAGAGACCAAAGAGATTGGATGGGGTAGGACTAGGGATGCTAACTCGAATATTCGATATACGAATCCATTCGGCTCTTTTTTAACTATTCGATATTCGAATATTTGAGCAACTGTTCGAATACTATTTGTAGTAATTTTGAATGAAATATTTTATAAATTCGCCGAAAGATCACATTACAATTTCTCCAGACTACAAGAACAATAACGAATAGGTACACTACTCAGGTAGTGTTTATTTTTGCCTTCACTTCTTTCCAACTCGGACGCTTTTAATATCGTATCATAATACTTGAGTTTGAAGAATGACTCGGGGCTAAAAAGCCCTTTAAACATGCCGAAATTTCATTAATTGAAGCAATAGCGTTGTAGTAATCTGACACAGCTGCAAGTTTTAACTATTGTAACACAATGAAACGGTATTGGAAGGTGTACTTATATAATTTTGTGTTATTGATTCTTAAAACTGACTTTTCATAGTATTTTCGTACTTCAGAAGCTAACCAAATATATTAGAATAGTTTCAGTTTTACTATTCAATATTCGAATAGCTGATAATAACGAATTGTTGGAAACCCTAGAAGGGAGCTAAAAAAATTGCATCATCAAGCGTTTGATTTCAACTGCTGAAGATGATGATGATAAATTGAAAGTAACTTTTCAATAATATTTAATTATATTATTATGATGCCTAAAATGTTGAGAGTCTTGTGAACTTCATTATTCCTAGAAGAAGTGTATAGTGACGCACCATTAATTTTTTTGGTTCACAATTGATATTATAATAGGTACATCAGAGAGTTTCGGGTTTCTGGATTTCGTTACAAAAACTACTATTTACGACTGACAATAATTGTTACTTATTACTTATTTATTATCAAAAAAAGCGTTCGTTTCAAAAATAGCTCTAATTGATGTGGAATTTACTACGAAGAATCCCAATAATATTCGGTAAAAATAACTCCATATTTTATTTCTACCGTTGGAAAATAAACATATTCAATACATGTTTAATATTTATTTATTGTAAATTTAAAAAAATGAAATACATGTTATTACAGCTGATGCCAATGAGCCATGCATTTCCTAAACATAATAACAGTAACAATAATAATAATTATTGAAAATAATACTTCTAATGAAAATAAGAACATTTTTTTAAATTAATAAATACAAATAAAAACAAGACATTATAAATTTACAAGGACAAAGCAATTAGTGAACAATACCTAGAGTTTAGTGCTGAAAATATCCAGTGCTTAATCATCCGAACGGCTCATGCAACTGGTGACTCGAATGGCCGACGCGAAGAATAAGTTTTAAGAATAAAAATTGTCTGGATATGGTTTCGTAGGTACGTAGATAACAATTAGTAGCATGTAAATTAATAGACATGTGAATTTCAGGATTATAAATGAAAAAGAAGAGAGAAATGCTACGATCCTCGTAAATATTGGTATATATATATATCGATGGTGTTTTGACCAATTGATATAAAACCTCAAAAGATACGAAAATGTGTTAATGGTTGGGTTTCATTTAAAAGACGACAGAGCAGGTCTCGGCCGAATGATGTAAATTATAAAAACAAATTGACAATCATTTTACATCGGTTTTAGGTTAAAAATTCTGACCCGGCCACTTGATGTAAGCCACTATCGACAATCCCTACGTACGATCCCGTATCTGCAAACATGAGAATTTACAAGAGTGCATTTCAAAGATTCATAATGCAACTCACTATAGAACAATGTTTTCGATAAAAACAGTTTTTACTCTCGCCTGAACAATTTCAATTTTGAGGGTTACATCAATTGGCCAAAGCATTCTCGATATTGTGATTACAATACTAACTTAAACTTTTTTAATTTTATTAATTAAGTATTTTGTATAGAATAAGTTTAGTATATTATAATATACAATGAGTAAAAATAAAAACATTCACTTAAATATATAGATTTTATTTTATAAAAATAATAATTATATCGTCATTGTTTTGGAAGATAACACTTAATTGAAAAAAATATGTATTGAGTTCATTATATCAAAATGTTTCTTATTTCGTTCTCTACCGTATGGAAGAACACACTTAGTTTTTGAAATGACACTTTTACTTAAAAAACAGTTTTGTACATCATACTAAATGAAACAGGTATGGCATTTTAAACATTTGACAAACTTTAAAGTCCAATTACTCAAAACTAGTATTTTTCAGTTAGTGTCTTCTTCCAGAACAACGGCGAATTATGATTAATGAACTTTTTGGATTTATTTTTCATCAGCTGATAATGGTCGCAATAAGCAAAACCGTAAAAATAAATAAATGTGAAATTATCTGAAACAAAATTACAAAGCATTAAATGTGATTAAAAAGGGAATATATTATCTTTATAATAATGTTGAATAGTTTCTTTTAAGTCATTGCCCCTTCCAATGTGGAACATGTGGACTCGGAATGAAGATTATTACAACGTAAGTCTCTTTCTACTAGAACTGTATATGTAAATCAAATTGCTTAACCTCTCACAACAAAAACAATTAAATATATGGTTGTCAAAATTATCTATTCCTGTTAACTAATTATGCAGTTACGAAACCAGTATACATGTATTATAAAAAAATATGTACATAAACAAACCGACGTACACGTTTTAGCCAATCAGGAAGTATTTAATTTGAAATATGAACTATTTTTTTAACATTTAAGTGAAACCCGAAATCCCGTGATTGTTTTTTCAGTAATCCTGAGATTACGGGATTACGAGATCGGAAGATCTAGTCTCTAGTTAGTACAACCTTTTTTGAATAAAATGCTTAGTCCGTATCCGTGGCGCAGTTGGTAGCGTCGCTAGCTACGGTTAAGGATGTCTCGGGTTCAATTCCCGGTGCGGACAGTTTTCATAGATTGATCTTTCAATCGATTTATGGATTTCTGTTCGTAGTCTGAGTCGTCCCTCAATAAATTCTCTGCCTCGCGATAAGCGAGATGACTATATTTCCCAAGAAGTCTTAATTTTTTCTTCAAAATGCGGATTAAAAAAGAGCGTTTGCTTTATAATCAGGTTCGCCCTATAGTCAGCCCAATACGGTAATTATTAGGTGTATTTTAATCTGAATTTTGTTTAATGGCAATATAATATTTATTATTGAACGTTGACAGACAATTTGAAAGACTAAATTTAAGCGGGTTTTAACACATATTCTAATGATAAATTATAATAATTTATGGATAGCTACTCCTATAAATATTTACATTAAAACATACATTGCTGATTTATGAACTTCATTTGACTGTTCAGACTTCAGACAGATTATTGTCAGATAAATGATGACTTCATGTTACATAAAAAAAGGATAAAAAAGAAGGAAAATTTGGGTCCCGGTAATTTTTGTCAAATCCAAAATTTAATCGTTTTTACTTTTTTCTGCTTTCTCAATTATCATATCAATGAACAAAATACCAACTAATTAACTTGTCAACACATATTTAAATCACGAAAATAATAATTTTATTACTAGGTAGTTACTATAAAAAAATGACACAAAAACCTTTAAAATACAAACTGAAATATGGGTTTAAGAAATTCGATAAAAAACGCTGAATACAAAAGAGTTTTTACTTAAAGTTTTTTTTGTAAAATGCATAATTTTCATTCGTGGAAATATCAAATACTTTTAAAGAATATTAACATTTTTTTTGCGGAAAAATAAGATAAATATTGTTTTTACAGTATTTTACACAGAATCGTTTTCTACGGCTTATAAATTTAATTATAGCGTGAATATATTCAAAAGAAAATATAATTGTACTACTTTTCATAAGAACTCGTGAATATAAAAAATATTAAAATGAAAACATAATAAACACATCAATTATTGTTTACAGATTTAACAGTGATAATAAAAACTTCAGTAGCGTTTATACATCATTATTAAATCTGTTTTTATAGTACTTTTTAGAATTAAATGAAAACAATTTTTGATTTATGATAAATTTTGATAATCATTCATTAATGAAAATAAATATGTTTATACAAGAGAAACGAGTTTCACCAATAAGATGACTGTATATTTACAGTCTAAATTTGCCGTAATAATACAAAAATCTAGTTTTTTGTTTATAATTAATAAGTGAATAGTGTGAGTGTGCCTGATTTGATAATTACATTTTTTTTACTATGTTCGCTTCCAGTGTGGAGCATATGCTTTCCTAATAGAGGTATCTCAACAGAAGTTTTCTGCGAGAACTACTTGTTACTCAACCTCCCTTTTTCGAAGAGAGAAGGGATATAAGGAAAGGACTAGGATAGGACAAATAGTTGGCTAATCACCCTCGCTATGCACTGTTTTTAGCATCGGATGGGTCGGAGGGAATTTTAGACATCATAAACATTCATGTCTAAGAACAGAAATCCATAAATTGATTAGAAAATCAATTTATAAAACTGTCCCTATCGGGACTTGATGACAACTAATTATTAAGTAAGCAAAAATATGCAATTACTCGGTCAGAACCAAGTGCCACCTATTTGACGGATGCGTTCTGACGGTGCTGCTTTATGTTTGCAAATCATGGCACCTCACTAAAGTACAGGGTAGCCGTATACTTTGCTTGGAGCAGACGGACCAACCCTTTATTACGTCCAAAATAAAGCAACACCAATGGAACTGGCTTAGATATGTGCTTCGGATGATCCAAGGAAGAAAATCCTGCGTGTCTTTTCTACCAATTGGATGGATTCCGTCGCCTGGAAGGCTGATTAGGACCATTCTTTACGGGACGCTGGGATGACCTGGGGAAAGTAAGAAGACTGGCGAATACAGAGAATCTTGGAGGTACCGTGTGATGCCCATATGCTCCGAGTAGGGAGCGGATACGATACCAAAAAAACTTCAGTAAAAGTTTCAAAATGTTGATAAGATGAGCTAAGAGCATTATCGTTATATTTATAAGATACTGACTGTCTAATTCGGTTACTGACTGAAAAATACTGGCCATTTATTATAATTATTGACAAGTTTTTGACCATTTCTCTACTTATGTCAACTGAGAAATAATTTTATAAATACTCAAACGGAAAATTTTGAAAAATTTATGCAGTGAGATTATTTACGAAAATGAAACGTCAGCCAGTAGTCTGACTTTCTTTTTTAATAGGGTTGATTATAAAAATTGTAAATACATAGGTTCTTGACTATTTTATATACTCTATTTAATGTATAATAGTCAAATAAATTTTGATATATTATTTATCCGTGCAAATGAAATGTATGTATTTTTAATCTTCAATTAAAATGAAGAAGTGTTATTTTTTTATATAATTCTTTCTATTCAAGTAAATTTAGTAAACAATTGTCAAGAAAAAAATAAATCTGTCATTCTCAAACTGTTTCACTGGAAAATAAATATTGAGAATTGCTGATTTGCTGATGCAGAAATAAATGGAATAATGCGGACTGGTTTGTCTCTGAGTTGCGAGATGTTACCTCAAGGAGCGTGCTTTCTTGTTATTCATTTTGATTTGGTGTTTTTAAAGGATGTTGTACCCAACAGCCTCTTCTCCTCTCTTCTGATCAGTCGATGCGACGTCGACTACCTTCGCCACTCAGCGGGTGGGTCAAACTTGACGACATTTAATTTTTTTTCTTTAATATGTGTATGAAGTTAAATAAACAAATATTTTGACACTCAAATTCACATAAGTTTACGGAATAAACATTCCATAGTTTTTAACAAGTAAGCCACAATACTGAAATATTTATAATTATACTTCGCATTCGTCAATTTAATGCCAGAATGAATTGACTTAAGTTTAATTGAATATTTAATAACTTATTTAAAAAAAAACACAGTTGGTTTTTATTAATTTCACAGTCTAATAATCATAATAAATAATGGTTTTACACATCACTCACAACCATTTTGAAGTGACGATAAATTGTGGAATTAGTAAAATGAAATTGCGTTTTTTTTATTTTTATGGATATAATGCCTTTCCACCAAGAATTGAAAGTTAAACATACTCTAAGTTTTTTTAGATTTATTGGAGTATTTAGTCACTTTCAGAGTGTTAACTGTCACTTCTTGGTGGAATGTTTCCAATGGAAAAGTATTACATTAAAAAAAAAATTACGTATTGTACTGCTTTTTACAATGATCAGTACTGGTTTTGCTCATCGCGAGCATTATCAGCTGATGGACATTCAGTTGATAACGCTCGTTATGAGCGATGAGCGCAACCAATCCCGATCATTATAAAAAAAATTATGATTTGCCACACCCTGGTTTTTCTTAAGTATAAGTGTCATTAGTGTCCTGAACTGAAATCGGCCTGCGGCAAACAGCAATATTTCGCAGTATAGGCTTTTTCTTGTTGCCAGGCGTTAAAAATAGCCCCCGGCTTCGGCCGCTGGACGAGTCCATTTTTGCAGAAAAGGGTAGCTCCAACTTTGCACGGAGTTTTTTTAACTTTTGTGGACAGTCGATTACGAGCTGCCGAGTCGGACGAGCGAGGTCTCGTCGCGACGAAGGTGACGTGACGATGTGAACTGTTTGTTTTTGTGTTTTGATTTGCGTTGGATTTAATTTAAATTCGTTGTGTTATTTGTATTATAACTTAAAGTAAATTCAATTGCTAAGTAAATGTAAATGTAGAATCAATTTTATGTGTTAGGATTTATATATTTGTGTAATGTTAAACCACTGCATCTTGAATGGAAAATAAATAAGTTTTGAACCGGATCTGAAATGGTGTTTGTCTGAGATCAGCCCTTCCAACAGGATAACCAGCCGCTCGCCTCTCTTCGATCTGGGGTCTTTGCAGTAAAAAAAAGAGGAATATCTAGTTCATTTTCAAAACGTTTCACTTATGTTTTTATTTTAACCGTAAAAAGATTTGTAATACATTTGACTTTTGTAAACCACAACGATTGCAGTTGAATAACATTTTCATATATTTGTTTAAAAAGTAAGTCTTACACCTGTCCCATAGCTGAGTGCTAATCTGTTTGGTTCACTGGCCTACGGAATCAATAGTTCCAGTCATGGAATTAAATCTTTCATTACTTAATTGTTCTATTGACTTATGGAATACATTAAAAAAGCAATAAAAGTTTACGATATTTCCATACTTTCTCATCCACTCTCAATCTATTTTATCTTTGAAATTGGACAAGGAGGGCAATTATCTAACAATTAGTCGTTTTCTAACTATATTATTCTTTCTTTTCCACCTTCTATTCTTACCCTCTATGAAAAGATATTTGAGTGTCTGATCCACAACGAGTTTTTGTTAAACAATTTAATATAATCCATTTGTTATCAGGGCGTATGAGGTAAAAAAAAATATATTTAAAATGTAAATTTCGACAAAAGGAAAATTAGAATGTTTGAAATGAAAACGTGATATTAATTCAAAATTGAACCACCCTGGCATTTGTTTTGAAGGCAACGACGGCATTAGTGGCTTCGGAAGTTCATTCGCTTCAAAACATCGTATTGAAAATGATATTGTCTCCCTCTTCTTTGACAGGGATTGGCAATCCCTAAAGACATCTAGTGCATAACATTAAGGGGAATCAAATAATAATTTCCATATTGACGTGGATGGTTTGATACACGGCAGATGCTCTATTGATTTCAGTATACAGATAAAATTAACTGCGAGATAAGTTATATAGATTACGAAGAATAATGTAATGGAAAAATGTGTCTATTTTCATACATGGTTTATATAGATTTCAGATCAATTATTATAAAGAATATAATGAAACCCCGGTTAATCCCTAATTTTTATACTTTTTCCGCAACCATAGTTGAACATATGAACTCCTAATGAAGATATCATATCAGAAGTTTTTCTACGAGAACTGCGTGTTACCAAGTTGCTGAACCTCTTTTTTTCGATGAAAGCAAAAATAGAAGGCTAGGACAAGACTAGCTGTTAGGTAATCGCTCTCGCTACGCATCGTTTTTAGGATGGGCCATGTGAGAATTCTAGACACAAAGCTCCATACCATATCAGCCTACGAACAGAAATTCGCACATCGATTGAACCGTAATTTGAACCCAAGACATTTGTAACCGAAGCCTGCGACGATAACAAATTCACCATGGACCAGACAAGAATGGTCGGAATGTTATTGTTTTCAATTTTACAGTGGAGATCTCGGTCAATGGTGAATGCAACGTCTTTTCACCCCGTGTACATCGCAAGGGATTTTTTTGTTCTAAGAGTTTAAATATTTACTGAAAATTAACAGTACTGTTAAATATTGTTTTTATCAAGAATATTATTAAACATAAGTTTAAAAGAGAAATCCTTGGATCTCAATCGATTCAGAAGCCGTTTATTATCACATTAACATTTTTCTTTTGGTAAAATACATAAACGATAGAAGTTAAAAAGCGTTTTTACGTACAGTAATAAATTTTGTCTTTATTGACTTCTTAAAATGTATAGTGGACATCGTCAAACTGCTTATTTATTATAGTTAGTAATTAGTATTTATGGATTTAAAAATCGAAAATACCTTCTTTTTTTAACCATATCCGATCCCTATTCGGAGCATATGGCCATCACGCGGTTCCTCCAAGCTTCTCTGTCCCACACCAGTCTCCTTGCTTTCTCTCAGGTCATCCCAGCGTCCCGTAGCTCCGCCGAATATATCCTATGGATGGCCATCAGCGGCCTTCCAGGGCGACGGAATCCATCTGGTTGGTAGAAGAAACAGTTAGGATTCAGGCTCTCCTGGGGCATTCGCAGCACGTGTTTAAGCCAGGTCCATCTTCGCTTTTTTATTTTGGAGGCAATAAGAGGCTGTTCCGTCCGCTCTCTTACCTCCGAATTCCTGGCAAAATCAAACCACCGTACCCCCAGTATTCGTCGCAAACATCTGTTTTTAAAGTACAGTATACGGCTACCCTGTGCCTTGGCGAGGTGCCATGACTCGCAACCGTAAAGCAACACCGTCAGGATGCATGCGTTGAATAAGTGGTACTCGGTTCTGACCGAGTACAACCGTGAGTCCCAGACTTTCCGCATTGAGTTAAAGGTTGCTCCAGCTATCCCTAATCAGATTGCGAACTCTTTACGCGGATTGCCATCTCCCGTGTTATGTACCTCCAAGTAACTGAAACCGTCGACTCTCTTGATGTCTTACCCCGCGCTCGTCAGAGGGTAGTCTGGGTCTCGAAAGAAACTGTTGCAGAGCACATTGGTTTTACTCGCATTGACTTTGAGGTCAATGCGATACGAATATTAAATACGATCAACTGGATATCTACCATTTTCAAATAGACCAAATGCAGTAGAGCAAATGTAGTTCTGTTCGATTTGCTGGAAGGAAAGATAGTACACGGTTCTTTCCTTTTTTCTTGGTAAATTTATGATTTTTTCGATAAGGCAAATCAAAGAAGTTCTTGAAAAGGCATTTCCATCAGGAAGCATGTGCCTAATCAAATTATTTCAGAAATGCTTTTAAATTTTTCGAAAACTATCATCTCGAGAATATTATACTATATACGGACACAATCTAAAACACTTTTTGTGTATTTGTTTTCCTCGAAAAACTGTTGGATGAAATAATTATTTCGATACAGTAATATTTTTCTTAATTGTATCAATGTTATACTGACGAAACGCATTTCAGTAGTCTTTGATGACTCTATTTATGCAATTTAACGCTCCATATACCAATAGAATACATGAGGTTAAAGAAGGTAATAATTTTGAAAAATAACAGTATTATGGCTTTTTTATTATTCTCGCAGAAAGCATGATATGATTATAACTCATCGATACCAAATATTATAATTTGAATTTGGATTATTGAGATTTTGTACACTTCCATGTATTTTGTCACTAACGACCCGGGTTTCGCCTTTCGGCATCTTCAGGCATTCGAGCACACGAATGGACTCGAACTGTCAAATGTCAGCAACTGTCAAATGTCAGAACTGTCAAACTCAGTTCGAGTCCATTCGTGTGCTCGAATGCCTGAAGATGCCGAAAGGCGAAACCCGGGTCGTTAGTGACAAAATACATGGAAGTGTACAAAATCTCAATAATCCAAATTTAATATTGAAATTCCATCAAGCACCCTCAGTCGATGTCTTAAATTATAATTTGAATTGTACAAAAATCTTTTTATATAAATCACAAACAATCGTATTTGGGAGAGTAAGTATGTACTTTGAAAAAAATAATGCTTTAAGCGCGATTATTTCAGAACTTGTTTTTATGACCTACTACCTTCTGTTAGTATAGCCTCAATATAATATTACATGTCGATTTTTTAATTGTTTCTCACATGTACCACATTGACGCCAATTTTTTGGAATGAAATTTTGTTGAAATGTATGAATGTGGATCTTCAGCCAAATTTTTGCCCAGGTTTATTATATTATACTAATAGCCAGTCAACAACTATATTATATCGTCGCTCTTCTAGAAGAAAACACTAAAACTAAAAAAAAAGACATAGTGACTTAGTTATACCAAAATGTTTCTTATTTCAAACTCTACCGTATGAAATAACTAACTTATTTTTATAAATTACACTTTTACTTAAAAAATGTTTTATACAAGCAAACAAAATGAAAAAAAGTATAGCATTTCAAACATTTGACAAACTTCAATGTCAAATTACTCAAAACTAGTATTAGTGTCCATCTATTATATTAGATGATAAAAAGTGGGTTGGAAGTAGGCAGTATCCGGGGATCCCGGTCGATTATTCAATCCCACAATCCCAGATAATCCCAGGATTTTGACATTCACTGTAAATGCTAGAAAAAATTGATGTATCAAATTAAAACTTAATGATTAACTACAATATCTACCTCGGTTTATTCACGTACATAGTTTTTTTATAATACCTATAAAATCAATATACATTTATTGCAGTCTCCCTAATTTTAACATTTCGTAACAGCCGTCCTTAACCAATGTGAAATGGAGGACAAATTAGGACAGCTTCTTAAATGAATGGAGGACAATATTTTAAAGTCAAATTGAAGGATATGTTCACTTTTTGGATACCATGTGATAAAACCTACTTCAATAATGCAATAAATAAGATAAAATTATGTTATTAATTAAGTTTTTTCTCTTTTTTCGTATGTGTCTGATTTAAATCAACAAAATAAACCATTACAAAAGCAATAATGGATACAAATTAAATTTTAAATGTACTATATAACACATGAAATAACACTTAAAAATCCCGAGATTGAGAAATTCTAAATCCTGAAATCCCGGGATCGTAAAAGGGGTCCTTTAATATTGTAATTCTACCAAGTAAACTCAGACAACTGTTTGTAATGAACAGTATGTATGTTGAGAGTTTATAAAAAAAAACTGTATTCAGTTGTTTCCGATTACAAAAGCATCAACTGCCAAATTACTGACGTACTGAACCTTTTTAGATGTATTTAAAACGTCGGTTTGCAAACCGCTTTAGCTCTGTTTTGGACAGGTGTTAACACAGGTATTCTGCAAACATACAACAAAAGCAATTTTAACTCACCTGAAAAATAAACTTAAGGCAGGAGTTGGTCCTGTGGTCTGCTATTTCTATTTCCTATGTAGGTTGGCTCCAGTGCATTATCTCTCTACCACAGGTTGTTGTAATCATTGACTGTTAATATTTTATTATAATGTTCAAATGGACAATTGGAGATGTCGTGTAACTAGCGAGATGCATTTAAAATACAGCGGGTAATCCTTCAACGCAGTGGTCACCAACAGTTTTGAGAAACGGGCCGGATTGAATTTTTTTAAACTTTGGTGGGCCGGATGACAAATAAATTCTTAGTGGAATCAAATTAGATTGTTAATTTATATGTTTTTACATAATTTACAAAATAATGAATTGACCACTGTTCAATAAATACGCTACACTACGCATCTAGCTTCCTTTTCGTATACATCATTATATTTTACCATGCCCGCTCCACACGTCAAGCATATTGCCTCCTAATGGACGTATCTTAACAGAAGTTTTCTATGAGAACTGCTTGTTACTCAGTTGCTCAACCTCTCTGTTATCGAAGAGAGTAAGGATAGAAGGATAAGGCTAGGACAGAGCTAGAACAAGACTAGTGATTCGTTAATCACGGATGGGATTTTCAGATATCACAGACAGCCATGACTACGAAAAGAAATTCATAAATCGATTGAAAGATCAATTTATGAAACTTTTCACAACGGGACTTGAACCCGACACATCCGTAACCGTAGACAGCGGCGTTACCAACTTTGCCACGGACGCCATCATTATATTGGGTATCTAAAATTAAAATAAGTACGATTGAAATTTTACATAAAAAATTTGAAAATTCGGTTTAATACAAATTGTGAGAGTAACTACCATAACATACCTCAAATAGACAAATCACTACTAATCCACATCAAGTAATTACAAAAATCAAGCGATTTGTACTGTGAAAAGTTTGAAATACAACAACTGAATATTTTCGATTGGGTCTATTATTTGGGCATGTCCATTGTTCTATTTTGCCTGCACTAAATTCTTAAAATTTCAATAAATGAGAATATCCGAGAAATTTTCGAGTAAACGAACATCTGGTTGCCTCAAACAATACATATTTTAACTAAATTCTTTCACTTTGGGTTCACTAACTGATAGACTTATCCCAATTGATGAATTGAAATAAATAGCTGTAGGAAATTCGAAACCAAATCATGATTTTTTATAAAATTAATATTTTCCATACGAATAATTTTTATACAAAAATCGGGAATTTTTGAGGGCCGCATGAAAATCTTTGATGGATCCAGCCCCCGGACCGTAGTTTGGTGTCTGCTGCTTTAACGAACAGTTCTGACTGCGAACATGTTGGACGACGAGTACTTTTGCAAAAGATTATGATGTTCGGACAACATTTCATCAACAAATAAAATTATATAAAACTAATGGGAGCGCCCGTTATAGTCGACGGTATTGAAATTGAAATAATTAATGTCTAAAGCAGCTGTTCTTTAGTTTTCATACTGACGGACTGATTGTTGTTTGTTTGCCACAGAATTTGCGTCACGTCGGAACTGTGTGTATGGTTTATATACACCTCGGACGCCTAAGTCATGAGAAAATTTCATACCTACATGTGTATGTGATAATAATAAAACGTCTACATCTACTTCGACATACCGGTCTGGGCTATTATATATAAGATTTTAATTTAGTTTTAACTTTCTTCGCGACATTTAAGTTGCAAGTAAGAATAATTTATCAAAAGAAATACTATGTAAAAATTAACACTGAGTGAGTTGGCGAGACGACTGAACAGTCTATACTTGAGTGAGTCACCAGCGGAAAAATTATGAGCATGCATCATAACAATAGGCTTGTAGACTTGCGGAATGACAAATTTTCAACTTAAGCAATGTATGTACTGATAAAATTCGGTTCCGTGGAGCAGTGGTCAACGTCGTTGGCTACAGTTAACGATAGCGACATTTTTGTAAATTGATTTATGAATTTATTTTCGTAATCATGAATTTTTGTGATGTCTTAATTTCCTCCCAATTATCCGACCCTACAAACGGGGAGTAGCGAGAGCGATTAACTAACCACTAGTCTTGTCATAACCCTTTCCTTCTATCCCTACTTTCTTTGAAAAAAGGGAGCTTGAGCAACTGAGTATCAAGCAGAATTTCTGTTTAGATACCTGGACGTTGGGAGCGGATATGGTAAAAAAAAAACGGGACGAAGCAGCAATATCGAATGAATGAAGTCGTGCGTACTTCTGAACGGGATGACAAATATGCGATTAACACTATCAATCGGGGTTATAATTATTTGTGACGGGTCTATACAATTGAGCCGATACCGGTGAATGCGGGATTATTTAACATTGCTCTTTTAGGTCTTAATCCGGGACTACCTTGCTCTGCTCCACCTACCACTGCTTTCCCATCCTTTAATTTCATCCATTTCGGTAGTATCCATTGGCGTAACATACGTTAAGCGTATCTACATTTTTTTCCCTTAATTGGGAGTGTCTTTGGAACACCTGCCCAAGACTTGGTGGCGTGCACTTAAGTGTGCAGAAAATCAATCCCTCCAGATAAATGAAAAGCTTTTATGAGTTGAGGTCTATTCACTCTCTGTATGACGCCGAAAATTTTTAAAGGTCTCGTAATTTGCCTTATTCGCCACCAAGTCAGCGTGGCCGGTCGGTCCAATGGAAGGTTGGACCGACTTGCGCAGCTCTTTTCGACGACGATACGTGCGGAAAACGATGAATGTGAGAACGATAGATCGGGGTTCCACTGTACTTTAAAGCCTAAAAGAGCGCCTGTGTTAAGCGCGATCTTGTTTGATGAATAGTGAATCAACGACTGCTGATTCGCTGAACACGCTCCCAAATCCTTTTAGAGTTTTGAATAAATAACGAAAAACTGTTTTGGGCAGTATGTTTTGAGTTATTTTGTGTCTTTTACACTGTCGATTTTCGGAGTGCGTCGACCGAATAAAACGAGCATAGAGATCGTGCAAAAAAATAATTTTGAAGTTTGGATTTTTTTTACTTTCGAACAGGGGACTAAATATGAAGAAATTATAGACATGCAACTGTAAAAATTGATAGACCTTTCGATAGTGCACATACGTAAATTTTAAAGTTATTTAATTGAAAAATCGCCAGAAGCGTGTTAAGCGACTCAATGACTTAAATTGCCAAGCTTACTAACCAGCTGAGTGGTCATCGTCGTTGGCTTCGTATTGCTAAAAACGTGCAATGGAAGTTTTCACTTAATTAAAAAAACGTAATAAAAGCTGGCGCCCACATTTGTAAATGCGTTATAAATTAGTATTTACCGTATAGTATTTTGGGTAATGGAAGTCAACTTTTTCCAATGCGATATGTAAAT
Source organism: Himalopsyche phryganea (assembly GCA_022494535.1). Lineage (NCBI taxonomy): Eukaryota > Metazoa > Arthropoda > Insecta > Trichoptera > Rhyacophilidae > Himalopsyche > Himalopsyche phryganea. Next base: position 1,207,483 of record JAGVSL010000071.1, read on the forward strand.
TTATGTATGCAGTTTCCATATTGAGAGGTCGGATTAGTTTTGCGGCGTCGGACGCCGAAACAAACAGCTCCGGTTCGAAGCCCTGAGTCGACGATGTCACTGACCGTAGCCCCCAGGGGACTGAGAATAGGCGCGGGCAAATGCACGGAGAGGCAATAAAAGAAAATTGCACTTTTTCGAAGTAATTATCTTTTTTACGAATTCACTTTTAAATTATTAAATTTTTCTCATAGTTTGCGTATGTTTGTAAAAAGATTGTTTTAATTTGAGGTTGAAAATAAGAAGTACTTAATTATATTAGTTTTAAGGTGTTGGTCGTCAATTCTTGGTGGAAAGGCACTATATTTTAAAAATAAAACACATTTCATTTGTACTACTTCCACATGTTCCTCATCACGAGAATTATCAACTGATTGATAATGCCCGTGATGAGACATGTGGAAGTAGTGCAAATGAATTGTGTTTTATTTTTTAAAATATATATATTAAAATTTATTATATATTTGAATAGTTGATTATGACGAATAGTTGGAGTCCCAACTCCCTACGTCCCGTTTTTAGGATTGGATGGAAAATAATTTAGACATTACAATCATCCATGCCTTCGGTCAGAAAACCATAAATCGATTGAACAATCAATTTAAGAATCTACTCTTAGTGAGATTCACTTTGACCACTCCACCACAAACCCGTCAAAAGTAATTAGTAATTATATCGCCTATTTTATCATAACGCATTTCATGAAACCACTTGCCGTTCTGAAGACCTCATTATGGTGCATTCATCGTAAAACCTTGCATAATCCATCAAGCAGGATGTTAGGCGCCATGACCATGGTTTAAGAAGTATAGATGATGGGGATAAAAAATGACACTCGCCATTTTTGCATTTGTTTACGTGATTCTGTGCTTGTTGAATTACAACCTGCTATGTTTACAATAGTTTTTTGGCGACAATAAAAATTTGTTTCGTCATAGTGACGTCACATATTTTACAAAAACAATGATCTAGCTCACCTATACTTTTTACAACATGGGTCATGACTAAAAATATTTTGATCACCAATTGCAGCAAATGAAAGTAAATAATCCTTGTGGAACTTGAAAGGTGTACGCCAAGCAGTAAGATACATGTGCGAACATTGTCATATTTATGGCTTCCTATAAAGGGGAATATTGCCAATAGCATCATACAAAATTGTATCATTACAGTCTTTCAAACAATCGTAAAAAGTTTTATTTTGATTTGATTCAGTCGTTTCATAGTTATAGTTATTTTAGAAACCCCGTAAGAAAAGATGCTAACCTTCAAAAAATGATTGGGTACAAGTGATAGTTTTAATTGATTTCGGCCGGGGCATAAAAAGATAAAAAAATTGGTGACAATTCTGTCAACCTATGCTCATGGTGTAAGGAGTACAACTTCTTACACCATGACCTATGCTATAGAACCACTGAATACAGCTTTGCGGTTTGATAAACAATTATGTGACGTCATAAAAATTCTATGAAAAGCCGAAAATGGTATTTGAGACTCGTGTATCATATGGTAGACCTGACTGATGTAATCGCTTTGTTATCATATAAAAGAGTTCTAAGGGTACACAGATCAGAAAGGCATCACCCAACTTTCTGATTTTCGCTGTGAATTAGCAGAAATATTATGTCGAATCAAAAAAGTCATTAAGAACAACTTGGACGACCAAGTGACAGGTACAAGAAAGAAGAAAAGAAGGAATCAAATATTCGTAAAGATCACGTGGATCAATAATAGTGGATAAAAACATTAGATGCAAAATGCCAAAATATAATATATTTACATTCACTAATTTTGAAAGATCTAGGATTATGTTTAAAATGAAAAAAACTGCTTTAAAAAATTTCACAATGTATGGTGTGAAACAGCTTTTGCATGAAATGCATGGTGTTGCTTTTAAGCAACAAATGTGTAGTGATACATGAAGCTGCAAATTTACGAAACGTAATACTTGAGAAAGAATATTGTTTTGTGTCAGAGTATTATGTCGAGTCAGCAATATAGACCAGGAAAAATTGACGAATAATATTTATTCTTTAAACTCTATTATTATCATAAAATTTATAATAATTATAAAAGAGAAAGATTCGATTAATGACACTTATGTCAAGTCATCAACATGACAGTGTAGACTAACGAAATGTGATATTTCTAAATGTAAACATAAATAAATTTTTAAAAGAAAAGATTCTGCAAATGTGAGATTTATAAAAAGCTATGTTTGAAAACATGGATATGATGACTAAATCAAGAAAAGAACCATCATTCTGTTATCGTCCGTCGAACTGGATAGTCAGACGCATCGTCTGTCAAACTGGGATTCTGTCGTCACCCGTCAAACTGTAGACATTTCATCTAAGCTGTATAATGGTCATTCTATACCTATAGTTAAATCGTGTCAATTGGAACAATTGGAATTAAATTCCTAAAAATGTAATTTTTATTTTTCCATAACTCTTACAGGTATTCTATCCACTCAATAAAAGCTATTAAGAAAAATATCATGCATTTAAGGGTTAAAAGTCCTACCAATTTCAGGTTTTAGATTATATATTCCATTCAATGGATTCTGCCACAATAATGAATCCCTTTGCCATATGAGATTCAAAAGCACAAATGCGCTGGTTATACAGCCGTTTCGTGCTCGTGTGTCTTCATTTATACCGAAACGATGGCCCCGCAAATGATCATGTCTGTCTGTCATACAGATACATCACCACGCTGAGCGAAATATCATGTAATGTGGGGTGACCCGATTTGTCATGGGTCCGGAAACAATTTTTTCTTAAATTGGACAATGATTATTTACAATTTATTGATTGAATTTGCACTTAGTAAAACTCTAAAAAAGTAACACAACATAACTTATAATTTAGGCGCGATATGTCTAGCGATTTGTGTAATATAAGCCTTGAGCTTAATTTCTAAGAATAACTTTAAATAAATAGATATAATAAAGGCAATAACCTCCTTAATGACCAAACAAACATTGATTCATCCTTACGTTAACCATTATATGGAGCTCACGTAGTGAAGAATAATCAATAAAATTGCGATTGATACTTTAATGATTAATCAAAAATACCATGTATGATAATTTTTCAAAAACAAAACTAGCACGTAAAATATTTTAATTTTAAATAAAAGTAAGGATGCTGGAATACGCCAGATAACACAGTGTTTTGGCCAATTGATGTAACCGTAAAAATAAACATTGTTCAGGAGAGATCAAAAACTGTTTTTATCGAAAACATTATATATGTTCAGTTGCGTTTTGAATCATTAAAATGCACACTTGTAAATTCTCATGTTTGCAGATACGGGCTTATATACGCAGGGAGTGTCGATATAATGGTGGCTTACTTCAAGTGGCCGGATCAGAATTTTTAAGTCTAAAACCAATGTAAAATGATGCTTCCCTTCCAAAAAGTTTGTCAATTTATTTTTCTAATTTACATCATTTGGCCGAGACCTGCCCGGTCGTTTTAAAAATGAGATCCAATGGTTAACTCATTTTCTTATTTTTGAAGTTTACATCAACTAACCAAAATACAGTCGATTTTGTCTATCTGTTCTAAAACTGCATATATTATGGCATATAGCTAAGCGAAATTATGTTGTACATAAAAAGAAGCTGTGTTTTATTTTTAAAATACGTTATATGATAATGTTATAAAGGTAATAAGAAATTTTCTTCTGTCGTATTCAGGACTTAGAGTTTACCCTTTGGCTGTTATGGCCTTCATGGCCAATATCAAAAACGATATATCGTTGCGTAGCATCTAAAAGTTTCAACCTGGGATATGCTTGGTTATCACCATCCAGGATGTCTAGGATCCCAATCAGAACACCGCCCCAGTCTGGTTAATCACAAACAAACAAAAAAATTACCATTCAAACATAAAATTGAGTCTACATTTACGTTTACTTAACACATGAATTTACCTTTAAGTTATAATACAATCGACACAACAAACGATTTTAAATTTAAATTAAATCCAGTTTCAAAATAAACCAAAACAATTTATAATGCTGCGGCGGAGGCGTCCGAAACCAGACTGACTGAAAAAATTAAAATTAAAACTTCAAATAATTTAGGCTCCTCCCTTTTGTCAATGATTGTCGTCAAGCGGACGAGTCTATTAACAAGCGCCTGCTTTCTAATTTCAGCATTAGCCCATCGCTTGGTCAGCAACCGATTGATTTTTAACCGGTTCGGTTAAATAAATAGTTACCATGAAACATTGTCATTAAAGCTATTCGCTGTCAGTTCTGGATCCTTTGTAAACTTAAACAAAAAAATCCAGGGTGTGTCACTTGTTGTCGCCTATCTTATATATTCGTTGTACATACTTCCGAAAATATGTACTATACATACAGACTAATTGCCAGCACATGCCTTCCCTTCAGTGAGTCCTTGAATAAGACAGGAAACAAATAAAAGTCTACAGCAATTACAGATTTCACTTTGGAGATATTGAAGAATAATATTCAAATATTAAAAACAGTCGAATATATTTGAATATCGAATATTCGACTTGAATCCTTATTAACAAAACTGCGATACGCCCGGCATATTGAAACGTGTGGTCAACTCGATGTTATGGCTAGGTATGGACGTAGCTTGTCATTGTTCGTTTGTACCTAAATACATAATGGACACGCTTGTAAGCCGATGCATTGTATTGAATACATATAGATGCAAGTAAATAGCTAATATAATAATGCATTCTGTGATATCGTACTACGAAATGCATTCGATGACGTTGTGGTACAGTGATGAGAGCTGAAAAAATCGTAAATGATTTGATAATATTTTAACTTGCACAATGCATACGTATATTCAAAATCATAAATGATTGCATTGACAATTATTACTTTAACTCTTCCGTATTCATTGTGTAACACTGAGTTACTTCGGCCTTTATACCTTTAAATTATCTGTGAAATACTTCATACAAAAAATTTTAAATTTTGCTATTTGTAAATAAAATAGTTTCACATATAATTGAAAATTAAAAATACATTATAGTTTATGTCTTCTTTGTATAATTAATCATAATTTGAAAACATTGTAAATGTTAGTATCGAAAGATACAAAATTTTAGTATAGTATAGTATAGTTTAGTATAGTATAGTAACAATCCGAGATTCATGACCATTAAGTATGCAACCGTTTTGTTTCAAACGGCACCAAGACACGTCTCGAGCTTGTTCTGCTATGACACAAAAACTATGACGTAAAATAATTACTTAATACAACATAAAACGATATTTCACTTGTCGAAGTTATCATTTCGCTTTGTAAATGCGTTTATATGACAAAACCAACACTGTAACGAAATGTGAATGGATGAGATCCGAATGGATTTTTTTAACATGAAAACAGAAAGGTTAATAAACCGATTATATTAAGATTTAAAAAATATTTAATTCAAAAAAAATATTTGATGTTTTAAACATCCTTTAACAAAATCACAATATAAAATTTATAGTTTATAATATACACAATAAAAACAAGAAATTCTACTTAGCAAGTTCTGACAAAAATCTTAGTAGACATAGTTTCAACAATAACAGAACATTAATTTTCTATTTCAAAGTGTTTGACCTTGAAACAAGGTTTCGCCACAAAAAAAGATAGTGGGACGAAATGTAATTGGGAAACGTTGCGTTGGAAAAATTGTTTTAGAAAATTGACTGTTATCTGAAATTTTTTTCATTATATTGAAACTCTCACATTTATAATATAAAAAGTCATCGACGCATGAATATATTATATATTTCGTGACCAGTCAATACAACATAAAAATAAATTAGAATTAACAATATACGAAAACAAGCGTTATTAATTAGCATTGCCGTGCATATAATATATTCGTAGTGCAATAAGCAGATAAGCATATTGAATAATCCAGGAGATAATGATTTTCAGATATTGAATATTTAATACGGCCATTCAGCATGAAAGCTAATAAATTGGTGGATTTTAATTATTATTGAGGTTAATGAATTTGTGATATTGAATCCTATGTTTAAATTAAATTTTAGTACATGCTTTACGTGTTTTCAATTATGCCAGTATTTTTATTTAAATATATATGATGTAAATTTGGATTATTGAGATTTTGTACACTTCCATGTATTTTGTCACTGTACTGTCACTGTGGAAGTGTACAAAATCTCAATAATCCAAATTTAATATTGAAATTCCATCAAGCACCCTCAGTCGATGTCTTAAATTATATATGATGTATATTTTTAATATACTTATAATATATTATATTTAATGAATAACACAACTGAGCCATTGTTCTCTTTACCTTGATACAATAATTAAATAATGATCAATTTATGTTTGACTGTTTTTAATGAAGAAGCACTCGGACAGACTGACACAAAGAAACAAATATGCATTAAGCATTCGCTTAAATATTAAAAATTTAAAACGCATCCCCCCTAGCATAGATTTTTAAAACACTCTCTTTAATAAACACTGATCCAAAACATACTAGTTCGTCAAATGACTTGTATTGGATAACAATAAATAATATGTCAGTACTGTAACCGAGGCAACGCAACCTTTCCTAATACCGTATGTATACAGTGATCAACGTCGTTGGCTTCGGTTACGGATTTCTCGGATTCAAATCCCGGTAAGAACAGTTACATAAATTGATTTTTCAATCAATTTATGAATTTCTGTAGTTGGCATGAATGTTTGTGATGCCTAGAATTTCCTCCCACCCACCCGATCCAAAAAAACGGGTGTAGCGAGAGCGATCAGCCAACCACACGTGCTGCTCTAGCCCTAGCTTTCTATCCATGCTCTCTTCGAAAAATTGAGCAACTGAGTAACAGTCCTGTTGAGATACCTCCATTATGATTCCACATTCTCCACATTGGGAGCGAATATTGTTTAAAATGATGTATTATTATTTCTACTATCAGTCATTAGATCGACACTCCCTAGATATAATCACGTAAGTGTTAAATATATGATTATATGTATTTTACATTTTCGTTGTCTACGCCAGTGCTCCGCAACATTTTATCATCCGCGGCACACCTAAGCACTCATTAGAATTTCACGGCACACCAAAACCACATACTCAAACAAAAATATGTAAATTTCATTAACAAAACATCATTTGTTTTAATGAATTGAAAATAGTAGCTTAAGTATTTTTTAAACTGTAACCAATTAAACCCTATCATCTCTAGTTAAGTCTGCTAAGTGCTTCTTAACCTTTTTGAAATGACGGAACACTTTTGATTTGATTTTGGAAATCGCTAAGAAAAAATTATCAAAAAAAAGCAATAAAACACGTAAATTTGAATATTACAAATGATAAAAAAACAATTAACTAAGCTTAACTACTAAAAATTAGCTTAGCTAAGTTTAGTGTATACAGGCAAAAGTATTGCTCGATATTTTAAAGTGCTGTTTAACAAAATTCAAATAATCAGTCTGTTTTCAATAATATCCAAATCCCAATTTATCCAAAAATTTACGGATTTGAGGCTTTTAATTTGATAATGAATTATTGAATACAGGAAATAAAGTATTGCTCGATATTTTAAAGTGTTGTTTAACAAAATTCAAATAATCAGTTTTTTTTCAATAATAATCTTGTTTATCCAAAAAATTGCGAATTTGAGGCTTTTAATTTGATAATATATTATTGGATACATTCGATCATTATTTTTAATAATTTCTTTTGCAATTTTTGTAACCATTAATACTTCCCGATGTATACTACTATATAAACACTAATAAAATGATTTCATTTACAGTCAAAACAATACAACATTTCTTTCAGCGAGAAAAATTGTAACGGAGATCTTAGTAAACGAGTGTTTTAAGTTGCATTACTAATTTTTGACGCATTGCGCCGCGGCACACCAGTTGCGGAGCACTGGTCTACGCATTCAATTCTATGGGTAGGCATTAAATAACAGGGATCATTAGATTAAACATAGTATAACTATTCCAATTTTATAGAAGATATACATAGTTGTAACTTTGCAATTGCGGAACCTTTGACATCCTCTCCTGTAAAATCTGATGTTTTCAGATACGGGATTATACGTAGGAAGTGTCGAAATCGCTTTATATTAAAAAAAACAAATTTCCATAGAGTACTGATTGAATATGCCGAGATTATAATATTAAACACAGGATGGGCATATAATTCGATCGTTAACTCTGAATTAGTGTCGGAATCTGTTCTCGGAACAGTGCGGTGACATCATCATCATCATGTACCGGAAAGAGAGTTGTGAATGTTAAAAAAATATGTGCAAAAAACAACGTGCACTTGTGTAATGTCAATACAGACCGAACGTCTGAATATCAGCAGGGTTGCCAATTAAAATTTTGCCTCTGTGGCAATATATATTTATGTTTGTACGTCATAATTTGGACAGTGATGTTTTTCGTAATGTATTTGTTTTAATAGAACATAAAAGCGTAAACAGCATGGTTACAAATTGAGTTTTAATGAATTGACATATATAAATAAATAAAAATAAAACTAATTATTAGTCATAATTACACTACACTTTAATTTTTTTTTTTGATTAAGGTATAATTTGGTCACCATTCAAACGTAACTGCATGACTCAAGTTCGAACTCGAGTTCATTCGTATACTTGAATGGATATAGATGCCGAATAGTGAAACCCGGTTCGTTAGTGACGAAGTACATGGATTTACAAAATTTCAACAATTCAAATTAATTCACAAATGAGATTATAAAATACAATCCTTGCTCATAAGGTAAGAATAATTGAAGATGTATTTCGATAAGAAATTTATCAATTTGTTGATATGTTATGCAGTTATATCGGTTTCACGCCATCGTTTGAGCTGTGCTTAAACTTAATTTAGTTTAGATATTAAATTAGTTTCGCAATATACCAACTACTCCCTTACTATATCATAACTTTTATTTAAAAATAAAGTACTTAGAGTTATTAAGCACTCACTTTTAAGGTGTTAACTGTCAATTCTTGGTGGAAAGACATTATATTTTAAAAAATAAAACACAATTCATTTGTACTACTTCCACATATTTATAATGATCAGGACCGGAACTAATGAACTGATTCATCAGTTGATAATGCTCGTGATGAGCGAAACCAGTCCTGATCATTATAAATATGTGAAAGTAGTACAAATGAATTGTGTTTTATTTAAAAAAAATTATTATGCACTGGTAGTGGTAAGAACTATGCCCCAGTGATCACATGGAACTGGGTTCTAGTCCTCGCAAAAACAATATCAAACATGGGTATGAATGTTTGTGATGTCTTTTATCTTCGAGTTGATATTTACTAACAAAATTAAAATATCTGCCGCCTTGGTTTTAATTATTACACCTGTGGTGAAATTTTTTAATCTATCAATATTATAAATTGTGAAAGACCTATCATTGGATGGATTCGAAACATAGATCTTAACAGTCCTTAAGTCATCATACTAAAGAATAATTCAAAATAAATATTTTACATTATACTTACTGTAAAAAAATGTTTTTATGTAACTAAAGATTTTGGCAATCAATTAAATATATATTATATTAGTAAAATGGCAAAAGTCAAAGCAAACCCTGTCTAAATTGAATGTTGGCACATCGTGAGCTAGCAAATTTGGCCAGTTCAAGGTTTATAACCGATTGCTCCATGAACTTCATTTAGGCGGTTTTGAAGTGAGTTTTTTTTAGACCTGTGCTGTTTTGTTAGGACATGTTGTAATCTTTTTTACCTGGCTGATATGAGTGACAGCTTGTTCTGCAATGGGACTGCAAAACTAGTTTGGACATTTTTACAAAGCCAGTGATGGTATGGCGTCAGTGATGCATTATCATGCCATCTAGATTGATCAATTTTAAAAGTACTCAGCACAGTCGTGTTTTTTTAAATAATTTGTAGAGTTACTGACCGGGCACAGCAATACCACCTCACCAATAATTGTTATCAGCCAGTATCCAGTAACTATTTTTTATTTTTTAAATTACTGATGGACATTATGTTGAAATCGTTTTATAAGTACACATAATAAACCTTTTAGATTTTATTCATTAGCTTTCCAATTATTTAAAAAAAATATATTTTCTTAATATCGCACCGTGTTGTAAGCACACTTGAGGAGGGCTTCTAATTTCAGTCAACTAGTTAATCCCGTAATTTCAGGGTTGTCCAAATATCAATCCCGGTATTCACTGTAAATGAAAAAAATATATATATATGCATATTTCAAATTAAATTCTTCCTGATTAACTACAGAGTGTACCTCAGTTTGTTTATGTACATACATGCTTCTTTATTCTACCTATATGATTAACATAAATATGTATTATGGTCTTCCTCCTTCTCATATTTCGTAACAGCCGTAGGCAGGACAGATTGTCGGCGTCCGTGGCGCAGTTGGTTTCGTCGCTGGCTACGGTTACGGATGTTTCGGGTTCAATTCCCGGTGCGGACGGTTTTCATAGATTGATCTTTCAATCGATTTATGGATTTCTGTTCGTAGTCTGAGTCCTCCCTCCCACCAATCCCATTCTCACGGGACGTAACGAGAGTGATTAGCTAACCACTAGTCCTGTCATAGCCCTATCCTTCTATACCTACTCTCTTCGAAAAAGAAAAAGAGAGGTTGAGCAACTGAGTGACAAGCAGTTCTCGTAGAAAAAAATCTGTCAAGATACCTCCATTAGGAGACCATATGCTCCACATTGGGAGCGGACATGAAAAAAAAAAAAAAAAAAGGACAACAATATATTTTATTGTTTTTTTTGTATTATTTTATAAACATATCATTTATTACTATTATATGCAAACGAAATATTCTCAATAAAAAATATTAAACAGTATTGTATTTATTACAACAGAAGCAATAATGGACGCAAATTTGATTTTAAACATATAATTTAACACGTGAAATTACGCTTAATGGTCATTCCCGGGATCCTGGGATTGTAAACAATTGAATATTGGAATCCCGGGAATATAAAAAGGGTCCGGGATTGCATGCCCCACACTTCACTGTTAAATTTTTATCTTCGTTCTTAATATTTTACTTGTAACGAAATTTGGACTACTACCCATGGACTACTACGCATTTAAGCATTCCGAAGAAAAATAACACTTAGTTTTTATTAGTTGAGATCAATTAGTTATCCATATATTATATTGCCACACAATTTTTGGATGCAATTTAATTAAATTGCTTTAGTCAGCACCAATTTGACTTGAAATACTGGTTCGACTGTGGATCAAACGTACTTGAGTGGCTATTTTCTTTGATCGTTCATCTCTGGACATTAATAAAGGATGGTATTAATATCCTTTACTTTATTAACAATCTGGCCTAATATTAACCGAAACTTGGAGAGCTTGGGCACTGGACTCTACTTCAATAATAATTATTCATGTTGGCATTACGATTTAACTTCCGCTGTTTACGAAGATATTGAGATGGTGATTTTAAGCGTATCTTGGATTATGGCATCCAGTATCGCCAACACTTCGAGCTAATTATTTATCATGCGTCGATGACCACAGTTACATGGTCAATTTGTCAATGTTGATCAATGTCTGTTGATCAGGAAGTATTTTTGAAGTAATTACAACATAAAAATCAGGACAACATGTCAATCAAGCCGGGACATATGATAACCTTCCGTATAGCCCTATATTCCAATTCATATTATGCAAGGGCTTCAGCAGAGTTTTGTAAATAGTATTTTCTTTAAATTTAAAAAAGGATTTTTTTTGGCCATAAGTGTTCATTTTCTTCGCACATGTTCATAACAATAAATGAATTCATACTCGCAACAAAATAATTTGACTTCGAGACATACGTTTTGTCAATATATTTTTTAAGACTCAATGCAGACTGTCATACCGACACGCAGCTGCACACGATGAAAAACTCAAAGACAGTATTCGGATTATTGAGGGTGAGGTGGTTTGACTTCATGAGCGGCACTATCTTACGTCAGTGGTCATGGAAAGATGTTGGAACTGGCTGAGTCACGTGCTGCGGATGCCTCCGGATAGCCTCAACATTACTTGCCTCTTCTTCCTAACATTGGGATTCCGGCGTCCTGGACGATCGTTTGGTACTATTCACAAGATGTACTCGGCAAAGCTGAGGGACTCTGGCATGTCATGGAAGGAAACAAAGCGATTGGCGGGTGACAGGGAATCATGGAGGCGCCGTGTGGTAGCTATATAGTCTACATAGGGATCAAATATGATCAAAGAAGAAGATGCTTAAACATAGTTTTGAAAATAATGGACATAATTATGAATGTCATATTACATTAGTATAAAGATAGCACTCCAAACATAACAACATCGTTTGATGTAGTTAAATTTTTAGTCACTTACATAATGTTTATAGAATGAATATATTTTTTTTAAATGCATATACTTATATTTCCTCCACTTCATTACGTTTGTTTTTTTTCATATATGCTTCATTTTTTGTTGCGTATATTATGTGACGCTTATCTTTATTGTTCTGGATAAGATGATTTGGCGCGGAGCTGTCATGCAATACACATTAATATTTAAAAATAAAAAAAGCATTCAATGTTAAATTAGTTAAATAAATTTCATTTTATTTACCTTTGGTGGTATTCATTATAAGAGTATAAACACACAATACGCACAAATCGATCGTACAGGAAAAGCAATATTCAAATGTACACCGTAAATGACATATTTATGATTTTTACCTAAGTTTTTTACATTATATAAACAGGTGTTCAGGAAACACATATTTTCCGAGTTTAGTCAGAAGAAGGATATTTAAAAATATTCTCTTCAGACTGAGAAATATCAATATTTTGATTAATTCTTTAGAAGGTTATCTATCTGCCTTAGAATTTTTTTGGTGACATGTTTAAGTTATCTGAGTACTGAACCAGATAGAGCGCATATGACTACATATGCAGTTGTCAGATCAATGGACTGGACACCCACAACAAACAATGTAGTAACTCACATTTGTTCATTTTGCCTGAGAACAAAATGATTGCTTGAAAAAACGTTTGATTGAAAATTTGAAGCTTTTAATTCTTATAAATTAATTTAAGTCTCAATTGAAATTGATTATTACTAATTTTTGCTCTCCTGCAAAACAACCAAATGTGAGGTACTTACTACATTATTCGTTTTATTTGGCGATTTTATTTGATAAATAATTGATCGATAAGATTTTTTCACAGCGGTAATAACATAGAACATGTATCTAGCTTCAGTGGAGCCCTGTACCGAATTAGCAACCGGATTGTAATTTTGAAACCAGTTAGAATGAGCGACAGCTTGTTTTGTTGCGCTGGGAAACAAGTTACTAGTGTTAATATTCATAAAACTTTCAAATCAATCATATTTAGTTCCTGCAAGAAAATTATGAATTAGTTCATTGACTGGCCAATGATGTGCGATTAGTTCCTCGAATATCAATTTTGACAAACTTGATGTTTTATTTTAATATAGTTATTTTATTTTTTCAACCACGTCGATTCCCAGTAGAGGTCTGCACGGACCGAAATTTTTTAAATTATTTGGTCCGAGTCCGATATCTTCAGGCCCACCCCAGACCCAAGTCTGAATATGGAATTTGTTACCCGAACCCGACCCGAAGCCCAGATTTATTTTTCTCATCGCTAAAAAGCCCGATTTTTTCAAAATAGAAATTAATGCTTTTCAAACAATATGCACATGTGAAATAAATTATGTAAGTTATGAATAGTATTGCCTTATGGATGAATCATCACCTGATATATTTTTCTGAAAATAAAATTCCTTACCCGGGCTTAATCTGAATTGTCTTTACCCGCCCAAACCCGGCATACGGGCCCGGCCAGGTAAAGGCTTGTGGGCCAAGCCCGGGCCCGTGCGGACCTCAAATGTGTACATTATGTGCAAACAAATTTGCGATAGCCCTATGGCATCTACAAACGTAAAGCTGTAAAACTTATCAAGATTTCAGATTGTTAATAATATCGATATTTGACCAGAGTAGAAAGAATCATTACTTGTCAATAAATGCTATTACACAATTTTACACAACAAAAGTCAAAATAAATGTTTGGTATGACGATGATAAGAGCTCACAAGTTATATTAATTTTAATCACTACGTAACATGACATATTGGACGATCGAAAGCTTCCAAAAATGTATTGTTATTACAAACGATACAAATTGAGCCTCCAGTGAAAGCCAGTTCTTCCTTATCGATAATGCACTGTGATAATGTATATCGCTCTAAAACTTAGCTGCTGCGCACTTCTTAAATACAAAGATGTCAAATTGTAACTACAAATTAATCACACCACTTGGATACTACAATAAGTAAGGCACTCCTACTAATTAATTTCCTATGATCATTTCACCTCACTAAAGTCATTAAGCCTCACGATTATAGTATAACTTTATAACAGTACCACAGATTAGAGCGCCATTCTTTCAAGTTAATTAGACTTTTGTCTATGGGTTATAAAACTACTCACTCCTTACGAGTTTGTCCTCTATTTGTTGCGTGATTTATTATACCCCTATAGCGGCGGTGGCCAACAATTGCCATTCGAATTTTCAAATAATTCCTCATCTTATATCTTCACCCAAAAAGTACAATTTTATAGCTTGCCATGCGCTCTTTAAGATTACTACCGAATTTTGTAAATAATTTTTTGTTTAAGCCACAGGTTCCCAAACTTTTCAAATTACGATCATCTTCTATTATAGCGAAGCAATCTGTCATCCCTCACTACTCTTTTGTTAAAATGATTTTTAATATGAAAAAAGTAACAATAACTTTCAAACCGACTTTTAATGATTATAGTTAACACTTCTTGAGCGGGCGCCCGGAACAATAGACTCTATCCTGTGGCGGGCGTTTTTCGTGATTAGCGCAAAAATATATTGCTTTTTAAAATTGACACAACCTCTAAACGAAACAATATTTTCGATTGAAATTTTCAAAAACTCTCTGGACATCGTTTTAGCAAAATAAGGAGTTTCAGTTGTTGGTTCTGTAGACCAATACTCGCCCCTTATATCCTTGCGAACTTGTCCCATCAAAAGAATAAGCCCCAGAAACTTTTTCATTTCTTTCAAAGTAATATTTTTCCACTTTGCCGATTTTTTACATAATTTATAATTATGGGAGTTTTGGTGGTAATATCTATTAGATTCGTTTACAAAAAAATCAAACAAATCATCACCGATATATAAATTTACCGCATCACTTACAGTTTGAGGACAATCGAAATTTGAATTCAAACCGCGGCGGCCTAAAAATGATTCCAAAACTGGAGGATTATCTAACGATGACCACTCATCCACATACTCGTCTGAGCTCGTCTCCGAATCAGAATCACTTGGAATAGTGCGACGGTGAAACGTTCTAGGTCTTGGTATTTGCTCATCATCACTCGATTCGTTGTCTGACAACTCTTCAATATCATTATTTCATGAGCAATCAGATAAATTGTCGGCATACACTTCATCGTCACTATCATTGGCTTGTGAAGACATTTTTGTAGGGATAACGTTTTATACAATGGTAATATTATATTCGAATAATAAAATACGAAACAGTATGTAAACAAAACAGCGCGAGCGATATGAAAAACTGTCCGACACTTGAAACGACTCAAACTGAACTAGAGATTGAGATATCGAAACAAATCTATACGACTGTTGATTTTCACCCCTTATAATCTAGCAAAGAAGTAGAACTAATGATAATTAGTTGCGGCGTTTTATTTCACGCCGATGTACAAACCCGTGAAATGCCGTCTCCCGCCAACAACCGATAGTCAACAAAAACGACTTTTGCCGTGTCCCG
This sequence comes from Himalopsyche phryganea, assembly GCA_022494535.1. Lineage (NCBI taxonomy): Eukaryota > Metazoa > Arthropoda > Insecta > Trichoptera > Rhyacophilidae > Himalopsyche > Himalopsyche phryganea. The sequence goes on from JAGVSL010000071.1 coordinate 1,223,389, forward strand.
CCTTCGACCGATAATCCGCGAAAAACGGCATTTGCCGTTTCCCGCTGTCAATGTGTTAAGTTGTTATAATGCTGTCATATATATCGCATTTTATAACTTCTCGCTGGAATATGGCTAAGGATATCACAAATGATGCTCCTGCTGGTTTACCTTATATGAATCAGCTTCCAGTAATCTGACAATGATCACTAAATCTGGTTCCAAAGATTACAGTCTCCAGTTTGACTGTGGTAAGCAAAAAAATATGACTTACGTGACACGGCCCAATCGCGTTAGGCAAACCCTGGTCAAAAAAAAATTCCCCTCAAAACCGTCAACCATCATTTCTAACGATATGCAATTTATATGTATAAGCATTAGACAGGCGAATTTCTAAGAAAAAATCTAATCATTCATATCTGCGCGTTACATTCAGAAACCTTGTCTTTGTAGGGTCATCTTCGGTAGTGAATACCACCTCAAGCTTTGGATAAGTTGAGCAGTACCAGGTAGCTAGTAATAAATTAATACAATTTTATCCCTTTTTTAAAAGATCTTAACTTTTTATTTTTAATTGATTTGGCGATCGCTGGTTTTAAGTGGTGTATTCTTACGGTTCAATACACCTAAGCAGTTGCACAAACAATCTAAGCAATAAAAACAATCCAGTCGTTTCTTACTGCTGGCGCACGAGAGCGAAGGTAGACTTATAAACACGTCTGCCTTCGAACTATATTCAATACTCTGCTCCACCAAAGAGTGCATTTAAAAAAAATATTGTTTGTTAACGAGATGAAAATGTTCAAAATCATTCTTGAAATCTTAAGCGAGCATCAAAGTGAATTGATTTTTGGTATCCGCTTTGCTTGATTATTTTACATATTAATTAATTTATTATTTATTTCTATCTTCTGCAGATCTCATTTTTCCTGTGTCGAAATTTCCAGTTGGAAATTGGTAATATCGATATTCGGCAGCTAGTTTCACAATACCCGTGTTGCAGTGATGAACGTCATTAGCGTCGGTTACGGAACTCACGGGTTCGAATCCCAGTACAAACAGTGATTTTTCAATCGATTTATGGATATCTGTTCGAAGACATGGATGTTTATAAACTTTCCTCCCACCCATCCGATCCCACAAAGAGGCGTATCGAGAGCGATTATCTAACTAGTAGTTTTGTCCTAGACCTATACTTTTGTCCCTGATCTCTTCAAAATAGGGACAGTTGATTAATTTAGAAACAAGCGGTGAAGTGAGCCAACTGATATTTTCGAAAAAAATGAGTTAAGTGCGATTAAGTATTAGACATGTCATACAGTATCACAAAAGTTAAGTGAGCTAAGCAAATAGTGGCTTCAAAAGTATTTATTCTGTAACAAGCTTAATTATTAAATAAAATGTAAATTAATGAAAGAAATTCATTGAAATTGTTTCAATAAACAAGTTTCACCATTTTATCACTTGATTCTAGAGAATTCCGAAATTCGATAAAAACTACCCGATTCGCTAACTATTCGATTAAAAATAAATTATTTAAATCATTAACTTTTTACTATATGTTTCCGGATAGCCAACTTATGGCCCAAAAATAGTCCGAAATATTTTTATGTGTCGACCGGGCCCGGGTGGGTTCGATTCTCATTTGTCTTTACCCGCCAAAGCCCGAGCCTGTGCAAACCTATACTCGTTCCACTTCACCCTTCGGGGGCGCAATTCGTTTAAGCATAGAAGTGACGATGGCGTGATCCGCTTACTGTTAAAATAGCTCTCAACTATTAAGCGTATTTTTAGTGGAACCTGCTTTTTTACTTAAAAATAATAAATTAATTATGTCTGTTTTACAATATGTTTGCGAATGTAGTTCCGTTGTGCAGGACTCGCTGTTTTGGAGTATTAAGTAGTAGGCATGCCGGCAGCCGTTGCAGTTGGTTCTTGTCTCGAGTAATGAAAGCCATTAAAGTCCTACACATTCGTCTCAAGTCTTCGAGGACAATGACTAATAATTGTCGATTACTACAAAATTGCCTCGGCTTCATTCTATTCCCAGGCGTGCTCGTAAATCCTACAATAAAGAGCCCAACTATACAATGCGATATCGAACGGGATAAAATTTATTCTATTCATTGGCTTCCGAATATCCATCAACTATAAACCCACATAGGTTATCAAGACACAATAATAATCATTGATGTTGTATTATTCAATATATTATCAAAGGAAAAGAACTCTTCTTTATCTGCATATCAAATAACAGCAATATCATAGTCAGTGGTTGTGAAGTAAACTTACTTTAATGCTTGCGAATTTGATTATAGGTGCAGCTTTTACAAGTATTAATGTGAATACTGAACGCAAGATATAAAAAAAAACAATGCTTCTCTACGTTCTGTGTGCCAATAGACGGACCTTGTAGGACAATATTGGACAATAGGACTTGTGCTGTAAATTACGCCTGGGACAAAAAGTGGCCGTCTGGCGGTTCATAAACTAATCTCACAACATAAAATTTCAATTTTACTTAATTTTCGATTCCGAAATACAAGTGTGTTGCAGTTTCAAAGTCGATAACGTTACGTCATTTTATACTAGGTACAGTTTGCACACTTAAGTGCACGCCGCCAAGTCCTGAGCAGTTGCTCCCGGGACAACTCTAGCGCGAAAACTGAAAAACGGATAACGTTGTTACGCCACGGGAAACATCTGATAGTAACAGACGTATGACCGTGGCGGGTGGTGGTGGAATTAACAACGATATTTTGGTATTAAAAAATCAATCACTGATGGTTAATAGATAATGCCTGCGATGAGCGAAACCAATATATGAATGTCGAGTCCATGGTGCAGTGGGCAACGACGTTGGCTTCTCTTACGGATGTCTCGAGTTCGAATCTTGGTACTGACAATTTCATAAATTGATTTTTCAGTTGATTTATGGATTTCTGTTCGTATCATTATGATTTATGATAAATATTTTATGGAAGTACCTAGTACAAAAAAAATTGTGTTTTATTTTTAAAATAAATAGCCAAAATACCGGAATATTGGATTCAATAATACCGTTGTTGCAGAGCCATCCCTACGGTCAATAATTACAATGAAGATTTGTGCTCTTTGCATACAAGTCTCAAGTCTTTATAAAATAGTCAAATACTTTACTCATCAACAGTGGCTTTTTTATGTTTAGCTAGATTTTGACAGTGTGAAAATGTTGAAAGCTGCATGTAACTTTTTTGAATACCAGTTTCTTCACAGTTAACAATGTAAAGAAATATATTCAATTCAAAAATAATATTTACGAGACACACAGTATATATTATTTATTTAAGTAATTATTAAACCAGTATTGTATTTTTAAATTTATCTTGAAATGTAATGCCTATCAATGATATCACACCATGTGTCATTTGATTGATTTAATGTTCCGATCAATGTGCATTTATATTAAGTTAATGTTAATTAGCAAACAGTTGGATACATTTGGTCTGTTTGAAGCAAAAAAGTCATCGGTAAAACGTAGGATTAGGGAATTAAGGAACCTACCATGACAGCCCCCTGTTATATCGGTGGTCATGGAGAGATTTCGGATTACATAAATTACTGCCGAATACAATATTCGGGTACATACTGACAGAACGAATTAAGTCAGTTGTTGATGATTTTCTGTTTTAAATGTCAAAAAAAAGAGTATAAAATTATATTGTTTTTTTATTCTGGCAAAAATCATGATATATTTATAACGCATCGATACCAAATCTTATGATTTGTATGTCAAAAAGATTATTCTTTACAATGTACAAAAATCTTTTTACAAAACTAACAATTGTGGTTGGGAAAGAAAGTAGCTACTTTGAAAAAATAAATATGTTTTATGTGCGATTATCTCAGAATTTGTTTTTTGACTTTCATTCAGTATACCCTCGATAAGTATCATTTTCGGATTTCCGCATATTACATTTAAAGTTTTATTCAATGAATGATAATTGCGCTTATAAATTCATCAAAACAAATAATCTAAAGTTGTTTTGCACACAACTTTGTATATACACATTTGTCCATTTTTGCAATTGCCACTGTGCACATTTGTCTTTGTGCGCATTGAATTACAATAATTATAATTGTCATTTATGCGTTTCGTTTTGTGCGTCTAGAAAGGATAGATTAATTGATTGCATTTGTAAAGCTTCGTTGTAATCTCATATAAGTTTCTCAAAAATAGACTTAATATCTTAGGATGGACTCATCTCTGCATATTTGATATTGCAATGTATTTTTAATTTTAATCTTTTTTTTATATTTCCTCAATATCCCTTCAAACATGAATTGAAACATTTTCTTTGACAATGATTTTATGTTTAAAGGTTCTATACAAGCGCAATAATATTCAGTATAAATACCAATTCAAGTATATTACTGTGGACAGTCAGGAAATAAATGACTTCAAGATTATATTTGTATGCAAGTTTACTGGTGGATTAAAATCCTTTGAAACTCTCTTTGAAAGTTCGCGTTAGGAAAGATGAAGGAATACGAACCGTAAAAATGTTGAATTTTAATTTCGTATATCATTTTTTTAAAGTTTGAAGTGTGACAGCCACTGTAGTCGAGTAGGCTTTCGTCGTAACCGACTACGCTGTCAAGGGTTCGAATCACCAAATGGAAAAAAAATGATTTATTAATCGGTTTTTACTCGAAGTTTTTGGTTGAGTTTAGTCAGCCTGGCTAATTGGACATGTGTGACAACGGATCGCAACAAAAATCTCTGCTCATCCAGTTTTCACCCACAATACCTTTGAGGTATTGCAGTAAGGTTTACCCGTGAGAATAGAGGTTAAATGTGGCTAGGTCAATATCCAATACAGATTTGTACAGAGTTTTGTTGATGTAGAACTGAATACTCTGATATTTTATATTATTAAAATAAAGTTATACCAAGTAAATGCCAATTGTATCATAAAATTAACATTTGAGATCTTGAGCATGGGTGTTCGTAATATCAATTTGATCATGTGATTTAAAATTAAAATTACTTGATGCATTTGCTACATTTAAATTTAATCCAATACATAAAAAAAAATCAAGACTAAATTCATTTCGGACAAATCGTGCAGTACGAGATAAGCATCCTTATGATTGTACCCACAATTATATTCCATAATAAAGACCAACTTGTCATATTTTATCTTTGAACTTATTTACTATCGGCTTGAAACGGGCCAGTCAATTTCACTAGTACCTAAAAAATAATATTTTTTCACACTAAATATTTTTGAATACATAGCTTTACGCGAATGCACCGATAACCACAGTTCGGCAACCCCTGCACGACTGAATCGGACGCATCGAATCTCTTCTGGATACAATTAAATATTTCTTCTGATTGCTTTCGTTCATTTGCCTGTCTGTAAAATTGCTCGCAGTGCATTCAGTATTCTATGAAGACGAGCTCAAATGAAAAGATTTACTAGTACTTTATAACATCTTATTCTTGGAAATGTCAAATAACTCGGTTCATATCCGACATGGGTTTAATTGAATTCAGAGAATTTCAATCAAATTTTTACACTCCTCTATATAATAATTACATTTTTATACCACGACTTCTTTTATTAAACGAATCTTGGTTAATCATGTGGTTATATGGCCTAATCTCAATAAGAAAAGCAATTATTTTTATTTTTTTATTATAGTACTGTAAATCTTCGATAAAACGGAATGATGCGGGCAAGGTGTTGTCCTTTAAATTCAAATGTCAGATATATTATAATATATTCAAAGTAGTTCTTTAATGTTAGGATAAAAATATCTATGTAGTTAGTTCTATTAGAATTATATGAATTGGTTAATATCTATTTCATTATTTTGTATGAGATCATATTACTCAGATGTGAATTTAAGGTTTTTTAATTAATTATTGAATAATTGTTAGGTCCGTGGTGTAGTGGTCAACGTTCGGTTACGGGTCTCACAGGTTCGCATCCAGTACGGACAGTTTTATAAAAAAAAATTCAATCGATCTATGGACTTCTGTTCGTAGGCATGGATGTATGTGATGTCTAAAAATTCCATCCCACCCATCCGATCCTAAATACGGGGCGTAGCGAGAGTGATAAGCGAACCACAACTCCTGTCCTAGGTATATTCTTCTATCGCTACTCTCTTTAAAAAAGAGAGTTTGAGCGACTGAGTAACAAGCAGCTTTGTAGAAAAACTTCCCGGGCCATTTGCTCCACATTGAGAGCAGACATCGTTGAAAAAAAAATTGTTGTTACTATAGCCAACTTTTCAATGATTTTAAACTTAATCCAGTGGGTTGCGTTGGCTGTGAATCCCAAACACAAATTTGCATAGACTTATTTTCCAATCAATTTATGTATCTCTATGCAATAGCATGTATGTCTGTGATATTTTTATCCTAACTTTCCAGATTCTGAAATACGGGCCATAGATAAGCGATTAGCTTAATACTATTTATTTTGGTATCACATCTTCTGTTTTTAAATAACTTATGTTATAATTCTCCTCGGATATTATATTTCACACTGAGGGCGAACATGATTAGTAAAGCTAGTTATAATATCACTTCTTTCTGATGTTTATCGTTTTCATAAAAACAAAGAAATGAAATCCCATTAAAGATAATATAAAAATATGTACATGAATATGAACATAATTATTATAATATAAATGCGATATAATGACGAAAGTGAAATTTACATAGTTTTATTAATTTTGTTTTAATTTCATTAAAAAAAAATACAATAATAAAAGTATAGCCAATTTTTAGGTTTCCTAATCAAAGAATTTTAGTGCAAATGATTACTGATATGAACTTTAAGTAGGTTGTACGTAAATAAAAAAAAATACGCGTGACTCGCTAGATAAGAGATAAAAATATGTATTTTTAATGATTATTAAGCAGTTCGTAGGTTTATCTAATTATGTAAATGGAATGCGAGCAGCGGCTGACAACCAGAGCTATTGAGGTAATTAATTCATTAGTTAAACATAACTGCATGATAGTCCCATCCTCTTCTCGCGTCGTGGAGTCCTTATTGTATATCGGTTAAAACTGTCTTATAGTGTGTAATTACTGATATTTTAACATTTTGAAACAGATCTGCCGCCAACCTTTGCGGTCGACGGCTAGTGAGAAATTATTATCGCCTGTATAGGTATCTGAGGTAGTCCGGTTTCTATGGCGTTCGATCGCTTTCTGTCTATCGCCCATCTCGGTGTATGGTATGACGCGTTCTCTTAGCGTCTCTGCTCTCTACAGTGTTGGTAGCTCGTCTGTGTTGCCCTTCGTATATATTCGTTTCCCCATAGCAAATTCGGCAGTTTTATTTTTTAATTTAAAATTTACTACAATGGCTATAGCAGGTTTTGTAAACCTTTTCGTATTAGTGCCGCGTCACTCTATCTGTAATCAAATCAGGACGCATTCAAGCAACTTCAATTAGACATAATTACCTCGTAAAAATGTATGTGCATTATCAAATTGAATAATTTGGATTCAATTATAATAGACAAAGGTTCCACACCCCATTGTAGAGTCTAGAGCTGCGGTGGTGGATTTTGCTGTCGCCACCAACGGTTCTATATTAATATTAAAAAGATGAGTAATGTAAAATAAATACAACATTTGTTTGTTCGTATTGCGTACATATGCGTACATATGGCTCTAAAACACTTTTGTATTGAATGAATATTTTTAATAAAATAGAGATTTTCTTTTAAATAAAAATATATCGGGAGCAGTACGGTAACCTCATCGGTTTCGTTTGTGCTGCAGTGTATTAAGTTATTCGGTGTGTTGTAAGATAACCAACGCTGTTCATCTTACAACCGTGTAATTATCATTGACGAGTGATTTTCCAAATATATAAAATATAACAGTGATAATCTTCTGATTTTTTTTATAAATATGGAAGAATCTGTATATTTTGTTATTCTGTATTTTTTATAATTTTTAAGGGAATTTGATACAGACCCAGAGTTAAAATGGATATTAGAAATTATTTATAAATAAATAATCATTCAGAAGGATGAAAGTGTAAAAATCTAATGACTAATAGATTTTATATATATTTCAAAAACAAACCTGCGGGACTCTATAACATTAATATTAAATATGACATTTTTAAATGACAGGATTGTAAAAATATAATACGTATTTTTATAGATATTATATTAATACATAAAAAATTTCTGCCTGTGGCGCAAACTTCTGCGTCGTGATGATTTCTTTTTTTTAGTAAATGCATCGGCCTAATATTTTAAATCACGACTGAAAAATTTGTTGCGGCCACGAGACATTTCAAAAAGACAATTGTTGTTTATTATGTGGCCAATTAGAAATTTCCCGTGAGAACCACTGGTCTAGAGACTACCGCAATGAGTCCTATCTTCTTATCTTTACCTAGAGGGGCTATTTCCGATAAGCGAACTCTATAAAGAATATAATACCGAGGGAAATATTATGTATGACAAGCCCAATCCTAGGTCAAAAAACAACGAAACGAAATAAAATAATTTCGTGAATTGGTTTCACCATCGACACTATAGCTAAAGCAAACCCCCTTTTTATTTAAGCACGTTTGAAAGTATATAAAAACACTTTACTGAAATTGAGATGAAGAAGACATGGGGATTTTTCACTCTCCCAGGGAGTCAATGCTCCAAGTGAATACCCCAAAAAGGTGTCATTGAGAGTATTATTCAACACCGCTCCCTAAACGGAAATTTAAAATTACTTTATATTTTATGTAATGGATTTTTTGACATAAGGGTTGCAATTTATAATTAACTGATTTTAATGCAGAATAACTCGGACACACAAACGCAAAAACCCGTTAAGAAACACTGAATTCGGTTTGAAAAAAAAGCGCGGTGTTTATGAGTCGCCAGACGGCTACTTCTTGTCCCAGGCAGGATGGCAGGACTCGATATTGTCCTTGAAGGTCCGTCTATTGACATACAGGTCGTAGATACGCATTGTGGTTTATACAGTTCTCATAGAAAAATTCTGCTGATATACATCCATTAGGACACTATATGCTCTACGTTGAGAGCGGACATGGAAAAAAAATATTACTGTTACTTGACTATTTGACATGCAGATAAAGACGAGCTCTTTTCCCTATTCATTGGCTTTCTCATTGCTTGTTATGCAGACTGCATTTATCGGGTTACTGAAATAATAAATGGTCAGAAATTAATGAAAATTGTCAGCAACTAATTCTTTAAATGGTCAGTATACACGTGGCCATTAAATTAAATAAACGATCAGTAATTCATATAAATGGTCACTTATTAAATTAAACGGTTAGATATTTATATAAAATCTAACCTAGCCTTACCTTACGTAACCTTTGATTATTTGGAAATTATTTGCTGATCATTTATTATTTCTTGCTGACCATTTATGAAATTAGTTACTGACCAAATAATTGGTCGCCTTTTTTCCAGATCGACTTCGACTTGGAGCATTAATAATGACGAATCATCAACCCGTCATTTAAGTCTGTCTTTAGCATTTTAAATAAAAAAAAATCAAAATAATAATCTAAAAAAATGTTACTCATTACTGCATGGTAGTATATATATGTATAATACACATCAGTTTGAAGAATGATATTGGAATACGAAAAAGTAATAATGATCGATATTTTTTTTAATTATGACTCAATAAATTCACACTTGTGCTGATAAAAAATGTAGATTAGAGAGAGATAAGAGAGGAAAGGTGCAACGAACCTCTGTCATTGAGTGTATGCCCCAATATATATTTTTAATTGCTAACAGGGAAGTTAAAACAAACAAATTTTATAAAACGTTAATTAATTTGAAGTTTGTAGTTATTTACTCGTGCAAACTAAACTGCTCTGATGCAATGTTTCACAAAGTAAACATCGATCGATTTTTTTTAAATTTATGATTCCAATCGCTTTCCACAGGACGCCGTAAACTCTTTTAATGCCTTGTAATGTTAGAGATAAAAAAAAGGTATGAAGTAAAAATATTGTGTTGATATGTGTTATACATTAAACAAAATGAACATTTATTTTTTTAAATTTATATTATTGAATTATAAGCAAAACTCTACGTCCTTACGGCGATTAAAATTATGTCAATCAGGTTTTTTAAACGGCCTGTATTTATTGGGTCAGTAATTAATCAAAAAGGTCAGTAATTTTTATAAAATGATCAGTTATTAAATTAAACCTAATTTATTATTTTATCTTTTTTAGTTAGCTAACCTAACCTAATCTAACCTTCCTTTAATATTCACTGACCGTATTTTTAATATTTACTTACCATTTTTATTTTTATACTGACCGTTTTATGCATTTGATACTGAGCGTTTTTTTATTATTTACTGACCGTTAATTGAATTAAATACTGACCAAATAATTTTAAAAATCATAACAAATGGAATATCGAGGTTATACTGAGAAAATGCATTAAGTCAGTTTTGGATAATTTTCTGTTTTAAATGTCAAAATGTATGCAATTTAACGCTCTACGGATATATTGACTTTGAAAAAAAACAGTATGAGGTCTTACTGTTATTTTTTATTCAGACATTTTTGTCGTTTAATATATTTTTTTTTACCATGGCAGCGGACTCCCAGTGTGGAGATATAGCTTCCTAATGAAGGTATCTCAACAGAAGTTTTCTACGAGAACTGCCTTTTACTAAGTTGCTCAACCTTTCTTTTAAGAAGAGAGTAGGGATAGAAGGATAGGGCTAGGACAGGATTAAAGGTTAGCTAAATGCTCTCGCTATGCCCCATTGTTAGGATCGAATGGGTAGAAGGGAATTTTAGACATCACAAACATTCATGTATTTGATTATTTTTAAATGGTTCACTAATTTTTTCTTATAATTTTTGATTCATTATTGTATATTACATTAGTAACGTCGTTAAAAATTTTGTTTAGCTAAATGGACTTTTAATGTAGCTATATTTGTGATTTCAGATTAGTATTTAATGATTTGCAAGAGGTCCATAACATTTTATTGTAGACTCTTTTATTTGATGTATGTATAATTTGTTTGCTAATCAGTATTTTCTTGTCTCAGTTCATGAACCATCAGTTTTATATACCTTCATTTTTACACTCAGTTTTATATAAATAAGCCTGTTATGTTTGTATTTTTATCAGTTGATAATGCTCGTGATGAGCGAAACCGGTCCTGATCATTATAAATATGTGGAAGTAGTACAAATGAATTGTGTTTTATTTTTTAAAACATTCATGTATACAAACAGAAGTCCGTGAATCGATTTAGATATCAATTTATGAAATTGTCTGCACCGGGAATTGCACCCGAGACATCTGTAACCGTAGCCAACGACGATACCTACTGCGCCACGGATCCGATGTAACTATAACCCATTAATACAAAATCTTATGATCTGTATGATGCAAAAAAATATTTTTATAAAACGAACAACAATAATTATAATTTTGAGTACGACTATTTCAGAACATGTTTTTATGACTTAATGTCTTATTTCAGTAAGTATACCTTCCATATATTCTTTCAAGAAACTTAATACAAAAAATTAAGTGGTTAGTCAAATTGAAATTTCATTATAATTATAATTATAAAATAAAATATTGCAAAAGTTGAAAGTATGCGAAGCGTCCTTTAAAAATATTTCAAGTATTGCACTTATATCACATGATATAACAAAATGTCACCAGAATGTCACTTTCCGCACATGTATTCCTCAATAGAATAAACAAATGCAAAAATTAGACACAAACACATTAATACTCAAGACACCACACGTAAACAACTCGGCCATGCATAATATACGAGTGATAAAATCATCATCATCATCACTGTTTTTTTTTTACAAAACGTTCTCTTCGATTTGGAGTGATTTAGTGTTTTTCCATATCATACTCTTTTTTCATACAAATATTCACATACTTAAAGTATGTGGAGACTACGAGGAGGGCTCTTAATTTCAAGAATAATTTACTGTTACAAGGTAGGTCATACTGTCTTTGAAAAAGAGTGATTGAGCAACTGAGTAACAAGTAATTCTCGTAGAAAAATATCTGTTAAGATACTCCATAAGGAGACCATAAGCTTCAAATCAATAGCGGGCATTGTTGAAAAAAATTCAATATCACTTCGCTAGGTGCGGGCAGTTTTCGTAAATTGATATTTCAATCGGTTAATGGATTTCTGTTCGTAGTCTGAGTGTTCGTGTTGTATAAATCACGAGAACGATTAGCCAACCACTAGTCCTGTCCAAACTCTACCGTTCTATTCCTACTCTTTTCGACATTCAACAGTTCTCATAGAAAAAATTCCGTTGTGATACAAAGGAAAAAAGGCATATTGCATTACCGGACAATTGTATCAATACAGATATTGCAAATATAAATGCCGGTTTAACAACATTATATAAAAAAAAAACTAGTATAACCGTACCCGTCATAGATGACGGTATTAAAATTGAAATACTGAATTTCTAAAGTAGCTAGTACGTCGGAACTGTGTGTGAATTGTCTATACCGCGAGCGCTTAATTCATGAAAAAATTTCATACCCACATGTGATATGTGATAGTTATGAAGCGTCTACAAGGCTGTCTGGGCTATTATATACCAAAAATTAAAAAAAAATATTACAATTCCTTCCCGTCCAAATATAAAATTTGGTAAAACAAAATAAAATTAACGTCACAAATCTAATTTCAAAAATATGAAATAATAACCTTGATTATGAATCTGACAATAGATGCCACTTTTACAGAAACCGACGAGCGATGACTTGTATGTCTACTCGCGTAATGAAATATCGACTCGTGCCGTCAAGGACGCTTAAGATAGGTATTTTATTTTAGACATTTTTAAGCCATATCCGCTCAAAATGTGGAGCATATGGAAAAAGGTATCTCAACATACTTTCTCTACGAGAACTTGGATTTGATACTTGATTAATCGGTCTTTTTTGAAGCGAGTAAGGTTAAAAAGACAGGGCGAGGGATTTTTGCATCCTCAGGCATTCGGGCACACGCATTTACTCGAACTGTCAAAATTGCACAATGAGATGTACAATATTTCAACAATTCAAATTTGATATTGAAATTCCATCAAGCATCCTCAGTCGATATATTAAATTAATTTAAGAAACCTTTCGTACTGTGATTCGAACCCTTGATAGTCGTAACCGAGGCCAACGACGGCAACACCTGCAACACGGACTCGGTAATAAAATATAATAAAATATTTCAAAACACACACCCAAATATTGTTCCAGTACATACTGATATTATTAAAAGTACATTTTTTAATATTATTACTTCAGGTAGATTATTGAAAACATATTTTCAATTCGTATACACGCACACTGTCGTGTGCGTACCTCTCTCACTCACACACGCGTCTACCTATCGAAATTACCCATACACGAATGCAATTTATTATTGGGCCGAGATGCTAGACTGAACGACCTTGCTAAAGTCATGGAGGTAATGAACCGAAAATGCGGTGGATGGCATATAGATATTATGCGAAATGCAGGTGGAAAGTGCTGAGATATTTTTCTTCATACGCCGTCTCCGATCCCAATGTGGAGCAAGTGGACTCATATTAAAGTATTACAACACTATGTATTTAAGCACTTCTGTTATTTAGTTAATATCTCAACTTTTATGTAGCCGAAAATTTATAATTGACTCTTAAAAACAACTGCGCATACAAATTCAAGTATTTGTTGGAAAAATAATGTATAAATATTTCGCAGCACTAAAGCTTTAAATGGTTCGATTTGTTCGGCGATCATAGATATATACAGATCATTAAAAAAAGTTGTGAAACTATTAGGTACTAAATTTTACTAAATGGTTCTTGTCCAATAATTGACATAGAGCATCAGGCTCATTAGGCTATTTTTAAATTGGAGAATGAAGAAGGGTTGAATACATTTAATATTAGTATATTCATCATTATCATTCATCCTTATTATAATGTTTTGCCAAAATTGATTGTCATATAAAATATAGTATATTGGTAGAGTCAGAACTTTAAGTTTAAATCAATAAATAGCACTTGAACGGAGTAAGCTAATAATTCCTGATAAAAAGACATAAGTATCTAATACTTCGAAAAAAAAACGTTTTATAGCAGCTACTTATTCCAAAATATCAGGACTGGTTACGCTCAGCGAATGAGGATTTTCAACCGGTACCCGTCTAACCCTTTATGCCCTTGACGGCTAAAAACTCTAGGTACCACAGTTCAGTATTTACCGATGCGCAGCTATGAAATTATAATTACTGAGTAGATTCGTCTTGTCCCAAAAAAAAGAGATATTAAAATTGCTTTTTCGTAAGAGGAGACAGACGATGGTTTTGGACTTTTGAAGGCCTAAGGTTCATCTGGCAGATTGGGTGGTGTCACATGATGAAAATTTTCTCGTTGTGTAATATGTTTCAAATAAATATGTGAGAAGACCCGGATTGAAGAGAGGCGAATGGCTGGTTATCGAACGTCCTGGAAGGGCTGTGATCTCAAACAAACACCATTTCAAATCCGGTTCAACACTTATTTATTTTCATCGAAGATGCAGTGGTTTACAATGCACAAAATATAATCTTAACACCTAAAATTGATTCTACATTTACGTTTACTTAACAACTGAATTTACTTTAAGTTATAATACAAATGACACGACAAACAATTTTAAATTAAGTCCAATGCAAACCAAACACAAACAATTCACATCGTCACCTCCACCGCCACGAGGCCAGCAACTCGCCCAGCTCGACAGATCGTAATCGACTGTCCACACATACAATTAAAAATCTCCCTGCATCGTCAGAGCTACCCCTTTCCGTCAAAAATGGACTCGTCCAGCGGACGTGCTCGCCGGCTATTGAACGAGCGGCCTTGGCAACAGTCGGACGATTCTCCGAATTATTGTCGTTACCGCTGGGCGATTTCAGTTCTGTACCCTAATGAAACTTAAACTAAACAAAGAAAAACCAGGGTGTGTCATATGATCATATCTTGTATCAGAAACATCTTTGATCT
The DNA here is from genome assembly GCA_022494535.1 of Himalopsyche phryganea. Taxonomy (NCBI): domain Eukaryota; kingdom Metazoa; phylum Arthropoda; class Insecta; order Trichoptera; family Rhyacophilidae; genus Himalopsyche; species Himalopsyche phryganea. Next base: position 1,238,433 of record JAGVSL010000071.1, read on the forward strand.
TGGTGTATGCTCCTTGTTCGTATTTTTGAAACATCCCAGATATCGTCATGTCAAATATTCCGAATAAAGGATACGTTCCAAATTATTTCATATCAATCGGGTGTTATCTTTTTATATTTGTATTATGGCAATTTGTCACCGAAATTGTGATAGATTTTATTGCTTATTTGAATCGATATCAATGCCACACCGTATAGACATCCAGTCTACTAGATACGATAGCGCGAAATTAGACCATGAGGTAAAAAATGTCATTATCTGTGACTGTGTGAAACGCAGATACGCGAAAATTTTAACTGTTACACAGGCTGACTATTTTAATCAACAGGTGATGTATTTTGACCAGCATTTATAGCAATTATTAATTATTTGAAAACACTATATAATTATAGAAGTGCTTGCAGTCATTACATTTTAATATATAGATGCCAGATTTGTTCTTTCAGTGGATTCTATCTTTATTGTCAATAAGTAATTTGCCTAACGAATTTTTGGAATAAAAGACTGGTCTAACACTATCAGCGAGTTGTATTTTTAATTTTAAAGCTTGTACATCCTAAATAACTAATTCTACGCCAGTACCTAGGTCGGTCTATGTCCTTAAACATTTTCCTGAAGTATTCCCGAAACCCGGATCGTTAGTGACGAAATACATGGAAATATACAAATTCTCAACAATTCAAAGTTGATATTGAAATTCCATCAAGCACCCTCAGTCGATATCTTAAATTAAATAACACAGTAGGGGTTCCCAAGGTGGCCCATATAGGCTTGTAGCGAGAAAAAAAATATGTGCGTTCACGAGATGTAAATATATCTCAATGGATAGATGTTTATTTAGACTGCACGCATATAAACGCAGTATGGTCATTGGATGTCATATCACAAGAGGAATTGATTGGATGAAGCACAAACGATGAACTGAAGATGCAGCTTAGAAAGGTTTATCTGCCGATGCCTTTCTGGCTTCAGAAAGATATTCCTGTTGATTATTCTGCATTATGGGCTATCGTAAGAAAGTTTTTGATAGCTTTTCCATTTTCATACCTCGTGGAATGGAAGGCTTTAGCGCGGTAACCCACCTTCTTCCGAAAAAAAGAAATCGGTTGCAGATCACTAACCGTGGAGATTAACAACTATACTTCACAAATTCGAAGCCAAATATAGACCAATTACTATCGAAGCATTAGGTTCATCCCTCTAATTAACCGAATTTATTTGTGTATTCATTTTATGTAAGAATTTGACTAGGTTCTAATTTGTTTCGTTCCAAATCTTAATTTTGTTTTCGATAAACAACATTATCTTTTCAATAAACGTTTGAATAAAAATTAAACATAGAAACACATGTTCTTTACAATTTTCCACTCCACAAAAATAAAATATGTCACAGTGAGCAGCACTGTGTCCACATTTGAAGTTAGTATGTTTATAAAAATTCAATATTACGCTGGCTAGCCAAGTATTGTTTTGTCTATTATTTATTGCCAATTTCGTAACATTTATTGAACTATTATTATTTCTTAAGATATTAATACTAAACATATCTATCAGTGACTTTTGGCAGTCATCTTATTATTTTTATTCGTTTCAAATGAGTAAAAAATTTTTGTAAATATTTGGAAACAAATCTCTAGCCATACGATACGGAGTGTAAAATTTCGTTTCAGTTGGATTGCGCCAGTAAAGAACCACAAGCCTGTTACAGAGCGCAATAATTATCTAGGCTCGAATTGTAAGTAATGGCTTCTAGAAAAATATTTAAAAGTGATAAAGAATTCATTCGTTTATAATTATTAACTACAGAATTTCAAATTCTAGAAAGATGTTAACCAATTGATATAATAAGTAATAATTAAGCCATAAAAAATAAAAAATAATCAAAATATACGAAAAATCTAATATAATAAAAAGTAACTCACCACTAAAAGAGAGCCATATGCTAGCATTCAAGAATTAAGACCTTTGTTGTAACATAACAATTACTCTATTAATAATCTTTATAAACCACATTGAATGTGGAATAAATAATTATTTATTGATGCCTTAATATGGCTATTATGTATACGGTGTTTTGGCCAATTGATGTAGCCCTCAAAATTGAAATTGTTCAGGAGAGAGTAAAAACTGTTTATATCGAAAAACTTATGTGGCGAGTTGCGTTATGTATTTTTGAAATGCATTACTGTTAATTCTTATGTTGGAAGATATGGGACTATACGTAGGGAGTGTCGATATAATAGCGGCTTACATCAAGTGGCAAGGTCAGAATTTTTAAACTTAAAACCAATGTAAAATGATGTTTCCCTTCTAAAAAGTGGTCAATTTATTTTTCTAATTTACATCATTTGGCCGAGACCTGCTCTGTCTTCTTTAAAATTAGATACAATCATTAATACATTTTCTTATTTTTTGAAGGTTAAATCAACTAACCAAAATACAGTCTCTTCTTAACAGTATATATTATGGCATATAGCTAAGCTAAGTTATGTTTAACATATGTCGTGATTATTACAAAAATGTAGCAGTAGTACAAACTAAATTGTGTTTTTTTAATATACGCTATATGGTAATGTTATAAAGGTAACAAGAAATTTTCTCCTGTCATGTATTCAGGACTTAGGGTTAACCCTTTGGCTGCTAGGCCCTTCTTGACCAATATAAAAAAGGATATATTGTTGCGTAGTATCTAAAAGGTTTTAACCTTGTTATAGTCATGTATTTTATATATTCGTTGTACATACTTCCGACAAGACGTACCATACATACAGACTAATTTCCAGCACATGCCTTCCCTCCAATGAGTCTTTGAATAATACAGGAAACAAATGAAAATGTACAGTAATTACACATTTCATTTGGACATATTGACGAGTAATATTCAAATATTAAAAACAGTCGAATATATTGAAAATTCCATCAATTGGCCAAATGATCGTCGATTGTTATTTATTATGTTATGTTATTCGCAGGATCAAACTCAGAAACATTCGTATTGATAAGTTGGCTCTTCCACTCGGCTACCGGCTCCGTTGGGTTAGATAGTTACTATAGTTGTTCTCAGGTGTCGTCGAGCAGCGATGAATAAACTTGGTTAATTGACAGTACAACTGCATATAGTCGTTTCTTGCAAGTGCCCAAGATTTAGCATAATGTCCTTATTGACTCTATCCGCTAGTCACGAGTTTCATGCAAAGCTGTATTTAACCCGGCTTGAGAGATGTGTTAATTACACAACCCGGGCTGTAATTAATTCTTACATCGGGTTCGCAACGAGAAACTATCTGTTTGTAGCCTCGCAACAATTGTTGCAGCCACCCACGGTGACATTTCGATCGAGGAATGCTATTTAATGACAACACCTCTAAGGATGGTATTTAATTACTGCTTATTGAGCTTCTGAAACTAACTGAATCACACTGAAAATAATCTAGACCAGTGATTATCATGTGCGGCCACCAGAGGAAAATACTTTTGTAATGAATAGGGATCCTTTTTAATAAAAAATAGAGATCGTAACAAAATAGAGATCCTTTTTTAGATAAAAAATAATCGGAATCACTACGGTAAATTGAGTAAATTTGTGCTGCAGTGCATTAAGTAATTGGGTCTGTTGTACGATAACCAACGCTGTTCATTTTGCAATCGTGTAACTATCATTGACGAGAGATTTTCCAAATACATAAAGTGTACCAGTAATTATCTTCTGATTTTTTTATAAGTATGGAAGCATCTGTATATTACGTTAACTATTTTGATTTTGAAGGGAATTTGAAATAATCTCCGAGTTAAAATAGATATAAGAAATTATCTATAAACAAACAGGATGCATGTATAAAAATCTAATGACTAGTAGATTTTTAGACATATTTGAAAAACAAATCTGCAGAACGCTATAATATTAGTATTAAATAAAGCATTTGTTAATGAGAGGATTATATAAATAAAGTACATATTTTTAAAGAAATTATATTAAAATATAAAAATTTTCTGCCTGCGGCGCAAACGTGGATCGTGGTGGTTTATAGTTGAAATACATTTCAAGTAGGTAATGAATACATCGTCCTAGTACTTTAAATCACGATCGAAAAATTTGGTGCGGCCACGAGACATTTCCAAAAGACCACTGACGTTCATTATGCGGCCACGGAGAAATTTTCCGTGAGAACCACTGATCTAGACCAACGGTATTCAAATTTTTGGAAGAATTACTCATTTCATTTTGAAGACCGGAAATTAGTTGCCTCACACAGGGGAAACGATACGTAGTATTTTAGTCGTGTTGTCCAAGTGTGATCTATCTAGATCAGTGGCCGGAAATTTGTGGTTTACGAGCACACAAGTGTCGATAAATGAATTGTTCTCACTTGATTTGAATTTTGTGTTTTGATTTCATCCAGTAAAGTTAAAATTTGGTGCCATGGTACCCGTCTTAGTAAAAAGGTTTCAGCTCAATGATCTAGAACAGTGGTCTCCGAAATTTTTAAGCTAAGGGCAACACTGACTCCTTTATTAAGTCCCAACGGCCAAGACCTAGCTGTCTCGTCATACCAACATACTGTAATTTTAAATTACGCACAAATTTTCGTATTAGGACTAGACTGCGAGAGATATATATATATGGCGCAGGGTGTCTTACGGCTAAGTTAGGTTTAATTAAAAAACTGACCATTTATCGGATTAATTACTGACCAAATGTTATTTCTTACTGACCAAAAATTGAAATATCCACTGACCCAATAAATGCAGACCTAATAATATAATATAAAGACCTTCGTAAAGAAGTCTTTATATGTACAGCTTGTGCAATAACCGAAGCAGCGAAATAAGCTTGCAAATCAATTTTACACTCTATATTTGCTTTATTATCAACTATAGTTTTAAACGCTTATTATCGTAATAACGGTAAGTGTACGCTTAGAATTGATATTTATACAGTTTGTAGATAGAACAAGTCGTTCTATCAAGTAGACTATTGGTATCGCCCGATTGACTAATCGTATTTATGTTTACTGCATTAGCCAATTCTGATAAACAGGTCCACATTGGATGATTTGTCATTCAATTAAATTTATTTATTTAAATCAGTGCTCCGCAACAAGTGTGCCGTGGCACAATGTGAGAAAAAAATAGAGTATTTATATATTAGAAAAAATCAAATCGGTTGCTTAGATCTCTGCTTAAATTATTCTCATTGAAACAGTTAATTTTTTTTTTAATTTAAAGGAATAATTGTTTCAGTGTTGTAACTGCAATGGTGAGGAATAAAATAGGGTTTGTCTTGTGTGTAAAACAAAAAAGTCCTACTGTAGAAATTGCGCACATTGATGGTAAAAAAATTTCCAGTGGAATATTACAAATTATTACAAACAATGAACGAATGTATTAAAATACACATTATCAAATCAAGAGAATTACATATATTTTTTTGAAAAAATATCAATCCCAATCGTTTCATACAGAAATATGTTGGCTGTCCCGAGGCAAAGTTTTCCATAACTTTGAAAGGGTAAAACGGTTTAATTAGTTTTTATCAAAAAAATTGTAAGCCGCTATTTCAAATTCATCAAAATGAAAAAAAAAAAATAATTGTAAGTTTTTTGTATGAAAATTTAAGTGTGCCGGTGTGCCGTCGGTGAGAAAAGGTTGCGGAGCACTGATTTCAATGATTAAGTTTCTAAATACATCTTTCCACTTAGACGTTACTGCTCCCTACGGGATCACAGGGCATAAGCTGTTCATATTATGTTCTTTCTAATCACTGTCAGACTTGGAACACTGCTGCATGTGGAGATCATTGGCAGATGACTGGACGTTGATTCACATATAAGGAGTACCACGGAGGGCATCATTTGCATAATTTGTAAGCGGGTCCCATTACACATGTTCTTTAGTTACTTTAAGTGTCATCTCTGATGTCATCATAACAATGCAAACTATCTTGAAGTCGAATTGTTGTTGGCATAGCAACCCAAAATGAACCGTTGTATAAATGTCACAAATAATAAAATATCATACTAAAATCGTACATTTCAAAAACATTTTCGCAGCCATAATAAAGATTCTCGAGTCAATACATAGCAACGAAAATTATCCATCATTTGAATTTTAAAATCCCGTAATCTTTCAAAACATGTATATAAAACTCACTATTTTTTTAATAACTTCATCATGGTAGCTTATATCTTAACCATATGTGAAAGGAGGATATTGAGCGACTGAATTTAGCCATTTTTTGTCAAAGTCATTGTATTGAAACACTCTTTTATGATCACGAAAACGGTTAAAAAAATAATTAAAAATATTTCGAATATGATAAATGCGGCCCTGGCACCAGAACAAAATCGTATCGGACCATAATACCAGACAATGAACTATGAAGTGAAAGGAAGTATGGTTTTTACCTTCGGTTTACTTATTCCTCTGTATTATTCAATTGGTACTAGATCTAAAGAGTACCAAACGAGAGGTCAAATCTGGTACCAGCGTTTACGAAACTCACTGAGCCGCTTGTGTTTCCGCTAGCCGAACAGTGTAAAAAAACAAACAATGATTTTAATAAATACTATCAACAATTCTTGGAATAGATTACAAGAATATATAATAGCGACTGAATTTATTCAATCAAATTAATATGACACTTCAACAGACTGTCTGGGGCTCACGATAGTTTAACATTAATAATTCATTTTTGATCCATCTAACATTGCGTAAAATAAAATTGTACTGTAATGGGACCTTGTAATAGCAGTTAGAATCACTGTAGCCGAGTGGTTAGCTCTAACATTAGTCACAAGTGCTTCAATCGGGGACTCAATATCAGTCACGATAGTTTTAAATTGCAATAATTCATTCTTAATAGATTAATCCAACTGCACGATATAACCCTCGAGAAGTGAAGTGAGCTAAGTGAAAGTTTTAATTCAATGAACTTCTAACATCAATTTACACTTAATTTAATTTAACTTTTTAGATAATAAAATACTTTTGAGCTTGTATTTACTCAGCTCACTTCACTTTTACGATACTTCGGGACATGAATAAAAAATGGCCTAACTGGCTTTTTTCGAAAATATCAGTTGCCTCATATTATAAGACCTTAGTTATTAAAGCTGTGAAAATCGTCGTGGCCGAGTAGTAACTCGATTCGCGATGAGTTGTACATTTCAATGGTTTCTTTTTGAAAGATCTTATATTAATAAATGGTTTTACTATGATAACTGTAGAAATGGTAATCGCCGAGTGGTTAGCAGTATGGCTTACGACGCTTACATTATTATCTTTTATTACGGTAACATAGAAAAGTATTTATTTTTACAGAATTATAAAACACAGTGTATAGCTATTTCAGCATCACGCCATCTCGATAACTTTAATATCTATGATGCTTAAATAGATATAAACTATGTTTTATAGCTCTTAGAGAACTCAATACTGTATTAGCATTTAACCAATAGGGTCTTTTCATACTAAGGTATGGATGACTTATTTTAAAAAAATCTCAAAAAAATTAATCAAACATTTTAAAAAATTGGAAATGAACGATGATGATGAAAATAATAATTCAATTAACGCATGACCTTCTAGAAAATAATCTAAGTTAACTAAAAAGGAAGGGCACAGCGTGGGTTGTGACTTAATCACTTTTCGTTGATTATCTATGTTACATTGATAAGTAAACATTGGTTACTGATATAAAATTAAATAATTGTCATTTCATTTAAGCAGTTTTGTCTATATGGATATTTTACAGGAGATATAGAATATTTAATGTAAACAAACATATATTCTTATAAAACGGTGCTACTCAAACTATTTCAGTGTGTGGACCGGTATATATTTTTCAATGTTTTTTTCATTGACGAAGAAGTTCATAGATGTTACTTATATACATGTTTTGTGAATACTTGATAATAATGATATATAACACCCAGTGGCGTAATCTAATTTCCACTGGGTAGATTACTTAAGTTAAGTTTAAATATGTGAAAATAATAAACATTGTACGTTAAAAAATTGTGGTAGTCTGAACTCAATCTCGTTTACGAGGAGTATGCCGACATCCAAAATCGTTGAACACAAAACATGTACACTATATATCGTCGCTGTTCTGGAAGAAAACACTACATCGTAAAAATTTTATATTGAGTTAGTTACACCAAAATGTTCCTTATTTCAAACTCTATCGTTTGAACACACTTATTTTAATAAATTATACTTTTACTTAAAAATAGTTTTGTGCAAACAAACTAAATGAAAAAGTATAGCATTCCAAACATTTGCTAAACTTAAAAGTCAAATAACTCAAGACTAGTTTTTTTCAGTTAGTGTCTTCCTCCAGAACAACGACAAAGGCAAAAGGACGTATCCCTTCGTATTTTCAAAATAGTTTTTTTCTATAATCTCAATGTATTCAATTTTATACACGTTTTGTGTCTGCTATATATAAATATTTTTGTTTGTGATTTACGTCTTTTTGCGTTTCCACATTTGATATAGTTCTGAAACGTATTAGCAACTCTGATGATAATTTTAATTATTATTTAATTCTTACACCATTGTCTAGCGCCGCTGATATTTATACATCGGTCTGCATTGAGTGGAACTATTGTTTAAATTTTAAATTGATTTTTAAGTGTGTTGGAACGATTTTATAACATTCTCTAACGGAGCTAACACAAAATTGGCTAATTGTGATGGATAATTACTATGAAATAACTAAGCTTTGTAACCGGTCACTATAGGCGATGGTAAGGGTATATATTATTTTTAATTTGTCCAGTGTTACAATCTCCCCATGAAACTTTCAACACATTTGGTTTTGTACCCGAATTATGCATTTGTACTCAAATACAATATACTACCCTAATCTGATAGTGGAGAAGAGAGGGTGATTATTTAACTTCTAATCTTTTCCCAGCGCCAACATTCATTAACCATAACTGAAAAAGGGGGTTAAACGACTGACTACATAAAAGCTTTTGTTGAAACGCTCCATCACGAGTCCAAATGTCCACATATATATGCGAGAACAAAGTATTTTTGTACGATAAAAAAAATCAGTGATTCAGATTTGACTCATTAAATCTTACATCGTATTATACTTTATATTCTTTTTACTACCTACTGAAATTTTGGTTATAAAATAACTGGTTAAAAGTCTTTCGCATACTTTGATACAGTTGGTATAATATATTATACTTAATAGTGTCCTTTCCCGAACGCCCGTTACTAATATGGAGCATATGTCGTTTATACGAGAAATGGTTATAATCGGCTTGGAATCAAATCCCGGTACGGACGGTTTCATAAATAGATTTTTCAATCGATGTATGGATTTCTGTTCGCAGGCATGGATGTTTGCGACGTCTACACCAATCCGATTCTAAAAGCGAGGCGTAGCGAGAGCGATTAACTAAACACAAGTAATGTCCAAGCCCTATTCTTGTATCCGTACTAACTGCAACAAACAGTACTCGTAGAAAAACTTCTGTTAAGATACCTCCATTAGGAGTCTTATGCTCCACATTGGGATTTTCTCCCAAAAACGAAAGTTTTTAAAACCTAATTATTATAAAATACGTCCGAGTCAGAGAGATCACTTTATCAATTTGCCATAGACCTATATTAATGGAATTTTAGCCGTTATGCCACCAAGCAAGACATTTTGTATACGAGCTTAAATACACGTAAATAATAGAGTGAGATACTATTGTTTTGAACACAAATTGATTTTTAATTGTGCAGTAGTATTTATTTGTTTTTCAATCGATACTTTAAAAAATTGAGACATTATGTTGGTTACGCCCGTATCAATTATTGCTACATAAATAAATCATACTTTTCAACGTACATAAAAATATTATTTCAATATATATTGACAAGTAAGATTGCCAGAAAATGATAAACATAATTTCTACCTAAACGGTATTTTTACAGTATTTTAGTGCTGAACGGACGTATTAACATACAAAAAATTACGAGATTTTTTCGAACTATCATATTTCCGATTATAGGACAATTCAAAATCTGCTGCTTTTCAATGAGAAAGTTTTATTGAAGGGATGCCAAGAAAACATTGACACGAATCGATTTCGGAAATTAAGTTATGAAGGTTACAATTCGTGCTTACATCCTTATGACACCAAAGGCCACTCGGTTGCGGTGACAGAATACGAGATGATAAAGAAAATAAAGTTCAGTATTTGCACAAACCATAAACGTAAGAATCTTTTTACAACTGCCAAATATTGTTTTAGTAGTTACACCTTTCAGGTTCTGAATTCAGATTCTTTGTTTAAAATGAAGAAGTATCGACGGTCAAAAGTCAATAATTATTAACATGACTTAACATTTAAGTGATTGGCTCTCTTATGTTACACAAAACATTATACGTGAAAAATTTTGACAACTGAAAACTTTGTTTTTGCAGATACGCCTTAATAGATTTGAATCCTGATTACATGCAAGCGGTATTATTAAACCAATTCTCAACAATAAACAATATTAAATGTATTACGAGAAAAAAACATTAACTAAAAATTACACTCAGATGCAGGGTTTCTAAATTTGTTTTTTTCCATTCCTCCTCTCACCAATAATCATAATATAATTACGCCCTTCCCAAGATACTCTATTTAACCTTACTCAAAAGATGCTTTCAAAAAATGCATATACGTTATATTGAAAAGTTTTAATAAAAGGCAGCAATTTTCTCTCTAGACCTCTAAAATTAACCTTTTAGGAAGAAATTCCCTACTGGTTGGTAATCACTGCTCTAATATTTCTTATCAAGATATGAATAAAACATGATATTTTAAAAAATTAAACACAATTCATTTGTACTACTTCCACATATTTATAATTATCAGGACCGGTTTCGCTCATCACGAGCATTATCAACTGATAGTGATAATGTCAGTTGATAATGCTCGTGATGAGCGAAACCGGTCCTGATCATTATACATATGTGGAAGTAGTACAAATGAATTGTGATTTATTTTTTAAAATATAATGTCTTTCCACCAAGAATTGACAGTTAACACATTAAAAGTGACAAAACATGATATTTCAATAAAATTTGACTACATATATAAAATCAAAAAATACTTCTAATATGTACAAAAAAGCATGTTCATTTTTGTTGCCTTTAAAATATCATATTATTTAGCTTTGATGAAAATAATAACTTAATAAAAAAGACAAAGTGCACGGTTTTATACTTCTGATCAAACAAAGCATGACAAATTGCAGCATTCACGTATAACCCCAAGGCAAAACATTATCATTTTGTGCTGTTTAATGTTTTGTTTCTTACACACAATCGTACCACATGCATTCTTTGGGATCATTCTATTATGAATTTATTTATCGCAGCAGTTCTTAATAACATGGAATTATCATCGGACAAGTTGGAGCATTGTCGCCCACGTCTGGTATATATCTACCGAGCAAAAGATCATCATCATTCTATTTAATAGTAATAGCCATCTATCTCACAGGCAAAAGTGCAAATGATGCCAGCATTAAAAAATTTCAAATAAGGGAAACGTTACAGTAGTTGAACTTTTAAGAGAAAAATTCAACAAAAATAACGATTAACGTTTAGCATTAGACCGAATGATGACAAAGCAAGTGTATTCATAATGGATCAAATGTCTTAATTAATATGATAAGACAAAAATTATAAAAAATTGTGTTCAATTGTTAACAACTATGTTTTTGTGTCAGTAGCTGACCATCTAAAAAATTGAATTTTCCCGTTGTTGACCACTTTTTTTTTTCAGTAGTTGACCATTCCTAATCAGAGACTTTCATGACAAGCTATATGCTTACATTCACTGATAGCCTGAACAATTCTTTTAAAAAGTTCAAAATAAAATACTTATTACATAATGTGTTGTTTTTAAATGGCCGCTATGACACCCGAATGACATATATTATGGTGATGTGTTAGTCCTCTATCCGACAAAAGATTGTTTCACTTTTCTGAACTCTACAATTTAGAGCAATCCTAGGTTTCTTATTTTGGTCACTTTAATTGAAAAAGGTCAACTACCTGTATATTTATTTACCTTATTGTACATGAAATTGGTAGAAAATATGAACTCTCTGAAAAAAAACTCTATGATGCAAAAATACTTTCAATTATGTTATATAATTCTTGGGGAACAAAATTCTTTCCTATGCTTCCTTATTATAATAGAGTTCTGATGCAAATCAATTAAAATGCGTAAGTTTTCAAGCAGTCCTTAAACCGGTTGAGTACCGAGGATATTTCGGCGCCTCATTATTCATATTTTTTTGGAGATGGAGAGTTTATCGTTTTTTATAGTTTTCAATTGAAGATCGTAAGGGTCGGCACAACATAATATATTAATATATTTTTTCATAAAACTGTTCAAAATTTTTTTATGAAATTATTTCTATTTTCAACATAAATTAACTAAACTATTTATTTGAGTTATTGAGATTTTTTACACATCAATGTATTTTGTCACTAACGACCCGGGTTTCGCCTTTCGGCATCTTGACAGTTCGAGTTCATTTGTGCGCTCGAATGCCTGAAGTCTCAATAACTCAAATTTGATGTTGAAATTCCATCAAGCACCCTCAGTCGATGTCTTAAATTATATCTTAAATTAAACTATTTATATCTAAAAACGATATTATAATGCTAGGGTTGCTACAACACTTTTTAAAATATATTTTTTTTCTAAAATTAACACATTTTTACACAAATAAACAAGTTTTTTTTTACACAAAATTACATTATAAAGATCTGGTTACCATAATATCGTCTTTTATATAAAAAATCTTCAAAATATATCACAAAATCGGTCTATATCGCGATAAGTCTCGAAACAAACTTACAAATGCATTTAGTAAGAATTGAAAAAAAATCAGATGAGTTGTTGAAATGTATGTAAAAAAATTATGAATTTTGATCATATCGTATACCCAATGCAAAGATAAACAATGAATTTGAGAAGATGGTTATAAATCAAGATAAAATGTGTTCAATGTGGTAACCCTTGTTCCGTCAATGCGACACGCTTGGAGATATTATTCTTTTTATGTAATGTACACGCAAATTTTGTTATTTTTTATATTAGTTCTACTTGGATGTCACCATGTTTTTTCACCATAATCCAATTAAAATCTTATTTGGATACCATGTAGTTGATTTTTGAAATGTCGCTTGAGATTCAATTGGTTAAGTTGAGATAAGCACTATTGGGAGTCATTTGATGATTACAAATATAATACCGTCTCTGATCTTACTGCATGATTTTATAAATAGTAATGTACCCACTAGACATTCAACAAATCAGTGATGAAACGTAAAATTCAGAAAAGTGCTGGCGACATTTTTTAATTACCATCTCTGTTCTCAATGCGGAGCATATCGACTGTTAACGGATGCATCTTGTTGCTTGTTACTCAGTTGGTCAAGCTTTCTGTTTCGAAGAGAGTAGGGATAGAAGGATAGAGCTGGTACAGGACTAGTGGCTAGCTAATCGCCCTCTACTACGCTCGGTTTTAGGTTTGGTTGGTTGTTAGGGAATTCTAGACATCAAAAGCATCGACGCCTATGAACAAACATTCATAAATCGATTGAATTTGAGATTTGAATGCGAGACATCCGTAACCGAAGCCAACAACCTTGTAACCACTGCACCTCGGACCCGAGTTGGCGACATAATTCTGCCAAAATATGATTTATCATAGAAACTAAAAGGTAATTTCAAATGAGTGTTAATTCTTTTAAAATTAGCATAGTATTAAATATTTGACGCTATATTAGTTTTAACGTGTTTTTAGAATTTTGATTGGCGCCTAGCCACTTTGCCGCAGAGACAATAACGATATTAATATTTATGAGGTAATGAATTATATATGTACAAGAAAAATATTCTTAATATGCGCTAAAAATAAAAACTGTTTTCATTACTTTATTCACACAATCGTGAATATTTTTTTTATCTTATACTGTACTGCTGCAACAAATAAAAGGACTTAAATTTATATTTTAGCATTAAAATATACAATATTTTTAATAATGATTTTCATTATTTGTTATTGCTTGAAAGATATTACATGTATCGTGATTGAAGCCAAACGTAGCTTTCTCTATGTAGTTGTTTACTGAAGAGGTGAAATTTTCTAAATTTCAAACTAAATGTATATTTTTTTTTACTAGGTCTGCTCTCAATGCAGAGCGTATGTACTCCTAATGGAGGTATCTCAACATAAGTTTTTTACTAAATCTGCTAGTTACTCAGTTGCTCAACCACTCTTTTTCGAAGTGATTAGGGATAAAAGATAGGAGCTAGAACAAGACTAGTGGTTAGGAAATCGTTCTCGATACGCCCCGTTTTTAGGATCAGATGGGTGGAAGGGAATTCTAGACATCACAAACATCCATGTTTACGAACAGAAATCCATAAATCGATTGAAAAATCAATTTATGACATTGTCCGTACCAGGATTTGAACCCTAGACATCCGTAACGGTTTGTAACGACGTTGATCACTGCACCGAAGAATCTTTTTTTCTATCTATGTTTATCTTAAGACCATATGAGTCTTAAGTATCTGGGTATTTTTATTATCAGATTCTAACATTATATAAGTCTATAAATATCCCCGTACGTATTATATCCTAGTTAAGTACCGTAAATTCCCAGGAATTAAATTAATAACAGGAATTATTTGTTACGTAATTTTAAGCCTGAATAGTTTACTTTTTTCTCACTCTCCAATTGACTTTTGAGGGTGACTCAAGGGCGTTCGCATAGACTTTCTGCCAGAAGGTTGCGTGCATAATCTTATCTGTGAATTTCGTTTCATAATAAAAATCACTTCCAATTTTATGTTTTTTTATATATCCTCGTTATGTTTACATAAGTGATACACGATTCGTTTACTTAACTATAGATATACCAATTTAACTTGCCGCTAGTGAGGGCGCGGTTAAGAATGTTGCCATACTCAACCAAAACGGTTTGTAAAAGTAGACATGGATTTTTTTGCATAAAATGGCGATTGGAGAAATTTATTCTAGACTGACAATTCTTATTTCAAATTCGGCGTCGGCCAAGTAATATTGTTAGTATTATTAGGGTCAAAGAATAACAAGTTGTTACTCAATCTTTCTACTCTACTGTAAAATTTAAGGATTAGATAGATCGGGCTGTGGAGGATACGTAGATCAATTAAAAACTCATATTATGCTTACGTCCAATGCGGAACTCGAACACAAAAATATATATCAACTGTGGAAAGGCAAAAGGACGTAACCCACACACAAAAATATTGTGTATAGCCAACACAAAACGTGTATTAAATTGTATACATTGTAATAATCGAAAATAACGTAGAGATAGGTACGTCCTTTTGCCTCTATACATTCGATATATTATATGTATGTAAATATTGTGTATTAACACGTTTTGTGTGAGTTATACATAATATATTTTGGTGTTGGTTACGTCTTTTTGGCTTTATAAAGTCGATATCTTATACCACGTTTCCCTTCAGCTTTCGCGATTGGCTCATTCTTATTGAATTCATTGTATGTAGAAATTATTTTTTTGAATAACTTTCGATTATCTAAATTCTATTTTTTATTTTTTTTATTAAATTACTGTTTCAGGTAAACATTAAAATATGATATTCAAGGTGTCAACTGTCAATTATTGGTGGAAAGGCTTTATCTTTTTGAAATAAAACACAGTTTTGCTCATCGCGAGCATTGTCAACTGATAAATGCTCACAATGAGCGAAACTGATCCTGAGCGTTATAAAAATGCGGATGTAGAACAGAACAAAAAAAAATGATACAAAACAAATTTGATATGTCTGCATTTGATAATGAATGTCGAAATTATTCATTATATTGAAATTATTTCTCATTAAGAAGCCAGCCGGTTTACAAATAGGTAAAAGTTTATAATTTAATTTTGTTGTTTATGCCTACCACAAGGATAAAAAATAATTACCATATTAGGTGCATTCGTTTTATCTCTAAAAATTTTCCCAGACGTAAAAAAGATTTGGCCGATACGTAGGGGCAATGACATGTTATCAAAGTGACATTGGGATAGGTCGCAAGTGTTATTGCATTAAAAATAATATATTATTTTTCATTATTTTGGCAATTGTTGCGTAGAAAGATATATACTTACGTTTTTTTTATCTTTTTTATTGTGACGCTTGCGATGTTACGAGTTTTGAAAAGTAAATTACTATCTTTATCGGTCACTTTTTCACATATCCACTGGTAGATTATAGTCGTAATAATTAATCTGCCCAGTACTGCGCCCTGCGGGATCACGGAACTTCACTAAGTACATCAGCTTATATAAGTGTAATTACTAGATATATGTGTTTTTAGCATACATTTTTTTATGAAATTTAGTGTTTTGGAGTTAATAAAACAACGAATGCTAGCATATATCCAAATTAAACATAATTTATTATACAAAAAGATATAAGGATTTGATGGGATTTAATAGATTTAAAAATTAAATATGATTAAAATTAACTATAACTATGTATAGATCATGTTTTTAGAGGTGATTGTTTTAATCTAGTACGACGATCGGTAGCAATTAAATTATATCGATGGCCAGTTCCATAGGATGATTGGTCACAAACTTGATGTTTTGAGTTAAGTTAGCCATTTTATTCTACAGTTCCACAAAAGTACAGCTTGTAAAATGTACAGGTTTTCTCTCAAAAGACACATATTGGCATACGGAAATCAGCAAAATTAAATAATGTCTCAGTTGCTTATACATACATATCGAAATATCTTATTGTGGAAATATATTTTTGTGAATCGTGGCGTTCCATTAAGAAACAACCTTTAGTCCTAAAATTATAAACTATTGACCACCTGTTTGAATAAAAAAGTAATACAAATAATAAGCCATCACTTTTTACGAGTCAGTTTAGATGAGTCAAAACATCGATCGGCCATATTTCCAAACTACCATTTTCTAGTTGTATCACTATGGAACTAGCCCGTCGAATTATATATTAAAAAAACGATCTGCATCTACACTGTTAGCAGGACACCAAATTGTTTGTATGGCAGCATTACTGAATTCTACATGTTTGATTTTTGTCGCATGTAATAGTTAAAGATAATTTGCTTTAAACTCACCTTTTATATAAGATACTAAATTGTCGCCAAAAAAATTTGAATAACCCTCTAAACATTTGGCGTTTGTTATTATCAGACAAATTATCCAAATAGAGATTCCCGTATTGCAATACTGAAACATTATAAAACAACAAGTGATTGTTTGAATGAAAAGGTGAACTTCAATCTGACGTTAGGTTTGAAGGTAGCCTTTTCCTACCAAAACTGGTACCACCATAGGAGTGTGGCATGGACCATAGACGAAGTTAAGCATAAAGTCAGGGAAGCCTGTCCATAGACATAAAATTCATTTAATATGAAATGAAAAGCGTTATTTAGAATAATCATTAAGCGATTTACAAAAAATCGCAAGTATTCGCATATTTTACAAATTTCATAACAATTTCGCATATATCGTGCTCATCGTTTATATGTCGTACACGAAAAAAGTAATGATCACGTATCTCTAGTGATTATTAATCGAATTCAGAACTGGAGCTGTTTTCTTTGAAACTAAGCATGGAAATCTGCATGATTACTGTAGTTGATTTTGATGTTAAGTGCATGCACGAAATTGTAAAATACACCTAACAATTATAAATAGGATGATAGCATAATTGTCTTAAGTCATATCTGTTACTGACAGGGAGCATATGGACTGCTTGTTTGTTAAGATTCATACCTTCAACCTCTCCCTTTGCTGAGGTAAAGGATAAAAGGATGCAGCTAGAAAGCGCTGTTAGGGTCATCGATTTCGCTACGCTAAGTTTTTAGGGTCACATTGAAGGTTGGAAGTTTTTCAATTTAAATTTGTCAATTTAGAAATGAGTGATTCTCATCGAGTTGATCTCGTATGATTTTTCAATTTAAAAAATATTTTGCTTATTGGGTGTCAATTAGGGCATCCAAACCCGGTCACTCTTTACGATCCTGGGATTTCGAGATTATGAATTTCTCAATTCCGGGATCCCAGGATTGCTCATTAAGTTTAATTTCATGTGTTAAATTGTACATTTAAAATTCAATTTGTTTCCATTATTACTTTAATTGGAATTTATATATGATTAAATTTTTTTTTTCTGTATTGGAATAATTTTTTTGTTGATTGAAAATCAGACAGCAATTTACAAAAAAGAGAAAAATATTTTAAAAAAAACATTATCAAAATAATTTTATTTTATTTACTGCATTGTTTATGGTAGGTTTTAGCAAATGGTATCCAAAAAGAGGATATGTCCTTCGATTTCACGAAATATTGCCCTCCATACACGTTGTAGTTCATCAGGAAGTTTTTATTTGATAGATGAATTATTTTTTAGCATTAATTTTTAGTGAATGCCGGGATTGTCTGGATCTCAATCCCGAGATTACGGGATTGAATGATTGACCGGGATCCTGGGATTTCTGGATTGGAAGCCCTAGTGTAAATTGTAATACCAGATATATATTTTTTAAATGACTTTGAAAAAAATGAAAATTGGCATTCAATGCTTATGAAAACTATTTTTTTATAGCAATATTTAAATTTAAAAATAACTGTATCGATATATTCGCTTGGTAATGTGACCTCAATCAGGCGGTACTACTGTATTTGCTTTTGTTCAATTTTGTATATTTTTTTTAATACCGGTATTCAATATGAAATATCAGAATACCGGTAAATATGCATGCTGTATTACCATCCCTAACTGTACTACAGTACCTGAGCGTGGCGGTGGGTACCTAGCTCGTTACCATATTTTACCATTAAAAAACAAGAAATGTACTAGATTTTTTTGCAAACACTACATTGGATAAAGACTGTGATGATGTTCAATTTAGTATAATATATTTTTTCAATAATAATAATATATTTACGCACAGTTGGAAGTATTAAAGAATAAAAAAAAAATATTTCATCATATATTTAAAACCGCCTAGGCTTATTTAAATTCTGTTTTATTATACTTATTGATAATTTAAGCGATTAATTAAACAAGTTTTTTATTAATCTTACCAAAAACAGAAGCTAATAAAGCGTGACTGAGGCGATTTTGAATAGTATAAAAATTTTCGAGGTCAATATCAACATTTTTTTTTATAATGCTATTAAGTATCTTTCGACACTTCGTGAATATTTTTGACGAGATTAATAAAATGAATTTATATTGTTTAAATAAATTTTATGCATACATTTTGAATGCAAATGCACGGATTATAGATTTTTATGTAGATATTTTGTTGATCTATAAATTTCAAAATATATCAATATTTTACAATATTTTAATATTGTAATTAGATAATATCGACGGTGCTTTTGGTCAATTGATACAAGCCTCAAAATTGATGTATATCAGGAGGGAGTAAAAACTGTTTTTATCGAAAACATTATATGGTGATAATTTAAGACATCGACTGAGGGTGCTTGATGGAATTTCAGTATCAGATTTGAATTGTTGAGATTTTGTAATTTCCCTATATTTTTAGTTCGAGCCCAATCGTGTACTCGAATGCCTGAAGATGCCGAAAGGCAAAACCCGGGTCGGTAGTGACAAAATACATGGAAATGTACAAAATCTCAGCAATTCAAATTTGATTATATATTGAGTTGCGTTTTGAATCTTTGAAATTACATTCTAAAATTCTCATGTTAGCAGATATGGAATTATGCGTAGGGATTTTCCATATAATAGTGGCTTACATCAAGTGCCTGAGTCAAAATTTTTAAATCTAAAACCAATGTAAAATGACGTTTCCCTTCTAAAAAGTGGTCAATTTATTTTTCTAATTTACATCATTTGGCCGAGACCTGCTCGGTCGTCTTTAAAATGAAATTTATTTTCATATTTTTGGAGGGTTACATCAATTGGCCAAAACACCGTCGAATTATTTACAGAAAAGTAAACATTTTTTTTCGGTCCTAGATGTTTTCAATGACGGAACCAAAGAGTAACCATTTATGTAAATGAATATATCTAGAATATTAAAATTGAAAAATAATTTCCAAATAAAAGGAGTAAATGAATTTTTTAGCAGTAAACTTGTTTGATCGACATAAAAATGCAGAATTTCTGGAAGGCTAGCAGCACCTTTGCTGTACCGTTTATTGCTGAGATACCATCCTAGTCAAAAAAAGTTATATCATAGACATAAATCGACAAAGTAACCGAAATATCGATGTCTTAATGCAAAGATTGTATGTCGAGTTTTTGTCGTAAATTAAGCTAGCATGCACGAAAACGTTTGTCCGCGTCATATCATTCTTTATGGTGTAAAAATAATATACGTTACAATAGGATATTAGAATAGACCGTTGTTGTTCTGGAAGAAGACACTAAATGAAAATGCTAGTTTTGCGTAATTGTACTTTCAAACTGGTTTTTTAAATGTTTGAAATGCTATACCTATTTCATTTATTTTGTTTGTACAATAATGTTTTTACGTAAAACTATAATATATTAAGATAAGTGTGTTCTTCTATACTGTAGAGTTTGAAATAAAGAACAGTTTGTTATCACTAACTCAATATGTAATTTTTTCGATTTACTGTTTTCTTCCAGAACAACGACGATAAATTGTATCATACAAACGCATAATAAACATGTTCATTTCCCCTTTATTGTTCATGCATCTCAAATCTTTTTACTAGTACTACTTCCACATGTTTATAATGATCAGAACCGGTTTCGCTCATCGCGAGCACTATCAACTGATAAAAATTAAATTTATTGATTAAATTAAATTTTTTGGATAAAACTTATTAATTAAACGAAAATTTTTCTCCGGAAAATCGAAAAAAAAAACCCAAGTAAATACCGGTTCGGATTCGGTTTTCGTTACCGCAAAAATAACGGCTCTTTTCCGGTTCGGGTCCCTGATTTTTTGTATGGTTTTAAGAAAAAAAGTAAATTTGTTTGCTTTTCATGTTTGGACTTTCGTTTAAACTGGTAAAAATTGCAACTTTGAAACATAAAAATATGCTTATCAAATCTGCAGGAATCACATAGAGATTACGTTAATTTTATCAGAAAATATGTGCAATGTCCAATGCCCTATAAAAGCATAGGAATAACCTTGATGAATATTCCAATCAATAACTGATAAAGGTTATTCTTATAATATGTGGTTATCAGCTATGCCAATATGTCGAGTCACAGCTAAGATAAGATAGCGTTGCGATTTGATTAAGGTATCGTAACAGTCCATTTTATTCTTCACGACCTTGGCAATGACATTGGTTACAAGTATGACTTTAATTTATGATCATATCTATTCTTCGAATTCAGACTATATCATGTAATTGTGAGATTATTTTTAAAAACGGCAGGACCTTGCACTTAAATATAATAAATTAGTTATGTGCAATTTTAGAAAAACGATTTATGACACAATATGAAACAATCGTTTTGTTTTTATCAACAATGTTTTTATCGAAAAAATTATATATTACGGTTAGTTGCGTTATGAATCTTTGAAATGCTCTGCTGTAAAATCTCATGTTTGAAGATACGGGATTATACGTTGGGAGTGTCGATATAATACACCGGTGCCGTTTGCGAACTAAAATCAAAAGAAAAAAATATTCGTTATTTTTTAAAAGAAATTGTGAATCTTTTTTTTTTATAATTTAAGATTTTGGCCAATTGATATATTTCAGGAGAGAATAAAAACTGTTTTCATTGAAAACCTTATATGGTGATAATTTAAAACATCGACTGAGGGTGCTTGATGGAATTTCAATATCAAATTTGAGTTCGAGTTGTTGAGATTTTGTACATTTCCATTTCGAATGCCTGAAGATGACGAAAGGCCAAGCCCGGGTCGTTAGTGACGAAAAACATGGAAATGTACAAAATCTCAACAATTCAAATTCAAAATAGTGAATCATTTAATAATTTTAGATGTTGACTGAGTGTATTTGACAGGATTTCAATATCAAATTTAAGTCAGTTTGGGTTCATGAGTGTTTCCCAACCAGGATTAACGGTCATTGTTCTCAGGCAGGTGTTGGGGTTAATCCATGTTTCAATGTAGTTGGTAGGTTTAGAGATAATAATATTTCGTATTTTATCTTATATATAAACTATTTACTGTCATTTCGATTTCATTCGTGTGCTCGGATGCCTGATAATACCGACAGGTAAAACCCGGGTCACTTGTGACTAAATATGTACATGATATTGTAAAAAATAATTAATAGCGAATTAGTTAAAAATACTCGCTTACTGAGCAACATATTATTTTTAAATAAAAATTTTTTTTCACCATGTTCACTTCCAATGTGGAGCATATGGTCTCCTAATGGAGGTATCTCAACAGAAGTTTTTCTACGAAGATAGCTTAGGGATAGATAGGGGGGGTAAGACATAAACACTGATAGACTATTTATTAAATCAATTACTGATACTTGGAGGTGAAAAACAAAATGGAAATAATTTTACTAATGGTGAGCCGCCTGTTCTATTTAAAATGTTATTTACTAATCCTCCATTACTGTTGATGGTTTTATTAATTTCTAAAAACTACATACATTTTAATCCCTTTTTTTATTTACACGATAGAATATTTCTACTTTATTATTTTTATTAAGCTTGTTCTTATTTGCTCAACATCTCATTTAACTTATATTATGTTATATGGATAATAATAATAGGATTAATGGGTGACTGTAAATAATTTACTGGAGCCTAAATAGGTTGTCAACTATATCCAAATTAATAACACGCTGGCCCCAATTCCATTAGGCACCACAATGCGACCTGAATCCCCTGATAATCTTCATTTACAATCCTTCCATAGTCTTCAAGGCTAAGTCCTCTTAATCCATGATGCCTTGAAGGATCTCAGAGATCCTACAAATGTATTATTGTAGCAAGAACTAAGCATTACGATGGTTTCGCTATTACAATAGTGGACAACAATGTATCTTAATAAAGTCTTGTGTTTTATCTTTTAAAATATATCTGGGGCCTAATTCTAGAAGTGCCTATGTCAGATTTTGTCTGATACTGATTTTGACTTAAGTATAAGAAAGTACTTTTAAATGTTCATTCTTTTAATGGTACAATGTCAGCCGATTTAAAATAAGAGAAAATCTATAGTTATTCAGATATATATCAAAATACTGTTTCGGAGTATTTTACTATAAGAAATGCCTATTTTGACAAAAGCAATTCAGATTTTAGAATTTACTATTTCCAGAAATTACTAGATTTACTTTACTAGTACTACAAAAAATCACCACAGTATTTGGAAACAGCAATGTGAAAGATAACGATATAATTATATTGTTATTGAGAAATACAAAATCGCCTGTACTGAAAAATTGATAAATATGACATAGGCACTTGTAGCATTAAGCCTCAGATACAATATGTATATTTAAACCATGCACGCTATTAATGGAGAGCATATAATCTCCCAATGGTCGTATCTCAAAAAAAATTCTATGAAAACTGCTTCTTACTCAGTTGCTCAACTTCTGTTTTTCTGGTATAGTGCTAAGACAGGACACTGCGCAGGTTTTTTTTGGATATCAATTTGATGGAGTATTAAGTCCTAAGGCGCATTAGCGTCATAGCTCTTTGAATCTCCTTCATCTCTAATGTTATTTTTCCACTTCCATCGTTGCAGATAGAAGGGCGTGATCGCTGCGGAGCTAAGCAATCCACAATGAAGCCAATTCACGTGGGCACCAATTGCATTTATATAAATATACCTCAGCGCATACCGCACCTACACAGATATACATATATATACCAACGCATACACACATACACACATGCACATGCAATACGCAAAGAAGCATCCAGAGGAAAGTCATTTTCTATTACAAGGGGTCGTGTTTATTTAATTTAAACAAAGAAAATCATTGTTTACATCTATGGGGGGTCGTTGAGCAGAACTGCTCTCGGTCTAAACGAATTCTTAAGTATTGTCTCATCGTAATTTTGTAGGTAAGAGATCGTTGGGTTATAATGTTTGCCTACATCACTGTGAAACTTTTGAGACATTTCGCGAACGAACTCTCGAATTGTAGATACTTTTAAGTCTCTTTGTAGTAGCGAGTTACGTACGTACTACGGGGCGTTACATATTTGACGCAATGATTTATTTAGAATAATCTGAAGAGTCTTCAGATGCTTGTGGTGAGCATAAGCCCATACCGGAGTAGTACATAATTGGGCGAGTTATCGCTGTATAGAGGAGCAGCTTGCTTTTGAGAGTAAGTTTGCTTGTCGCATTTAACATAAAGTTTAATCTTCCTTTTGCAGCATTAGCTTGACGCTTTTTGATCACGGTGTGTTCGTTGAATTTAAGTCTACTATCTAAGGTGAGTCCAAGGTATTTGACTGTTTTGGACCACTTGATCTCTGTGTTGTGCATGCGAATGCAATCAAAATTGGGTTTTCTAATGAAGCCCTTAGAAAACATAACTGCCGCGCTCTTTTCAACATTAACTGTGCAGGTAATCACTATCGCTACGCCCTGTTTTTAGAATCAGATGGGTGCGAAGCAATTTTAGACATTACAGATATCCATGCCATCGAATAAAAATCCATTAGTTGATTTATGAAACTGTCCGTACTACGATTTCAGCTCGTGAGATTCATAGCTAGTGAGGTTACCACTGCACCACAGATCCGGATAGATTTAATTATTGGTTTAATATAGTCAAACATCCATAGTTAGACGTGGGCTTCATAATATCGACTGAAAAAAGACAAAAAGTACGAAAATGAGTAAATGATTGGATGTAATTTTAAAGACGACAGAGAAGGTCTCTGCCAAATGATGTAAATTATAAAAATAAATTGACCACTTTTTGAAAGGGAAACATCATTTTACATTTGTTTTAGGTTTAAAATTTTTTACCCGGTGACTTGATGTAAGTCACTATTATAACGACACTTCCTCCGTATAATCCCGTATCAGCAAACTTGAGAGTTTACAGAAGTCCATTTCAAAGATTCATAACGTAACTCACCATATAATGATTTCCATAAAAACAGTTTTTACTCTCTCCAGAACAATTTTAATTTTGAGGATTACATTAATTATTGACCAAAACACCGTCGATATATGAATAAGATTTCTTACTTATTGATCATGCAAATTGTGGAAACATCTATATTGTTCTAGCAAAATAGCTATAAACATTTTTAAGAGCGGTAACAATACATTAGATAAATCTGTTTTATTTTTGTTTACTTTCAATTTTTGACATCATAGCTTCACGTGAAATTCACAAAATAAGTAATAAATTTCGACGTAATGGTACATGATAATTTTAGCAATTAAATCGGTCATAACTTAAAACAATGGATTTATAAAGAAATTTGGTTACCGGGCAAGACAGATTATATTAATTAAAATGCAATAACAATAATTTATTGCATTAAAACAATAACGTATATGACGTGATAGGCTTGGGTGCACAAACCCGCTCAACATTGAAGTGACTGATAAGGTGATTATTGTAAGTGACCGATAAAAAATGTTTACCGAAAAAAATAACGATATCACACAAAATTACCACAAAAACAATGTTTGTGATAACGTGCTTTGACCTTTCCAACGAAACAGCTGATAACCCTTTCGATGCAATAATTAATTTGTGAAAGGTTACGTTATTACGTTTAAAATTCGTCTTATACATCGCCGTTGTTCTGGAAGAAGACACTTGCTGAAAAGTACTAGTTTCAAGTAATTGAACGTTGAAGTTTTTCAAATGTTTGAATTGCTGTAGCCTTTTCATTTAGTTTGTTTGCGCAAGACTGTTTTTAAGAAAAAATTACGATTTATAGAAATAAGTGTGTTCTTCCATACGGTAGAGTTTGAAATAAGGAACATTTTGGTAATGTCATTTTTTCGATTTAATGTTTTCTTCCAGAACAACGACGATATCTGAATTTAAAAAAATATAAGAAGGTAGTATTCTATCTTCAACAGTTATAAATGTTCGCAACATTAAGATTTCACTCATAGCATTTACTGTAAAAAAAGGTTGTCTTTTAAATTAAATTATCCGCATATATTTTTTCAAGGTTTCATATTCAGAGATAAATTGCTATTTTATGGATAACATTGAAAAAAGCAGGCGCAAATCACTTATATCAGCGATTGCAAAATTGACATTGTGGAAAATAATTTACAGTACAGCAACAGTGTTTATATTTTTACAATTATTCAGTTGGATGGACGTGAACCGACCTCTTTAATACAAGTCACACAGATGGAGTGCTTCTAAGCCTAATTGAAGCCATTACCCAACCCCATCTGCCATAACAAAATAGTCATTGTCTCCAAATTAAACACAACATTTCTAAATTACACTTTTGTTACTGAATGTAATGCAGAGGATGTATGATATACTGACGCAAAATAATTGCGTCATCACAATATGCAATGATGCTATGTATATAAAAACGACTACCAAAGTTACGTCAAACGAATGTATACCATCGGTATAGCGGAAAAAGGCGTTGAGTCAAAAAACCTTGTTTTGAGATAATCGACTTTTAAGAAAATCATGAAATTTAAGTCATTTATTTACATACCTTAACCATTACTTAATAAAGTAACCACATTATGAGATTCGTTAATCATTTACTAATTCAATTGAATTATTAGTAATTGTCGTTTATAGTAAGTAATATTAAATACAGTTTTTTGTCACTAATAACTGTAAACGAAATTGACTTGAGTCATATTATTGATTTTTTCAAATTACATTAAATTAAAAAAAAAAAATTTCGATATCATAACAGAATAAATTTAAGAAAAAGTGATATTTCAAGCCGTTGCTTCTATCTGAATATATCCATTTAAAATTATTGATACATTTTGCTTATGCTGAGATATCTTTCTATGTAATTGATATATATAATCACAATTGTATAGTGAAATCACTACAAGTACTGAAATAGTTATTAAATTATTTATTATTATCACATTTAATTCCAAGAATTGCGTATCCTTGCTTTGGAATGTTTACTTCGTAAATGTTTATTTTGGTTTGTTTTATTATTTTTTTGACAAAATTATAGTTTATCAACCAAATACACAAAGCCACAAATGCATACAAATAATAGTAAATATTTATAAAAAAAATATTTACAATTAATTAATAAATCACTTTTAATGTTTTAATTACAACTTCTTGCTGGGAAGGCATTATATTTTGGAGAATAAAAAACATTTTTTTGTACTTTCAATCAGTTTAAAAAGCTTGCGATTAGTGAAACTGGTCCTGATCATTATGAATAATTATGTTTAATTTATTTTATTTGTTAACCTCCAGTTTTTTGCAGAACATATATTTACAAAAAACACAATTTTTTTCACTTCTTTAATTATGCTTCTACCGACTTCTGATCGTTAGCTAAGCTTGTTAGGGAAATTTTACTACGTATTAAAACTAATGTTTTTTGACTGCATTCAAGAGAGAATATTGAAAGGCCTGCATTTAATGAGTCAGAAACTATATCAATGTTTGGCAAGTAAAAAATGATAATGGTCAGTATTAATTAATGAAAATGGTCAGCAACTAATTCGATAAATGGTCAGAATACACTTTTTCAATTAATAAAATAAACGGACAATATTGATATAAAACGGTCATTTTTTTTAAAATTAAACCTAGCCTAATTTAATCTAACCTAACCATTATTTATTTGACAATTATTTACTAATCACTTTTAATGTGTTAACTGTCAATTCTTGGTGGTCATATATTTCGTTGATAATGCTCGTGATGAGAGAAACCGGTCCTGATCATTATAAATATGTGGAAGTAGTACAGATGAATTGTGTTTTATTTTTTAAAATTATTTACTAACCAAATGTAATTTTTAACTGACAATTTATTAATTTCTTACTGACCATTTATCGATTTAATTACTGACCAAATAATTCTGTGTGCGAGACGAAAATGGAATAAGTTAAATATGTCAAAATAACTACAATGGATATATACATTTAAGATAAAAAGGATGAGTCAAATCAATGCTGGTCAATTATTAAAAATCACTTTTAAACATCACATTTTTCACCATATTTTAAACAAATACAATTCTTGTTTTGGCTCTACTGAAAAGTGCCAATTTTAGACATAACGCTTTTTTCCTTTCGTAAACAGAATTAATTGTCATTTTGAAATTCGACAACTGGCTTGTAGCAGGTTTTCGATTATTATGATATTGCCATACTAACTAAACTAGAATTTTTGTTGACATATAAGAACACGCAATTTTTCTTCTTTAGAAAAAAACATTGTACGGCGAAAATAACGTCCAAGATCCACCGTACTAGGGCAACAATGAAAAATAGTTAACGCGAATACTTCCTTTGAAATTTGTCACATTCCTTGGAATAATAGTTACCTCTACGCAATGCGAATTCGACCGTTTTTTGGTGCCAAGTCATCACGCCGGAAAATCGCTGATCACTGACATGCCTCGGGCTTAAATTGTTAACTCTGTTATTGCTCGCAGGCAGAAACTAGCTAAAAGTTACTCTATAAAAAAACAATATTTTTTTATCAAGTTACCAAATTGTACTCACATAATATTGAGGGTATATTGACACATAGCAATCCCTACGTATAATCACGTAAGAACAAAATATGTGATTATATTTTGTCTTGTGCATTTTCGATATCTGCGCACTCAGTTCTATGGGTAGGCATCAAATAACAGGAAAATTAGATTTAAAATAGTAGCACTGTCCCAATTTTGAAGAAGATACATTTAGTCGTTACTTTGTAATTGCGTTATGAATCTTTGAAATGCTCTCTTCTCATTTTTGCAGATACTGGATTATATGTAGCATGTGTCGAAGTAAGTTTTTGATGATTTTCTGTTTTAAATGAAAAAATGTATGCAATTTAACGCTTTACGTACTGTTAGGACGAATAATGTCGTAGGATTATAGTGTCTTTGACAAAAAAACAGTGTTAAGGGTTATTGCTATTTTTTATTCTGGAAATAAGCACGACTATCGATACCAAATCTTTTGATTTGTGTGTCAAAAAGATTATTCTTTAAAAAATATTTAAACAAAAAAATAATATACTTGGGAGAGTGAGTACTAAATAATTCTTGAAATTCAATTATCTCAAAACTTGTTTCTATGACTGAATGCATTCTGTCAGTATAACCTTAATATTTTAGATGAATTCGGCGGTAACTGTGAGAAAAAATGGTTAAAAATTATAACTTTGTTGTTCCACTAGTGAAGGCTAAGTCACTGGAATTAACATCGTTATTTTTTTTTATTTTATTCTTCCCATTTTCGCTCCCAGTGTAGAGTATATATCTCAAATATCAAAAGACGTTTTTCTGTGAGAACTGCTTGTTACTCAGTTACTCAGAGTAGGGATAAGTGGTAAAGTGCTAAGCTAATCGCTCTCTAGAGAGGGAATTCTAGACATAACAAGCATCCATGCTTACGAACAGAAATCCATAAATCGATTGAAAAATCAATTTATGAAACTGCCCATACCAGGACTTGAACCAGACATCCGTAACCGAAGACAACGAATTTGATCACTTTTTTATTATTATTATTATTATTTTTCCATGTCCGCTCCCAAAGTGGGGCATATGGTATCCTAATGGAGGTATCTTGACAGAATTTTTCTACGAGAACTGCTTGTTACTCAGTTGCTCAACCTCTCTTTTTTTTTCGAAGAGAGTAGGGATAGAAGGATAGGGCTATGACAGGACTATTGGTTAGCTAATCGCTCTCGTTACGCCCCGTGAGGATGGGATTGGTGGGAGGGAGGACTCAGACTACTAACAGAAACCCATAAATCGATTGAAAGATCAATCTATGAAAACCGTCCGCACCGGGAATTGAACCCGAGACATCCGTAACCGTAGCCAGCGACGCTACCAACTGCGCCACGGACGCAGTAATTACAGTTATTTTGTTCATAATTTGTCTGTACAGTAATTCGAATTTTGTCAAAAAAATTGACTGATTTCATTATTTATCTAATAACACTTTGTTTTGTAAAAGCACAGCAAGGCTCACTGTTCGAAAGTTATTTTAAAAATTATTTTTCATTGTTTATTAATTATTCCTGAAATATTTATAAAATTCAAGTACAGGTTAATTCAGTTCCCGACGGATACAACTTTATTTTTTTATCAATATTTACATTCAGTTTTGAAGATTGTCTTTCTTTGGCAACAATAAAAATTATTTTGGAAATATTTCAAAATATAAGCTAGCCTAGCCCAACAACCCGCCCGCACTCAGCGGTTGACTCGCAGTCCTTCCACACAGTGCTGACGATATGACGGTAGGCGGTCTTGAAGGGCCGCCGGCGGAGGAAGGCAGGATCACTTGATTTCCCTCAAGACTCGTTAGCTGGGCCGCCCGAGCTTCGAGAATTTCCGCCTACTATGTACTGCGATACGCCCTTCCTAGAAGCCCATAAAAATAGAGGCATATTAATGAAATGAAATAATGTTGTTAGTACTTCGTGTAATAATTTTGTATTACTCTTCTTTCGAGTTTTTTTGAGACAGGCAATATCGACACGTGCTTAAATTACGAAAAATAGAAATAGATTCATAATAACACAAAACTTATTAACCAGATGGCGTGATGCAGAAATAACTGTCAGCTATATAAGTCCGTACTGTTTCTACATTTTTAAAATAGAATTAAATTAAGAAAGTGCCCAATGAATCAATAAGCCTCCATTTATGTTTAAAAATGGATAGTATAAAAATTGAAAATAAAAATAATGATTTGTTTTTTTCATCAATTAAAAATTTAATAACCCAACACTATTCGCTACATACTTTTTTCTTTGATAGTGTCGTTGTCAAGAGGTCAATGTCCTTGGTTTCAGTTAAAAAAATGATTTTTTAATCAATTTATAGATTTTTGTTTGACGTTCCCGTTTTCATACTAAAAAGATCTGTTCGGATCTCATGCAGTCACATTTCGTTACCGTGTGGGTTTTGTCATGTAAACGCATTTATAAAGCGAAAAGCGGTTTTATGTAGCATTAACTAATTATTTTACGTGATATTTTGTTTATAAAACCTGAAATACATATCAAAATACGCGAAATAATCGAAAGACGCAAGAATCAAAATTCTTCATAGCAGAACAATCTCGAGACGTGTATCAGTGCCGCTTGAAACAAAACGGTTGCATACAGTACGTCATGCATCTCAGATTGTTACTATACTATACCATAGTTTTGTATTTTTATATGGTAAAATCGACAAGGTTTTCAAATTATGATTAATTATACAAAGAGGACGTAAACTATAATGTATTTTTAATTATATGTAGAACTATTTTATTTGACCTATTTCACAGATAATATAAAGGTTTAAAGGCCGAAGTAACTCATGAATAAAGCAAGGTTAACGTTCCCTCCGATCCATCCGATTCTTAAAACAGCGAAAACTATAAGCTAAACACTATTTCTATCCTAGACCTATCTTTCTATCCCTACTCTCTTCGAAAAAAAGAGGTTGGGTAACTGAGTAACAAGCAGTTCTCGTTCGTAGAAAATCTTCTGCTAATAAAAGGTCCACTATAGCAGTGGACATGGCTTAATAAAATTTTTATACTTTCAAATATTTGTACCAAGATTTTTATCGAGATCTTTGATATTACTTTCGGAAACTATAATGCACATTTATTTTGTTGGCAATGAGAAACGCGGAAGACTTAGTCGAATTATATTCTCAAGGTTTCAGTGACTTTCCAAAAATGCGGAATTTCAGAGCGATATCATAATCTCATTGAGATGTCATCGCGTGAGAAGGTCTTGTACAAAATAACGCAAATGTCTCTAAATTTCGAAACGTGGGTGTACTTTTAGTTTTTTTAAAACAATCAAATGCAACAATTATCCATTTATATTACCAATGAATCGTTACTTTTCTGGATTATTTTACAATGATTGAATTCGGTGTAAATTTAAATACATTTTTCAAAACCGTGTCAACTTACAATGTGAATTTTTTGGACTACTGAAGGAAAATATCTACAGGAGTTGTTTAATAGAATTGGGTATAAGTCAGTCTTTAAGCATTATACATCAGCAAGGTTATGGAAAGAAGTTTAATGATTATACACTGCGCTACATTTTCAGGATCGGAGAAGGATAAGGATCCATGGCTTTTCATACAAATCATTAACCGCATGGCTACCAATAGCCTCTTAAGACGCGCAACTATTTAAAACATACAAATGTGTTGTACACACAACGGCATTACAACAACGTTAAAGCTGAAACAATGAAGAGATGTGTGGAGTGTTCATCGAAAAAAATTCCCGGCGTGCAAGGTACCGCCAGACATACACCTATCGGCAGTTAAAAGGTTAAAACAAATGTATTAAGTTAATATTTCCGAATTGAGAGATTTCAACGTATAGCCAAGTGTAACTTTTATCAACTCTATAACAGAGACTCTCAACCTCATTAAAGCCGCGGGTGCATTCGAGATTGAGGAATTTTATTTACCATGTCCGCTCCCAATGTGGAGCATTTGGACTTATAATGGAGGTATCTCAACAGACGTTTTTCTGCGAGAACTGCTTGTTACTAAGTAGCTCAACCTGACTTTTTGAAGAGAGTAAAGATAGAAGGATATGGCTACAACAGAACTAGTGGTTAGCTAATCGCTCTCTAGGGAGGAAATTCCAGTTATCACACACATCCATGTCTACAAACAGAAATCCATAAATCAATTGAAAAATCAATTTATGAAATTGTCCGTACCGGGATTTGAACACAACACATCCGTAACTGAAGCCAATGACGTTGATCACTGTACAACGGACCTGATATTTGAGGAAAATAATGGTGGGTAAATAACGATTTTATAAAAATAAACAAAAAATGTATGTACCTGAAAAAAATAAGTACGACTACTTCGTTTTATGAAACTCCTTAAGTATACCAAATTTAAAACAAAGGTCGCCCTCTGTCTCAAGAGTTTACTAGGTACTGTAAATTTTCGAGGAATGTGGACTTATTCACAATCCACGGGCATTGTCTTTTTTGCGATGCGTTTGCCAAAATTGTTAGCGATTAGCTTAGGCGGCTTTGGCCCGTGCGCAATATTTTAACTTTCATACACTGCAGGAATTGACTGGTATTTTTATCTCCATTTAACATTGTTTGTTCTTGTTTAAATTTTGACCACTTGAATGGTGCTAGTTGAAGACAAATGCGTGCAAAATTGTATCATTAACTATGAAATTGTAAGGGGTATGTCGTGGTTGATGTAACGTCATGCAAGCTTTTTCTTATTTTCTCTGTGTTTTTATTTTTAAATGATTAGTTATTTTCGACTCTATCTTTTAAATAGAGTAATGACGTAGTAAAAAAAATAAGTCGGCTCTGTGGTGGAGTTGGTAACGTCTTTAGCTACGGCTACGGATGTCTCGGGCTCAATTCCTGGTGCGGACAGTTTCATAAATTGATCTTTCAATCGATTTATGGATTTTTGTTCATAGTCTAAGTGTTTGTCATGTCTAAAACTCCCTCCCACCTATCCGATTCTCACAGGGCGTTGCGATAGAGATTGGCTAACCATATAGTCCTGTTCTAGCTATATCCTTCTATCCCTACTCTCTTCGAAAAAAACGAGGTTGAGCTACCGAGTAACAAGCAGTTCTCATAGAAAAATTCTGTTGAGGTACCTCCATTAGAAGACCTTATGCTTCACATTGGGATCGGACATGGCGCAATAGAAACTGGGATAATGCATATGATATTCATAAATTTATTATTTTTTACATTTAGATGATTGTAAATTTTGAGTTTGCTAACAATCGACAACAGTACAACTTAAAGACAATTGGTGTTATCATGATAACAACACAGATGTCAGATAATGTAATTTAAGGGCATGTGTACTATGAGCATATTCTTCTTTATACATGCATCAACCTCCAGTCATTTAATAGTGACCTCCAAATCAGTACCACAGTACAGTAGGAAGCAATGACTTAAGCATAGTTTGAGTTGTTATGACAACAACGTATTATATATGTCACATTTTATAACTTAAGGCATATGTACTGGAATATGCCCAGAGACGTCCAGTTCCAAAGCTTATAGTTCCCAGATTGACTGTTATCATTAAAAAAACATATGAATACCTGTACGAGGTGATGTCTCATGATCCCTTTGGGAGCAGTACCGTGCAGCTAGTGTAATATTATAAAATCAAAAATTAATTCAAACGACGAATTTAATTAAATATACGGATTATATTTAATAAGCATGATAATTCAGTGATTATACTTTGTTGGGCCTGTAGGGGAGATCGCTCTGTCCATTGGTTCGAAACCTGGTACGGATACTGTAATAAATTGAGTTTTTAATTGATTTATAGATTTATGTAAGAATGCATGAATACATTCGATCTTAAAAATGGGACGCAGAGAATAAATACTGTTAGTCAAATACTATCTCTAAAAACAAGAAAGATTAAACGATTGAATAAAAAACGTTGTTTAGATATTTCATTAGAAGTCCACATTAGGGCATCCAATTAACCGGAGATAATTACTAACCGGTTTTCGGTGTTTTTTTTGACAAAAAAAAACCTGCTAACCGGCTAAAACCGAAATACCTCATTTCATTATTTTCGAAAAAATCCTGTAAAAGTTTTTAAATTTATATTAGTATAATGTTAAATATAAACAATATATATTTAAAATTATCACTTAAAAGGAAAAGGAAATATTCATAAAATAACTAGCGTATAAAGATATGAAAGTATTTAACGTATTGTCGGTTATAAATCTTAAAATTGCTTACTTTTGTAATATTACTAATAATATTCTAGACAACGATTTCTACGGATGATTTCTCACATTTACAATAAAAATTTTTGTGTAACATATGCCTTATTTAACACAAATAGTTTAAGAATCTTTGTGTATTTTGATAATGTGGTGTAATTGCTTATCGTATGAAGTCATTTCTGTGGATAATTTCGACAACGTGACACATGTGATTGATTATTCAACAATATATACATTTTACCCTCTGAAAAACGTTGAATTTTTAAAACATTGTAAATTTACAGCATTTTAATTTTTTTTTAAAAAAAATGCGGTTAACCGCGTGAAATAAACCGGGTTTTGGTTTTTTTTTCAAAACACGCGGTAAACCGGTTAACCGGTTTAGGTTTAAGCCGGATTGGAAGCCCTAGTCCACATGTTTCGCATTTGGAGCAGTTATGTTTCAAAAAAAGGGGTTACAAGACATTGTTACTTAATATTCTTTTTCATAGAAATTTATGACGTTCCTAAGTGGAACTCACAAGAAAGAGTTTTGTACATCCTTGGTTAAATATGTAATAAAAATGCCTTCACAAAAAACTTCACGTGTATGCTCAAGCAAGAAGGAAAAGACAAACTGGGTCACGCACTTAAAAACGGACTTAAAATTTCTCAACTCCAAAATAAGGATTAGGACCGGTTCAGAGTTTAATAATGAATACTTTTATTAGTCTTAGAGTCCTGAGGGTGGATTAACCCTGATCACTTTTATTGCTAAGTTTATTGCACGAAAAAGATTAAATTATTTTTATGTTATAAAATATATTAGGAATGACTTATTTTACGTCTTACGAACTATTTTTTTGTTTACTTCTTTTTTCCGTTGAAGACTTATGCCTCTTGCAGAGGACATTGATCACGAAAATCTTTATTATGTAAGTTTTTGATTCCAAATAAATACCCATAATATTTGATGTTTAACTCTTTTTTCTAACACATTTTTGTTTTAACTTTGTCTTTTTTATTAATATTTGAGACTAGAATTTTGATTTTCTTAGTACACAGAACGCATTTTTTTTCCATGTCCGCTCCCATTATGAAGCATATGGTATCCTAACGGAGGTATCTTAACAGAATTTTTCTATGAGAACTGCTAGTTAATCATTTGCTCAACCTCTCTTTTTTCCAAAGAGAGTAGGGATAGAAGGATAGGGCTAGGACAGGACTAGTGGTTAGCTAATCGCTCTCGCTACGCCCCGTGAGGATGAGGTGGGTGGGAGGGAGGAATTTAATTTGTATTACTACTAGGCTTCTCTTAACACGGGTTTGATATAACACGTTACGAATACAAAACATTAATTATATAATAATGAGCTATTTAAATGAAGTCGTTCACGAACACTATCGTCACACGTCACGTCCACATGGATAAGCCACTTATACTTAAGAAAAACCAGGGTGTGTCAAATTATATAATAATGAGCTATTTAAATGAAGTCGGAACTAATATATCTAGACTATACTGACAGAAGGCAGACATGAAAACAGAGATGTGAGATAATCGCATTTAAAGCATTAATTTTTTCATGGTATTCTCTCTCCCAAGAACAATTATTGCTTAGGACTTAAAAAAAATCGTGCATTATCTTTTTGGCATACAGATCATAAAATTTGTTATCGATGAGTTAGTCATATCACGCTTTTTGTCGGAATAAAAAAACAGCAATATGATAATACTGTTTCTATTTTAAAACCATTATATCCTATGACTATATGCGTTCTACCACTATGTAAAGTGTTAAATTGCATACATTTTGACATTTAAAACAAAAAATCGTTAAAAACTGACTAAATGCGTTCTGTCAGTATAACTTCGATATGTCATGTTGCAATTTTCAAAACTGTGCTCATATATATATCAAGAAAATTGTCTGCTCCATTTTTTCCCAAACAAATCGTTACTCTGATGCAATATTATAATAATATGCAAATCATCAATCAACCCGGAGTGTAGGTTGGCCCAGTGAAACGGAACCCAAGGCTGCCCATTTTTCATCCGCTTAAATTAATGCAGTATTCCGAAACAAAATTAATAACACAGCGAAACAAATCACCTATTTGCGCAACATTGTGAAAACTTTAATGTTTCACTGAAGATTAAAATAATTCGATCTATTGCACAAGGTCGCGGACTATTTTTGTAGATTGAAAACAAATCTCTCACGGTGACATTTCAATGGGCTAATGCGAATAAACCGTATCTTCTCAATATTAGAGATTCAATAGTAGATTATACTTTCTGTATTCTACACAGAGCGTATCAGTGTTTAGTATGTATGGTTGCTATGATGGATCCCGTGATTCTAAATCCTGGAGCCGGACCTTAGAGCCTGAGTGCAAAGTTATTTTCTGTGTAACTCATAACCTACAAGCATTCAGAAAGCAGCATTATTCTTCATGTCCACACCTACCAGCTAAAATTTAAAATATCTTTCTAAGCTTACAAACTCCCATCTAAAATGAATGTGAACATTTTGTTCATTTTTCAAAACTTAAGATCTCTAATGATCTTCAATTTTCTAAACTAATAATCTCCATTCCAGCCAATGAGAGTGGAGCATTGTACGGTAATGGCCACCAGTGTTCGTTTACATATCATGGTGTAAACATCTGTTCTATATTTTTATTTGTATCAAACTATGAATTTGTAACCGTAGCAAGAAAACATTTTTTTTGGGTTTGCCTAAAAGAAACATTGATGGAGATTCTGAGTTATGATACTAGAGTTCTCATATGATTCCTTATATATATATTAACACTTGATTTGTTTCTCTGTAATGCACAGCAAAAAACGCGGTGTCTACGATGTGCTGACTTGTTTGTGTGTTAGAGCGTGCTGCTTGTTACCCAGTTGCTCAATCACTCTTTTTCGAAAACAGTAGGGATAGAAGGATAGAGCTAGGACAGGACTAGTGGTTAACTAATCGCGTAAGCGTACTCAACGACGTTAGTCACTGCACCACGGAGTCAACTGGCTTTTACAAACTCTTAACGTGAGAAGTTTCCTACAGTAAAAAGTAAATAGTGAAAAATTTATAATGTATACAAATTTATTAAATCTTTAATGTTAAAAATAAAAACGGATATGGTTTTGTTTTTGAGTTAGTGGGTGGTCTTTCTGCTTTCAGTAAACACGGGATGTTTATTTCAGGAGATCAGGGTCAATCGTGCTTTTCATCATGAAACTTATAATGTCAAATTGATAAAGCACAAGCTTCAACTTGACAGATATCTCAATATTAATAATCGTGAAGAGTATCATCATTAAAGATTAGAAGTGGCTTTGAATTTTGTAAAGCTGCCAAAGAAAATGAAATGGAAATCAAAAATTATTAATTTATCAAAAAATGGGCGGTGTGACAGTTTTATTTGTCTAATCTCTTCACTGTTGTTCAATCCATAGAAAGTATTTTCGATGGAGTCGGCGGTAACTTTGTGGAAATTAATTTTGAATATAAAATTAAAATTGATTACTCTACTATTCCAGTGGCTGTGTTACTTAATGTAACTCGTGTTTCGCTTCTTTAAGAAGCATCTTCAGGCTATATCGCGAGGCTATTTATTTTAAGGGTAAACAATGATTCTAATTCTAAACTTAAAAATGAAGGGTGGGGTGGGACTATTTCCTTCTACTTATGGGTAACGTGGGAAGAAAGTATTAGAATTTTCGTTTTAATTTTAAGAAAAGATACATTAAAATTAAAATAAAATACCTGTCATAAATAAATGTCAGTACCTGTTCTTCTCGTCTGTTTTTTCACATAATGATTGGATATTTGCTGGAAGTTAAGTTATTAAATAGATACTATAAGTTTGATAACTAAATTTGAATTGTTGAGATTTTGTACATTACCCGGGTTTTGTCTTTCAGCATCTTCAGGCATTCATTTGTTCGAATCTCAACAATTCAAGTTCCATCAAGCACCCTCAGTCGATGTCTTAAATTAATAACTTGGTTATTCAACTGGCTGTGCTACTTATGTATCGCGTTCCTCTTCTTCAGACTAACTGTATCGCGAGGTTATTTGAGTCGATGAATCGCTAAACACGCTCCAAACGTTTTTAGAGTTTTGAGTAAATCACGAAAAACTGTTATGGGCAGTATGATAGTTTTAAGTATAGTTAAAGCTATTCTGGTGTATAAGGAAAAGTAAAATATTCTTCCACATTGTCGTGGAAGGTATCTTCCATATTTTATTGAAACATCGCCAGGAGCGGGTTTAGCGACTCAGCGACTTATTTATTTCTAAAGTTAACAATGTTTCTAATTCTTAAACTAAAAACTAAAGGTAGGTTGGGTTTGTTTTCTTCCACTGGACGTGGGGAGGGGGTAAGACACAAACAATGATAGTATTTATAACAATAAACTCTACTATAGATGTACAAAATTAATTTGGCTGCTAGTGAGGGTGCCACCGTCACATTAAGAATGTTGCAGATGTTGGTTGTAGAAGTATTTATTTTGCATAAAATAGCAAATTGAAGATATTTATTCTAGACTGACAATTCTAGTTCCAAATTCGGTGACGGCAAAGTTATGTTGGTAATACTATAATTACAAATTAATTACTAGTGTTTGTAGGTGAAAATCCCAAGGGAAATAAATTTAATAATATTTAATAAATATAAAATTGACTTTCACAGTATGAACCGCATTTGATCAACAGTGTCTCATTTGTGCGCAAAATGTAAGCTATGGCATTGTGAATAATTGCATTATTCTCACTCAAAATATTATATTGTAGTGAATTATATGCATTTGTTCGAATCTTGGCAACGCGCGCTGTTAAGTTGATACTTCCGCCATTGTTGATGTCTCGTAAAAAATGTGGTCTTTGTGAAGTGGAGGTCTTGCTATTTTAATAAGCAATCTACGCTTCTGTATTATTATATTATTAAATAATTAACGCATCTTTTTAACAAAGGGAAACTTTCCAGACTTCGTAATTTAAAACGCAGCAAATCTGAGTCATTTTAAAACTGTGAATGCACGAAGCCAGCGGATCTTAAACTTTTTCGACGTCATAAACCTGGCAAAAAAATATCGCGGAATTCGTTTTTAGTAAATCATGAAAAATAATTGTAATTTGTTAGTCAATTGTGTAATGGAAACAAACAGTGATTTGTTATAAGATTTTAACTAAAAAATATACGTATTTTTACATATTTTTAAAACAATGAACCTTGACGACATACACTACCTTGCCCTCATCCGCTAATTTTATACAGTAGTATCCAGTGGCGTAACAAAGATTAAGCATATCTACAGTTTTTCCCCTTAATTGGGAGTGTCTTTCGAGCAACTGCCCAAGACTTGGTGGTGTGCACTTAAGTGTGCAGAAAATCAATCCTTCCAAATAAATGAAAAGCTTCTATTAGTTGAGGTCTACTCGCACTCCGTATGCTTCCGCAAACTTTTTAAAGGTCGCCTAATTTGTCTTATTCGCCACCAAATCAGCGTGACCGATCAGTTCAATGGAAGGTTGGACTGACTTAGTTAATGGATAGGCAAAAATGCGAATGTGGTGCTATAATGGTGAATGGGAGTTTATAATCCTGAAATTCCCATGTCTATTAATTTACATGCTCCTAATTGTTATCTACGTGGCCGAAACCATATCCAGACAATTTTTATTCTTAAAACTTGTTCTTCGCGTCGGTCATTCGAGTCACCAGTTGCCAGAGCCGTTCGGATGATTAATGCACTGCCTAGAGAGCTGGATATTTTCAACACTAAACTATGGGTATTGTTCACTAAATATTTTTTCCTTTTAAATTAATAATGTCTTTTTTTTATTATCTAGTAATTTAAAAAAAATGTTTTTATTTTCATTATTGTTTTTATTAGTAGTACTGTTTTTAATAATTATTGTTATTGTTGTTACTGTTATTATGTTTGTGGAATGCATGGCGCATTGGCGTCAGCTGTAATGCCATGCATTTCAATTTTTTTAAATTTACAATAAATAAATAAATAAAGTAGGATGCTGAACACATCCTATCGAAGTGTCATTTAATGCATGAAAAAAGAGAAGAGCTAACAACATATACTAAGAAAAGAAATGTTTTGATATAAATAAAATTTTCCCAGATCGGAGACGCTGTAAAAATGTTGTTTACACATTGTCACTTCCTGTGGGGTGAAATATTAAATTGTCTATAAATACTAAACTAATAATTTTCATTAATACCATATGCTTTACTTTATTCATCAAAACATGTTTCGATGAGATAGTGCGCATTAAGACATAAAAAGGTAAATAAAATAAGACCATATGAATTAAAAAGGCATATAAAATAGTCTTATAATGGATACGGACCGAACAATAAGATATCGGTTTGAATTTTTGTAACATTATTCGCGCTACCTGCCAAAATTAGTTTAACAATCACTGTCTTTCTCTATCCGTGCATCGGCTATTGTGCGCAGAGTTGTGCTGAGCGTAAAATATAGACGGATGGATAAGTTAAGACGTATTATATGTTTATTTATTTTTCCCTATAAGTGTA
Organism: Himalopsyche phryganea; assembly: GCA_022494535.1. Classification (NCBI taxonomy): domain Eukaryota; kingdom Metazoa; phylum Arthropoda; class Insecta; order Trichoptera; family Rhyacophilidae; genus Himalopsyche; species Himalopsyche phryganea. The sequence goes on from JAGVSL010000071.1 coordinate 1,279,911, forward strand.
GCATAATATGGCCACCTAATGTAGGTATATTATCAGAAGTTTTTATGCATGAACTGCTTGTTGCTTACTCAGTTGCTCAACCTCTCTTTTTCGAGATTGAACTAGTGGTTAGCTACTCGATCTCGCTACGGACCGTTCAGATTCGGGACTTCGCCAGTGAGATGTGAATGACTGCACAATGGACTTAAAAGAATGTGATATAGTACAAACTTATGTACAAATACCAATGTTTGACAACGAACACTATAGAAACTAAATTGAAGCTATGCATTTTTATTGTCAATTTAAATTTAATTTTATATTAAAAATGAACTTCCACAAAGCTACCGCCGAATCCATAGAAAATACTATAGAAAATGTTTGAGAAACTCTTTTTACACTGATTTACACTTTTAAACATAAGTATCCAAGGTTTATTTTGATGACACGTAATATTTCATTTAATTATTCATTAATACTTGCAAATATAATTACGGGCATTCTGCATTCGCATTGTTAATATGTGTTAATTTGATATGTTGAACACTGCATGACAACCAACTACAATAATATTGTTAAGTATCGCTGAAGTTTAAAACAAAAATAGTTTTCCGTTGAGCAATTTTCTTTCGTATAAATTTAGAGGTCTTCAAACAACGACCCGCTAGCACCACCAATCCAGCCCACGGTATCCGGCTCACCATATTTCTTCACACATATAAATAGTCCCGAAAGCGGAATCAAAAACCACAAGCAAATTTATGCAATTCATCAATCATTTTTTTTTGTCGAAAGGACTGAATATGAATATATAAATCTCCTTGTCGGCTATCGGCTATCTCCGCCGTAATGAAATGTCTTAACACTTGCCCAGTAACAACCAAAATTTGTGATTAATTTAAAACTACATCATATTCGTTTCATTTCTTGATCGTTATTGTGTTATGGTAGGCTGCCTTGAAACAGCGATTATGTGCTCGATTACGGTCTCTACTAATCGGTGACGTTGAATTGTTATGGTCAGTTATGAATTGGCTATTCCATAAAATATAAGTATTAACAGACATGCCAAAACTTGACATCGATGCATTAATTTTGTCATCTGGTAGACTTGTATTTATTTTTTTATTAGGCTATCCTCTTGGCGAAGGTCAGTAGCATATGCGTTAAATGCATCAAAGTACCCTGACATTTTAACAGCTTCAAACCCGAAAACGTTTTCCGTAAAAGAAATGACAGTTGGTAATATTTTACACAAAAGCTTTAACCCATTTTATTTGACAAATTTAATTATGACACTGTAATGAGGGGGTCATTGCAATATTTGTCTATCCTACAAAGCGTTTTATCGTTTTAAACGTGATGTCGTTACCTATTTCATCATTGCCATGGTTGCTTCCAATCGCCACTCCCTACGTATAATTATATAAATGCAAAATATGTCATTATATGTCTTTAGCATGTTCGTTGCCAATGCGTTCAGTCCTATGGGTAGGCAGTAAATAACAAAGAAAACAAGATTTAAAATAGTAGAACTAACCCCATTTTGAAGAAGTTACGTGGAGTCGTTACTTTGCAAATCCTGTCCTGTAAAATGTCATGTTTGCAGATACAGGAATATACGTAGGGAGGGTCACAATGTTCCCTCTAGGACGGTAGGCAATCTACGCGGAAAATCCGTAAGCTGAGAAGGCCAAACCAACAAATGCGTTGGACAATTTTTGCAAACATCAATATGCAAATATGAAATTCTCCGTACCAGGACTTGAACCCGAGACATCTTTAACTGTAGCTAACCACGTTGACCAATACACCACGGAGCCATATAATAACTAATAATAATTAACTAGTATTTATGATATTATTTTCAATAGTCATACTAAAACCTCCACCTTTTAATATCATCATATGACAAGCCCCCCCGTACTTAAGGGGCGGATAGGGGTCTTCCAGCGATTCTAGATCTTTCTACAGACTCTTCCTGTTAATGCAAATTTAATATGTAATGTCTCTACTAAGGCAATAAGTAAATTCATTATTCCGTTCAAAAATAATTTGTCATATTTGTTTACCGTTATTTGTTTCCCGTTAGCAGTAAACAAAAAGCGTACGAAGCCTAGACAAACGGTCACTTTGCACTCGGCGGATCCGAGGGGCTGAACGTCGCCGACAAGGCCATCGCGGCTTGTGGTCGAAAGTACAGCCCTATCGTAAAACAACTTGCTGCGTTTGTAAATTCAAATCGTGTATTTTAAACTCTGTTTTTGTATCTGTTACTGCCTTAGAGGAATTTATTAGTATAAAAAAACTGCAATTGAAGAGAAAGTAAACTGACGGACGGGTTTTAATAGAAGACGAAGGAACCTGTGAATCATCCTTATCACCACGCCGGACCTGGGGCAATCAAAGTGTGTTGACGCTCCCTTCCCCGTCGAGTAGAACCTCTCTCACATATTATATGCCATTAGATAGATTATGCTATTTTCGTTGATTATCTGTTAAATAGAAAGATTCATGAATCTACTTCATTCTCTTAAGAAGTCAGATTGGCCAGTTATTACGCATCCATTTATTCTACGACAGATTCTGATGTTATATTGCATTGAAACTGTCGCTTCATTTTAATGCCTGGGTTTTAATTTGTTAACGCACTCGGGTGCAGTGACTGCACCGAGAGAGTGCAAAGTTACGGACGTCGATTAGCCTTGACGTCGCGGCAGTTCACGGCACCGACGCCGATTTCGTTTAGTCGTCATTATTCGTCGTGCGGCAATTCGTCTTCACTCCAAATTGCACCTAGCCTCTCATAATATTATATTGCATTGGCCCTTAACCCTACGTCGCGTGACAATATTACGCATATTGTCGTGTAATATTTTGTTCACGTAAATATGTTTTACGTCATAAGTGTTTCTTAACTGTTTATTTTAGATCAAATCAGAATGACCGATTGCATCTTTTTAAATGTTTATTTTTGTTGTTGTAAATCTCACTTGTTGATTTCTTTGTGTCAGTGTTGCCGATTCAATTTGCATTTAAAAAAATTTAACGTAAATTAACCAGAGTATCATTAAAACAGTTACTGATATTTTAAAAATAGATTTCTCCCTTCTTTTTTCAAATCAACACAAGTGGATATGAATAATAAGACTGGTGGTTCACTACTATTAATTTTATTTATGTTAGAATTTTCACCTCCAAACACTAGTTTTTCATGTTTTGATTAGTAATGTTATGTTATTTAGTACTATTATCGTTAGTGTCTTACCTACTCCCCACGTCTAGTGCAAGGAAATAATTCCACCCCACATTGGTGAGCCACGGGCAATTCGCTGCTTTGTTAATGCGTTTGTTTTCCCAACAAAGATTTAGGCTATTTTCGGAATTTTTAATTCAGGTATCAATGTGGGTCCTAGACTTATAATATTTCATCTCATAAAAAGTATTTTGTCGTATTTGTATCTTGAATATAAACGTTAGACACTGTTTACTGTCTGTCAATTCGAGTCCTTTCGTGTGCTCGAATGCACGAAGCTGCCGAAAGGTGAAACCCGAGTCGTTAGTGACAAAATACATTGAAATGTTCAAAATCTCAACAATTCAAATTTGTGTACATTTCTGTTAAAATAATCTGTTTATATTTACTATTGGATAGTATTTTGATGTAGCATAGCAATTAATAAATCCTTATTATTTCCTTCACAGGAATCTTGTATTCTATATTATTTTTTGCCATAGTCATAAGCTATACCAGTGTTCCCCAACCTTTTTACACCTGCGGATCAGTAAAAATAGGAAAAATTTTTGGCGGACCACTAATACTGAAATAAAAATGGTTTTTAATACAAATTTTTTTTAATCGTATGTTGTGACAGACGGAAATAACTAAAACTAACAAATATACACATAACAGCCTGACCACCACCTGCCAACGACCGGTTGGGGAACACTGAGCTATACCATATATTTTCTACGGTTCATATTATTAGCTAGTAAATTTCTATAAATCTTATCTATATAATACTCTATGTATCTTTAGTATAACTGGATATTTCTTTCAAATATAAGATACAGGAAGATTAAATTGAAAACAGAAGTGTGCTTAAAAAATAGTTTCAATTCAATAATTTAAATACCACAAAAAGACAATTTTGTTTGTTATAAAATATTGCCTTTAAACGTAGTACGATATTTCAACAATAACTACTCGAATAAAAATAAAATAATATCATTTTATAAGAGAAATCATATTTCACAATATTACAAATTGGTTTGATGGCTGTCGTTATTTTCAATTATTGTAACTTTTCCGAAGAGAGAGAGAAAAAAGTGATTTGTGAGTTGTTTTAGCGAAACAATAAAGAGACGTAATGTCTTAGGGTCTTGTCATTTATCGCAAAAGAAATATCTTTTGTTTTGTTTGCCAAAAATATTCAAATAAATCATGTATCTATATAGGGAAACAAGAAAGAGTACTAAAACAAATGGTAGAATTAATGATCAGTTGGAACCTTTTAGAAGCATCGATAATGTGCTGTGTGTTTTTATAAATGATTAATATGCCACATATATTAGAAATAATGGATTTACGGCGGTTTGCGCTGCGGGGGGTGGCTTCCCGTAACATTCATTGAAATTCGGTCATCCCATAATTTATATAGTATATATAAAAGTATGCGGAGGTACCTGATTGGAAAACTATTTTTTATTAAATTAAACTTAAAACAAATATGATGTGTGTGAGATTATTGTATTGATTTTTTTAATCTATTTATGACATTCTGTTCATAGACATGGCTTTTGTAATCTTCGAATTTACCTTCAGCCATCATCCGATCGTACAAAAGTGACAGCGATTAGCTAACCACTAGAACTGTCCTAGCCCTATCCTTCTATATCTACTTTATTCTAAAATGATAGGTTGAGCAACTGAGTAGCAAGCGGTTCTCTTAGAACAAATCTTCTGTAGAGACTCTTTCGTTAGGAGTCCATATGCTCCTCATTGGGAACGGACATGGTCGACAAAAAAATCATACAAATACCGTTGTCTAATAGTTTAGGGGAAGGACCTTAGTCACAAACCAAATTTTAGTTATTGCAAATAACTGCAATCAATAAGTCTAAGTCTACAGAACTGAGAAAGAATCAACTGCATATACAGCATTATAATCAGTTATCTCAATAGCCGATTTATAGTTGCGCCCTTTTGACTTTAAAAGCGTAGTTATACCACAAATGAGGCGCTTAAAAGCAAACACCGATATGCCCACAGTTTGTCAAAATCTAAGAAATATTACGATACATATAATATTAGTCATTTCATATGGCATATTATGATAAACAACTTGCAAAACCCGACAAATTCAATGCCGATATGTTCAATTCAATTTGACTTATAATTATATATACAATACGATTGAAAACTACCGATAAAACAAAAAGCTGAAGCGTCGTATAATAGTAGTATAGATGTACCGATTTAACTTGGCCGCTAGTGAGAGTGCCACGGTCGCGTTAGGAATGTTGCCATACTCAACCAGAACTGAAATTTCAATAAATTCCAAAACTGATATTTTAACGACGGTTATTAAAAGTTACAAGATATTAATTTTTCATAATATGGCATTTGGAGAAATTTATTCTAGACTGATAGTTCTACTTCCAAATTCGGCGGCGGCCAAGTAATGTTGGTAATACTACAACATTGCAAATTCTACATATCGGTTTCTGCCTTTAGATACCTCAAATGTTTTATTTTAGTAATCTGATAAAATATACGAAATATTGGATGGAATGGTTTCAATAAAATAGTACATCTATATATATAAAAATGAATGTCTGTTTGTTGGTTTGTTGGTTTGTCCGGATCTTATAGGCTCCTAAACTACTCAACCGATCGCGACGAAATTTTCAGGAAGGACTTATTGTGATCATGCCGGAAAATATTATATAAAATAAATGTTTGTTTGTCCTTTACGCGTTCCTTTACCATTCATACGATTTCGATGAAACTTCGGTGAGTTGTTGTGCACACACCCGTGAAGGGTTCTGAAGAAAAAAATTGAAAATCTTAAATTGAAAAAAAGAATCATATACGTGCATACAGCGACATCTAGGAAAAACCTTCTGATTTATTCGTGTACGCACCAGTCGAAAAACAAAAATATTGTGTTATAACAATTGTGATATTGAAACTCGGGTTCGGGTCGGGCCAGACCTGAAGATGATAGGCTCGAACCGGGTAAGTCTATGAAATTTCGGCCTGTGCAGACCTCTAATCCAAAAGCAGTTCAATAAACAGAATAAAAACACAAACCCTTTCTTTCTTTGAGTGGCATTGCAACGCATGTCGGGTACTCACTAGTTTAATATAAAATTAAATTAAAAATTGAAAACTTAGTTATTCCACTTGGTTTATCACAAACGTGACGCGTTTCGCCTCTTTACGATGCATCTTCAGACTAACTGTATCGCAAGGTTATTTATTTCTATGGTAAACGATGATTTTGGGGGTGGGTTTTATTATATTCTACTGGACTAGTGGAGGGGAGTAAGGTGTAAACATATTTTCACATCCAGGTGCCAGTAATTAATTTGTATATAGTGTAACAGTGTTTATACCTTATCCCCTTCCACACGTCGAGTAGAATGTAATAAAACCGACCCCCACCTTTTTAAGAATTAAAATGACCGTTTACCTCAGAAATAAATAACCTTGTGATACGGTTAGTCTGAAGATTCTTATTAAAGAGGCGAAACGCGTACCGTTAGTGATAAACCAAGTGGAATAACTAAGTTATCAATTTTAATTTAATTTAATATTAAAAATGAACTCCCACAAAGTCACCGCCGAATCCATAGAAAATAAAATAGTACATGCTTGTGCATTTGTGGATTTAAAATATACACTCAAAAGTATGTGTAAAAATAATTCAATATTACAACGAAATCGATTATTATATTTCAAGCCTTCATACTAAAAATGTAAATGAAGTACAGATAAATCAAGGAAAATATTAATTGTAATTACTTACCTAATCCAATAATACAGAGTCAATAATTATAAAAAAAGTTTTGACAACAAAAATTAATTTGGATACAAAATATCCTTAATTATAATTATTTATTAATAAAGATCAATTGAAGAGCATGTACAAAATATTTCTACGCATTACCGTTTTCCAGAAATGAAATGAATGGTATTCTTCTTTCTCGTCGTATTCAAAATTCAGCACAGTTTTTCATATTCCATGCCGATATACTGTCATTATTTTTCCTTAGTAGCAACCAACTTGTTTGTACTTTGTTTATCAAACGTATTTAGATAAATCATTTTAAGAAACATTACGGGTATTTTTGTAAGAAAACAACAGAATAAGCTTCTAGAGAAATAATGGCGGAATACTTTTATTAATGACTACCTAAAACCTTTTACAGTCGTCGACTGTGACAGTGGTAGAAGACATTTTCTGACATAAATTCGATTAATTTGTTTGTATCACAACGAAAATCATTTCTGAAGACCGTCTCATCAATGGTACATTACGTGTACATATTATATTTATAATAAAGAGCGACAATAAGGAATATCGACATATATATAAATACTTTTTTTAAAGCGATGATGAACCTGACTTGGACATGTGACCCCAGGGGAGCCTGAATCCTGCCTGTCTCTTCTATCAACCGGATGCGTTCCGTCGCCCTAGAAGGCCGTTGATGACCATCCATAGGATGTATTGGCCATATGCTTCGAGTAGGTAGCGGATATGGCTTAAAAATACTTTAAACAACTAATAAAACAATGGAATTACGCAGTTAATAAAAAATGTATATACATATTTTTTAATAATTTCTGGCATCACAGCTAACAGTAAATGCGCTAAATATTTTAAATTAGAAAATAACACGAGATATACTGGATGAAAATATAAGTCATTCGAGATCAACTCAAGGAGAAGAGACATCACAAACACCCATGTCCAAGATTACAAAATTTTACCACTGGTCCGCAGAGACCGTCAGTCATAATAATATCCAAGGTGACCGATCAAAGGAAATCAACTAATGAGAATTCTTAAAGTTACTCAAAATCTACTAGAGGAGAAAACATCACAAACACCCATAACCAAGATATATTCAATTTAAGACATCGACTGAGGGTGCTTGATGGAATTTAAATATCAAATTTGGATTATTGAGATTTTGTACATTTCCATGTATTTTGTCACTAACGACCCGGGTTACGCCTTTCGGCATCTTCAGGCATTCGAGCACACGAAAGGACTCGAACTGTCAGTTCGAGTCCATTCGTGTGCTCGAATGCCTGAAGATGCCGAAAGGCGAAACCCGGGTCGTTAGTGACAAAATACATGGAAGTGTACAAAATCTCAATAATCCAAATTCAAGATATATTCGATTGAAATAATCTTGATTTCATTTTGACCTCGCTGGGACATAAGTTCTCTGGGGTCTCGATGAAACGAATTTGAAAGCCGTTGATCTAAAGCATAGGTTTTCCAAACTACGGTGCTCGAGGGCCTAATCTCTAATAAGGCTCTAATCCGTCCTGTCATAGTTTTTTCACACATATAAGTTGTGCTGAAAGCGGAAAAGAAGCCGCGAGAAAATTTACGTAACTGATCAACCAATTTTTTTGTGAAAGGGATTTGTGTATAAATTAGGCAAAAGCTGGTTTTCTTTTTGTCGGCTATTGGCTATCTCCACCGTAATGAAATGTCCTTGGCACTTACCTGTAAGCACCAACCGAAATTTTGCGCGTTATTCAAAACTACAGTATGTTGGTATGATGAGCTACTAGGTCTTGACCCTTAGGCTAAAAATTTTGAAGACCCCCAATCTAAAGTATCAGTTTTTCTACCCCGTTATTGTCTTGTAGAGACCAAAAATTTATCATAGACATTGTCTTAGAAGTTCTTTGAAACCTCCAGAGTCTAGAATATCATTTAAATCACTAACTAAATATTATTTAACGATATAATATAAATAAATATAAAAACTTTACTGGTTTTATTATTACTTTCTTATTTGACTTATATCATACATTTAGAATAAAGCTTTTTCAAGTGGATGTATATGCATGTTTAATTTTAGCGTATAAAACTTTTAACGAAACAAAAATTGCAAAATATTTATTATTAAATGAGACTTTTGAGTGTGCTCGCGTTTCAATTTTCATTTCCTTTTTGATCAAATATTTTCTATTGAGTACCTAATTAAATCAAAATTTGAGAACGACTATGTTATAAAACTTAATGAGCAGGAAGATTTCATGTAAATACTTGTAAATAACTTTCATAAAAGCACAAACCTAACTTTTGATAAGGAAGAAACTTTCAAAGATCTTCTGAATATATTTTTATTATATTGTACATAATTATTACGTAAAAAGTGTATTTATGAAATTGTATATAAATTATTTTTTGTCGTGCTGTGTAAAATTTTGTCTAGTGATAGATAAAATATCACAACCTTCTTCTGAATATGTTTTGTTTTTATCTACGGGGTCTTTGCAATGGATCAAGAAATAGCCCGCATTCAAAAACTAGTCTTTATGACTGGCATTACAACCTTGTCATGGTTAATTAATTGCTTTTGATGTATTTTTAGCAACCATTTGTTCACTGTTGTGTGGTATGCTAATTTTAAGAGATGTGTGAAGCGTCAGTGGGTGGTTGTGGTTACACCGTTAAGTAACCTTAGGAAGGTGGCGTTTATGTTTTAGGTAAAATATCTTGCTAAAAAAATTAAATATGTTGTATAATCGAAGAGGCTTGTCTAAATATAATATTCTCAAATTTTCATTGTTTCTTTTTTTTACCCTTTCCACCCCCAGTGTGGAGTAAATGGAATCCTATTGGATATATCTAAACATAAGTTTTCACTATGAGACTGCATGTTACTCAGTTGCTCAACGTCTCTTTTTCGAAGAATGTAGGGATAGAAGGATAGAGCTAGGATAGAGCTAGTGGTTACCTTATCATTTTCGCTACATCCCGTTTTTAGGATCTGATGTGTGAAATGAAATTCTAGACATCAAAAACATCCATGCCTACGAACACAAATTCATAATTCATAGATTGAAAAATCAATTTATGGGATTTGAGCCCGAGACATCCGTAACCGAAGCCAACGATGTTGACCACTGCACTAAGGACCTTAAATTTAACATACCTGCCATGTATTGTGAAGACACGTTTACTGTGCTTATAACGGTTCATTTATCTGGACTAAATACTTCTATAGAAACGGGAAACAGGATAAAAAATAATTCTAACTGTGTCTGTTCTTAATGTGGAGTGAATGGACTCATAATGGAGCTCAACTCAACACAATTTGCTAAACGAGAACTAGACTAATCGCTCTCGCCACGACGCGTTAAAGAAGGAATCTAGACATCACACAGATCTATCGATTCGTAAACTAATCCATGTTGATATAATTTAAGACATCGACTGAGGGTGCTTGATGGAATTTCAATATCAAATTTGGATTATTGAGATTTTGTACACTTCCATGTATTTTGTCACTAACGACCCGGGTTTCGCCTTTCGGCATCTTCAGGCATTCGAGCACACGAATGGACTCGAACTGAGTGACAAAATACATGGAAGTGTACAAAATCTCAATAATCCAAATTTAATCCATGTTGATTAAATCAATTTATGAAACTATCCTTACTGAGATTCGAGCACTGTAACAAAAGACAATGGTATTGATGACTCATTAAAAAATTGTTCTCTTAAAAGTAGCTTGAAATCTTCTCAATTAGTCTTGGATTGCAAGATGAAAGAATAGTAATCAAAACGATGATTAGAATAATGAATTTTTTCGTTTTTTCTTTACGAGTGTTGTTAATCCCTGGCCATTTTAGCTTCTTTTTTTTAGTTTTCAGCGTTGTATAGAAAAATAGTTCTGCAAGATTCTATCATAAATGCAAGAAAATATCAATAACAGTCGCGATCTGAATGATTTCACCATTCACATTGAACTATGCAGTCTCTCACTTTTGCTTTGACATTACTCAAATTCAAAAATACGATACATGCATTAGTCTTGCAAGGTAAATTTCAATAAAGCGATTTTGAATTTTTCAAATTCATTGGAAAGAGAAATCGTTATGAGATTGAAAAATGTTAGTCGTTCTATGCAATAGTTTTATGCTAGAAAAGCTTTTAGCATCGTCTTATCTACTAAACGATATGCTTAGTGTTGTTTTTGGAGAATTATTATTGATGAATGTCTTTCTACAAAATAAATGGAAGAAAATATCGCATTTGTCAGATTAACGGTAAAGATTATGTGTGTTTTATTAGTATGATGACGGTAGATACAAGATATTTAAAATGAAAATAAACGATTTTAACAGTTATGTAATATCAATTGGGTAAGTTTGCCCATCGATTTAAGATTGGCCCACTACATGGAAAAAGGTGCTGTTATAATACCATGACAATACTAATGGCATACGAATATTTTTTAGTTAAGCAAAGTTATTGCGTAGCACCTTGGTGATAAAAATATGAATTGATGTTCAACATAATTTGTTTTATTGTTGAATTTGTAAGCTGTCAGCTTGGAATGATAAAACACAATTTAAAAACTTTTCTTGAAATAAATTGGATTATCCCTCTTTTCAATTTGTATTACTAATCTGTAAACCAAATGCTGTATACACATTATATATATATATTCCCATCTCAATTATTTACAGAATATATGAAAGAACAAAGAAACGTTGCCAAGACTTTAAAATCACTGAATTTACAGTAATTATTTGTATCGTGGGTCAAACTTACACGATTTGGATAAAAAAAATTCCGACCTTGTTTAATCTAAAAACATTTATATATCAATTAAATTTGATCTTAAGGCATTAGTTCATTTCTATGTAGAACAATAATACCACACATAAATGCAATGGCGAACGATAAAAATCCAAAAAACCTCAGAACTGGCTCAAACTTACCCAGATTGACTCTATTACAAAGATTTCAATAAAAAAAAAAATGTTTCCGCCCGGGATCGAACCGGGGGCCTTCCGCGTGTTAGGCGGATGTGATAACCACTACACCACGGAAACGATGATCCTCTTCAAAGTTTTTAAGCAATATTATTTGATGTACGTATGTGCAACCGACTTATTAATAATAATTCATTTGGATTTTTAAATACCTTGTATTATTTATTTAATCTTATATGCATACAGTTTTTGTTAAAGGAATAGAATATATTATATTATTATTTACTATTTGCCGTAATTCAAAAACCAATTTATATTAATTGTTTAATTAACCAAAAAGTATTCTAGCAATGGTGGATAGTACTTTTTCGTTGCAGTGGCCAACGTCGTTGGCTACGGCTACGAACGTTTCGGGTTCAATTCCCTGTACGGACAGTTTCATAAATTGATTTTTCAATTGATTTGTGAATTGCTGTCCGTAGGCATGAATGTGTGTGATGTCCAATATTCCCTCTCCCCATCCGATCCTAAAAACGGTGTGTGGCGAGAGCGATAAGCTAACCACTAATCCTGTCCTAGCCTTATCCTTCTATCCAACTCTCTTCGAAAAAAAAGACTGAGCAACTGAGTAACAAGTAGTTCTCATCAACTTCCTGTGAGATACCTGCATTAAGATTCCATATACTCCACATTGGTAGGGGGCATGTTAAATAAAAATTACCGGGTATAAATATTTATTTATCTTGGTAAATAGAGATATTATGTTTTTACGACTCAAAACAAATTTATAAATATTTGATTAGCAGCAACTCCTTAAAACTGCTTTGAAGAGAGTTAACGTAGATATTTTAAACTATTTCTTCTGGTACCCACCTGGTTGATATTTTCCCGAGTGTTAATTTGAACCGGTTGTTGGATGAAGATAACATAAAAAAAGATAACAATCAATTATTAAAATTAATATTCATAACTACACCATGAGCAATCATTAAATCTTTATCATATCATTGCTTTTAATAACTTGTTTACTACCAAAGTGACAGGTGAATATTTATCTCTTATAATCAACCTACGTTACAGAATTTGATAGTGTGTAAATCCTATTACTTTATATTCTAATCAATGATGGTCTCTATTGATTGATTCTTAAATTGGATCTTGGTGGATCAATAATTTTAAATTTAAAAATTGAATGCTTGTAACCATTATATATGTGCCATGCCCGCTCCCAACGTGGAGCATATGGGCATCTAATGGAGGTATCTCAAGATAAGTTTTCTACGAGAACTGCTTGTTACAACCTACATCATAATTACATACTACATACTTATATGTATAGGGGTCTACCTTCTCATAATTCGTAACTTCCTTAGGCAGGAGCAGATTGTTTTTTTTTGTATTATTTTCATAAAAAAATCATCTCCTTTCCCAAAAAAATATAAAACCAGATATTCATTTCAATTGAAACAATAGTGGACACAGATTTAGTTTTAAATAAACAATTTAAGCCTTATAATCAATCCCAGGATTGAAAATTTTTGAATCATGAAAAGAGTTCCGGATCGAATGCCCTAATACAAGCGTTACCAACCTTCTTGCACCATGAAGCACATTCTGAAATATCGATAGGGCGACGGGCACCACCAATTTTTTCAAATTTTAAGGTCGAAAACTTTTTCTTGCCACTGTATTCCAGAAGTCCTCATCTGACATCAAGGATTTTAACATAATATCATTTTGATAGTCCAAAATTTCCTAGCTTCAATTGTTCTGATATCACTTGAACAGGCTCTGCAGCTATTTTCATTGTATTTATTTGGGAAGTAATGGGTTGATAGAAAAGCAAACCATTGTCTTGATGATATTCAATTGCTGAAAACTTTTCTAAAAAAAAAAATGAAGTTTTGAATTCAGTCAACAGAAGAGAGCTGAAACTGATATGTCAGAGTTAAAATTCCTGTCTCGGTATAGCCAGACAACATTTACGTTTATTTAACACGTATTTAAGAAGTGGCGAGTGCACACAAGCGGGGTTGGGAATCCCTGCCCTAGTAGGTACCATCAAATAAACATAAGCTACGTCAAAACGGATATTCAAGAAACCAATCCTGCAGCAGTATTTCAACACTTGATCGACAACAACTGATAATGATATAATTTTATTTTAATGCCAGTATAAAGTCGTAATGAACGATTAATGAACTTAGTAGAGTGATAATAGAGAAATTTAAATCGCATTAAATTCTCTTATCACAAAAGCCGATCGGTAAAAGATTTAGCAGCGCATACTTCTGCATCTGCATAGGATTGTGTTGACAAGGCGAAGAACGCGATTTAAACTGTTTTGCTGTTAAACCGCAGCTTCTCAAAATTCTTAATTAAGCAATATAATATAATCAATAAAATGAACGAACAGCGGTGATCCCCGAAAGCTGAAATGTATACTCCATGCAAAAGGAGAAAATGGAGTATATTAAAAATATTATAACATTACATTTTGACACATAACATTTTTTATACCATGTCCGCTGCCAACGTGGAACATATGGCCTTATAATGGAGGTATCTCAACAGAAGTTTTCTATGACAACTGCTTGTTACTCAGTTTCTCAAAAACTCTCTTTTCGAAGGGAGTAGGGATAGAAGGATAGGGCTAGTGGTTAACTAATCCCTAAACTTTCCGCACCGGGTTTTGAACCCGAGACATCCGTAATCGTAGCCAACGACGTTACCAACTGAGCCACATACGCCGACAACATAACATTTAGGCATGCATTTATTGGGTGAGTCAGTAACTATTTCAATTTTTAGTCAGTAAGAAATAATAAATCTTCAATAATTAATCAAAATTGTCAGTATACACATTGTCACTTAATAAAATAAACGTTCAGTAATTTATATTAAGTGGTCTGTTTGTAACAGTCAGATATTTATATAAAATTTTTAAAAACCCATCTTAACCTAACTTTTCTTCATTTGGCAATTATTTAGTGACCAAGTATTATTATTAATTGACTATTTATCGAATTGCTTACTGACCAAATAATTAGTTGCCTTAATCACATTCTCTTCACTGTATTCAAAGTGAAGTTGAGCTTCTTCTTATATCTAAAAGTCCAGGACTAAAGAAAACAATTTTCTCAATATTTTGAGCTACGTCACATTAAAAATCGATACAACTATATCACCTCGATAAATATTGTAGAATAATTGCAATGTTTTAAGAATCTCGCAAATATAAATTCAAATTTGATTGTGAAATTCCATCTAGCACCCTCAGTCGATATTAAAAAATATTATGAAATTCGATGCTATATAAAAAAATATTTTCCATTAAGTGACCGCCGGATCCGTGGTGCTATGGTTAACGTCACGGTTACGGATGTCTCGGGTTCAAGTCCACGTAGGCATGGATGTTTGTGAAATCTAAAATTTCCTCCAACCTATCTGATCCTAACAACGGGGCATTAGCAAGAGCGATAACCTAACTACTATTCCTGTCCTAGCCCTATGCCTCTACCCATACTCTCTTCGGAAAGGATAGGTTAAGCGACTGAATAACAAGCGCAGCTCTCGTAGAAAACGTCTGTTGAGATATCTCCATTAGGAGGCCTAATGCTCCACGTTGGGAGCGAACATGGTAAAAAAATAAATACCACCGAATCCATCGAGCATTATAGAAATATCAATTATTATGCGTGCCTTTCTTAAAAATCTTCAAAATTCAGTTTAGATGATTTTTGACATCATGTCAGTTAAATAAAAATCAATGAAATATTGAAAGATGCCAAAATATTCTGTTTGTTATTGAGAATGACCGTGAACGAAATTGTAATGTATTAAACTTATATACACGATTAATTGATTTACATTTGAATATCTATGGTATAACAGCTGAATGCTAAATGTGCACGCACGCATGCGCACTGCCAGTTTATTTTGTCATGTTTTTATAAAATACTATTTGCAATCGAATCTGTTCTTTCCACTTCTGAGTAGGAAAGACAGTTCTAATGATTACATTTAAGATAACAAAAATTTATGCTTTACAAGCCCTCTGTTTTTTAACAAACTTTTAGAACAAGGTTTCTCAGCCCTGTTGCAGTTACCTATTTTGTATGCTCCTTTTGCATGTGTAAGTATTAAATACACAAAACAATGATTGAATCTAAAAAATATTTTTTTAATTTAATAAATTATAAGTAATACTTCCTTAAACATTTATGTTATTTTATACAGACGTATACATGTAAAAAATGTATAATATGGACGGTGTTTTAGTCAATTGATGTAACCCTCAAAATTAAAACTTTTCAGGAGAGTTGCGTTATGAATCTTTGAAATACACTCCTGTAAATTCTCATGTTTGCTGATACAGAACTATACGTAAGAATTTTTAAACCTAAAACCAATGTAAAATGATGTTTCCCTTCCAAACAGTGGTCAATTTTTTTTTCTAATTTACATCATTCGACCGAGACCTGCTCTGTCGTATTTAAAATGAGACCCAACCATTAACTCATTTTCGTATTTTTTGAGGGTTACGTCAATTGGCCAAAACACCATCGATACAACGATTATTTAAAAATAATGAAATTGAGCCAATGAGAAGAGAAGTAAGCCAACTGATATTTTCGCGAAAAATTATTTAGGTGCGTTTTGGTATTCTTCATTTAGTATAATAAAAAGGAAGTGAGCTAATTGAATAAAGACTGCAAAAGTATTTTATTCTGAACGAAATTAAATTAATGTAAAATGATCACTACACATGATACACTAAAACTTTTAATAAACAAGTTTCACTATTTTATCACTTGGTCCAAGTCGACTCACGAGGGCTCAATTTATGTAATGCAGTATGGATTAATTTTTATTTCAAATCTGCCACTATTTTCCAAACAGGAGAAGGCTTTGAATAGGAAACACAATTAACTATTATTTAAAACCCCTTACGAAAACTGTTTCTGGGTGTCAAATGAAATTTTTTTTGTACTACTTTCACATTTTAACAATTATCCGTACTGGTTTTTAGATTAACCGAAACCGGTCGTGAGCATTATAAAAATGTGAAAGTAAAACCAAACAAATTGAGTTCTGTTTTCAAAATATAATGCCTTTCCAAAAGGAATTCACAATTAACACCTTATGGGTGATTAAATTTGAAGTACCCAGTCCCTTAATGACCTTCGAATGTTGCTTGTAGCTTGTCTGTGATCGCATGGTCGTTCTACAATAAGGTTGCGTGCACAATCTAATCCTTTCTTTCTCTTATCAATACACTACACATTGGGAGCGAGTCGAGTTTGATACACACATTGTGCTATAAGCTTTTTAGATTCCGGGACTTATTTCATATCAAACAGGTTAATGTTATGTGAAACAATTCAAGAATGACGTTATTTCGATTCGCTTTTTTTGTATCATAAAAACGATTTCAGCAGACAGCTTATGCTCAATTTAAGTTTGTGCCGACATTTTAAATAATGGGCACAAAAGACACAAAAAGCATTGACCCTTGGGATCACATAATTCCAACCCAACTCATCATTTCTGTGAGGACAAGGTCACCTTCACCTCAGCGGGATACCTAAAATCCATTTAATTACAGGTTACATTCGGACATTACACTACCTGTGAGCCAGAGATCGTGAATGGTATGAATATTTCTATTAACTATCAAAATGAAATGATACTAAGGATTTGTTAAAAATTTTAACTCAAGAATTAATTAGCGTATTTCATGGATATTTTGCAATCATGCCATCGTCAACACTATTTGTATGTTTATTTAGGTTTACCAATACCTATAAGCACACGAGTATCTTTTTGCACGAAAGATGGAATCCAGAGTGCGTGCAAAAATACCCGTGTTAAAAATACATATTATAAACAGTAAAATTCGAGATAATATGTCATATTGCTTTAAATT
Source organism: Himalopsyche phryganea (assembly GCA_022494535.1). Lineage (NCBI taxonomy): Eukaryota > Metazoa > Arthropoda > Insecta > Trichoptera > Rhyacophilidae > Himalopsyche > Himalopsyche phryganea. The sequence goes on from JAGVSL010000071.1 coordinate 1,297,802, forward strand.
ACTTAATTAAGATTTCTAAGAATAAACGATATTGTATTTTTATTTATGCATAAGAATATATCAATTAATCTATCTTTTATACTATACAGCAGAAAATACAAACGGTTCTTCCCAAACGATGAAAAGTCACTACTTTTCATTCATTCACTATGTGAAATTTGCACATGTTATTCTGGCTGCCATTTAGAGGTCAACTGTGCTGTTTTCAACATTTAACATGATTTTTAATTGATGGACGATGTTTTGTGGATATTACATAAGGTCGTTGATTTTTCCAACATTCAAATTTTAATATTCGCTTTCACCATAATAACGTCAACGTCTTAATGTGCCATCTATCTCAGGGAGGCTATCCATTAAATACTGGTTTTATATAAATTACATAATAAACAGTCATGAGTTTCCATCAATTAAACAAAAATACGTATAATCAATGTTTCTTACTTGGAAAACTGTATTACATAAAAATAAAACCGTTTTAATGCAAAATAATCAATGATAAAAATGTTCCCATTTTTAGACCATGTATTGTTATTTCAAGCCTAGTAAAAAAAATCTGGTTTATTACCGTATTATAATACATTATATTACATACTTATACAAAGGTATAGAAATACTATTTTATTGAGAATTATTTTAACCCTTCCGTACGCGTGGTCTAACAATGCGTTACTTCGGCCTTTAAACCTTTAAATTATCTGTGAAACAGACCATACAAAAAATTTAAAATTTTGTCATTTGTAAGTAAAACATATATTAAAAAATTAAAAATTCACTATAGTTTACGTCTTCTTTGTATAATTAAGCATAATTTAAAAACCTCGTCAATTTAAGCAACAATTAGCAAAGTATAGTAATGACGCGAGATGCATGACCGTACCGTATGCAACCGTTTTGTTTCAAATGGCACTGTAAAACTTTTAGAGCCTGTTCTGCTATGAAGAATTTCGATTCTTGCGTCTTTCGATAATTTCGCATAGTTTGATATGTATTTCAGGTTTTCCACACAAAATATGACGTAAAATAATTACTTAATACTACATAAAACCATATTTCAATTTTTGGATACATCATTTTGCTTTATAAACGCGTTTATATGACCAAAACCCACACGGTAACGTAATGAGACTGCACGAGATCCGAAGGGATTTTTTTAGCATGAAAACAGGAAGGTTAAGCCAGTTGTTCAATGCATATCTTCGGAGATGGCATGGAAAATTAAAATATTAGTATCTCTCTTCATTTGTTTTCAAGGTTGAATAAAAGATGGATTTAAATAAAAATTACAAAAATCCTTCTTAGAGTGATAATTTATAAAATGGTTGAACAATCATGTGTGTATGAATATTTCCATTACGGGATTCGAAAGCCGTAACTAAGTGGACACATTTGATGTAAAACAGCGTTGCCCACTACAGGACATAAAAAATTACAAGAAAAAGTAATCTTTAATTGCGTTTGCAAAAGGTTCTCAATATATGAGTATCACTTTCGAACATTTTAGTTTTTACGCTCATTTAAATCGAACGCCCAAATCTTTGTTGAAATTTATATCCCTGCAATTCAAACATTTAAATTTAATTCCAGGCTTCCTTGTACATCATAGAATCATTATTATGCAAATAAAATTAAGTATCTCCAAAACCGAAGATAATTCTATATTTTGTTATGCCAATTGATTTGAGAGCCTTATGTTTTATTTAAATTGTATATTTTGCGTGACTGTTTTTTCATTTTAATATATTTGAATATGACAATAATATGCGTTCCAGGAACTTTTTTCACGTAAAAAGGTCATTATTATTAAAATATTTATTGTGTGATTATCACAATAATATAAGGCCACTAAATGTCAACTCCAAAGGCACCAACCAACGCTAGAATTCAATTTAATTGTCAATCTTCCCTTTTTAAGTTGTTAACGTTAAAATGTTATCTATAATATATATATATATATATATAATAAATGTATAATAATAAATGTATAATATATATATAAATGTTTGTTTGTTTGTTTTTCCCTTACGCGTTCCTATACCATTCATCCGGTTTCAATGAAACTTTGGTGAGTCGCTGTGCGTATACCGGTGAAGGTTTTTGAAAAAGAGTCAAATACGTACAGACAGCGACATCTCGGAAAAAACCTTCTGATTTATTCGTGTAAGCGCCAAACCAAAAAAAAATGTGTATCCAAAATAGAGGTTCGGGCCGGGCCCGGGTAAGGAATTTAAATTTATGAGAAATATTACGTCTGTTCTGGTCATGAGTCAGCCATAAGGCAATAGTTTTCATAACTTAAATAATTTATTTCACATGTGCTATGAATATCGTTGGAAATATGGAAACAATAACATATATTGTTTGAAAAGTATAATTGAATTACGGTATATTAAAAAATGGGACTTTTTTCGTTCTGAGAAAAATAAATTTGGGCTTCGGGTCGGCTTCGGGTAACAAATGTGATATTGAGACTCGGGCTCGGGCCTGGTAATTTCATGAAATTTCGGCCCATGTAGACCATTAATCTAAACTCTTTCTTTATTTGAGTGGCATTGCAACGTATGCAATATAAAAAAATGGAGCTCTGAGAATAAGGGTACTCACTAGTGCTAAAAAAAATGACTAACACAAAATTCTTAATATCAAAAATATTTAGAGCTTAAAATATTAAATGCTCTACTATTCTTATTTTTTAATGGTTAAAAAATACCAAAATTTCCTATAAAAATTTACAATAATTATATTGTTTTACTATCTTTTACAAATAAAATTTATAGCATTGTAGCAGAATTTAAAGAGTACTGTTTTAAAATTTTGCTTGAATAGGAATTTAATTTAAAGCAGTAACTATTTATTTTGAGCGTCTCATCATCTGAGACGTAGAAGATGGAGAATAAAACCGATTTACTTGTCATCACAATTACCCATGCCCTAAATTTTGAATTTTAAATGCTCTAATTCAAAATTTTTGGTCTAGTCGGGAATTAAAACTGGAATGTTCCAATACCGCTAGGCTCAATGTAGACCTAATAAAATTAATATTTAACTTGTGTGATATTTGAATTTAAATATAATTATCATTTATATAATGTGGGTGAACAATCATGCTAAAATTCTCATACGTCTAAATTAAATATTCAAGGTGTTCTTAAAACAGTGGCTTTTTTCAATACGTACTGCGAACTGTGGAACATTATATGCTTAACACGAGGAAAGTTTATAAAATAATTTCACAAAGCGTTCTATGAACTTTTAAAATGAAAATAGTTTGCGTGTTTAAATTGGAAAACTTGCCGAAATTAAAATTATGCGGGCCATATAAATACTAAATAATAAACTTTTAAAATGCTACAGCGTGTGCCGCAAAATTGTTCAATATTTTAAATTTCTACTTGTTTCTATTATAAAGTTTTGTATCAGGAATATTTTATAATTAATTTTGTTTGATCAATAGTTTAGAGGTGATCAGTGAATATTTTATTAATATTGAGTTAATTTATTATTCCTAAAACCAATATTATCTTTATAGAATTTCAAATAGAGCCATTTATTTACTATATATTTTCCGTTAACTTTATTGATTTTATTTGTGAATTGACAATATTGGTTATTGCACGAGTATTTATACGGTTTACTTTAGTAGTTATATTCATAGTACCAACGGGTGGCACTCTCCGCAATTCAAATTCACGAGGCTAAAACTAAGAAAAAGATTTTCATGTTTTCAAGTAGCAAACTATTGTATATTGTAATCATAAAATAGTTATAAAAAGAGACATCTTTCTTGAGCTGTGATAAATATTTCAACTTATGATTCAAAGTACAATAAATGACATTGTCGATAGATTCAACAAATACTTTGTGGAAAATGGTTTTTAATATAAAATTAAAATTGATAACATAGTTATTCCATTGGCCGTGTTACTATGGTATTCCCAACATTACTTGGCCGCCGCCAAATTTAGAACTAGAAAAGTCAGCCTAGAATAAATCTCTTCAATTGCCATTTTGTGCAAAATAAATATCTTGTCTACTTTAAATAACCGTCGCTAAAATATTAATTTCTGAATTCATTGAAATTTCAGTTCTGGTTGAATATGGTAACACCCTCACTAGTGGCCAAGTTAAATTGGTACATCTATACATGTGACACGTTTTTGCTTATTTTGAAGCATCTTCAGACTCCTAAGTTAAACTGAAATATTTTCAGTAGATTCGTCGGTAACTTGATGTTAATAAGAACTATTATCGTTTGTGTCTTACCCCCTACCATGTCCACGTCAATTAGAAGGGAAAAAACCCACCTCACCCTTAATTTTAATGTTGAGAATTAGAATCATTGTTTACCTAAGAAATATATCTAAAGAAGCTTCTTAAGAAGCGAAAGACGTGTCACATTGAGTAACACATCAATTTTAGTTTAATATTTACAATGAAAAGATTTTTATTCTAAGGTATATTTGATCTCATTTTATCAATAATAGTTAGAGAATTATAATTAAACATAACAGTCATATTAATTTCTGTTACACCCTGTTTTAGTAAAATAACAACTATTATATTGTAAGTATACTATCCTGTAATATGTTTTTACTAATAAAGGCCCTGTGTCGTAGGAGCGAAACGCTCTAGGCAAAACGTGACTGACAGCTTACAATTACAGGGTTCTAAGTGATTCAAAAACATTTTTTTTTATTATCGTTTCGAATCCCTCTTAAACCTCTTTGAAAAGTATCCAGACAGCGGTTTTGTGTTATAATTGCCTTCTTCACACGTGGTAGCTGATGAATGGCCGGCATTATAGTTTGACGTAGAGAAATATTACCATAAAACGAAATGAATAAAACTATTATGGGTTTATTTTTATTGTACCCGCGTCTGACAACACAATGCAAGATGAAGTGCATCGCGCATTCGTGATTTTAAGAAGCTTGTTCTTTTTCTTAACGAATGCATGTGTTATAAAAAATGTAAATGTAGAATACATTGAAGAAATAGTATTGAACAATCATCGGGTCAACTCGTTAAAGACCTCAGATATTTGTAAGGTAAAATTATCGACGAAGAAATTATTGTATTCAATTTAATATTTTAAAAATAAAATACAGTTTTTAATCTTTCTTATGCTTAAAGCACTTAAATTGAACGTATAATATGAATTCTGATCTTATTCGATGTTTTTATTTGTTTATTTAAAAAAAATCCTAACAACCACTTTTCAGGTGTTAAATGTCAATTCTTGGTGGAAAGGCATTATATTTTAAAAATAAGACACATTTTTTTGTACTAGTTCCATATGTTTATTATGATCAAGACCGGGTTTGCTCATCACGAGAATTATTGACTGATAAAAATAAACAGGGATAAAACAGTTGCTTAATAAATTAGGACAAGAATTTACAGTGAATCAAACGAATTGTATGTAAACGAAATTGAGTAGTCTATAATTAAAATGTTGAGGACCTCTTACAAATCAAAAAATACCAATCCTGGCTATTATAAACATGTGGAAGTAGTACAAACAAATTGTGTTTTATCTTAAAAATGTTATGTCTTTCCACCAAGAATTGACAATTAACACCTTAAAAGTGATATTTATATTTAAAAATATCGCTCTTGTCGTGCTTTATGCTTTTGTCTAAGACAAATTGCCATCGTCAAGCATGGGGGGCGGTTTTGGAGCCGTATACCCCCTCCAACCGCCACGTCCACGCATAGCATAGGTATTAGTGTGCACGCTTTAACATTTTCGTTTATATTTCATTATAACTTGTTAGTACATTTATATAAAATATAAGAAATACCCAACCACTATCATATAAATATTAAAATCTTAAGAAACACGCCGTGCTACATTTTTATATGTAACATTACAGTTTTAAGACCCTTGTTTAGTTTTATCATCGAGGTTGAGCTGTTTTTAATTTTTATATTTATACGCAATATATAAAAAGTCTGATTTCATATTTTTTGCCACGGCATATAGTAATTCGATGCAATTTTTGGAAATGATAATGCAATTTAACATATTTCAATTCATTAAACGATTTAGTTACTACGTTTTACTCAATAGATGCGACAATTTGTATTAATAAATACATTGAATGTTTTGTGTTATTACGATGGATTTCTATTCAATAAATACCAATTCAATCAACTTAATTATTATAGTTGAAGATATACTTTCCTTAGAGAATGTACAGGGTATTCATCGATAATGAATACCATACATATTACAAATAACAATCTCACTTATATTGCTACCAAATCTAGCGTATATAAATCAAATTAATTGACTTACTAGTATAGATATTGATATAACGCTTTCTCGAATCTCCGACTCTACTATTAATAATGTATATTCGAAGCCAGGGCCGGTTGTAAGTATTTATTAATAGTCAAACAGTTATTATAAAGTCATTTTTTTTTAAATATGTGTAACCCATAATATTTTAGATATAGCTTTGTGTAATTTATTTATCTTAAAAAAATTACAATCAATAACTTTGTTATTCCAGGTTATGCAACTCGTGTCACATCTACTTACACAGCCATTGTTATATAATATAACAAGGTTACGAAAATTAATTATATACTTTGTGTTTACCTATTTTCACGAATCTTGTAACGCTTAGAACTTCAGATTAAAAAAACTTACATTTTTTTATAAAATAATAATTTATCTCTATGTGCCCAGCAGGTCCATATGGATCCTTCTTAGGGCTTCCGATCCCGATACCCCGGGATCCCGCTCGATTATTCAATCCCATAATCCCGGGATTGAGATTCAGTCAATCCCGGGATTTCGGGATTCACTGTAAATGCTAAAAAATCATCTATCAAATCAAAACTTCCTAATCAACCACAACGTGTACTTAAGTTTTTTCATGTACATACATAGTTTTTTTAAAAAACCTATAGAATTAAAATGAATTTTTTGTAGTCCTTCCTTCTCATATTTTCTAATAGCTGTTTTTAAATAATTTTAAATGGAGGACAAATTAAGACCGCTTCTTAAATGAATGGAGGGCAATATCTCAAATTCAAGGACATGTCCTCTTATTGGATAAATTTGGTAAAACCTACCATAATAATGCAATGAATGAAATAAAATTATTTTGATCATTGTCTTTTTTCAAATATTTTTCTCTTTTTTTGTAAATGACAGTGTGATTTTAAATCAACAAAAAAATCATTCCAATGCCCAAGAAAACATATATAAATTCCAAATGAAGTAATAATGAACACAAATTAAATTTTAAATGTACAATTTAACACATGAAATTAAACTTAATGACGAATCCCGGGATTGAGAAATTCTAATCCTCCAGTTATCTTGTAAGTCTCAGTAGATATAATAATGTTTTATGAAATTAATTGTTTGCTAGCACATATTATAGTGTAATTTTAGTAGCAAATAAAAAAAAAAATAGTGAAAAAAATCCCTCGCCATTTGAGCAGTAGAAATTTATTGATCCATATGGACCTCGGGCCCGGGGGCGAGAATAAGTTAACTCAAACTGTGTTAAAAATAAATTATCTATACATTGGATATAAGTCCACTATAATAAGAGTTTTGTCGGGTCCGTGGTGCAGTGGCCAACGTCGTTGGCTTCGGTTACCGATAGCTTGGGTTCAAATCCCGGGTTTGGAGCGGACATGGTAAAAAAAAGAGAAACATCTTGTTATAAAAAAATCAAATAAGTAATTTAATTTTTTGTCAGTTTTATTGCCTCATATAAAAACTCATGTTGCTATATAACGATGAATTGAAGTTTTTAAAGGAATTATTATATTCACATTCATTCGGAGCTGGTCCTGTAAAATATATCTGTTGCAATTTGATATAAAGTGAGGTATGATATCAATAGTTCTACACCTAATTCAAAATCATTTATACGTGAATTTAGTAATTTATCTGTAATTAAATTAATTCTAAATTTGTAATACCTCAACCCATCAAATACTCAAGGCTTTAAAAATGAATACTAGATTGTGTATTCGGTGGTATCTTTGTAGAAATTTATTTTTAATGTAAAAATTAAAATTGATTATCTTGTTCATTCCTCTGGTTGTTCTACTAAAAATGAAACGCGTGTTTTAATTTGTATATTAAATTAAATTTAAACTGTTTTAAGATTGGAAATGAGTTGTATATAAGCAAAATGACAAATTAATGCACAAATATTCGCCTTATTCTTGTGTATGTATACAACTTTACAGATCAATTGAAATATCAGCAGAAAACTGGAAAAAAATAATTTATAAATGCGTTTAAAGTAAACGTACTTATAAATTCATTTTCCATATGCATATCATGATTTTTGCCAGAGTAAAAAAGAACATTATAAATTTATAGTGTTTTTTTGAAAGCCGTTATAATATGTTATGACTTCATGCATGCTATCAGTACGTAGGGCGTTAAATTGCATACGTTTTGACATTTTAAACAGATTATAATAAAAAACTGACTTTATATGTTTTGTCAGTATAACTTCGAAATATGCCTTTGTGGATAGGGTATTTTGTATAATAAATCAAACGCATCGAATAACATTTCTTGGAATATAATATATCGTTACAACAAACATTTAATCGCTAACAATAAACCTTTGAATTAGTCCTTACCATACTTGGTTAGTAAAAGGGTTAAATAAAGGTAACTATGTATGCTGGTTTCTCAATAATTAATACTTTTTTACTTTCAGAAACAACCGCTAATATGTTCGCTTAACAACATCCCACGTACAAATCGGGATTGAAAAACTATCGTACACACTTGTGTGAATCAGGGGCTTGCATTTTTTATAGTCCAAAATAAATGTTTTAAATAAATTGTATGCAAGTAATTATTTAAGTAATGATGATAATTATGTATCACTTTACTTATTATCAAAAGCCGAAAGCTTATATAATTCGATTATAGTAAAAAAATGAGGACAAAAAGTTAAAAATTACATATGAATTCACAAATAATATTCTACATATTGTGTATGTATCCAACTAAACAGATCAATTGCAATATCCCCAGAAAACTGTGAAAAATGAATTTATAAAATGAGTTTACATGCAAAATATACACAATGACATTACCAATGACGGCAGAGGTGTGGTTAGAAAGAGAATCTTCAGGCTACATTATTATTGTGGAACTATAGTATTACCAACATTACTTGGCCGCCGCCGAATATCTAACTAGAATAAATTTCTCCAATTCCCATTTTACCCAAAATAAATATTTTGTCTACTTTTAATAAACGTCGCTAAAATATCAGTTAAAGAATTTATTCAAATTTCAGTTCTGCTCGAGTATTGCAATATTCCTAACTTGAAGGTTGCGCTATCACTAGCGGCCAAGTTAAATTGGTACGTCTATAAACACTGTTCTTTTTTGAAACTGACGATGAGAAGATGACGTAATATTATAAAATAAATTACTTTTGAAATAAATACTGCGTTGGCAAAATTATACTTGTCGTTTGAATTGAATACCCCTATCAAATAGTTGTCGTAACTTTTAGATTTTGACCCTACGATTCGGGTCAAGAAGTTTTACCCAATGATAAATGAAAGATTAAACATTGAATATATTGTTAAATTTGTCATCATATTGGAGTGGATTTATGTTAAAACGAATAGAAATCCGGAGCGTGGGCGAGGATTCAATGGGCCAAAGCAACCATTCGATTTCAAAAGCAGTCAAGTCCAACTCTGTTCTTTTCGAAAAGAAGTAAAATATTATTATTACGATAGTGTCGTAAAATAATATTCGAGATATATTATGTAAGTAACTTTTTATTTACTTTGATAACATATCTGTACCTGTATGTAGTATATCGCAATGCGTAAACATGTTTTTAATAAATACAGTAATAAATTATATGTTTTTTTAAGTAGATAGTGTAATATTTTTTTAGAAATCAGTAAAAAGGTGCAGTAAATTTATGATCCGTGAATGCAGATTCCAATTAGAACATTATTAGGTTTTTCAGTGGTAAAAGATCTTGGGTCGTTTTCCCGCAGGTTTAAATTAAAAATAACGATGGTGTAGTAGGTTTTTTTTCCATTTCACGAAAATCGTTAATCGTTTACCATCGCCTAAATCTAATGGAACATCGAAATTTTTTTTTTGAATTATTTCTGCTTCAGCTGATCGAAAAACGCTACAAAAAAATTATTGACGAAACAACACCGCCCTGTAAAAAATAATACATGTATTATAATTCTAGTTCTAAACATCACTAAATATCTAGCAATCCCTGTAGAACTATGTATAATTAGTGAAACTCGGCTTACAAAGCCTTTTCCATTATACTAATTTACTTTCTGCACACTATAATAGTGAGTGCATGCAACCAAGTTTTGATAAATTTTCGATTTGAAGCCCGAATAATGTTCTTACGCTGCAGAGTGCCTACACCACGAAAATATACACCGTGGACTATGAAGCCGTAATAGGTGATGGTGGGTATATCTTATAACACTCTATTGAGAGTATAAACAAAAATTTAAGATAGTGGTTCTTAACCTTTTCGAACTCATGGTGCACTTTTGTTCATAAGAAAAATTTGCTGAGCACCAAAATCAAACCGCCAGAAAACAAAGAAAAATATGCGTAGATGACTTTTATTACAAATTAAACAGATTACATAACAGTTAAAGGAATAATTTTTTTTTTTTCCATATCCGCTCCCAATGTGGAGCATATGGTCTCCTAATGGAGGTATCTTGACAGAATTTTTTCTACGAGAACTGCTTGTCACTCAGTTGCTCAACCTCTCTTTTCTTTTTCGAAGAGAGTAGGGATAGAAGGATAGGGCTATGACAGGACTAGTGGTTAGCTAATCGCTCTCGTTACGCCCCGTGAGGATGGGATTGGTGGGAGGGAGGACTCAGACTACGAACAGAAATCCATAAATCGATTGAAAGATCAATCTATGAAAACCGTCCGCACCGGGAATTGAACCCGAGACATCCGTAACCGTAGCCAGCGACAAAACCAACTGTGCCACGGACGCCGACAATAATTAATTAATTAAACAAAATTTATATGTACATATATGGAAACATTGTAAATAAAATGGAATTTATTTGATGTCAACACATTTAAATTAATGTGATACCTGAGCGTGTCGGATTTTGCAGAATTCAAAAATTTTAGGTCGAATATTTGATATTGCTAACATCAATTCTTCGTCTAATTTTCAAGCATTAGATCTTTCGTCGGTTTTCATAATTTCGTGAAGGACTTGTTCGGTTTTCACTATTTCGCAGATTTTCCTGCTTCTATCATTTTTTTCGCGGTGCACCAGTGCTTCGTGTTGCACCGGTTAAGAACCACTGCTTTAAGAACTAAATGCATTGCTGTTTTTACTGATGTTTATGTAAGTAATTGTTATTGAATTTCACATTAAATGTATCCATTAATACTAAGATTAGTATACTGGTAGTTGACCTTTTTTCAATAAAAGTGCCCAAAATAAGAAATGTAGACTCAGGATTTCTTTAAATAGTATAGTTTAGACAAGTATCTTTTGTCGGATTGAGAAACTAACTCATCACAATATAAAATATGTCATTGGGGTGTCATAGCGGCCATTTGAAAACATCACCTTATACAGTAAGTATTTTATTTTGAATTTCTTAAGAGAATCGTTAAGGATATCAGTGAATGTAAGTATCTGCTACTTAGCTCAACCAAGAGTGGCTTTATAGGAAGCTCTGAGGCAACTCTGATGAAAGCTTGTCATGAAACCCTCTGATTAGACATGGTGACATTAGACAAAAAAGTGTTCAACTACTGGACTTTCAATTTTTAAGTGGTCAACTACTGAAACATTTAACATTGACCCCTTTTCTAATTTTTGTCTTATCATATTAATAAAGACATTTGATCCATTATGGATACAGTTGCTTTGTCATCATCCGGTATAATGCTAAACGTTAATCGTTATTTTTGTTAATTTTTTCTCTTTAGCGATCATCTACTGGTATATTTACCTAAATTTGATATTGTTTCGAAATAACATAACATTTCTACAATTCATTCATTTCCATTTCGTTTAATATGTAACATGTGAGATACGATCAGTGGCGTAGACCTTTCGGCGGTTTGATTACAATAATTATCAAATAAACAAAAATAGGGGGCATACAAAATTAACCGGCCGCAGGTAGGTATTCCACAATTTCACTTATCTCGATTGAGCCAGCGACAAACCCTTTGTGAGTTCCAGTACAGCAATATAGTGCTTCATCACTCCGAGGTACTTGGCTGCAGCCCTTATTCCGGCTGAATCATGCGAGGGTGGAAAAATCAAACGTTATGGCGGGTTGACTCAGTTAAATATTAGAAAAAAATATAATAAGTAATATTTTTTTACCAATATATGACAATATGGATTTACAATGTAATAATAAAAAAGGCCTATATAAAAAAGATTGTTTTATGAAAACGAAATTGGATTAAAGTCTGCATTATAAACGATAAAAAAGATATTTTCATTTCACTAATTTTACAAATTGAAATATCACCCCTCCCGATTTTCAGTGTAGCTTGGCTTAAGATCAGTTATAACATAATTATTGTTTTGCTTTATTTTAATCATCTTTTATGTGATACATGCAATTTTTTATTTTATTTATTTACTGTAAGTTTAAAAAATTGAAATGCATGGCGTTACAGATGACGCCAATGTGCCATGGATTTCACAATCATAACAGTAAAAACAATATTAATAATATATATTGAAAACAGTACTACTGATAAAAGCAATAATGAAAGTTTAAACATTTTATTTAAATTATTAAATGCAAAAAAGAACAAGACATTATTAATTTACAAGAAACAAATATTTAGCGAACAATACCCAGAGTTTAATGCTGAAAATATCCAGCTCTTTACGCAGTGCATTAATCATCCGAATGGCTCTTGCAACTGGTGATCGAATGACCGACGCGAAGAAAAAGTTTTAAGAACAAAAATTGTCTGGATATGGTTTCGGCCACGTAGATAACAATTTGTAATGGAGTATTGAAAAAATATTTTTTATATCTACTAAATTTTTATATATACTTTAGAGTTGCCGTATCTTTTTTTTATATCTACTAAAAGTGACTAGCTTCTGAGTACTTATACAGATACACAGGAAACTAAACGTGATTAAAACTTAGTGACCGAGTAAATCACAAAACTATTTGTTTATTTCTATTTTTTTAGTACCATAGTGCTTTATACAAAAATCAGTGCAGCTCTGCATAGAAAATCAACTAAATTTGTGCGGGTTTTTTTCTCAACCAAATCCGCTCCTTACTCGAAGCATTTTGCGCCAGATCTGTGCCTCCAAGATTCTCTATCCTCCGCCATACTATTTGGTTCTTCCCAGCTCATCCCAGCTTCATTATCTGCCTTCCAGTAAAGACAAGTACAATTATTTATGTTCCCTTAGGGCATTACCAACATGTATTCAAGCTAAGTCTATCGTCACTTTTTTTTATTTTGGGCGTAATAAGGGTCCGTTTACTTACCTCCGTGTTCCTGACAAAGTCAAACTACCATATCTAAAGTATTTGCGACAAGCATCTGGTTTAGAAGCACAAAATGCGGTGTGTCGCTAAATGCCATGATTCGCATCCATAGAGCAGCAATATAAGTTGACACCGCCCAATAAAATCGGACCCTAAGTTTTCAAAAGTCCAGAATCCGTCGTCCGCCGTCTTTTCCAAACGGACAAGATCATATGTAATGTCTTTGAATAGGTAATTAGTAAATTCATTATTGTACATGAAATTCGCTGTTAACTGTAAGTAACTTACATGTTTTTGCAAATATACACCATAGTATGTTTTTTTTAATGTGGAGCATAATAGAGGTACAGTCGCTCAACCTCTCTTTTTTTCGAAGAGAGTAGGGAGAGAAGGAGCTAGGACAGGACTAGTGGTTAGATAATCGCTCTCGCTACGCCCCGTGAGGATCAGATGGGTGGGAGGGAGTTTTTAGATATTACAAACACTCAGACTACGAACAGAAATCTATAAATCGATTGAAAGATCAATTTTTGAAAACCGTCCTTGCCGGGAATTGAAGCGAAGTCGGGTGGACACCATAGGCCACCAGTCGTAAAAATCACTTGTCGTGTTTTAAAATTCAAACTGTGTATTTTAAACTTGTTTATTTGTAACTGTTGCTGGTAAATGTAGTAAACTGTGTATTGTAAAACCAAATGCAATGAAGAGATATTTACTTCGATCGAGCTGACGAGTTTGATTGATTGAATCATCATAGAAGCTTAAAATTGGGATTAATCTATCCTGTTTTTAATGACCTCGCCTGAGAGAGTATATCAAAGTATGCATGTGTTGAAGCTATCTACCGTTTACTAAAAGTATCTTTATAGTGATTTAAAGGATATGGTAGCAACCTTGCTTTAGTAGGCGAGCCCTACAACCATTTTTACGTGCAACACACTATTTATATAAATATTTGATACGAAATATCATGCTTTGTCATCTAGCACCTGAAAACACCTGACGTCGCGTGGCTATCGCTCTCTGCTTCTCGTGTTCCTAGTCCACAGGTTTTTCTGTGTTTACCCAACTCAACTCACCATAGATGAGCTTAGACATTGCAATATATGACGAATATTATACAAATACAGGTATTACCAATTCAATAGTGGCATTAAATAGAAACATAATTACAGCGGATCACGATGAAAATTTATAAATGCAAATGCAGTCAGCAAATTCAAGCACTGACCGATATATACGACGTCAATTCTTCATACATTATGATAAGGGTGAATGCTCTGAAAAGGGAAGTCATGTTGACTAAAGCAGAAAATATAAAGCCAACGACGGTATATATGGACAACGAAGGGAAGGATGGATTTTCCGCCATCGCGCCCCGAACTGAAAACATCTCCCGGAATTGAATAATCGTCACACGTCATCATCATTTTATAACTAGAGTTAAATCTCATCAGTTGTACAACAGTGGAAATTATATTCCTAAAGATATTATCATCATAAATGTATAATATAATATGAAATTATGGGTTCTTAATGTACTCATCTTCACTGTCATTATGTTTCATCTCCGCTTTTAACATGATTTTTGCACATTTACGTGTTTTGGGATTGAAAATCCATTTTCCCGGTATTATAGCGCTTAGGAAAATACCGGTTTTGAATATGCGAAAATAACGATATTTCGATATTTGAATTTAATTAAAATCTATATACAAAATGTAATGAATCCCCAAAATATTTTAATAATTTAAGATATCGACTAAGGGTGCTTAAAGGAATTTGAATATCAAATTTTGTACATTTGTAAACTTTTTGTCTCTAACGATTCGGTATTGATAAAATACTGAAATACCGGTATCGATATATTTGTCTGGTATTGCAATTCCTGCGACTTCTTTGTGGCACATCTACTCATGTACAATGAAAGACCGATATCTATAAATATATTAGTTGTTTTGACAAATTATTTAGAAACTTCGAATTCATGAAGTGCTAATTTTTATATCATATTACCATTTTGTTTTGTTTATTAAAAATTTCAGCTATATTAGTATCTAACTTTTGGAATAGCAATAATTGGTTTGTATTTAACGGGAGTGTTTTTTACGTCAAACCTACTCGTTTTACGTTTTTTAAATTCTTAAAACAGACTATTATTTGGTTTAAACAGAATACGGTCCACCGTCTACCTAAAACAGTTAGATAGCTACAAGAAACGATACAAGTCACTTTTAAGGTCAATTCTTAGTGGAAAGGCGTTATATTTTTAAAATAAAACACAATTTGTTTTTTTACTGCTTCCACATGTTTATAATGATCAGGACTGCTTTCGCTGATCGCGAGGCTGAAACTATTCTTGATCATTATGAGCATGTGGAAGTAGTACAAAACAAATTGTGTTTTAATTTTAAATATAATGGTAAAAGTAATGAAACAAGTTTAATATTATTGTACGTCACCTTTCGCGAGCCGGTCTACATTCCTACATTCAACCCCCTTCCAATTAATATACTACGGGGGGTTGAAATGAATACAGCTGATGTAGAGAGGCGATGATTTGGGAAAATGAAGAGATAATTTTATGATTAGTCAGCGTTCGATATACTGTATAGACATGTGAACTTATTTTGGATTATATTGCCGATGTAACAAATCGAAAAAATATTATCTCATACTTTGAAAGTGCGTACCTGGAATTCGATAGTGATACTAAGATTTGATAGACAAAATAAAACCTCTATCAAATGCATTTGTTTATCTCAACTCAAAGTACAGTTTATGAAACGTTGCTTTTTACTCTGATAAACATGTACGTTAAAAATCCCTTACTTGCCAAATCTTTCGTTGAGAATTAATTAATGATTTCATCGTTAGATAATATTATATTTTACATTCGAATAAATAATTAATCAAACATTATTAAAATTGATAAATAAATATATGATTAATTAAATACGAATGAGTTCACGGACCTTGATTCGCAATCAAAATCAATTATGGAGTTATTGACTCTTTTTAAATGATACTTTTTACACGTGTATGTTTTAAACTTCTTTATATTCTGCAGAGAATCATTGTCACGTAAACTTTGGTTGGTTGCCAGTTACTTTATAGAAAAAATCATCTTATTGGTTGCAACTATAAGAAGCATTTTTTCAAGCCGTATCCGCTACCGATGTCAAGCATATGAAACAGAATTAGAAATTTTCTACGGAACTACTTATTACCTAGTTGCTTAACCTTTCTTTTTTGAAGAAAGTAGCAATAAAAAGATTGAGTTATGACAATACTAGTGTTAGTTAATCATTCTCGCTAATCCCCACTCGACCACAGACCCAACAGAAAATCTTATTATCTACTTTAATAAAACCATCACTCGATTAACGCCGTAACACTAAAAATACATAAAAATTCATGGGATAGGTTCAGGGATAAACATTCCAAGTAAAAAAGGATATGGCACTCATACAAAAACGCGTTAAGTAAGAAATAAACAGGGCACAGCTAAACAGTTTACCAACTTTGGACTAACCACTTTATTTCCCTAACTCCTGCTTATTGTATCCTTGACGTGGATGAGTTTGTAAAATAATAAAAATTATCTTAACTCTTACCATAGTACGTCATCTGATATTGACCGCTCTAACAAAACCTAAAAATCCAAAATCAGAAGGTATATTTACGTAATATTTATTCCCAATTACATTTTAATGATTATTAGTTCTTATGACCACCTACAATTGCAAAACCCTATAAAATTGTAATTGTTTGTTACTACAATATTTTCCCAAACAAACTTAAAATTCATGATTATGAAATCAGTATTAACATTGATTCAGATATCAATGTAGTTTCTAGACATAGTGATAATAATTTATCTTAATTTGTTTTATATATCGACGGTGTCTTGGCAACTTGATGTATCCTTCAAAATTGAAATTGTTCAGGAGAGAGTAAAAACTGTTATAAAAACTGTGTTATGAATCTTTGAAATGCACTCCTGTAAATTCTCATGTTTGCAGATACGGGATTATACGTAGGGAGTGCTGATATAAAAGTGGCTTACATCAAGTGGCCGGTTCAGAATTTTTAAACCTAAAACCAATGTAATATGATATTTCCCTTTAAAATGACATCCAATCATTAGCTCATTTTCATATATTTATTATCAATTGGCCAAAACACCGTCGATATAAACTTTTGACTAATTGTTAATTCGAGTTCATACGTGTAATCGAATGCATGAAGATGCCAAAAGGCGTGACCCGGGTAGTTGGTATGTGACAACACGTATGGAAATGTGCAAAGTATGAAAGATTCAAAAACTACTTTTTCGATTTCATCATGCTAAACCACTTATCCTTTTAGAATGAATGACTCCGTCCTCCTTGGATTCGCCCAGCCCAGTGTCTCGATAATTACCGCTGATCGATTTGATTCCTGTTCCAGCCGTCGGAATAAGAATGATATAAATTGATTGAAAGCTGCAATAATATGTTGTTCCGTTTTTTGTGTTTCTCGTCATTTTTGACGGATGAAGAACAAGTTTAGCGATAATTTGCGGTCGGCTGAAGCAGCCGGGCGCACAGACGTGGCCGTCGCTTTATCTGCTGGTCGTTTGAGGGCAATAAAGCATGCAATAACCCCACCCGATAACGAAAGCACATCCATCTTTGGTCCGTGCTTTTAGCTAATCAGGGATAGCAAACAATTATAGCAATTAATCTAGCAGTAACTAACTGCGAGGACAATTGTATTTCACAATTGGAGAAGTTTTTAGAAATACAGTAGACTCTTGATTATCCGGGATAATGGTGGTGATAGACTGCACGGATAATCTGATCTATGTCCTTTTTAAAATACTACATTTTAACTTATTATTTATTTCAAAATTTTGCAATATTGGTTTGTTTTTCAGGAATCTTTTAATGATTTCCCAATAGAAACAGTTTGAAGATCAAAACAATTTCAAAAAAATGTTGTATTTCACCTTGAAAGTGTACATTTAATTTAATAATTTTGACTAATCTATACTGCAAAGCTCAGAATTTGAATTCAAGTTTGAAGTTTACTTTCAGTTACACATTCTGTAAGAATATTCAATTTAAGGATAAGTGAGAGGTTATCTCTTCTATTTAAGTATCATGTATTAAATAATTCTTGTGATACATAGTTACCAATTATTTTTATCAGAGAACATCAAGATACCGTAAAGTTATATTTAATATGATTTGAAGTCATCAACCTCTTTACCTCAACCAGAAAATTGACGATATGTAGAAAAACTCGGACTCACTAACGCAAAAAAAAAAATTAACATCACCATCTCACAGAATTTTTTTGTGAGAACTGCTTGTTACTCAGTAGCTCAACCTCTCTATTTTTTTCGAGGAGAGTATGGATAGAAGGTTAGCGCTAGGATAGGACTAGTGATTAACTAATCGCTCTCACTACGCCCCGGAGGATCGAATGGATGGGAGAGAGTTTTTAGACATGACAAACACTCGGACTACGAACGGAAATCCATAAATCGATTGAAAGATCAATTTATAAAAACCGTCCGCACTGGGAATTGAACCCGAGACATCCGTAACCATAGCCAACGACGCTACCAACTTTGCCACGAACGCCGATATAAAAGTTGTACCCATTCATATTTGAATAAAAATAGCTAGAAGAGATAAGCCTTTCAGTACGATTAAAACGCAATATTGAATTTCCACTGTTTTACTATATCGTCATTGTTCTGGAAGAAGACACTTATTGAAAAATATTAGTTTTGAGTAATTGAACTTTGAAGTTTGTCAAATGTTTGAAATGCTATACTTTTTTCATTTTGTGTGTTTGTACGTGAGTTGTTCTATAAGGTAGAGTTTGAAATAAACAGCATTTTGGTATACCTAACTCGATAAGTCATTTTTTAGATTTAGTCTTTTCTTCCAGAAAAGCGACAATATAGTAGATATTAATTATACAATTAGAAATGACGAATTAAGCCAAAAGGCTCTCAACTCCTGGCTACAAGTTCATACATGATATCATGAGTTTATCTCAACGCGAATAGGGGGAGATGAGAGGCAAGGAGTGGAAGGTGGAGGAGGGATTGCTGAGTAAAACTCGTAAACGGCGCTGAGTTCTCATAGGTACACGTTACCATATGCACATCACCGCAGCATCACGCTGTTCCTAATCAACTTTTATATTTTCTAAATTGCCTGTATTAAAAACACGTTAAACTTTGCCGCTTGAAAATGAGGCTTGAGAGTAAATAATTTGATAGTATAAGTGTACACTTAACACGGTCATATGGCCTCACAAAAACGTCGTGTTACACAAATCCGTGTTAGACGAGGTTTGAAGTTCATAGAAAATTTCGGTATGCATTCCAAAAAAATATCGAAGTTTGTTAATTATCCTTTATTTTTTTTTAATAAATAATCGAAAATATATACAATTGTATATTTACCCTTTCGTCGAATTGCATCCCGTCGAAACCCACAATGCTATTATAATTGTAAAATCACTGGTAATTCCATAAGAAGTTGGAAAGCGGCAATTCGCCACTCTGTAAATGTGGTGTTTACAAAATAAGGATTAAGGCGATTCTCGAAATTTTAACTCAGGCATCAGTGTGGCTGTCAGACGTATAATATCTTACCTCGTAAATAATATTTGTCGTATTTGTATCTTTTATATAAACGTTAGACACTGTTTACTGTTTGTCAGTTCGAGTCCATTCGTGTGCTCGAATGCCTGAAGATGCCGAAAGGCGAAACCCGGGTCGTTAGTGACAAAATACATGGAAGTGTACAAAATCTCAATAATCCAAATTTGATAGCTATAGCACTTACAATTCTATATGTTCGACTCTTTGAGACTCGATTTTGACTCGATTTTATGGTTACAAGTTACAACCGATAAAAATTTAGTGGCTAGGAGTAAAAAATAATGTACAGAAATCTATGCATTTTCATGAAACTCAATTAATCGTCTGATATATCAATTTATTAAAGTTTTCACATCAATATATTTTATGAAAATTAAATAAGTTTAAAGTCATTGTTCACTTTTAATGTGTTAACTGTGAATTCTTCATGGGAAGGCATTATATTTATAGAATTAAAATACAATTTGTTTGTCCTGGTCATTACACAAAGCTGTGGAACAAGTACAAAAAAAAATATTATTATTTTCATAAATATAGCCAATGTTTTTTACGTATAGATAGATTTCTTAAAATTTGAATTTGTGTGTAGCTAAGACCCATTACAATAGTTCACGAACTATTTCCTTGTCTTACCTCATTAGAGAGGTTGACGATTGAATAAATACCAGAATATTTTAAATATGTACTGTTAAAGTACTTGATGATATTGAGACTACTTGCTGAACTATGGATGTTTTGCGTATAATAAAATTAAGTTTGAGAAAAGCTAGATAAAATACGTTCTGAAGTTTTTATGTCTACTTGGTGAGATAATTTCTTTTAAATAGGGTTATAAATAATTTCACTCTGTGCTAGATGGTATTCACTTTATAAATTTGATATTTTGCAATTTGGATTAGATAGTATTAACTTAGTACACTCAAACTTTCATTTGAATAGTTTCCACTTAGTCACGGATTCTTTTAACAAAGTGAGTTAAATTGTAGTAGGTTATGTTAGGGTTGGTCTAGTTTCGTTTGTGTAATGTAATCTAATCCGTGGACCAAAAAGACAATATAGGCGGCTTAATATATGGTGGAAGAATAAGTGACATTTTATTTCAGCTTCGTGCAACTACCGATTTCAATAGTGTAAGTATTTATATTGAGTGAAAACTATTTTATCTATGTGAAAATATTTTTTTGTAATTGTAATGTATTTCTTCAATGTTAAAATATAAATTATTATGTCGGATCACTTTATTTTAGTGAAAGAATTTATTTTTTGTGGAATGTATTTGTTATAAGTGAAAACTATTTTTTATGAAAGCGAATATGATATAAACATGTGCATTTAATGTTAAGCCATTTTAAATATATTGTGGTCATGTATCAAAAACTGACTGTGTAATGAATATTTTTATCAACAAAATGGACCTAGGATGTAACGACTTTAGGCTGTCGTTAAGTTGGGCCTAACAATTTATAACCAGGCTTCATCGACGAAACGGATACCATTTATACTTCCTACCAAAGAACTTGTCTGATGGCTTCTGCCTTACGTACAAATTATACAAATCACTTCTCCATTTATCGTAGTATGAAACTGTCATGGCCAGTACTGTGGGCATGAATCCGATGCTATTTTTGAGATGGAGATTATTCAAATAATGTAATTATATTAGAAATGTAAGCGTAGAAGTGTAAACGAAAGCTGTAATGTCAAGCTTATTTTGACATTTTTCTTTACATCATTGGCCTTGACTATCATTAGGTCAAGACTGTTTAACATTATTAAAAATAATGATAAAAATAAATGTCACCATATTTTGAGTCGAAGCACACAGCTATTTAATGCAATTATGACGACTGAAATGCAAATTCATTTGTAAATAAATTTAAAATAAAACGTTGACGGAAATAGTGTCTGGTGATATGAGAGTTCCAGTATCATAATTCAGAATTTCCATCAATGATTGTTTTTGGCAAACCGTTTTCATGTTACAGTCACAAATGTATAGTTTGATACAAATAAAACTGTAAAAAAGACGCTTACACCATGATATGTAAACAAACACCGATGGCCATGAGAGTACAATAATTCTGTGCTCTCATTGGCTGGAATGGAGATTATTACTTTGGAAAATTGTAGGATATTAGAGAGTATGCGTTCTGAAAATGAACAACATTTTCACATATATTTTAGATGGGAGTTGGTGAGCTTAGAAAGATATTTTATAATTTAAATTGTAGGTGTGAACACAAAGAGAAACGCTGCGTTCGTAACTCATCATTTGTATTTGCTGCAGATTATCAGTTATAATTTTATAATATTATAATTTTTACATAATAATAATTATTTTTTAACAGAACTCATTTCGGGAAGTAACTTTTTTAAGAAAACATTTTCATTTAAACCCATCAGCATGCGATAAACTTGTTCATGGGATTCAGAATAAAAAATAGATTACGACGTAAATCAGATGGTTGCCGTAAATAAACAGAGACAAGTTTATCTAAGCATTTATGTCATTATTGTAAAAATCAAGGAGATGGCTTCACGGCAGTAAGTAATACGAATGATTTCTCCAGTCACCCGACAATGATCTCCAAGTCCAAATGGGACATTTTTAACCAGATCATGTGCCTTATTTTTGAAGATAAACAGATGTAAAATTACAATAAACTCATTACAAAATATATTTAAATTATTTGTGTTATATCGAGGTTATAGTGACAGAATGCATTAAGTCAGTTTTTGATGATTTACTGTGTTAAATGTCAAAATCTATAAATCCGTATTTGCATGGTTGTCTGTGATTTGCAAACTCATTTTTTACCTAACTACACTTCAAAAGATGTGTTGCATTACCTTTCGTTTATTTCGCCTAATACCTTCTATCAAATTAATAAAGTAGTAATAAACGCGTTAAGCGCGGAGAACCACAATTAAATTAATACCAATTTGTTCAAAAGTTCATCACCCATGATGTTGTCTTATTTAGTAATAATAAAAATTGCCAATATTTGTTTATTATTAAATATAAGAAATTAAAAAAAACGTATTTTAAATTGATTGTTTCTAAAACCTTATGACTCATAGGAAGAGCAGTTCAACGCAAAAAACAGGTTGTTATAAAATAAAAAATAAACAACGTAACGAAATAAAATAAAATTAGTCACCCGTAAATTGTACATTCACTCGATTAGTGGGTATTATAAATTCGGACGGATAATATTAAATTAATCTGAAATTATAAAGAGACATAAAAAAGTATTAAGAGGCATTTAAATGCTGGGCATCGAACCGAATCATCGCGTATTGAAGAACTTGTATGAACTTGCTTCTCTCGAGTCTACATGAATATTATTATATTATATTGAATTTAAAATGTGCAAGATTCGTCATTCATTCGTGAAGTGTTTTCATATTTGTGATCCCGAATTTTATACTAATTCAAGACATGCCAAGTAAAATCAATAATTATCATATTGCACACGGAAATGAATAGTGACATAGTATCGTTTTTATGTTATGAATTATTACATCTAGTGTGACATTTTAAATTCTACAATATGCAAAAACCGTCATTTTTGAGGACGCCAATTTGCACTCAAGATTGAATAAGGTTCATGTGCAACAAATAGATTACACTTTAAATCGAGAAACGACATTTTTTGCTTTTTGTTGTTGTAAAGATGACAGAGCAGGTCTCAGCCAAATGAATAAATAAGAAAAATAAATTGATCGTTTTTTGAAAGGGAACATCATTTTACATTGGTTTTAGGCCCAAAAATTCTGACCCGGCCACTTGATGTTGCTTACTATTATATCGACAAACCGTATGTATAATACTGTTTCTGCAAACACGAGAATTTACAGGAGTGCGTTTCAAAGATTCATAACGCAACACACCATATAATGTTTTCGATAAAGCATTTTAATGTAATAGTTTAATTAATAAAAAAACTACATTTATGTTGATTTTCAGCTTCTATATTAATAGGCTTAGAAAATATATACTACATTACTCCTTAAATCCTAGTTTTTATTGAAAAATCAATGAGTTTATATAAATACAAGAATATTAAAAATAATTCTTGTAAGAGTACAATATATACTAAATTATACTAAACTATACTAATTATACCAAATACGTTTACCCTATAGTAATAGCACAAAGCACGACATTCTTTTTCTGATCTGTCCAAATTACCTATATTTTTTTTAATTTTCTGGTCAGAATTTTATTTCAGTTTCGTTCTTAATTTTTAATCATTGGTTAGAATTTATATTAAATGATCATAATGTATCGGTCAGAATTACAGAGGGCAGAATAAATAATTTATGGTAAGTATTCTAACCTAAGCTAACCTTTTATTCTGACCGTATAATAATTTTATTCAGACAGTTCATATTTTTCTTCTCACCAAAAATTGATTTAAATACTGCCCATTTAATTTGTTCCCATTACCATTACCTAATGTGATTTTATTTAATGTATAGTTTTGTCTTTGAATGGAAGATTTAAAATCGACGACGCATTGTTATAATTTGTAATCGATAATCTGTCTTTAAATAGTATTTTGAATGCAGTGCGTATTACTTACACAACAATTTGAGATTGTTATCAGAAGCACGTATTTCATAAATCGTAATGTTTTTAAGTTTCATGTTTGTATAGCAAAAAAATAAAAATAATGATTCAACTATAAGCAAAGCTTATTGTAGACATTTTTTTATTATTATTTCGCTATTTGAATAATAATTCAGTATTTGCTGACCACAAATCAATCAACAAGAGAGTTTAATGCTTTGTATATTAGGTAATGTAACCATATATAGCGTTGCTGTAAACAGTGTAGCTGTATGGAACAAAATAATTTCAGTGTTATATTGTATTAAAAAATGATGAAAAGTTCCGACTTTTTATGAAGAGATCTTCTGCGTTTGTAAGGGACATATTACCCGTTTTCTAATGCAATGGTTTAAATATTTTTAACAACGCAGATATGTTAAAAATGTTAAATTTTATATTAACTGTGGGTTCGGTTATGTTTTTGTATAAAAGCATTAAATTTCGTTGGACTTTTGAAAAAAAAATGAAAGTTTTATTTTCATGATAAAATAGAAGTTTCCATCTTATATAATAAATTATTTGTGGTTAATAATTTCACTAATAGTAATAAATGTTTTTTTTTTCTTAATTAAAATTTATTGAATGAGCAACATGTTTTCGCGTCTTCCCACCTTTAATATCCGATTCATTAATCTATGCATGCTTATGTATTAGGTATATCAATAAATTTATTTTTATAATCTAACTTGTAAGAATTGATTCTGGTCTCTTTAAATTTGTTTTTCAGATATATTTTGGATGTTTCTGGCTGATCTTCGTTCACCATTTATCATGGCTGTTTAGTGTTAATGTTAATTGCATATTTAATATTTCATTATTTTTCAATGCTTCACTAATTTCTCTTAAAATTTCCCAATTTGCCATAATGTTTTAATGAATATTTACGAATTTGAATTGTTGAGATTTTGTACATTTCCGTGTATTTTGTCACTAACGACCCGGGTTTCGCCTTTCAGTATCTTCGAACATTCGAGCACACGAATGGACTTGAACTGACAGACTTAACTGAAAATACATGGAGATGTACAAAATCTCAACAATTCAAATTTGATATTAAAATTTCTTCAAGCACCCTCAGTCGATGTCTTAAATTGAATATTTTCGAATTAGTTAAAAATTCATTATATTTTTCTCAGGTAATGGATTTTTAATGTGGCTTTATTTTTGATTTCAGATTTGTATTTACTGATTTGTAAGAGGTCCTTAAAATTTCAATTGTAGTTTATTTAATTTTGTTTATATACATTAAAATTTGTTTGATTGCCAGCAAATTCTTGTAAAAGTTCATGAGCCAACTGTTTTATTTACCTTGTAATTGTTAACATTCAATCATATTTTTATTTTTATCAGTTGATAATGCTCGCGATGAGCGAAACCGGTTCTGATCATTATAAACATGTGGAAGTAGTACAAACAAATTTTGTTTTATTAATAAAAAAGAATGCCTTTCTACCAAGAATTGACAGTTAACACCTTAAAAGTGATATATGTTATTGTTAAGAATTGTTTTTAAAAAAAAGAACACATCGAATAAAATCAGAATTCATATTACATGTTTAATTTAAGTGCGTTAAACATAAGAAAGATGGATGCAACGGTTATAGGTTAGGTTTTGAAAAGAAATAAATCATTACCAACTATGTCAGAGAAGAGCTGTTAATGGTGAAAGACCGGTTATGGGCTCTCATGAAACACAGAAGGAGGGATAAAGATTAATTAAAGTTTGTAATGTGTATTAATTGTTTATTGCCTGACATAACTTATGACTTAGCTTGCTTCATATTTAGATATGAGAATTTTTAATGGTCGGCGTCCGTGGCGCAGTTGGTAGCGTCGTGGGATACGCCTACGGATGTCTAGGGATCAATTCCCGGTGCGGACAGTTTTCATAAATTGATCTTTCAATCGATTTCTGTTCATAGTCTGAGTGTTTGTGATATTTAAAAACTCCTTTCCACCCATCCGATCCACACGGGGCGTAGCGAGAGCGATTAGCTAACCACTAGTCCTGTTATAGCCATATCCTTCTATCCCTACTCTCTTCGGAGAAGAAAAGTTGAGCAACTGAATAACATGCAGTTATCATAGAACAATTCTATCCATTATGAGACCATGTGCTCCACGTTGGGAGAGGACATGGGAAATACTTTGCAAAATAATTTTATATCGGAATGACTGATGTTAAACATAATATTATATTATAATTCTTGAGGTTTGATTTATAATGAGTCTCTTTACAAAGTAAGCAGTTGTAGAATATCGCAACATACATTCAATGGAATTCCACATAGGCTTAATACATCCTACAGCGATTAGCTAACCACTAGTACTGTCCTAGCCCTATCCTTCTATCTCTACTCTCTTCTATAAAGAGAGGTTGAGCAACTGAGTAACAAGCAGTTCTCATAGAAAAAATCAGTTGAGATACTTCTATTAGGAGACCATATTCTCCACATTGGGAGAAGACATGGAAAAGAAAAATTTTAATGACGTTGAACGAAGACAAAAAAAAATCAACAATCTTGTGCCACCATAGACTGAAAAAAAGGCCAACGTTTATAGAAATAACGGTAACTTTTCTTTTAAAGCCCCAGTCTACTAAAAGCTATACCCACAACCACCCGCTACGGCTTCACACTATTAAAGGGTGTATTACTCAGAGTAACAACGTTATACGTGTTTC
Organism: Himalopsyche phryganea; assembly: GCA_022494535.1. NCBI lineage: Eukaryota > Metazoa > Arthropoda > Insecta > Trichoptera > Rhyacophilidae > Himalopsyche > Himalopsyche phryganea. The sequence goes on from JAGVSL010000071.1 coordinate 1,325,300, forward strand.
TAATTTCCAATAATTTCCGAGGAGAAATTCCTCAAGTCTTGGTTGCATACAGTGTGCAGGGAGTAGAGTTTTAAATAATATTGTAAAATAAAAGAAAAAAAATTATAGGGTCTTTAAGAATTGCGTTCCAATCGCTTTCCACAGGACGCCATGAACTCTTTAAATGCCTTGTAATTTGTCAGAGATGCAACCAAGTCGGCATGACTGACAGATCCGACTGTCGTATCGTCTTGAGCAATTTTTCCTGTTCAATATCCATGTGTGGACATTCACAAAGGATGTGATCAGCATCCAACGGTAACTATTGTAAAAATCTGTACACCATTTCGATTTTAAATAATTTGAAGTGGATTTTTTTTCAATACTTTCGTCCAAGAAACTCTTTAACATCGCTTAAACACCCACTCACCCATCCGATCCTAAAAACGGGCCATAGCCGGAGCGATTAGCTATCCACAAGTCCTGCCCTAAGCATAACATTACTCATTACTCTCTTCGAAAAAAGAGATACTGAGCCACTGAGAAATCCATGTTTCACATTGAAAACGGACGTGGTTGAAAAAATGATTCAAATTCGTAGTAAGAGTAAAGCACATACTAAGTTAGTTTTAATATTAGAGAGAGTAAAAACTGTTTTTATCGAAAACATAATAATATAGTGAGTTGCGTTATTAATCTTTGAAATACACTCCTGTAAATTCTCATGTTTACAGATACGGCATTATACTTAGGGAGTATCGATATAATAGTGGCTTACATCAAGTGGTCAGGTCAGAATTTTTGATCCTAAAACCAATGTTCTGGCGTTTTTAAAATGAAATCCAATCATTAACACATTTTCGTATTTTTTGAGGGTTACATCAATTGACCAAAACACATTCGATGTATTCTTATACACATATGTAGTTTCTATTAGAGATTCAAAGCTATTGTATACTAGGTAATGTTTTAACAGATAGTGCTATCCTAGGTAAAACCTTCCGTTTCGTTTACTTTCAACTTTCAATCTATACATATTTCATTTATGACAAAAATAAAAATTGAGATACACGTCACGCTTGTGAGTTGCATTAAAATTCTCGCTGATGTTGTGTAATTACTTTTATCCGAAACAATGCAAAGTGATAACGTGGCAACCTAATTACAGATGACTAATGACTGCTTTGCAAAATGCATGTAGGGCAAATCAGCAGGTAATAATGATGACGACTTCGATGACAGATAGTGACATTGATAACCTGAAAAGAATTTATACAGAGCATCAAAAAAATTTGGAACAGATTTTTGCATTCTTTTGCGTTTAAGTTTGCTTGATCATTTGGCATGCAATACCGCGTTAGAGACAATTTTATTAACACTACTTTTTTATGTAAGTCGATGGAAAATCTGTTATCCCGGGAATGTGCATTCAAAGAATGCCGGCTATTTGATTTAATTAAAGTTTTATTATTGGCAACACCAATTTAATTATATATCATTCATCAATTATTAAAAAAAAAAACGCTAACGCGGTGTTGCATGTCGATCAACGATAATATATAGAGTGAAAAGCTTTCAACTCTTATAAACTCTACCATCATGCATTATTACAAATTACAAGTCTTTAACTGTATGGCTCTGCTTCTGAGACAATAAATAAATCTGATGTAATTATTATTATTTTTTGGGCCTAATAGTGTAAGTACGCTCATTAAACAAACATTTTTATGAAACTAGAAGTATACGCTCATTTATTCATGTTTAAATGACATTTTGTTATATATCTAAACGTTGATAAAGAGAACAGAAAAAATGATTTTACTTTGTTTTTGCTCTCCTGAAAAATTGTCTTTTTGGACTTATATTCATAAGTCTGCCCATCATAGATTTAGAACCGTTATGGTTTAATCCAAATGATTCAATTAATTTGAATTCCTTTCGCGTAATAGGATGTATAAAGCCTATGTGGAATTCAATTGAATGTATGTTGCGATATTCTACAACTGCTCACTTTGTAATGAGACTCATTATAAATCAAGCCTCAAGAATTATAGTATAATATAATGTATAACATCAGTCATTCCGATATACAAATATTTTGCAAAGTATTTCCCATGTCCTCTCCCAACGTGGAGCACATGGTCTCCTAATGGATAGAATTGTTCTATGAGAACTGCATGTTATTCAGTTGCTCAACCTTTCTTCTCAGAAGAGAGTAGGGATAGAAGGATATGGCTATAACAGGACTAGTGGTTAGCTAATCGCTCTCGCTACGCCCCGTGAGGATCGGATGGGTGGAAGGGAGTTTTTAAATATCACAAACACTCAGACTACGAACAGAAATCGATTGAAAGATCAATTTATGAAAACCGTCCACACCGGGAATTAAGCCCGAGACATCCGTAGCCGTAGCCAACGACGCTAACAACTGCGCCACGGACGTCGATAAAAATTTTGTTTTTTGCAGGGTACAAATTTAAAATTATTAATAAATACGTATTTGCTTAAATTAAATCAATTAAAAGAAATTATTATAAAATTAGCCATAACATTTTTCGTGATTTATTAAAAAGTATAAAAACCCTCAGGAGCGTGTTTAGTGACTCGTAGACTCAAATATTACATATTTGAAGCACGTACTTATAACAACGATAATTGTAATAGGATTAAATAACAAAGTATTTAGTTCTACAAACTTATTTAATCCTATTATAATGGAGTTCTACCAAGTAAATGCCAATTCAATCAATAACAATAATTATTTAATATATATGTGGCTTTTGCAATGTGTCAATAAATACACTATTCACTTTTGTCTCCTTAACTGGAGAACGAGGAAGTAAATAAAATGGTCCATTCGTTCAAACACCTCAACATCCTCTTTACTTTTTTAGCAAGCTCACATCTCAGGTTTGCATCCTGCGCGTAGCACTGCTGGCTCCACGTTCGCACCTCGTTTGGTATTTCTTTGTACTTCTTGATTGCACTTGGTATTTATAACTGAAGAAATCATCAACGAATCATTTAACTGTAGCATAATGATATATAATTTCAATAATATATCAATTTAGCATTGCGAAACTAAACATACCTTCAAATTCTTCGCTCACGCATAGTTTCGATATATTTTTCACAACGAACTGCATAAACATTTAGTATTATAAACATTTTTTTTTAATTTCAGGCATTTGAGTACACGATGGACTCGCACTGAAGATACCGAAAGGCGATACCTGGGTCTTAAGTGACAAAATACATGGAAATCTATAAAATCTCACCAATTAACATCTGATATTGAAATTCCATTAAGCACCCTGAGTCGATGTCTTGAATTATATTATAAAAAATATTTTTTTAATCTTCGAGTGCCTCAGAAACAACGCTAAAAAATTAGTGTCCATTTACACCACAGCCTCTATGAGTTCATATTTATCTATTCGCTCTTGTTTGTGTGTGTCATATTTCTTTATTTTTATCGTCATTATATTCGTCAAATGCATGGCGCATTGGCATCAGCTGTAATGCCATGTATTTTCTTTTCCATTTGAATAAAAATAAATAAATTTCTTATAGCACAGTTTATTTGGTACCAAATAAATAAAATGACCAAGCAATGTCATTCACATTTTTATTTTATATTTTTGAAGTTTTGAATTTTTCCTACTCGTAGTGTATATTGTAGTGGCGTTACTCTAAGGTTTATTGGACATTCTTTTATTATCTCGTGAATGCAGGAATATTAAAACTTATAAAATTAGTTGTATGTGGTTTTATTCATTTATTAAACGTATTTTTAGTTATTATTATTCAATGGATCTCAAAACGTTTTCTGACGTTTTCTGTGGAATGAATAAACAGCATAAAAATAAAAATAAAGGTTCAATATAATTATGTTATTATCTACTTTTTTGAAAAAATAGGTGTGATTTTATTGTTCATTAAAATGTCATTCCCCTAAGGAGAAACAGTAAACAATATTAAATTTAATAATCATCGTAAAAATTTTGAATTGTAATTAATAAAAAAAAACACTTAAAATCACGCTTGTGTACGATTAAAAGGTGCGATGTTTTTAAAAGGTCGAATTTTTGTTAATGATTCGCTCGTGGAAAATTTGTATTGAAAAAAATATTTTTGTACAAATTATGATATCTATCAAAAACCTCGAGGTGAATGTATTTGCACAATGAATAATCAATGCAAATTTGACATTTAGATTTCATAAATAAAATACTCACAGAGTATTGACACAGTCTCTTGGAGGACACAGAAAACAATAGTTGTAATTTATAATCAAAATTGTTTTGCCATTAAATTAATCCTTATTTCGAATTAATCTTTTAAGATGTTTTTTATTGTAAAACAGTCATATTTTTATGATATTTACTGTATTTTTTTACCCTTTATTTGCGTGATAGACATCTTCATTGTTGTCACAATCTATAGTTCAATTATTATTGATTAATCTATGAATCTGTGTCGTAGGTAATGGCTATATCGACACTCCCTACGTTTAATCCTGTATCTGCAAACATGACATTTTACAGGGAGCGTCTCAAAGATTCGAAACGCAGTTGCAAAGTAACGGCTGCATATCTTCTTCAACATTGAGACAGTGCTATTATTTTAACTTAAGTTTTTTTTATTTTATATAAAGTTTTGCTGAAAAGTTTTTAGTTTTTGAAATATTACAAATACGACTTTGGACTTCGAATTTTCGGTAAAGACTTTCGTATAAGTGGCTTATTACGTGTTTATACTTTACGAAAAAACGTTCTAGTATTTATGTACTTTTCCCAATGTTTTTTTGATTTCTACCTATAGAGCTGAATGTGTAGACAATGAAAATGCAAAATACGAATGATCACGTATGTAGTACTTACGTGATTATATGTAGGTATTGTTGATATATGCTTTTTTAGCAATAATTTCAATCTTAGACTCTCTAAAAATGAGACATATAATTTTTAAGAACTGAAATAATGATAAAAGGGTAATTTTTTCAACAGAAAAAAAAATAAAAAAGTAGTGAAATATCAGGGTAACAGAAATCCCATTAGGTCGATAACTATACGCTTTTACTTGAAGCGCTATTGTTACTGAGAGAATTGGTGATTCACCACGTTAGGACATTTGCACAGGAGCGCTGCATCAATATGGCAATCGGTTGCGGCGCACACGGGAGTCTGAACCAAAGGGCGCTTACTCTCTTTTTATTATTATTCATCAAGTCTTTAACTATTTTTTCAACTCAGCTCTGTATCGGGCTAAGAACTTTAGGAGTAAATTCGCTTCTTTTCTTGGTCGTTGGTTATTATATGGAATATGGCCATGAAACAGCGGTTGCATACACATAACTAGTCGAGGTGGAGAGAATTAAAATTATTTTAATAAGAATACAATTAATGTTCATAAGAGGACTAAAAAACAGTCTTCTTCTATAATCACATAAACAGGGTATTTTGTGTATCGTTCTTTGTATTCCCTATATTTTCTTAAAAATCATTGCTTAACGTTAAATTTGAGCATTCATTTGTTAATTTTTTTATTTTCTCACTGAAAGTAGATCGGAGAAAAAATAGTGACTTCTTATATATTACATATCAGACTTCTAGGATCAAAACTTCAAAATCTCCGTCAATGCTTGTTTTTGACAAGCCAAGAAAAACTGTGGAATAGACGTCTAAACCGTGATAAGTAAACAAACACTGGTGGTCATGATAGTTCAATGCTACACTCTCATTGGCTGTAATGGTGATTATTAGTTCAGACAATTATATGGCATTGGAGAATATAAGTTTTGAAAATACACAAAATTATCACATTTATTTTGTAAGCTTGTAAAAATATTTTATTATTTAAATGTTGAAAAATTTAAGTCAACGCGTGGCATTTTTTTCTCGCGCACAGGCGGCTGTCGCCCTTACGGTGGCACTGCATATGCACATACGCTGCGTATTCATTTGCATTGTAATTGCATAACGGTATACTCGCTTACAGGTAATGATTAATTAGAGTTTGACTTCGGTCAAACTTATGCATAAAAACTGCAAACCAACATTTCAGTATAGTGACTATATAATGAGCATACAGCCAAAGATAACAATAAAAACGGAGAAGTCTGGTAACAGTACACATTCACTCATAATAATTAAAGAAAAATATGTCAACTGTGAAAGGCAAAAAGACAAAAATATTGTGTATAACTCACACAAAACGTGTTAATACAAAACATGAAAACTGTTCGCAACGGGATTTGAACCCGAGACATCGGTAACCGTAACCAGCGACGCTACCAACTGCGCCACGGACACCGACATATACTATATTTGTATATAATATATCGACTGTAGACAAAAGGACTTATACATCCGTTCTTTCAAAAAAAAAATTTCGATAATCACAATGTATAAAATTGAATACACGTTTTGTGTGTGTTTTTCGTCTTTTTTCCATAGAAAGGCAAAATGACGTATCCCTCCGTCTTTTAAAAATATGTTTTTATTGGATAATCATAATATATGCAATTTAATAGACGACTTGTTTGGGATATACACAATATTTTTTGTTTTTGGGCTGCGTCTTTTCACCTTTCCACAGTCGATATGTACTTTAGACTTTGATATTTTATCCAATTATTTCTCAAGACTCTAATGCACGAACGATAATATGCAGATAGTCGTCTTATCTTATCATATCTCGTAAATTTCGTAAGCGTTTTTGCATCAAAATAATGTGTTCCTCGACTCAAAAGACAGAATTTAAATTTAAATTTAAAATTAGAAACAACTCGTAAATGGTCATTAATTCAAAAAACATGCGAATGATTTTAATATTATCATGATCTTTACTAGTTTTATTTGTATAGATAGCTCTCCAACAAGATTTTTATAGAGTGAAGTAGAAGAAACTGATCAATAATTTTTAACCTTCCCGTTTTCAGCTATAAAAATTCGTTACATTTCGTTTCCTGTGTGGGTTTTGTCATATAAACGCATTTATAAAGTGAAATGACAATTTGAAATATGCTTTTACGTAGTATTAAGTAATTATTGTAGGTCATATTTTGTGTCATGCATCTCGGATTTTTTCTTACTATACTAAAAATTTGTATTTTTTGATGTTGTTTTCAAATTATGATTAATTATACAAAGAAGACGTAAACTATAAAGTATTTTTAATTTTTAATTATATGTAGAACTATTTTATTTACAAATAACAAACATTTCAATTTTTTGTATCACCTATTTCACAGATAATGTAAAGGTGTAAAGGCCGAAGTAATTCATTGTTACACCATGAATACAGAAGGGTTAATTCTAAGTAATGAGGCACTCAACGATTAGAGTAATACGTTGCCGTACTACCAGATGAACCAAATAGATGGGATTTGTATGAATCATATTCGGTCCAAAATTTCATACACTACAAACGTTTTGAATATTAAAACGATATTAGTGCCACGAGAAAACATGATTAGTTTTGTATTAATATTATCCAGGTTCGCAATGTTAGCATAAACCGCACATCTGATTTGCAACTTGTTTAGAAGGTAATAAAGAATAGCGTTGTACATTTTTTTTCCAATGGTTTGCTAGCACTGTCTATGTTTTATTATTGATTAGTTATTCTGGATCCATTTCGTGGAATACGATAAAAAAATGTTGAGATAGCTCCACATTAGAAGCGGGCATGGCTTAAGAATGACTGTAATTAAAATACCCATTTACTTCATTTTGAATGAGCAATACGAAATATGGTTTTAAAAGGTTTTTGTTGCTCGTCATCAAATAATTATAAAAAATATATATATAATAAAAATATAGTACTATAGCGACACCTTTTTTTAAATATTATAATCAGCATCACCGTTCTATATTGTTTTATAATACAAGCTGTGATTCAAGTGTTCACTGCTTAGTATTGCATACAAATACATGTTATTGAAAATAGTAGAACCGGTTACGAGTCTATTCCGGTTTTGGTTTCGAATGTCATGGCATATTTTTTTACGTACCAGTTTATCGAATATGATGCAGTTTTAGCGTAATGGTAAGAGTGTGGTCTATCAAATTAAAGGCGCCTATTTATACCTGTATTACATTTTCGAACGTGTGTAATATGTGAGGTTATGATTCAATCTTATTCTAGAAATATACGCTTTTATAGAACCGGTTTTATTGGTGCAATGATCACTTTAGTGGAACTCGGCACAGAATGAAATTTAGAAGGAAGTGAGCAAAACATATTTTATGTCAGTTAATAAAATTTACTGTGGTATCTAAGTTAAAAAAATTGTGCTTTGCAATAAAATAATGTAACATTTTTATTGATTTCGATGGACAAAAACTCTTTCTATATCATTCAAATTTAAATTTATTAATAAAATTTCATTTAGTCTATCCCATAAGGCTTAAAAATATTTGGCACGTTTATATCGTTTACAAAACCGTTCAAAATTAGGGAACGTACTAGGAAGCGCTCTGTTACGTCAGTGGTCTTGGAGAGACGTTGGAACTGTCTGCGGATGCCTCGGGAAAGCCTCAATCCTGCTTGCCTCTTCTGCCAACCGGTGGGATTCCAGCGTCCTGGAAGGTCATCGGGTGCTATCCATAGGATGTACTCGGCGGATTTGAGGAACTCTGGTATTTTATGGGAGAAAGCAAATCGATTGGTGGGTGACAGGGCATCACGGAGGCTCCGCGTAGTGGCCATATGCTCCACATAAGGAGCGAATATGGTCGAAGAAGAAGAGAGGCTAGACGATAGACGAGTGAAGTTTTGTATAAACGGACTTACTTAAAACAAGGTAAAAACCTAAGACATTGCACGGGTTTTCTATCGATTATCGTCAAAAAAGAGAAAATCATCATATGGTGTCAATTTAGCGAACATGTAAATTTAAAACTTTCCTAATTAAAATTTCAAATCTTGGACATGGGTGTTTGTGAAATTATTTTTCCTTGGGTTCATCGCGAGTGACAAGTTTATCGTATGTGTTATTACGACATCTAGTTTATTTCATATGAGTTGTGTATAATCAAATGCGAGACTGTTTTCAATGGATTCAACGGTAACTTTGTGGAAATTCGTTTTTATTTAAAATTGATAACTCAGTTTTTCTATTGGCTTTGTTACTAATGTAACGCGTTTCGCTTATTTAATAAGCACCTTTAGACTATTTGTATCTCAAGGTTACTTATCTCTTAAGATAAACAATAATTTTAATTCGTAAATTAAAAATGAAGGGTAGGGTGGGTAGATATGTTTACTTCAACTGGACGTGGGGATGGGGTTAGACACAAACAATGATAGTACTAATTACCATAACACTACTAATTACAAATTAATTAATAATATTTGGAGGTGAACATCCTAAACAGAATAAATTTAATAATGGTGGCTCAGCTGTGCTATTCAAAATTTTATTTACTAATAATCGATTGCTGTTAATGGTTTTATTTACTTCTAACATTTCTAAACTATTCATTTTAATACCTTTTTTTATTTACTCGATGGAGTATTTCTACGTTAATATTTTTATTGAAATTATGATCAATCAAATGATTCTCAAACACTGAAAAATTATTGCTTTTTCTTTAATTCTAATATTAAAATATATACCTCTCTGTCCTACATAAAAAGCTTGACAGTCTTCACAATAGTGGCGGTATATGCCATGACTATTGTATTAAAAATCTACAAAATATAAATAGTTCGAATAGTAACAATCCACATCCCGATAAATATTATAACTTTTTAATCTTTCAGAACTGATTTTCGAATCACATTTTTTTTTGCTCGATAAGTGTAAATTGAGTGGGGCCTGGGCTATCATTATGGGGATTCAAACTCGCAGTCACTGGCCGGGCAGTCGTTAATTGCACTGATGTAGAGTGACCATCGTTTGTTCACATTTATTGTAAGTAGTAATTTAAACCGCACATACATTTTAAAATGCGGGGCTTTATGTAATAAACGTATAATCAATATAATATTTGACCTCTGAGTGTAATTGAGGCCTTTGAGATTTTTATTGTTCCTCACAGAAAAGGTGCATGGCTACAGAAATAGTGCCAACGATAAAATTTAAAACTTACTATTATTTATTATAAAAGTATTTATTACCCAGTTTCGTTAGGGATACAGTGCGGTAACATATCGACCATCGCTCCGCAACCGGTGTGCCGCGAGACGATCCCAGGTGTGCCGCGGCAAAAAAAAAGAGTATTTTGGTATTGTAAAATAATTGATGGCATTCGGTTGCTAAGATCTCCGTTGATATTATTTTCATATTTATTAGAATAATTGTATTAGTGTTCGAACGAATAGTGCAATTGCAATTATGGGAATAAAATGGAATTTGTCTTGTGTGTAAAAAAATAATCCCACCTTAGAAGTTACACATTGCTGCATAGATTGGGAAGCATTGATGATGACTAATAATTTACCAGTGGAATTATTAGAAACAATGAACGAATTTTTCAAAATAATACACATGATCGAATCAAGAGCCTTATTTTTTTGTGTACTAAGTGTCCCATCCTTTGAAAAAGTAAAAGGGTTTAATTTTCCATCATTAAAAACTATATAAGCTACTATTCAGAATTCATGAAATAAAAACAAATTAATAAATTGCATGTTTTATTTATGAAATTAGCATATTTTGGCGTGTGGTGTGCCGCAAAATATTAATGAGTGCTTAGGTGCGCCGTGGGTGACAAAAGGTTGCGGAGCACTGATGTACACGTTGGCGTAATTATGGCGTTATTTTGTTGCAAACTAATGTTGAATGTTGAAAATATTACCGTGGACCCTATCTAATGTAGCAATAATTAGTAATAATGTTTAATGTTGAAAATAGCAGAGTTGATCTAGCAATGGCATCCAGAACGATACGTTAAAGTTTTACGTCGCTACCGTACACCGTTTGGGAAGAGGTCTTATGATCGACAGAAAGATTTATTTTCTGCTATATAGTAGACATATATATTATTTATTATGCTATATGACCTTTTTCTCGGAACTAGTGATTGGCTGATTGCTCTCGCTACACCCGATTTAAAAGAAAACCATTCCCATGCCCAAAAATATAAGAAATATTCAGTTCACTAAAGCAATAATTGACAAAAATTTTATTTTGAATATAATACATGAAATTACTCTTAATAACCGAAGCCGGGATCCCGGAAGGAAAAATTGTAAATACTGAAATCTCGGGATCATAAAAAGGTTCTGGGATTGGATGCCCTAATACTAATATAGTCATGGAAGTAATCTCTGGCAGCAATATTTTTTTTTGATGCTGATTTTGGTCACCTGGTTAAAAACGCCATAAATAATCACACGTCATTTTTGCATACATGTCTCCAATTACATGATCCGGCGGATTGCGTCCGCTACGGTTGGCTTAATATGGGTCCCTTTACCGCCCTGCCACTGTTACATTAAATTTTATATTATTATTTAATAGCTATGTTATATTATTCATTGGGAATATGTAATTTGCATGCGCTTTCATCCTGCGGAAGTGCATTTATAAAGCGAATTGCACTTTTTGCATACGTACTATAGTGAAACGTTTTGTATGGGTAATATTGTAAAAGGGGAATCAAAAACAAGTTGACAATGTTTTTTTCAAATACAACCGATTCAGAACATAAAATAGATTTGAAATCCTTTCTTTATAAAAATAAAACGCAGTTTTATTTACTTATTCAACATTTTATGTAATGATCAAAATAGACCATTGAATACCACTTCCCACTAAGATTTGACAGTTTACAACTTAAAAGTGAATCTTTTATAACTTTTTTGATTGAGTTGAGTTGAGTTGAACGTGAGTTGAACCCTTTTTATGGTCCCGGGATCCTGGGATTGGCCATTAAGTGGAATTTCATGAGTTGAATTGCACATTTAAAATTTTATTTATGTCCATTATTGCTTCAATTAGAATGTACATATCATTTAATATTTTTTGGGCATTGCAATGGTTTTTACGAGGGAGAGAAAAAAAACATAATGCTTTAAATAGTGTTTGTTTATCTCATTTTTCGCAATATAAAGGTAGGTTTTATTAGATGGTATCCAAAAGGGGGACTTGGCCTTCAAAATATTGTCCACCATCCATTTAAGAAGCAGTCTTTGTTTGTAAGTATTTAATTTGAAATTTGAAAACTAGTTTTTAGCATTTACAGTGAATCCTGAAATCACGGGATTGTCTAAATATCAATCCCGGGATTACAGTATTGAATAATTGACCGGGATACCGGGATTGGAAGCCTTAGCTACAACAAAACAATATAAGTTTTTGAACTAAAACGTGCGTAAAAAAATCAAGCAGATATAATCAAGTTTGTAAGTGAGCTATTACGATTGTAATGGATATTCTTCTCTTCGGTCATATGAGTCATCATTTGCAAGGACCGTTCGTCTGATCAACGCATTGCCTAGAGATGGGGATATGTTCAGTTATGGACTCAGTGAATTATTTTTAGATACATTTTTATTATATGAATTTGAAATTAAATAATATTTTTTGTTCTTTATTTTCTCAGATCTTAATTTTTTTTTATTTTATACTTTCCAAATGCATGGCGCATTGACGTCAGCAGTTTCGTAATTTTATTTTACAAACGAACAAATAAAATTGCGTGTGCACTTCGGCGAAGTAATAGGTGATTGAAATTTAGAACAGCGTATTAATTTAAAATTTTATTTGAAGATTGGAAAAAGCACTACTTAAATAAAAAAAATAAAGGTAAGTACCCTCGATATCGACGGTGTTTTGGCCAATTAACGTAGCCTTCAAATTGAAATTCTTCGGGACATAGTTTTTACTATTTTTATCGAAAACATTATATGGTGTGTTGCGATATGAATTTTCGAAATGCGCTCCTGTAAATTCTATGTTAAATATTCAGATACGGGATTATACGTACGAAGTGTCAATATAATAATGGCTTACATCAAGTGGCCGGGTCAGAAATTTTAAACCTAAGACCAATGTAAAATAATGTTTCCCTTCCAAAATTTGGTCAATTTATTTTTATAATTTACATCACTTGGCTGAGACCTGCTCTGTCGTCATTAAAATGAGATCCAATCATTGACTTATTTTCGTATTTTTCGAGTGTTACATCAATTGACTAAAACACCGTCGATGTTTGGAGTGCACAAGATGATTATTTATTTATAGATTGATATTCTTCAATATAAAATAATAATGGAAGAATTTATCCGCAGCAAATATACCGTAGCAAATCAGTACTACATTGAATTATTTTTTTCCTTGGTGTTAGCGAGTACCAAATCAAATATTTGATCCATTATAAATTATTATCATTGAAGCAAGCAAAGATCGTTGACATGGTTGAAATAAATCTGCGAAGTAATATTTTACAGTAGCTGATTCCGTGTAATCAGACATCAATAGTGAATATTTTTTTTTATTAATTTATTTGCATAACCGTTTTAATCAATCTTCGTCTTCCGGCCAAGAATTTACAACCCTTTCAAGAACCATACACTTAATTTTATTCAGGTACCTTTTATGAGTATTATAAAAAAATAGTACGTGAACAAACCGAGGAACACGTTGTAGTTAATCAGGAAGTTTTAATTTAATACATGAATTATTTTTTAGCATTAATAATGAATCCTGAAATCCCGAGATTGATATTTAGACAATCCCGGGATTATGAGATCGAATAATTAACTGGGATTTCCGGATTTGAATCCCTACTCATCGTGTCAAAAATCAGAAAAAATCTAGCTTATTAACACGGGTGCCGTGTCACATTTAGCAGCTCTAGTAAATAAAATACTTGTTTTTGGACTATTTATTTATTATCGTTGAAAAGCAACAGCAAATAACGATTTATATTAGTGACGTTTTACTATTATAAATATTGACTACACAAACATCGGGCGGGTGGTGGTGGGGAAAAATACAATTTCTATTTGGTATCCTAAACATGAAACACGTGTTTGTTTATCATTATAAGGTGAGGTCAATTGACTATTTGAAGAACATCAAAGAAATATACAACTCATTACGAATTTCATACTTTTTATATTGACTTATATTATTCTCCTTCCATTAATTATTCTCTTTTATGGTAGGTAGAAGAAAGACGAATTAAGTTTTGTGTAAAAGAATTACTTAAATTGCAATTGCATAAAATTGCTATTTATATATCAAGCAAAATTTGACTTGATAATTTCGTCGGTGACTTCTTTCTGTTTATTCGTTTATTTTAAGATATTATGTATAATCTCTGGTACAACTAAACATTTCGTATATCTAGTTTCAATTTATTGCCTGTCTACCTAATTTTTTTTTATTGTTTAATGTAAAACAGTGTTGAAAATATTGAAATTAAAAATGAAGGGTTCCCAAAAAGATTCATTAAAATAATCACCCAAAGGGCATCTAAAGGGTGAAGATGAGCGAACACGACTTATATAGAGCCGCCTGCGGTGATTTCAAATGGAATATTCAACTCATTTTTCCATCTCCCGTGATGCAGACCAGATTATTATTTCGACCTTATGAATACTAAAGAGCTTAACTCACTATGTGAAGTGTAACAACATAAGCCCCTTTTATACTAAACCTGTTCCAGATTATTATTTGTAATAAAATTATTATAAAAGACGCAAGACTCTTTGGTTTTAACGATGACTTAAGCTCTTTGGATTTCTAACTGACCATTTAGATTTACTGACACCATGAAAAGAAATAAAAACTCTAACACATGTAGCCTATTGATAATTGTTTATATCTCGTTAACGGATGCTCCATTTTACACCAATTAAAATTAAAAAGTAAATCAATCAATTATGATTCATCCTGGTTTTTTATAATTGATATTTTTTATTTATTCAATTATTTGGTTATATTTATTGTGAATATCGCAAGATAATAAGCTTACTGATGATGATGAAAAAAAGCTTCTTCTTCTCGGTCGAGAGTTCTCTTCCAGGAAAATCAATCAAACAAATACACCCCTAGCAGTCAAGTTCTCTTTATTGCAGTTGGTTAACGATGATGCAGTTTACAGGTGGATTTTCAGTTGAGTTTCAGCACTCAACAACGCAAACGCTCTCTACCGGTAGTGAGAGCCCGGCCCTACACAATCGCAGCGAAGACTCAAGTCGACGATTCAGCCAAAGACGAGTAGCAACTTGCGAAATGATGCCTAACGAATGAATGACAAAGTTTTGGCTGAAAACGGTGGCTTTTGTAGTAAATATGTCTGACGGGTACTCAGACCCCTTTCGATCCATAACCCCTCTCCAAGGATTTATCTTAACATAAGTTATTCTACGAGAACTACTTGATCCACAGTCTCTCAACCTCTCTTCATCAGAGAGAGTAACGATAGGGCTAGGGGCGCTAGGGCAGGACTAGTGATTGACTAATCGCTCTCGCTACATCCCGTTTTTGGAATCCGAATATTGCAAATATTCATGGCTAATTGAAAAATCGATTGAAAAATCAATTTATGAAAATACCCGTAGTGGAGTTCCAACCCGTGAGATCCGCAATCAAGTCTGACGACGTTGACCACTGTACCACAGACCCGACCATATTTATTTTATATAAAAAACAACTAATCAATTAAACGTATTTTAGGTATATCGGTTACTATATTTTTTATTGAATTTATATTAAAAAAAAAACGGTACACATAAAAATATAAACATTTTAAAACATGCTAATTTTTGTTTGAGGTTTTAAGTTTCATATTATTTGCAAGACATTTTATCAGGGTGCTATTTTGTTGGTTTCAAATAATTACTATTATATTTTTTCCCGTTAAAAACTTTTACGTAATATTCTTTTATTTTTTTTAGCGTGCCGTCAAAATTTATTTACCATCACATATCATATCAAATCAACTCGAATTTTTATGTTGAAAGTCATTGTCACGAAATATATATAGTACTTTGATGCAGTTATGGCAGAGAAAAATACAGTTTATTTAAATTGATTAGGTATATTATGTTTTAGAAATGTTCCATTGGATCGATGTGCTATCAAATATGAATTAATTTTACACTGACAGATGACGGACAGTGAAATTAATTTTTTAATACCGATTCTTATCTGCTACTATAAGAAGCAAAACCAGGCAGTTAGTCGTCGTAATACTAATTTCGCAATACATCAACCCATTATAGGGCACCGTGCATTTATTGCCTTTTCATATTCCATGCATTGCGCTTCGGGCGAAGAATCCAATTGTAAAGCAATTTTGGTACACATGCACCTCTTGCATATGGTAATAATAAATTGTTACACACACACAGGTATCGCATTATACTAGAGCACTGCACGGGCCGTAATTGATGAAATTACCCTATCCTAGCCCGTTAACTTCAGAACCCGAGTCTTACTCTCTTCTTGAACACAGTAGTATAAAATTGATTGACATTTAACACAATGAACGTATCTACCCAACTTTTTCATATGTATGTACATCACTTTTAGCATGCTTCTTTTCAAGCAAAATATCATAGTCGCCACTTTCGGGACTGTCAATAGTGTCAAAAATCTAAAACTAGTAGACAGCAGATAATGAAAAATATTCACGCTTTATTAATGTACGAACAAATATAATAACTTACTATCGGTGATTCTTAAATAAACAAAGCATTGTTTTAGACTTCGTATCAATTGGTTGAGAAAGTTTATAAACTCAGCTTCGGGTTACCAAAATATTAAGTGATGCCACCATACATTTCAAACAATAAATTGTATTGTTTCCAATGATATTCAAAACGTAATAAATTATTTGAGTTATAAGCAATTTTTTATCAACAGTATTCAGTTATCAATAATAAATACCCTGTGACCCGAACATAGCCCGAAATATTTTTCTGAGGAATAAATTCCTTACCCTGGCCCGAGTGTCAATTCTCTCTACCCACCCAAACCCGACCCACGGCCCACGGCCCCTGTGTAGACTTCTACAATATACATACGACGTAAAGACGTAAAGAACCCGGAAAACCCAGGATTTTTGCTATCTGGAATCATTTTTTTAAACCATATCCGCTCCCAATGTGGAGCATATGGCCACCTAACGGAGTAATCCCAGCAGAAGTTTTTCAGCGAAAACTGCTCGTTACTCAGCTGTTCAGGATTTGGACTAGGACAGGGCTAGTGGTTAGGTAATCAATCAAATTATCAATTCCTGTTTGAAGGCATGAATATTTGTGATGTCTAAAACTCCTTCCCTCCCATTCGATCCTTTAAAACGAGGCGTATCGAGAGCGATTAGTGAACCACTATTCCTGACCTAGCCCTATCCTTCTAT
Organism: Himalopsyche phryganea; assembly: GCA_022494535.1. Classification (NCBI taxonomy): domain Eukaryota; kingdom Metazoa; phylum Arthropoda; class Insecta; order Trichoptera; family Rhyacophilidae; genus Himalopsyche; species Himalopsyche phryganea. The sequence continues at coordinate 1,342,606 of JAGVSL010000071.1, forward strand.
CCCTACTCTCTTCGAAAAAGACAGGTTGAGCAACTGAGTAACAAGCAGTTTTCGTAGAAACACTTCTGCTTAAATACCTGCATAAGGAGTACATATGTTCCACACTGGGAGTGGAAATGATAAGAAAATCCTTTAATAATTGAAATTATCAAAGTAAGTATTTTTATTGAAGAATTGAATCGAATACATTTTGACTGCTAAACTGTACTTTATATAGGCACCAACGTGTTATATTATTGTGTTTACTAAATTGCTCTGTCGATCAGTGCGCGTGGCCTATGAACCCGTAGGCCACGAGTTCTAATACCGCTATGTTCTTCGTTTTGAAGTTCATAATGTAAAGGTAGGCAGCCTAGTGAATCAGCTATAGAGCATTTAAATTTGTATTAAGCCACACGCTTTTTTTTAATGTTTCACTTTTTAAATATAATAGTATATTTTATAGTCGTTGGTCATAATTAGTTTTAGCAAAAAGTTGCTCTGTACACGATTATTTTAACGTTAACCATTCTTTTTTATTAGTATTGTGCTTCTCCCACCATATTTCCTATTATTTACACAGTAAAACCTAGCTTACGCGTTTGGGCTAAGTGACGGAATAACAAATACTATTTTTGAGCTCGAACTGATTCGTGATATTCGTGTACTTGAATGCCTGAAGATATCGAAAGGCGAAACCCGCGTCGTTAGTGACGAAATACATGGAATTGTACAAGATCACAACAATTCAAATTTGATATTGAAACTCCATAAAGCACTCTCAGTCGATGTGATATTTTGTTTTTTTTTATACCATACATTTTATTTTCCCCTATAATTGGTATATTAATCAGGGGTGGAACCTATTATAGGACATATAAAAGAAGCATTAATGTAGATAGATGTCAGATTATGTGGTAGACGTAATGATTCGTTCAATTCGTAAGAAACACTGAAAAAAAAATTCCGGCGCAATTGGCTTTTATTTTCCCATAACATAGAATTCGAAAAGCTGTATTAAACATTTCAGCTTGTGTCGTACCTATAACTAGTATGTGCCGGTTTTTCTTATTTTAGAGTGGGCTACTTTGGTCAAGGTCTTCTTCATTATGTTTTGAATATGCAGAATAAAACTTATTCCTAGGAAATAAGTTTAATCATATCATAATTTTAATTTTCACTAAGTAAGTCAGTAATTATAAAAAAAAAGAAAATGCAGATTTACTTTTCTTATCATACAATATAGATACTGAATTTAATAAAACACTCATGTCGGCTGGACCGCCGTTAAAAAAAATCTGTGTGTACCCCTGCAACTTTTACAAACGCTTTTATTATATTTTATAATTTGTTTGCAATATTTATAAATCAAACCGGTTTCGTTTACGAACTGATGATGCTTTTATTATAATTTGCAATAAAAACAAAATCGTTTACGAAGTGTTCCATCACTTTGAAAGCGTTAAAGAATTTGCTTTCATTAAAAAATATATTAGCCAGTATTTTAAATTCATCAAATAAAAACAAATTAATAAATTGTAAGTCTTGTTTTATGAAATTTATATATTTTGGCGTGCCGCGAAATATTTATGAGTGCTTAGGTGTACCGTGGCTGAGAAAAGGTTGTGGAGCACTGCTCTAGAGAATGACTCCAGACGAATTCATGGAACTTTTGCTTGGAGGTTGCGTGGTTAACCGTACTTAACTTATATTAGGAATTTTGTTGACATAAACCACTTCCCGTGTCTGGCTATAATTAATTTATAAACGATTAATTATTAACAGTGAAAATTATTAAAACATATTTTATTTATTTTTTAACGATCTTGAAAAACTAATATGAATCATGAATTATTTTTTGAAAACAAAAATGTTATCAGTAATAAATAATTAACGCGTTAATTGAAAATTTCGAGAGTCAATTATAAATTGAATTTTGCTTTATCGGAGCTGCTAATTGAATAACCTTCAACAAAATTTCAATGTTTATCTATCATTATTCAAATCTGATCGCAAAATAAATTTTGCAGAAATTACTTATATTAGGAGTAGCTTCGTAATAATGTTTATATAAAATAGGTACAGGCAAAAGTGTCTAAGATGAGGGCAGGGGTTCATGAACTCTATATTAAAATGAAATTTCTCTTATGTTAATAATTGGAGCTGATTATTTTTCGTTACATAATTTATACCGGACGGCCAAAAAGTAAAAGCATGAATTACATTTATGTATTAAAAAGTGTACTTAATTTTTTTTAAACCGTGTCAACAGAAGTTTTCTATGAGAACTGTTTATTACTCAGTTGCTCAACATCTCTTTTTTCGAAGAGAGAAGGGATAGAAGGATAGGGCTAGGTCAGGACTAGTGGTTCACTAATCGCTCTCGATACGCCTCGTTTTAAAGGATTGAATGGGAGGGAAGGAGTTTTAGACATCACAAATATTCATGACTACGAACAGAAATTCATAAATCGATTGAATTCATGAAACTGTCCGCACTCTGACTTGAACCCGTGTCATCCGTAACCGTAGCCAACGACGCTACCAACTGCGCCACGGACGCTGACGAATACTTACTCAATTATACGATTATTATTGTAATCCTGAACAATTTTAATTAGGGTTGCATCAATTGGCCAACACACCGTCGATATATAAATAGTTTGTGACTAAAGAGTTTATTTGCAGTAGGAAAGATTAAAATTCAGTGTGGAAAGAGATAGGTAAACAACTAATCCTCTCTTTACCGCATTTCATTATTTTTACTATATTTGTAGGATGCTTGACAAAGGATCATTTGAATGTACGTCAAATTTTTGTATACAGTGTCCAACACAATTTAATTTGTTTTGACATCTAGTGATATTAAAAATAGGTAAATTAAATTTAGATGAATCTTTCTGTAAAAATAAAATTCATGTTTCTCCCAAATGTAGAACACATCTGAGATGTTGATTTTTTATTCATCGATGTAATTTTGTAGTATATTTTTTATTATTATATTGATTTTATGCACAATGAATAATTGAGTACATTAGTAGTAAAGTGGGACATAGGCCATATACGAAAATGGATAGCACAGATGATGAAATGAAATTTCATACATATTCCACACTACATAAAGCCCAGCAGCCATGAAAGTTTAAAGTAAATTCTAGCTCTGCGATCAATGTTTATAATGTCCACTGAATTCGCAACGATGGATGCTAAGTGTCCACTTTTGAAACTATATACGAATTTTAAACTAAAGAAATCTATGTGAAATCGTCAGATTTTGACACGTTTAACGAATTTTTGAACAAGGCAACATTTGCACTTCCACAAATAATAAAAGCATGACTTTCGTGGGATGTTGCGTTTGTCCGACTTTGATACCAATGTACTTAATTATGTAAACAAAAAGCCAAAATATTTTATTATGAATATGCCACTGTTTTATTCTTTCATAAAAAAATGGCTGGCACATGTGTATACATCAGATTAAGATTTTTTTACAGTTAAATTTCATTTTGCGGTCATTGTGTAAAAATATGAATCAATGTCGGTGTTGACTGAAATAACGCGATTTTACAAGCTGTGTGTGAAGTACTGTTTTTTTGTAATGGACTAAACCAAATTTGATTTATACAATAATAAACCATCATAGATTTCATTCGACAAGATTTTTAGTAAAACATATCGATTGTGGAAAGGAAAAAGGACGTAACCCACACCAAATACGCAATATTTTTATAACTCGTGCAAAACGTGCTAATATAATACACTATTTAATATATCGACTGTAGAAAGGTAAAAGGTCTTATCCCTCCGTCTTTTCAAATTTTTTTTTTTCGATAATCACAATATATTCAATTTAATACGCGTTTTGTTTGTGCTACACACAATATTTTTTTGATGGTTACGTCTTTTTTTCCTTTTAAAAGTCGGAATGCCAGCCATTGTTTTAAACGCTTTATCACAGAACTTCGTCTTCCAGTAGTATTAACGTATTTTTTTTATTAAGATTAAGCCTGTCTAGAATCTTGTTTCCTAATTATAGCAGAACAATGTTTTATTGAATTGCTACACTTTGGAACTGAGGTATCGATATGCATATCGACAAAACTTTTTTATATACAGTATTTTTGGAAATAGCCACGATTGACTTATACCGACTCACATATTTTTAATACACGAAGTATCATCAATAGCCCTGCTCGCTAACAACGTATTATATTTCATGTTTTAATAATTATGCTATCCCTTGGCATACGAACCATAATAGAGGGAGTTCTTTTGAATTGTAGCAATATCATTATTATTATTTTCCCCTTAATAAGCCCGACAATTATTTTGCAAAATTTTGTTCCCGAATTTTCCATCCCCTGAGGCTCTCTACGCCCGCCTGCCTTTCAATTCGCGTAGCGCCAAAATTTTCATTGCGTTTGCCATCCCTGCCGTATTGGTTGACGTTATTTGATGATAATTAATAATAACATTACAGCGAAACAGTTTCTTTGCGTAATTTTTTAAATTAAAATTGTTATTTTTTTCAGCCGTACGAGTAAAAAAATATTTGTGTGAAATGTTAAATTCATTTATATAATTTAAGACATCGACTGAGGGTGCTTGATGGAATTTCAATATCAAATTTGGATTATTGAGATTTTGTAAACTTCCATGTATTTTGTCACTAACGACCCGGGTTTCATCTTTCGGCATCTTCAGGCATTCGAGCACAGTTCGTTCGTCAGTTCGAGTCCATTCGTGTGCTCGAATGCCTGAAGATGCCGAAAGGCGAAACCCGGGTCGTTAGTGACAAAATACATGGAAGTGTACAAAATCTCAATAATCCAAATTTAAATACACTTATCTAACGAAATCTTTTTAACATTAAGTTATTCTGTATCAAAATGCACGTTTTCTAAAAGCTAGAAGGAGGGGGACGTTGCATATTTTACTGTTGTAATGGGTTCGAGGGATATCTTATACGAATAAGAAAAACTATTTTCAAGCATAGTAATTAATACATGATAAAGTGCAATTCTTTTACAATCGTTCGGTCATTGTTATCAATTAATTATCAAAGTTATCAATTATGATTTAATATTATTAGTGTGGATGTGGAGAATTAATGCAGGTATTTCAACATAAGTTTCCGCTTGTTACTCAGTTGCCCAACCTTTCTTTTCGAAGAGAGTAGAGAAAGAAGAATAACGCTAAAACAGGATTAGTGAATAGCTGATCGCTCTCGCTACACCCCATTATTAGGATCGGGTGGTTGGTAGAGAATTCTAGACACGGCGAACAATTTATGAAACCGAGACAAAAATAGGGTAATAGGGACTCTAATTCGAATATTCGAATATATTGAGCCCTTTTTGAAATATTTTGTATACGAAAATTTGAGCAACTATTCCAATACTATTCGTAATAACTTTGAATGATATAATTTACAAAATCACATGACAATATCTCTAGATTTCAAGAACAATAATGAATACCCTATGTAGTGGTTTTTTTGTCTTCACCCAACTCGGGCTCTTACAGTATCTAATTATAAATCATAATACTTGAGTTTGACTCGGGGATAAAAAAACCCTTTGAACCTGCCGTAGTTTCAGTAATTGAAGAAATACTGTTGAATAAATCCGACGCAGCTGCAAATTTTAAATATTGTAATACAATCGAACGATATTGGAATGTGTATTTACATAATGTTGTGTTATTAATTATTCAATTTAAATTTTTTGTAGTGTTTTCATACTTCATAAACTAATCGAATATATTCGAACAGTTCGTTTTGACGAATAGTTGGAATCCTTAATCAGTAACCAACGCTAACTACGTTTATCACTTCGTACTATACTTATAATATGCTTTTATTATATAAAAAAAAGATTTCAACGAGAAAAAGTTCAACACAAAAGATATCGTAAAAAATCCACTCATTTACGATAATTTTTACTTTTACTTTATTTTTTCCTTCTGTTGAAATGGGTACATAAAATTGTCATATCTTTCTTTCACAATGGGCTATGCCACGAATTCTAGATATCTTTACCAATTGGTGACATTACCAATGCCGACATAAAGATAGACACAGTCGCCAATAAAATATCTTATATGATAAATTGCGGTAGTATAACATGATGAAGTGCATCCCTATCTAAAAGTCGATGCCGTATAAAACTGTACACCCTTACAGGTAAGGGATGTATCAAAATAATTGCCCAAATATTATACTACCCTTTCACGCGCAGATTGAGGATTTGATAAATTTATTTAGTTTATGTTTATAAAGTATTTTTTTTCAACACTGTAACTCCCAATGTAGAGTATAATGACTTCTTGTCCAACCATCCGAATATAAGTTTTTTTTTCCATATCCGCTCTCAATATGGAGCATATGGTCTCCTCAATGGAGGTATCTTAAGAGAATTTTTACTCAGTTGCTCAACCTCTCTTTTTTCAAAGAGAGTAGAGATATAAGGATAGAGCTATGACAGGACTAGTGGTTAGCTAATCGCTCGAGATACGCAGTCGTGAAGATAAGGTGGGTGGGAGGGAAAACTCAGACTACGAACAGAAATCCATAAATCGATTGAAAGATCAATCTATGAAAACCGTCCGCACCGGGAATTGAACCCGACACATCCGTAACCGTAGCGAGCGACGCTACCAACTGCGCCATTTTTACGAGAACTATTTTTTATTTATTGATTGAATATAAGTTTACTCGGTAGAACTTCATTATAACACGATAAAATATTGAAGTATTGAGTTATTTTTTTAGTTAGTTGACAGCTATTTCAGCTTCACGTCATGGTCAGAACAATGCTTAAATTTATTTTGTCTTAGCTATATATCGTCAGCTCCGTAGTGCAGTGGTTAACGTCATCGGTTACGGTTACAGATGTCTCGGGCTCAAGTGCTGTTGTAGACTGTTTCATACATTGATTTTTGGCATGAATTTTTGTGATATCTAAAATTTGGCTACCTGCAATCGCTATTGTCTTTTCACTTTGTTACTGCGTTTGCTTTCTCAACAAGGATTAAGGTTATTCTTGGGTTTTATTTAAAGCACCCTCAGTCGATGTCTTAAATTAATATATTCTTTCATTTTTCCTTGATATTGGTAAAATAATTATATACATATCTCGAAAATTACCACTGTTGATTGTTATTTTTATAAAAATATAGTAACATTTTCAATCAAAAACTCAATTGTAAGAGCCTGTCAAATGATATGTACGTATGAGAATATTGTTTTTAGTATAAACAATACTTGAAATTGGTTTTTTATACCCCTTTAAAAGCTTAAAGTTTCATAAACCATTGATTTATTAGCATCGAATTAAGATGTTAACAAGAGTTTATTTTGAATAAAATACAACTAAATAAGATAGTCTCGAACGATCGACACTCTGGCGTTAAAAGAGTTAATGCTACAGGCTTTATGTGGGTGGCTAACGTGATTTTATTATTATAGCAAATTACAAACACACTACTTTTCTTCCAGCATCCCAAATTTTCACCCATGTAGTTATAAAAATCTGCCTAAAATTATCCACCCCGTGCAGTGACAGTCTTCGCCTTTAGCGCCGGGCTGATCCGAGTGAGTGACCTCTGAAGGAGGTCTCCAGACAGGCTTCAACGGGAGGCTTTATTTTGGGGCCGCGATATCATTAGGGCTATACTCCACTACAACCTTCACTGACACCGTCTGCTTAGTTGGTTATGAGTGGGCACTCAAGTCATTTTGATACCGAGTGTTTAAATGATCAAACAATACTCTTGTCGTAAGCGAACAGTGTATAATTTGTTTTTTAATTTAAGATATTTGTTAAGAATAAAACTAGATACTGTCTTCTTAATTAATCCTTAAAGAGTTTTCATATTATGAAAACTCTTATTTTTAAATTGAATTAATGACCGAGTATTCCGGTAAACGATATTGAAATTTTGGAGTTCTTGATACGAATTATAGATTTGTATCCCAAACCCCTGTGGTATCAATGGTTTAAAACCCTTCCCAACTACATTTCTATTAATTTAAAACATCGAATGAAGGTACTCAAATTTGAATTGCTCAAATTTTGTACGATTCTATGTATTTCGTCACTATCGACCCGGGTTTTTCCTTTCGGTATCTTCAGGCATTTGAGTACTCGAATGAATTCAGCGTTGATGATAATCGTTTCCCGGTCTCGGATGACAATTGTTTATACGATTATTTTTCCAATTACGTTAAAAGTCATTATTATCAAACCAGTACTTAAACTAATCTAAATATCAGTTTAAGTTCTTTCTTGTACTCGGTTGCCTGAAGATGTTAGTAACGAAATACATAGAAATACACAAAATTTGAAAAATGGCTTTTTTAAAATTTCCTATTCTTAAAACGAACGTAGATAGAGCAATTAACTAATTTTGTAGTCCTTTTACAATCCTATAGTAATTTGCTTACCCTCTCCGAAGACAGGACTAAAGCGAGTGACTTACATTCAGTTGTTAAACCTGAAATATGTATCAAAATATGCCAAATTTTTGAAAGATGCCAGAATTGAAATCCTTCATAGCAGAGCAGGCTCGAGACGTGTTTCAGTGTTGTTTAAAATATAACGGTTGCATACGGTAGGTCATACATCTTGGATCATTACTATACTATACTATAATGTTGTCTTTTTCGATGATAAAATGGACGAGGTTTTCTAATTATGATTAATTATACAAATAAGACGTAAACTATAATGTATTTTTTTAATTATATGTAGAACTATTTTATTTACAAATAACAAACATTTCAATTTCTATAATTTAAAGATTCAAAGGCCGATTGTTACACAATTAGTACCGAAGGGTTAAAAAAAATCTAAATAGTGAGAATGTGCTTTGAATGATTAGAGAAAGTAGAACTAAAATATAAAAATATTGATCGACAAAATCTATAAAATTAGATAAATTTTTATTCAAAGCTATTTCGAAGTCAATGACATCTGTTTATAGTTGAACGAAATTACTTATTATACCGGCATGTTGTTGAAAGTATGCTCATACAAAATTAATCCAAGTACGCAAAAATTTCTTCTGAAAACGAGCTCGGCTTAAAGGAACAGGTCGTGGGAAAGCGTTGAGGAAATAGCCCTGCTGGGAAATTTGCCGTTGAAATTTTCCTCTGGATCCGAGCAGGGGTTGGCAAGTCGGGCTCACGTGCGGTATGCCGCTGGCCATGGGACATTAACCATCCGGAGACTGTGGTTGGCAGTACCTATGCAAGAGATTCGTAACCATTGAAACGTGATCTTAACTATTATGCAACTCTAAATTTGTACTTTTGATAATCATTTTTCGTGTTGTTTTTGTAACATGTTTAAAACTAACATTCGTTATTAAAGTATTCATTTTAATGACTTCACTTATTTTTTCTTGTATTAATGATTTCTGCACATATTGAATATGACTATGATATCTATGCAACCGTTTAGAAAAGTTAATATTATATAATATATATAACAATAATTGTTCATTTCATTCCTCAACTTAACATAAAACACGTTAGATAAATTCATCATTATCGATCCCTGTCAACATACTATCGTATAAAGACCTCCCCAGTAACTTTAAAATATTAGCCTAGTAGCTTACATTGACACTTACTAACAGCGAATCTTTATTTTATCAATCTACCCGCAGGTTTATATAGGTAAGGTTATGTTAAGTTAAGGAATATATTGTGTGTGCAACATTGTGTTAGTATAATTTAAGACATTGACTGAGGGTTCTTGATGGAATTTCAATATCAAATTAAAGTTATTGAGACTTTGTACACTTCCTCAAAAAAAAAAAAAAATACATGGAAGTGTACAAAATCTCAATAATTCAAATTCTGTTAGTAGGTAAATATGATCGCATTCCAGATTCCCTCACAACCAAAATTGGCAAATTCAGGCATTCAAGTGTAAAGAAAAAATTTTTTTTTTTGATAGAATATTGGTAAAATTATTTAAATTGACAACCGCTGCCTTTCAATTTGATTCACAGTGTAATGGCGACAGTCTGGCCGCAAACATATTTCACGTAAGGACCAAACCGGACATCTTTCGTTGCTCTCACACCTACATATGTACATAAATACCATCACATAGATGTACAAATACATAGATACTACACATAAGCGTTTTTTCAAAATGATAATACTTATCAATTCATAGCTTTCCATATATTTTTATATTACTCCCTCAATTTTTTATGTTGATCAAGACCGGTTTCGCTCATTGCAAAAATTTCCGTCGACGAACTTAACATTTTTGTGCTGCGATACGTTTTAAAAAATAAATTTGTTGATATTCAAGACGCTTCTCAAAGACGTTTAATAACAAAGTTTGATGGAGAGGCGCGTAAAAATATAAAACAATTATTTGTACTGATTCCACAACTTTTCCAGCATTTTCGTCTGATCATTACAAAAAAAAATGTGGAAGGAGTACAAAATAAATATGTTTAATTTTTGTTCGGTTTGTTAAAGTTGTTGAGTCTTAATATAAAATTAAAATTTATGACTTAGTCCGAAAATGCTTCTTAAAGAGGCGAAACGCGTCACGTTAGTGATAAACCAAGTGGAATAACTAAGTTATGAATTTTATTTTTTTAAATTAAAAATGAACTTCCACAAGTTACATATTGTTGAACTGACCGGGGACTATTAGTGTGCGAACAGTAATAAATTTGAGAATACGACTGAGTGCAAATTTTGTTATAATCTAAGAAAAAAAAGACACATATAATTTAACATAAAATGTAATGATATAAAACTTGCTAAACCCGACAAAAGCGTACGAACAATATTGAAACTCACACCATGAACGAGATTCAAGATTATACTGACAAAACGCATTAAGTCAGTTTTTGATGATTTTGTGTTTTAAATGTCAAACTGTATGCTCTATGCACTGGTAGAACATATGAAATCTTACGATAAATTTGACGATGTTGAGAAAAACAATTATAATTCATGATATTTTTTGTTATTGCGTCAAAAAGCATGTTATAACTTTAACTAATCGATACTAATTTTTATGATTTGGATGCCAAATAGATTATTCTTTATGATACACAACAAATCTTTTTAAAAAAATAAACAATTGTTCATGGAAAAGAGAAAGAGAGTACTTTAAAAAAAGGCTTTATATACGATTATCCCAGAACTTGTTTTTTTGACATTATAACCTCAATTTATTGCAATTAGTGGTTGACTGCCTGCTAAAAAAAGGCATATTATTTTAATTGCAAAGAAAAAAATAAGCTATTGATAGACCTTATGTATTATTATTATTATTAGAAATGTTAAGTGTATATATCGGCTGTTAAATTTATTCACTTCATATTCATTCAACATCCTTACAACTTTACTCTATACCCTCAATCAATCCAACTGACAGAATCAGCTGGAAAACAAAACAAAATCTGAATTTCTGACTTAAGTATTTAGTTTCTTCTTGGCAATATACATAATATCCGAATGTCGCATAACTTTGGAAAGTGCATTTAAAAGTATTGTAGAATATAAAGAGGAAAGACACCTTTTATAAATTGAAACACTTCACGAATCGGCAATATATTTGCGCAAATTTGTCACCACTGTGCGCAGTTTGGAATATGAAAATAGGATTCGATACAGTAAAATGGTTCTCGAACCGCAGTTTATAATGTCTGATATTTTGTCAATTAAAAATAACTCAGAATGTTAGACACGGGTGTGAACCCCAATACGCCCTTTCATCTTTGTGTAAGTAGTAAACGACGTGCTTGTGTTTCACGCTTAAATTGTTAGTTTTAACGATATCTTATTTAACCATCGTTTTGATTTTCAATTAATAAAAAGATAATTGTTTTTCTTATAAGCTTGTCAACTGCTAATTGCATTAAATATAAGCGAAATATAATTATTTGTTTGAAACTACTAAATTTATCGGATTATGCATGTCATTAAGAAGTTTAACATTTTTTTTGTATGCTTTTGTCAGGTTTTGCAAGGTATGCAATTTATATTTACATATTGTTGTTTTTTGAAAAAATGCTACTATATCGGGTTTTGCTTTTAGAGATTCCTCATATTTATAATAATTGAGTCGATGAGTCGCTAAACACGCTCCAGAACGTTATTAGAGTTTTGAGTAAATCATGAAAAACTGTTATTGGCCGTATGATTAGTATTAGCTATAATTTATGTGTCCTCCGGTGTACATATAAAAAGAAGTAAAATATTCTTTTACACTGTCGTTTTCTCCGAGCGCGTCGACCGTGTCAAACAAGGATCAAGATCGTGTAAAAGAACGACGTTTTTAAGTTGGGAAGAATGTTGAACGGGACGAAATATGAAGAAATTTTAGGTTTGCAACTAGAAAAATTTATAGACCTATCGTTAGAGCACTTGAATATTAAAAACTCATTTTTTAAAAATTCGCCAGCTACGTGATAAGCGTCTCAGCGACTCGATTGAAAATTGCTGTAATAAATGTTAAAAATTAAAAATAAATAAGAGCTTATCAACATTTAAATGGTATAATATTCTATTCCGCTTGTACAGCTTGTACAACAAATAAGTTCATAAATCGAGTTATACTGAAACGTTACCGTGCTTACCAAAACACAATAGTTACATATCAACTGGAAAGGAAAAAGGACGTATCCCACATCAAAAAATATTGTGTATAACTCACACAAAACGTGCTAATACACTATATTTATAAATTAAAATATTTAGATCATATCGATTGTAGAATTGCAAAAAGACTTATCCATCCGTATTTTCAAAATATTTTTTAAAATCACAATTTATATAATTTTATACACGTTTAATTTGGGCCATACACAATATTTTTTGCGTTTGGGTTACGTCTTTTTTTCCTCTCCCCAGTCAATATTTAGCACGTAAATCGAGGGTGAGACAAGAAACATTAATTGCTTATTACGACCAGAAAGAAAATGATAATGATCCGGGGAGAAATATAGAAATTTGAGTTATTGAAAGAAATTAACAAATAATAATTATACTCAACGAAAAGGTTTAGAATGCTGCGATCGGAGTTCGCTGCGTTCGTTTTCATGCGAGGGAATACAATATGCAATGGAAATGCTTGCTCTTGGTTCTCGAAAAAGCGAACAATCCACTTTTCTTGATGGGACTATTCCTTTTTGAATATGCTATTGCTTCCAGCAAACAGTCCATTATACTTGATGGTGAATTGATATTTACCATCACAAAACCATCCAATTTGAAATCAGTAGGCATTTCTATGTTATATTTTTCCCAATTACACTGTAATGATAATTGGTACCCATGAGCGCCTGCAAATAAAAAATCATACGAGTTTGTAATTTATTTAGCGATTATTTTCCCAAGCAAGTTTAAAAGTAATTATTATATATTTAGTATTAAAATTATTTCAGATATCAATGTAGTTCCTAGAATTAGTGATAATAAATTTCTTAATTTGTCTTGATTTATTTTAATAAACAAAGCAGAATTTTTTTACACTAGTTCCACATTTATAATGATCAGGACCGCTTTCGACCATCACCGGCATTATCAACTGATAAAAATACAATCAAAACGGGCTATTTATATAAAAATGAATGTTAATAAACACAAGGTATATTAAACAGTTGGTTCATAAACTAAGATAGGAATTTACAGATATTTATTCTTCCGTGGAGACACATATGCATGTCAACATAGCTTTTTTCGACAATCACATGTATGCAACTTAATACACGTTACATCAAAAGGATGTAAGCTGTGAATGCATAATTTGTATCAATATTTGGATTTTAACTTTTAAAAAAAGAGGAACTTTGAAATTTGTGGCGAGGAAAAAGAACTTACACCACATCAATAATATAAAATTTGTTATGTGTGGGTTTGTCCTTTTTCCTTTCCACAGTCGATATGTAAAAACATTAAGTGATTAAAATTTTCAAAAGTGTGCACTCAATTTACAATGTGTGTGCCTTTGTGAATGTCGAAAACACTGAAAATTACGAATATATTTTCTGTGTAAAATGAAATGTGGTTTTCACTTATAAAAACATGATTAATGTTGTGTTTATTAAAATTAAAAATAAAGTATTGGAACATTTTGTTTAATCAACACAATCATATTATTATAGATGTAGGTTTACAGAGTTAAACCAACATTAACAAAAGCATTTTATTTCGTATTCTAATAAGTTTTATTGAAACTAAGCATTTTCACTTTTCTACAGGCTGAAAATCTTCCACGTCATTTACGAGTATAAAAATTGACCGAAAACCTGTATAACACAAAAAAAATATTGCGTAACAAAAATACACATTCGCAAGTATTTGATTAATTTTGATTTAATAATAAATTCATTATTATTTATCGATTAACATGGTGTATTCGTGTACACAATCTCAATGAATTACCATTCAGTACTGTATATGGTAATACAAAGAAAGGATAATATTTTCATAACCGAAGCATTACCGTGCAGCAAGAGAGCATAGTCGAAAGAGTTTGACCAAGTTAAACCATAAACGGAAAACTAAATTTAAGATGTTTTTTGTGTTGTACATTTTAGCCTCAGCCATCGACTACCCTTTTTATCCACGGTAAGTATTTGGCAGTATCAGTAAATATGACAAACACATTAAGGTTACACTTATTGTAAGAACTGTAATCTAGCAAGCTAATATTAGTAATTCCACGCAGAAAAGATGGATGTATCTTTATATCTAAAACATTGATAGTTTCCATATTCACGTCTACCCACAGTGTCAAATCATGGACTCCAACTTTAATACGAAGCTCCTCATTTTTAGTCCAAGCGTTATCATTTATTTGGAGACACCGAGCTGGAATTACAACGTGTCTATTTGATATCAACGATCCAGCACAAATGAATTTCAATGACTCGTTGACTTTCTTCAATTAAATAGCTGCCATCTACGGCCATTCGCCAGGATTCGTTTCTACTCCTCCAAGTTGATTTGAAGAGTGAGGTATTTCACATAGAACATCCTTTTCATATCCAAAAATACGCTTTTCGGAAACAACAGCATGCATTTGTTTTGACGACGGCGATAAAGTAATCTCTTCTTGCTGAGAATAAATAATGAAAACAGCATAACAAAAACCACTGATTTAAGACATCGACTGAGGGTGCTTGATAGAATTTCAATATTAAATTCGAATTGTTGAGATTTTGTACATTTCTGAACTGACATAATTTAAGATACTGTCTGATAGACGTACTGAAGACTGATAAAATTTAAGAACTTAAGTCAGTTCGAGTTCACTGGTGTACTCGAATTCCTTAAGATACCGAAAGGTGAAACCCAGGTCGTTCGTGAAAAAATACATGGACATGTACAAAATCTCAACAATTCAAATTTCAAAAAAAAAATCCACTTCAATGAAGAACAATTTGGAAAGTAACAGTAAATCACTGACCTGATCTTAACGTTTTGATATTCTCAATTTTGTCCAATACGAGACTGATATCGATAATTGTCAATCACTTAATAAATCAATTGACGTTATTAGCCTCTGACAGTCTGACAGTTGTAACACTGCAGATGGGGCTTTTATACAATTTTCATCTCGTATGAGATGACGCTGAATGTTTACATATATATTTAATTATATTCTACCCTTTAAGAAGTATGGCCGCACATATACGGCCATGTGTTGTGTTATGTATTACCATTCTAATATTATTTTTTGCAGATATAAACACTAGGCATATCTATCAGTGATTTTGGGCAGTCACATTATTTTTTTCTAAAAAAGTTGTGCGTAAAAATCATTAGATTCAAATACCTCCCAGGAATCAACGGAAATTAAGAAGCGCATCGAATTAAAATCACAGATAAATTAAATCAAGTAAAAACTTATCTGAAAGTAATACTCAATTGTTTCAATTACATTTTTAAATATGCGTTTTAAAATGCTAAAAAAATATTTACTGCTTGAAATAACAAGTTATATTCTTCACAGATTAACCCACAACAAAGCCTAATATTGTTTTTGTATTTTTGTATGAAGTAACAGTAATAATATAACTTAAAATAACCTCACTACTTAAAAGGTAATTATGAGCTTATTTTGTATTCATTTTGCAACAGGTTTTTCATTGTCATGGCCATAAAAAATGTTAAATTATGAGGATAAATGAGCAGTAATTAATAATGTGCAGAATCAAGATATTATTAATAAAGGTGAAATATATGAATTACGAAAGGCATAAGTCTTTAAAGAAAAGCACAGTCTTTGATAACCAAACATTCGCCTCTCTTCGATCTCGGTCTACTCATATCCTTAATAATTTTTAATGAAATATTATAAAAAATCGACGAAAGATCACATCACAATTTTTCGATATTTCAAGAACAATAACGAATACCCCAGACTATGTTTGCCTTCGCCTAAATCGGGCGCTATCAATATCTTATAATAATACTTGAGTTTGACAAATGATTCGGGTGTAAAAACAACCCTTTAAACATGCCGTAATTTCAGTTATTAAAGAAATACCTTTGAAGTAATCTCACGCAGCTGCAAATTTAAATATAGAATAGTTTCAGTTTTACTGTTCGATATTTGAAAAGTTGATAATGACGAATAGTTGGAATCCCTAGTCGTTACTTATCATTCTGCGTTCGTCGCTGGTTTACATATATATATATTTATCAAGTAAGTACCTCTCTCTTAATCTCACTCTCTAGACAATTGTTCTTTGTCGTGGTGGCAGAAGCTGACATGTCCATTTTTTTAATATTTGGTTTATACTTATGATAATAGAAATTATTCCTTTGCATGTGGTGTCAAAGTTTTACATGTCAGAAAATATGCATTCAAAATATATTTCATTTGTAAAAAAATTGTCAATTTAAAACATGCTATGGTGCATATCGTTATTAGATGTACTTAGTCTGTACCTACCCTAGTACTGAATTTAGCCAAGAAACTAGAAGCCCCCGTTTCGCGGACTCCATATAATTAGTTTCAGTAGGAAAATAGAGATAGGAAAAAAACAAAAAAAGAATACAGTTTTAAAAGAATGAAATCTCTGACTTCAAGTTAAAGATTTTCGTCGTGTATAATAATACTCTTTGGAATGTAGTTTATTTATTATGATTTGTTACTACTTTAAAACCATGTCAATTAAACATGCTTAGCCACAATTGCGCAAAAAATAAATATGTATGTCATAAAAAAATTATAGGAATAAATACTTTGTCACTCTGATGTGTGGGATTTTTTATTGTAATCAAACCACTTTTTCAACAATATTTAATTATCTGTATGTCTAAAGGTAATTTAAAAAGAATGAGTTTGTGTATTGTATCATTAATATACAATGTATAAGGTTGCTATTTCATAAGGAAAATAATGGTTTTTTTATGAAAATACCTCATATAGCGATAACTTAGATCCAAACTGTAACAGGTCAACAATTTTCAGTTTTGAGTTAACGCTTAAGTACGACGAAATGCTTAGATTACCGATATCTACCAGTTCGAAATGTACCAAATGGTACCTAATCTTTGATTATTTTAGAATAACTTAGAGTTGTATGAATACATCTGACTGCTTTTATTATTAAAACCCAAAAATAAAATTACAAATATGTATTTCAGATAACCCTAGAATTATATTAAAATCTACAAAAGTTAGGTATACTGTAAAAGATTAAGCCTGTCCAAAATGTTGTTTCCTAAGTATTTCCGAACTGTGTTTTCTGGTTGTTATACTGTGTACATATGTATATGAAATAAAAAAGCCTACCTTTATTTACCTAATGAAATTATGTGGAGTCTGCGAAGGGTTTTTTTGGTTATTGTTATTTCTAAAATGGGTTCATATAGACTCGGTCATCATATCCTTTTCCTGAATTATTTTGACTAAAACATATGTCGTCGTTATAGTAAGTAGCAGAGAGTTTTAGTCAAAAAATCAAGGTATATAAATTTTGTCAAGCTAACCACTTTATGACATTCGCTAAGTATTATTAGAAATTCTTTTATATTTTAATGTAAATTACAGTTTTTTGGCAGTAATACTGTGAACTAAGTTGACTTAATTCATATTGATTCCTTCAACTTACGTAAAAAATACATAGAATATGCCTAAGCTTATTTTTTCAGATGATGGACCGCCACTAAACAACCAATTATCGACTTATCGCCTTCTGCCACTATCTCAACCATGTTAATCTGTCAGCTGTGACTGAGGAGAAATTTAAGAAAAACCCCTTATATATACTGATTGTCAGTGGTAATTAAAAAGAGTGCTAGATTCATATCAGGAATAAAGATAACAAAATTTTTACTAAGTAAATCATTTTTTATAACTTGTTTAAAAAATATGATTTTGAAGAAACTATCAGGAATATAATGCTTTTCAGAAATCATCAATCCTACACATTATCAACAAAAAATGGGGATATGCAGATTGTTTTCATTCAAAGTCAAAAAAATCGTACTATTTATAAACAATAATAGATGCAATTTTATTTGAAAACATGCAATTGAAAATATGGAATTATGCTTAGTGGTCAATCCCGGGATTGGAAAATTTTGAATACCGAAATCACCGGACCGTAAACGGGGGTCCAGCATCGGATGCTCTATCACTAATCTAGGCGCCAACTAATATCGATACGTTCTTCTACTAAATATTTTATTGAGTAAAGTGTTTTACAGAGCATTTATGTTACTTAAAAATCCTTATTAATGTTAATATTAAAACCCTTAAAGCATGCCGTAATTTTCTTAATTGAAGAAATGCCGTTGCAGTATTCCGACAGAGCTGCAATTTTAAATATTGTTATACAATATAACGGTATTGGAACGTGTATCAATTATTAAAACACTTTTTTAATATTATTTTCATACCTCAGTAACTATTAGAATAGTTGATAATGACAATCCCTAATAATAACGTATAAACATCAAAGTATTTAGTTACACAAGAAGGATAGTCGTTGGTTTTTATATTTAATTGGTAAATTATTGTCAATAGTCTGAAAAAGATTTGCATCGATCAGATCAATCCTGCCCAAGTATTTGGTGGGTAAATCTCCCGGAATCGACATCGCGACGTCGAGTTTTAACAAATTTACTTTAGTATAATTCCTTACTTCAATAATGCCAAACCACATAACTCCATCATATTCATTATGAAATATCTTTGGACACGGTGATACAGGAGCCGATTTTTGCTGAGAAAAATTAACCAAAACAACAAAGATGACACAAAAAAAGCAGTAATTATTAATAAACAACATTTTGGATAGACTTGTTATGTCACTTCACTTGGGTGTTCTAAATATTCAGATATTCTCAATTTCAATCCAATTGACAGCAACGACTGTATTTTTCATAATAAAATTTATCAACTGACGCTACCTAGCGTACGGTTTCTTATTGACTGACAGCTCAAGCTATTGCGAGCGAGGCTTTGAAAATACGAGTGTTTTAAATATGCGAAAAATTTGCAACTGCAATACATATTTATTTTCTAATATGGGTCTTTTCTGCATACTTTACTACATACTTGTTTTATGTAGGGGACAAACAAGAAAACTGTTTTGTTTATCATGAACAGAATAATTAAAATACCATTCGTCATAGGTATATCGATCAACAAATGTCAACTGGAAACAATATATGATTTGAAAGTTTTTTTGAGAAAATACGGTTACTGTCGATATTGATAATGAAATTTTAGTAATCCACTCCCAATGTACACGTATAATGTAGCTGTTCTCCTAGAGCTGCTTTTATATTCAGCGAGTCGGCATCTATTCTTCAGGAGAGTCTATGGACTAAGACAAGATTAGTGATTAATTTACCGCTCTCACTGCCGACCGTTTTTTGAATTGAAGAAAAAAAACATCACGCAGATCAATAAATTGGCTAAAAAATCAGTTAATTAAAATTTTCGTCCTAGAACACGTGGACACCGCAAACGAAATCAGCAACGTTGACTTCTCACGTATAGGTCTGGTATAGTTTTTTCTTTGACTATGCAGTTCCTTTATTAAACTATCTAGAAAATCAGTTGAAAATTACATATTCAACATAATTAATACACTTGACAAATAAACAAGTCAGTATTGATACTGTTTTCATCGACTATGCAGCGCAGTGATTTCTTGAGCCCCCTGTTATTCCGCTCGGTTACGGGGATACAAGGTTGAGTTTTTGTATGAAAACGTACATTCATAGATTTTTTTACTTTTAAGATTTTCAAAAAGCTGTCAGAAAAATCTAAATATGTTCATTCTCTTCCTAGATAACTATTTTTGATAAAGAGATATAGCAATTAGTAGAAATTTTAGGGTTGTGTCGAATTTAAAATGTATAATTTTATCATCAAATTTTTATCAGGCAAGGGTAGTAAGAAAATTAAAAAAAATAAAATTTTAATTAAATATCCAGGTATATTTACTTAGGGATGGAAGGATAGGGTTATAACAGGACTATTGGTTAGCTTATCGCTCTCGCTACACCTCGTGAGGATGGGATGGGTGGGTGGTGAGAAGGGAGTTTTAGACAACACAAACACTCAGACTACGAACAGAAATCCATAAATCGATTTAAATATCAATTTACGAAAACTGTCCGTACCGGGAATTGAACACGAGACATCCGTAGTTGTAGCTCACGGCGGAACCAACTGCGCCACGGATGACATAAAAAAATTTAATGGCATCGGATATGTAAATTTATGGTAAGAACACAATTCAACTATTATACATTTATTTTTCAGAAGACCATAAACAAAAAAAATATGTATTCGGTTGAATGGTAGTAAATTCTATAAGATATGAATTAGCCTTATCCCAGAGCTGTGTAAACTAAGTTACCATTTTACTGCTTATATCTAATCGGAACCCTATTGTAACTTAACATTTCTATAAGAATTTTCGTAGCACAGTATAAAAATTAATTTAATTTACCCGAAAAGGATATATCACCCAATCCGGCGTAAGAGTTGTATCTGTCATACCACGGAATAAAACTTGCATATTTACATAACGCCCTACGACTGCGTAATCTGCAAATCAGCTAACTTTACTTAGATATACTACATATTTATGTCCTGAAAACTTTGCCCAAGTGAGAATCACTAATAAGAACTTCCAATCCCGAGATCCTGTGCAATTTTCCAATCCCGTAATCTCATGATTGTCTGAAGTTCAGTAAAAGAATTTCGGAATGATAGGGTTAAAATGTTACGTCACATGGGGGATCATAAATTATTTTTTCAAGAAATTTTGGAAATCAATAGAGTTCAGTTAAACTCCTTACCAATTCCGAACGAACAGCTGAATCTTCCAAACTCCCCGTTGCTGTATCCTTTACGTGGATGATTTCGTAAAAAGCATAAATTAACAATCAAAATCATGATATTCCCATATTAATAAATTCATCTCAGTCATCAAACAGAACTCACTAAATCTGGAATCATTGGATATATCTATCTTTCTTCGAATTGCATTTTAAAATACACAATGCTATTATAAGTGTAAAATCACTGGTAATTCTAACATTAGTTGGCTACAGGCAATCGCTACTTTGTTAATGCCTTTTTGTTTTCCCAACAAAGATATTCTCGGTTTTTTTTTACTCAGCTATCAGTGTGGGTCCTAGACTTTTTATCTTATAAATAATATTTTGTCGCATTTTTATCTTATATATAAACGTTAGACACTCTTAATTGTTTGTCAATTCGAGTACATTCGTGTGCTCGAATGCCTGAAGATGCCGAAAGGCGAAGCCTGGGTCGTTAGTGACAAGATACATGGAAATGTACAAAATCTCAACAATTCAAACTTCCCGATTAACTGTTAAGTTATAAAATAAGTTGCCACCAGATAACCTCGATTTGTTTATGTAAAAACTTTTTAATATGCTTACATAATAAACGTATCTCCCTCTTATATCTCGTAACAGCCGTAGACAATAGTAGATTATTTTGACCACAAGATAACTGTTTTTTTCACACAATATTTTATAAAACATAGAATTGCAATGTAGCTTCTATACGGCTGGCGATTGTTTTTAATATGTAATAATAAAAAGCCCCATTAAAATAGCTTAAATAAATAAAATAATGTACCAAAATATTTTTGATTATAATAAATACATTTGTGGTTTTAATCAGATTGTTTTTTACTTCAATAATGGTTATCTACTAAAAAATATTAAAAATCATTTCAATTGCAACCAGGATACAAATTAATTTAAAAACATACAATTTATTAATAACATGAGACTTTGCTTGGTGATCAACACCAGGATTGAAAAATTGAGCATCCCGAAATCACGAAACCGTAAAAAGGGTCCGGGTTTGGATGCCCTATCACTGATCTAAGCGCCAACTAAAATCAATACGTTCTTCTGATGAGTAGTTTATCGAGTAAAGAGTTTAACAGAGCATATAGAATACTCAAGAATGCTTAATTATACCCATATTAAGACTGGTCATTGCTTGATTTCAATGTTTATATATGTTTATCGAAAGAAAATTTTCTCGGCCTGTAGCAGAGTTGATTTGGACGTTCGACCTTTTCGGTGGTGGTGTAGATATTTTGTCTTTATGCCATCTTCAAGTCTAGACGATGCTTACATACGTGAAATCGATATTAAGAATTAAGCCACCGTGGCAATAAATTCTATATGAAGCAGAAGACCAATTTACGTTAAATATTTTAATGAAAAAAATATTTGATTCCCTTTAAACATGAAACAAAATATTTCTTCAAATAATTTGTAGTACAATAAATGTAGCGTAATTAGTTTATAATGATATTATGTAGATGTTCCGTCCAGTTTCCTCAAGTGACTTTATAATGGAAATACCTTAGAATGTATGAAACACCCGATGTAAAAAATAAATTAAATCTACAGACATAAATAAAAGATATAGTTACGTCTAACATTTTCCATCACTGACAGGTAGTAATGGCTTAAAAGCCGGTCTTACAATAGTTTTAAATGTCAGTTGGAGTAGCGTTGTCACTTAGATACCTTGATCGACATAATTACAAAGTGATTATAATCATGAAGATTTTTTAAAATCAAGTGTGAAAGTTTTATCTACTGGAACGTTTCTTGTAGTTTAGAATTGAGAATTATTCCAATTCGCATACAGTGGAGTGACTAAATTAGTAAGTGAAAATGTTCTTCTTACATTTTAGTTGTTTGTGTGTTATTTTCATGAGTTGTGTAAGTTTTTCGGAACAACAAAAGCCGCCATTATCTCCATGTCCAAAAGTGTTTCATTATGAAACAGATGGAATGCAATGGTTCGGTATTGTTGACATAAAAAGTCCTCCCATTGGAAGTTCCTTAATACTAGATGTCAATATGTCAATGGTAGCAGAATTGCCTGATCGGTACTCTGGAAAAATTGAATTGTTGGGGGATCCAGGCAACCTATTGCACACATTACGTAATGGTTTACCGATGAAATATAAAATTCATTTTCCGCTTCTCGGTATTATACCTAAAATAACAAATATAAAAATCAATAATGACATTATCTGTACTGGACCTTCTGCCAGAGGACACGTTGTGACTTCAATACACCTGAACCGTGTTATTGAGATACATTCATACGATATAAATACTAACAGTCAGCCTGCGTTAAATAACGAATATGAAGATATTCCTTTTCAATATTATCCTGTCAAAGATGAGATACGAAATCATTGGTGGAGAAGATACGAAGCCTGGTGAATGGCCGTGGATAGCAGCTATGTATAAGAAGAACGTCACTGACTTGGACTTCATTTGTGCTGGTTCGTTGATATCAAATAGACACGTTGTCACTGCAGCTCACTGTGTCCGTGAAAAGGGCAACCCTCAGACAAAAAATGAGGAACTTTTAATCAAAGTGGGAGCCCACGATTTGCAACAGTGGGGAGACGTGAATATGAAAACTGTTAATGTTTTAGATATAAAGATACATCCATCTTTTGACGGAGGGTTGGCTCTTCACCATGACATAGCTATTTTAGTTATAGATCGAGTAAACTTTTCTTGATTATATTATACCAATTTGTTTATGGAACGAAGATTATGACTTGTCATTAATCGTAGGGCTAAATGCAACCGTTGTTGGATGGGGAAGAGACGAAAATGGTTTGATAGCAACTCCAAAGCCTCGAAAGGTGATTATCCCCATCGTTTCAACTGAAGAATGTAGATCAGCGAGAGAAGAATTTCAAAGCCAAACCTCTGACACTACTCTTTGTGGTGGGTCAAAAAAAGGTATAGGGCCATGCAACGGAGTTTCAGGTGGTGGTTTATACATATGGCGAAATTCAAAATGGACCCTGCGAGGAATTGTTTCTAATGGCTTGCAAGATCATAATTCTTACAATTATTGTGACCTTTAATGAGTACGTCATATTTACAGATACTGCCAAATACTTACCGTGGATACAATCTCTAGTCTATCACCGAGGATAAAAAGTCTACGAAATATTATTAAATGTATCTTATTTTTCACAGTTACCATTCGTTTCCAGTTTTTGGTTTGAATCAGTCAAACTGTTCACGGTAATGGTTCGGTGAGGAAAACAATGTCCTTTCTGCTATTCATTGCGACAATAGTAAACAAATCGTATTTCGGAATATAAAGAAACAATGTTAATATGTATTTTGTCATATTTATAATATAATATTGAAACCGGAGTTCACAAAGATAGTTTACAGAAATACACTGTGTTTATCAATAGATATTTTCATATTATTATTTTATTAAATCTCAGTTGAATCTCTTTAAAATACAGTTGAATCACAAATAATTATTAATCAATTTTGGAAATCGAAATGAACAGTTTCTATTGCTATGTGAATATTATAGCCTTATATTTTAAGCTAGGTTTAATGTAATAGTAAAAGAATAATGACAATGAGAACTATTAAGTTTCTTAAATAATGATTTACACAAATTTTGTTTATTCGTTACCTTACTTTGAAAAGGTTCTAACTGCACTTGACCATGTTGTGAGATACGAGCCTTTGAAGTTTTGACTGATCATATTTTGTGTTTTGAAGGAAAAAATGTATTTTTAATAAATGAGTTAGTATATATTTATATATATATATATTACTTGTTTTTTATATAATTTATTTCACTTAAAGCTTTTATATTCTAACATTATGAGTACCTAAAGCTTTAATGAGAACTGACAAAAATAGTTTCTTTGAAAAGGTTTTATCAGATATTTCAATTTTATCAAACGAAATGTTCTGATTTTTTAGATATTTATTAATATTATATATTATTATGACTTGCTGAACCATATAAACTTAAAATAATATTATAATTCAACAGAATAATAATACGTATATACTTTAAATGTTTTGACGACCTCAGCTAACTTTCGTCAATGAACATATCGATAGAACAATAGAAGTAAAGGGTAAAACACACATCAACCATCTAGCGAAGAATGTTCAACATGATGTTAAAGCCTTTTTAAAAAGACTGTGATGTGTATGCTTTTTCTGTGAGATGATAATAAGTAGTTATATCGATTCATAGAACCGTATAAAACAAATTTATGAAAAAAAATCTGTGGATAAAACTCCGAAATACTGATAACTCCCTCATTGAACAATATATGACTCTTAAATCAACGTATATGGTAGAATGTGGCTAATACAACATTTTCCAATCAAAATGTCAGTTTGAACCTTTTCAAAGTAAGGTAACGTATTACATTTGAGGAGTCTAGTATCATAACTCGTTATCTCCAGTATATGAAAAAAATGAGCTATGAATGCAGCATTGTTGTTCTTGTTAACACCTGTCATTTAAATTATAAAATATCATTCTCAACTTACAAACTCCCATCTAAAAATGATTTGAAAATTATTAATATTTTTAAAACTCATATTCTCCTATACTCTATAATCTCCATTCTAATGAGAGTGCAGCATTTTACTGTCATGGCCACCAGTGTTTGTTTACATATCATGGTGTAAGCGTCTGTTCTATGCATTTGTAACTGTAGCATGAAAACGGTTTATTTTTTATTTGCCAAAAAACAAGCATTGGTGGAGATTCTGATTTATGATACTGTAGCCCTCATTTATAATATTACAAATAAGTTAAATTATTTTCCGACGTTTCTTAACATAATTATGAGCCAATTAGAAGTGAAGTGAGCCAACTGATATATCAAAAAAAATGAATTAGATGCGTTTTCGTATTCTAAATGCCATAAAGTATCATAAGAGTGAAAACAAGCTACAAAAGTATGTTATTCTGTAAGAAGCCATATTAAATAACGTGTAAATTAATTAAGGAAGATCATTTGACAAAAACTTTAAAATAAACAAGTTTTACCGTTTTATCACTTGACTCATTTTGCTTCTCGAGGGCTTTTATCATACAAGTATTTTTAATAAAAATCCTTGAAAACCGTTAACGCAAATAACAGTGTAAAGTTTTGAAAATTGCTATTTTCACCTTTATAAACGTTGTAGTTTTTTTGATTGCGTTGATTCAGATCAAACAGGAGTAACTACAAAACCCATGCAAGTTTTTTAATGACCCTATTTGGATTAACATATTATATTTATATTATTAAAAAGGTCACAGTTTTTTTTATTATTTATTTGTAATTTAAAAAAAAATGGCATTACAACTGATGCATGCATTTATAAAGTATAATAATAATAAAAACATTTTTAAAATTAGAAAATAGAAATAGAAATTTATGCCTTTTATTTATAGTCATGTTTGGCCAGTGCATAGATCGCGGTCTACCGATCGTCGCGTAGCTATTTTAGGGCCTAAATTCTTCTATTGATGTTTCAAACTGGTCGTAATTCGCTAAATATCAGAATCTTGCAAAGGCCATGCATTTCGACATTGTTATTTAAAAGTGACTAAAAATTACTCTACAAGAATCCAACTTGCTTTTTTTTCATAAATCAAAAGTAGAAAAAATCTGTACAATACAAAACAGTTTTGTTCAACAAACAAAATAAAACTTACATTTCAAGCATTTTACAAAGTCGCATTACTCGAAACTTGTATTATTCAGTTAGTGTCCTCTTCCAGAACAACGACCAAATTGTCTGCCAAAATCGATGGTTAAATTAGAATTTTACTTCTTTTTCATGTAAAACGACTATTATGTTTATTTAATTAAACCCGTTTATTATTAAAATATTGACGGTGGAAAGGAAAAAGGACGTAACCCACACCAAAAAATATTGTGTATAACTCAAACAAGACGTGCTAATACAATATATTTACATATAAATATATAATATATCGACTGTCGAAAGGAAAAAGGAATTATCCCTCCGTCTTTTAAAAATCTTTTTTTTCGATAATCACAATGCATAGAATTTATACTCGTTTTTTTGGGCTATACACAATATTTTTTGAGTGTGGGTTACGTCCTTTTTCCTTACCACGGTCGATATGTAAGAGTATTATATGAAAAAAATTTTAAACTGAAGAATATTTTGTTAAAATGAAGTAAAACGGTTCACAAGCGCTATATAAGGGAATTTACAAAAGAGCGTAAATTCCCTTGTGAGCGTTTGAAAAATCTGGTGGCTGCTTGAAGCCGCTGGTGAAATATGGATGGACGATTGCACCTTTGTATACTGAGGTGATGCAATCAATTATCGGGTGAGTTCATTTACGTATGTTAGTGTATCCAAGTTCTTCTACATATAAAATTAGTTTGATTTTTCTATTTTGTTTTTCTCAAAGGAGTAAGTATAGCAAAGGTGGCGATGGCTAGAATAAGGTGCTGAGCAAGCGTTCTTGTAAGTTATATCTGGAAGCATCTTTTGTAAAAACAGATTGACAATGCTAGATTTAGATATTATATATGAAGTCAAGGGTCATGTTTATTGATTCCAACTATTCGTAATTATTAACTAATCCAATAGTAAAACTAAAAAAATTCGAATAGTTTCTGGAGTACAAAAATACTATTAAAAATTCAATTTAAAGAATTATTAACATAACATTATGTAAATACACATTCCAATACCATTTGATTAAATTACAAAATTTAAAATTTCCAACTGCGTCGGATGGCCACAACGGTATTTCTTCAGTTACTGCATATTATGCTCTACATCAATGCTCCGTAACCGGTGTGCCGCAAGACGTAATCCGTCCAAAATGAGAAAAAATCAAAAATGATTTATATTAGAAAAAAACAAAGTTATTTGGTTGCTAGATATCAGCTACGCAAAAAGTTTCCAGAGCGGGCTACCGGTGGGCACATTCGATGGAATTATTGTATTATGAGTGTTTGAACTAGGGCTTGCAATTAACCGTCAAATTGCAATAACCGGTAAACGGTAAATAATTTCTCCCATTACCATTTATTTACCGGTAAATAAAAAAAATAGACATTGATTAGATGTTTAAAGTATAACTGTTCGTGGCTATTTTTACTAAAAATGGTATCCTAGATTGTAACGTAAATAATTTAAAATACGTTTTATGGGAATAATAATATCGTAAAATGTACTTATATGTTTGCGATTTTTGTTTATTTGAAATTAGTACAATTATTTTTCAGAATTAAAATATGCTCTCATGAAACAAATTATATCATACTTCAGACTTTTGTGCATATTTGTCCTGCAGATGAAAATTGTTCTGATACGACACTAGTTGGTAGGCAAGTCATCAGATTATGAAATGCAATTTTCAAATGTTTGCCAAAAAATTTTTCGAGTTCCAAAAATGACATTTATCTCTGAATAACATTATTTTTATCTTTTTTTCTGTTTTGTGACCAGTGTGACCAGTAACAAACTGCGTATCAATGTTGAGAGTGACAAACAAAACCAAACTCTCCATTCGGCATGTATATCTACATTAAACTTTTGTTATAATATGCCTGTATTTGTCGTTAATTTGTGATAAAATCATTTACGGTAATTACCGATGGTGCGTTTTCGATGATTTACCGGTAAACCGGTAAAGCAAGCCCTAGTTTGCGCGAGCGATGGGAGATAAAACAGAGGTTGTCTTGAGTGGAAAACAAAAAAATCTTGCACTATAAATTACACGTTGCTGTATACATCGGGAAGCATTAATGGTTAAAAACTCTCCGTATGAATTATTAAAAAGAATGAAGGAATGTATTAAAACAATAAACACACAATCAATAGCTTTCAATTTTTGAAATGTGAGTAAATGGGATTGGAATATTAATCCATACTGTGTTACACAGAAATACTGGCTATCTTTAATTCAAATTATTAAAAGTGAATTTTTGTTTCTTAATTTACATTTATTTTTGCTTGTGGTGTGCCGAAATATTTTAAGGAGTCATTAGGTGTGCCGTAGATGAGAAAAGGTTGCGGAGCACTGCTCTACATAGAGGTTGGTTGTAGTCTAAGGTATTTTTTAAAGTAGGTAACATAATTATGTTTCCATTCATAAGATTCTAGTTACTCCACAGACCAATAGCACTAAATTTTTCATTTAGTTCGCTTGCCCAAAACTGTTATTCAATTTAATTGTAATATCTATAAAAAAAGTGAGTTTTTTCAGACTACATAGTTTGAAATAAGGAACATTTTTGTATAACTTACTCAATATGTCATCAATATTTTGTATGGCAACCGATACGGTATTAATTACTAGGTAAATATTTTCGCAGTCAATGGGTTGATAATTAATATGTTTTCAATTAGTGGTTTCTTTCAGAACAGTGACAATATATTCGTAAGATTATTATTTGTTTAATATAATGTAAGTAATTACAATCGGCGTGCCGTGGCCTTATCTCTATCTCTATAGCACAACCTCATTTGAGTATGAGCAAGTATGATACAAGAGCATGCGCCTCATACCTTTGCATCTCGCTTGCACCTTCACTTTTCATGTGATTGAGCTAGAAAGAGATAAATCCACGGCGCACGGTACTTACATATAATAATATTATTCAGTTAAATTAAATAAACATAATATTTCTTTTACGCCTGAATTAAAAATATTCTATGAAAAGCGGGTGTCTATCCATATTTGTCTGCCATAAATAATTATTATGATGTTGCAAGAGAAAGTAAAATATTAATACCCTCCTTTAGGCAATATCGTCATTCTTATGGAAGAAGGCACTAACTGAAAAACACTAGTTTTGAGTAATTGGACTTTTAAGTTTTCCAAATGTTTGAAATGCTGTATCTTTTTCATTTAAGTTTGTTTGTACACAACTGCTTACAAGTAAAAGCATCACTTATAAAAATAAGTGTGAGCTTCCAAATACGGTAGATGTCTGAAAAAAAAAGATTTTGGTCATATTTGTATGTCATTTTTAAAAACGTGTTACTAGTTCATGTTATTGATGTCGGTCGACTAATACCGCTTTTATTTGAATGTCAGGACAGGAAAATAAAAAAAAACATATTTATAATGCAAATACATTATGTATTTTGAAGAAGGATATTTTATAAATTAAAAATCACATAAAAACAAACTAAAAACAAGAAAAAAAAATACCTTCTACGACTGATGAAAGCAGATAAAAATGCTAGCGATGAGTGAAACCAGTCCTGATCATTACATAAATATAATAATAAAGGAATAAGTGCAATAAAATAAATTAACAGTTAATATCAAGTGTTCTATTTTTTATCTCCAAAGCAGATATAGGTATATCCAAATAATGATGTTCAAAATACCAAATTGTACGCATTTTTTATCAACTTTTGGCTCAGGAAAAAAAATACCGACTGGATTCTTGTATTGTAATTTTCATTCACGTTTAAATAACAATGTCGAATAAAATGTAAAAAAATAACGCACAATTTGTTTGTACTATTTCCACATGTTTATAGTGATTAGGATGGGTTTCGCTCATAACGAGCGTTATCAACATCATAAACATACCGAAGTAGAACAAACAAATTGTGTTTTATTTTTTAAAATATAATGCCTTTCCACCAAGAATTGACAGTTTAATACCTTAAAAGTGAAAATGTACGAACTTAAAATACATGCAATTACTGCAAGTATCCGTTATAGATGACGGTGGTGAAATTGAAATACTGAATGTCTTCAGTAGCTAGTACGTCGGAACTGTTTGTCAATTGCATAACATTTTGTTTTATTATCATGAGAAAATTTCATACCTACAAGTGGCATGTCCTAATAATAAGTGTTCGGCCAGGTTCAACGGGCAACGGCGGGGCGGGCGCGGCGCTTAAAACCGAAATGCACAGCATGCTTTTGCAATGTCAGAAGTCAATGCGCAGGGACTGGATCTACTCGCATTTTGTCTTAAGCGGTTTTGCATTTCAGTTTCAAACCCGCCACTCCGTCGGGCCATAGAGAAGTATACTTTTAACTCTGGCCAAGCACTTAAGCTCCTACATAGTTCTCTGGGTTCGTCTACATAAAATCTCAGTTCCGATTCAATGTAAACACATATATTACAGGGATGGCGAACATATGGCACGCGAGATGATTTTGCATGTCTCGCGAATGTTTTATTATGAAGAGAACAAAAATGAGAGTAATTGTACAAAACATTCGAAAAAGTTTTAGAAATAGTACACATAAAATTGAAAAAAAATTTTGAAATAGATATACATAATTTTCAAAAACAGTGACGACAATGACAACATGGAAATTTTCTTGTCTTAATAAAATAACAATGGGCATTTTAACAATTTTTTCATTAACTTATTCTTGTGCATCATTATTTTCTTCAATGCACTTTTTTAAATCAGACATAAGAAGTAGAGTAACGGACAAAAGCAGTACTTCTTGTATTTTATTAAAAGCTACCAACTATGAACTCGATCTAAAACATTTTGCATCTAACATCCAACAACAGAAATCTCACCAATAATGAAGTTTTGAGGGTTCTACATTTTTTTTTAATTTAGTGTATTTTTTATTTATTTCTTTTATTTTGACATTAATAAGTGCTTAATAATTATTTTTTTTTAAGTTCCACAAACATTTGTTACATTTTTTATTTCCATGGCGGTACGCGACATATTATTATATTGAAAAAAATTTTTTTTGGCACTCAGGCTCAAAAAGGTGCGCCACCACTGATATATTACAATACAAGTTTTGTTAGTTTATATTAACACACATGAATTGTTTACGTATTTTAAGTACAGAATGGATGGCAGAAAGTATAATGGTTTTATCACCGAAACATTACCGTGAAATAAAAAATATAGTTGTAAGTATTTTACCGCGTTAAACCAAATACGGGAAACGCAAAACTGTGAAAAATAAGCTGCTTGCAATAAAATTGCGTAGTTTTTTTTGTGTTGTACTGTTTAACCTTGGCCATCGACTACGTCATTTATCCACGGTAAGTATTTGGCAGTATCTGTAAATATGACGTACTCATTAAGATTACACTTATTGTAAGAATTTTGATCTGGCAAACTATTAGAAACAATCCCCCGTAGGGTCCATTTTGAATTTTGCCATAAGTATAAACCACCGCCCGAATCTCCGTTGCATGGCCCAATGCCGTTTCTTGAACCAGCACAAAAAGTAGTGTTAGAGGTTAGGTAATGAAATTCCATTCTCGTTGATCGACATTCTGCAGTTGAGACTATGGGGACAATCGCTTTTCGAGGCTCTGGAGTTGCTAATAAACCGTTTTCGTCTCTTCCCCATCCAACAACGGTTGCATTTAGCCCTACGACTAATGACAAGTCATCATCTCCGTTCCACAAACAAATTGGTATAACATAATCAGAAAATGTTACTAGATCTATAACTAAAATAGCTATGTCAGCTTTTAGAACCAAGCCTCCATCAAAAGATTGATGAAACTTTATATCTAAAACATTGACAGATTTCATATTCACGTCTCCCCACTGTTGCAAATCGTGAACTCCCACTTTGATAAGAAGCTCTTCTTTTTTAGTTCGATCGTTTCCGTTTCTACTGACACAGTGAGCTGCAGTGACAACGTGTCTATTTGATATCAATGAACCAGCACAAATGAAGTCCAAGCCAGCGACTTTCTTCTTATACATAGCTGCCATCCACGGCCACTCCCCAGGCTTCGTATCTTCTCCCCCAATGATAAGAGGATTCGTGCTCTTAGGTATCCCACATGACAAAGCAGTTCCTGAACTATATCCATTATTAACATGACGAGGTGTTGTCGTCTGGGGAGTAGGCATAGTATTTAAAGCAAACGTTTCCGGATTAGGTTTCTCATCTTTAGCTGGATAATATTGAAAAGGAATATCATTGTATTCGTTATTTGGCCTAGGCTCACTGTTAGTATTGCGAACGTCTTGGTCTGTGCGAAGAGTATGCTGCAGTGTTATTGAAGTCACAACTTGTCCTCTAGCAGGAGGTCCAGTACAGATATTTCCATCATTGAATTTTATATCCGTCACTTTGGGTATAATACCGAGAAGCGGAAAATGAATTCTATATCTCATTGGTAAGCCATTAAGTATTCTCTGCAATAAATCTCCTCGATCCCCCAATAATTCGATTTTTCCAACGTACCGACTGGGCAATTGTGCCGCAATTGACATCTTGACATTAAGTATTAAAGAACTTCCAAGGGGGGACTTTTTTATTTCAAGAATACCGAACCATTGCATTCCATCTGGTTTCATAATGGAAAACTTTTGGACATGGAGATAATGGCGCCTGTTGTTGTTCCGAAAAACTTACACAACTCATGAAGATAACACACAAACAACTTAAAATGTATGAAAGACATTTTCAATTACTAGTTAAGTCACTCCACTATATTCAAATTGGAATACTTCTCAATTTTAAACCACGATACTCGCTCTGGTAAATAAAACTTTCACACTTGATTTAAAAAAACTCTTAGTAATAATAATTGCTTTGTAATTATGTCGACCAAGGCTATCTTAGTGACAACTATAGTTCAACTGGCATCTAAAACTATTGTGACACTGGCTTTTAAGCCACTTCCTCCTTTAATCATGCAAAATATTTGACGTAACTACAAATGTTCGTAGCTTGGGTTTTAACCGGATATTTTTGCAACGGGTTTTTCATACATTCTCTGGCATTTCTATTATAAAGTCATACAAGGAAACTGTAAGGAGTATACACGCAAAGAACCAACATAAATATCATAAATCAACATCATTATTAACTAAATATTGTAAAAATATTTAATTGAATAATATTCATTTATCTGAACACTATAATAAACATTTATAATATTATAAATTATTTTAAAACAACAGTGGGTTTTGTATTAAAATCGACTCATATAGTATATTTTGGTCTTCTGCTTCCTGGAAAATTTATTGCCAAAATTGGTTAAGTCTTAAAATTATGTCTGTATATCGTTGTAACGTACTTCAGCATTTAATGTGACGAATTACCCTGGATATAAAATAATTAATGAAATCAAAAAAGGTTTTTATCTCAGATTGTGTTGAAAAATCTTGAATTTTGAGTAATCTTGATAGTTTAATTCATTTTCTACACCAATAAACGTATGCATTTAACAACAATAAAGTGATCTAAAGTTTATATAGAAATTTAAAAGTATTTTATTAAACAACCGGTCTGGGAGAGCGAGGTAAAAGCTCATTCATATAATAGGTTGCACTGCAAATGGACACTGGCGTATACTTTTCAATTGACTTGTATCCAAGGTGTGTAAACGTATTTAAATATTTCATGACTTCCCACTTAGACCCTCATTTTCCACTTAAACCTGTCTTCTAAATGTAGTATACCCATAACATTACGTAGTCCAGTCCTTTCCTAGCTACATCTATCTTATTCTGAAGTGAGAAGTTTACGTTTAGAAATTATTCTTAAAAATGGTAACATTACAAATCAGAACAGTGACAAATTAGATCAATAATAAAACAACACAGGCAAAAAATAAAATACAATATTTTTGTTTTATGTATCTATTTAACAATTTAATACATACACAAAACAATTTTAAAGAAAAAGATAATATAATAACTGCATGTTGAATGGATAATTAATGCGATTAACAGATACGTAATTTATTATTTTCATAACTTGCAGTTATATTTATTACAATAAATATATTTTTTAATTGTGTTGTATATGTATTTAGTTCATAAACAGATTCAACAAAAAATTACGTGTTTTTTTCTCCTGTGTTATTTTTTCACTGTTCTGATTTGTCCCTGTTCTGTTTTATCATGTTCAGATTTGCCATTGAACCGTTAAAATAGATTTTGTTCAAATTTATTATTTAGTGGCATTTCGTTAAAAGAGATCATATGATTCAAACTAGGAGTGAACATAGCTTAATGTAA
This sequence comes from Himalopsyche phryganea, assembly GCA_022494535.1. NCBI lineage: Eukaryota > Metazoa > Arthropoda > Insecta > Trichoptera > Rhyacophilidae > Himalopsyche > Himalopsyche phryganea. The sequence goes on from JAGVSL010000071.1 coordinate 1,377,896, forward strand.
AAAAATAAGATTTTTTATGTTTTAACTATCACTGTGCTATTCGTTATCGTATACGCAACGTGTTAACCACTTCCTATTTGAGGAAATCCGAAATACCTAAGCTTGGAATATGTAATAAATTATATTTTATTAAATAATATGAATCATCAGCTAACATTTTTGTTCGTTGGGTCACATTGTTTTCTGTTTAGTCGGTATCGGTAATCCGGTCATTATAAGATCACACTCAGACGGTAACTGGACAAATCAGAACATTACGAATCAGAATAGTGACAAAGCAACACGCTCAAAATCAGAACAGTGGCGTAACAACGCAGAAGAAAAATAACACACAATTTCGAAAAAATATTTTATATAATATAATGTCCAACAAAATATTATGTTCTGCGTTGTTTTTTCACTTTTGTGATTTTGGGTGCGTTCACTTGTCACCGTGTTGAATTATCACAGTTCTGATTGGTCGACGATACAGCTCCTGTTGCGCGATTTCGATTTCTGCATAAGTGGCAGCCTTACATATTGTGCAAACTTCAATGGGCTATTTTGGGTAGATACACTTATCGACTACTTTATGGAATGACACAATTAGTCAAAATAGTAAGTGTCATTATTATATGCGCTATTTTTTCCATAACACTTTAGTCAAGTTTTAATGTTTTTTTTTCGGAAATCACCCGTAATACACTCTTAGTTATTACAAATTATATTCATTTTACTGAAATATAACGTGGAATAAAAATACATCTCGGGTTGGTATCACATCATTTTTATACGACGCCGTATGTGTCATGTCCTTACATTACTTTGAAAAGGTTCTAACTGACATTTTGGCCTAAAATAGTATTTTGATTGAAAATGTATTAGTCACATTCTATCATATTTCAGAGTCATATATTGTTCAATGAGGGAGTTAGCAGTATTCCGGAGTTATATCCAAATTATTTTTTTTCATAGATTTGTTTTATACGATTCTATATAACTGCTTAGTATCATAGCACAGAAATGACGTAGGCATAACAGTTTTTTTGAAAAGGTTTTAACGTCATGTCGAACACTCTTCGCCCGATGGTTGGTGTGTATTTTACCCTTTACTTCTATTGTTTTATCGATGTTGTCATTGACGAAAGTTAGCTGAGTTCTTTCAAACATTCACGGTATATACATATTATTATTCTGTTATACTTTAATATTATTGTTAGCTTAGATGGTTCAGCAAGTCGTGATAATATACAATATTAATAAGGCTTTAGTCAAAATAAATTATATAAAACACAACTAAACTATTAATATATATGAATATATGCTAACTCACTAATTAGAAATGTATTTTTCCCTTCAAAATACAGAATATGATCAGTGAAAACTTCAAACGCTCGTATCTCAAAACATGGTCAAGTGCAATTAGAACCTTTTCCAAAATAAGGTAACGATGTGTCATGAGCCGAGTTGGTGTGTTATTTCATATATAAGTATACCTATTTACCTACTAAGTTCAGAAAAAAAAATATTTCACATCTAGATAAAAATAGGAAAAAATAACATTTTTTGTACGAATCCTACAATTTTATAAAAAGATCAACACCTGTTTCGCTCATATACATCGTTTTCAACTGATGAGTGAAACGGATGCTGGTCAATTTATGATATAAATATTTCTATTGTGAATTGATCAATGTTTAATTTTTATAAATGTAGTGCCTTCCAGTATGTATTATTGGTTAAATGTTTTTCAAATATTCGGAATTTCACACGTAATGCGTAAAATTCTCGTTTAAATAAATACTCAAACTTGTTAAAAGTTGAATGACTTATATACTGTCGTTAGAGGGGCAGAAGGCGTTAAGTAGAAAAACCTCGTTTTGAAATAATCGACTTTTAAGAAAATCACGAAATTTAAAATTTTCATACCTAAACGATTATTTAATCACTTTTTGAGATTCGTTAATCTTCAATCATTCATTAATTATTTTTCATAATAATGTTAATTAAGTTTATTTCTGGCGCTCGTGGCGCAGTTGGTAGCGTCGTTGGCTACGGTTACGGATGTCTCGGACTCAAATCCCGGTGTAGACGGTTTTCATAAACTGATTTTTCAATCGATTTATGGATTTCTGTTGTCTTTGTGATGTCTAAAGCTCTCTCCCACACATCCGATCCTCACAGAGCGTAGCGAGATCTATCCCTACTCCCTTCGAAAAAAGAGAGGTTGAACTACTGAGTAACAAGCAGTTCTAATAAAAAAATTCTTTTTAGATATCTCCGTTAGGAGACCATATGCTCCACATTGGGAGCGGACATGGCAAAAAAAAGAGTTTTACCACTAATCGCTGTGAACGAAATTGACTTGATTTTTTCAAATTGCGAAAAAAATGAAGCCTCTTAAAATTTACAGTGCTTTACAGCTCAAAACTGCCAATTTTCGATTTAACGCCTTCTACCACTGTAAGGACGTTAGACATTTGTAATAATTTAGATTTTTTCAATTTATTTAGACATGCACATCCTTCAAATTTTTAATCCTATCAGTGGACTGACATCTTATTTATTCTGTCCAATTTAAATGCGAGTTGAATCTAATCTCTCGGAACACCCGTTAGCTGTAGCCAATTGACCGAGATATTTGTTGTAGATTGATATGATAATTATTAACACAGGAAAAAAAGCAACTTAATACAAAACCGCACGCCACTCACTTGAACGTAGGTATTTCATATTGACGCAATAGAACATGAAAATTCCGTATTGTATTTTTTTTTTTAATTCGATAATCAATTGATGCAAACTTTTTTAGAAGTTTATATGCTCCACATTGGCAGCGGAGATGGTTCTCAAATTAACTTTGTTATAGCACTAAAGTTTTACAGTGAGACCCAAATTATCGCATTCGTCGTTTTTCTGCATGTATCGTTCATTTTTTATAGTCTCAGCCAAACATCCGTAAGAACAATGTTAAATAATGCCGCATTCATCGTTCCCAAATCTATTATTTTCCTCGATTCATCGATTATATATTTATTATGGCCCCGTCACACATACTACCACATATTATTGATGGGTTTTGTTGAATATTTTTAGTCCCTCTCATAAGCATGTCTGACTCCATTCAACCACTATCGTAAATAAGACGAATAGTCTGCAAGGCCAGGCCAGTCGGGGTCACCCAAAAACCGTGCCGATCCGGCTCCTTATTCAGATATATATATTTTTAATTACACTTAAAGGTGTGCACGGATCCGTGCCTGGCCCGTGGGCCTCTTTCCGGCCCTGCCCGTTCAGCGGAACCTGATGGGTAAAGACAAATGAGATTCGGGCCCGGGTATAGAATTTATTTTTCAAACTTGGTCATAAGCCAGCCATGCGGTAATTGATCATAATTTGTAAACAAAATCGATTCTTTAAAAATAAGTTTTGAGGTATTATTACCAATATATTGAATTGGAAATTAAGAAAAAGCGGGCGTTTTCCTAGCTAAGAAAAATAAATCTTAGATTCGGGTCGGGTTCTAGTGATAAGTAATATTAAGGCTCCAGCCGGGTCTTAAAGAACCGTGCTTTAATCGTTTAATTTGTTCATGTTTAGGCCCGTGCTGGACTCTTATTACACCTAATGAAAATAATTTATGTATATTTGTATTTCATAAATAATAGAGCTAGAACGATTTTCTGCAGATCTGAAAGGCAAAGAATCTATGTCTATGTGATTTTGGTGCAGTTTTATTTATGCCTTTCAAAACCGAATTTTTGATCTGTCAATACAATATAAATTAATAATATATAAGTAGGTACCGCATGGATTTTAAGACTAGGGTATTTTAAAAATTGTGGAGAACGAAATCCACACGACCTCTTAAAAATCAGACCTGGAGTCGTGTTGTGGGTCAATCTTAAAAATGAAAACACGTTATTAACTCCACAGCCCTACTTATTTCCTTATAAATACCAACTTCCTTTTTTCAAAACACTAAAAGAAAAAATATGTATGTGTCATTGAATATAATCAATAAAATTTTAATTTTAATTAAAAAATCATGTTTATATGCAGAATACAGACATAGACAAAAATAAATATAGTCCGAGTCATAATGATTTTAAGCCAATAGGAAATACATTATAATTAAATGCTAAATAATGCAGTTTAAAATGAATAAAATATTAAGATTCACAGAAATAGTATGACAATATTTATTTATTAGTTGGTACATATAAATTCTTCGAAGAATTTTCTTCATCGCATCCGTAAACGGTTCGAAAAAATCTCATAAACATGTGTCATTTGTATTTATATCAGATTTAATAAAATAGTAAAAATATATTATTCAAAAGGATATCCACTGCCAAATTAATCTTCCCCTTTTCGTGCTAAAAAAATCCCTTCCGATCTCATGCTGTCACATTTCGTTACCGTGTTTGTCAATATTTTTTTAGCCTGTACCCGCTCCCAATGTGAATCATACGGACTCCTAATGGAAGTATCTCTATAGAAGCTTTTCTACGAGAACTGCTTGTAGCTCACTTCCTCAACCTCTGTTTTTAGAAGAGAGTAAAGATAGAAGGATAGGTATAGGACAGGACTAGTGGTTAGCTAATAACTCTTACTCTGCAACGTTTTAAGGGTAGGATGGGTGAGAGGGAAATCTAGACATCACAAACATCCATGTCTACCAACAGAAATCCATAAATCGATTGAAAAATCAATTTATGGAACTGTCTCCGTCACAGAAGCCAACAACGTTGAGCACTGCACCATCAATTTTTATGCAGGCAGAACTTGAACGTTGAACTTTTATGATGCTGATTGTCTAAATAAACTAAAATTATCAAAATACAAAAGGAAAATTTTCTTTGTGTTAATTTCAAAATTTAAACAGTAGACCCCTGATGTAGTGTTGAATAATTCCGCATTAATTGTTTTTTGACGGCAATTAAAAATGATAAATCGAGGTTTCACTTACCTTTGTAACAGCTGATAGACATTCTGTAGTAAGCATTTAGGGGTTATTTTATAAACATACAATCACAAAACTATTACAACCCCGAAAGCTTGGTTAGTCAATCAGAGAAAACTTACTGTTTCTCTTAAATACTATTACAGAAGTCAAACAATGTTTCCCATTGAAAACATTATCGTCAATTGATGAAACCCTCCAAATTGAAATTTTTAGGATAGAGTAAAAACTGCTTTTATCGAAAACATTATATCGTCGCTGTTCTGGAAGAAAACACTAAATCGAAAATATGACATATTGAGTTAGTTATACCAAAATGTTTTTTATTTCAAACTCTACCCTTTTTTATAAATTATGCTTTTACTTAAAAACAGTTTTGTACAAACAAACAAAATGAAAAAGTATGGCATTTCAAGCATTTGGCAGATTTCAAAGTCCAATTACTCCAAACTAGTATTTTCCAGTTAGTGTCTTCTTCCAGAAAAACGACGATATGGTGAGTTGAGTTATGAATCTTTCAAATGCACTTCTGAAAATTCTCATGTTTGCAGATACGGGATTATACGTTGGGGAGTGTCGATATAATAATGGATTACATCCAGTGGCAGGGTCAGAATCTAGATTAAATGTGTTCCATTGTAAACTTATCCGATTATTGTACGAATCAGTAAATTTATGTTTCATTTATGTTGCAGTAATTTGTGTTTATATTAAATTAACATGACGACAATTGTTGAGTTGACCATAATAAACTTGTTTTACTGTGTTTATAGAATAATTGAGATGTTTGCATACAAAGATTAAAATAAACATTTTTTGATCCATTCAAAATCATTAATTGATTTTTACACACATGAATAACCGGTCCTGATTATTCTTATTTAGTTTATATATGCATCCAACGGCGTAAATGTACCAGTAGTTGACCTCTTTTAGAAGGGGGTAGAAAAAAATATTTTTTTATATTTACATAGAACGAATGATGAAAGCAAGTTGATTAATAATGGATAAAAAGTCTTAATTAATATGATAAGACAAAAAGTAGGAAACGGTCTGTTACAAAAAAAATTATGTTCAATTTTTAACAACCCATTAGTTAATCACTTTTTTTTAGTATTTGACCATGTCAGAGAAGTTCTTGACAGACATTCCTGTAAGACCACTCTTGCTTGAATCAAGTAGCATATGTTTACATTCATTGATATCCTTAACAATTCTCTTAAGAGGTTCAAAATGAAGCCCTTACTTCATAAGGTATGGTCACATATATGGTGATTTGTCTGTTCCTCAATCCGACAAAAGATGTTTTCACTTGTCTGAACTCTACAATTTAGATCGATTTCGCGTCTTTGGTTTGGTACCAATACATTTACTTTGTTAATTACATTTTCGTTCTATAAGAATTTTCTTGCAACTGATTTATTTATGTTGATAGTGACAAAGCAGACAGATCCAAGGATCTAGTTTAAATGTGTTCCATTGTAAACTTATCCGATTATTGTACGAATCAGTAAAGACATGTTACATTTATGTTGCAGTAATTTGTGTTTATATTAAATTAACATGACGACAATTATTGAGTTGCATACACATTAAAGATAATACATATTATATTGATATTTCACAATACAAGTAGATGATTTTTACACACACAAGAATAACCGGTCCTGATTATTCTTATTTAGTTTATATATGCAACCAACGGCGTAGCAAGGGGTGGTGGGGGCACATTTTAGAAGGGGGCTAGAAAATAAATATTTTTTTTATATTTACATAATCAATGTAAGTTATATTCCATTCGTCCTGTTTTCTTCCGTCTAATTTGTGACTCGTTCACAAAATATCCTTTTCTAGGGGCGGCATTTTTGGAATGGGTAGAAAATTATAAAGATAATAAACTTATAAGAATTGTAATGCCTTGTGATTCGCTGAGAATACATATTTCTTTATGAAAGATCTAAAAGTAATCATGAAGCGCCAATGTCGCAAATATTGAAATGCTTTTAATTTATTTCTTCGCAATTGTGGTATTAGCTATGAAAGAAGTTTTTCGAAAATGAAGTAAATAAAAAAAAACAATTTAATATCAACAGTAAGCAATTTGCGATTAAAAAAATTGCAATATTGGCATTTTTTTAAAATCGTTTTCGTGTTTTTCCATATTAATAATTAATATGAAATTTATTTAAATGAATTCAAGATTTATTTAGAAATTTGAAAAACAAACCTGCGGGACTCAAACTACAAATTTAATATTAAATACAACATTTGTAGATGACAGGATTGTAAAAATGTAGTACATGTTTTTCAAGAAATCATATTTATTCTTCATAAAAATCTCCTGCCTGCGGCGCAAAGTTTGGGTCGTGACGGTTACAAAAAATTTTGGAGAAAAGGTGGGGGGGGGCGGCAAAATTAATGACCGCCCCGGGCGGCACAAACCCTAGCTACGCCACTGTATGCAACTGTAACAATAATAACATATATGAGGCACTTAAAACCAAAAACCAATACGTTCACATTTTGTCAAAATTTAATAAAAAAATAATACATTCATATTATATATGTCATTGCGCATAATACCTAATGATAATGCAAGCCCTGGAAAAGTGAAAAGATCCAAGTGATACAACGGTGAATCTTTATTTACTTGGCTCACTTTACTTTTATGATACTTTATGACATGTCGAATATCAAAACGCACTTAACTATTTATTTCGAAGTTTATTAAAATAAAATGTATGACTTAACGCAATGCTTTCGTAAATAAACAAAATAATATGTACAATTGCTAACTAAATTATTTTTTAAGACATATCAATGATTAAAATAAATACAGTTATTTACAAAACATACAATAGAAACCTCTAATATTGAAGATATTCCGATTTTTTTAAAATTCAGATGTCAAGATACGAAACTGTCCCACAAGTAGGGATGCCATATTATTCTTCTTGTTATTACCGGTATTAACTAAATAAAATAGAGCTTTCAAATAAAATCAAAGTTGTCAATTTAGTGTTAATTATAATTTATTTATAAATCACAAATATCATTTACAACTGTAGATAAACAGTTTGTTTTTAGCCATGATCATATCGGCATGAAACAGAATTTGCTATTCGCAGAAGTTTTTGATATTGCGAAAATAAGGATTTTTAATTTGTTCTTGGTATATAAACACTTGGTAATTGGGTGGGCAGCTCTATCCACGAGTTATGTTCATTGATATATATGGGCTTATAATTTTTTTTCATGAAACATTTGTATCATTTTAACGATGGGCTATTTTGTCGTTTTGTAAAATTCCGGATTTACTGATGAATAAAAAAATACTCGGATGCCGGTTTCGATTTTCGACAACAGAATAATTCCATACAAACTGTATTTGAATAATTAATGTGTATAATTATAAACATAGTTAGTATATTTATTCTATAAAGTAGAGTATTTTTGTATTCGCTTCAATCATCACTAAATGCATTAAATTTGATGGCAACCAGGACTTGTGTTTAAACTTGGAATAATTTTGTGTGAAAATGTGATAATTTTAGAAAAAAATTATATTCAAAAAATGTGTCGTGGCAACCCTAACATTATAATATCATATTCATAAAAAAATAATTTCTAAAAAAAAATTTTATTATTTGCGTAATATGCTCTGCCAACCCTGATTTTTTTTTTTTTGAAATCTTACAATCTGCAATTGAAAACTTGAAAAGGCAATAAACCACCCATAAATATGCACGTAAGAATTCTTAATAAAATATAAATAAAATTTCCTAATTTTTTGAGGGCCCTGAAAATTCCTCGGTACTTATGGCGAACAAGTAGGTTTTATTCTCATATCGCGACAATCGTTAATCGTTTTCCGCAGCGTAAAAAATATGAAATATCGAAATAAATTTGTTTTCTTTTAATAATTGCACTCTCAAAGTATTTGTTTACAGTATTGCACAAAATCAAGCCTGTAGACACTTTTATTTGCTTTTGACTAGATTAGGGTTTATTGTAGGCTATCGAAATTTGATGTCTGAGACAAAATCGTAGAGCAAAGTGTTTTTATGAAAGTGATGGGAAGGGAATTTTCAATTTATTGATTATAACGATTCTATAAAGATTTTTAAAATGTACCAAAGAGTTTGTTTTGTCGTACTTTTTCTGACTGATATGATAAATGAGAGAATAACCTACTCCTTCCTCTTAAGCGGTTCAAAACAATTTGTATAATAATAAGTTTAAATAGAGTATCGTGTTTAATTTCGCGCACCAATAATTTACTTATTTAAAAATAAGTATACATCTTTTCTTTCACCAAACAATCAGTGATATTATTATTCTTTTTTTTTAATCAAAGATAATACATTTTTTTACAAAAGTGGAAAAGAAATAGGCTTATATTCAGACTTCGTAATAACGATCCTCTACGAAATTTCCCGATCCACTTCAGCCAACTTTGTCCAATATTGACAAACACAAACATAAGTAATTAATTATTGTTTTTTATTACCTCCCGTATCCACGACGAGTATTTGGCAGTATCGGTAAAAACAACATATTCATGTAAATTACAAGCATTGAATGAATTGGGATCCTTCAAACTGTTCGAAACAATCCCACGTATGGTCCATCGCGATTTTCTCCACAAGAAAAGACCGCCCCCTGAATCTCCATTGCAAGGTCCAATACCATCCTTAGCTCCCGCACACATCGTCCTATTCGATGTCAAATAGAAAAACTCAGGCTTGGATGCTCTGCAGGTATCCGTTGATACAATAGGCACATCAGCCTGTCGCGGTTCAGGGGTAGCTAATAAACCTTTTTCATCTCTCCCCCAACCGATTACAGTTCCTTTCTGTCCAACAATTCTATTCAAATCGTCATTTTCGTCCCAAATACAAACTGGTATAATATGGTTGGTGTATGAAATGGTATCGATCGAAAGTATTGCTATGTCTGCAACAAGAACCAAACCGCCATCAAATGATGGGTGCATTTTAATTTTTTTCACTGCAACTGTTTTAACATTCGTATCTCCCCAATCTTGAAGATTATAAACTCCTAATTTTAAGACGAGTTCTTCTACATTAGTTGGCCGATTATTCTTCTGAAAGACGCAATGAGCAGCAGTCAAGACGTGTTGGTGAGATATCAATGACCCAGCACAAATAAAATCTAGACCGTTAACTTTTTTTGTGTATATTGCAACAAGCCAGGGCCAATCTCCAGGCGATGTTATTTCGCCTCCAATAATTAAAGCGTTTGATGTTTTTTTAGATATCCCACATGGGAATGAATTTTGACGATTATTTTCGTTGCTATTTGAAGATTGTTGAAGGTATTCTTGCTGATTTGTAGGTCTTGTGTAATCAAATGAATCTGAACTAGCACCATCGGCTACATAGATTTTTGATACATTTGTTGGTCTTACTCGTACATTGTCACTGTCACTTACAGTATATCTTGTATTAGTATCTGAATCAAAGTTTAAGTCATCATTAATATTTTTTCTATTTGGTGTACTGCCTGATACTGTATTATCGGTGTGAAGAGTGTGTTCTAGAGTAATCGACGTCACAAATTGCCCATTGGCTGGCGGTCCAGTGCATAATTTTTGCCCATTGAATACAACACTCGTCGCTTTCGGAATTATAGTCGGTAATGGGAAATGTACTTTATATTTAATTGGTAAGCCGTTGAGAAGGTTTTGTAGTATTTCAGATCTCTCACCGAGAAGTTCAATCCTGCCAACGTATTTAGTAGGGAGTCTTGTTTTTATTGACATTTTGAGGTCCAACTTCATAATGGAACCAATTCTTGGGCTTGAAACTTGGATGATTCCAAACCATTGTATTCCATCAGTTTCGTAGAAAAACACTTTAGGACACGGAGACAAAGGAGACTGCTGCTGTTCAGAAAACTTCACCAGCGTCACGAGAATACCTAAAACCACACTGATTCTATAACAAAACATGTTCTTTGTTAAATCGCAATAGAACTACACTCGAATGATTAGTAAAATATCAACTTGCATACAAAACAGTGTTAAGCTCAATCAAACACTGTAGAAATACACTTTACAGTCTAGTAACTTATGTTTCTATGATAGACGTAGCCGCTTCTTTGGCAAAATACGACTAGAAAATATCATAATAGATTTATAATGATGAAATTCTATCTTGTTTCCAAACAGGGCTATTAAATACAAGACAATATACTTACCTACCGTAGTGATATGTAGCGTAGTTAATTGATTCAGATTTATAAATTATTATATGTAGGTACACCTAATAAAACGGTTTTCCCAAAATGTGACGAACGACGTACTATTTCGCTTTGTTAGAAAGAATAATATTTTGAAATTTATGTTACTTCTCAAGCATAAATAATATTTTCGATGAATTCGGTGGTAACTTTGTGGTAATTCGATTTTAATATAAAATTAAAGTTAATTACTTTGTTATTCTACTGGCTGTGTTCTTCAAGCAAGTCTGTCTGGAGATGCTTTTTAAAGAAGTGAACACGTGTCGCATTTAGCAAAATAAGCAGTGGAACAACACAGTTATTACACAAAACGTCTTTAACTGCTCTAGCTTAGACATTATGCAACTACTTAATAGCCTAAAATGTTCCTTTATTATATTATCTATCAAGCGAGCTGTATTTCTAACTCATATCTAGAACATAATTAAAAACAATATCTTAACTAAAATCAGAGTTAAAAATATATGTCAATTTAAGAATTAGATATTGTAAATAAGTACGGATAAATTAGCTTGATAATATCAAGAGTATACTGAAAGAGTTTTGGATGATTTTCTGTTTTAATTTTATGTCAAAATGTATGCAATTTTACGCACTACATATTGGTAGAACGCATGAATTCAAAGGATATAATAGCATTAACCCTTTATATGCCGGGCGGTTTAAGTATGACCGTGCACGGACGACCGCGATTTTTTTTTAAATATTGAAATCGTAAAAATATGTTAAGTGTAAATATCGCATCACGATTCCAAGAGATATCACTGTATGTACAATACATTTTAATTATTGAAATTATCGACGTGGACTAGTAATAGTGGGTGTCAATTAAAGTGAATAAAAACGATTATTTTTTATGGCCGGTCTCCGCGTACGGAATTGTAGAGCGTATATATTCACTCGTGGCAGTTAACTGGTTAAAAAAACAGTATTAAGTCATATTGTAAAAAGTATGATGTAGCTATAACTCATTCATACCAAATTTTGTGATTTTTATGCCTAAAAATTATTCTTTATAATGCAAAAAAACCTTTTTAAAAAACAAAAATTGTCTTTGGGAGTACTTTAAAAAAAATGCTTTCAATACGATTATCTCAGAACTTATTTTTATGATTTAACGTCTTCTGTCAGTATACCCTTGATATGGTTTTCAGATGATATTGAAAAAGAGGTTTACAAACATATACCTCTGATAAGTACATAAAATGAATCAATTGGTTTTACAACACACGATATAATTTGACAATTGTTGTGTGGTGTTTGCAGTGATGGCGACAAAATACACTCAAAATTTGTAAGATGTTATTTCATTATTCATAGTTACTGATATTTGTATTGTATATTATTATAAACCGAACACAATATACAATATTTTCCAAATCAGAAAGTGATTTATAAAATCTGTGGAAAAAAACCCCAAATATTTGTGAAATAGATGCTTTGGGAATACCTGATGAAATTTTTGTATTTGTTAGACAGTAATTATTAATATTATGAGCCAGGGGCAAATCGCGTTATCAATAAAATTGACAATAATTGACATATAGCCAAGTTAGTATTGACGCAGTGGTTGCTAATGACTATTTTCTTTTGGAGTATTACATAATACTAAATTTACAAAACTGGTTCTGGAGCTCTTTTATTTTACTAAAAATATTTGACAAATGATTGTTGAAAAAAAGTTGATTTTTTTGCGAAATTTTGAATAATAAGAATATCTAGTATCATATAAAAAGTTTTCTAATTGAAAGAAACGAGTTTTCTCAAATTGAAATGGTCATTACATCGTAGGCGTCAGTAGCAGAAAAGATGCTATATTTCGGGAACTTGTCTAAAGACATAGACCGGCCTAGAATCTGGCATAGAATTAGTTATTTAGGTTGCACAAGCTTTAAAATTAAAAAACAACTCGCTGATAGTGTTAGACCGGCGTTCTATTGCAAAAACTCTCTAGGCAAATTACTTATTAACAATAAAGATAGAGTAAACTTTAAGAACAAATCTGGTATTTATAAATTACAATGCAATGATTGCCAACATTTCTATGTGGGTAAAACCACACGTACATTAGATATAAGGGTATCAGAACATTTAGCTGCCTTTAGATTAAAAAAAGAAACTTCGACATTCGCAAATCACTTGCTATTGGAGAACCATACGTTTAATGCGGATGATGGGGTTAAACTGTTGCATAAAAACATGGGGATCATAAATTATTTTATCAGGAAATTTTAGAAATTAATAGAGGCCAGTTATACTCCTTACCAATCTTGAATGAGCAGCTGAACCTTCCTAATTCTCCGCTATTATATCCGATACGTTGAAACACCTAACAGATTTCACTAAATGTGGAATGATTGTATATATTTACCCATTCGTCGAATTACATCCCGTCAAAACCCACAATACTATTATAATTGTAAAATCACTGGTATTTCTAAAAGAAGTTGAAAAGCGGCAATCGCCTTCGGCAATCGCCACTCTGGTAATATGGTGTTTACAAAATAAGGATTAAGACGATTTCCGAAATTTTAACTCAGGTATCGGTGTGGCTCTCAGACGTATAATGTATTGCCTCGTAAATGATATTTGTCGCATTTGTATCTTCTATATAAGCGTTAGACACTGTTTACTGTCTCTCAGTTCGAGTCCATTCGTGTGCTCGAATGCCTGAAGATGCCGAAAGGCGAAACCCGGGTCGTTAGTGACAAAATACATGGAAGTGTACAAAATCTCAATAATCCAAATTTAACATTAATGTGTTGAACGGCATGATGCCACTTTTCACTTTGTGTATGCGCGCTGATTTTACCTGGTAAATGTAACCAACACCATAGCACGGGGAAGGTGGTGTTTAATTATATATTTAAATGAATTTTAGTTAGCTATGCAGAACTCCATTACAAAAAGTTGACATTGTGATATAAACTCATGATTATTAGTTTTGTTTAGGTAAAAATGATATTACCTACTATAAAAATTAAACTTTTTTTATTTAGATATAAAAATATGTATCTTTCCGTACCGGGATTTGAAGCCATTAGATTTTTCAATCGATTTATGAATTCTTGTAGGTATGGATGTTTTCAATGTCTAGAATTTCCTCCCATCCAGCTGATCCTAAAAACGGAGCGTAGCGAGAGCGATTAGGTAACCACTAGTCCTGTCCTAGCCTTATTCACGTCGAAAAACTTGAGTATCAAGCAGTTCACGTAGAAAACACTCTTGTTGAGATATCTAAATTAGGAGACCATATGCTCAATATTGAGAGCGGAAATGGTTAAAAAAAAGTATCATTAACGGGATCGATTGTAAATGATTTCCAATATAGAAATCTGATAGACTAAATTTGTCACATGATATTTTCAAAATTTTTATAGGCCTGTATTTATTGGGTCAGTAATTAATCCGATAAATGGTCAATATACACGTGGTCAGTTAATAAAATAAACGGTCAGTAATTTATATAAAATGGTCAGTTATTAAATTAAACGTAATTTATTATTTTATTTTTTTTACTTAGTTATCCTAACCTAACCTTCCTTTAATATTTACTTATCATTTTTATGTTTCTACTGACCGTTTTATGCATTTGTTACTGACCATATCTTTAATATTTACTGACCGTTAATTGAATTAGATACTCAGCAAATAATTGGTTGCCTATGTTTATATATCGTCGCTTTTCTGGAAGAAAACACTAAATCGAAAAAATAACATATTGAGTTAGTTATACCAAAATGTTCCTTATTTAAAACTCTATCGTATGGAAGAACACACGTACTTTTAGAAATTGTGCTTTTACTTAAGAACAATTTTGTACAAACAAACAAAATAAAAAAGGTATAGCATTTTAAACATTTGACAAACTTCAAAGCCCAATTAGTCGAAACTAGTATTTTTCTGTTAGTTTCTTCTTCCAGAACAACGACGATATATTGTTGTTCTGACGATGGTGCAGTGCCAAAATAGCTATAAACAATGACTAAAATATTTGGAAACTAAATAGATTGCTATTCTAAATTATTCTGCCGTTTATTTTATATCGGGTTTCTTTTCAAATATTTGCAATCGAAAAAATACAGAATATTATTGAATCAACGAAAAAATGTCGAATTTAAATGAAATACCTTTCGATAACCAGCCATATTGTTACATTATATTTTTTAACCTTTCAATCTTTTGATAAATTGAAAATCTACGATATATTGAAACATGACTTGAGAAAATATTAAGCATTGAGATTTCCGAAAAGTTTCGTCTCCGAAATACATAAATTCTAAGTTTGCATTTTGTATACATACGTATTTACACAGAGCGTACCCTGGAAGTATTTACTGGCCAATAATTAGTTGAAAATATATTTTATAATGTACTAGTGAGTACCTGGCATGCGTTGCAATGCCACTCTGATACACAATATTTTGGTTTTTCAGAATATTTTTCGACTCTTGAGCAGGCCACATACGGCTGTCCATGTGAGAAGTATGGACTTTAGAAATTTAGTCTACACGCTTGTAGCGTTTCTCCCTGTGCTTTGTCACTGCAAATGTGCACCGGAAACTGCAGACGTTTTCATTAGACTGGCATATCTGTCGGAATCATAGGGATGCGTGGCAAAAGTACATCTTCTCCTTTAAATTTAACAATTAACACCACTTGTTATGTCACACATGAACTGAAATGTCACTGTTTGTGTATTTGCATATTTAATTTTTTTTAGATTTTTTTCATTTTTTTTTATTCTGAAACCTTCTCGGGTGTGCTTCATCGCAAATACATCTTCAAAGCTTCATCGCAATCGGATGAAATGGTATAGGAAACAAATACGGGACAAACAAACAAACATTCATTTTTATATAAATATATCCATTATAATAATCAGTAATGAAAACGTAAGCAAATTTAAATCGAACTAATTTGACGTAATATAAGTATTTGATGGTTTGAATTTTTACTGTTCGAGTATAATTTATATTCTTTGAGCAAATTGTTCTCATATCCGAATATCAACGCAACCATGAGTAGGTATTGTATAATATGTATGTTAATGCTGAACACCCTGTAATACTTTTCAGTATTGAAACGTTGGAAAGTAGAGCAGGAATGTCTCCTTCCTTCCAGAAATTCCCAGAGTCATCTTGGAATTTTCATGTAAAACAACAATATGTTAATCTCTTTTTCTCCACTCCCACGATAAAAAAATCGATGAAACGGCTACATTACGTCGCCTTGGGTTAAACAAAGTTCTATCTGCAAAAACTGAAACTGATCAGGAAAAGCAATTTTAGATTTCAGAAAACGTAGCTTTTTGAATGAAATACATTAATTTATGCATTCACATATTAACGTGCATGAAACAGACAACCACTTTTGAGACTGTGATTTCCTACACACGTTACTTCTAATTATACAGATTGAACCTTGATGCACTGTAACATTTGTATGTTTTTCAGATAGAAAATGTTTCTAATTTGACTTTTGATGGATTGACGGACAGTTGTAAGGTTTTTTTTAAATTCAGATAGAACCGTATATTTAATGCGAATAAAACTGAACTTAAAAGTGATTTTGTAAAAAAAAAACGGCAAATGGAACCTTGTTTAACTGAGGCGAAGATTAGGATATTATACATGTTTTTTGATGGTTTTGTATTTGCCTTTTTGTAGTCAGTAACATTGATTACAAAAATTGTCAGTTTGTATAAAGACACAAACAAAATTAGACGGTCAGTGGTTTAAGCAATTGATCAGTCACATTTAATGTACCAACTACTGTCAATTCTTGGCAGAAGGGCATTATATATTATTTTAAAAAAATATAACACAATTTTTTTGTACCACTTTCACATTTTTATAATGGCCAGGACCGGTTTCGCTAATCGAGAGTGTTATTTTAATGCCGTTCCCTATGTGAAGCATGTATTATAGCCTCCTAATAGAGGTATTTCAACAGAAGTTTTCTACGAAAACTGCCTGTCGCTCAATTGCTCAATCTCTCTATTCCGAAGAAAGTAGGAATATAAGGATAGGGCTAATAGAGGAATAGTGGTAAGCTAAGCGCTCCCATTATGCCCCGTTTTTCGGATCGCATGGGTGGGAGAGAATTTTCGCGAGAATTATCAACTGATAAAATGTAAATTTTATCAAGACTATGTATATGAAATTGAGTGTTAATAATTATACAAAGCATTATAAAAATATGGATGCAGTAAAAAATAAATCGTGTTATTAAGGAAATCAGTATTAAAGTTATATAGTCAGTAATTCAAAAAAATACGAAAATAAATATTGACGGTTTGTAAAAAATAGCGCTATAACGTTACATCACCTGGTAATATTATTATTATTTTATTTATATTACCATTTCCGCTCCAAATGTAAAGCATATGAATTATTAATGAAGGTATTTCAACAGAAATTTTCTCCTAGTTACTTGTTACTCAGTTGAAGTAGAGAAGAGAGTAAAGATAGAGGATAGGACTAGGACAGGACCAGTTGTTAGCTAATCGCTCTCGCTACGCTCCGTTTTCATATGTATTTTTATGGTTTTATTTAATATACTTAATGGTATTCAGTTACTGATGAAATTATTAAGTACCCCCATTTCAACAATTCAATTTACAATAGATCGGTTTCGCTGAGTTAGTAAAGATTTTCAACTGATTACTGCAAGCTGAATGAAGTTGGTTGTGTTTTCAAAATTACTTAAGACACAGACAACTTTAACATCTCATCCGATCCTAAAAACGAGGTGCAGTAAGAGTGATAAGCACGTATTCGTATTGTGGAAATTTAATATATTTTTGTGAATCGTGGCTTTCCATAAAGAAACAACCTTTAATCCTAAAACTATAAACTAGTGAGCACCTATTTGAATGAAAAAAGTAATACAAATAATAAACTTTACATAATCACTTTTTACGAGTCAGTTTAGATGAGTCAAAATTTTGATTGGCCATATCGCGAAACTACCAATGTCTACTTGTATCACTATGGAGCTAGGATATCGATATGTGCTCTACTATGATGTGAATATAATTTTAACAAATCACTTCTTTCAATAAAACAGTCTAATGTAACTTCATTTAAGACATCGACTGAGGGTGCTTGATGGAATTTCAATATCAAATTAGAATTTTGAGATTTTGTACATTGCCCATGAATTTTGTCTCTCACGACTCGGGTTTCGCCTTTCAGCATCTTCAGACATTCGAAGACAAGAATGTACTCGAATTGACATACAGTAAACAGTGTCCAACGTTTATATATAAGATAAAAAAATTAAAACCATATTATAGTGTGAAGTCAGTGGTAATTCAAACATTATCTGGCCACCTGCAATCGCTGTTGTCATTTTAATTTGTTAAATGCGTTTGTGTTCTCAACAGGGATTAAGGTTATTCTAGAGGTTTTTTTTGAGATTAATTTCAGATAGCAGTGTGGGTCCCTAATATTATGTCGTTTTTTTATCTTATTTATAAACTTAAGACATCGACTGAGGGTGCTTGATGGAACTTCAATATCAAACATGGATTATTAAGATTTGTACACTTCCATGTATTTTGTCACTAACGACCCGGGTCAGTTTGAGTCCATTCGTGTGCTTGAATGCCTGAAGATGCCAAAAGGCGAAACCCGGGTCGTTAGTGACAAAATACATGGAAGTGTACAAAATCTCACTGATCCAAGTTTTATATATAAACGTTGGACACTGTTTAAAGTATGTCAATTCGAATCCATTCGTTTGCTTGAATGCCTGAAGATGCCGAAAGACGAAACCCGGGTCGTTAGTGACAAAATAAATGGAAATTTACAAAATCTCAAGTATTCAAATTTAATATAACTTCATATTATATTACTCGTTGGTAGGAGACATAAATGAAAAATAGTATTAACAATCATTTTTGGAATTTTCTTCAAATACAAACGAATAAAAGATTTATTTAATGCAAAATGTTTACAAATGAATTTATGCTGTACTTAAATTCTATCGGAAAACGTTAAAACCACTTAAAACTGAAAGTACAGTTCGAAAACCACTTCTGAAGAAATGTTAACATTCCCGATACACGTTGTAGTCTTTCCACTTACATCTCAAACATAGAGTGCCAACGAACGAAATTCTTTCCGTTTGAAATATTTTCCGTATCCACTACTGGTCCGGGAAAACTCTTTGGCATTGCTTTCGGAAAAACATGTTCGGGAAAGCGATCGAAACGAAAAAAATGGACTACCAATGGAACATATCAAGGTTAATATTTTTTTTTACTAATTCCACATTTTATTTTGAAGATCAGAAAGAAGAATTTCTATAAAAAAATGTGTTTTATAATGTAATGTTTGTTTTATAATGTAATGTCATACCACCAAGAATTGACAGAAAACATATTAAGGCCCTATAGTAGGTGTTTTTCTGGCATTTTGTGAAAATCTACTAAAACTAACTAAATTACAATAAATTCTCGCGAAACAAATAGTTTTGAGAAGCTCCATCATGAGACTATATGCTTCGTAAAAAATATATATACCTTTGTCATATTTTTAAGATTCAATTTAAAGATTGTAAAAATTATCATAATTATTAAATATTAATGTTTTTTTTCTTATGAATAAGCTGTAATAAAAAACATATTATTAATGCCGTTGTTTTTTATTGCTTAAAGTGAAATCAATCTAGCGAAACCGGTTATTATATATATATATTTAGGTAGTATATGAATGTTATTATTATCATACTGTTTCATCGTAGTATTATGTTCCCCGGACTATCTGCGTTATGCAGAATTCCCCTACAAAATATAATATTTTCCATTTTTAGAAAAGCGTTTTACCATTTTTTTCCTTGAATATAATATAAACAGAGTATTTGGAATTACTAATAGTGCATTGTTTACTGTGATATTAAATTCTGATGCCTTGAATTATAATAAATATAAATATTTAATCATTCCTTTATATTGCAATAAAATGAAAAAATCTGATCTGAATCTTTGAGCTTCAAAAAACGTATTTCAAATACAAAAAAGGTTTAAGGAAAAACACTGTCCACGGCATTCAAACAATACTGAAAACTAGTGGGGACGCCCGTCATAGATGACTGAATGTCTAAAGTAGCTATTCTTTTATTTCCATAACGACGGACTGGTTGATGTTTGTTTGCGTCGGAATTTGCGTAACGTCGGAACTGTGTGTATTGTCTATGTATGTACCGCGGACGCTTATGTTATGAGAAAATTTCATATCTACACGTGTATGTGATAAAAATAAAACGTCTATATCTACGCCTACAGACCGGTCTGGGCTATTATATATAAGATGATTTATGAATTAATTAAGTATAACTCAAAAATGCATTTTAACCGAATTCATAGACTATATAAAAAATACTAACTATATTTTCCCTCGGCGTCCGTGACGCAGTTGGTAACGTCTACCGGTAGGTACGGATGTCTCGGGTTGAATTCCCGGTGCGGACAGTTTCATAAATTGATCTTTCAATCACTTTATGGACTTCTGTTTGTACTTATGGATGTTTGTGATGTCTAAAACTCCTTCCCACCCATCCGATTCTCAAAAACTGATCATAGCGAGAGCGATTAGCTAACCATTAGTCCTGTCCTAGCCCTATCCTTCTATACCTACAGAATGTTGAGCAACTGAGTAACAAGCAGCTCTCATAGAAATACCTCTGTTGAGATACCTCCATTATGAGCCCATATGCTCCGATTTGGGAGCGAACATGGTAAAAGAAAATACTTTCCCTCATGTATTCTAGCATAGAACTGCATTATTAAAGGTTACGTCAGCTGAAAAAAACTGATTTAGAGAAAAAACCCTTTACCACTAATGAGTGTTGGTGTTCAGTAGAGGTCTGTTCGGGTCATTTTATAAAATTATCTGGTCCGAGCCCGACGTCTTCAGACCTGGCCTAGACCTTTCAATATCACACTTGTTACCTGAACCCGGCCTGAATCACAGATTTATTTTCTTCAGCCCGAGAAGAGCCCGATTTTATTTTTCAATACAGAAATTGATTCATACTTTCCAAACTATAAACGGGCCCGTGCAGACCTTTAATGTTCAGGTACCAAAGGTGTTCAATTCTTTACAAGTTGCCCAGTTCATAGCTGACTTAGAGAATAGATTGTATCACACGAAAAAAACTGAATTTATTATATAACAAATACAAATAATGTAAAATTGCCTTTAAGTTGCGAGTTAAATGTTTCAGAGAATTATTAAAATGTATAAAACTATTTTTTTACTAAATTACGATTAGTTTGCTGTAGAGAAAAAATACAGCAATTACGATCCGACTAGTTAATTACTAATTCTAGGCAAAATCACCATCAGAGCCCTTATAAAGTAGAGGACTTGTCACATATAATAATTATGGCCGACAATCGCTGCACGCTATACGCAACATTAAAAATGGCGAGAACATGCGACATTTATGCAAATGGCACTTGCATTAAAGCCAATGAACATTGAAGCTTTGTTACTATGCGGATATTATAATAAAAATAATGTATGTTGGTCAAATATTTCACCATCATCAGCTTGATAAATATTGTTTCAAATATTTTTTTAAATTATTGGAAACAGTAAATAACTGAATGATTACATACAACTAGAGACTCCAAATATTCGATATTTGAATATACTTGGCTCTTTTTTATATTCGAATATTATTAGTTATTATCGATGTATAATATTGTATTGATTCACCGGGTTAACAAAAAGTGTCGTTCGGTCAAAAGTGTCAATTTAATTTAATTAATGTCTTCAAATAAACAACTACTAATCTGTAATCAAAAACTTATCTACATTAAAAGAAAATATGATGAGTCAAAAATGCAGCATTTATTTAATAATTCAGATTTGTTTTAAAGAACACAAAACCTTTTTTAAGTAAAACAATCAATCAAAACTTTTCTCAAGTATTACTGACGATTAATTTAAGAAAGTGATGATACTCATAAGTCAAAAATCTATTTTTATCAGAAGCTTTCAACATCTCTATCAGCAGAAATTTTAAATCGGGTCAAAAGTCTCTATTTAACATTTTAAATCTTTAATGTAGGTATATTTTCTCCCCTAGTTAGACCTCAAGTGACTAAAAACCATATATTAAATTTCAAAAAATTTCGTCAATTTTCAAATATGTATTTTTTTAATTCAATTTAAAATACCTAACTAAAATATAGAATGACATATTTGTGTTGTCTGGTATCAAAACTGGTCAAATCCCTTTATATAAAAATATCGTTTTATCAATCGATGCAAGTTTTATTTATGTATTCTTCAACATTTTAATATGAATTCTTTGTTGTATTAAAAATGATTTAGTTTTGAATTTGACCATTTCTGATATTTTGGGATAGGATTTGTTCACCTTTGATAAAAAGTTTTTACTCGCCCACTAAAAGTCGTCAGCCATTACTGTCGAACTAAGTCTTGATCATGTGACACTGTTGGTAAATGTGGTTGGCCGATTCAAATTTGACTAGATTTGGTAGGAAAAAAAAAATTAACTCGAGTTTTTCATTGAATTATGTTAGATTAGTTGAAGTCTGTAGATGGTATATCAAAGTTTCACACTACATACTCAGTTGAAAAAAAAGCAAAATATAGATTTGACCAATTATGATAGCAGACTACTCATTTATGCAACCAATTCTAACTTGTCAAAGATTTATTTCATGCTTAGCTGTATTAACGCCCGAATATTTACCATCCCGTAACTTTATGAACTTGTCAATTTGCGACATAATATTCCCGTGACACACGTCCCTGCTCCACGTGTCACATCTGACTTGGTATTTACGAAACGCTATATTTAGTACGGTATAATATTATATTACGTTATAAATCATATCGCGCCTATCTCACGGTTCAATTGTCATCCCCTCAGTGTTATTTTCACAAATGTCACCTCACCATTCCGAAACACCCTGTGAATTCGTCGCGTATTTTGAGTGAACTGAGTTTATGAATTTCATATTATGTAATATTTAATTGTAAGTTTCTTGTTAGGAAATTTGAAATAATACGTAAATTCTCTATCATTTGTACTGGCATATTTTCTACTTAATACGCTTTATGCCTTGTGAAACATCACTTATAATTTATTTATGTTTTTGGACATATTTAAAAAAAACTTAATTAATTGAGGAAGTATCATAACTCATAATCTCCAGCATATAAAAAAATTATGAATTCAGCATTGTTCTTAGTGTTCACACATACCATTTAAATAATACAATATCATTCTATACTTACAAACCACCATCTTAAATGAATGTAAAAAAATTGTTAATTTTCAAAACTCATATTCTCATAAGCCCTATAATTTTCTAAGCTAACAATCTCTATTTCAGCCAATGAGAGAACAGCATTGTACTGTCATGGCCACCGGTGTTTGTTTACATATTATGTTAAGCGTATGTTCTATGCGTTTGTTACTGTTGCATGAAAACGGGTTTTTGGGGTTTGCCGAAAACAAGCATTGATGGAGATTCTGAGATATTCTGAGATATGATACTAGAGCCCTCAATTGAGATTAACAAAATGAGAATTCCCGTTCGATATCAACTAGAGGGTAAAAGACATTACGACACTATTATCAAAAATATTCCAGATTGAAAAAATCCTACTTTGCTATTGATCTTAAAGGGACTTAACCCTGAACCGGCTAATCTTTAGGATAGAACTCTTACGGTAAAGCTTCAGAAAAAAATAATAATAATTTAAAAAAGCTCAATTTCTTTGACGGATACGGCGGTAGTTTTGTGGAAAATCATTTTAATATAAAATTTAAATTGACAGCTCTGTTACTCCACTGGTTGTTGCAACAATTTATTGTGATACGTGTTTGAGAAGCATCTTAAAAAGCTAATGCCAAATCTTCCTGTTCTTCTTGGTCAAGAGTTTTTTTATAAATGTATACATAAATTAATGAATGTCTTTGGTATTTTGGTAACAAAATAAGAATATTTTTGTTGTATCTATTATATTTATGGATTAATCACATATACCTTTCAACATAATATTTAATATAATTTCACTTGTTTTGTCACTGTGTCACTTGTCATCGAATCGATATTTTATATCATAGTATAGTTTTGAATTTGCATACATATTTTAATGTAAATCTCTCCGAGAATAATTATTACGGCTGTGTTTGTTTTTACAAAACCGTACATAAAGAACCATATTAATCATGCAATTTAAAATAGTTTTGGTAAGTTTGGTTACGTATCGGAAAATATGAATTGTTGACTCGAATTTGTAATCAATTCTGGTTTCCAAAAGTTTCAAACATTATCGCTAATGTCACTTTTAAATTTAAATAGGTACACTCCCTGAGTATAATCCCGTATCTGCAAACATGGAATTTAAATGAGAGCATTTTAAAGATTCATAACCCAATTACGAAGATATATTCTTCAAAATTGGGACAGTGCTACTATTTTAATCTAATTTTCCTTTTTGTTTGATGCCTACCCATAGAAATGAATGCGTAGACAACAAAAATGCCGAAGATATAATAAACACATATTTATCACTTACGTGATTATACGTAGGGAATGCTGATAAGATAAAATCAATGTGTTTGTATTTCTGTTCTTTATAAACAAAATGTTGAAGTATTGATTAAGAATACTAAATATAAATAGAAAAAATGTATCGTTTAATTACATAAAATATGATGTTGGCACACGACGACATGAAGCACTCTGTTTATAAAAAAAAATGCGAAATACATTGCAAATTATACAGAGCGTAATCATTAAACATTTTTTTCGCTATGATTATTTTGTCATTAGCATCCACCCTTTGCGACTTTAACCAAAGGGTTGAATCACCCCAGCCGAACAATCTATCCGAACATTTTATGCCACATTTTTAAGTCTTTATATCCCTTTCCCGCACGTAAGCTAGCTATGTACTGCTATGTAAAAAGATTCTGTCAGCTGAAGGCTTTGTGTTGTGAAAACACTTAAGCAAAACCCCATACGAGAATGATTGTCTTAGAATGATTAACAAAAGTTCAATTCTTACCAAGAATCGCCCGTTGGAGTAAGTTTGAAAAACTTACTTAGCTTATTTTTAGACATGCCCAGTTCCTAACTGAATATACAAATCTGGCTCGTTAAATTTAAGATTTATCTCTTAAGGTGATCAAATGAAAGCCGGCTTGACTGTCGGCCTCTTCCGACACATTTTTTTTACATAATGTATATTGCACATCGACGATTAACATGAAATACCTCGGAAAGAAAGTTTTTGTAATTTTGGAGTTATGATGATTCGTGATCCTATATTACTGACGTTATATGTTTATACATATAATGTTAAAATCGTTCGGACTTACTGCTCATCTACGCATATCCATTTGAGATACAGTGTCGTGTATTTAATCAGGAGGTGGTTCAGTTGTGACATTTACTTTATTGATTATGTAATTAGAGTACGCTGACATTTTGTTTGCATATTCAAAAAGATATTAAGCAAAGTTATGAGATATCAATGCGCATGATTAATGTTTTTACAATGGAAATAACAGTTTTTCTAATAAATCATAACAAAATTAAAATACATGTTATCATCATCAGCCTGAATCTATCCACTGTTGGATGAAGGCCTCTTCAATCTGCTTCCACTTCTCTCTGTCCTGTGCGTTGCGTTGCCACGTACTTAGACTGAATTTTATCATTTCATCAATCCAGCGGCCTCAAGGTCTACCTTGCGGACGTTTTATACCCTCTGGATACCACTGGATGACTAAATTTGTCCAACGATTGTCTTTTTTTTTCACAAAAACTTACATGTAAATGGACGTGGAGAAGCCTGTCAGGAAAAAACCAGTGAAATCGACTACATCCTCAGTGACAAAAAATATACTTTTCTAAACTGTAAGGAGACAAATAGTTTTAACACCGGCAGCGATCACTGGATGGTGAGATATAAGACAAGATTGAAAGTCAAATTAGAAAGATCTAAACGACAGAAGAAGTCAAATGCTCGCATACACTTGAAAAACAATACTGAATTCCAAGGTGAACTCAAGAATGAACTATCGTCGTCCTTAGATGAGATCGAAACTGTTTTTCTATCCAAAGTGGAGACTATAACGAATATTATACTACAGTGTGCAGAAAAAACTGGTGAAAAAAGCTCAGAAATCACACCTCTCACCAAGCTTTCGAACATTGAATCTTATGGAGCAGAGAAGGAAAACCAAGAGGGATAGACATAGTATATTATTGATCAATTTAATACTTCTGTTGTCTGCATGAATTCGGAAGAGAAATGGCCAAAGTAAATTCCTACACAATAATATTTAATGAGTAAATTAATCTAGCATTTAAAAAATGCATAAATGATAATTAATTTTGAGAATATAAAAAATACACGATAATAACTTTGAATCATTTCTAAAATTAAAAAAAATTAGCATACTAAAACTTCCCCATAAAATGCAAGTCCTTTGATGATATTAATTTTAAGGTAGGACTGTCTGGTATTGCTTATAATTTATTACACTTGATTTTAATAAATATAGGTTTTTATCATATAAACTAGTGGTTCTCAAAGTGGTTTCTACGTACCCTCGGGGGTCCTTGTGACCCCGGGGGTTGTCTGTGGCAGATTAATAATAATTGGGAGGTGCGTGGACAAAGTCAGGGGGTTTGCAAAAGGTCTAATATAAAAAAATGTTTGCGATACATTTTCATTAATATTAAAGATTAAATGAATAGCAATAAATAAATTGGTTGCGATTTTTTGGGTGTTGGACTCTATTGCAAGCAGGCCCACAAACTCAGATGAATCCATACATATAGGAGCAATATATTGAATAATTCACAAATGAGGAGCGGAAGCCAATGTTTGAACAAAGATAGGTGAAAAAAAATTCTGCTTACAAAAACAGATACCAATTCTATATCCTGTAACATGGGCAACTGTACAGAGGCTGTTGATTGCTTTCCCGTCTACCTATTTTGTAGAACGTGGATGTACTGAAGTTATGGACCTCATCATACTTTAAATATAAAAATATTTTATTTTTACATCACCATTCATAATGAAGACATCAAAATTAAATTTATAATGTTTGTATTACTTAGTTATGTAAAGTTATTTATCGTGGCGGTTCATGGTCATGTTTTTGTTTTATGAAGGGTTCCATGGGCATAATAAGTTTGGGAGCCACTGATATAGAGACTATAAAGTTTTATCATACTTTAACAATTAAGAAATAAGTAACACACACAATTTATTATCTACTATTAACGAGTTTGATAACTATAATTCTTTTCTTTGTAATTTGAGGGTCGCTTTTCATCTTTAAAATTCAATCCATCAAAATATTGTTCTCTATTTTTAAAAAAATCCAATATTCAACCAGTAGAGTTTTCAATATTTACTAGGTGTGTTGCTACAACCGTTTTCTCTGTAACAATCTTGATAGAATCATCTTACATTTTGATTAGGCATTCCAACTATTCGTCATAATCAACTACTGATAAAGAATGTATTCGGATATTCGAATAGTTTCTGAGTATGAAGATATGATTAAAAATTCGATTTGAATATTTAATAACATTATAATATATTATACTAAAATAATACATTCAAATTTATAACAAAACGAGCTCATCTTATATATAAAAATCAATGTTTGTTTGTTCGTATCTTATGCACTGCCATACCGTTCATCGGATTCCGGTAAGACTTTGTCAAGTTATTACTTGCACTTGCGTGAAGGTTCTAGGGGCATAGGACATTAACTTAAAGTAGGTCTTATCTATATAAATGAATGTTTGTTTGTTTGTCTTTTATGCGTTTATATACCATTCATCCGATATCGATGAAACTTTGGTGAGTTGTTGTGCGCACCCCCATGAAGGTTTTTGAAAAAAAAAATCAAATACGTACAAACATTGCTACGCATGCCGGGTACTCGCTAGTTAACAATAAAAGTTACATTTATTCAAATTTTAAATCACAAATATATATATAACATTTTCTTAAGCAAGAGATACCTATAATTTATAAAAATTTACTACTAAATCTTTTACCACTTTTATCAAATCCCAGATAAATACAATATATACACATTCCAATACCGATTGTATTACAATATTTAAAGTTTGCAGCTGCGGCGGATTACTGCTACGGTATTGGTATTGAAAATGCCCATGATGGGTGAAGGTGAGGAAAAACTATACCTGGGGTAGGGGGTATTCTTTATTGTTCTTGAAATCTGGACAAATTGTGATCTTTCATCGATTTTGTAAAATATTTCATTAAAAATTAGCACGAATACTACTCGAATAGTTGCCCAAATATTCAAATAAAGAATGATTAAAAAATGGCTGAAAATTCTATTCGAGTTGGAATACTCAATTTTAATAATTGACATTTCTTCGTTAATACACGTTTCTTTTATATTTCCTTGATATCTTCAATAGTCAGTCAAAGTCTATTTAAAGAGATGATAAAGTCTTAAGTGTTTTTTAAGGGAATGTCACAATACTTATTCAACCGTGCCACATTGAAACCCTACTGTAGTATTATTGTGTTGTACAAGGAAAGAATGTATATTATATTTTATTTAACGAATCCAAATTCTCCCTGTGCGAATTTAATTTACATGAGAGCACGAACATTGGCGGAGTATTTTATTAATTGTCCTTCGCGTTTAATTCGCTATTCATGAATGTCAAAGTGTATTGTAGCATGTCAAGAATTAAAAATATAATATATATTGTAATAAAGGGTTGCGATGCCGGTCTTTCATTTGCGTCTAATTGCGATGAAGGTGTTTGAGGGAACATGGAAAGTTAAGTATCCATCTTGCAGTGAATTAATAAGGGTTGAAGAAAGGCATAAAATATACGGTTCTAAAATTGCGTCAGTTTTTCTATTACACAACTCAATAACGCATAAACTAAGACAACTGTCATATGTTTTAATCCAGGAAAACAGTACACGTGCGTTTGTTGACTAGTAAAACGTCGGGTCCATAGTGCAGTGGTCAACTTTATTGGCTATGTTTACGGATCCCACGAGATCAAATCCCAGTATGGACAGTTTCATTAATTGAATTGAATTTCTATTCGTGGAAACAGATGTCTAAAATTCCTACCTATCGTACAGACAGGGCATGGCGAGAGCGATTAACTAACCAGTTCTGTCGTAGCCCTCTTCTTCTATCCCTACACGCTTTGATAAGGAGAGGTTAAGCAACTGAGTAACGAGCAGTTCTCCTAGAAAAACTTCTCTTGACATACCTCCATTACGAGACCATATGTTCTACATTGGGAGCGGACATGGGTAAAAAAAGTGAAGCATCGTAATTGTGACCATTCATACAATAAACTACGGAGGCCGGTTATGTAAGTTTCTGACTCAAGGTAACACAGTTTTCGACAGATTGACATAATCCTACTTTAAGTCGAGTGTGTTTTGGCCAATTGATGTAACCTTCAAAAAATATGAAAATGATTGGATCTCATTTTAAAGAAGACAATGCAGGTCTCGGCCAAATGATGTAAATTAGAAAAATATATTGACCACTTTTTGGAAGGGAAACGTCATTTTACATTGGTTTTAGGTTTGAAAATTTTGACCCGACCACTTGACGTAAGCCACTATTATATCGACACTCCCTACGGATTGTTTTGTATCTGCAAACCTGAGAATTTACAGAAGTGCATTTGAAAGATTCAACATATAATGTTTTCACAGTGTTTACTCTCTCATGAACAATTTAAATTTTGACGGTTACATCAATTGGTCAAAACACCGTCGAAATAAAGTATATATTAATAGTTATTTTTGCAGTTCTATTTTTGTGTTATTTGTAAATATTTCAAATCCATTTGTCAAAGCAGTGGCACACGGGAGAGCGACGAAATCGTTTTGATTAATGATTTTAATATGTCAAAAATAATCACTTGGGCCAATTATGAAGTAAGAAGAACGACGGATTTCGAAGGATATTTGCGTTCGGAAAGTGACTCGATAAATTATGTCAGAAAATTCTCGGTATGTTTAACTCATTTAGTTTGACAAGGCGAGAATTTTATTTTGGGCGCCACCGTTTTTATTAGAAATATTTACACCTACCTTCAATTACGACTGTATATTGGTTTTATAAACAAACAGCGTAAATCAAAGACGGGTTGATCGAGAATACAATTATTTACATCTAAATTGGGTTGGTGTTTTTTATATTATATCCGTGATATAATGTTATATACACAGAATAAGATTACCTAGGTAAGTCTTTGAAGTTTTAAGTTATCTTGAATTTCTTATCTTTATACCGCATTTTAGTTGTTACATATTTACTTTTTCTCGAGTGCGAAAATTGATAAATAGGTGTACAGTAAAGTAATATATGTAGTAATAGAGTTTTTGTCTAAGAGAACTGCTTGTTCATAGGTAAGCCGGCAGTTTGAATAACAAAGTCCTCAACTCAACAACTAAATAAATTTCCACAAAGTGACAGCCGAATTCATATAAAATATAAAAGATTTATACCAGGGGTGAAGAAACTTTTCCTGTCGTAAGGCCCGCATTCATTTATTTTAAAATTAAATAAGACCGCATTTAAGATACATTCATAAAAATGTATGCACATTATTTTGTAAATGAAGGGAAACAAAGAAATTACAGAAGAAGACAAACTAATACACTTGTGATTGTATGGTCGCGGGTTCGTCAGTCCTGCTTTACACTGTCATTATTTGACATTTTGGTAAATGCAAAGTTTTCTAGATGTTTTTGTTACTGTTGTTTAAAAATAAATTGTCAGGTCCGTGGTGCAGAGTTCAACGTCGTTGGCTTCAGTTACAGATCACACATGTTTTAGTACCAGTAAGGACAGTTTTATCAATTTATTTATGGATCTGTTTTCAAAGACATGGATATTTAAAATTCCCACCCACCTTACGACCTTAAAAACATGGTCTAGCAAGAGTGATTAGCTAACAACTAGTCCTGTCCTAACCCTATCCTGTTATCCATACTCTCTTCGAAAAGGAGAGGTTGAGCAACTGAGTAACATGCTGTTCTCGTAGAAAGCTTCTGTTGAAACGTTTTCACTAGAAAGCCATATGCTATACATTGGGAACGGAAATGGTAAAAAAGAATGCATTTTATAGTCGATGAATTTCTATGTATATATATATATGTTTACTTGGAAGATAACAAAATATTTGATTTCAAAATCTGTTGTATACTTGCTTAACCGCAAATTATTTTAACCACGTCAATATGTGATAATATGTTTATTTTAGGATATAATAATTCTGTAAATATATTATACAATATCAATGCGAAATAAAATACGATTGGTATTTCCATTTAAAAAAAAAACCAAGTTTTGATTTAGTATTTGATAATTACTGTCGATAAGGACTGAAATATTTTTTATTACTTTCCTGCTTTTTGCCATGATTCAGTTAACGGAATATTTTGACACCAAATGCCACATGGTATCTACGGCTCGATGATTCTTCCGCACACAAATTCTCTCATTTTATAACACTCAAAATCTATTGGTTGAATTGGCATTTACTTGCTAGAACTCCGTTATATTAGGATGAAATATCAAAGTAAATATTCAGTTCCACAAAATACATTAATTGGTTGATAACATACTGTTTTAGAAGAGATCGACAATATTATGTCATCTCCAATATTCCAATATATTCAATGTAAAGATTAAGATTTTTAGGAAACTTAAAATGATTCCGTTTGAATGTAATATTTTTTTTACTACGTCCGCTCTCAATGTGGAGCATAAAGCGTCCTAACGGACTTACCAAATCAAAAGTTGTCCTACTATAACTGCTTATCACTCAGTAGCCCTGTCTTGGAGAGAACAGTGCTTGAAGAAAAGGGCTAGCGGTTAACCTCAATTATTATTGAATATTCTCATTCACACTTACTATTTATTAGTTTTAAAAATGGTTTAAGTAAAGTTTTTTTATCACATTACGAACAATTTATAATAAAGGTGGAAAACTTTTGTTTACTGAACACACACAATCATTATTTGTAAAGGGTTTTTATTTTATTTTCCCCTTCAGTTGACAGTATCTTTAATTATACAGCACTTAGCTAAAGCGCTTGCGTGAAGGACTCGTCTGTATAAGCCAAAAAAAAGAATAATCAGGAAACAGACATCCCACTTCGCAGACTCCCCATACTTTCAGAATAAAAACATATTAGCTAAATATTTATATTTCATAAAATATGTATTACATTAGTATGATTCCAAGTGAAACCATATGTTTTAAAAATCATTAATGGCGTTCCTTTACAAAATATTAATTTAAAATAGTCTAACTACCATCAATTGGGTAAGATTAACGATCGGTCTACGATTGGCCAACTATATGAAAAAAAGTGCTATTATAATATCATGATAACACTAATGCCATATGAATATTTTTTAGCTAAGCAATTGTATTGAGTAGTCCCTAGTGGTAAAAACATGAATTAATGTGCAACATAATTTGTCTATTGTTGAATTTGTAATCTGTCAGGTTGGAATGATAAAACACAATTAAAAAACTTTTCTTGAAATAAATTGGACTAACCATTTTTTCAATTTGAATTAATAATCTGTAAACCAAATGCTGTACATTTTTTCCCCCATGTCAATTATGTACAGAATATATTAAATCATAAAGAAAAGTAGCCAAGACTTTAAAGTCACTGAATTTATAGTTATTACAGTGATTATTTGTATCGTGGGTGAAAGTTACCCGAATTGGATGAAAATTTTGTCCACCTTGTTTTATCTATATTTACATATCCATTACAACAATAAATCTATTTAGTTAAATTTCATCTTAAGACATTAGATTATTTTTATGTTGAACAATACCACACATAAATGCAATGGCGAACCATAAAAATACAAAAATAAAACCCTCAGAACTTGGCCAAAGTTATCCAGATTGACCGTAATGAAAAGGTTTTTCTCCCATGTCTTCTTCTTCTTTGTCGCTACGGTTCGAGGAGAGCATTGGCCGCATAATCATTATCCTCTATTCTACTCAGCCCTCTGCCTTAACTGACTTATACTGTACTAAAAACAGTTATTCTTTATCTTGACGATTTGTTATTATTAATTCTTTTTGGAGAAAAATTAAGCTCACGTCCGCGATTGACCTGTTTACTTGCTCAGTTATAAGCCAATGATCTTAAACTCGATTGATAATTATAATATTATTGAAACTTTAAATACATCTGTTTTGTTTCCTGTCTTTGGAAATATATTTAGAATGATTAATTATTACTTATACTCTTGGAATAAATATTTTTCACGAGTCTCGTAAACACCGCGAGATGCTGCGACTGTATATGCATGCAGACAATTCGTTTTACTGGTTTGTGTAAACATATGCCAAAGCAAATTGAATGAAAGTAAGCAAGCCAATATAATTGTGTAAACAGTTTGAAAAATATCCTTTTCAAGTCGACCTGCGTACAGATGTCAGTGATGCATAAACGGATCAATTTATTTTATCAAATAATATGGGCAGTAAATGCAAAACGGCAAGAGTACAAAATGTTCCTTCTAAGGCGAGAGACTCTCTGCGTGAAAAATACAAAGATTGACTGGGCCAAACCAACAAATGCGCGGCATAATTAAAACTATTTTGCACACGTGAAATGAGTGCTATTTTTGTTACTTGACATAATTAAAATTATAATTTACATTTAATGAATATTTATTATTTGTCGGCTCCGTTACAGATTACACGGTTACGGATGTCTCGGGTTCAATTCCCGGTGCGGACAATTGAGCCTTCAATTGATTTATGAATTTCTGTTCGTAGTCATGAATGTTTGCGATGTCTAAAACTGCTTCCCACCCATCCGATCCTCAAAAATGAGGGCGTAGCGAGAGCGACTAGCTAACCACAAGTCCTAGCACTATACGTCTACCCCTACTCTCTTCAAAAAAAGGAGAGGTTGAGCAATAGAAAAATTGTGTTGAAATACCTTCATCAGGAGGTCATATGCTCCAAGTTGAGAGCGGACGTGGTAAAAAATTATTTATACTATTAGGTATATATAAATGGTTAATTTGCTTATTTAACTTGTTTTACTAACATTT
Organism: Himalopsyche phryganea; assembly: GCA_022494535.1. NCBI lineage: Eukaryota > Metazoa > Arthropoda > Insecta > Trichoptera > Rhyacophilidae > Himalopsyche > Himalopsyche phryganea. The sequence continues at coordinate 1,412,259 of JAGVSL010000071.1, forward strand.
ATGTACGCACCTCATAGGTATAGAATATGCATTTAATAATAAAAAACGAATGTGCATGTCATATTTCTTCAAAAAATGAATTTGGATAGTTTGTATTGAAGTGCGCGCAAACCCGAGGTTGAACGTTGGCTCTAAAATTGCTACGGGGCCGAGCACGCGTGAAGCTTAGAGGGTACATGAACTGTGAGTATTTTTTTACGTTTATTTGTTGAATAGCATTTACTGTTGTAATAATCTAAAAAGATTAAAGTGCAAACATCAGGGGTGACGAAAGTTTTCTTGCCGGAAGGCCGCATTCATTTATCTCAAAATCGAATAAGGCCACATTTAAGAAACATCCATACAAATGTATGTATTGAAGTTCTTGTAAAATAGTATTCCTGGAACTATTTAAATGTTTCTTAAGGCATTACGACTGTTGCGCGCCACTGGTTTCCGCTCACTAGATGCAACTGTTACATTCAATTTCGCTGTCCACTGTCGCACAGTGTCGGCCAGTGGCGGCGGTCGGGCCGGGTGCCAAATTGACAGTATTAGTTTCCCCTCGGACACTGTGCCACTGAAAAGCCTCTGGAGATATTATTTCGTTTTATTTTTCATTTTTTTTCGGCAGTCTGTCTTGCAGACGGAACGTCTATACGTGTCTAATAAAAGTACATCAGCTGGCAGCCAGCGTCGCTTGATAAATGTATTGTTTTATTAGCGCCTTCGAGGCAATTTTATTATTGATATATTCTTTTAGTGAAGCATTTGAGAAATATTGTATACACCACCACTCACTTTCGATTTAGAGTAACATTAGAAGTATTCTGTAACATAGTAGCGAAAGACGCTTTCAAGCAATTACCTGAAATATCCCAGAAGTTGGTTACTATATACACTTTTATAAAGTATACATAAATAATGACAGTTTGTACATGAAAAGATTTTATGAGTTTATTATATATCCACTCGCTTTCCATATAACGTAGTTAAATCATTAGAAACGGAATAATTCTCTCTTGTTTTTCCACTATGTAAACCTGGACCCTGGGCGTGATGAGAAAAATTAATGAACTACTGATACTTTTGCATCTAACTGCATCTTTACCATGAACGCTCCTTATGTGGAACACAAGGACTCCAAACCTCACTCTTTAATAGAAGGTTTTTGATTAAAGATAGTTGTAAGTAATTCGCTCAACCACTCTTTTTCGATGGAAGAAAGATATAAGAAATATAAATTCAAAGCTGATAACTTTGTTATTCCACTGGCTGTCTTGCTGAATTCAACACGTGTTTCAGCTCTTTAAGAAGCATCTTCAGACAAACAGTTAGTTACAGTCAGTTCGTGCGAAGATTATGATAATCACGCTCTCAATGTGGTGCATATGGCCTTTTAATGCTATCACAAAAAAAATCTAACATAACTGCTTGTTAATATAAAATTAAAGTTGACAACTTCATTATTTCACTGGCTGGATTACTATAATTACTAAGACTAACAGTTAGTGTGAAGAGGTTTCTTAACGACGCGAAGCACGTGTCACATCCAGCATCACAGCCAGTGGAATAACACAGTTATCAACATCAATATTACTTAAAAAATGAATTTCCATAAAGTTACCGCCGAATCCATCGAGGATATAAGACTGTACGTGACGGAAGAATGAAAACATCATTTACATCCACATCTTTGGCTAAATAACCACACATCGATTGAAAAAAGTATGAAAATAATCGCTTGGGGATTCGAACCTTTGACTGAGCCACCACTCTAACATTTTTAACATTCTAAACACTTTTAACTTATTACATCTGTTGAAAACGGAAGATTATTTTTTCCTTGAATATATATTTTTTTAATGGTTTGGTTAGATCACTTTTCGAGTCAACGTTTAATTTTTTTCCATCCTAGTTTCAATGATTTACTGCTGCATTGTTGGTTTGTATGGATCGGTGGAAATTTTATTAAACTATTCGAAATCAATCTAGTAAACAGATAAATTTCACACAAAGCATTTATTCTGAATAAATTAAATTCTTGTTTACAGACTGAACATCCAATTGATTGAAATCTGCATCTCTTTGAATGCAAAGCATTCCTTTAATTTTGAGCGCGAAACATTGTTTAATTATTTTCGATACACTTGGCATGACTGAAAAGTATTGAAACTGAATTTAAAAAAAATAAATCACATTTTTATACATTTTTTTTTGAAAAATTTGGATCTTTCAAATTTTTTACATTTCCATACCATCCGTCACTAACGAACGACCCCGGCTTCGCCTTTTAGTATTTTCAGTTCACCCGCGAATTTGAATGCCTTAAGATTTCGAAAGGCGAAACCTAAGTTTAAAGGTTTCAAATTTGATATTGAAATCTTTCATTAAAATCAGCATAAACTAATACTTCTAATACACCTTTTACAACTGATACAATTAAACTTCATTTGATAATGATCCTGATGATCGAAACCGCTCCTGATCATTATAAAAAAAAAATGTTCATTATATTAATAAATACAATTTCTTTCCAGGAAGAATCGGCAATAGTTAACACTTGAAAAGTGACATATTTTTTTATTTCATCGTACATAATCTTAATAATATATCACGCATTAAGAGTTAATTCATAAATAAATCATCACCATACAGGAAGAAATTACCAAGTTTAAAATAATATAATTTTCTAAAAAATAACTTTTTGAACATGTAAATATAATCAATCTAAAATATGTCATATTGCATTCAAATTTCCGATGTAGTTTATTGACGTTTGTGGGTATAGCTTTGCTATTTTGGGTATTTTTTCCATAATATAATTTTTTATGTTTATAAATCAAATAGTACATGGTCTAAATGAAATAGCAATTGCTATCTAAATTTCGCCTAAACAATTCAAGAATGTGTAAAAAGAGGCGCTCTTACAAATGTTGAAAAATAAAATACACGGACGTGTACATAAAAAGATATACATTAAAACCTTTACTTTTTTTTACCTTCAAATTATTTTAAAAATCGTAGGACTTCAATCACTTCACTTTATAGTCACACCGCACATATTTTGAATGCATTTTAGTTGTGCTTCTCAATTTTTTTGAAAGTACAATATTTTATTTCAATGATAAAAATGTATCGATATGGTGAATGTTATTATGTTCTGCATACTATAAATATTTTCAACTATGAAAAGGATAAAAGAATCATTGTGTTTATTTTTCATAGTCGATTTCATATTTATTTGAAAAGTTATATTAGATTCTAAATTCTTACTGATAGTGTTCAGTTAGGCTTGCCAGCATTTGGCTGTTAATAATAAAAGTTTTACAATTTTATTTCAGTACGCTGTTTGAGAAACATAATTGGAATTCCACTAACACTCAATACCCGCTACAAAGCTCAACGAATAAATGCTTTATTGGATAGTTTTTAGAAACGAAATTTGATCATTTATATTTACGATAAAAATCATTAAAAAACCCGTTGAAAACAATATTTTCAGCTTTCCATAGAGGTTCTTCGAATAATAATTTTTAGATTTGCTGATTTAAAAGTGATCTCATGTATTAATTAAACTTGTCACATAATTTTTCTGAGGTTGCTAAAATATTCAACACACTAAGTACCTACACACTAAAAGGCTAAGAAAACTTTCTTCTTCGTTTTCTCTGTCACAACGGTTCTGTGTGAGTCTGAGCTGTCACAATCTGCAATGTCCTCATTCATTATACGGCATTCGCTGAACTCTAGCACTTATAAGACATGTAACATCCCATCGATGCAGTAAAGTTGTTGTATTCTTATCCCAGGACCTACCGAATCCTTATTTTTCAGGGTGACTCAACGCTGTACCCGAAACGGATGTACAGCGTTTACCGAGCGTATATCGAAACACAGCAGCGTTAAGAGCATTCAAATGATTGCAAGGAGTGTCCTAAGAATAGTTTCCAAAGACTCGGTTGCTTTGAACTAACGGAAGTTGAAATGAAGACGATTTTCACATAGAAAATTTCTGTAAGCTGAGATCTTTTCAACTCTTCGTCACGTTTAATTCACTCTTCTTACGACCAAAAGTGCATAGCCGACCAGTCCACCCATCGGTCGGACTGACATGAGAAACTATCTCTTTTCACTGTACATCTCCAGATGTTCCCATAAGATATGATTAGCATACTTACCCAAGGAATATGGCGTTTTGAATTTGTTTATTTGTTATAATACATTCGTGTAGTGCTAAGTTTTTACATAAATTCTAGATAAAAGCTGTTTTTATTTTAGTTTTTATGAAAAATTCTCGTCTTGATTTTAATCTTGATTTATCTGTTTTGCTTCGAAATTACTGCTACGCATTGATTAATTGATGAAAAAAATGAGCCGGATTTTTTTTAAATCCAGAACATTCTGGTATTGAAATGTAAACATGTGATAATTGACAAAAATAAACCTTGAAACAACTTCTGATTCGTTGGCGCACTAAAATGACGACTTGTTGGGTTTGTACGCAAAAGCTTATCATCGTCACAGAGCTTTTAAAAAGCTCTCGTCACTTGCGCTATGAAAACAATGTAGATTGTTTTATCTATAAACAGCACAAAACAACGTGTAAAAATATTTGGAATATTTGTTTTCCAAGAATAAAAATATTTTAAAGCATTTTTGTACTGCGCAAAACATTTTTGAATAAAATGTTTTCTTTACTAAATAGATAATAAAATTGACGCAATAATTAGATATTTATGCGTGATTTTACCAATGACTTTTTTTGCTTTGGTCAGTATGTTACATATTTTCCTTTTTTAATCAAAAAAAGCTGTCAGTAGGTACTAAAAATGATCAGTAGGAATATATTTACCTTAATTAGGGGGAATGCATTTATTGGGTCAGTAGAAAAAAAATAAATGAATAGTATTTAATAAAAGTGGTCAGTATACACGTTGTCAGTTAACAAAATGAAATGTCAGTAATTCATAAAAAATGTTCAGTTATTATAATTAAACGATCTGATATTTATATAAAACGGTCAGTTTTTTTAATAAAATCCAACCTAAGCTAACCTAACCTTTATTTATCTGACCAAACATAATTATTAACTGACCATTTATTATTTCTTACTTCGAATTAGTTGCTGACCATTTATGGAATTAGTTACTGACCAAATAATTAGTTACGGCCAGTAATTATTCATACTAAACGTTTATTCTGATTATGTCATATTATAATTATGACACGGGTAAAAGAAATATTTTCTAACAATTGTTTATTATTTTTACATGATTTAATAACATACCCGATTTTATTCTTTCTAGGTAGGTAAACTAGACAAATACACGACAATCAAAAAATTAAAAGATATTCTATAAACGTTTATTTAAGACAAAAAAATTCAAATTTTGTACCAATTCGAAATACCGATTAATAACAAAATGTAAATTTTCACTCTATAATCAATACAATTTTAATTAGTAAATATAGTCTTATGGTTGTCTTTATAATAATTTAATTACACTTTCCGCTAAACTGATTGATTCACAATAAGTCATCGAAAACTTTTAATTATTAAGGTACCTATTCAATACCATCCAAATTATGAAAAGATAAGTTTATTTTAAATAATAAAAAAAATCGTCTGTTGGCATATTGTATACTGTAACTCAGTGGTCGGTAACCTGGAGCTTGCGGTCACTCATGTGTTCACGAAGCATATTTGAGGTGACAGTCTGCCACAAACATAAACATTATGTAATAATATTTCGGAACTGTGTGACGTCTGTTAAAATAAAATAAAACAGCATTGTGACGAATCTCCAGTGAACAGCTAAATAACGATGGAGGCAGACAGAGATTAGTGTTGTTTTATGGGCGGTCGAGGTCCTATTTGAAATGAGAGACTAATGAGTGAATTGGTCACTCATGACTCATGAATATACAAAGTTGCACTAGCACTTGGTTTCAATGCGATTCTTACATTTAAAAGTTTTTGTTGTGACTTTGGCTCTTGAATCACTCACCCAAAAAAGTTGGGATAAATTAAGCCAGTGAGAAGTGAAGTGACCCAAATGATATTTTCGAAATAAATGAGTTAACAGCGTTTTGGTATTTTTAATGTCATAAAGTATCATGAAACTAAAGTGAGTTAAGTAAATACAGGCTGCAAAACTATGTTATACTGTAAGAAGGTAAATTAATGAAAGAACTTCATTAAACTATAACTTTCAAAAAGAAAGTTTCGCCATTTATCATTTTGTGCATTTCACCTATCGAGCACTCAACTGCCCTTCGTTCGGAATGCTTTTCTAAGTAAAAATGTTCTCAACTACTGGTGTAAGGTATGTTTTATCGCATTCAAAAATTTAACCCTTTCACATCGACCGGCGGTATTCTCGGGTCTGTCTCAAAGTACCGACGACTGCTATCTCAAGGCGACCTGCAGGCAAACAAACTCACAAACACTTGCATCGCGCCAACAGAGCGGCGCAAATATTTGAGGTTCCATCCGAGCGAGTTTAAAATGACACAGTGCAAACAACGTGATAATATTAAAGTCAGGCGAGACGTCCGGTCTACATGGTTTTAAAGACTTCGAAGGGTACTGCACTCAAATATCGACGTAAGACTCTGGTGAGGATCTTACCTGAAGACTAATATTTCTTATAATTAGATACAGTTGTTGTAAAATTGTCATACTATTTAGATCTTCAGCCATATTTGGTATTTTCATTTTTAGACCATGTCTTCGTATGGACTGCTAATGGGGTGTCGTTATACATAAAGTAGCCACTACACAAATAATAAAAAATATATAATATAATAAAGATCAGGTGAGTGAAGGTTTTGCTGAAAATAGCATTGCTGCAAAAAATATATGCTTCGAATGGAAATATTGTGCTGATCATGCAAGCTGGGCAATCGGGTTACAGTCACACTCTGTACTTTATTTACAATTAAAATAAACTATGAATTTATGAATGAACTTATATTCTGTAGAAAACTGCCAGACAGCTTGTTATATTCTACATCTAATACATAAAAATCAATGTGGGTATGTTCGTATCTTATGAACTGCCATACCGTTCATCATCCGATTCCGATAAAACTAGTCAAGTTATTGCTTGCACTTGCGCGAAGGATATAGGTATAGTACAATTAGGATCGGCCCGAGCCCGACTCTAAACGTTTTAATTTTTAACTTACAGTAAGTCTTATTATATATGTATATATAAATCAATCTCACAATCTAGATAAATCTAAAATCTAAAAAAAATATGAAATAAAGAATCAAATTCATACATCTCGTAAAACCTTCTGATTTCTTCGTCTACGCACCAGACTGAAAAACAAAAAATATTGTGTGTCTAAAAGCACTTCAATAAACACAATTAAAACACGAACACTTTCTTTCAGTGGCATTGAAACGCATGCCGGGTACTCACTAGTTTAATATAAATACGATTCAATTATTGCTATATCTATCATATAAATAATAGTTAAAGAGCTACGACTTTCCTACATTTTCATTTCATGTGATTGCAAAAGTGCCATTATCTCAGCTTGATATTATTGTGGATTGGCTACACCTGTAGAATTACATTCAATTGAGCATAATAATAAAGATTTTTCTGCAAGATGTCAGGTAAAAAAAAGATTGAGCTGTGAAAAGGTTATCCAGATTACCCAGAATATCTATTATTGCTTCAATTCGAATGAATATATTTATGATTTTATATTATTTGGGGTACGGGAATGGTTTTGTTATTTATTGAGAATCAGATCCTATTTTATTTGCAGATAATAATTCATAGCGATTTTTTTATGAAATAATAATAAAAAAACTTGTCAAAATTCTGGTTTTGTCTACAGCGGGTCTAGTAGATAAGTGTAGGGAATACTTTTTTTAAATCTACCAATTCTTAACGGTAGGCGAATAACTATTTATACAACTTTTAAGAACTATTTTAACAACTATTTATATCGTCATTGTCCTGGAAGAAGACACTAACTGAAAAATACTAATTTTTAGTAATTGAACTTTGAAGTTTTTTAAATGTTTGAAATGCTATACCTTTTTCATTATAAAAACTGTTTTTAAGTAAAAGTGTAATTTATAAAAATAATTTTGTTCTTCCATACGGTAGAGTTTGAAATTAGGAACATTTTGATATATATAACTAACTCAATATGTCATTTTTTCGATTTAGTGTTTTCTTCCAAAACAACGACATTATTATAGATGAACATGATTAATGATAGTCATATATAATCGCATTGGTATTTTTTTCGAATACATTTTTATTTTTAATCTTCGCTAAGAGGTCAATCATGTGAGCAATGGCGACGCGAGTTCATTGGATTATTTTTTATTTCGTTTCGACGCAATTCTTCGCAAAAAAAAATAATAAACATGTGTGAAGAAGTGGGTCGGCGCCTATAACTAGCATCTCCAAGTCATGTTTTCTAGCCACACTGTTTTTATTGTGACAATTTATTTATTTGCGACTGTTTACGGCGACATCTTGTTTATAAACCAGTGGCGGCAGAATGAATCGATTTCTGCTGCCAAAAGTTTTGCATTTAGCATAACAATTACGCATGTAAAAAATACAAATGAATACAGTTCTCCCTTAAGCATTGAATTTTAAATATTTTTAAAAATGACCATGAGTTATCATATGAAAGGCTTTATTTTTGTAGTTCTTGGAAGACGTCGGGGGTTCCGTGAAAGGTTTAATGTAAAACCATATTTTTGACACATTTTCATTATTATGAAAGTTGGAATAAATAGCAATAAATAAATTGGTACCGATTTGTTGGTGGTTGGACACTTTTGCAAGCAGACCCACAACTTCAGATGAATCCACACTAATACAGGAGAAATTCATTGACTTATCCACAAATGAGGAGCGGAATTCAATGTTTGAACAAGGATACCACAAATTCTGGTTACTAAAACAGACAGAAATTTTATATCCTGCATTATGGGTCACTGTATCGAGGGTGTTGATTGCTTTCCCGTCTTCTTATTTAGTAGAACGTAGATTTAATGCAGTTATGAACATAATCATACATTAAAATCAAAATTTTTTTTTTATGTTTTATTTTTACATCACCATTGAATGTATGCCGTTATTTAGAGTTATTTTATTTTGGGGTTCATGGTCTGGTTTTTGCTTTAAGAAGGGGTTCCATGGGCATACTATGTTTGGGAACCACTGTTTTAGACTGGGAAGTCACCGAGATCTTCGACTATGGTATTTTAGACGGCTTAGGAATCATTTTCATTTGATTTGAGTGTATGAATGAAATAATCAGCGTAAAATATAGAAATAAGTTTACCATCGCAGGAAAAAGACCGCACTCGCTGATAGAAGGCATTTTGTCATAAAAACAATTTATGAGATAACCACATTTAAAGCACTATTTTTTTCAAATTACGCTCTCTCCCAAGTACAATTATTGTTTGTGATTTTTAAAAAAATATTGTACATTATAAAGAATTATCTTTTTGGCATACAAATCATTAGATTTAGTATCGATGAGTTGTAGTTATATAATACCTTTTGCCGGAATAAATAAATAACGTTTTTTTCCAAAGCCATTATATTTTATGAATTTATACGTTTTACCAGAACGTAAAGCGTTAAATTGCATACATTTTAACATTTAAAACAGAAAGCCATCAACACCTGCCTTAATACGTTTTGTCAGTAGAATTTCGAAAACATCGTTTAAACTAGAGAATGTGCAACTTCATTAAAATCGAAAAATGACTCTCAATGCTGTTGCTATGAGTATATGAGGATGGGTGGATATCAGTATATAGCCAATAACACGATTTTTGAGTAGAGGAAAATTAAAATAAATTCTGAAATCATTTTTTCAGCAATAATTCTTATACCTACACTCCAGAAGATTATTATGTTTACTATTCTTATCAGCAGTATTTAGATATATAACAAATTTTCATTAAAGCAAGAATTAATGAACCTGTTCTTCTAGAACCAAAAAAATATTTACTTAATGAGGAAACTTATACTATTCGGATCAGGAAATAATAATACTTATATCACATTTATTTCAGATAAAAGTCACGCAAATAGACGCATATATTTATTATAATTTTTTTAGAGCGAGCATCTGCGGCGTATTATTCTGTACGTCTCACTGAAACGTTCTTAAATTAGGAATGTTTTTTCGTACGTATCGTAAAATGACCAAAAATGGAGTTACACTCACAAGCCTGTATATCTTTGATATTATATCCGTGTTGCAAATTATGTAAATCTAAAAAAAGTAGCACTTTTCAATTATAAATACATAGTTTCAACTGGTGGACTATATTTCATGAAGGTTATGTATGGGGTACGGTCCATGGTGATATTTCCGACATTCAATATCAATTCTGTACCTAAGAGGCTAATAGGGTCACTCGCCACTGCTATAGTAATTGGAAGGCGATAGTTATTGGACACTTCAATTTTAAACTACCAAGATAAGAGTAGCTAAGCATTCTTGTTGGTGTGAAGGAGACAAATATGTTTGGTCTTTCTATCTCTATGTAACTGCAGCTTTAATTATCCACTATTAGATGACAATATTGAGATTTGTGATGTCCGGTCAAAATCGCGAAAAAACGTGTTAACAGATCCGTTAAGGAACAGTGATATTTTAGTGACATTTGCTTTATAAAAGTTTCGTGAATTTCGTAACGAAACGTCGCAGGAAAGCGTGAAAGAATACAAGCTGTCAATATTCATTAAGTTTTAAATAGTGGTACAACTAACCTAAAAAGTAAGTGTGTCCAATTACTATGTTTTTCCATACTTTTCAGTCTAATACAAATATCTAAAAACACCTTTTGTTTTTATTACTGTTGTGTTCATTTCCTTGAAGCTCATTAAATTCCTCATCTATGCATACCTTAAATAATTCTACATACTTCTTTTTTTTGACTTATACATTGTTAAAGGAAAGTACTTCCTTGAGTGTCCAATTACTATAGCAGTCACCATACACTTATGTCCAAAAGTAGCGAAGTAGCGAAATTGAGTTTGGACTGGTTACCGAAAACCAATATCCAAAATAAGTTCTATGTCAAAACGCATTTACGGGATAAACAATCTTGTATCTATTGAATCCTAAAAAAATCACGATTTCCCCTGTAAATGAAACTCTCCAAGCCCCTCATCTATCCAACTGCAAAAGAACGAAAACAATAAGAGAACAACAACTATGCTTATTGATATAAAATAAAAACCGTTTTAGAAACACGTTTTTGCTTCTCATGAATGTAAAGTTGATAAAATGAACATAGAACGACTAACCTCATAAAATAGCGCAATAATAACGCCAACGTATAAATGTCAGCGCGGTCAATGGAGAAACTGAATAATAAATACTAGTATAATATAAAATAAAGCTTTATAACTTCATTATTTTTTTTCTTTTTAAACCATATCCACTCTCTATTCGGATCATATGGCCATCACGCGGTTCCTCCAAGCTTCTCTGTCCCCCGCCAGTCTCCTCGTTTCCTCCCAGGTCATCCCAGCGTCCCGTTGCTCCGCCGAATACATCCTATGGATGGCCATCAGTGGCCTTCCAAGGCGACGGAATCCATCTGGTTGATAGAAGAGACAGGCAGGGTTCAGGCTCCCCTGGGGCATCCGCAGCACGTGTCCAAGCCAGGTCTATAGTCGCTTTTTTATTTTCGACGTAATCAGACTCTTACCTCCGAGTTCCTGACAAAATCAAACCACCCTACCCTTAGTATTCGCTGCAAACATTTGTTTTCAAAGTACAGTATATGCTTACCCTGTGCCTTGGTGAGTGCCTGGATGCATGCGTTGAATAAGTGGCACTTGGTTCTGACCGAGTACACCCGTGAGTCGAAGACTTTCCGCATTGAGTTAAACTTTACTACCAAGATTCTTTTATCATTGCCAAAAGCATAACAATAATAATTCTTCAGTAAGTGTCATTTCAGAGATTTTCAGTGATAAGCAGGCTGATAATCCTACTGTTATTCAACAATATTAACTTAAATTCAATTCAATATTGTGTTTTTCTGCTTATAAATTTACTAACATTTAATACCCGACTTCGCCCGAGATAAATTCAAACTGATTCTTTATCCATTATGAGTACGTACATAACACGCTCACTTTTTACCAAATCATACCGCGCTTATTTATGTATAACGTTTGTGTCTTATAAATATAGTAAGAACTTGTTCTGCCCGGCTTCACCATGGTGGTGTTGAACTTCCAAACGCAGACATTAGAGATCTATGTTATTTTGGCGCTAACTTTAGGTCATTTAGACTATGCCGTTATTTTGATGCTAGCTAATCTTAAGAGATTGAAAATATCAGCGTGAATGATACCTTATGCAAAACCCACAGAATATGGGAAATCAATTAAAAATAATTTTTTGGCCATGGAAAGTTCAACGGTAAACTATACGGTCTGGGCCGATTGCACTTGTCGACACAACCATCAGGACGCTAATCACGTTCTGTGGGACTGCCCCGAGGTGAATACCGAACGAGCAGAGCTGTTTGCTGTGGTCCGTCCTCATAGGGGCCTTGAACTCTAGCGCTATGGTGGATTCTCAGTATACACATGATATCGCTTAAACTAAGTGGCTGAGCAAGTCACATTTCCTTTTTTCCTCTTTCTATCTTTTCTTTTCTTAAGCACAATAGTGCGTGGTTAAAAGATCGGTCCTGTGCAGGCCTGCATCGGGTCAAGAATATGAGGAGTAAATTCGTTTCTTTTCTTGATCGTTATTGCATTATTACAAATGCCTTGTAAAAATAATGTTTAAAGTTGAAAACAGCACAGTTGACATAGAAATGACAGGCAAAATGATCTATGAAAAGTTGCTACTGATCGACGTTTGGGAGGAGTTATTTTGACAGACAGACAGACATACACTAGTATGTTGTGTTTTATAGTACATATAATGTGTTCATGCATGTTTTTCTCGGCAACATACTAAAAAAATACGGGTTGTGTCTGTTTGCTTTCTAGTTAGCTTTCACCTCAAGATGTCCGTCCCTGACTCTGTTTACATTACAATTTTAAGATAGGTCAGTGTTGCCGACATGATAAATACAAAAATAACCGACGTCATGGTGTGCTTACATTGCAAAAATAACGCGAATCAAATTAACGTCAGGCGACACCTATAACTTAGGGTATAATTCCACTATAGTAAATTCAAATAAAATCATTAAGATTTAATACTAAAATAAAAAATCCAAATTTTTACGACATAAAAGTTTTTATTTATTTTTTGAGCCCGTGAATAATTCCAATATTTAATCAATACAGTACAAATTATTTTAGGATTGCAGGAAAGGCAAACCTATTTTTATTATTTGTATATAAATTTCGTACATAAATAAACTAAAATGATAATTGGCCAGGAATTTGCATTGCAAATTTGTGTCGTTTTATAATATTGTTATCAAAATATTCTGAAAATATATTTAAAACACTCCATTTAAAAACAGGCAGAGGCTATACCTCAATTCATCTTACATATAATAGCCCAGACCGCTCTGTAGACGTTTTATTATTATCACATATCACATGTAGGTATGACATTTTCTCATGAACTAAGCGTTCGCTATATAAACAACGCACACACAGTTCCGACGTACTAGCTATTTTATATATTCAGGATTTCAATTTCAATACCGTCATCTATGACGGTTACGGTTGTACTAGCATTATAATATTTATACTACACTGAATTTTTCTCCATAAATCTTGAGTAATTTTTCCCTAGACAATCATTATGTAACTTTTTACATCGTTGTGTGATGGGATACACACATAATAAAAGGCTGTGAATCCTAAACAGACATAAGTGTAAATCAACCAATTTTACGGGTATATGTCGTGCAATTCGTGAGCCACTACTGGCAATCATTTCAAATCGAGTAACCGCTGCTGCGTGTTCTAGTCGAGTATTGACGAGTATAATATTGAGTTACTTGGGAAAAGATTTTTGGTAGTGTGTTTATTTTAAAAAAGCGAGTAATACATAATATTTTGAAATATTCTCATTTTAAAAAAACTGACTGTTAATTAGGTAAGTATATATTTTTTAATCCATGTCCACTCCCAACGTGGAGCATATGACCTCCTAATAGAGGTATCTCAACAGAATTTTTCTATGAGAACTGCTTGTTACTCAGTTGCTCAACCTCTCTTTTTTTCTAAGAGAGTAGGGATAGAAGGGTAAGGTTAGGACAGGACTAGTGGTTAGCTAATCGCTCTCGATACGCCCCGTGAGAATCGTATGGGTGGAAGAGAATTTTTTAGACATCGCAAACACTCAGACTACGAACAGAAATCCAAAAATCGATTGAGAGATCAATTTATGAAAACCGTCAAATGCGCCAAGGACGTCGAGGTATACAAACACACAATATACACAATAGCAGCCCAATCTTTCTAAAAAACTGTTAATTCGCATTTTTTGTAAATCTGGCGAACTGCCATACAATTCATCGTTTACCGTTTGAGATTCGCCTTTCGACATAATTATAGTATATTTAAAACCACACGTTAAAACACTTTCGCTGGTCATTGACCTTCAAACATTAAACAATGACCTTCAGACTGATTCAATTGATAATGCTCGTGATGAGCAAAACGGGTCCTGATCATTAAAAACATGTGGAAGTAGTACAAATGAATTATGTTTTATTTTTTAAAATATAAGGCCTTTCCACCAAGAATTGACATTTAACACCTTAAAAGTAATCAAATAGCACTTGCTAGATGCTTTGCGTTAATAAGCGATTCCCACGTACTCCAAATTTTTCCACAAGAAAACGAGAATGTAGATAATGTAATTACACCGATGCAAGTTTGAATGTGTTCATTTTTTTATTAGTGTGCGTATCCGTGTTCATATACTCGTAAAATAAATTTAGATAAAAAAGAAAACAAAGTTATTTTTGTCTTGTATATTGATGCACTCGTGTGAATTGAATTGTTTCGTTGAAAATAACAAAAATCGTTTTAGCCTCACTTATAAAATTCGGTAACACTGCGAGCGTAACACATGTTGATTTAGAATAAAATATATTTTAACAGTTATTCAAAAGGTCTATAAATATGGACCATAGGAAAATATTAATTAGGCGTAATTTTTTTAAAAATAAAATAGGATAAAGATTCTAAATCTGAGCATGATTATTTATAGTAATTTAGGTCGAACTGGAAGGCTGTAAAAAACAGTCGACTGCGACTCCATCTTTAAAATATAAAATAAAAACGATTTGGTGGTGTTTTTTTTTTCATCATAATTCAGCTATACTAAACCTTTTGTCACTCGTGTCACTTACATTATTATATTTTCTACGCCACGCGGTTGCTGCATAGTAAACTATTCCTCGAAATAATTCTAATACTGTCAAAAATTAATTAAAAACTATTAAACTTAAAACATAAATGTATCGTCGTTTGCAGGTAAATCAAATTATGTGCACGTTTTGTCAAAATGAGTATTTTCATTATAAACACTAATTTTTACGATTTCAATAGTTGGAAAATATTAATGTGATGATGGCTATTCTATTTTCGAAAAAAATTGAGAAGAAATCATTATCAGAAATTATTTAAGAATTTTGTTCAGGAAAAACTCATTCATTTTGTTTTTTCTACGGAAAATGAATCAGTTTTCAATCTGTTAACGAAGTATTGTTGCTCATTAAAACACGAACACTCAGCTTGAAGAGTAAATCAAACATATATAGAGAAAACTGTAATATCAAGAAGAAAAAGAAATAAGCATTTTCTTCAAAATAAGTGTTATATTTGATAGCTATTTCTTCCCCACACCACTTCAGAACTATGTAGCATAATTTAGCTTAGTAATATATACTAATTTAGAAGATATACACAGTATTTTATCATCACACTTATTCTAACATCACAACATTTCATTCAAATTTAAATATTTTAAGTTTAAGTGTTTTAGCTGTTCTAGGAAAAGGAACATTATATAAAAGTAAATGAAGTCACCCTTAATTAGCCCATTATAAGAAGCTCAGAAGTAATTACGCATAATTAATAAAATTTCATTGCATTTAGTGGCTTGCAGGTTTGCATATGGCTAATGTAATCTAATAAAGATCTTCCATATTAGGTACTATAAAAAAACAATCTTAAGTATCTTATATAATATATGAAACCTACTAAGACAGTAAAAAGAAAATATTATCGGCCTTGGCACGTGCTTTCTCTCGTCCGTCTCCTCTTCAAACCCAACGGATTTTGTCAACCTAAAATTCCTTTGATTAATATGGATGTATATGTTATTTTTTACTGTAATTTTTTTGTATATCGAGGGTAAAATGATATAATAAGAGGATCGGTCATTAGACAACAATATTCGATATTGTTTTCAATGACGACACGGATAATGACAATAAGAAAAAAAAACGGAACATTTATTCTACAGCCTGTAATACAAATGTACAGTTAACATTTAATTTGTAATTATTACAAATGAAAACTTACCTTAAGTTTACTGAATGGAGTAGTAGGAAGTTTAAGTGACAAATCAAAACACACACAAACATGACAACTCTCATATCTAGTGGCGAACATCTGATAATATGTCAATGTGCCCTCAGGTTGCCGACAACTGATCTAGACTATTATTTCTTATAATGCAGAATAAACTTGGACAACAATTTTAATTGAATAGTTTTATTGTTAATTAATTTCCAGTTTCTCTTTAACTCTTTAAGCGCGTAACTCGCTGAAGTATTGTATACGTTTGCGCCGACCCGGCCGACCTCGAGGTGTTGACTGTTGACCCCGTAACACCTACACCGCCAGGCGTGCATTATCTGCATTAAATTCATTCTCAAGTATTGGCCATATAATTCAGTGCGGTTGCCAAACGTCCTTGTCAGTGACCCCCTAGCTGCGCCCACTTTGAGAGTTTTATTATAGCTTTATTAAAATATGACGATATAATAAACGTCACTCAAGCAGTCAACAACTTTGGCCGAGTGGTCAGCATCGTTGATTTCGGTTACGGTGCTCACGGGCTCTAATCCATCCCAGTACAGACAGTTTGATTATTGAAGGCATGGATGTTTGTGATGTCTAAACTTCCCTCCCACACATCCAATCTTAAAAAAGAGACGTAGCGGAATCGATTAGTTAGCCATCTATCCTTACTCTTTTCTAAAAAAGAGGTTGGGCAACTGAGTATTAAACCATTTTCGTAGTATAACTTTTGTTGAAATAACCTCTTTCAGGAGTCAGTATGGCCCATAACAGTGAACGAATATGGTTTGAATGAAAGGAGAGTTCAAATTAAGGAATGAGAAATACCGAAACTTACATCACGATTTTGTTTGCTATTTTGTTAACCCTTCCGTATTCATGGTGTAACAATGAGTTACTTCGGCCTTTAAATTATCTGTGAAATAAGTCACAAATAATTGAAAATTTTGCTATATGTAAACAAAACAGTTCTACACATAATTAAAAATGCATTATAGTTTACGTCTTCTTTGTATAAATAATCATAAATTGAAAACCTCGTCAATTTTACCATCGTAAAATACAAAAGTATAGTAACAATCCGAGATGCATGACGTGTCGTATGCAACCTTTTTGTTTCAAACGGCACCAAGACACGTCTTTCAATAATTTCGCATAGTTTGATATGCATTTCAGGCTTTACACACAAAATATGACGTAAAATAATTACTTAATACTACATAAAACCATATTTCACTTTTTGAAATTGTTATTTCGCTTTAATGCGTTTATATGTCAAAAACCACACGGTAACGAAATGTGACTGCATGAGATCCGAAGGGAAATTTTTAGCATGAAAACGGAATGTTAATTAGAATAATAACTTGATTTTATTAAAATTGTTGAATGCTTGACTAGATGAGACCAAAATCATTCATATTTATTTAAAATGAAAGAAAACAAAGTTACCACGTCCACTGTTGAGCAATGAGTATAAACTTTCACAGCCACCAACTCACGTCTACTGTTAAGGCAATACTGAAGATACGAATGAAGAAAAAACACGTATAAATCAGGCTATGGAGTTACATGTTTTGGATCATTTATGATTGAACAATTCTAAAGTTTTTTTTTTAGATTTAGATAACTTTCAACACGGATAGATATTAAAAAAACCACAAGATGGAATTCAAAGTCATTTCCGATAAAAATGGATTTACACACATTCCGTCTCTGAAAGACAATAACAATTAATCAATTACTTTGAAGGTGTTTACTGTCAATTCTCAGTGAAAAGTCATTATATTTTTAAAATAAAACACAATTTTCTGTATACTATACAGAGTGTGTCCGTATGTATGGATATGTATTAGTATGTATGCATCCCATGATCCCAAAGTAGTGTATGGGTTCTATGTATGTATCAGTATGAATCCCATGATTCTAAATCTTAGAGCCAAACCTTAGAGCCAGAGTGCAAAGTCATACGACGCGTACTCTATCAGCTATTGATGCTTGATAATGATAATCAGTTGATAGTGTTCGTGATGAGTGAAAACAGTCCTGGTTATTATAAAAACGGATTGTGTTTTATTTTTGAAATTAATTAATCAACAAATATTGACAATAATAATTTGTTGACAATCAGTGGATTAATTTCTTTTTTCCAGAAAACCGTAGCAGATAGCTTAGAGCTTTATCTACGCCCCACTTTTTGGGTGACATGGTTGGATAAAATGGATTATTTTACTTATAACAACGTGAATACCCAGTTAAAAGTTGAGTGATTGTCAGCCTACACTACTGCCTCTGAATATAATTTATAATATGAGAAAAAGTACAAAAATGCCGCCATATCCTGCAGTTTCGTCAGCAGACATGATAAAACGGACAATTCGACCTCTAAATAATTATTTACTGTCGACAAAATGAAAAATTGCTCTTTGAATAAAAAGTATTTCTGAGAATGCACACACCGACCAATTAAATGCTTCGAATATAATACACATAATCACCCACAATTACGCTCAGGTGAATGACCTTAGTGGACGACCTTGACGGGTCTACTCGAAATGGCTGGCGCTTTGCCATTTTGTCAAAATATTATTTCGTACTTTTTACTAGTGTTATCGCTTAAATTGTAATAATTTTTCAATTTATATATATAAAAGTTCTATCCCACGTAAATTTATTAACAATTAATTTAGTTTTTGAACAGTATTATAATATAAAAAAATTAATAAAATTAATTCAAAATAAAAAAAATACTTTTTTGAATCATTAAAGTTTTGCACATATTCATACGCTTAGTCACTAACGACTGGGTTTTCACCTTTCGCCTTCTTCAGGCATTCAAGTACATGGATGAACTGAACGAAATTAACTAAATACAAAATTTAAACGATTCAAATTTTATATTAAAATTCCATCAAGCACTCTCTGTCGACATCTTAAATTATTCAAATTTTACTTTATTAAGTAATTTTTGTGTAACTAAATACGTTACTAATGTTACTTATAAAATTACAATAGAGTCCTAAGAAGTAAACAAAAATTCAGTCAATAAAAAAACAATGATTTTATTGTAAATTATTCGTTTGTTAAATCTTTCATCATTTACTAAAAAATATTTAAATCCCTTAAAGGCATCACCGTTTGAAGGCTGGTTATACACATGTGGAGAACTGACAATCCATAGCCAAGATTCCTGATATAATCAAAAATGACAAAATTCTCATTTTGGCCACGTAAAAGTCGAAAGATCCGTGTTCCAGCACGGATCTGGAAAACCGATTTAGCGGATGAATTCGACTTTTGAAGCATGGTGTAGCAATTTTTTCTGGAATTCTTAAGCTAAAAAAAGTAATAAGAGTGTATGATATGGTACATTTAACCGGATACGCGGTCGAGTGGACAGTATTGTTGGCTCACGGGCTCGAATCCCAGTACGGACATCTGATGCCCCACACATCCGATCCTAAAAACGGGTTGCAGCGAGAGCGATTACCTAACCACTATTCATGTCCTAGCCCACTCCTTCTATCCGTACTCTATTCGAAAAAAGAGTACCAACCAGTTCTGGTAGAAAACATTTCTTGAAATACTTTCCATTAGGAGAGCAAATGCTACATTGGGTGCGGACATTGTTTCGAAAAAAGGAAAGAAATGTATGGTGGGATACATTTTGCTTTAGCGATTAAAATTTTAGGCGTGACCATTCTAAGTGAAAGTCAAATGGATAAAATCACGGTTTACATCTATGCGCACTCAAATTTAGATATATAACAATTTTCCATTCCTTCAAAATACCTAAAAATAGTTTTATGAATAATGATATGATCACAGTGCTAGAAAACTACAAGCGCGCTAGCATACAACTGGCAAAAGGTGACCATATTACTTGAATGCATTATAAAACCAGTACATTCAAATAGCTCTGTCAGCATAAAGTAACATAGCCCAAACCACTCTGTAGACTTTTATTATTATCACATATCACATGTAGGTATGTAATTTTCTCACGACGTAAGCGTTTGCACACACAGTTCCAACGTACTAACTACTTAAGACATTCAGTATTTCAATTTCTACGGTTACTAGTAAAGTAATAGATGCTGTCGAAAAAAGGTTGAAAAAATATAAATTTACAACATCTGTATTCTACAACCGTCTCAAAGAGAAAATTTAAATAAACAAATATACACATATGAGAATGTAAAAAAGTGCATAAATAAATATGTTTCCCACAGATGCTTTACGGCCGCGATCCATATTTTGGAAAATACTGACTTAAACTAAGTGGCTGAGCAAGTCACATTCTTATTTTTTCTCTCTAATTATTCTTTTATTACGCACAATAGTGCACGGTTGAAATCTCGATCTCATGAAGCTCTGCATCGGGCCTAAATCATGAGGAGTACATTCGTTTTATTTCATGATATTTTCTGTGTTATGAAAGACGGACGTGAGAAAGCGGCTGTATATACATAATGGGTGGAGATGGGGCAAATCTATGCTGTATTGGTGGTGTCTTACGATTATCCTGATCAATGTCCAAAAAAACAGTACTGAAATGGCCAAATCAGTACGAACGGTCACTTTAAGCTGACATGAATTTAAGTGATAATCCTATAAATAAGTCTGTTGAATCTTCCAATTTTCGCAATTTAAAAGAAAAAACCAAGCGAAATACCACAGTCATTACTTCACGAAGAATAGCCAGTTAACATAATTAGAATTACTTAAAAACTTCTTGAAAACTGTATGACTCAACAGAAAAATACTTAAAATTGTAATATCTCCAAGAAAAATTGGTGTACACCTAATTAAAGAAAGCGCACGTGCATTTTGTTGGTTGGTGAACCCACGGGACTGTTGACTTGACGAGTTTTAAGTCCATAGCGTGGTGGTCAAGTGACAAATTGGCTGATTCACGTCCTGTTGTTTTACACTGGGATTCTGCTTACTCTTTCCCTGACGTAAATGGCCTTACAAATTAGCAGAGATTAGTATGAAGGATAATTATTTTCGAGGACAATACCCGGTTCTGTATTGCGGATACAACGCGTTGTATACGAATAATCATGCCAAAAAGTTGCATTTAATTAGAGAGCGTAATGTCAGTGGCTTTGAGAAGATTTATGTTAACTACATTAAGATTTTAATCATTTTTAATACATATACTACTATAAATAGACCAAAAAATAATGAAACTCAACGCTCTTCTGACTGTTTGTTTACGTTATCCTTTAAATGATCATTTTGATTTATGTTCTTCTTCAGTATTCTAGTGTCAAACGGTTTGGTACGCGTTTGATTCGAAAATTGATTAAAACTTCAAACCAATTCATACCAAATCAAAATATCGCTATTGAAACGACAGATAACGGTAGGACTATTAATATTTTATAAAAAATTTACTGTAAATACCTTAATACTTTGATTTGATTTTATTCAAAATTAAATTATTATTTAATTCGAATTTGATGTGGTATTATTGTTGATTACATCTTAAAACGATAATTAACATTTCTGTAAAACTTTTTGAAAACTTCTGTTGATATAAACTCCATTGCGAGCCTATACGATTCACATTGAGATCGAAAATGGTTAAAAAAATTGTCAATTCTTGAAAATTACGATTTACATTACTAATCATTTCCATTACCAATCTTTCCTAACCGATGGCGATCATGACCCTCACACGTGAGGAATACGACTAAGAAGAAAATACTTTAAAAAATAATCAATTATTAATCTTAGTGTTCTTCGTTCCATTATTTGTAAATTTTAGAGCTATAAATAAACATAAATGTTTTTTAATGATTGTTTAAGGATTATGCTATATACTATCTAATTATGAAATTAAGATAGAATTATCTATTCAGACAAAAAAAGGCCTTTGCATTCATTCGCGATTTACTGACAGATTGGAAATGAGATAAGGCTCACATTCCCAATGTATATCTTATGAATAGCGGGTGCCACTCGTTTGTTATATGCATTGATAAAAGCAAACTTCTATCTATCGGAGTAGTAAATAATACTTATCTTATTGACGCAGAGATTTCACTGAGCGCACTACAGACTCTTCGCATGATTAGGGTGTACTTTCTTATAGAAATATATAAAAAGAAAAAAAAGACCGATAAGAAGCAATAGCTCACCATTGACATAGCATTTAGGACAATGCCAATTCTACTCGACATTCACAGTACTAAAATTTGCAAATAAATTGCAGATATACTAAACTCTGGCTTATACAAGCCAAGCCAGCTAAGTTGTATACTATTTATGTAATCTAAGATATCGACTGACGATGCTTGATGGCTTTTCAATATAGATATTGAATCTTTTAAATATTGTACATTTCCATGTATTCGTCACTTTCGACTAGCATTTCGATCAGGCATTCGTGAACACGAATGAACTCGAACTCGAGTTAGTAAATAGTTTATATCGTTTATATATAAAAGACAAATTAAGAAAAAATGTTATCATTAAGGAACTACATTGATATTTGAATAAATTTTTATAAAGATTTGATAATAATGACCTTTAACCTTAGTTGGGAAAATAATTGTATAAACAATTACAAACTCAGAAGAAAAAAATAAATCATAGAATTACAATAATAGAGGTTTATATTTTGGGAATTAAGTATTTTGATTGCCAGGGTAATTTATAATTATTTTACGAAATCATTTCACGTAAAGGATACAATAAAGGGGAGTTAGGGAGATTTAACTGTTCGTTAAAATTTAATAAGCTATTTAACTCTGCTCTTTTTATTTTCAAAAATTCCTGATAAAACCATTTATGATCCTCCATGTTTTGATGCAATATTTTAACTCTTTCATCCGCATTGATCGAGTGATTCTCCGTAAGCATCACTCCGAAAGTAACACTGCTCCCTGCTGTACTGTGGTACCACTGATTTGGGGATCACTGTTATATGGCTAAAAATTAATTCATAAATATGGAAGAATATATACCCATTACACATACCTTTCATTATCTGAAATCTATGATGTTATCATAGCAATGCTAATTATTTTGAAGAAGTATTATTATGG
The DNA here is from genome assembly GCA_022494535.1 of Himalopsyche phryganea. Classification (NCBI taxonomy): domain Eukaryota; kingdom Metazoa; phylum Arthropoda; class Insecta; order Trichoptera; family Rhyacophilidae; genus Himalopsyche; species Himalopsyche phryganea. The sequence goes on from JAGVSL010000071.1 coordinate 1,435,834, forward strand.
TCGGTTTTTATTATGGGAACTCGAAATAAACAATGATACAGTCGCAAATTGTTTATGCACCATCCCTAATATAGTGAATCGACTCAAAAGATAAAACCGAAAATGATTTAAAAACAAAACACTTTAAAATCTCTAAGCCTCACAGAGAAAATTTTAGAATTTATTCATTTAGAAAATTAAGGGAGACTGATGATGATGATTTGCAGTACGACGTTAAAGGTTTAATACATCTCCCAAATTTACTCAAAGAAGAGCTACTGATCCAAAAATTTGCACATTTCACGCGTTCTATGTTTTATAGTTTCTTTATATGTTTGTTTTTCAGACATACGCTGGATGGATAGTAAAATCGGAATGGCAGCCAGCGCGAAGGCTATTTAGCACTGAACTATATGCATAATCAAAGCTTTCCTAACACAAAAACAAAGTAACTTTCAAAAGCGCTTAAATTAATTAAACTTTTCAATGTTACTTGGTTAGTATGTGAAGTCACCAATCGTATTGACAAAATTTTGTCGACCATTGTCATTGATAAAAACAAGTTAAGATGAAAATTTACATATTATATTCTTTTTTTAACCAAAGCCAAAGCAAAATATACCTACCCATACAATTTCTTTTGGTTTTCTTTTTAAAGCAAGTCCACTCTCAATGTGTAGCATGTGAGTTACTCAGATGCTCGTCCTTTCTTTTGAGAAGAGAGTAGGAATATGACGATGGTGCTAGGACAGAATTGGCGGATAGCTAAACTCTCTCGCCAGAATCCGATGCCTTCCATGACTTCCATGCCTTCGAACAGAAATCCATAAATCGATTGAAAAAATATGAAACTGTCTGAACTAAGATTCGAAACTGAAACCAACGGCATTGACCTCTGCATCACCTTATTCCATTAAATATCAAAAATATACAGCATTTGGTTCAACGAGAATTATTAAACTGGTTTTTTGCTATTTTAGATATACACGATTTTTACTCATTTTGGACGCACTGAGCCGCGGCACACCTGGGATCGTCTCGTTGCGCCATTTATCATTTAAAATTTAAACCATCTACAGAAATCACAGTTAGGTACAATCTGAGAATACTGTTTTTTTTTTAATTTAACAAGAGCCCCGTCCAGCCCCTCCTACAACTATTGGCATAATATATTCATCTACCGGAAAATAGAAATGTTATTGTTACTATTTAGTACAATATCTCATGTTACGCAACAAAATTCAACAGTGTTTTATTGTATTGAGTATTCGTACCAAAGGAAGTTTGCTAGCTGCAGGCAAGAATCATTTCACAAGATCGTGACTGCCCTTTGAAAGAAAACAGAAACCGGTACCTTTCCTTGCCTTACAAATACCTGCTACAGTGACCAAAACGCAATTCGATTTTATCAATTTTAATATTATTACGCAAATGTTCGTAATGATAATTGAATCTGCATCTATACTAATTAACAGCGATATAATATACAAAAAAATATAATATGGTAAAAATAATTACATTGGCTTTGTGGTTTGACTCTGTCTTTGACTATGTCAAGCCCTTCAAAATAAAAAAGCCGTACAAAATAAAAATGCGACGCCAAGTGACATTGGACATGTGCCGTGGATGCTTCAGGGGAGCCTGAATCCTGCCTGTCTCTTGTGCCAACCGTATGGATTCTCCGTTCATAGGATATACTAGACGGATCTACGGGATGTTGGGATGACTTGGGAGGAAGCCAAAAGAGTAACGGGAGACAGAGAATCTTGGAAGAATCGTGTAATTTGCCATACGCTGCGAATAGCGAGCGGGTATGATTTAAAAAAAGGGCAAAGTATTCGGTTCAACAAGACTTTTATCAGTTTGTTGATAATTATTTAGTCCTCACACCATCATCAAAACTAAGCGAAAATAGCTATCAATAAACTGATAAAATTCTTGGGAACCCAATACTTTGCTTAATCCTCATTATAATGGAGTTCGGCCAAGTAAATGATAATTCTATCAACAACTACTAAATTTATATCTACGTAATTAAATAAAATAGAGATAAAAAGACTTAAAATGCGCTATCCTCAAAATCAATTTTTGCACTAATCCCCTTTTGTTTTTGGGGTAACATCAGTTTTTTATATTTTTTTAAACCGATTGATGGATTTGTGTTTCAAGCCATAAAAGTGAAGCGTAGCGAGAGTGATTAGGTAACTATGCCCCATCTTACTATTCTTGCTCTCTTCGAGAAAGAGAAGTCGAGTGACTGAATAAAGTAGTTTTCGTTGAACTAGATAAGCTCCATTAGGAGTCGATATGCTCCACATTAAGAAGCACATGAACTCCCACAAATAAAAGAAACTAGTTTTGTTTTGCAATTGTTAAACTCTATGATTACCAATTGGCAGATTAAGAATTCGACATACAATTTAATATACCATAATTATTTTTTAAATAAATAAAATAAAATTTTGGTCACCCTAACGGCATTACATCACTTATCTAAAAATCATTGCATTATCTAAAAGCAAGTTTCTTTCACTGTGACTTTGCAACATGCAAAATCATCTTGTCACGCTCCGAACGACATTTACGTAAACAATATCGATTGGACTGTTCCGATTTAGGACAAGTTCTATAAATACAAGGTATTGTGATTTGTATCGTGTATTTATATAAAAAGGTGTGTCGTTTGATTTGCACCTACGCTCTATGAATAGCGTAACAATTCTATTATATTATACCTACAAAGTGTTCATAAGTTTGTAAACGAATACACTTAATTTGAATACTTGGGTGGGAAACCTTTTCATGTTGGAAGGTCACAATCAAGAAACTTCAACTAAATATATGTGAAAATGTATGAATTTGATATGCCCTGATTTTTGTTTTTTAAGCTTAAGTTTTAAAAGGATCCAGAACCGCCCGCGAGCAGCTCTAATGACAATGATTCTCTTTATCTAATTACCTAGCCGAACCGATTTATGGTCGTTAAAAAGAAGTCGGTTGCCGACCGACCAACGAGCTAAGTCGAAATTAGAAAGCAGACATTTTGTTAATTACCCTCTGCTTGGCAACGGTCAAAAGTCATCAACAAAAGGGAGGGGCCTGAAATTTTTGAAGATTTAATTTTTATTTTGTAGACAGTCTGTTTCGAGAAGCGACGGCTGGCGGTTGCGCTGGCCACATCGCAGTCATTTTAAATTGTTTTTGTTTGGTTTGAATTTGTATTTAATATAAATTGAAAATCATTTGTTTGTGTCAATTGTGTTCAAATTTAAATGTAAATTCATGTAGTAAGTGTAAATGTGGAATCAATTTTATGTTGTACTGGTAATTTTTGCTTATTAAACCACTGCATCTTCAATAAAAAAAGAGATTAACCAGATTGAAGCGGCGTTTTGTATCGAGATCCTAGACATCCTGGATAGTGATAACCAAGCATTCGCCCCTCTTCGATCGGGCATTCTCAAATGATATTTTGGATATTAATGAAAACTGGGACTCCATCAAAAGGTCGCACTTGAAGAGCTACATGGCCACTGCCCACCCCTCCCACTCCCAAGAATAATACATTAATAAGATTATTTTTTGTTGGAGCGGTTGGTGAAATATTTTTTTTTTACCATTTCCGCTTTCAGTGTAATGGAGGTATCTCAACAGAAGTTTTTTTCTACGAGAACTGCTTATTGCTTATTGATAAATGAGTATTTATTCACTGTATTCATCGGTCAAACAACTTTTTGGACTACATTTAAAAAAAATCATTTTTGATAATAATGACAAAAACTCTAATAGAAAAAATGAAGTTTACAATAAAAAACTAAATGTGTCTTGTCCATGAGTAATATATTTTTAAAATCCGTTAATTGTTACGTGCCAGCTAAATTGTTGAGCCTGCAATCTCTGGCACGCGTGCCTTAGGTTCACCACTCCTGCCAAATAAGTATATTTGTCTTGTTATTTACACTTATTAAAACTGGTATTTGTTTATTCAAGACATGTACTAAGTGAAGTTAGCGAAAGTAGTCCTGAATCATTTTAAATGTATTTTTCTTTTCAAGAAAGTGTATTAACCTAATTCAGAAAATGGCGAACTGCTAAGTGATTTTGCACAGAGATGTATTTGCTCAAGATGATTTCACTGCAAAGCGATTTGTTAAATGAGTGTGCAATTTTTTCTTCAATCCGCGACCTGCGCAATATCTTCAAGGTTACATTTAAGCGACTTGTAAATATTGTTATAGCCGCGTTAACTGAATCAACAATCCTCAAACTTTGTATTCTTTAAATACTCGAATTATTTTTTTTAATCGGTTTTATATTTGTGTGACAAGTGAAGGTCTTAAAGCAAAAACAGATACCTATATCCATGTAATATAGAATTAAAATTGATATCTTAGTTATTCCACTGGCTGTGTTACTAAATGTGAAACGATTTTCGCTTCTTTAAAGCCGAATTTTATAAATTGATCTTTTAATCGATTTATGGATTTCTGTTCGTAGTATTTGTGATGTCTAAAACTCCCTCCCACCCATCCAATCCTCACAAGGCGTAGCGAGAGCGATTAACTATCCACTTGTCTCGTCCTAGCCCCTTCTTTCTAATCTTCTCATGGAGAAATTCTGTTAAGATACCTCCATTAGGAGACCATACGCTCCACGTTGGGAGCGGACATGAAAAAAAACACCATAGACTTACTATATATATATAACCTGAAGATGCTTCTTAAAGAAGTGAAACATGTGGCACACTTAGTAACACAGGCAGTGGAATAACTAAGTTATTAAAAATGAATTTCCACTAAGTTACCGCCGAAAGCATCAGATATACCCATTTTGCAATGTTCTATCTTTCGAAGAGAGTATGTAGACATAGAAAGATAGGGCTAGGACAGGACTAGTGGTTAGTTAATCGTTCTCGCTACGCACTGCTTTTAGGATCGGATGGGTGAGAGGGAATTCTAGACATCACAAACATCCATGCCTACATAGAAAAATCAATTTATGAAAGTGTTCGTACCGGGATTTGAACTCGAGACATTCGTGACCGAACGACGTTGACCACCGCACCACGGATGGAGAAATTTTTTTAATGCATCTGAAATTTCGTTTAAGAAAAAATCTTGTCTTATTGGAGTAACCCTTGCTTATTGGGGCATCCAATCCCGGACCCCTTTTACGATCCCGGGATCTCGGGATTGGTCATTAAGAGTAATTTCATGTGTTAAATTGCACATTTAAAATTTTATTCGTGTTCATTATTGCTTCAATTGAAATGTATGTATGACTCAATTTTTTTTTTGGGTATTAATATGGGTTTTTTTTAAATTTAAAATCAGACATTAAAAAAAAAGAGAAATATTTAAAATAAAAACGTATTGATCAACACATTTTTTTATTTTATTTATTTCATTATTATGGTAGGTTACACCAAATGGTATCCAAAAAGAGTGCAAGTCCTTTAATTAAGCTTTAAAATATTGTCGTCTATTCATTTAAGAAACGGTCCTTATTTGTCCTCCATTTTAAATTGGTTAAGAAACGCTGTTACGAAATATGAGAAGGAGGACTAAGTACAATAAATTTATATTAGTTTCATAGGCATTATAAAAAAAACTATATTCATCAACAAACCGAGTTACACGTTGAAGTTAATCAGGAAGTTTTAATTTGATATATGAATTATTTTATAGCATTTAGTGAATCCCGAAATCCTGGGATTACGTGGTTGAATAATTGACCGGGATGCCGGGATTGGAAGCCCTAATGCTTATAAATAAAATGTCATAGTGACCCTCAAAAAAAAAATTATCAATTTATATGTAATTTGATGTAATACCTTACTGGTCACAGTATTGTTGAAACGTCAAGTTCATGGCACCTAGCACATGTTTTTTTTAAATTTTCAGATCTTTCTAGGCCCAATAAATGAAATAAAATTAAAGTGACACTCAGGAACACATAAATACGTTGACCACTGCACCACAGACCTCACATAAGGATGATACGCTCTAAGTGTTTGTATTACTTGTTTGACAGTCAGTATTCTTAAGGAGTTTTTTTTTAATCGATTACAATAGAAACTCTTCAACCAGATAGTGCTCTGCTCACATTAATAATAAAAAGCTCATTTTATTTATCCTATTTATAAATCAAAATATTTAGAATATTTGAAGTCTGTTTCGTATTCTGCATTTAATTTAAAAAAGAACACACTAATAGTAATAATAAAAATGTTATGTGTAAGAAAAAGAATTTTAAGTCTATTAAATATGTTATCCAATCGTTATATAGAAGTTCTATCTTTTGTTTATTTCTTTATTATCCACAACAAAATGAACGAACAATATAAAAGATTGAGAACCACAGAGCCACTCATGAAATTGATAAACGAAGAAATAAGATGTAAATACAATGTTATAAAAAATAAACCAAAGAATAACAAAGCTTTCCAAAATGTAATTCGTTTACGCAAAATGTGTGTTGCAATAATACCAACATTGAAAAAACCACGAAACACTTGAGCATAGCCGCATTTAGCAAGTCATTAAGCCCGACCTTTAAGAAATCGTACATATAGATGTAATAAAATTACTAGTTTATGGTATTTTCGCTAAAGTTTTTTAAAGCAAACTTTAAAAAAAGTCAAGCTAGTGCTAATTACGTAACATTTATGCTGGAGGGAAAACGCAGTGGTATTCAATATTTTTTTGGATTCGAATAATTACTATTTGAGGTTTTGCAATAGTTTTTTTACAAAATCACTTATGAGACATTCCTATTTGATCTTTTCTTTCTTGTAATAAAAATAGGTTTCTTAATTAGAACACATTAAAGTCATAGATTCATAATTAGTCATTAGTAAAAAATATTATCTCAAATATAATTCTCTTTAACTTATGTTACTTTAGGTGAATTTTTGACACAATTATCATTATGTATTGTAGCAGGGGTCTCCAAACTACTACCTGCGAACACCACTAATCCGACCCGCAGATATCTTACACTCAGGCTAGTCCCAATAGGAAAGTTTGCGATTTTTGATATGATGTGCTAACTAGGTCTTGGCCCTTGTGGAAGAGTCAGTGTGGCCCTTAAGCTAAAAAGTTTGCTTACCACTGTGTTGTAGGGTTAGATAGGTTTATGATTGTTTTACAAAAACTGGTTGTTGACCCCACTACCTCTACCTGCTACGGCTTGAAACTATTCTTAAAGGGAGTAACTTCCAGCTTACCAACTTAACGTTTATTGTGTTTCAAGCTTTTGCGAGTATATGTCTCTAAATTAAATAACTGACACACACAATGCATTTTTTAACTGGCATATCCTGATGCACTGGCATGGCCAAATGAAAGTTTTTAATTTGGGCTTCAATTTAATGTTAATGTGTGCACTTTAGAATTTAAAATAACATTACGGTCACATTCGCAACCATTTCTCCATATGCACGACAATTTATAAAAATGGTTATTTTTTCTTTATTTTATACATTTCAATTTTAGAATTGCATATTCGTTTTGCTGCCAGTTCATCCAATTGGGTCAGTTGAGTGATAGAAAGCCTTCTACTAAAGGCCTCTACAGTTACAAGCCTTGCTGTACGGCCCTTCAATGGGTATTCATTACATTTATTTTGAAGTCATTAAATCGACATGAGAAAATGTATAGAAAGAAAGACTGTGTGTAATGTTCTCGTTTTAAAGCAGACACAATGTGAGAAATACTTTACGGGGGCCTGTAAATTTGAAGCGGGTGGTGATTGGTACAAATAAATGTATGTGTGCTAGAAAATTCATCCATAAAACTGGTTGAATACGATTTCAATTTAAATTATTACCAGCATTAAAAGGTGACTTTGTGTAATGTATTTACAGATATAATAATAGGGGTTGGTGGTTTATATTCACCTGATGAAGCACTTTGGCCGTGATATGAAATTAACCTTCTCCCTATTATAATGCTAATTGTGATTGTACCTAGACACAACACGGGCCTTGCGAAGTCGCCATATTTTACGGCAGACATAAACTGCAACCGCCAATCGGCAATCTTTTAACAGGTAATTTGATTTTTTACAAATAATTAATAATACCACGTAAGCTCCATTTCTAAATACACAATAAATATTATGATATTTGAAAAAGTAAGATGACATCATATTGTCTATCTCTTCTAAATAGTATTTATAGATAAGCTAAAATAAGTTTAAGTATAGTTCTGATCAACTTACCAACAAATTTTTGTAGAATTAATACTTTATTATTTAATCCTATTATAATGGAGGTCTACCTGGTAATGGCGGATTCAATCAATAAAATTTCGCCACCTATATTTTGCAAACTCTAACTCATCGATAATGTAGACAGTTATAAAATCATCCAAATCAACTGCTTGACACGTTGAATTGAATATGGTATGTGATTCTTCAAGCAGTGTTCATCATTTTAACAAAATACTGATTTACGTCAACGTTTCCTCACCTTCGAACTTGTCAATACTGTGCTTATGACAAAATAGCAGTATCATAAATACAGTAATTTCCACATGTTGTTTTATTGTAAAATGAAATTGAAAAAATTACTATGTATTTAATTAGTTTATAAGTAAAGCGTGGGTAAAATGTTGTGCCACTAAAAGCAAAAAGGCCGTACCAAAGACTTTCAAATATATTTCCATGTTAAAGCCAATAATTGTCAAATCAAATTTAAACAATGCTTATAATTAATACAAGCATTGTTTAAATTTGCCATGCCTAACATGATTCTAATTGGTAATTGGTAATACATAATTATTGTTATAAAATAATTAAATTCGATTGTGTAATTTAAAAAATGTTTTCGAGAGCTGTGCAGACAGAAGAAGCCAAGCAGTAAACTTTGCACCGTCACCGTAATTGAGACATGGCTGTTATTTTGGGAAACATAAAAAAAAAATGGTTTTTTAATAGTAATCAGTGATATTGCATTCTTTTATTGAAATGTCATGATTGAGTGTTCTTTGAGATGTCATCGTAATGTATAAATTTCTCATTTTAAAATATGGAAAAATCTACATTATATTTATTTTAAATTATTTTTTAATGTCGAATAAATTTTTGGTTGACAGGAATTACATCGACACTCTACGTATAATCACGTAAGCGCCACATACGTGATTATACGTATTCTGTATTTTCGCTGTAAATGCACTCAGTTCTATTCAGTTCTATATGTGGGCATCAAAAAAACATTGGGAAAAGTACCTACTTCACCGTTTTTCCGTTAAGTATAAACAAGTAACTAACCACTTATACAAAAGTCTTTACCTAAAATCCGAAGTCCCATGTCGTATCTGTAAATCTTATAAATAATAGCCCAGACCGGCCTGTAGGCGTAGACGAAGACATTTTGTTATTATCACATGTAGGTATGAAATTTTCTCATGACCTAAGCGCCCGTGGTGTATATAAACAATACACAGAGTTCCGACGAGATGCAAATTCCGAGCCAATCAAACGAAAATCCGTCCATCAGTATGAAAACTAAAGAACAGCTTCTTTTGACATTCAGTATTTCAATTTCAATACCGTCATCTATGACGGGCGTTCCCACTAGTATAAAATAAGAAACTAGATTCAAAACAATAGCACTGTCCCAATTTTGAAGAAGATAGATGCAGCCATTACTTTCGCAGAACGGTGCACTGAATATTGCAAAACTGTATATTTGCATATACGTTTTCGACTTTTTGTATAATCAATACTGCAAAAATGGCAATAACATGGTTAAGTATATATTTAATATTAATTAAGTGTTTTTTTATTTTTGTTTGAATTCGATACAGTTATTTTTTAAACTGTTTTTATGCTTCCCGTTTTTTTTTGTAATGGAAACGGCGATATGTAATAATATACATTTATCTGTTATATAAGAACACCATATTTTTATTCGTGCGAGTAAATATATATAATGTTATATAAAGCTTTTGATAAAATTTGATTTGTTGAGATTTTGTATTATATTTATATTTTTATATATATTATATATTTTGTATTTTTATTAAGCTTTTGATAGTTTAATTAATTGAATTTTCGGAGTAGGGGGCCGTGGTTTGTTTCTTAAAAATTTTGTGGGTCATGTAATGAAAAAGTTTGGGAAGCACTGATGTAGGGTTTGTTGAACATTTGTTGAACATCTTAAGACTTCGGTTCGGAAATAATTTGGTTTCGTAGCTTTTACGAAGATTGATTTAAAATAACGAGTGAAAATATTTCCATTGATATTGAATAAGCCCTCTCATTTCACGGTGACTAACAGAAATTTTCAAAAATAAATAATGTAAGTTTTAGAGTACATTTTCCCTTTAAAAATAACACTAAAACACATTCAACTTTCTTGTGTGTTGCATTGAGTGGGATGAACTACGAAAAGTAAATAATAACAACTTAGTTAACTTAACCACTTCACTGCGGTTAGTGTGCTTAGACGTTATTTAAAATAGATGCTACGCACGCGGTCAACGTGGTATGTAGTTATCTACACATTCAATATGTAAATGTTGAAGAAATGTTTACTCTTTGTGGATAAAAAGCTGTTTGAAATAATGTGAGTAAAGTTACCACGCTTTTATTTAAGAAATATTAAAATAAAACCTTGCAAAACATCGGTGTAAAAAATACGGGGGTATGAAAACATTATTTAATTGCTTTGAATGAATACAAAGTAGGTAAAAGTGGTCGGAAGCTATTACAAAAACTTTTATTTTATATCCCAAGTAATCTTCGAACAATATTTTTAATCCATGTCGTTTTTACAACTAAATCTATTTATTTCTAAAATACCCAATTCAAATTTATTGAATGAGCAAACCGTCTTTGCATCTTCTCCTTTATTATATCCGATTCATTAATTTGTATTATACCTGTAAGGTTATTTTTAACTTGTAAGAATTGATTCTGTCTCTGTAATTTTTGTTTTTCAGATATTAAAAATTTAATGGATACTCATAGCTGCTCTGCTTTCTCCACTTAAGATGGCTGTTTATTATTCATATTAATTACATACTTAATATTTGATTTTAAATGGTTCACTAATTTTTTCTTATAATTTTCTTATTCATTATTGTATATTACATTAGTAACGTCATTAAAAATTTTGTTCAGCTAAATGGACTCTTAATGTAACTATATTTGTGATTTCAGATTAGTATTTAATGATTTGCAAGAGGTCCATAACATTTTAATTTTAGACCCTTTTATTTGATTTATGTATAATTTGTTTGCTAATTCGTATTTTTTTTGTCTCAGTTCATGAACCATCAGTTTTATATACCTTCATTTTTACACTCAATTTTATATAAATAAGCCTGTTATGTTTGTATTTTTATCAGTTGATAATGCTCGTGATGAGCAAAACCAGTCCTGATCATTATAAATATGTGGAAGTAGTAAAAATGAATTGTGTTTTATTTTTTTTAAACATAATGTCTTTCCACCAAGAATTGACAGTTAACATCTTAAAAGTGATTAGTAAGTAAGTCATCAGAAAACACTTGAACGAAGACACCTGTAAACCATAAGTTCGACAACCATTATTGTGATGTACGGAAGGGTTAGTTTTAAGCCAATCCCCGTGCGTTTTTAATGTGTGGATAGGGTTACAATAGTCGAAATTCTTCAAGGAATGTTTCCTATTCATATTATAAATATACTTATATTAAAAGACCATAAAACACATACTATCCATATTACGGAGAAAAGAGGTATTGTGATAAAAATACGGAAAACAGTCAAGATACAGTAATAAAAACATGATATTTTTTGTTGAAATGAGATAAATTCTGAAAGAATATTTACATAACCATTCGAGATCAACTTGGCGAGGAAGGCTTCACAAACAACAATGGCAAAGATCCTTGCTAGTTTGAAAAAATCAAAGTATAATCAGGAAAGTCACACGTCACTAAACTTGTGAACTTATACTCGAATGCATTGATTTAAAGCTCTATTACAATAATGATTCTTAGTAACCGAGTCTATTTTTAGAGTGTGAATACTTTTTAATTCCCTTCCCTTCATCCAATCATAAAACGGGGCGTGGCAAGAGCGATTGACTAGTACCACCCTTCTATCATTACCGACTCCGAAAAAGAGAAATTTAGCGACGGAATAAAAACCAATTCTTGTCGAAGCACTTTTGTTCATATTCCATATCGACTCTAGAAAGGCAAAAGAATGTAACCCTCACCAAAAAGTATTGTGTATAACTCACACAAAACGTGTTTAAAATACAGCTGACAGCCAATTCGCCAAAGATTTTGAAAATTAGAAAATCATACGATATAAACTCGATGAGAAGTTTTAGAAGTTATTCATGTCCAAGATCACAAATTTCAGTTGAAAAAATCTAAATTTGATGTTGACCTTGCTGGGAGTTGAACCAGGACCCACCTGATCGCTAAAATATATTTATATATCGACTGTAGAAAGATAAAAGAACCTATCCCTTCATTTTTTTAAAATATGTTTTTTCGATAATCACACGTTTTTTTTGGGCTATACAATGTTTTGTGTGTAGGTTACGTTCTTTTGCTTTTCTGCAGGCAATATTATTCACATTGGGAACAGATTTTATTGAAAAAAATTCTTTTCATCTCACAACCCCAATAAAATAATCATTAGTCTGAAATTTACAGTAACTCCATTTCAAAGTTTTCAATATTTTGCTATATTTAAAAAAATGCTGGATGCATAAGCTGTTGCTTTTTTAAGAAAAAAGATCTTTTGACAGTAGCAGTTTAAGTTTTCTTAAAAATTAATACAAACGCAGGTATGTATATCTTATATTGATTTCACAATTTTTTTATGTCTGATCAAATGAATTCAATACTGCTTCTCTGAAGTTTAACTATTTGATTTCAACATCCAACTTTATGCATAACTCAAAAATTATAATTTCAATTCACTGAGGCAATATATCGCAAAACGCCAAATAAATACTAAGTTTTAACGTTAATTATCTTACGTCTACGTTAACTCTCAAGTATGTCTTTGGCCACAAACTTTTAGATAATCAGTATTAACAAGATTGGTGCCGCTTAACTCAGACGATCGCTTTTCAAACACTAATTAAAGTAAATGTTAATAATTCTTGCACTTAGACAAGGAATTTACTGTTGATATTTGCATAATGAGCTTAACCTTTGCTTTGCCAATAATGATTATTATGTTTATTATATTTAAGTGAGCTATTTACTTGTTCATTATCAAGTGTTTATCTAATTTGTATATTGAATTATCAATGTCGATACCCGCATTAGTGGTTTTTACATAGTTGGTCAGATAATGAAAAAAACTTCTGTAAAAGTTCGTAACCTTTTCTGCAGCAAGAACCGAACTAACTTAAAACCCCAAATATTTCAGTAGAGTCATTAAAAATGATTTTATTACAAAATCGGGATTAACTTTTTATGTTAGATATCGTCATAAGAGTTCTGAGAGTCGAATGTTTTTTTTTACATACACACCTTAACCATTTTTTAATAAACTAACCAATTTCTGAGATTTTTCATTCATTACTTTTAAGGTGTTAACTGTCAATTCTTGGTGGAAAGACTTTATATTTTAAAAAATAAAACACAATTTGTTTGTACTACTTCCACATATTTATAATGATCATGACCGGTTTCGCTCATCACGAGCATGATGAGCGAAACCGGTCCTGATCATTATAAATATGTGGAAGTAGTACAAACAAATTGTGTTTTATTTTTTAAAATATTTTTCATTCATTTACTTTAACTATTAGTAACTATTTTTTATAGTATCATTAATTATAGTTTTTTGCCACTAATAACTGTGGACGAAATTGACTTAATTCATATTGATTTCTTTAAAGTACGTAAACAATAAATGGAATATGGGTGAGTTTGTTTTTTCAGACGATAGACCGTTCTAAAATCAATCGTACTGCATTCGGCCTATCGACTTCTGCCACAATGGTACCGATATCGTCTGTGAAAAGGAAAAATTACGTCCCATTCCAAAAAAATATTGTGTATAGCTCACATTGCCAATACACTATATTTATATAAAAATATATAATATATCGACAGTAGTAAGGCAAAAGGACTTATCCCTCCTTCTTTTTAAAATATCTATCTTTCAATAATCACGATGTATATAATTTAATACACGTTTTTTTAGTCTATACACAATATTCTTTTGTGTGTAGGTAACGTCCCTTTTCGTCTCCACAGTCGATATATATATTTACTTACATGGCATACAAGAGGCTACATTTAAAAACGTAATAATTAAAAAATATGCAACATAATTTTATTTAATTAATACAGTTCAGCTCTAGGGTACTATTTTATAAATATAAGCTACCTTCTTTAAGCCATATCCGCTGTTTATCCAGAATATATCGTCACAGTACTTCCAGAAGTTGGGAAGTAACAAAATTGACGGAAACTAAGTAAGTGCACAAAGAAACTGAAATAACACAGTATTAATTATACCAGTTTGGAAAAACAGTGATTTATTTTATCTGTAAATATAGCGTGCTTGTTCCTAAAGTCAGCCGTCGCCAGTAGTCGGCCTTTTGAGCTTAAAACTTAAATAATAGCGGATATATTTAAAAAAGGATTTTTTAATTTGTGTAGGTAGTCTTGCCACTTGTCAATGTATATCTGCACTATACTATACTGACCTATATGATTCAATATACAATTAAAAAAAGCACATTTTTACTTCGCAAGTTTTGACAAATTCATGTTGTATGGAGATCTCTAACAAAATATACTTTATATTGTCATGATTTGCATCATTATGTTTTTTATTGTTCTGTCTAATATCAGTAAATTATTTCACGATATTCATGAAGTTTCATAGTGATGGCCGAACACTGGGCCATTGGAGTTTGGGGGCCTACCACTGGGACAATTGGCATTATTTTTTAAACTTATATTATTTTATGCTTGGTACAATATTAACTATTTTATTTTAAGTTAGTTACATTGCTTAATCTGTGTTTCATGGAATAACAGCGAAAAAATATGTATTTATCATTCATTGACTCAATATCCTTTTTGAAAGTACACCAGTCGCTTAACTGGCAGAGCACTAGCGAAGCAACCCTGTTTATAGACAAGTAATTGTCGTTCTCTATTGATGGCTAACTTGGTTAGTGCTAGATTGTCATAAATCCTTCTATTTTTTAATATTATAATTATATAAAAAAGGCGAATACATTAAGATATAGAATTTTCCAGTTGGAATCCCTATTACCTAACACAATATTACCTCAGATACTCACACGCTTTCCTGTTCATCATTCGACAAACCACCAACTGCTACGGGAAAAAATCCAGAATAATCCCATTGTATTTTTTATGAATATATAGATGGTTTCTAATCAAAACCTCCGTAACAAGTACAAAGTGATGGTAAATATACGAATAAAAAAATAAACACGCGTGTAACAGGTTGTCATGTCCTCGGGCCGGTAGTTAGTGGTTGTACGGTAATATTAAAGATGTACTTTTTTCAAATATTTTTTTAGCGTGTTCCTACGGCAAGTTCATTACGGCGCCACTGATGATGGACATATCGCCTAATGACCTGGTGCTCGAAAAATAATCAATTATTAAAGTTCATATTTAACTTGGTTACCGCCTCTTGGAAAAATAGTTTTACGTGTTACTTCAAAAATGAGTGAAGGTACGACGATATTAATTTATATTACAGTTATTTAAATCAGCCGTAATTCAATTCATAAGAGTTGGTCTTTTCGTATTTTTTGTGAACGAATATTTACTACCACTCAACCACCATATTACATAATTCGATGGTGTAATCATAATAATAATAATGTCAATTGATGTAATCCTCAAAAAATGTGAAAATGAGTTAATGATCGCATCTCATTTTAAAGACAACAGAGCAGGTCTCGCCCAAATTATATAAATTAGAAAAATAAATTGACTCCTTTTTTGGAGGGGAAACATCATTTTACATTGGTTATAAATTTTAAAATTTTGACCCTGCCACTTGATAAAAGCCATTATTATTTTTTTTCTATATATTCGGCGGCAACTTTGTGGAAGTTCATTTTTAATACAAAATTAAATTTGTTAACTTAGTTATTCCACTTGGTTTATCACTAATGTGACGCGATTCGCCCTAGCCCCTCCTCGCGTCCAGTAGAATGGAATAAAACCCACCCCCACCCTATATTTTAATGTAAGAATTAGAATCATTGTTTACATCAGAAATAAATAGCCTTGCGATATGGTTAGTCTGAAGATGCTTCTTAAAGCGGCGAAACGCGTCACGTTAGTGATAAACCAAGTGGAATAAATAAGTTATCAAATTCAATTTTATATTAAAGCCACTATTCACTATTCTGTCGAAACTTCTTCCGTATAATCACATATCTGCAAACATGAGAATTTATAAGAGTTCATTTCAAAGATTCATAACGCTACTCACCATATAATGTTTTCGATCAAAACAGTTTTTACTCTCTCCTGAAGAATTTCAATTTTGAGGATTACATTAATTGGCCTAAATTGGTCGATATTGTAATATAATTGTGCTTTCTGTAAATTATAAAAACTGTATCACTTTTAAAATTCTCTAGCCAAGAGTAATACTTTTGTATTTGATTTCAGTTCCTGTCGTTATAAACATTGTTTTTACCTTTATATACCCACTGAATCTATGTGGAGCCTGCGAAACGTGCTCTCAATTTCCTGGCTATTTTATTTTAAGGGTTAGTACAGACTTAGTCGTATAGGAAAAAAAATATTTGTATGCTGTTTTATATTTTAAATAGGCCATAAAAAAAACTCCTTTGGTAAACGTTTCTTTTTTATACGGATTCGAATCATATCGCATAATTATAATCCAAAATATTTCCAGCCACATGCACAAAGTATTTGAGTATTTCTATGCGAATTGCACCGATCGTAATCAACAAACAAACACGTCTGTTCCAAGCAGATTATTCAAATTCTTACACGTTTTCATGTGAAGTTTTTAATTATTTTTGGTTAAAAAAAGTATAATTGCCTAACATCAACTTTATCTCTTTAAACAATTTGACATTTTTTATAATCTAATATGATTATTTGAAAAAAAATAAATCATTGATCATCACTCACTTCTGACGAAAACTAACTCATTAAAATAATAAATAAGACTGACATTAAACACATAAAAAGGCGTTATGCATGATACCTGTTTAATGTTTTTTTGATTGCCATAAAAAATACAAGATGCTACAGTATTTTTTAATTAAATTCTTCAAATAATATTTGTATCAATTTTTCTGAAGCTCCGTGATACGGCAATTACTAAAATATTCATTAAGTATTTGCTTCTAGCAATCTTGCTTCTTAAGACGTCTAACGTTACATAATCTATATCTATACCAGTGCTTCCCAAAATTTTTCATTCCAAGGCCCACAAAATTTGCAAAAAATAAACCTCGAAAATAAAATTTTAGTTATCAAAATCTTTATTTTACATTATATTGTCGTTATAGTGGCAGAAGGCGTTAAGTCAAAAAACCTTGTTTGGAGATAATCGATTTTCAAAAAAACCTTGAAATTTAAGTCTTTCATTGACATAGCTTGAGCCGTTACTTATTAAATTAACCACTTTATGAGATTCGTTAATCATTTTCGAATTCGATTTAATTATAGGTTGTTCTTTTCTATAGTAATATTAATTAGACTTTTTTACCACTAATAACTGTAAACGAAATTGATTTGATTGATATGGATTTCTTTAAATTACGTAAAAAATACATGGAATATTCCTGAGCTTGTTTTTCAGACAATAGGACTGTCTTAAAATTTATCGTACTGCTTTCTTAAGTCAGAACAGCTGATTTTCGACTTATCGCATTCTGCCGCTATGCCGACAATATATACATAAACCTGTATTCTGCAATCACATCAAAGACAAATTTAAAAAAAATCATGAATTATATATAAAGAATATAAACATACTATAATATAGAAAAGGAAAACATCGCTTAGTTAAATACTTGAAGCTCTTTTGGAATATTTGGCGGCAGAAAGGCACCACGGCCCATAGTTGGCCTGAGTAAATCCTGGCTTATATCAGGGTTGGTGAACGTGTGCCTCGCGAGTGATTTATAAATGTCATTATCAGCCTCTGTGGTCTAGTGGTAAGAACCTTGCCCTAGCAAACAGGTGGGTCAGTAATACAAACAATGAACATTTTTTCTTTTCTTAAGTACAATAGTACATGGTTAAAACATCGGTCCCATGAAACTCTGTATCGGACCAAGAAAATGAGGAATTCATTTCTTATCGACATCGCTATTGCGTTAGAAAAGGTGGCCGTGAAAGAGCTGCTGCATACACATTACGGTTGGAGGTGGGACAAGAAACCAGCACCTACATTCTTTCGTAATAATATTTTCACGAGCGAATTTCTGTGATTGTTTTATTCGCTGTTATTTTATAGGAAATATTAATATTAATGCATTTTTAAAATGAAATTGAAAAAATAAAACATTAGTTATTAGTCAATTCAGTTAATTTTCATAACAACACATATTTTCGATGGATTCAGCGGTAACTTTATATACACCAGTATATGGTGAAAATTTATTTTTAATATAAAATTTAAAAAAAATGACAACTTACTATTCCATTGGAAATAAATGCGGACTTTCTCCTCGAAGCACTAGTAATTAGTTTTGTAATTAGTAGTTATGGTAATAAGTACTATCATCGTTTGTGTCTTACCCCCTACCCACGTCCAGTAGAAGGAAACAAAAACACCCTACCATTCATTTTTAATTTCAGAATTAAAATCATTGTTCACCCTAGAAATAAATAATCTTGCGATATAGTTAGTTTGATGATGCTTCTGAAAGAAGCGAAACGCGTTAAGTTTAGTAACACAGGCAGTGGAATAACTGAGTTATCAATTTTAATTTTATGGTTGATTGAAGATAGATATACAGATTAAAAATAAATATAAATTATGATCATATTATCGTAAGAGACTGCTTGGTTATATTGAATAAGGTCATTTTCAAAAGATAATTATACCATTTTGTTGCCGTTCTCATCGCTTTCACTAAAGTGTATTATTGCGATATTTAGGCTAGCTCATCCAGCTAAATGCAGTAAGTGGCCTTAAGATGGCGCCACGCGTGTGAATTAAAAACCATTAATCGTAAGACGGAAGCCAATCGGAGCCGAAAAGAGACAGTCGATAGCGCGCTACGTAAATAAAAACGAGACGAAGACAGTACAGATTGATAAAAAAGTGCCGTTATACTTTTACGGCCAAACAGGATGCCCCAAAAAGATGTACCACAAAATTAATATCATTATGAAATGGTGAAATAAATTACTACAAATTGACCGACGGCGCCAAGCGTTACAGATGTATACGTACAAAATGTTGGTATCTACAGTTCATATGTAGTGAAAAACAACCTTTGGCTATTTTTTTTTAATGGTTTCGGCAGTAACTTTGTGGACGTTTGTCTAACGTGACGCAAGTGATAAACCAAGTGGAATAACTAACTTATCAATTTTTAATTTAACCTTTGGCTAATTAAACAATAAATATTGATATCTCACCTCGGATAAACTAATCGTGGTGGCAGACAAACATTCCTAATACAATCCTTTACCACCCCGTTCATCACATTTTGAAAGTAACTGCCATGTACAGTCGATTCTAACAGTAATTTACTTCGGTTATCCGGGACAGTATTCCGTTGAATTGGGACAAAAAAGAAAATTATTATGAAAATAAATAAGAATTTATAGTATGTTATGAAGAAAATGAAGACTGTAGAATCAATTTTTAAAGTCATTAAGCATTAAGCGAAGGCAACAACAGTGATGATGAATATACCTTTATTCATGTGACAAACCAGGAGATAAGAAAAATATAACAGCATTATTTTATGGAAGAAGGGAATGACGGGAACTCAACATCCACATTGAATAACTGTTGATTTTGTGCAATTTTTTTTTCCATACGGAACAGACTCCCAATATGGAGCATATGGTCTCCTAATGGAGGTATCTTAACAGAATTTTTCTACGAGAACTAAGAATTCATATTTTTTATTAGTATTATTGATGATTTTGTTCGAACTCACGAATTACTTGTCGTTTTCGGTAATAAAATGTTTTTTCAATCATTAAATACGTAGATAAAATATTAAAAAAGAAATTACTTTTATTCTTTTAACTTCGTTTATTAAAACCAGTCGCTTATTTGGAACAAAATACTGATGTGTCAAAATTATGCGCAAACGACTTTATATATATATAATATATGCAGTGTGGACCAAAAAGCATTCGAAAAAACCATGAAATATTCGAGTAATAACGATACAAAAAAAATAAACAGTTAGGTTACTTTCACTTGGAACCTACTCTTTCTTGAATCGGTTCCTGTTTGTTGGGTTATTTATTGTTTTATTAGGAAGCCTTCGTCAATTTTCTAGCTGGTATTTGTCAAATATTCTATTAAGAATTCTAAACTTTAACTGGATCTTTGTACATGGTTTTCAAAAAGTTGTTTTTTTTTATTAATGAAAAATAAAAAAGGCTATTTATCACTGGACTGTTTATGTGTTACATTCGACGCGGTCAATATGGCGTCGAACGGATCGTCAACAATCCGTCATCTTTTTGAAGGGTTTCCGGTCAAGTAATTATCTCAGCTGACTAACCTTTAAGTGGTAAATAAAACAGATCACAATGTATGTAACGTTACACATCTCTTGACCTTACTAGAGATTATATTATATCGAAACCCTCAACTATTTAATGAATATTTCAATTTGTTTTTAAAGAAAATTGATTTTATACATCTGATCGAGTTTAATCATTAGATTAAATCATGAAACCCCAAGAAATTTAATAAATTAATACCATATTAAGAAAATTTAAAAAAAAATCAAGCTATGTGACAAAATAAAAACATACATGATACTCATACACATCATTTTTTTTTCCCTGTCCTCTCCCAATGTGGAGCATATGGTCTCCTAATGGAGGTATCTTAACATCATTTTTCTATGAGAACTGCTTGTCACTCAGTTGCTCAACCTCTCTTTTTTCGAAGAGAGTATGTATAGAAGGATAGGGCTAGGACAGGACTAGTGGTTAGCTTGTGGGAGGGAGAACTCAGACTACGAATAGAAATCCATAGATCGATTGAAAGATCAATCTATGAAAACCGTCGGCACTGGGAATTGAGCCCGAGGCATCCGTAACCGTAGTCAGCGACGCTACCAACTGCGCCACGGACGCCGACACACATAAAATAATCAACATTAAGACACAGTTCCTCAATTCAAATTAATTAACAATGCAATATATAAAAAAAATACTTCATTATAATAGTTTTATTCGTTTTAGTATCTTATCATATTAACCTGATGAACGCGCTGGACATGTTTACATATCCAAGATTTTATCTCGTATTTCCGGCCAAACTAAAAAACACTAACGGACATATGCTTTAAAAATAGTTCAAACCTTTAGATAGAGAAATAAGGTAACAGATCATGAAAATGTCAAGTAGAACACAAGGAAATATATTTTTGAAAAGAGTTCTCGATATTCAGTCTTTCGAATTTCAGTTTTGAACTACCGATAGAAATGCATTAGTCGTTAGTCCTATGTATTACACATACTTATGCTGCTACGCGCTTGCCTGTCTGCGTGTTGGCGGTGTATATGAAGACAGGCAGCAGTCATTTTGTTTGCAAAGTTGTAAATATTTTTCAGCTTCTTCATATTGTTTGATTTATGCGAGAATGCGAGTTTAGTTTACTTGTTGAGGTATTTGGGATAACTAATATGTATTTCACATAATTCTCCATTTTTTACTGATGAAATTATTATGTTTTTAGCCATAGTGAGCGTTTTAGCACATCAATAAATTCGTGTGAAAACGGCTCCCTCTGTATGGGGATTGTTATCATGTTTTCCCTATTCTTCGTTTTTATTAAAATTATGCCATGTAAATCATTTTTATATAATTTATTCGATATCATAAGCCTGAAGATGATTTTCAATTGTGTGTTCAAACGTGTCGCTCATAGTTATACGAGAAGTGGTTCGTACAAACTGAACAATTCTTAATTTCATATCAGCTTTAGGACAATGTGCAGAATAGAGAGGTGGTTTAGTTATATGTTTAGTAGGATGTTAATGGATTAATTGCTTGGGAGCACAATAATTATCACATTTAATATAATAGAGTACCTACAGAATCCAGTTTAAAACACAAAAAAAAATACGCGTAAAAGATGTCGACATCCGAAAACAACTGTTGAACATTGTTAAAGTTTTTCCCAGTGGACCATTTGCAAGCTGTTTCTATCCTTCAGAAGAACGCACATTTCGTATTCATGATTTTCAAAAATTATCTGGGGCGTTAAATTTGACATTTTTGTTATAGAATATTACCCTAGATGTTACTTAATACAAATCAACCACATCATAAAATAGAATTGTATTTTCGAAAATATTTTAAATTGAAATAGATAATGACTATTCAATGTAAATCCAATTTACTTGAAATGCAGTAACACGGTAGTCACCAATTCAACTGAGTTTCACTTGCGTTGCTTCCTAGAGTTGTTAATGCTCCCGCCGTGTTACATTATAGCTCCACTCATTATATGGAAATGCTTGCATTCACTCGACGAATGATATTATAGCTCACGTTACCGCAAGCGAGCTATATTAAAAAATATAGGGTATCGTTGGTTTCACATCATCCAAATCATAGTTTATATATGATAAACCAAGTAAATAACAGTCCTAAATCTTTTAAAAAACTATACATATAAATAACAACTAACCTCTGAACTTATTGTTAATGATTTTCTATGCAGTGATTGTTGGGTGAACTCCTAGGCTTTCAAAAAGTCCAAAAACGTCGACAGACGTCTCGAAGATGGCAAGATCATATTTATGTTAAGTCTTTGACGAAGTAATTACTAAACTCATGCATTAATCTCAGCAGTCATCGTTCGAAAAATAGCCATTTTAATTTTATCGCTTATTTGTCGAGAAACAATAATATTTACGGAGCAAATAATAACGTGGAACAGAATGAATTTACTCATTAATTATAATCTCATACTTAAACACGATACTTAGAATTTTAATTGCCAGGCGAAAAGGGTCAGATGAGGCTTACCTGCATGTTCGCCGAATTCGTAGAAATTCGATATCGCGTGTCATTCGATTTTTTCCGGGAGACTTCTTTCGATTTCGGAAGGGTCACATTGCATTTTAAAGTATTTATCTTAAGCAGGGTGAACTAGTCCGTTGAACGTGTAACATCTCGATCTGTCTTTAGGATGGACTCTGGATGGCGTTGTGAGAGCGTAGTTATCATTACTGCCAGAGAGAGTTTGCATTGTCTAATCTGGGAGAAGGCATCTGTAGACTGTATCAATTGTGTTGATTGAAATCACCTGTGAACCTGTATTGTATTACCAAGTACTGAACTGCAAATAAAGAAGATATTATCGCTGAGATTTGGGGGATTTACAGTGTCTGGAGAGTTTATCCCGACCTGAAGCCTATTGCTGCTTTGTGTGTGTGTGTTCTCCTTGCGTCTCTACCCCCTTCTACTTATTTGATAATATCACTTGTTATGATAAAAATTAGTATGTTATTTATACAAGTTTCTTGCTAATTACAAATGCGAATATAATAGTTCTTATTCACTTAAAATATATATCAATTTCCATCAAGTTTACTATACTATACTTATATGAATAATATATAATTATGGTATGTTGAAAAATAGCCAACTCTTAAGTTCTACAATATTTCTAATATTATACAAAAAGAGCTCACAGCCTGTGGTGCAAACTTCAAATAAATAATAAGCAATAAGATCAGCACTGTATGATACTTGATTGATGCATTTTACTTCATAGAAAGTTCTAGATTATTTTTGACATTTCATTATAAGATTCATACTTAGGTAATTGAGAAACCCGTAACAAAAGGTGTGCAAAGTAATTCATGTGTCAAAACATATCTCGATACGCAATTTGTATTCAGAAACTGACATAATGAACTAACGGTTTGTCTGATATGATTCACAGTAGTGGATGGCAATACTATTATAATAATTGCTATAAATAATATCTCGGATAGTTATTTATAATTACGGATTTAATTGCAGTAGAATACAATTTACAAGAGGGAAACTGTGTTACATTTTCAATTCAAAGAGTTGGAGTAGTAAGTCATTATATTTATATGAATAACGGTGAATTACACGCTGTAAAATTAAAGTTTAAGTAGGTTTATTGTACTTAAATGAGTCAAAATTAGATTGCAGTAAACTATTGAAAGTCTATTCAATGATTTAGTGCCGCTGTAGATGTCAAGGGAGCCAGTCCGTAAAGTCATACGTCATACAGCTAAGAAATCAGCGCGCGATAAACGGTGTATCTTTGAACAAAGATACTTTGGAATGAAAAAGTCGGTCTAGGTTTCGGTGCTAGGTAAATTAATTTGCAATTTACTAAATACTCCTGAAAGCTGTTGATGACTTAAATCCATTGACCATCATTTAGGGCTGCCAGATTTATTGACATCCAAACCGGTCCACTAAATTTAAATTTACTCCCCCCACCATATACTAACCGAAATCTATGTGATGGTTTGCTTGCTGGACTATTTTTTTAATTTTTAACTTTACACAGATTATTTAAATTTTACAAATGATTTAGTCGCTGATTTTGTGATCAAATGAATAATAATAAATCAAGACATATAAACAAGAATTAATGAGAATGATAAACAATACACGTAGACAAATTAAATTTAAAGACCTTCCTTATATAAATCAATATTCCCGTAGTTTATTCCGTATTACAGTCGTTTGTAGGAAGTAAAAGAAAATTTTTCCGTCGTTTTAAAATGACCGTAGATGACTACGCTAATGCACAAGTTTTGTTTTATTTTTGCATTTTTGTAACTTCGTAACTGCAGGGACTCTGTATTTGTGACCATTGCGAGTTTATCTAAAACCGAGATTTCGTGACCTCCGCTTACCGCAACAACTTCATTGCCTTTGACGATCCTTCGCCACTCGCTCGTGCACTCCGCTGCTCTGAGGACCATCAGTAAGGAGAAATCTGTGGCGTTCTTCCGCGTCCCCTTCTGCCTTCAACCTTTCTTGTGTTGAAGAGCTTTTCGAGATTCGTCTTGTATAGACGGCCAAGAGTCAATCCTGTATTTGGAGCTGTTTCAGGATAGTCATTTGTACGCTTGGCCGTCCATGATATACGGAGAATCCTTGTCCAGCATCAAATTTCAAATGCGTCTAACCGTTTCTTGTCTTTCGCTTTTAGAGTCTATGTTTCCACGCCGAAAAGGCATAGAGTGGATTTTAAGACATATATTTATTTATTTATTTATGTACTTATACTTAACATACCTGGAAATAAGTGCTACAAATTTTACTTTACTTTTTATTGATAAATTGATTATACATATAAATACACAAATAGTTGAGTTTGAATTTAAATATAAAATTCAAAAGGCAGTAAAGCACAGAGCCACAAAACAGCGCTTCGTCCAAATAATCCAGCGTTAAATTAACCGTTAAATGTCACGATATCGGCCCGCCGAACATTTCGTGACTTGTGATATATATACCGGTAAAGATAAAACGACGTGCTCGTCAAAATTTTAAAAGGTATAGTAAAATAATTTATTTCTTATACAATTAATTTCTTTACTGAAGATTTATATTTTCAGAAACACTGCTTAAATATTCCTATTGGTGATCGGACAAAATTATCTGAACAAAATGGTACGCAATAAATGAAACGGTTTAAATAGTATCACAACAAAATCGCATGGGTGCGGTACGGATTATAACAGTTCAAATCTTGTACATTTCCACACTCGCGACCTGGGTTTCATCTTTCGGTATCTTCAGGTATTAGAGTACACGGTTAAATAGTTAGTAAATAGATTAAAACCATAACATTAAACAAAACAAACAAAGGTTAAGCTGCTATATAAGTTTGGATTATTGAGATTTTGTACACTTCCATGTATTTTGTCACTAACGACCCGGGTTTCGCCTTTCGGCATCTTCAGGCATTCGAGGACACGAATGGGCTCGAACTGAGAACTGACTGGCTCAGTTCGAGTCCATTCGTGTGCTCGAATGCCTGAAGATGCCGAAAGGCGAAACCCGGGTCGTTAGTGACAAAATACATGGAAGTGTAAAAATCTCAATAATCCAAATTTGATATTGGAATTCCATCAAGCACCCTCAGTCGATGTCTTAAATTATATGCTATATAAGTATTTATAAAGTTACCTTATACCTATTCCTCATGTAGCACTCGATTAATTTTATGGATACAAGTTAGTCACCCCACCTCATATGCAGCAGCTGTTTCATAGCCATCTTACATAACGCAATAATGATCAAGAAGAAAAACGAATTTACTCCTCATATACTTTTAACAACGCACTATTGTGCTTAAGAAAAGAAAAGATAGAGAGAAAAAAAAAGAAAATGTGTTTTGCTCTGCCACTTGGTTGAAGTGATATTAAATATCCTGTGTATCCGTATACTGAGAATCCGCCGTACCGCTAGAGTTTTATCTATACCGCGTTGAATCTAAAGAGGAATCGAGAATATCCCGCTCCCCATATGATGTTGTAAATTTATCGAATGCCTCAAAGCTGGTCTTTGATATATTGAATAGAATAACTAAATACTGAGAGCGAAATCGGTGAAATTGAATGTGTATTAAATATTTGAGTACCGCTGGTTCGGCGGTACATGCCGCACAATAAAAAGCTTCCGCTCATTCTTAGGATTATCCAAGGGAACTGTGACATAACAACGAACAGAAAGAACATTTCCTTCGGTACATGCTGTAGTTAAAATCATACACACGTTTACATAATAGACAAACCTGCATGACATGTTGACTTTTGTCAAATTCAGTTACAATCGTGGACTAGCAATATCTACACGGATAAAACATTGTTACCATTAGGTTAAAACAGATAACTGTAAAATAGTATAACTTACTTGGTTGTCATTAGGGCTTCCAATTGAATATTTGAATATTCGATATTCGAATATATTCGGCTCTTTTTTTACATTCAGGTATCCAAATATTTGCTAAATTAAATCCTTTCCTTATCCACGTACATTATGAAGAGGAAATAGTCCGCATTCGATTAATTTTTAAATTAAAAATTACAACCGTTGTTTACATTAACCAGTGGAATCACCAATTAACGAACTTTGATTTTATATTCGAATATTACTCTCTCATGGTATTAATATATTAAACCAAAACGTTAACATAAATTGTCATTCGGCGTCGCATTATATCTTGATAATAAAAAAATATGTATTGGTTACTTAAACACCATAATATTAAAAATGAATTTCTACAGAAAATACCGTAATACTCACTCAAAACACGAAAGAGTGTGTGTTGACAAGTAATACGTCTCGCCATCAACGTGAAAAAACAATGGATATACATGTTTAAATTCGGCAATATTCGAATACTATAAGTTTTTAATATTCGATATTCTAATATCTGTTTTCATCGAATATTTGGAATCCTTAGTTCCTTATTTGAAAAAAATGGCAATAAATAAAGCTTTGGATTTATATTGCTACTTCTTCAATGTTTGAAAATAATCTAACATCATAAGTCGTTAGACAGAACCATATCGGTCGAAAATACTAGTTTTGCGTCGTTCTTGAATATTTCCGTGTCAATCATACACAATTTAACAATGCATTGTTCAAATATCGTTGAAAAAACAGTTTGAGAAACGATTGCTACTGAGTCTAGTTATAAGATTCACTTTCAAATCGCAGGCTTGGAAATAATCAAAATAGTTGTAAAAGTTTGTACACAATAGTTGAAACCTGTATTTACAAAAACTCTGGTGTTTTGTTACGTTCTTTTTATGTGATAGTTAAATAATCAAGGCATAACAGTTCACGCAAATCAAACAATCAGGTAAGACGAATTGATTTTTCCGTAAACCCTTTTCCGTTACGCCCCTGGTTGAAGTTCTCATAGGCAAAAACACGGGTTCGCTTGTACAATCAGCGGTGTATGTAACAAAAGGCCGCCGAGGACATGGGCGGTACGAGTGAGCGGGGGTTTTCTCTTCCTACTGGAGACTAGACTGCGTGACTCGAATTGAATGAATTATCTCTGCACGAATTCAAGTGTTTACGCATGATTTTTTTTATATGTATCACTTACTTAACATAGTACCAGGCCTCGGCGACAAAAAATGTATGTTTATGTACAATCAACATGGTGCACTCTAGCAGGAGACAACAGAGTTTTGCGATGGGTGAGAGAGTCTTGAAAAATTCTTGATTATTTAGGAATATATTTCCTATCGTTTTATGATTGACGTGATTAGACCGTTGGAACAATGACGATGATGATTGCATAATTGTCATCGTCAGAGGAGATGTTTCCAGTTCGGCGAATGGCTACAGAGTGATGGTTTTTTTCTTTATTCTTCACTTGCATACTCTTTTCTATTGGTATTCCACCTTATTTGTCATATCATGTTTTCCAAATATCGCATTTCAAGAATCTCAAGTTAGAAGAACGTTTTCTTTTACAATCAGAGTCATATTTATTTATTTTTGCATTTAGAAATATCACGGTTCGTACTTTTTTTTTGATAATTATTATCAATTTTGCTTATAATAATAAATGTTCGTGAATATTTATTACTTGTCAATCTTGATTCGTTGCTGACGCGACGTAATGCTCTAGCGCAAAACAAAACTTTTTCTCGAGTATAACGTTTCGTAAATCTACAGCGGCATGTATCACTAAAATTATTATCGTTTGCGTTTTAGAAAATCCAAGAAGCTCAACCATGATTCATGAAAGAAAAACTAAGAGAAAATAACAATTTATCAGGAATATCCATTAGGCTGCAAGAAGCAAGACAGATCGGCCTCGAAATAACGGACTGTAGATCTAACGGGACAAATTATCCTTGATTTTTAAAAACAAAAAAGAATTTGAATCAAGATCATTTATACCAGTGCTCTGCAACATTTTGTCACACACAGCACACCTAAGCACTAATTAATATTTCGCAGCACACCATATGCCGAAATGTTGTAATTTTTTAGTTACTCCAAAAATGATGATTTCATATTAAAAATGGTGTTGTGTTAGGGCTATTTTTAAAATGGAATACACATCGGTAGCGGAGCAATGAATTATACAATTGGTTAAATGATATTCATATCTTATTATCGGGTCAGTGATGCAGTAGTCAACGTCGTTGGCTTCGATCACGGATCTCCTGGGCTCAAATCAAAGTACTAACAGTTTTATAAATTGATTTCCCAATGGATTTACGGATTTCTTTTCGTAGACATGGTTGTTTGTGATTAATAAATTTCCTTCTCACTCATTCAATTCTAGAAACAAGGCGTGTTGACAGAGAATAGTTAACCACCAGTCCTGACCTGGCTCTATATCATTCTATTCCTACTCTCTTCGAAAAAAAAGCGAGGTTTGAACAATTTAATAGCATCTAATTCGTACAAACTATAATATGTACAATAAATGATATAATTTGAAATGATGTATACATTGTGGACCAGTTAATCTCTCATTTTTGTTTCAGTATTGCTTTTATTTAATTACTTTTAATGAGTATAGCTTAATAAATTATAATTTTTAATCACACCTTGTAATTTGTGGCGAGTCATCAAAACGACGGTGAAGTTTTACAAAACACGATATGTATCAAATGCTATATTTGAAAAATAATATTTATGGCGATTCATCAAAATACAGATTCAACAGACAGCGATGACGTTATAGATGGACAAACAAGAAAACGACCGGCATTTCGTCGTCACTCGCCGAACTGAAGAAGCGCATAAACCGACTCTCTGGAACTAAATAATCGTCAATTGTCATTATCATCCTATACCTACAGTTAAATCCCGTCAATCATTGAACAATTAGAATTACATGCCTACAAATTTATGAATGTAAACATAAATTCATAAAACCGTTATAATTGGATCCTAAAACATTATACAACATTTTATAAACAGTTCTTAGTCAAACAATGCACGCGAAAAATAGTTTTGTATCTTTTATTGTAAGTGGTATTCTCGCTGAAGTAAGGAAGTTTGTATTTTCTTATTTAGAGAATAATGCTGTAATTTAAAGTCTTTCTTGTGTATTTTTGTAGAAATACGAATACTAAAAGTACCAAGCTCAATGGTTTTGTATTACACATACGCATTATAACTACAAATTGCTCCATTTCTTAGCAAAACTGTACTTTATGAATAGGAACCCATTTTGAATACAAACCTCCTTAATACGTGAATTGTCAATAAAATCTGTTGACTTCAATGCTTGTTTATGAAATTAATCCGATTGTTTCCTTACGCGACAAGAATCGCCGAGCAAATATTTCATTAGAGAATTGACATTTTAGCTTGATAGTGCTCTTCGCAACGGTGGCGCGTGCTTTCATCTTTGCGAGGAATAAATGACTCGATAAATAACATACGCATCGAAGTCCACCATAAAACTTTTTTAAAGATTTTGATTAAAATCGATGCAGGGGAATATTTTGAGTTCAGAACAATCAAACGAAAGTCAATTTTTTGTAGAAGAGTTTGGTCCATATTAAAAACCAGCTTTGTTTTAAATTTAACGCAAAAATTTGTTAATATATTGTAAAAATATTTAAGCATTGTAAAAAAATAATCTTATCTTTTTTCACAATGAAACTGGAAAATTTTGTCTTGTAAGCCTTAATTCCTTCTCCTTGATTAAATTGACATTCCCCCTTTATCCTCTGTACCCTTCAAATGTTGCAAGGAAGTTTATTGTGTCTAAAAAAGAAAATGACAGAATAAACTGTTTTTTTTTTCATTTATATTTAATATTTTCTTCTTAATAAAAGTTGTGAGTAAGACTTTCGTCCAGCGAGCTGATGATGATGAGGATGTCTCTCGGGTACACTGAAACAAGCTCGTTCTTAGTCAAATTCACTTTATTTCAGTTAGTAGTTACAATTTATATTAAAACAAACAAATACAAAAAAAACCAAACCACAATTGACATTTAAAAAAAATTAAGCCCCCGAAAACATTACGCGGTAGCAAACGGTTAGCGGTGCCAGCGACGCGACGCGCTCCAGACCTCTTACGGCGGGCGACTGGCGAAATAAAACGTAATCCCTGCCATAGTGAGATTACGCCTCCTTACTTCTGTAAGGGTAGAATGCGATGTAGGAACATCGTTGCAACTTTCTAAAAACTCATCCGACATTGCCAAAAACTGATTGACACATCACATTACATACAAGAGATGGCCCGATGAAAGTTCTGGGCACGATTCACACTGAATAGTAAAGAGTCGGGTCAAAGTATTATTTTAAAGAAAAACGCAGTCATTTAAGAAAAGGTACTTATCCTATTTTATGATGAAAAGTATCATGTATTATAAAATCCACCATCAATTAAAATATTCCCACGAGATTGAACTTATCAATAATACGAATATTTGTGTAGCATTAATTATTTTTTTTATTTCAGATATCACTTTAATAATATAAGTTTGCATTGTTCTGTTCTTTACGATGAGCGTAAAAAAAGAGTAAAAAATATATTTAATATGCACGATGTTGTTTGATTATATTAGTTCACTTCATATAATTTTACGATGGTATTGTGCAAAGTGGGCACAGGCCCGCTGCAAGCAATATGTAGGGCCCCTAGACGCATACATTGGCCAGAGACGTGCATAGCCTAACAACTAACAACGTATGGATTACACCGTACTCCGCTCATGAACGGGCTTTCGGCGACCGTAACCTGCACTGTGTACGGCAGCAAGAAAAACTATTGAATAACAATTTGCATTTTTCTGGGCGGGCTTGCACGTGGGCCCTTATCGTCCATACAAATGTTAACAACAAACCTTCGAATGTAGCCATTTAATTAAAGACAGCTCAATAATGTTTATCTTAATTTTGTTGATTGAAGTTTGTGTACCAATGAGCAGTCCTTTAAGCCCATTGGTCACAGCAAATTTAGAGAAAACGCATTTAGAACGAGAAAAAATGTCCGCTCGCAATATGGAGTATACGGCCTCCTAATTATCTCAACAGAAGTTTTTCTTATACGAGAATAATTTCTATAGTGGAGTGACTAACGCGCTTAGGCGTTTGTTCTATTTCGTTGCAGTATCCATGGGCTAAAATCCTAATACAGAGAATTTGATAGGTACATTTTTCGAGAAATATAAAGTTTTGAGGGCGTTTTTATTCCTGCTGACACCTCTGATCATGGGGCGTTGCGAGAGCGATTAGCGAACTATCGTTTCCCATATTCCCTCTACAAAAGAGTGATTGAGAGACTGAATAACAACTGTTATAATCTGAGAAAAACTGGTCTAGTTATTGAAAGTGTAAAACATGCATAACGTATTTTTTAAAATATTGCTTCATATAAAGTTGACAATGTTAAATTTATTATACTCTCTTTTCTTGACTTTTAGTTGTTCACAAGTTTGAAAGTTTACAATAACCAATCAAAGTAAATTGACTTATGTATTGAGTGCGTTTTATAAAAGCTGTATGCTAAGATGGCCGTCTGTTGTCTACTTTTTACTTTAGAAATTATTGCCTATAAGCCAGAGATATGTCTCTCAAACGCCCACATTCAAATAAAATGATGCGTAAATACAAACTATCACAATAAGTATAGACAAGTAAGCAATACCAGCTTTATTCATAATAAGTGTATTCAATTTTATGTTAAACTATATATCCAAAACGATACGAGGTTCTCTGCAGCTTGTTCATTGTTTCCAGAAACCTAGAAAGACTTGTCAAATATGACGGCATCGTCAGTAAACTCGAAGAAGCAAAGCTTCATAGCACACCTTAGACAGGTGGAATTGACTTCCTCATTATGAAGTCAACGATTATAATGAAGAAGAACGGAGCTAGGACACAGCCTTGTCCGCAAAGTCAATGCGACAAAAACCAATGTGTTCTGCAACAGTTTTTGTCCGGACCTAGACTACCCTCTGACGAGCGCAGGGAACGCTGACATTGAGAGAGTCGACTGCTTCAAGTTCTTGGGGGTACACTTTACGGGAGATGGCAATCCGCGTAAAGACCTCACAATCCGATTGGGGATTGCTGGAGCAACCTTCAACTCAATGGGCAATGTCTGGGACTCGCGGTTGTAGTTGGTCAGAACCAAGTGCCAAATATTCAACGCATGCAATCTGACGGTGCTGATTCATGGCATCTCACCAATAATTTTGCCAACTAGTCACTCATAGAAAAAAAGTGTAGCCACCCCTGATATATACACACTTACTAAAATATGTTAGAAAATAATAATAGTATATTATATCATTTAAATATAATGTGATAACTTCGGTTAAGTTTTTTTAGAAATATTTAAAATATAAGTATTTGTGATTATTTTAAAGCAAAATAGAAATCTTTACATTTTACTTTGCTATTTTAGCCTTATTATTTACTGTGAAAGGTAGCGAGATGGAATCTAACGATGACCTCTAGCTATTCAAATGAAAACATTCTAGACAAATCGGTTTTATTATCTCATTCTGGATATCTACGAATTAGTCTGCAATGATAATATATCCATAAAATTAATTTGCGAGGGCACGTTTTGTACTGCCGTTCATATTTTTGGAAATTGTTTGAACGGCCCATGGAATACCACAATATTTGACATTTCAAAATTTATTACTCGGCCAGGCGACGTTTGATCCCCAAATTAATATTTCTGCTCGCTTTGCTGTTGTATTCAGAGGTATTCAAAGAAACACTCCGTAAATTGTAATAGCAGTTATTTTATAAATGTGCTCTTAATATTTTAAAACGATAAACGCCAAAATCTAGAATGCAAATTAACGCTTTTCTCGCTACTCCTACCGAAGTAAGGTTTCAATTAATGTTGTATAGATAATTGATATCATTACTTGTGTTACATTTCTTCTTCTTCTTAGTCGTATTCCTCACGTGTGAGCGTCATGACATCTGCCTACCACAACAGTTCCATTGTCTTTGACGAACCTTCGCCACTCTGTAAGGAGAGGTTTGTGGCTTCCTTCACTTGGTTTCATCCGTGAGTTGGGCCCTTCCGAGACCCCTTCTTCCTTCGACCTTTCCTGTTATGACAAGCCTTTCGAGATTGTCGGTAAACTTGCAGGCGATGTGGCCAAAAAACCAAGTAGGTATTGTATAAACGGCCCGGAATCTGTCCTGTATTTAGAATTCTTTCACGATAGAAGTGTTTGTGCGCTTGGCCGCCTATGGTATACAAAGCATCCTTCCCAGCATCACCTTTTAAATACGTCTAGCCAGTTTTTTGTCTGTCGCTTTTTGAGTCCATGTCTTTGAGTGGACCAGCGGTCGTACTAGACGCATTTTGGTATATCTGTCTTTCTCTTCTTTCTCTCTTTGAGAATCTATCCATTGAATGATTAATAATACGTACACGCAAAAATCTTGACTACGTTAGCGAATGATAAGCTAACGATAAATATTATTAATGCATTCGATGGATTCTAAAAATCTTACAAATAGGGCGTTTTCGTAAATATTTTATGTTGGCTTCAAGTATACATAGATGTCATACTTATTGAAAAAAGTTGCTTATTTCCATCTATATCACCAAACTAATAATTCACCAAAACCTAAAATTGGGGATGCAATGTATGCATACGTCAAAATTTTCCCAATTTTGCCATGCAAATTTTTTCTCTATCGCTACGTAACTGCACTACATACTGTATACAATCGTAATAGGAAATTATTAATAATTATATTAAAGTATATAGAGTGTACTTCATAACACATTGCTTAAATTATTTTTTTAGAATGTCCGCTCCCAACATGAAGCATATGGCCTTCTAATGGAGGTATCTAAAGGTAAGTTTTCTATGAGAACCTGCTTGTTACTCAGTTCCTCAACCTCACTTTTTTCGAAGAGAGTAGGGATACAAGGATAGGGCTAGGAAAGGAATAGTGGTTAGCTAATTTCCCCGTTTTTTGAGGATCTAAGGGGTGAGAGGTAGTTTTAGTCATCACAAGCATTCAAGACTACGACCAGAAATCCATAGATTGATTAAATGATCAATTTATAAAAACTGTTCTCACCGGGACTTGAACCCGAGACATCTGTAACCGCAACCAACGAGACTACCAAATGTGCCA
This sequence comes from Himalopsyche phryganea, assembly GCA_022494535.1. Lineage (NCBI taxonomy): Eukaryota > Metazoa > Arthropoda > Insecta > Trichoptera > Rhyacophilidae > Himalopsyche > Himalopsyche phryganea. The sequence goes on from JAGVSL010000071.1 coordinate 1,471,116, forward strand.
CGGAGCTGACAATAACGTTTTATTAATGGCAATAATAGTCAAAAATCTTCTTCAAAAAACATACCACCTTAATCCAGATATGGGTAGGAGAAACTTCTGACTATGATATAGGGTTTATCATTTTATTACTTCTCTACCACTGCACCATCCCGATGGGACGCCAGTAATAATACTGTCATATAAAATTCAGTTCACGTAATGGGGAATGAAACAGTCTCCTCGATTCAGTTATGTTTTAACTTATTGAAATAATGCTCTTGACGTTGTTGGCCCGTTTTATCCAAGCGTCCCGCTTTGTTGCTACTACTTTCTGCTTAACACGTGACATAAATAATATTTATGCCACTGGAAGATGGACCCTAGTGTCTGCAATATCTTGTGTATATTGCTACTGGAAAAGGTCACATTACTGGTCACAAGTCATAAAAATATACTGTTAAACAGTAATGTGCTCCTAAAATTCTATGAACCTGCTCGCACCTTCAGCAAGCATCAATGCACATTTTTGTTTTCAAATTAAAAAGGAAAAATTTCAAATTACAAAAAAATTATCTTAATCAAAGAGTTATTTATATAATATATTTTAAATCACATTACATTTTTCTAGCTAAAAGTAAAACCATGACGATTAAGAAGTCTTTTGCGGGAAGATGATGATGGAAGGGACTTCATGTGATATTTATTTAATTGAAAACTGCATTTTTAATGTATTAAAGTCATTCATGGTGCGTCAATTTTCCAGTCAGACAACCCCAAAAAAATTTGAGTTACATATGCAATTAAATGTAAAATTTTGAGCTATAATCTGATTCACTACTCAGAAACAATTTAATGTTTATATTTCTGAGTCAGTAAAATGATTTCTAAATATCCTTCCACTGACTTTACTTGGAAAGTATCTTATTTATAAAATGTATAAAACTCTGGTACACTTCAATAATATTTGATTTATGGTTATCATAAGAATATTGATTTTGCCATTATTTCAATATGGATTATTATAAAAACAGAACAATTGACATCTTAAAATTTTGGTGGATTGTAAATACCCGACATTTAAGGATATATATTTCCTATTTGTCGCAATATATAATTCATAAGAATATTAAAGCATAAACCCATAGTTTTCCTAGTAAGTTTATAATGTTATCACACTAATTAATTTTTTTATATTTAGAATAGTTTTGAATGTCAGAATCAATAAATATAATTTCAAACATTGATGTTGCTTGATGGATTTCAATATCATGTCATAAAATGTTTCTGGTTTCGCCTTTTGGCCTTTTCAGGCATTCAATTGCACAGATGAACTTTAACTGAATTCAGGCATGAAACAGGGCAAAACCCTTACTGTTTTTCGAAAAAATTGCAGAGGTGTAAAAACAAACTTTGAATGATTTAAATTCAATAAAATTTGTTGTCTGGGAGGAATATAATTAAGGTGGTTCACAACATTATTGTAAAATTTTCTGATGTGTTATTTCTATATTTTTCTCACATAATTGTCTTTTAATGAGGCTTGATTTCAGATTAGTAGTTATTGATTTGTAAGAGATCTTTAACATTTTAATTGTATACAATATAATTTTGCTTAGGTTACGATTTGTTTGATTATCTGTAAATTCATGCCATCGTGCTTGAACCTACTGTTTCACAAACCTTGTAATTATTAACACTCAATTACATATAAGTAGCCTTGTTAAGGTTTACATTTTTTCAGTTGATAATACCTGCGACGTGCGAAGCCGGTTGTGATCAATATAAAAATGTGAAAGTGGTACAAAACAAATTGTATTTTATTAAAAAAAAAATGCATTTGTGTCATAAAAGTTCGTCTTTATGTTGCTTAATTTATAAAGTAGTCTGTGTCCTTCAATTACCGCGTCATGCACTTAATACTGCGATAAACTTGCAAGAGTAGATCAGAGCGCAGTAAAATTGCTGTTGCAGCTGAAGAAACTCGTATGAAGCAATGCAGTATATAAATGCAGCAGCCGACTTCCTCAATTGACAATTAAACCGACTTTTTCCAATGAGCGCTGTAATTGAACAAGCTGATAACACTCGCCACCACATTATGAACATACTCTAACTGCAAGAATTATACAATACGTAATTTGCTGAAACATACTTCGTTCAGGAACACTTGGCATAAACATTTCGATTTTTTTTTCAAATGAGTGGAATGATACCTTGCATACATTTTCTTAAGATGAGTGAGATTCTGGCGTCCTCGATGACCGCCAGGTACTATCCATAGGGTGTACGTTGAATCACCCGCTACAACTTCACACTCTTACAGGGTGTATTCCACAGCGTGATAACATTATGTGTGTTTCAAATGTTTGGCAGGAATGTCCGAGATGAAATTTCTCAAGACTTGGTTGCATGCACTCTAGTGTGCATTAAGTTAAGTTAAAAATAATGATATTTAAAAAAGGGGTTAATGTGTTTAGGAATTACGTTCCAATCGCTTTTCATTGAACGCCGAGAACTCTTTGAATGATTTGTAATTTTTTAAAAAATAAAACATAATTCTTTTGTACTACTTCCACATGTTTATAATGATCAGAACCGGTGTCGCTCATCACGAGAATTATCATCTGATAATGCTAACTTCACAACAAATTGTGTTTTATTTTTTTAAATATAATGTCCTTAACACCTTAAAGAATTGATTTGATAATTTGTCTGAGATTCAATGGTCATGAGTCAGCATGGTCAACGGGGTCGACAGATGCAACTGATAGTCGTATCGTCTTCATTCGGCCGCATTCACATAGTGAACTATCTACCAACCGGCCAAGCTGGAAGAGCTTGGCAGTGCAGTGACCATGGCCGGTTATGAATCAAACTCAGTGGAACTGAAGGATGCTAGCATGATGGGGTGACTGGGCATGGCAGGGATGGAGCGGATATGGTAAAAGAAGTTCTTAATTTGTATGAAACCGGCCATCGAGGGATTCAGATCAGAAGAGGTAGGATGTGTGCAAATTATTACGCACACATGCACGCACTCTTCTTGTGTGAACATTTTGAATTAAGTAAATTTTAGACAGGTGACACTGCACTCAAAAGATTTTAATGTTCATTGGAGATAACATTTCAAATACGAAACATCAATGCTTTCATATCAGATATCGTTATACTGAATACATTATAAAATGCCTTGTTTGAGAGAACGTATACACTCACTAATCAAGCTGGGAAAAGAAATGCACAAACAGGATGTCAAAGCTGGCCCTTCGTTGTGGCAAACGCAGAGCGGCGACAATCGAGCCACAAAAAGAAGACCCGCAGGACAGCAAACGAACATAAACCAAGGGCAATGCGCAGTCCGCCTGTAGGGTGACTTGACAATTGTTTTATTGGTGATTATTTTTCATTTTTTTGAAATTAGCTTTTTTAAATACAGCGGAAGACTCTTAACGCGAAATCTAAAGAGAAAAAATATTTTAGTCGTGTTAAAAAAACTCACTAAAGTTTGAGTTCACTCGTGTGCCTGAAGATGCCGAAAGGCGAAACCCGGGTCGTGAGTGACAAAATACATGGAAATGAACAAAATCTGATCAATTCAAATTTGATATTGAAATTCCATCAAGCACCCTCAGTCGATGTCTTAAATTATAAAAACTCACTAATGTTTAATATTGCGATACTTATCAAGAAAGGGTACACGATTTGTTCACACTTAAAATATTCAATAGTTACATTAAATAAAAACACAAGATATATTTGCTTGAAGCACTGGACGGGTAGCGGCACCTTTGCTGCACTGTTTATTGTGGGTCGTTTACCTCGCTTATAAAATGCGCCATACACAAACAAACATACGATGGCTGGTTTGTTTTTTTTTTTTGTTTAAAACGTGTGGAATCTCTTCGTATTAACCGTTTTAGGTGAATGAAAACTTATTACATTTTGTAGGATTTTGACGGGATCGAAATCGGCCCTTAAGGCTGTCTCTGAAGTGTAATCTTGATTCAATGACATTAATGACAGAGTTACGAATATTTTTTTTTTAATTCTACGAAACGTTTTCTCACATTGTGTTTAAGACAGAAATCGTCTCTTGATGGAGTGACCTATTCTTATACAAAAAATATCATTGCGGCCCTCTAATTAAAAATGTATCAATTTATATGTAATTAGATGTAATAACCTCATGGTCACAGTATTGTTGAAACGTCAAGCTCAAGGCACCTAGCGCTTATTTTCTTTCAAATGCTCAGATCTTCCTACGCCCAATAAAGTAAATAAAATTAAAGTGACTCTCAGAAATATGATAACTCGGCTTGGCAGCCATTTGTTTTATTAATTCGACTAGGTGTTTCCGTTCATCAGTTGTGACATAATTGGATATAGTGTATTTTATTTGAATAGTATATTTAACCCATTCAGACCTGTGTAAGGAAAAAACGTTTTATCTTACACACAATCATAATAATTAACCAGAAAGTTTTGACTTCCTGCTTAAAGTTTTATTTGAGTATCGTGTTTATTATTGTACTGTTAGATTAGCTGTCAGACATTTATTAACTTTAATTTTCAATAAAAATAATTAAACTAGAGATATCGTCACCTTGGGTAAACAAGGCTCTATCTGCAACAACTAAAACTGGTCAGGAGAAGCAATTTTGTATTTCATAAAATATAGCTTTATGAATGAAATAACACTTATGCATTCATATAAATATGTGAATGAAAAAGACTGTGATTACCTTCAGGCGGTATTTCCAATTATGTATGCTGATGGAACATTGATGCACTGTCAAATTTGTATGTTTTTCAGATAGAATTTTTTTGTAATTTGAGTTTTGATGGATTTACGGACAATTGCAAGGTTTCTTAAATGCAGATAGAACCGTATTTTGAATGCGAATAAAACTGCATTAAAATGTGGTTTTGTGGTAAAACACCAGATGGAACTATGTTTACCCAAGGCGAAGATATTATACATCAGAAAATCAACATTCGCTAAACACTCACGCTCTGATGTATATAATATCATATTTATATGTACTCTTCTTCATTCGACGATAACTACCTTTTTATTATTCTCTAACTGGGGAAACACATGGCACACATTTACACAACCACAAGAAAAATAAAGCGATCTATTTAAATTTTATATTCAAAATGGTCACTTGGGAAACGGGTCTGTATTCAAATAACAGCTAGGGAAAATATTATATGATAACGATATTTTCAATTATTATGGTGTGTAGTAATTAATCCATACCTATAATTTGTGTCGCTGAGTCGCTAAACACGCTTCTGGCAAATTTTTCGCTTAAATGAGTTTTGAATGTACGTATGTACTGTTTCGATAGATCTATCAATTTTTCCAGTTGCAAGTCTAAAACTCTTTCCTATTTCGTCCCCTGTTGTAAATTTTAAATTGGTCCATACTTGAAAATGTCATTTTTTTACACGATCTTGGTCCTCGTTCTACACGGTGGACGCGCTCCGAAAAAAAGACAGTGTGAAAAAAATATTTTACTTTTTCTTATATACCGGATCACACACAATAACTTAAATTATACTTAAAACTAACATACATACTGCCCATAATATATTGTCGTGATTTACTCAAAACTATAAAAACATTCGGGAGTGTGTTTAACGACTCATTTAACTTTAAATTTCATTCTGAAAATTCATTTGACAATACGCATTTATTAGGGTCGAACATTAAATATTTTAATATAAAGTTTTTAAGAAATATTTACCTTCCATATTATGTAGTAAATAGGAAGGTATTAAATTATTGTTTTTAACGATTGTAACACCAATTCAGTGCTTTTCTGTTTTACCCAATTGGTAAAAATAGGAATAAACTGACATTCACAGTTTAATTTATTTTGTTTTTGGGTAAAAAGGAAAAGTACCATAGTTATTATAAAATATTTTTTTAATCATGCCCACTCAAAATCTCTTAAATAGAACTTCGTGATACTCAGTTGCTCAACTACTCTTTATCGAAGAGACTAGGGATATAAGGATAGGGTTAAGATAGCACTAGTGGTCAAATAATCGCTCCCGCTACGCCTCGTTATTTTAGGCTTGGATGTGTGGTATGGAATTTTAGACATTATAAAATATATGTGAAAACTATTTTGGCACCACGCCATCATCGTAGTCGACCTCGGTTGTCTAGTGGTAAGAACTACACCATAGCGGTCGGATGGGTCTAGGTTAATATAAGAGGTTATCTTAGCCGTGTTTATTAGTAACTAATGTTTTTTTTTCCTTGAAAGCTGATTTCATGGAAATGAAAAATACATATATATGTAATTTAAGACATCGACTGAGGGTGCTTGATGGAATTTCAATATTAAATTTGGATTATTGAGATTTTGTACACTTCCATGTATTTTGTCACTAACGACCTCCGGCATCTTCAGCATTCGAGCACACGACGACACGAATGGACTCGAACATCAGTTCGAGTTCAATCCATTCGAGGTTATCTTAGATGTCTTAAATTTAAAAACCAAATTTTGTCAAAATGGAACTAAAAATACGTACATAAATACTATAAATTATTTTATACAATACGTAATAACAATTAACTGGTAAAACTGCCTGAAGATGCCGAAAGGCGAATCCCGGGTCGTTAGTGACAAAATACATGGAAGTGTACAAAATCTCAATAATCCAAATACATATATATGTAGCCACATGTATCACTAGCTCCATGCTTGTTATTAGCGGTAATTCAAAATATTTTCGTTAATAACTTTGAATCTTTTAATCATGCCGAAAAAGCTATAACTATATTTTATAATTCTTATATAATTAAATACGTTGCTTTTTTACCTTATTATGATAGAAATCAGAAATGCAAATTCAATCAATAAAGTTAAATTATTTGTTTATGTCATTAAATAGAATTTAAATTTAGTGTTGTTTTATAAAATTTAATACTCAACCAATAAACATATTTTTGATAAGCAGTATTTTAATAACCAACGTGTTATTTTAATCAATATTATTCATCCATCTTGAATATTTTCATAACCATTAAAAAAATATGCTGAATTTCAAAATTTGTGTAAAGGTAAAATTTAAGTCAAAACATTATTATTTTATACATTAAGCTTCGTGCAGTCGTGTATTAAAGTGTAAAAAATGATTCTTAAACTTTTTTAACTTGATCCCACCCTCAAGGTTAAACTGAATAAAAAAAATTGTTTCTTGGTATTTACTACTTAAGTTTACTTCTTTAAAGATATATTGATTAAAGTAATATGAGAGAATTTGTATAGAGTTGGTGATATGTTATAATGAGTATATATTTATATTGCCTATAGGCGTATCCCTTTAAGGTGATTAAACTTCTTGAATCTTAATAATGCGGTTGGCATGATGCCGTGATATTATTAATCCTTAAATAAAATTCGTTTCTACAGAATTTGTAATCATTATTTTATAAGTATTTTTGACAACAGGTGTATATATATTTAGTTTTGTGTGCAGAATTTTTTCTGTAAAACAGTGATTATCAACCTTTTTTGATCTATTGCCCCTTTCATAAATATTCAGGATATAATTACCTCTTAACTTTTCATTGCAAAATTGCATATAATGCGTTTTCGACTGTTTGTATTATGAATACTGCAAAACTCGCCCTTAAGTGTGTACAAAATAACATCTGACAAAACTTTCAATTAAGTGCATTTAATATTTACGTGTATTTTATTTTTGTTTTAATTCGATATAGTTATTTTTTAAACTGTTTTTATACTCCCCTAAAAAAATAGATTTTGCAGACATACAATTTTGCAATGGAAACGACGATAAATATATCATATTAAAATCTTTGAATATCCAATGTGTGAAATTCACCACATTCAGGAAATCCTGCTGTATAATACTGTTTAGCTTGATATATATTAAAATGCAGATGGGCTTCGTTATTATTATTATTACAATTATATATATATAAACGCCAAACGTTACATTTTATCGTAACATTATAAACATTAAAAATTCATTGTGGAAACAGTGCTAAATATTATTTAAAGTGGGTGCCTCTCATAGGAAAGTTTGATAAACACTATCCATAGCTAAATGACGGCGCCGTATGGCTTAAGTGACAGTAAACGTAGTGATTGGACTTAATAGAAAAGTTGATAAAAGTGGATAAAGTTTATACGCCTCTTTGGCTATGTGCACTTGGTCGTAAAACTCTAACGAGTCTTCTACATGTCAAATGGACAAAGTAGGTACTTATTATTTGCTGGGCCATTATAGCAAAGGTAAACCGTACTTGTAGAAGACGATATCATGATTGCTTGGCTTAAAAGTTTCTAGCGTAATGGACACTTTGAGAAACACTTTGTTAGGATTATTTACTTAATGATATATTATGAAGAAAATTACACCAACGTAAGATATTTTCCATCATCAGACAATTTCAATGATGGGAAATATGTTTATTCTAATCGAAAAATTAAAAACAAAAACAGGTATTTTCGGTGGATACGGCGGTAACTTTGCGGAAATTCATTTTTAATATAAAATTAAAATCGATAATCTTGTTACACTGGCTGTGCTAATAAACGTCAGTAACACAGCCAATGTAATAATTAAGTTATCAATTTTAATTTTGTATTAAAAATTGATGTTTTTAAAAACATACATCTACAAGTAGTTGGTCTAGAGTCTAGAAGACTGAACTGAAAATATCGATAACTTTTTTTTTTTTTTAATGCGATGAACTTGTTTGTATCATACCGGAGATCATGTCTCCTCAATGATACGTTAAGTCCACAATAAATATTTATAATATAAGTAATATCGATAACTAATTGTTCGACAGATTATGCAATAAAAAATAAAGTTTATTAATAATATATAATAGCATTATATAGGGCGAGTGTTCCTAAAGTTGGCCGTCGCCAGTGGCCAGTGGCAGCAAATTAAAAAAAATATATATTTTTTTAAATTCGTGTAGGTAGTCTTGTCACTTGCCAATGTATATCTGCACTATACTGACCTATACGATGCAATATGCAATTAAAAAAAGCACATTTTTACTTCGCAAGTTTCGACAAACTCATGTTTTATGGGGATTACTTACAAAATATACTTTATATTGTCATGCTTTACATCGTTATGTTTTTTATTGTTCTAACTACTCTCAGTTAATTTGTTCGCGATATCTATGAAGTTTCATAGTGATGGCAAAACACTGAGCAACGAAAGGCCGACCATTGGATTTCGGGGGCCGGCCACTGGGAGAATTGGCATTTTTTGTAAATTTACATTATTTTATGCTTGGTACAATATTAACTATTTATATATTTTATAGAATATCAGCAACAAAATATGTATTTATCACTCATTTACTCAAAATCCCTTTTGAAAGTACACCTGTCGCTTAAGTGTCCAACCACTGGCGAAATGGCCCTAATTGTTCGACAGACTCTGCAATAAAAAATAAAGTTTATTAATAATATATAATAACATTATTTACATTAAAAAGATATTCAAAATATTTGACAATAAATTATCAATTATAAACTGTTCGACATGCACGGAGAAACAAAATATAATATATCACAAAAAAGTAATAAATATATATTATTATATGAACAAAGCAGTTTTGGAGGTTACTCTTAAACTAGATTTGCTTCGAAGAATTTCTTATTTCATACAGCGTTCATTACTTATACACGGCTATTTGTATATTTATTCATTCGATTTGAATTTAATACCAAGAAATAGTGAAAGATAATTGTATCGTAAAATTTAAATATTTTCCCCAATTAGTTACTCACAAGATAATCTTCCAAGAAAAATAATCAACAATAAAAGAATCCAAGAAATAATTCAAGTGAATATTATTTAAATTTAGAAACGAGACGTGTTATAAGTTTCATTTTAATTGTTTTATGCGAAAAAACTGAGCTGTTGAAAATTCTGTCATTCACCGAATGACCGTCTGTCTACAGTAATTGGAGTATTGAAAAAAACAATCAAATTGGTCAAAATTAATGGCTTATTTGAAAGTGTAGGTTGTTATGACTTTAGTCGTCAAATAATAATCATCTGTATAGTCATTATTCGTACTCTAAGAAGACCATATGACTAAAATGTAATGTAATGTCTTCAGAAATCTCTGTCGCTCATCATTTTTCTAGCCAATCAGCATCTTTTTTTTTTGTATTTGGCTATATCTACAACATATTATATTTACACTGTCTCTCCTGACTTCCTCGCAATTTCTTCCAGCGTTCCTTTACCCAAGTGAGTATATGTTAAGGATGATGAAAATATATTTTTTAAATTTTATATGTTTTGTTTTATCTATACGGATAAATTGCTTTATTTTGACTTAACTATAAAAAGAGAAATGAGATAAAAATTAACAGTGACTAAATGTCTTTAGAAGCAGAAGGATGCAAATCCATACTACTTTTTTATTTATTTATCTTTACATATAAAACAGAATTAATTCTTTTTATTTATTACATATTACAGAAAAACAATTGAATTAGAATATTAAAAAATTTTCGCACTCTTTATATCTTCTTGGAAGTTATGAGTATTTATTCAAAAATAAAGTGTTTTTAGGCTCTCTTGGACAATTTGGTATTTGGCAATTGCATCCGTCTGCTTCTGAGATAGAGATATTATAAACTAAGTGCAATCATTTTCGTCTTAACATGTATAGTTTTAATGTACACAAATTTTTGCTACAATATTTTCAAGATAAAAACCGCTAGAAATACAACGTTGAGTGTAGTAGTGAATGTAAAATATGCTCTTCATGATAATGTAATGTTCATTTTCAGGTAGACTTTTTATTTACAGTACGTTTAATGAAATAAATATCATTATATTTACTAATCATATTTAAGATGTAATCTGTCAATTCTTAGTTAAAAACACATTTTTATTAGTACTGTTTCAACAATTATTGTAGATCAGCGGTTCTCAAACTTTTTAAAATTTCTTTCTTGGCGGTCCCTCTAAAAATTTCACACGCACCCCTCTAATAAAAAAATAAAATCTACATTATTTTTAGGAAATCGGGGGCGCCACATACCCTGCACAAGGGTTTCACATACCTACGGCGCGGGACTGCTTATAATCTGTTGTGAATAAAACATTTTTTACAAACAATTACGTATTCAGAAAATATTACATGTTATGTAGTTCCGTGCGAGAAAGAGAGAGTGGTCGAATCTTTGTGTGGTGGGGGTAACGACGGAGTTGAGTCATAACTTTCCATACCTGGGATAGATCCAAATCCAGAACCCAAGAAAAGTTACATACCATAGTTATAAAAAAAGAAATATTATAAATCTGCGATCGTTTTTCGCATGGGACCGCGGACTCCAGTTTGAGAACCGCGAGCATTTTTAACATTCATTAATTAATAATTTGTATGATTATCTGCAAACTTTTTTCATAAATCATTCCCCAATTATTTTGTATGCCCTTTCATTACATAATGCTTTATAACTAACACTGTTCTAATTTATTTATTTAAAAAAATACGTACATAAATTTTCATAGAGATAATCTATATTAACATTTTTTTATGGACTTCTGTTTGATAATTTATAAAAATGTAGAATATGTACGTACACTCGATAAAAAACCTGTTTTATTACTATTATAATTAACAAGTCGTAGTATACCATAACTTTAAAAATCTCAATGACTATTTTCTCAGAAAATGAACTACATAAATATATTGCTATCTTTTCCGAACTACAATGAAATATGATTAGTAAATTGTTATCGCCAATTAGCATTGTGTTTTTATCACAGCTTCATATTCATTAGAAGAACTAATTCAAATGAAACAAAAATAATGTATTAAAGTCATAAAATTATACCACGACATTTCCTTGACGAGCCACGTCATTTTTTGTATTCATATAGAATTTTTCATCAATCCAACAAAATTTAGCTATTATAAAATATAAACTATTTCAACAAACTAACAAAAACTGAATATATATAACGTTTAGTGTTTACTAGAGAAGAGATAATTATTGTTAAATATTATTATTTGTGTGAAATTTTGTATTCCGATGATTTCTTTATGTCATAACAAATTATCTATGTTTCTGTAACACCAGATGTAAGTAAACACAGGACATAATATGAAAGAAAGGATTATACAACACACACACACACTCTCTTTCTGCCTAAGCATCAGATACTATTATACTGTTATTTAAATACTTGACTGCAAATAGCAGATAAAAAATAGTGACATTCTATATCCAAAATGACGTAATATTGTATTTTGATATGATATGTGTAACATCTCATATCTACACTTCTTACGTATAATCCCGTATCTGCAAATATGACATTTTAAAACGTTGCGAAATAACGGCTGAATCTATCTTCTTCAAAATTGGGACAGTGCTATTATTTTACATCTAAAATTTTGCTGAAAAGTCTATAGTTTTTGAAATATTACAAATATGACAAAGTACTTTAGGTAAAGACTTTCGTATAAGTGGCGAGTTAAGTGTTTATACTTTACAAAAAAATGGTGAAGTAGGTACATTGTTTGATGCCTACCTATAGAACTGAGTGCGTAGACAACGACAATGCAAAAGAGGTATAATCAAGTATGTGGTACTAACGTGATTATACGTAGGGAGTGTCGGTATATTGCAATTGAATTTACAAAAAAAAACGTATCTTTAAATTAAAATATACAAAAAAATATATTTGAAATCCACAAAAGCGATGAATTCAAAATTTCAGACTTCGTACGTTTTGGGGTATCAATCTTCAAATCTATAAAATAATACGTAATTATTAGTTTTATAAAACTGTCAATATCAGTAAACCTAATTGTGATCAATGTAGGAAAGCATTCTATCAATAATTGTTTACACATTTATGACTTCAGTAAACATATGTAGTGGTCCCCAGGTGTGAAAAAGTTGAGAGACACTGATCAAGAGCATTATTATGATAAAAGCTAAGCAATGATAGCAGTACTTAGTTAACTGACATGCTTGAAAGGGGTACAAAGACTTAGTCTGTACCCACCCTAGCACTAACTTTAGCCAGGAAACAAGAAACCCGCTTCACGGACTCCACATTATAATTTCAGTAGGATAATAGAGGTAGGCAAAAAAAATCATATTTTTCGGAAATTTTAAAAATATTTTTTAATTGTCTTAATTATCCATTTCCTTGCTTATTAATGTCATTATTGATTTCCACCACTGAAGTGTCTATAGTCCATAGTGATTCTCTATTTATAAGTAACTAGTGAGTACCCAGCATGCGTTGCAATGCCACTCAAAGAAATAAAGGGTTTGGGTTTTAATTTTGTTTCTTGACGTGTTTTTAGAATTTTTGGATAGACAATATTTTTTGATTTTTCGTTTGGTTCAGAGAGGTCACTAGTAGTACGTATTTTGATTTTTTTTTATTCAGATATTAGATTTTAATTGTTTTCTTTAGAAACCTTCACGGGTGTGCGTACAACAACTCACCAAAGTTTGACCAAAATCTCATGAATGGTAAAGAAATGCATAGAGGACAGACAATGAAACAAATCTTGTATGTTCAATAAAAGCTACTTGTATGTTCCTATATGATTATATTATATAATCACAAGCATGTGTCAAACAATACAATAATAGTTATGTCTGAGATTTTAATTAATCGATATTTTAGTGAAGCAGTTCTCGAAACGTATCGAAGCATTTGAGAACACCCTGTGAGAGCAGGATACATGTTTGCCGACCACGTTTTAAGCTGTACTTGCTTCTACAACTTTAGTAATTTACTAAATTACATTTGATTGCTAATACAGGGTGTAGTTAGAGTGTGTTACTTATTACTTGTGCTCGCATTGAGTGGAGTAAAGTGAACGAACGATTCACTATACACAATATGGCAATAAAAGTCTCATAAGAAAACCATCTATCTACATTTCATAAAATTTCGATTTCAACAATATTGATTCCATTCAAATTTCCTCGATTGAACTCCGTTGAAGTAAGGTTAAAATATTAAATCTTTTCGTTCCACAAGAATCATAAATTTTCTGGAATTAAATACTTTGATATTTTTCCCATATTGAATTATTGAGATTCCATCCAGCACCCTTAGTCGATGTCTTAATTTTTCCCATATGATTCAATAATAATAACTAAGTAATTTTTACTTCTGCAAAAGTGACAATCTTTATTAATCTTCGTTTTTTTTTTCAGAATGAAAATTATCAATATATTAATTATTCATATGGTACATATCTGGGGCCTATGTCAGATTTTGACTATTTTGACTGAAGTATCTGAAAGTACTTTTAAATGTTCATTCTTTTAATGGTCCCTATGTCAGCTGATTTAAAATAAATGAAACAAGAGAAATCTCTAATGTATGTCAAAATAATGTGTCAGGACATTTAACACCAAGAAATGCCAATGCTGACATAAGCAATTCAGATTTTGGGATTTACTAGTACAAGAAGTGTATATCTTCACTTGGGCAGCTCTAGCACAAAAAAAAACACAACAGTATTTGGCAACAGTAATGTGAAAGATAATGATATATATTTTTATATAGAAATATACTATCGCCTGTACTGAACAATTGATAAATATGACATTGGCACTTGTAACATTAGGCCACACATATAAAAATTCGTGATTTTTTTAATTTTTAACATGGTGGTCGGACTTTTGAGCATTTTTGTCTATGATGTTTCTATTCCTTTCAATCGATTCGATCATACAAAAGAGATGTAGCCATAGTGATAAGCTAACCATTACAACCGTCATTGGACTATTCTTCATTTATCAACCTATTTGAAAAATAAAGACATGGTTAAAAAAATGTGTGACAAATTAATAATAATTTAAACGTTAAATTATTCACAATTGGGAAAAAAAATATTTTTTATTCAATAAACACATGAAATATGATATAAAACTATCGCATCCTTTTATACTAAAAAAATTAAGAATAAATTTAATTTTATAGAAAGTGTAGCTGGGTGGTTTTGATTTTCGAATTTAATTATTAGCAAGGCTAATCCAGAAGCGGCGTTGCTTCTGTAAGCCTAAGAATAAACGACCCAACCAAATTCGCGAATCGAGAACCTTTATTAGCTTTATAAACACACCGTATAATATATTATGACACAGTTTTATATAAATGAGTATTTATAACCTACCTTCGTTCGAGATAGATTGGAACTATGATGTTAAAAAACTAACTTTGAAAGTTGAAATTATCACCGTGGACTTTACCGCATGTATCTCTCACAGAATATACTCTATCAACTAATAATAATGCTAAAAAATGAAAATATAACAGTAGACCTAGAAATGGCAGCCAGAATGACATTATGTATATTTCATTTCGCTATTGTTCACCATTTGGGAGAAGTTCTTGTGACAGACAAACATACAGATGGATTGATACATGTATTTTATGCTATATAATATATTAGATAACTGCATATTTGAAACTAAACAAAATATTGTTTTACAATTATAATTGTTTATTCAAATTGTGTCATCAATAAGCATAGCTGATTAAGGTTTTCACCACTAGAAAACACCTCTCTATTAAGATTATAGATCGACAAAAATCAGAAAATCATGACTGCTTTTGTAGAGTATTGACTTATGTTAAATATGAATATTCTTCTCACTTCTAAAGAATGAATGAAAACATCGAACAAAAGTGGTTGGATTATTTATAATATGTTACACATTCAACGCAAAATGGATGTCTATTAATTGTTTTTAAGTATTCATTAAAAAGCTATCACTTGAAATAAAGAATTATTTTAAACCTTTATAGGGCAAAGCGCGAAAACGGTCGATATATCGACCACCTGACCGGTGTCCATAGAAATGTCAATCTTTATACCTAAAAACGATATCGATAAAGTTCTTTAGCGTATTTATCGACCATCTAAGTGGGCGTCCGTGGCGCAGTTGGTTTCGTCGCTGGCTACGGTTACGGATGTCTCGGGTTCAATTCCCGGTGCGGACGGTTTTCATAGATTGATCTTTCAATCGATTTATGGATTTCTGTTCGTAGTCTGAGTCCTCCCTCCCACCAATCCCATCCTCACGGGGCGTAACGAGAGCGATTAGCTAATCACTAGTCCTGTCATAGCCCTATCCTTCTATCCCTACTCTCTTCGAAAAAGAAAAGAGAGGTTGAGCAACTGAGTGACAAGCAGTTCTCGTAGAAAAAATTCGGTCAAGATACCTCCATTAGGAGACCATATGCTCCACATTGGGAGCGGACATGGAAAAAAAAAAAAAAAAAGTGTGTACCAATCACACGCAAACAATTATTATTCGGAAGTGGTTTATAAATCAACCATTACGCATTCACAGCTGAAACAGGATTTGTGTATAACATTTGTTTTTGCAAATCATATTTTTGATGATTATATTGTATGAGAGAGTAGGAAAGAAACATGTCTTTCTCGCCGCTCGCTCGAGGGTAGGTTGGAGAGCGGGAGAAGCGGGGTGCGGGAAGTCAACACACCGACGCTCGCTTCCGGTGAAGGACAAAGGACGATTCAACGGTTCCTTCGTCTCTCATTAAAACCCGGTCGTAATCAGTTTACTCTCTCGTTTATTGCAGTTAGTTTATATAATTTCCTTGAAGACAGTTACACAAACAGATTTACACATTTTTAATTTAAAACTCTGTAAGTGGTTTTACTAGCAAGCGGTGGACTAAGTCGCCGCTGCGCTGGCCAACGACTCCCTCTGGGAAAGGTCGAGAGGCGACTGAAGGCCTTGCAGGATTGCAAGCCCTTTGCCCACTTCTAACTGTAAACCAACAACAGCAACCAAACAAATATAACACTACTCTTAAACGCCTCAGGAAGGGTATTGCATTTTAAATTTGCATTAATAGAAAGAGTCTGCAGATTGGTTTTGAAGACCCTGTCCTCCCCATAAGTACGGGGCGGTGTCATGTATTTATAGGAAACAACTATTTACATGATTATTCAATATGTATTTATTTATCGATTTACAGTATTTTTTTCAGTGAATAAACCACCACAAATTATAGTTTTTCCAAAATTTTACCAAATATTTTTTATTTTTATAGCAAAATTATACACAATACATAATTTAGTTCGTACTTGATTTCGGAAAAAAACCCTATAAAGGGTTAATTGAATGTTATCAGATTGATAGCTATTTAATTATCAATTTGATAACGCTTAAACGTGTCTTAAGAATATTCTCTGAGTAGTCATATATATGTCATAAGCAAATCTCGGAATCGTCGAATTGAATGTGACACGTATCGTGGAGCGTGCCTGGCATTGGGACTACTCGAGTGTGTCAATCAATGGAACGAAACATTAACTAAAGCTGCACATTCGTATTCACCATCGGGTGTTACATTAGGTACGGTCCATGGTGATATTTTCAAATTTGAGCATTTGCTAGATAACGTCTCAACAACCTAATATAATTACCTTCCATCTTGAGCGAAGCCGGATATAAAATACCAGTACCATTATAAAAATATGTAAAAAG
Organism: Himalopsyche phryganea; assembly: GCA_022494535.1. Lineage (NCBI taxonomy): Eukaryota > Metazoa > Arthropoda > Insecta > Trichoptera > Rhyacophilidae > Himalopsyche > Himalopsyche phryganea. The sequence continues at coordinate 1,488,644 of JAGVSL010000071.1, forward strand.
GTCTCTTAATTCATTATTAGTATTATTGAATATCCGAATATCGATAACCAAATAACCAAAGTACTCGATGCTACAGTTTGACTGAGTTAAGTACTCATCTGGGTTACATTTACATTATAATGTTATAAGAGCTCTCACTCAGCTTGGTAGCAAATCAATGATCAATACTCTATTATGCTTTCCGGTAATAATGCGCAACGGTTGCTCAGATTAGGGGGACCGCACAGCGAAATTGACGTATCGTAATAATAATTATTGTAGCTTAAAATAAATAACGACATTCTTGCTCATTTGGCAATATTTTAAAACGGTCATGTACGGTTTTGCTGAAGAAGCATTGTTTTCAACTGATGAATAAATACTAGGTTATTAATATGACGTTATTTCAGAGTAATGATAAACTAACTATTAACCATATGTCACTCCCGCAGCCGAATAGTAAGCGCTTTTCAGTTTTGGTATTCACGTTCTGTAGGATTGCCCCGAGATTAATGCCGAACGGGCAGAGGTCCGTCCTCATATTGGCCCAATCGACGCTGACTTGAACTGTACCGAGGAAAACTTTGAGGCATTCGATAAATTTGCAACATCATATGGGCAGCGGCATATTTCCGTTTCCTCTCTAGATTCAACGAGGAATAGATTAAGCTCTAGCACTAGGGCGAATTCTCAGAATATCAATACTCAGGATGCTTAATATCGCTTAAATTAAGTGGCTGAGCAAGTCACAGTTTCTTTTTTTTCTCTTCTTTCTTAATCACAATAGTGTGTGCTTAAAAGATCGGTTACGTCCAGCTTTTCATCGGGCCAAGAATATAAGAACTAAATTCGTTTATTTACTTGATTGCGTTATGAAAGGCTGCCGTGAAACAACGGCTGCATACACATAACAGCTTGAGGTGAGCCAACCAACTTTAATCTCCAAACAAACATTCCAAGCCATTTGATCCTCGTGTTCTTTAATCTAGTCGAAAAAAACCTTTGTTTAGATGCTTCATAAAGAAGTCATATGCCTCACATTGAGAGAGGAAGTGATTAAAACATATTTAAATTATTTTACTACGAAATATAGCGATGTTATCAATTTTGAATTATACAGAATTAATTCAGTAGACAATTGTTTGAGTATCAATATTCTACCATAACTCATAAAATTGACCGATTGGCTCATAACCAGTACAAATAAGAGTTACTTTAACTCAAATAATAAAATTTAATTCTCTTAAGTTAAAATACCTTATCAATACATGGTTACCTTCAATAAATTTGGATATTATTAGTAGTTGTCGAAAACAATAGACGCGCGTGCTAATACCACAGTTTGCTTGTTTATAGCCTCTCATTTCCGGTCTCGAATTACCTACCCCTGACTATTCTCTCGTATATGCCTATCAAATCGGAATACATACGCTGTAATTGACCAATTTTAGTACATCCAGACACTACTCGGAATCAAAATCGTTGTAATTATTTATGAAAGCGGTTGAAAAACGTTTATTTGAGGCCTAAATGCTGCAATGAGTTTCTAAAATATCACATACGTAAGCTATGATAACTAAAAATACATGAATTGTATTCTTAATAGCATTAGCCCTCCCGTATTCATGGTGTCACAATGAATTACTTCGGCATTTAAACCTTTAAATTATCCAAGAAATAGATCACACAAAAAATTGAAAATTATGCTATTTGTAAATCAAATAGTTCTACATGTAATTGAAAATCAAAAATACATTATGGTTGACGTCTTTTTTGTACATATAATTATTCATAATTTGAAAACCTATATAGAATAGTGACAATCCTAGATGCATGACCGTATTTCAGTTTGTATTTCAGGTTTTACACACAAAATATGACATAAAATAATTACTTAATACTACATAAAACCATATTTCACTTTTTGAAATTGTCATTTCGCTTTATAAATGCGTTTATATGACAAAACCCACACGGTAACGAAATGTGGCTGCATGAGATCCGAAGGGATTTTTTAGCATGAAGACGGGAAGGTTAATAAAAATGTGAGTGAAACCTTGGTAGATTTAAGTATTTAAAAATAATATTATTTATTAATTTATGTTAACGTGAAGTTTCATACTAAATGTAAACATGAATTCCTTCACATTATGCTGTCATTTTACCTTTTCCCTTTCCTTGAATTACCTAATAACGCGTTAGACAGCCAATCAATTTTAATATAATTAAACTCTATCACAGGGTTTCCCAAACTTTTTCTGTGGTAGAACACTTCGCACATCCTCAAACTTTAACGGAACACCTTCTTTATTTTGTTGGGTAGGTAATATCAATTTTTTGCAGCAGTAGCAGCATATAAAACCATTTCAGGTTTTTGTGAAACACCCACGTTTAGGAAACATTGTTATATTGGTATTCAAAATAACGGCAATCTATAGTGCCACAAAACACATTACTCAATTCGCTTATTGAAAACTGGTTGTGATTTTTTTACTAGCGATTAATCGTCTTGTACTCGCATTATATTATAAAGTCCCACTGATTGTAAAGATTGGTATCCATCCAATTCTTCTTGCTAGAATAATTATACTGTATTTGGCTAGAATAATTATATGAAAATTATTTATATAATGTTCTGTTTTTTATAAAAAAAAAAATAACAATGTTCGCTTCTAATGTGAACTTATAATGGAGTTAATTTAAATTTTTCTATGAGAACTGCTTGTTACTCAGTTGCTTGACTGTTTATTTTCAGATAAAGTAAGGAAATAATGATATGGCAAGAACCGCACTAGTGACTAACTAATCGTGCATGCTTCGCCCCAATGTTAGGATTGGATAGGTGGGAAGGAACTTAGACATCAACTGTCCGTACTGGGATTCGAATTCGTGAAAACCGTAGCCAAAGTCAATGACGCCGACTACTCGGCTACATGCGTAGTTTTTTTAATCTAATTTTTGTTCTAAAAAAATCACAATATGTTTTTTACTACTTTCATATTTTTTGAAGTCGATCTGCTGATAATATTTTCGAAATGTCCTGATCATTATAATAATGTGGAAATAGTGAAAACAAATTATGTATAGTGTTTTTTTGTTGACAGATAAAACCTAAGAGTGAATATTAATTGTAGCTTACAACTAAAATCCACTTAGTTCATTTCAATAATGGATTTTCTGTGAGTTCCTTTATTACGTTTTTATTGTTAACTCGATAAACGCGATGGACTTGTTTACATGTCCAAGACCTTATCTCGTATTTCCTGCCAAACCAGAAGGGAACACTTGTGTATATGTACTTTAAAAATAGTTGAAACCTTCAGGTAGCGAGTCTTTCGAATTTCAGCTTTGACCTGCCGATACGCAGCATTAATCATCAGCCCTATGTATAACATACTTATGTGGCTACGCGCTTGCTTGTGTACGTGTTGGCGGTGTATATGAAGACTGACCGCAACCATTTTGCTTGTACAGTCGTAGATTAAATATTTTTCAGCTTCTTCGATTTATTTTATCGAGAATTCGACGACTTTAGTTTACTTCTTGGTGTATTTGGGATAGCTAATATATATTTCACAAAATTCTCAATTTTTTACTGTTGTAATTGATTTATTTTAACGCTCATAGTGAGCGTTTTAACAGATCAATTAACTGAAAATAAATTCGTGCGATAACGGTTCGCGCTGAAATGGTTAATAAAATATTACAGCTACCCAAATAAATTGTTTTTACTATACGTAAAATAATGATTAATCAATGTTAATCCATTTTCACATTTAAATAAATCACCCCATTTTATGTATCTTTTAAATACGTTTTACATATTCACTTCGTGGACTTTAGTTTTGTAAGCCAACGATACTATAAAAAGCTGCATTTAAGGATCGGAAGACTTAACAACTATCATTAAAGTTTTGCATAGCTTTTCCGGTGTTTTCGTATGCTTCGCTATTGGATGGTATCTTGTCAAAAACAGTACTGCAAAATAGAGAGGAAAATAAAAAAAAACTTGCGCATATAAAATGAAATAGACCTTTCTGGGAGCTGCATGCATTCAGTTGAATATAGAACAAGTGTGCGGTGCGCATACAAAGAATTTCCTTTGTCGGTGTTTTCCATATTGTGTGCATTATGGTTCATTTAGCTAAACAAAGGAAAAAAGTGTGTCTATTAAGACAACCACTTCCAGACCCTTTTTATGATCAAGGAATTCAGATATTTTTAATCCAGGTATTGGTCATTAAGCGTAATTTCATGTTTTAAATTGAATATGAAATTTGCTTCAAATAGAATGAATATAATTAGATTCAATATTTGTTTTGGGCAAGAGAATGGTTTTGTTTTTCACTGAGAAGATTTCATTTATAGATGAAGTTGATTTTTTAATAAAATAATGCAAAAATAAACAAGAAAAAATATTTTTGTCACTAGTATCTGTTTCTATCTATGGCAGCTAGGCAACCTAAAAGATGTGGAGGAGTGTGTGAAACCCTATTCTTTATAACGTAAAGAAAATCTTTTTTTATTTGGGAGAGAGAGACCTACATTGAAAAAAATAATACTTTAAATGCGATTATCTCATAACTTGTTTTTACGACTGTCTTACACCCTCAAAATTACTAAACGAAGTATACTCATATATGAGTATGACGAACCACAATTATTTTATTATATTAAATGTTTAGCTTATTCAAACGGAACGTACTGTAGCCTTTGATCAGCTGTTTCCCCTGGAAGGGAGCATCTCGATACATTGCTCATTTTCACCGATGCACTGAAAACAAAGTGTATTGGAAGTTGTAAAAAGTTGACGCTCAGACTATTTCGCAACTTTGCATATTGTTCATGCAAATACCATTATTTGTGGAGCTTGCTGAATTTGTGCTTCGAGTGTACGTCTCTGAATCGAAAATAAGATTTTCAATGTAAGACATTTTACGTACAAACCAAAACATTGTTACTAAACATAATTTAATTAAAATCTAGAGCTACCAACCGAAGATAAGTCTTAAAATAAATTTTATCTAAACGCATTGATTAAATTGGTAGGATTACATTATAATAAAGCAAAATAAAGTGAAGCACTTAGTTCTAGATTCGAGAAGAATAATTAAAAATAGTTTGTAGCTATTTCGGCATCGCTGAGTTATCCTTGTTTGAACGTCTAGCCAATTTCAAATATCGATAGTTTGTTTGAGCCATTTCAATTAGCTATTTTTTTACAATAACGTTATATTGACGGTGTTTTGGCCAATTAATGTAATCCTCAAAATTGAAGTTGTTCAGGAGAGAGCAAAAACTGTTTTTATCGAAAAAAATATATGGTGAGTAAACTTATGAATCTTTGAAATGCATTCCTGTAAATTCTCATGTTTGCACTCTTACGGAGTGTCGATATAATAGTGGCTTACGTCAAGTGGCCGGGTCAGAGTTTTTCAACCTAAAACCAATGTAAAATGATGAACCCCTCAAAAAAAGTGGTCAATTTATTTTTCTAATTCACGTCATTTGGCCGAGACCTACTCTGTCGTCTTCAAAATGAGATCCAGTCATTAACTCATTTACGTATTTTTTGAGGGCTACATCAATCAGCAAAAACACCGTGAATATTGGATATTCACTTTTTATTATTCATGGAAATTATCAACTAAAACATTTCTTTTATTTATATATAGACTAAGATATATTAAATGTTGATTGAATAAAGTTTAACTCTATAATCTGGAAGAGGAATAGCTATATATCGTAATATTATCGCGTCATCGTTTCCCCTATTTACTTGAATTTAACAATAAAATTTAAAATAATTTATCAACCGTATTATAGGTAAAATAATATAAAATTCAACAAAATATAGTTTATAAAAAAACTAACGGCTCGTGAGACGAATGCCACGCAATTTGAAATTGGTTGTTGAACAATAAATATGACATATTTTAAGTTTGAGGTCTTCCAAACCCGAAATCTCGGTCAATTACTCAATCCTGTAAATTTTGGGATACAATGTAAATGCCGAAAGATAATTCATATCGACTGTAGAAATGAAAAAGCACGTAACCCACACCAAAGAATATTGTATATAGCTCACATAAAACGAGTTAATACACTATATTTACATATAAATATTTAATATGTCGACTGTAGAAAGGCAAAAGGACTTATCCCTCCGTCTATTCAAAAAAAATATTTTTCGATAATCACAATGTATAAAATTTAATACACGTTTTGTCTGTGTGTGGGTTACGTCTTTTTTTCTTTCCACAGTCGATATGTAAAATAAAATTCTTTATGACTGATTACAACGTGTACCTCGGTTTGTTTATGTACATACGTTTTTTAAAATAATTACATTACTAGAGGGGGAACTCTCCACTGGTTGGGAATCCCTGGTCAAGTCTATACAACAATTTTACCCAGTGCAGCTCGTAAAAAATTAGAACATAGATTGTCTTCTCTGTCAAATAAATTATGCCTCATTTGATGATTGGAAAAAAGTGAATTCAAAATGGTTAAATTTATACTTCTGGATGTAGGATATGCCAGCTGGCAAAATAAGGAACGTCAATTTACAATCAGGTCACGTACAGTGGTACATTTGTACACAAATACATCACGTATTGAAGATCACAAAACATGAGGTTCACGCATAAAGGAAAATATTAAGCGCACGGCGTATATGTAGAAAAATGTATTTTCAACATCTCAGATGTTGTGAGGCAGTGGTCGCCAAACTCAATAAGGATATGAGCTACCTTCAGAAATTTGAAATTGTCTGGAGAGCTACTTATACATATTCCTTCTCTATAATTTAGTAATCATCGTTTGAAAATGCCCGGTCGAAGAGCGGCGAATGCTTGGTTATCACCATCCAGGATGTCTAGGATCTCAATCAGAACACCGCTCTCGGTTTATCTCTTATTTATTTATTGAAGACGCAGTGGCTTAATACACAAAAATTACCAGTAAAACATAAAATTGAGTCTACATTTACGTTTACTTTACACATGAATTTACCTTTAAGTGTATAATACAATTGATACAACAAACGATTTTAAATTTAAATTAAATCAAATTTCAAAATAAACAATTTATAGTGACTGTGATGCGACGGGTGCCTCGGCCAGCTCCGTAAACAGACTGCCTGCCAAAATTAAAAATTAAAACTTCAAATAATGTAGGATCCCTCCCTTTTGTCAATGACTGTCGTCAAGTGGAAGAGTCTATTAACAAGCACCTGCTTTCTAATTTCAACTTTAGCCCATCGGTCGGTCAGCAACCGATTGATTTTAAACGGCTATAAACCGGTTCGCCTAAATAATTAGTTACAAAATATTCTGAATATTGCGATATTAAAAGTGTTCGAATGCCGTTCTGGATCATTCCAACCTTCCAAGAAACAAATAAATTTTAGCAAAAATATCAGGGGGTGTCACATTGTTTTATCGTACCATACATAATATTATTACATTACTTACAATAATTAGATAGGATATTAGATTTCCAATAAAAAGTAAAATGCGTACTTTAATTATGTATTTATAAATAATATAAAACTTGAATATTAGTATTATTGTAAAACTAAGAAAATATTTTGAAATAAGTGTGAGTAAAAGTAAAATAAATTAGTGAAAAGAATAGCATTCACTTTCCTACACGATTTTTTCAATTTTCAGTGAGAACCTTGTAACACATCCGAATGAAATTATTAAGATGTACATCTTGTCAGAATCTGTTTATATATTTACTTTTAACTACCTTCATAGTGAAAAACCCTGATTCACATTGGTAGGTAAAACAATGCCTTCATTTTGAGTGCAATTTGAACTAAAATTGGATATTTTTTTCTGAAATTCATATTATAACGGCAACTTGTTGAGCATTTCATTTAAATTTAGTTCGAGAAATATTTTATTTCAGAATAGAGAACTAAAATTTGTGAGACAAATTTATAAATATAATAAAAAATCCTAAGCGACCTACCAAGTATGCCGCCACGAGCTACCGGTAGTTCGCGACCGACCGATTGGCGATCACTGTTGTAAGGTATCCATCAATTTTAACATCAAAAGGAAACATTTTTTTGCTAATATCGCATTCGTCAAATACTTTAGTACGCGGTTTCGGATGCGAGCCGATACAATAAAATATCGTGAATTTAAGTGATTTTAAGTATATACTGGCTACTGAACCTCTGTCTTCTCATGGTATTGAACGTTGTAATCTTTTTGATGGCGTATGTATACTACCCACTACCCATGGTTCTACCTAACTGACTTTCTGTTGGCTATTCTCACGTTTAATAGTTTATACGCTCCACGAAAAATGTTTTTTTTGACCTTGCCGACTCCCAACGTGGAGCATATGGTCTCTATATGCCTAGAAAAAATTTAAAAATTGACATGTTTCCCTTTGAAGCTTAACTTCCTGGAAAGTTGAGATTGTTTCCAGATTGAAATCCAGGTAAGCACAGTAGAATGAATAGCTACTTGGCTATTATAATGAAAAATTGGTGAGGTGGGAGTCTCAACTAAAATAGATTTAAGAGGAGGCAACCACCGATTTCATTAAACTATATTTTTTTTCCACGCTCGCTCCCATTGTGGAACATATGTCCTCTTAATGGAAGTATCTCAACAGAAGTTTTTTACGAAAACTGCTTGTTACTCAATTGCTCAACCTCTTTTTTTCGACGAGAGTAGAGATAGAAGGATGGGGCTAGGGCAGGAGTAGTGGTTAGCTCACTCTTGCTGCGTCCCGTTTTCAGGATCAGATGGGTGGGAGGGAATTTTAGACATCACAAACATCCATGCCTACGAACAGAAATCCATAAATCCCCCCGTAATAAAAGACACCCGTAACCGTAGCCAATGATGTTAACCACTGCACCACGGACCCGACCCGATCCGATGAATGTACCAGGCCATATATTTTTTCGGTTTACACGAAACAAAAATGTGAATCCTGCATTACTTAGAGTTTCAAACTTTATATTATTGATTATTGTGATTATTTGAAAAAACGTAGATATCAATTGTTGCATTATCTAATGTGTATAATCAGCAAGCCAACAATGATGCAGCTGGAAAGAGCTAACATTTTTCCGTAATATTACTTCAAATGTCGATATAAAACTTGAATGTTGACGAAAAGACTTCCGTAAGATTTTTTTATAAGGGTAAAAAAGTGGACGACAACCAGGGAATTATTTACTAATATTTCTGAACAGCTATTAAAATTATACAAATAGTAGGTTTGTGACAAATCTATAATCTATAGATCTATGATTTGATTCAACAATTGTTATATTTTTTTACTTTAGACTGCTAACTCTGTCATTCATAAAAAATAGAGTATATTAACTTTGGCATAGACAAGCTCTTCCGAGTGTCGGGCTTAGTAAAAGGTTGCCAACCACTGATATAAATAGTCGCAATGAAAAATTAATAAACTTATAATTCGAATTTTTATTTCGTATTTATTATTTAATGTTTTAATGGTTATCGAAAAAATGTGGCGAAAGCCTGAAAACAAAAACGCTCATTATTCAAATGTGTCCTTTATGAAATCGTAAAATTAAACAGGCAATAAAAATCAAGTGTATAGATATATTAGAGACATTATTATTAATCATTTATATGCCAAAGTTCATGGAAATTCGGTGTTAAAAAGTGGACGTGTCCATTTTTGGAATCTTGTAAATAATGCAAGAATAATATTATTGCAAGACATTTTAAAGCGGCAATAATAAAAACCAATTAACCAAACATTACACATAATATTCTGGCTGACTAAGTATATTCACATAAACTTTTATCTAGAAACTTGAGAGCCATAGTTAGCGCAAGACAAGAGCATATTAACTCTGAATTGTGTTAGTATTCTTTTTTTAATTTAAATAGCAAAGCATTCGTATCAATAAAGTATGTTTATAATTTATATTCATGCTAAAATATACTATTTAATTGGAATCTTATCTAAATTAAATTTAGCAAATAAACAAAACCCTCCTTAGGTTGTAAAATTTTTCAATTATTAAAAAAACCATATTAAAAATATTTGTTACCTTCTTCAATGAGTAAATTCGTTTTATACGTACAGATTGTGGCTAAGAGTTTGCCTACACCCATGATTTCAAGAACTAATTCAGCAAAGTCATTGTAAACGTTCGAATAGAGATGGTGTAGAAGGACAAATATGGTGTGTTTTTCCTAATTTAAATCTTCAAGAAATAACAAAAAAGAGCATATGACTTTTTAGTCTACTAGTGCCGTCCTCACACGGGTCTAATAGACTACGCTGACTTGATTGCAACCAAAGCCAAAACCACGACATAGAAAAAGTTTGCTAATTTACTTGGGATCCCCATAATATTGATTCCTCACTAGTCAAAAAAATCGTCTGAAACGATGGGCTTTCCGTACCCGGACACTTTATATCAACCTGTTTTAAGTGGCTGAGCTAGTCACATATTTTTTTAAATTACAATTGTTCTATTTTCTCAAGCACACTAGTGCATAGTACAAAATCAGTCCCATGTAGCTCTTCTCGGGTAATGAATGTGAGTGGTAGACTTTTTTGTGTCGATATTATTGTGGAAGGTGGCTATGAGACGGAAAGCGTGTGGTAGAGGGAAAAACCAACTAGTAATGTATGAAGAAATGTAAGTGCATCATGACAAGAGCCTGAGAACTAGAATCCTGAAGGACTAAAAGATGGTGAATGAATAAAAAAGTATGGACGATTTGTTGTGACGATAAAATAGTATGCGACAAAAAGATATGAAAATTTTACCGACGAAATAATGTGGACATAACTATCGTCCAGTTGATTAGTGAGTCAACCCCAATAAAATGAAATTTCAGTTATATATATAAAAAATGTTGAAAAAGGCAGATAGCCCTTTTAAAGAATTAAGGAAAATTTTGAAATTTCTGAGCCGGAAATGGACACTTCTAAAAATCGTTCTACTCAGGTTACGTATTTGAGTCCTTGAAGAACTTTGGTTGCTGTCCGCGGACTTGTAAATGCAGCCTACGTCATACATTCCATTAATGTCAACTAGAGATGGTGGTATACACAACAACGCAATATTTAACAAAACAGAAACAATATTTTTACCACACGGTTTTGTAAAACTACCCATAGATGGTACACGTTTACTTTTTTCTCTTTCATAGTATTGGTTATTATTATTTACACATTGCGTAGTGATTTATGTATCCCGAGGTGACTTGTAACATCTGCAACAGGAATGATATGAGAAGCAGGGATTTTTAGTAGATTTAAGTTTTTTCACTACACCACATAAGTATGCAACCCAAAAATATAGAACCATTAGTCAAATGGCATTAATTTATGCAGAGAAATGTCTGGAAGCCATAAAATTAAATTTGGTTAAGATATCTCAATCGGTTTACAAATTATAGTGAATTTAGTGAATGGCCGTGCGACTTTTTTGCAAAATCGCTCGGCCGCCAGACGAAATTCAATAAAATACATGCTTCCAGTAAACTGTTTCAATATACACAGAAAGTACTTAATTGTTAAGCACCTGTTTATAAAATGTATATAGCTCGGGTACAAATCAATAGTATTTGATTTATGGTGACCATTTGAATATTGATTTCCCAGTACCTCAGTATGGGTTATTTGAAGATGCCTGAGTATAGAACTGGACTATCGATAATAATCATACGAACAAACTGTTGAATTTAAAATTAATTAACTATCTCGCATATACCATTTTATCCTTACGCCATAACATTTCACAAAATTTTGTTTATAAATTTTTTTTTTGTCGGCCTCAGGTATATCTTGAGGCTTTATTGAGTTTTGTTATTTTCCTGTGCGTTAGATGAAATTAACAAAACACCGTTTACATACCAACCGCTGTGATTCAAGCATGTATTTTTTCCATATACATAACACGCTCGATTAAAAGTTTTTAAGGCCGGCGTACCCGACTCTCTGCTAGAATATTTCGCCACTTAAATATTTATTTTATTATTATACAGGCAAGAGTCGTCATAATTTAGTAACTGGCGTCTGTCCACCCACATATTATAATATTATATTAACGCTAACTTTGTTTCGTGTCAAATGGTGTGAAGTGAAATGACTTGACTTCAATGTACAAGGTGCACTGGAAAATGCACCATTATTCGATAACTTAGAATTAGCAACCAATGTACGTAAATTATGTAAATGTCACAGATCATAAAAAAATATAATACTCAATGTTTTGACATAGCAAGAAAATGCGTTTTTAAAAAATTACATCCGTTTAATGTGTTCAGATGTTTTGACTCAAGACAGAGCGGAAAATAGTAATTTAAATTGAAAAAAAAAATCATAACGTCAATGAAATACTATGCGTGGCGGTTACAAATATGTCATATTATATATATGTATAGGATTTGAATAAATGTAAATGATTTATGTAGGAATTCCATTAATTCTTAATTAATTTAAAAAAGCTATTTCTGTAATGTTGAATGAAATCATCGCTTGCCATATAAAATTAAATAAAATTCAGTATCAATCGATAAGATTTTTACTGTTTTATATTCAATTTTGAACTTTTCATGTTTTAACGAAAACCGATAGGTATCTTATATTAAAATCGTAGGGGGTATTTCTTGGTACATGTAACGTCATGCATGTTTTCTGTTATTTTCTCTTTGAGGATTTAACACTTTTAAGTGTTTTTATTTGTGAATGAACAGTTATATTCGGCATTTACTTTTGAGCCTTTTTGTCGGATCCGTAGTACAGTGATTAACGTCGTTGGCTACCGTGACGAATGTCTCGGGCTCAAGTCCTGGTGGAGATAGTTTCGTATATTGATTTTTCAATCGATTTATGGATTTCTGTTCGTAGGCATGAATATTTGTGATCCTAAAAACGGGGCATAGCGAAAGCGATTAGCTAGCCAGTAATCCTGTCTTAGACTTATCCTTCTATCCCTACTCTCTTCGAAAGCAACTGACATAGGAAACTTCTGTTGAGGTTCATCCATTAAGAGGTCATATTCTCTACAATGAGAACGGACATGGTAATAAAGAAAACTTTAATATTGTGACTGGAATACTGTACAAGAAATTTGCAATTTTATAATTTTTGACAGTTATAGAATTGTTTACTTAATTATTGAATCAGGCTCTAGTACTCTGAAAGTGGTCTACTAGCCTAGTTCCAAAGGATGCAGTTACCAGTTTTTTTTTATTGCACCTCGGAGCACCATTGCCAACGGTTGATGCGTACGGGACATTCTTCCTGACCAGTAACAGTATTTTCAAATTTGGATATTTATTCATTCAAATATACATATATTTATTGTGTTATGGTTTTTGAATTTATTGATTCCTGAAGTAAAATAATATTGTAATTAAAAAGGAATTTGAACGCAATTCTTGCAAGCATAACCTTATTTTCTCTACTTGCATTACAAAGCAAATTTTGATTTTCTACGCAATTCTTGTAACAAACCACTTATTTAACAATGCAAATAATAAAATTGTGTTCATAATGTTTTATTTATTAAAAACAGAGAATCGGTGGGCCAAATTTGTGATAATACAATACAAGATTTGAAAAGTGCTCTCTGATGTATTAAAATGTATCTATACCATTTTCGGTTGCAGCTGCTTTATTTCCACGAATGAAGTTGATGCCGCTAAAATTGATCTCAATATTTAATTTGAATATTTTGTACGGAATTAGATTTACGATTGATTCGACTTACGGCCAAAGTTCAGGAACATATCTCGGTTGTAACTCGAGGACAACTTGTATAATTGTATTGTTCAAATATGAAATAGACTTAACGTTATGATAGCATATTGATCAAAGCACGTCAAAAAGGTAACAATGAAAAATAATAACCAGATATTTTATTCTTTCTAGGGCAGCGTGTACATTAAGTTCAATTTTTTTTAACCTCTTCGCCACATAGGATTTAAAACAAGAAAAACTTCTTATCAGTCTTCTGCCCATATTAGTAGAGTTAAGAGCCGATCACGAGATCTGTTTGCAATTCATACAAAACGATAGAAATGATCAATTTTAATATGGTGCTTAAATTTAAATCCAAAAAAACCGCAAAACTGCCATTCCATATAAAGAAACTTGGGAGTCATAAAAATTTATAATCATTAAATTATTAGTGTTGAATTATATAGTTTTAATATCTTTAAAAATATCGACTTTGTAAAGGCAAAAGGACGTAATCCACACACAAAAATATTGTGTATTGCCCAAACAAGACGTGTATTAAATGGTATGTATTGTGATTATCGAAATAAAAAAAATTTAAAAAAGAGAGGAATAAGTCCTTTTGGCTTTCTACAGTCAATATTTTATATATTCATAAAGTGTATTAGCATGTTTTTTGTGAGTTACACACAATAGTCCTTTTTCCTTTTCAAAGTCGATATCGACTGCGGAAAGGCAAAAGGACGTAACCCACATCAAAATATTGAGTATAACTCGCACAAAACGTGTTAATACAGTTTATTTATATAGACACTTGAGCCTCGTATAACACCATTATATGGTTCCACAAATTTTGGGTATGCGTTCCAAAAAATATCGAAGTTTGTTCATCCTTCTTTTTTTTTTAATAAACAATCGAAAAAATATACATTTATGTATATAAATATATATATTGCAGAAAACGTTTCTCCGTTTTTCCAGTAGTACATGATATAAATATCATGAGACATACAATATGCTTAATCACTTTTAAGGTGTTAACTGTCAATTCTTGCTGCAAAGGCATTATATTTCAAAAATAAAAAACAATGTATTATAATAATCAGTTGATAATACTCGCGATTAGCTATCTAGACCATTCAGCTGCTGTGGTCACGGGTTCGGATACTTTCATATATTGACTTTTCAATTAATGGATAGATTTGTCACTTTTGAGGTGTTAATTGTCAATTATTTTTGATGGAAAGCCATTATAGAATCATCATTAGATAATGATCGTGATGAGCGAAACCAGCCCTGATCATTATAAAAATCTTGAAGAGGTACAAAATCAAATTGTGTTTTATTGGAAAAAAATATAAACTTTTTCTTTTAAGGCTACGATAGTGATCGCTAATAAATTTATATGCCATTTTAATATTGAATGCCAGAATAATATTGTCCGAGTGAATTCATAAATAAAAGATTTTTCGATTGTTTGAGAAGCATCTTAGAACTAATTGAATTTAAAAATTGACACGTTTCCCTGAAATTTGACTTCTTGGAAAATTGAGGTTGTTTTACCAAAGTCGAGGAGAATGACTAGTCACTCGACTCTAATAATTAATAAGCTTGCGAGGTAAGAGTGGCAACGAACAGATTTTAGAGGGGCAAACCCGATTGCATTAAACTGTATGTTTGTGTTTTTATTTTACCATGTCCGCTCCCATTGTGGAGCCTACATGGCATCCTAATAGAGGTATCTCAACAGAAGTTTTCTACGACAACTGTTTGTTACTCAGTTGCTAAACTTCTCCTTTTTAAAGAGAGTAGGAATAGAAGAATAAGGCTAGGACAGGAATAGTGGTTAGCTAATCGTTCTCGCTACGCCCTGTTTTTAGGATCAGATCGGTGGGGGGGAATTTTCGACATCACAAAAATTCATGCTTACGAACATAAATTCATAAATCGATTGAGAAATCAATTTATAAATTAAATAAAAGATTATTTGATAATAACCTTATCAGCACTTAAGTTCGGAAACTTTTAATTGCTTAGCAAAGTTCTCGCTTGAAGGTTACACAGACAAATTCATTATGATGAATGTGTTGATATTCATTAAAAAAAATGCTTAAAAATTATTTAAAGGACAATCATTTTTGACTGTATCGGGTCAGTAACTATTTTAATTTTTAGTAAGTTAATAAAATAAACGGTTATTAATCTATATATAATGGTCAATTATTAAATTAAACGGTAACTGTTTTTTTATTAAACCTATCCTTACCTAATTTGGCAATTATTTACTGACCAAACATAATTAATTATTAGCCCATTATTTATCGCAGTGTGCAGCAACCTTTTCTCACCCACGGCGCACTCGTTAATATTTCGCGGCACACTACAAGTCAAAATATGTTAATTTCATACACAAAACTTACAATTTATTAATTTGTTTTTATTTGATGAATTTGAAATAGTGGCTTACCGTTTGCCGTCTCCCTCCCCACTTTTCCACAAAAACCTTTTTTAGCCAAAGATTACGCCACAGGCAGAAAATTTTTGTGTAAATATAATTTCCTGAAAAATATCTACTATGTATTACCGTATTATATTATCCGTGCAAACACTAATACAATTATCCTATTAAACATGAAAATAATATATTTGTATAAATAAGAATAATTTAAACGGAGATTTTAACAACCTTTAAGGTTTTTAAGAGTAAGGAGGATTTAAGTTTTTTCTGATACATATAAAAATTCTCGATTTTTTCTCATTTTGGACGCACTGGTTGCGGAGCACTGATTTATCGAATTAGTTACTGAACAAATGATTTGTTGCCACTATTTTTATTTATTTTTTTACATGCAATACAAAAAATTGCGATCTATTGTCACATTGATTGAGTAAAAATCACTATCATAATGACGGTGTTTTGGCCAATTGATGTAACCCTTAACATTGAAATTGTTCGAGAGAGAGTAAAAACTGCTTTTATCGAAAACATTATATGGTGAGTTGCGTTATGAATCTTTGAAATGCGCTCCTGTAAATTCGCATGTTTGCAGATACGGAGTCATACGTAGAGAGTGTCGATATAATAGTGGCTTACATTAAGTGGCGGGTCAGAATTTTTTAATCTAAAGCCGATGTAAATAATGTTTCACTTCCAAAAAGCGGTAAATTTATTTTTCTAATTTACATCATTTGGCCGAGATCAGTTCTGTCGTTTTAAAATGAGATCCAATCATTAACGCATTTTCGTATTTTTTGAGGACTACATCAATTGGCCAAAAAACCGTCGCTTATGTTGACATTTCATGTTCAAAATTAAACACACACTACAACTTTGTGTCAAATTTAATTATACCTTAGTCACAATTGACTCAAAAGATTTTTAACGTCATGAAATTATAGGTAACACACACAACTTGACAACGTCAACTTCACGTCAGTCAAAAATCAAGTTTTATATAAGAAAATATATTTTTTTAAATGTTAATTAGTACGCATTGAATAGCTGTGTGAAATATATTGTCAGTGAAGTGCTTTTGTAAGCTCTTTTGAAAAGGTTGGCCCTTATTAGGACTGGTGTGAAGCAACGCACGCTGTATGTATTATAATAATATCCACAGTACCAAAGTACTAGAAAAGTTTTAACTCGTGTCTATAGAGAACTAGGGCAAACGTTTGGTTTTTGACCAGTGCAGTATTCTGTGGCATGAATTCAAAATATGAATATAATTATTATACAATTACAGCTAATAGCCAGTGCACAGGATATTTAAAACCCCTATTAAAATCGAATGTTTGAAGTTACTTCAGATCAAACTCGTGGACTATTTTTTGACCATATCCACATCCTACTCAGAGCATATTGCTTCCATACAGTGCTTCCAATATTTTCTATCCCCCGCCAGTCTCCTTGCTTCCTCCTAGGTCATCCCAGTGTCTCGTACCTCCACCGAATACATCATAAGAATGGTCATCAGTAGCCTTCCATAGTGACAGAATTCATGCGGTTGGTAGAAGGTACAGGCAGCATTCAGCCTCCGTGGTCCAGCAACGCTTTTTTATTTGCTACGACACGAGGATATTCAACTGAATACTTTGCTATTTTTTACTTGAAAATAAAAATCAATAAGATTATCAGTTTAAATAGTGAGAATAGTCAACCCTTCTATAACACGAAATCTATCTCCGTTTTATAGAAAAGCGTAATAAAGAAGCTTAGATTACGTACGATATAAAATGTGAGGTTCAGGTTTTTTTATTTTGTATTCAAATTACGTAAAAATAAGAAAACAAAAATTTTCCTGGCAACTGTTTTATATAAAACGTCCAACCTAATTTCACCATTTAACTTTGCACTCCGGATCTAGGATCACAGGATCCATATACAGTTCTAGGATCACGAAATCCATATATACTAATACACTGACACGTTCTTTGTATTATACACAAAGCGTATTAGTGTAGTAAAAACTGCTTAAAAAAGTTATAAAGCGTATACTCTACCTATTTATAATTTTGTAAAAAAAACATCATTTATCGACTTTTTTTATTGAAAACGTATTTTTTTTACCTACACGCCTTTATAACTTTTTGTTTTGGCTACTTACTGCTTGTAAATTGCTTAAAACGTTTCATAGAAGATTCCAGTGTATTTGGTAAACTATTTTCACGATAAAAGATATTATGACTATTTCGGGACTAAGCCGGTTCTGTCCCTCAAACAAACAAACTGTATGATTGATACACAGCAAATGCGTTTACATAAAAATGTTCACTGGTATATGTACACACAGCATAAAAGCAAGAACAAACACCTAAATTTGGTTCCAGGGATTAAAACAGTATTAACATTTTTTTCCGTTATGGTGCTTCTATACCGTATTAATAATCTTGCGTAGATCTTTTGAACGTGTACATTATTATTAATGGAAGTATTCAGTAGTTTCAAACTCTTCTAAGTCATGGAGTTTATGTTATGATTTCGTCGTTATTTTAATTTAAACTATACATTACCAATTTATAAGATTGAAGTATTCTGCTTATTAAAATTCTCCAGAATGTTACCTATAATTCATCCCTAGTTAAGTTGTTTGCACTACTTCACTACTAATGTTTTTATATCGGTTGTTTCGAGTGACTGAAAAAGAATTGGTCTGCGTAAATAAACAGCTTTTATTAGCATATATCTGTAGGAGACTGTTGTTTAAAGGTCTAATACAGTAATCAAAAAAACATCGCTTGCAAGCTAACAGTAGCTCTTATAAAATTCATTATTCGAGAGCGTTTTGGCCAATCGATGTAACCCTCAAAATTGAAATTGTTCAGGAGAGAGTAAAAACTGTTTTTATCGAAAACATTATATGGTGAGTAGCGTTATGAATCTTTGAAATGCACTTCTGTATATTCTCATGTTTGAAGATACGGGATTTTACGTAGGGACGGTCGATATAATAGTGGCTTACATAAAGTGACCGGGTCAGAATTTTCCCTTCCAAAAAGTGGTATTTTTTTTTAATTTTTCAAATTGACATTTGGCCGAGACCTGCTCTGTCGTCTTTTAAATAAGATCCAATAATTTTCGTATTTTTTGAGGGTTACATTAATTGGCCAATACACCGTCGAATTATTTACTGTATATAATTATTACAAGTGGCAAGAGTGTTGTATAATTTCCTTATGCTTTCGGTGTAAATTTGATTTAGGTTTTTTAATTTGTTTTTCCAATACTTTTTGGATGTTACTGGCGTAAAAAATTCTTCATTCCTTATTTACCATCTACTGTTTGTTATCAGCGTTAAATACATAGGTATGTATTTCATATTTAATTAATTGTATTTCAATTATATATCATTGATCAGTTGATAATGCTCATGATGAGCGACACCGACCTGATCATTATAAACATATGGAAGTAGTACAAACGAATCGTGTTTTATCTTTTTAAAATATAATGCCTTTACACCAGGAATTGACAGTTTAAAAGTGATTAATTATTTTAATAGTTAACAATTTTACTGTATTGCTTTCTCACTTGCAATTTATGTTAATGAATAATATTAACTTCATTATATTGTCTTCAAATAATTAACTTTTAGTGTGGCTAATTTTTTATTTCAGATAAGTAGTTATTGATTTGTTAGACCCGTTAGAGGTCCTTAACATTCGATTGTATACTATTTAAATTCGTTTATGTATCATTTGTATGATTAGGTATCTATAAACTCTTGTCATAGTCCTTGAACCAATTGTTTAATGTACCTTGTAATTATTAACACTCAATTTAATATAAATGATTTAGTAAAGATTTATTTTTACCATTTGATAATACTCGCGATGAGCAAAATTGATATTTATGTGGAAGTAGTACAAAAAAAATATGTTTTATTTTTAAAAGATAATGCCTTTCTACCAAGAATTAAGAGTTAACACTATAAATGTTGTTTTTTATAGTGAATTCTTACCCCTACATTGTCATGTTTAGGGGAATCTTTACAAAAAATATGGGTAACTCACAAAGTAATTTAAACGTACAAAGAAGCTCTAATTCTTGTTGCGTCCGAAGACCAAGTAACCTAATAGTGTGTCTTTTTAACGACCAAGTTAGCGTGCACGGTTAGAACAATGCTTGTTGTATCGGTTTGTGCAGTTCATCTCAGTCTGCATGTAAATGACACTCCCTTAGAACGTGGTCAGCTTCTTGCTTTATAGTGCCACTTTTGCGTGTCGACTTTTTTAACAAACTTTCTAACATCAAACAGGTCATCTTTCGACAGAAGTTAAGACTAAGGTTTTCTTCATTTTTTGCTATTGTAAGTAGGTAGAAAATAATTAGGTCTGTTAGACCAGTGTTCCCCAACCTTTTTACACCTGAAAACCAATAAAAAAAGGAACAATTTTTCGCTGATCACTAATATTGAAATAAAAATGGTTTTTTATGTAATATTTTTTAAATCTTATATTGTGACAGATGGACAATTAAAATTCACAGTCTGATACAATTAAAATTCAACTAAAACAATGGTGGGTTTTTTCAACAAACTAATTTATCTTGAAACCTTGGCTACAGTGCTGTCTCTAACAGACGAAGGTAAGGTTTTGTATCTGAGTTAACTATCCAAGAACGAATATTTCCGTTCTATCTGAGTATAACTGAGATGATTTATGACTGTCAATTCTGAGAAAACCAGCGACCATCGTCTCACATCATCCTACCGATTATTATTATTTAATAATTACTAAAATCACAAATACTAGTAAACGAGCAGGCGAAAAAAATTCAATATTTAATATTTTTTCATGATGAATTTCTTGAAATTTGGCATACTGTTTGTGGCCCGGCACTGTGCCGCGGACCACCGGTTGGGGAACATTGTGTTAGACCATGATAGAGGCATCCTACCGTTCAGCATCTCAGTATAATTTACAACGAATTCTTTTACATCCAATTAAATTAATTTTCTTCAATGCAAATATTTTTTGTATATGCTTAGCACAATGTAATTTTTTCATTCATCTTTGTTTTCTGTAACTACGTCTAATAAATTTAATGATACAAAAATATAAACAATGTCGTATTTCTTCACATTGAATAAATTGGTTTTCTCAGTTAATTGGAAGCCTTGATTGCTAATGGCGCGTGGGTCGGAAGTATAAAAACAACGTCACAGGCAGGTTGTATTAAAAATTACATTTAATTTGGTGATTTATTTTTGAGATTTCTTCATTGATTCTTAGAAATACATTTATCAATGTTATAATCGAGAAAAAAGATATCTTTTTTGTTTTTTTTTTTTCAATAACACCAAAAAGTTCTGATGACTTTTATAAAAACAAACAGGAAGTCATAACCTAAAAATATATTCATCGGAATCATTAAGATTATTTTTTTTGACAATTTAAAATAAAATTTAAAACATTGAAGAAATAAATATTTTGTTGATCTGCAAATTCTATAATTACATATTATTTTCCGGCACAGTTTAATGTCTTTAATCTTATTATTTTGATTGAAAAATGTGCTCAAAAATTAGCTAAAAGAATGTATCTGCAGATTGGTATTTTTATGGTATTTGTAGTGATGCATGACGCTACAGATTTCCGAAACATTATGCTTGTCATAATTCTTCAGCAATATAGACGAAGATTATTGGCAAATAATATTTTATTTTCTTAACGCACTTGAAAATGTCACCGAAATCAAGCGATGACCTATATACAATACGGATTTTGTATACTTTGCGATAAAGGGGAACGTTCTGAAAAGACAAGTCATGATGATAAAGTAGGACTCAGACAGTCGAAAACTGTATATATAAACAAAAAAGGAAGGTGCGGGTTCATTCTGCCATCGTCCTCCGAACGGGATTCTGTCGTGGCCCATCGAAATCGACAGATATCCTCTAAACTGCGCAATCGTAATCTTCCATACCTACTCTTTAATCGAGTCACGCATTCAAATTTGGAAATATATTCCTAAATATTACTGAAAGGTTCGATTGAAAAAAACAACGTATCATTTATTGCAGCAATTCGAGTATTCAAACCAATAACTTCGTACGCGAGTAAGAAGACAGCTGAAGAGCATCACAAAAGCGCCCATACATTGCTATTATTTTTGATGTAATTAATGGTTAGAAACTAGGTCAATTTTAATTCACTATGTTAGTTAAAGAGCATCAATCATGCTTTGATAAGGGCACTTAAAACCGTCTACGGGAACCAGACAGTGGACGACCAAAGACAAGAGATGAATAGGACAACCACATACGAAAAATCTGATCAGTATCACGCCCAGTGTCGAGGTGGAAGTGGAAGATATTGTTGCAGTACTTTTGTTCCTCAAAAACCAGAGAAAAAGGAAAAGAACTATTGGATGCACCCTTTGCCACCGAACAGTTCCATGACCTCTTCTCACTGTTTTTTTTTTTTTATTTCGCGATTAGAATATTCTGCAGATGAAACGTCCTAGATTGACCAGCTCACTTATATTTCCATAATTAATGTTTCTGTATCGAAATTCATAGTTGTTTAATGAAGAGAATGAGAATTTTTGTGCGACAACACGGGGTGAACTACCTTGCCCTCATCCACTCACCACTGCTTTCCCATCCGTTAATTTTATACGGCAGTATCAAGTGACGTAACAAACGTTAACCATATCTACACTTTTTTCCCTTTAGTTGGGAGTGTCTTTGAAGCAACTGTCCAACTCTTGAAAATCAATCTTTCCAGATAAATGAAAATCTTCAATGAGTTGAGGTCTTCTGGCTGTCCGAATGACACCGCAAATTGCTTAAAGACCTTTTTTTAAATTGTGCCGATCGGTCCAAAAGAAGGTTGAAGCGACTTGCGCAGCTCCTCCATTTGTTCATGCATTAAATGACACTCCCATAGAATATGTTCAGCATCTTGCTTTTTTATCACCAAATTTGCATGTAGACCTATCCACTAACCACAATGGCCGATAATGAATTGCAGTCAACAATTTATTTATCACCATTCTCCACTTTACAGCAAGGGGTGAACTCTGAATGCAAGCTCTGATTGCCGTGCAGTGCGGAACGCTTGATAAGAAATAAACTATCCTATTGGATTGCCCTCCACTCTGGTTTTCGATTGAGTTGCTCTTGTTTTCTTGGTTTTCGGCAACCATGTGCGTAAATGATAATTTACTTTCTTATGCCTCGTGGTTGCCGGAGACCAGTCGCCAATGCGAAAGGCGGCCCTAACTGCTCAAACGAGTAATAAAAATATCTACTAAAAAGCAGATTCTTTATTAACAATAAAATTAAATACATCAAATATACCTCCAGTTTGCTTCCAGAGACCGCATAAAAAACACAAAATCCTAATGAATGTCTTACGTACACCCACTCCGTGTCTCAGGTACGATGTATTGTACATCAACATTGCCTCTATAATCCTGGCACGTAGCGATTTTGTTGAATATGTTGTGAGATTTTGCAATTATCTTTAATGTCAATGGTTCAAGACGCCGGGAATATCAATTGACACTACACACTGGCAATAAATGATTTATTATGTAATATAATAAGCTTAAAGAATAAGTTTATTGATGATAATATATCATATTTTTGATCATTAATACGTACTATAAACTCTTAATAATTTTTGATTACTTGTAATTGAAAATTGAATAGACTATGATATATAGAGTCACATAATATAAAAAATAATATATCATAAAAAAGTTGCATATTATAATATATTTAAGCTGCATAAAAGCCAAAACGTCACTCAAATAAAACCGATACTGCGGTAATTTTTATACTTTATACGAACATGCGAGTTTTAATCGAATCGTTGTTTTTTTAAACCATATCCGCTATATTCCTCAACGATTCTCTATCTCCTGCCAGTCTTCTTGCTTCTTCCCAGGTCATCGCAATGTCCTGTAGCTCTGGCGAATACATCATACGGATGGCTATTAGCTGCCCTTCAGGGCGACGGAATGACACTAAATTTCTTTTAAAGCTCTTAACAATTTCAAAAAACTCTAAGCTATTCACTTTTGAGGTGTTAACTGTCAATTCTTGGTGGAATGGCATTTTGTGAAAATTTAATCTATTCATTTTTAAGCCATTACTATTTATTTACTCAACGGAGTACTTCTACATTTTTTACCATGTCCGCTCCCAACGTGTAGCATACATCTCAACAGAAGTTTTTCGATGATTACTGTTTGTTACTCAGTTGCTCAACCTCTCTTTTTTTTTGAAGATAGCAAGGGATATAAGGATAGGGCTAGGACAGGACTAGTGGTAAGCTAATCGCTCTCTTTTTAGAGTTTTTGACATCACAAACATTCATGACCACGAACAGAAATCCATAAGTCGTTTGATTGATCAATTCATGAAACTGTCCTCACCGGGAATTGAACCCGAAACATCCGTAGCCGTCGCCGTAGCCAGCGACGTTACCAACTGCGACATTACTAATTTTTATTAATTTGATTAAAATCACGATTGTTTTCGATTAGATGATTTGCATAATATTTTCCAAAGAAACAGGTGTCGAACTCATGAACACAACCTGTGGAATAACAAAGTCATCAATTTTAATTTTATATTAAATTAATTGTCATTTATATTCAATATTCCTGTGATTTGTTTGAATATTTATAGTACATTTGGTAGTCGATGAAGCGGTTCTCAAATACCAGTGTACCTATGTATATCAAATATGGTGATTTCGATCAATTTCCATTATATAATAACTAACAGTTCAAGTGATGTTACAATAAGTATCACTATTCCCAGGGCAATTTGTTCGTGATCTCAATAATAATGCTGACCGTAGCAATATCTCGTATGCCACATCTGGGAAAAGTTCATTACTATTGAATATATCACGTGAATGGAGTGAGAGTTCCCGGTCGAAGAGGGGCACATGTTTGGTGAATCCAGGGTTTGCAGTAGATCCCAATACAAAACGCCACTTAAAGTCCGGTTAATCTCTTTTAATTGAGGATGCTTTGGTTTAATATACAAAAATTACCATGACAACATAACATTTAGTCTACTACATACTAGTCACATTTAAATTTGAACACAATTGACGCAAACAAATGATTTTTAATTTAAATTAAATCCAATTTCAAACAAAACCAAAAAAAATTCCAATGACAGCGATGCGACCAGCGCAACCGCTGGCCACGGCCTCTCGAAACAAATTGTCTACAAAATGAAAACTAAAACTTCGAAAATTGTAGGCCCCTTCCTTTTATCGATAGCTTCTGAACGTCACCAACCAGAATGTAATTAAAAAGCGCCTGATTTCTAATTTTGGCTTAGCTAGTTGGTCGGCTGGCAACCGATTTCTTTTTAACTACCATAAATCGGTTCCGCCAGGTAATTAGATACCGAAAATCCATTGTCATTTAAGCTGTTCGCTGACGGTTCTGGATCCTTTTACAACTTAAGCATAACAAAAACCAGGGCGTGTCAGTAGATTATTTATTAACACAGAACAGTAAGCTTTTAAATAAATAAAAGTATCGCTATCTGAAATCAACGGTGAGATCAAATGAAAAAAAGTCGAATTTGAGATAAGTGTGCTAATCCATTACTGAATGTTAAATTTATTTTCTAAAACACCGAGATATATATTATGAAAGTTTCTGTAAACATCAATCATATAAATTCTATAACAAGCTTTTCAATAAATTTAGGAATACAGGTTGTCATCGACTTACGACGATTCGTACTTACGATCAACAATATAAAAAATACTAAATTTTATTATTAAATTACCGCCTCAACAAAAAAGGGTGGATCGTGCAATTTATTTTTGAAGACTTTATATATTCCTGAAGTGAAACAATATTGTAATCAGAAAGGAATTCTTGCAGGCATAACCTTATTTTATCCACTCGCATTATAACGCAGATTTTAATTTTCAACGCAATTCTTGCAGCCAAAAATTATTCCAACCACTTGTTTCACGAGGCCAATGATTAAATCGTGCTCGACAAAGTTTGATTCTCTGTTGTATTTATTAAAGACAGAGGATTTTCGGGCCAATTTGCGGTAATATTATGATTGTCGTTTGACACCTACAATATAAGATTTAAAAAGCGCGCTCGGATGTGTTAGAATGTATTTTTGGTTGCAGTTGCTTTATTTCCACAAATTAAACTGACGTCGCTAAAACTGACCTAAGCCGAACAATATTTAATTTCAATATTTTGTAATGAATTCGACTTACGACCAAAGTTCAGGAACGTATCTTGGTCGTAAATCGACGACAACCTGCATATAAAAAAATGTGTTTCCAATTATTTAACTAAATTTAAAATACGCTGTCTATTATACTCCATCTTTTCTCCCTAAATAAGCTATTAGTAATGAGATATTGCACGTGTGCGATCGGCGTAATAATAATAAAACGCCGGGAAAATTGTTTTACACGTTCTGACCATAAAATGGCGGTCGGAGCAGATGCAGTATCCACAAGGTATCAATCAAAACTCATAAAATAACAGAATTCCCTGCCATTTTCACACATCTTTATTGAGATTTATAATGCGATAAAGCGAGTTGCAGTGTTTTCCTCTGTAATTTTGTGGCAATGAAAATTAATATGCAGCGGAGATTTATCTCACACTCCATGATATTATATGCAGTTACTAAGTTAGTGTTATCAAAATAAATGTGCAAATATTATTTCTATATCCGTGCTCGCCGCCATTCCCATTAATTGAGAAGTGATGTCATTATAATCGATATTGTTTTGGTCAATTGATGTAACCGTTAAAATTGAAATTGTGTAGGAATGAGTGAAAATTGTTTTTATCATAAACATTTTATAGTGATATGCGTTATGAATCTTTGAAATGCACTCCTGTAAATTCTCATATTTGCAGATACCGGAATAAACGTAGGGAGTGTCGACATAATAGCGGCTTACATATGAAATAATGTTTCCCTGCCAAAAATTTGTCAATTTATTTTTCTAATTTATGTCATTTGGCCGAGACCTGCTCTGTCGTCTTTAAAATGAGATCAAGACCATTCTGGATAAATTAATGACCGTTCATTTTATTAACTGCAACGTGTATACTGACCATTTATTCTTTCTTACTAACCATTTATGGAAATATTTTCTGCCCGGGACTTACTTGTTTAAAGCATTGTTTATATGATGAACAATGTTCAATAATACCACATTCATCGTTCCCCAATCTATCGCTTCCTTGATTTATCGGTTAATGATTATGGTCCCATCAGAAAAATCACCCCGCTTGATAGTTTTTGTCGAAAATTTGTCATCCTCCTTCATAAGCACGTTAGACCCCGTTCAACCACAATCTTAAAAAAGTTTCCGGTGATGACTTGCTTATCGAGCGAGCACCTTTGTACAGAATGTTCGGTTATCTCACCGAGTTCCTAGGACTAAATAATTATTCAAGACACACGTACATGAACTTTCCCGTCGCACAGAGATTGTAAGGGATGGCGTCATCGCAATATTGAGCTATCCAATCACCTACTCAATGACAAAAATATTAAAACACGCCCCATTAAGAAGCACTTTACTATATTGATCAGCCACTAAATAATGCTTGATATGTCCACAATATTGAATTGAGTTAATGAAATTCTTTCGAAAAAAATTCATATTGTTTTATTTATTTTTGGATCACGCATGGCAAAGAAATTGATTCGTCAAATTATGATACATACCCACAGCTGATCGCAACAAAGTACTTTGGCATGACTTGTTTCCAATTCCCTCACGAAACAGCACCAAACATCCCCTGTCAAACGCACCAATCCACCAAGGATCTTTATGAAGCAAAATACAAACAATCGCAAGATTTCCTTAGCAGGGTTGTACAACTATAACACAGAAAATAAATAACATTCGATCAGCAGACCAAAGAGAACATAATTTTCAAATATTTATAATATTGTGCGACAAACGAGTGTTTCAGTGAGTCAAATAAACTAGTTGATAGCCCAACGACACCGTATACATAACATAAACGCATATTTGGAAATTACCGTTTGAGTAAGAGTTAGGTTATCTTTTGAAGGAGGGAATAGAGCAAAAAAGAATTCGCAGCCCCTGCGTTAGCCGTTTAATTCAGTTATGTTTTTTAAACTAAATTTACTTCATTCTACAACTGTCATATTTTAAAACATGCAACTGTGCACACCAGCATGTATGTGAAGATCTTTTTCATCTTTTGTCATTTCCTCTTCTTATCCGAATCATATGGTTACCAAACGATGCGTCTCGGAACTCCATCTATATCTATTGAAAATTATCTTTGTATTTCATTAAGTGGAATTGCTGCATTCCCAGAAGAAATTAAATAATGTAATAAAATAAAACTCTAATAATAAATAATCGAACGGATTGAACAAACAAACGACGACAAATCGTGTGCTTATTGTCATTAAAAAAAAACCTTTTCCCATATTGTGATGAAAATTCGCCACTATAAGAAAAATCCTATACAAAAAACTGCCTTTAGATCTTTGATGTTGTATTTTCTTTATAAAAACAAACGTTTTGTACACCTGTGTACATTTTTGTTATTTGTGGATACGTAAATATACCATTATGAAGATTGTATACGTTCTGAACGTGACAGGGTCGTATTTATGAATATGTAAATTGGGCCCCTACCTGTGTCTTAGTATAACAAGACACCCTGTATATAGCATTTATTATAATAAAAAATACAATCACACAAGGAGCAGAAAGAATTCCGAATAAAAAATATTTTGATCGATCATTCTTTCAAATATATTGTAATAAAATAACCAACGCACAAATTAAATGGGTATAAAATAAACATAAAATATATATATTGAGAAGGCACTGTATTATGATTAGTGGTAAAAACTCTATATTGAATAACTTCAGCTTTATCAGTCAACTGTTGTGACCATCTTTTGAGCCACGGCATAGAAAATGCTTTAAGTTGTAAAACACAGTTTAGGTTAAAAATATAATTGAATACATTTAATAATTCACAAAAACGACAAATAAGTTACCTAAGCTGTTTTTAAAAGTTCAGGAATGATCTTGCATAGAATCCAAAAATGGCGTATTTTGTTAATTTTATGCAAAAGTAAGATTTTTTCAAAATTCATAGCAAGTGAATAACTTATTTATTTCCAAATACCGACAATTACCGGTTTCACCAAAATTTACACACTTATTTCAACTTATATGAGGCCAAAATGAGAATTCCGCCATTCTTGAGAATGTCAAGATTTAAGTTCGAATTTTTTTTGTTGAAGAATCGGGGACTGTTGAATCTGAATGAATTTTTCGTTTGTTTTTCCAACGTGCAGACCCAGCCTGGCAATCTCGATGCCACTGGGATGAGTTTGAACAGTGTTCAACGGTATTTCTTCGGATAAGTTGAGGGTAAGTGAGTTCAGTAAAGCATTATTTTTAACGTATTAAATTAGATTTTGTCTGAGCTTACTAGGTTGACTATTTTTTTATATTATGTTAAAAACGTTTTTTACATTACAAAAACCATGAACTTATAATTTGCATTTTTTGTAATGCATGTATTAAATAAATAAATGAAGGCGATATTAATTGGTTCACTAATTGTATTCATTATATAAGTAATCGTTCCTTGTAATCTAGTTTGTTATATCAATATGATACATCAATTTAATTTTTTTATTTTCAATATTTCGATGTTTCGATCTTATTATGTAATATCGTCTCATGATAAAAGAATGAGTCAGTGCAAAGTAAGTCGTCCGGTCGATGAGTAGTGATGAATAATAGATGTTGCCAACACCTGCCTGTGGCGAGGAAACCTTCTAAAAAATTATCAAGAGATGCTGTGCTGGACCTGGAATCGTGTGACCATTCGTTTTAAAAGTGTTGAAATGGAGACTTCTATATTCCATTACTTTGTTGGAAAATGATTTAAAGAGAATCTAGACAAACAGATTTTTAAAAGTGAAAACCTCTCTACTGATTTTTAAGCCATATCCGAGCACAACTTTAGGAATATGGGTTGCTATAGAATTTACGGACAAAAATCACTAGGTTCACTTAAATTTTCCTTTTTTGATATGATTATAGGCTATTAGCCCAAAGTGTGCCTACAGTCCCAAACATCGCTCTGACTACGCCAGAAACATCAGAAAAATCCATGCCTACGAACAGAAATCTATAGATTGGTTGAAAAATCAATTTATGCAAACTGTCCGTACCGGGATTTTAACCCGAGACATTCGTAACCGTAGCCAACGACGTTGACCACTGCACTATGAACCAGACATTATATAGATACTTTAATATTGTAATTTAATATACAATACTATACCATATATATTTTATTCATGCCTTTAGTATGTAATATGGTGTATATTTTTAATATTTGAAAAAAAAAGAGTTCAAACTTACTGAGTAAAATAAAAACAAAAAATTACAGGCTACAGTCATGACAAGAAATCAACGGTGTTTTGGCCAACTGATGTAACTCTAAAAAAATACGAAAATGAGTTAATGATTGGATCTCATTTAAAAGACGATAGATACAGCAGTTCTCGGCCAAGTGATGTAAATTAAAAAAAATAGTTGATCAAATTTTGGATGGGAAACATCATTTAACATTGGTTTTAGATTTAAAAATTCTGACCCGGCCACTCGATGTAAGCCTCTATTATATCAACACTCCCTACTTATAATCCTGTATCTGCAAACATGAGAATATACAGGAATGCATTTCAAAGATTCATAACGCAATTCACTACATAATGTCTTCGATAAAAATAGTTTTTACTCTCTCTGGAACAATTTCAAATATGAGGGTTACATCAATTGGTCGAAACACCGCCGAATAACGAGAAATATCAATTTAAGCTTTTACATTATGATAATTTGATAAATGTATGCATATTCATATCGAATGGTCACCGTTGCAAAAGCATGGCATTAGGCATTATTATTTATAACGCCTCCTCGATTAAAACCTAAATTATTATTTCACCTTAACATGATAGCTGTATTTATATTGTTAGACTAATTGAGTTTAATATGAAAATTTGATAA
Source organism: Himalopsyche phryganea (assembly GCA_022494535.1). Taxonomy (NCBI): domain Eukaryota; kingdom Metazoa; phylum Arthropoda; class Insecta; order Trichoptera; family Rhyacophilidae; genus Himalopsyche; species Himalopsyche phryganea. The sequence goes on from JAGVSL010000071.1 coordinate 1,519,892, forward strand.
AGTGAGCAATAAATTCTTATTTTTCACTGAACAATGGTTTTATACTCACATTTCTTAATCTCAATATATTTTTTCTTTTTCATTTTTATGAATATTTTATCAGAGAAGTTAGTTCATTGTTTTTACCTTTATCTACTGTTTGCCCCTTGAACATAGAAATAAACATCTTTTTTCTAGTTGTTCTTAGTAAATCCTGTATATTGTGTCTTATCCGGATGACTGCCAATAGCGTCTTAAGACGCGCAACTTTCCGTGAACTGGGTTGATGTCTATGGACGTTCCGTTTTTAACAGAATTTTACTAATGTAAATCAATTATTTAAAACATACAAATATGTTGAACACACAACGGCATCTATTGAGATTATCGTCACACAGTCAGAATTGAAACAGAATTCGTTTTTACCGCTTGAAACGTAAATTGAAAAGAGTTTTGTCACTGGAATAAAAAACCCTGACAACCCTGATGTGTCATAGACATGTTAATTTTGTTTTTATGGATAAATGGCGGCACAATCGGCGCGCTCTTCATTTATTTGGTAAGTTTTTTTATAAATAAACTTTAATACATTTTCAAAAACGACATATTTAGAAGGTTATATTTTTGCAATAAAATTCACGGCGTGTAAGGTACCGCCATACATACACCTACCGGTAGTTAAACGGTTAAAGGTCATAGATGATTTTTTCAAAATTTTCCGTAAAGCACATATCGGTGAAAATTCACTGGTACTAATAAGTAACTACTATCAGGTATTAGAAAGGAAAAATCATACTCTTTTTACTAGTAGGTCAAAATTACATTACATATTTTTATATCAAGAATCATACGACTTAAAAAAGATATTATAAATTTCATAATTTTAAATAATAAAAATACTAAAAACCTCGTTTCATGGTCAATGTTTCATTTTTGAAAGTATCACAATTTTTACACGATAAACTGCTCAATTACAACTTATTACCGTGGTGGTATTTTGCCGGTATAAAAATTGCCTTCCTGCTAATATGATCAAAATATGTCCAAATAAGTACTGTCATAGATTTAATTGAAAAATATTTACCCTGGTATATTTAATGCGATTTATTTTGACGTGGTACTTTTTTGTACCGTCAGGGAGAAAAGGGTTAAGGTAGGTATTTGATATTTAAACGTCTAAAACCAAAATTAACGATAGTTTATTTTTCCACTGCATATATCTTCAACAAAAACTAGTATGCCCAATTTCAATAATATTCAGTTAAACACACATTAAAACAAATATAACCGAAATAAAATTGAAAACATAGACATTTACTTTTAACATTTTTTCAGAATGCTTTTCACGCGTTTCGAAAATTATTTATATGATGGGCGTGCTGGACTTATGAGTATAACTCCATTTTTAGTAATTTTGCGAAGTACGAAAAAACATGCCTAATATATGAACGCTTCAAGATCCTCTACAAAAATTGTAATACATTTATGCTTCTATTAGACTAACTTATGCCTGAAAAAAATGTGATATAATTTATTATTATTATTTTCTGGTCCGAATAGTATAAGTTTGCTGATTAAATAAATATTTTTGGGTTCAGAAGTACAGCTCCATTAATTCTTGTTCTATAACCAACACTGCTAATATGAATATTAAAAATGTGTACCTTATTGAGAGTATAATCTTTATTGCTAAAAAAAATGACTTCATAATTCAACTTAGTTTTTGGTCTCGTGAAAAATCGTCTTTTTGGACACCATTACTTATTGCGTGATTTATCATTACTTATAATATATAAACGTATTATTTGAATTTTGACAAAAAGTCTCAAATAACACGAGATTTTTGTGACTAAACTACTTACAAACTTAGAATACATAACTATATATAAATGTAAAATGAATGCTACAGATGAGCAAAGTATGAAAAACCATATTTTTTTAAAAATTTTAAACAACATATCATCCGTGTCTAATTTAACATTATGTGCTTAACGAGAATTGATTTCAACCAATCGATTTAGATAGTGTTATAATTTATACTTCTAGGCGAGTGGTTGGCTTGTATCTTGTATCATTATCAGGTTAAGATGGAGGGGCGGGGGTTGCATAAATTAATTTAATAAAATACCTACGTTTATATCTTCGGATACAAATGCATAAATTTATTTAAAAACCAATGCATGAAAGCGGTGTTTGATATGGTATAAAAGTCTACTACTAATGATGTTCCAAACACCATAGACTGCCAAACGCACAAGTCCAGGATAGACTCTCGGCTTTTTTGGCCTCATCGTCCGCATGCCTACCGACAATCTTGAGAACCTCGTCGTCAAAGGAAAAGTTGAAGGCAAACGGGTAGGCGGAAGGATACCTACTCACTGGAGTGACAGTTGAAGGACGCCATGGGAATCTCCTTACCGATGCGATGGTCCTCAGAGCTTGCGGAGTGAAGGAACGAGTGGCGAAGGATAGTTAAGGATAATGGAGTTGTTGCTATACGCGGAGGTCGCAACCCTCAACAGTGGAGAAAAGTCTACTCGGTTACGACAATTGACAAAAAAAGGCATTTAATCTGTCAAAAATACATTATCCATCGTCCAAATATAAATTTTCAATTAATTTACCTAGATAAAATAGTAACATGTTATATTTCTGTTATTTTTAATAATACTTGACAAACAATAAAAGACTCGTTAATTAAAATGAAATTAACTGTCAATATGCCGCTTCCCTCTATAACAGCAAAATTTAAATTTAAAATACAAATTAATTATCGCCGAGTTATAATAATTAATCATTTTCGCTAAATCATTAATTAAAAACATCCAATGGAAAACAATATTCATTTAACAAATTTGTGCGATAAAGCTGAATTTTATTTTAGAAAATATGAAACATTATAATATGAATATGATAAAAAAAACGTTAATTGTACAAACAATTATACTGAGATGAACTTTGCCAGTTTGCAATACACTCCCGATTCTAGATTCGTATCCCAGATGGTGATAATAATTTTAAACCAAATGCCATCAAAGACCTCGTTCGAATTGGACCATATTACATGGAATACTTTTTAAACATTTTAACTGTCTCATTTTCTAGAAGTCAGCCGCATATGTTCTCTTCAGATATCCTAATGAAGGATGAATGGCGTTAAGAAAGGACTATTAGTTAGTTACGTGCTATCTCTATGTCAGCTTTTCAGGATCAAAATGCTTATGGGTGGGGAGATTTGCAAATATTTTAAATGTAACAAGACATGTTAAAAGTGAAAAAATCTACATTTGAATTAAAAAGTCAATATATGTGTTCGGGAATGCGTGCCTGTGACCGCAGTAGTTGAATAGAACGATGCCCAAGATCGCTGAAGATTCGGCTACATGACCAGCACATTATTCTGAATTTAATATCAAATCTAATTTCAACTCATTCAGACTGTCGTTCTTTGGTGCAACATTAATGAGACAATTTTGCCATCCATTTGAATGCAATAATCGCTGCTGGGCTAAGTTAAAAATAATGGGAAATAAATATTTCCTTGGAGTAACATGATAAAATACCAAATTTGAAGCCAAGTGGTCAACGCCGTGGTTTTCAATATCAGAACGGTCACTTTCATTACTGATTTTTCAATCAATATATTGACTTTTATTCGAGGTAATGGATGTCATATATTTCCTCTCAACCATTATCTTATTCTCACTCCCTTCGAAAAAAAATTAACTTTAGTTCTCTTGATATCCCTTTATAGTCCATATGCTCTACATTGGGTGCGGGCATGGTAAGAAAAACCGTGTTAAAATATTAATTTGTGAATATCAAGTGTTTCTGACATGAGTTCCGTGAAAATATTTATTTTAAGCTATGCTAAAGAATACTTGGAACACGTTATGGAGCCGGTGGTAAAAGATAACATGAACTCGTGATTTTTTACTACGCTTGAAATTAATAATACTCAACAACAACAATACGCAACAAAGCGTATTTTTACATAAAAGCACAATAAATTTTGGGTTCATTATTAATAATTCATTGTGATCAAAAATTAACCGACAATAATCTTGAAATCTTGGACTTGGTTGTTTATGGAGTTTTAATTTATGCTGTTTTGTGAATTCACAAGAAACGGGAGGAACCATCACGATGACTTTGGCTTAACAATACGGTACAATAATGATTAAAGTTTTATTCGATATGCATGCAAACTATGGACTTAATTTGCATAATATATAGGGTTCGTAATCACGAACCAAAATAGCTCAAATCCTAAGAAAACATCCAATGTTAGATATATCTGAACAAAAATAGTCAAATCCAATTTTTGTATCTTGTAAATTCGTAGTGTATTTTTTGATCGCACGATATCTAAAAATAAATTTCAATATTTTCATAAAATTTAATCAAGGAAAAATATTAAGAATGATATAAAATATTTAATTTATTTATACACACAATCAATAAAGATAAAAAATAAAAAATCAATTAAAGCCGACAAACGGCAAAATATATTGACAATTTTTTGGTATTTATTATGATACTAAATTTTGTTAATGAATATTCTTCTAATAAAAATTTCACCGTCTAAGTTTCCCCTTTTTAAGTGTTTTAAATTAATATATATACATATAAAAATTCAATATAATTAATATGTTACCTATTCTTAATTATTAGGGCAATTTAAAAAAAAAAAAAGCAAATTCATAACCATTACTAAATACGTCCTAAGTCTTAAGTATCAAAAAAATTATATTATTTAACATATCGACTGAGGCTGCTTCTTGGAATTTTAATATTCAATTTATATCTTAAGTTAAGCATAACATGAAACCGGGTCTGTGGTGCAGTGGTCAACGTTGTTGACTATGGTTACGGATGTCATGAGATTTTCTTTACTTTAAGTAATTTTTCAAAGTATTTATGGATTTCTGTTCGTACGCATGGGTGTCTGTAATTATCTTTAAAATTACCTCCCACCTACCCGATCCTAAAAATATGGCGTAGCGAAAGCGATTAGCTAACAACTAGTCCTGTTCTAGCCCTGTCCGTCTATCCCCAATCTCTTCGAAAAAGAAAGGTGTAGGAACTGAGGAACAGTCAGTTCTTGCAGAAAAAACTTCTGTTCAGATACCTACGTTAGGTGTTCGTATGCTTCACATTTGGAGCGGACATGCTAAAAAATATGTAAAATAATATGAATCGACACCAATACAATAGAAAACAGAAAATAATATTACTTAGAGATTAATTATTCATGTTGGAATTTGTCAAGGAATTTTTTTTTTTCACAACTGATTTTTAAGAAATATTGACGATGTTATTTAGTGGCATTTTCACTCTTGCTTTTTTTAAAGTCAACGTTTTAGAATTTTGGGGTATATTAAAATTTTTAACTATAAAATTTGTGCCGACCCTATCCAAAAGTTGAAAAAAAACATTTTTTGTAGAAAAATGCTTTCGAATTAAATGCAAATTGTCGAAGTAATTCACTTAAGATTCCAATCATTTATTCGGTCTCATCCAACGTACAGTATCATGCAACAAGTCACAAAGAGAGGTTATTAATTTTCAATTTTAATATCGTCCGTGTTAAGCAGGGTTGTCAAACTTTGGGATATTAATGTTTTTTTATAAAACTTTATGCCGTTATTATATCACTGAAATAATTTATTTTATTGCAAAAATGTTACTACACAGGCTATTTTAAATACCTTTTGGCGACAGTTTTTTCAACATGTCCGCTCCCTACGTCGAGCATATGTACACCCAATGGAGTTTATCTCAACAAATGTTCTCAAAAATAATAAATTAATCCAAATGTTTAGTAACTAATTCGATGAATGGTTAGTATACATTTGGCCAGTTAATAAAATAAACAATCAGTAACTTACATAAAATGATCAATTATTAAATTAACGCTCAGATATTTATATAAAACAATCAGTTTTTTAATCAAGCCTAACCTGACCTAACGTAACTTAACCAATATTTATTTGGTAACTATTTACTGACCAAACATAATTATTAACTGACCGTATATAGAATTAGTTCTTGACCATTTATCGAATTAGTCTCTGATCATTTATGGAATAAGTTACTCACCAAATGACTAGTTTCCTTACAATTTTCTTTCTATAACTGTGTATAACCAAGAAAATGGCAACTTAACCAATGAATAACATTCATTTTTTTATATGATAAGTAAAAGGTGAACTTATGAAGCCAAACAATATAAAATGTTAAAGAATCACTGATAGCATTTGACGGATGACCATCAAAACAGCGTATCTGCATATTTTGGAGAAACGTTTCAATATCGTTGATTTATGTTTCGTGTTTTACATAAATTTTGAGCGGTTGAGTGATTTTTATGGGCAGGTCATTTGTAGCTCAAACACGCGACCTGTAAAAAAATTTTGAAAGTGGATTTTAAAAATTCGCCTGAATTCGATATGTATATTAAATTCATATGGGATGAATTGTTTTATTCTTTATTAATGTGTAATAAAGCAACAAATATAACAATAAATATAAAAATAAATATAACATATAGTTGTTAAATGAGCCTTGCGAAAACTAATCAATTATATTTTGTTTCCTTAATATCAAACATCAAGATTGTTATGCAAAATATGCTTTTGCAGGTATTGTATAAATTTTTAAAAATATTATAACGCAGTGGTCCGTAACCGGTGCACCGAGAGACAATCTCAGTTGTGCTGATGCCAAAATAAAAAAAAACGAATATTTTATACTATGAAATCAAAGCCATTCGGTTGCTAAGATCTCAGCTTAGATTATTCCAGTTGAAACAAATATTGTATTATTTTGATATTTAATGCGATAATTGTAATAGTGTTTGCACGAATAGTGTAACAGTAATGATTGGAAATAGAATGAGGCATGTCTCGTGTGTAAAAAAAAAGAACTCTACGATGGAAATTACACATTCTGCATATAAATGTATATATTGGGAAGGCGAAAATTTAACACGCTTTAATTACTTATTATATGAAAAAAAAATTGTGAAAGTTTCTAAACGATATTATTAATTTTTTTTTTTTTAATGCGATGAACTTGTTTGTATCATACCGGAGATCATGTCTCCTCAATGATACGTTAAGTCCACAATAAATATTTATAATATAAGTAACAATAAGAAATAATAATGTAACATTTGAAGGAATATGATGAGTACACAATAATTATATTAAAGTCGTCAACTAGCAATTAATTTAAATACACAGAACTTTCTATGGTGAGGCAACAATTAAGGATTAAATGGTGAGGGGCAGGGAAGGTAAACTTTTTCTCCAAAAGAGGCCGCAAATTTTTTGAACTGATAAAAGTTCTCCGGGGAAGAAACCAGATCCGGATGACCTATAGGACCATCGCGACTATTTCTGCAGGACAAATAAAGAATATCTCTTTCAATATTATTAATTATGAAATTTACACATTATGCTTTGTGGTGTGCTGCAAAACATTAATGAGTGCTTAGGTGTGCCGTGGGTGAGAAAAGATTGCGGAGCACTGTTATAAAGAAACAACTAAAAACATGAAAATTGTTATTACGTTCCCGTTCCGTTTTCATTTTTCTTATATGAAATCATGACATTTCTTAACATTCTTCATTCAACATTTAGGCAATTATTCCAAATAGCAAATTTTCAACAATCTGTTGATAGAATTGGCATTTATTGCTTTTAACTTCATTGATACGAGCAAAATAGTTCTGACCATAACCATATCTAATAATTCTTGTACAACTACATACTTTTAATATATTACTTTAATCTGTGAACAATCTTCATTAATAATTCTTAATAATAAAGAGTTAATATTTCGCTAGTACCCCTATACAGGGAAGAGTAGAAGAGGCAGTTTCCACTAGCCCTACTCCTCAGCTTAGGAGAGCCTAACAAACTTTTATTAGTGATCTGGGAACAAATAAATACGAATGGCAATACAGAAGAGCTACAAACACTGATAGGTAAGAAGCACCGGCAGAAAGCGATATACTGTCAGAGATGTCAGACTACCTCACACACGAACAGACAACAATACTATTTCACTGACCGTCGACCACGATAGGTTGGTGGCAGATCTATTCTTAAATTAAATCTTTGTAATAATACAATGACAAAATAAACGATTCCAAAAGATACGCACTTTGTTAGTAACTTCTAATAATAATAAATTGTTTTCTATTTATTTATTTAAGTGTCATTTTTTCTTCTCGAAATATGACAATTTTATATGAGAGGGCCAAACAAAATCGCTTGTCTCGGCCCCTTCATAGAAAATAATATATTAGCTCCTGATTGTAAACATACTTCACAAATAAAGTGAAAATAGTTATAAAATGAAAAGTATTTAGTTCTATAAAATTTTATTAGGTAGTTGATAGTTATTTCGTCTTAACACGTAATAAAAATTTGTAGAACTAAAACATTGTTATTTTATATTATTTTAATGGAGTTCTACCGAGTAAATGCCAATTCAATCAAGAAAAATAGTTACCACATAATTCTTGTAGAACTAAATACAACATTTTTTTAAATTTTATTACATTGGAATTCAATCAAATAATAGCGAAATAAATCAACAATTGTTAATTTTGAAAATATTCTTTATTGTTTATGAGCTGTTTTGATGTAACATTGAGTATGCAAAATTATCAATCGTATTTACGAATAACAGTAAAGTAAAGTTCATTGTTTTTAATAATCTCTAGTGCAAAGTATGTTTGAACTTTGAACAATTCATAAAATGATTACCTACTTACTTATTATAACTCGTAAAAATTAATTTACACATCCAACAGATAAATAGATATTAATTGAATGGTCTTAAATTACATACATTTATTGTTCAAGAGTTATGGAATTCCGTTTAATAAAATTACGGATCGTTACGAAAAAAATGAACTTTGACCCTAAATTGGCAATGCTAATTTTTGCAACACAAATCTGAGATGACTTCAAATATTTAAAGTTATAAAAATACAAATTGATCATTTTTTTAATTAACGAAATCAGCTCTATATAAATGTCGGTATACTATACAAAAAAAAATGAAAATTTATTGCTATTATTAAGCAATATATAAAAATTATGTATAAGTAAATTCCTGTAATTTTGGCTGTAGTGGAATAAGGGTTTTTGAACCATGTTGACTCCTAATGAGAAACAAAGGGATTCTTTAACAGAGCAACTCAACAAAAGCTATTTTAACGAGAAATGCATATTTTTATTCAGCCGGCCACCCTTTTTTTTTGTAGAGAGTGTAGTTAGAAGATCGGTTTAGGAAAGGAAAAGAAGTATTAGCTTTTTTTTACAATATCCGTTTCCTAGTCAAAGCATTTTGCCATCAGACGGTTCCTTCAAGATTCTCAACCAAGGTCAACAAAGGGTAGATCCTATGGATGGTCATCAGTGTCCTACCAGGAAGACGGAGTCCATCTGATTGGTAGAAGAGACAGGCAGGATTCAATCTCCTCTGGGACATCCGCAACACATATCCAAGTCAGATCCGTCGTCGCATTTATATTTTGGACGTAATAAGGGGCAAGTGCGTCCGGTTTCTCACCTCCGTGTTCCCGACAAAGTGAAACCACTGTACTCCTAGTATTTGCCGCAAGCACCTGTTTTCGAAGTACTGTATACGGTCACATCATGCTTTGGTGAAGTGCCATGACTCGCAACCGTAAAGCAGCACCGTTGGAATGCATGTGTTCGATCAGTTCTCTTCAAATCAATTTTTTCCTTCATATACTTTTAATAATATAAATTCACTTTAAAAAAAAAATTTTGTGATTGATTTTTCTTCAGTTCGATCAGTTCTTTTTGCGATTAATTTTTTGTACAAGATTCTATTATAACACGTCAATTTTATTTATTTATATATAAGAAACCTGGTTTTTACAATTATATGCTGTTGCTTTATATTTATAGCAGTAAAAGATCATAATTTGTAGTATTTTCACAATTTATCACAAGATCATAAACGGTTTTGCTTATCACAAGCATTTCCAACTGAACAGTATCACTTATCAGCATAAACATCAGTTTGACAATTATGGATATAAATATCCACACTAAACGTACAACATTGCTTCCTGCTTGTAGATTGTAGACATTAGTTTTTTGTAGTTCGACAAGTCATCAATTGATTCGATGGATCTGACCGTCCTTCCGGATTATCCACGCTGCGACTCATTCACGTTTCCATTACTCTTTCCTTCCTCCCCAACCCATCCTCCAAACTATCCCCGTCATCCGAGTAAATCAGATATCTCGATTTTCTCATACTCACCAGTTTTAATACGATGAAGTCGAACAAACCTTTAATGAACGAGTCTTTTGCGACTGTGAATCAATGAGCCACTGAACGTTGATTTTATGAATCTAATCGTATACAACAATGCATATAAAAATGTTAATCACTTAGAAACTTCTTTACCGTCAATTTATTATTAAGATATGCGTTATAGCTTTTTTCAAATCGTTTATATTTCCATATGTTTAAAGGCGCTTTCATCAGTATCTTTAGTTGATAGTAAATATTAATAATTATAGTAAAACTGTTGATTAGCATTTTCAATTATACAACATTCATTTGCAGGCTTTTTCTGTGTAGGTATATTTGTAAATTCAAAACCTCTTTCAAAACGTTCACGGTATAATATCGAAGCTTATGATTCGTATGGAATATTGAGGTTATTCTGACAGAAAGCATTAAGCTATAAAAACAAGTTCTGAAATAGTCGAATTCAAAGAATTATGTTTTATTAATGAACTCCCTCTCCCAAGAACAATTGTTTATGATTTTAAAAGATTTTTTGTTAGATTACTCAACACTTTTTTTTTAAAATTTATGACTTCATATGTTCTACTAGAACGTAGACTTTTAAATTGCATACATTTTGACATTTAAAACACAAGACCATCAAAAACCGACTTAATGTGTTCCATCAGTATATCCTCGATATAGTTAATGTATTCAAAAATTTGTCAGCGCAATAACTGACATAAATGTATAATATATAAAAGACAAGTTTAGCTACACTAAACTTATTTAGATATAAAAATATTTAAATAAAAGGTTTTGACGCATGCCTACAATTAACGGATCAACGTGGCAATTGCTTTGAAAGCATTCAATTACTGTTTTTATATATAACAATAATTACTTTGTTATTCCACTGGTTGTCTTGCTAAGTGTGACACCCGCCTCGCTTCTTTCAGAAGCATATTCTAACCAAATCTATAGAAAGCTTATTTTTAAGACATAGATATCGTTCTATTTAATTATTATTATTAATTAAATGAGAATCTAAAATTATGATTTTTTCATTAATGTGCTTGATACAAACAATTACATTTTTTGTATAAATAATGTATTTTTTTGCATTAATTACACAATAATTGATCATTACATAAAATTGTGTTTCATTTTTAAATATTTAAAATAACGCTTTTCCAACAATAATCGATAATTGATATCTTAAAAGGGGATAACAATAAGAAATTTGTCACTTAGAATAGTAATGGTGTAACTCCAGTGTTAAAGTCTTGAGAAAATCAAGGTTTTGTAAAATGTTCTTAAGACCAAATAACAACCATTAATAACTGTTTGTCAATCAACTGAAGAATTTAAACGTTAGTGTAGTAGGGAAGTCAGTTCAGACACTTCATTCTTATTCTGATATTGGAGGTACTTCACTATTATTCTGAAAAATATCGTTAAATATGGGAATATAAAAAAAAAACGTTTTTTAAAAAATTAGGAGTATATAGTATGGTGGTGCACCATTATTAAACTAATAGAATAACATCTTTTGAACGTGTTTGAGGTATAAACTCTTTTTTTGTAATTTTTGAGTTACACCATTACTATTCTAAATGACGCAAATAATAGTGGGTTGCTACAAAATTACTGCTGAATCCACCGAAAAAAAAGAGTCTATGATTGAGAATACAAGCGAATATTATTTGACTAGTACAAATTAACAACGAGGTAGACATCATCAATAATTATATATAAGACCGCTATAAATATGCATAGAAATTAAAATAGCTTCTAGCTTACTGATGTAAAAATATAAAAAACATTATTAATTATAAACAATTTTTGATATATAAAGTGAATGATGAGTCAAAACGTTAGAACAATGAACCCAGATGTAGTGCTTACTGGACCGACAAATAACCGAATTTTCTCCGGAACAAATTAAATTAGTCAAACATTAAGATGTTTAAGTGAAGATATAAGATGAAAAAGTATGAAGTTTAAATAAAAATAGTTATTTGGATAGCACCATGAAATTTAGTAATCGATTTTGAATTTGTTTTGTAGAACTCGATTATTAAGAAAAAAAATATTAAAGTATGTAGTTCGACAAGTTTTTTTATTGTCAATAATTAAAACAGTAAACAAATTGGCATTATAATTGATAAAACGCAAGACATTTTCATTTAATTTTTTTGTCTGGAAGTGGAGGGGCTGGGGGAGGCCTTCATCCAGCAGTTGATCGACCCCAGCTTAAAACGATACCAAAATGTTCCTTATTTTGAACTCTACCGTATGGAAGAATACACTTATTTTTATAAATTATATTTTTACTTAAAAACAGTTTCGTATAACATCAAATATTTTAAAACTTCAAAGTCCAATTACTCAAAACAAGTATTTTTTAGTTAGTGTCTTCTTCCAGGACAACGAAGATTTAACAATTTGATCTAAAAGTATAATTTACATGGCAGCTGGAACGAAAAAAGAACTTCCTAAGAAAATGTCCTCGATACTGCATTTCTTCTGTAGAGATAATATGTCTGGGAATTTATTTTTTGCGAGTCGCTTTTAAAACCCACAATTGTAAAGAATAAGAAAACTTTGTACTTAATGTAAGTTTATAAAAATTGTGGAACGAACGGCGAACGATGTGTCGAGAAAACTGATAAAACTTTTCGTTTGTTGATACAAATTGCTCTTTTTACCAAAGACTCTGAACGTTTTGTTTTACTTAAAAAACTTTTATTAACATTCTTACGTCGACTTCTTTACTGTCATTTATTAAGGTTACTTTGTTTTAACAACAATATGTTTTTTTATTTAATGGCGGTCTTTATTGCTGTTTATTTTGCAAAAAAATGTCTTTAGGCACTCTCATTAAATTATTTTATTTTATGTTTAGCAGATTTTTTGCTGTGTCTTCTATCTTACTAAATGTTACAGATCATTAAACAAACTTTTAATGGTTTTTAAACACGATTACTTTATTTTGATGAATATTATTGACTCTAAGACTGTTACCCTAACCATTTATGTTCTAACGCACATCAAAAAAATATTTTGTCCCTAGCGTATTTCGGGTCCTAAACAAAGTCATAAGCATTTATGAATCATTTTATAATAAAAAAAAATACGGACTACCCTTTTATTTAAGATAAGTAAACTTCTAATTGCACTTGATACTGGATACAACCGTAATGCATAAACCGTGGCCCAAAATGGCATCAGTTGCGGCCCGAAATAACAAGTAATAAATATAATTGAAGACATCGACTGACGGTGCTTGATGGAATTTCAATATCAAATTTGAATTGTTGAGACTTTGTACATTTCCATGTATTTTCTGGCATTTATAACTTACAATGTAGTGATTGCCAACAATTATATGTGGGTAAAGCCACACGTACATTAGATATAAGAGTATCAGAATATTTAGCCGGATTTAGATTAAAAAAAAAATACATCAACATTTGCAAATCACTTGTTATTGAAGAATTATACCTTCAATGCGGATGATGGGTTAAAAATGTTGCATCAAAACATTGGGTATCATAGATTATTTTATCAAGAAATTTTGGAAATCAATACGGCCCAGTTGAAAACAATCAAAATAATGAATATCCCATAATGATACATCGGTCCGTTGACACCCTGACAGATCCCATTTGTTTAAATTGAGTGGGCAGTTCTTCGAATTGCATTTAAAAACCCCCTTCTTTCACCCGTAATGTTGTGACTCGTCCAGATGCTAATTTCGTAGACTCAGAGATAAGATTTGTCGTATTATATTTATATATAATTTAAGACATCGACTGAGGGTGCTTGATGGAATTTCAATGTCAAATTTGGATTATTGAGATTTTGTACACTTCCATGTATTTTCCATGACCCGGGTTTTCATCTTCAGGCATTCGAGCACACGAATGGACAGTTCGGCATCTTCGGAAGATGCCGAAAGGCGAAACCCGGGTCGTTAGTGACAAAATACATGGAAGTGTACAAAATCTCAATAATCCAAATTTTTTATATAATTGTTATAAACTCTTTTATTGTCTCAATCCGAGTTCACTCGTGTGCTCGAATGCCTGAAGATGCCGAAAGGTGAAACCCGGGTCGATAGTGACAAAATATATAGAAATTTACAAAATCTCAACAAGTGAAATTTTAAAAAGTAATAAACAGTAAAGTTATGCAACTATTGAATTAAAAATAATACAATGCACATCTTGTCTAGTTGCATGTCATAATTTTCCAACACTTTTACACTCTGCGGCCCGTGAAAAATTACAAAATGGATAAACTGGCCCATCTTCCTAATAGGTTGTGCACCACTGGGATACAACATCGACTTTCATTCTTTTTATTAAATTTGAATCGTTCATATTTTGTACATTTCCATACATTTTGTCATACATTTTTTTAACAGTGATTCCATCAAGCACCTTCCTCCGGTATCTTAAATAGTTATTCATCCCATTGATTAATACACAATAGCATACAGTTAAAATATCAGTTCCATGAAGTTATGCCAGGAAAAGAGAGCACTAAAATATTTTCTCAAAAATACTTTTTTGGCCCATAAAACTATAAATAATGATATATCAGAGGAAGTAACAAAACTTCCTGGACACTAACGTGCATGTAACCAAGTCATGAGGAATTTCTCCTCGGACATTTCTGCCAAAAAATTAACACGCGTAACATTTTTACGCTTCGGAATACACCCTGCAAGAAGAGTGTGAATGCTGGTGGTAATGAGAAATTAAATATATACATATATCAGCTGTTAATTAATAAAAAAAAGAAACATAAACGATGGCCAAGAAGTAAAAGCAAATAATAAAAAATAAAATGTTTTTTCTGCCTCGAATAAATTATAAGAAAAAATAAAATAATTACTTCTTAATTACCAATAAACTGTTACTAACTCTTAAGTGGTTTTTTTAAATAAATAAAACATATTTATCTAAGGTAAAAATGTATTTTCGTTAACGATACAAATGAAAATCAACTATTTTATAGTCGTTTTTATTGGCAGTGCCAGCCCTGTTGATATTGTATCTCTTCGGCGTAAAATATGAACAATCTAATATTGCTCTGAATGATGCATTGCTCGCGACATTAATGTAGAAGCCGTCTACAATAGCGGTTGTCAACCTTTTAGCGTTTACGAATCGATCGATTCATCAGAGATATTCAATATTGACATAAAATATTTTTTTTATTAAAATACTCTTTTTTTAACAATATCAACTCCCGATGTGGAACATGTGGCGTCCTGAAGGAACTATCTCAACATAACTTTTCTACGATAATTGCTTGTTACTCAGTTACAGCTAGGTCATGTGTTTGGCTAGCCGCTAACGTTTCGGATATTTTTTTTGTATCGGATGGATGGGAAAGAATTTTTAACGTCGCAGACATCCATATCTTCATCAACATATCTATACATTGATTGAAAAATGTATGAAACTGTTTGTACTGGGATTTGAACCCATGAGGCTCGTAACCAGAGTAACCATTTTAGTTTAATAACACACTGCTACATTCGATTAAATGTATAATTTTTGGTGCTAAAATTCTTAACAAACAGATTTGAAGACAATACAAATTTTATTTGTCCTCAAATGCACAGACACACTTCAATGATTAAAAAAAAATATAATTAATCATCAGAAATCAAATGTCAATTTATTGTTAAAGTTATAAAGTTTACAGTGAAATTTAGAAGATGCCATTACAAACTTATTGGTATTTGGGTTCGATTTTCTAGATTTTGATTATCAAAACTAATAGTGTGGCCAAAAATTTCTCCTCCCTCTCACCCATCCGATCATCAAAAACGAGGCGTAGCGAGAGCGATTAGCTAACCACTAGTCTTTTCCTAGCCCTATCCTTCTATCCCTTCTTTTCGAAAAAAAAGAGGTTGAGCGACTGAGTAATAAGAAGTTCTCGTAGAAAAACTTCTGTTAACACGTTAAGTCCGGGGGACGCGTTTTCCGCGTCGCAAAGTTTTTTGTATTACGTTGCGGAACGCGTTTTTTTCGTCATTCGATATAGGCGACATTAATCGCTCTTAACTAATAATTCATGTTTGATTCATAATATTATTGAAAGAATTCAGTTTATTACTATTAGGATGTTTCCAAACTTATTTTCGCGTAATTGTCTGTTGGTCAGTTTCATGCTGTTCTTTCCATGACTTATTGCAAATTTTCTGGGAATCAGCTCTACTGCAACGCTTATTTTGATCATATTTCCCCCGTTGCATATGTGTTAAAATACCTCCATTAGGAGGCCATTTGCACCACTTTGGGAGCGGACATTTTTTTGTTGCCAAAGCGAATAAATCTTGAATTGCAATGAAAAATTACACAATAGTATTTCTCATTTTATTGAGAATTATTAATACCTAATATAGGTTGTCTCAGATATAAAAAATGTATAAAACAGTTTTTAGGCGCGTTGATCACATCTGCTCTAAATACATTATTTTTGATTTACTACACCTTTTGAGATGGTACAACCAATGACGACAAGACATAAAAGATGATAAATTCATAACATGTCGCTTCCATGGCAAAACCACTCATCATAAAAAATGCGATATTGAATTATGAATTTCATTACGTAAACTCTACATGATCTAGCAACACTTAATTTACTTTTGTATGATTAATAGGAACACTTTGATTTAATTTTGTAAAAATACATGTTTGTTTTTATCCGCCATTTAACTTGGACCAGATATGAATAATTGAAACACACAAAGACTCTATGTTAAATCATAATTAGTTATATGAAACTTTATTTAACCTTTATCCGCCCGAGAATTTTTTTCCACAATTATTGCGTGACCCTAAGCTGTCACTAAAATTAATATATCTCTAAAACTAGTCAACTTATTTGGGTAAAGTAAAAAGCATTATTTAACAAAAAAAAAGTGGTTAAATTTTATAGATGCTTTATGCACTATTTTTCACAATTTATAAAACCTTAAATTATAAAAATTAAATTAAAAAATGTAAAATTACTAAAAAATAGCGAATCAAACTATACAATTACAATTAAAACCTTAAAAATACTCAGAGATTAAATATTTTTTTCGTATTCCAATTTTTAAAACATTTGTCTATATATGGACCATGTTTAAACTTCTGGCATGTGAATATCGACGAGCCCGAAACGAAAATGTTTGTATTACTTATTATGACAAAAATATTTATTAAATGCGAAAATAAAATTATGATTCGGTATAAGTCGTTATTTATACATTGAATACTTTTATCATAAATCAGTGAATTTCGCTAACAAAATGTGTCATTATCAGCGGTCCAGTACGGGACCGCTGGGCGGTTAAAGGTTAGAAGAACTCTTTCGAATATTCTATGAAATTAATTCGATTGACTGAATTAAAACAATTAGCGAGTACATTACAAAAATGAAATTTGTCACAAAACTTAAATTATAAAAAATTACGTTTTTATGTAGAAACAAAGATTTCTTCAGACCTATGTCATATTTCGTCGTTGTTCTGGAAGATGGCTCTAACTGGAAAATACTAGTTTTGAGTAATTGGGCTTTGAAATTTACCAAATGCTTGAAATGTCCATACGTTTTTCATTTTGTTTGTTTGTAAAAACTATTTTTAAGTAAAAGTGTAATTTAAAAAAATAAGTTTCTTATTCCATGCGATAGAGTTTGAAATAAGGAACATTTTGGTATAATTAAGTCATTATGTCATTTGTCGATTTAGTGTTTTCGTCCAGAACAGCGACGATTTGTAAAATTGAAAAACAGTGATAGATTAGTAAAATTGTGTCTGAAGTTTTAAATAATAATTATTAATATAAATGAGTCAGTCTCTTTGTTGGGAGTCCCTGATTAAGTGGAAGCGAAATAAAAATTGACGTGCATTCCGTTAGCAGCATTTTCGCGCTAATACGAAAATGCATTATGACATTTCCCTTCGCAGGAAAAGTCTCAACTCCGAAGCGCTACTTTCGACTGATTCGTCTTGCACTTAATTTGATTTTAATGGCGTGAGCTACAACTTAATGAAGACTTTTCCCGTATCTGAATATAATTAAAATAAAATGCAATCATTAAACATTTTATTTCAAACACCAGCAATTAACTACCTTACACATGTATAAATATTGTCTTCTTATATTGTAACACTAGTTTTATTTTTAAAATAAAACACATTTTTTGTAGTACTTCTACATGTTTATAATGATCAGAACCGGTTTCTCTCATGAAGAGTATTTTCAACTGATAAAAATACAATCATGACAAGGCAATTTATACCAAATTAAATTTTAGCAAATATAAAGTATATAAAACAGTTGGTTCATGAACTAAGACTAGAATTTACAGGTAATCAAACAAATAATAAATAAATTAAATGGTCTACAGTTAGTTTTATTTCTACAAATAATTTTATTACGTCATATATTCTAATTTAAAGTAAAACACAATTTGTTTTTGTACTACTTCCATAATTTTATAATGAACAGGTCTGGTTTGCACATCGTGAGCATTTACAACTGATGAAATGTAATTCTGAACAAGATTATTAATATGAAATTAAGTCTTCATAATAACCAGATATCTAAAACAATTGGTCTAAGAGCTACAAGGATTCACAGATTACCATACAAATTATACATCAATTAAATAAAATAGTTTACAATTAAAATGATAATGAGCTCATACAAATAAATAAGTGCTAATCTGTAATAAAAAATTACGTCGCATTAAAAGTCAAATATCAAAGAAAAATATAATGAGTCTTAAAATAAGTAATTAAGCAATTGGGAATAAAATTGCAAGCCACTTAAATATTACTTATTAAAAATTAATGTTTTATTAAATAGGTAATTAAAATTGACACTAAACAACACATAATTTTACACATTTGATTTTTTTGATTTGAATTAGAACTTTTTTCAATTTTACAGCTGAACGCTCTTGATCAATATCTCTATACAGATGATCTATTTCTAGTATGCCGATCATCGTTTTAAATAAGTTTCTTGATATAGAACACAACTCATCTTTCATAATTTAAAGTATAAGAACGTTGAACCGAGATATATTTTAATACATTACTCACCTGAGGACGGCTTTTCAAATAAATAATGTAACCAATGCTATTTTGCCTTCATAGACATGACTTATGTGTGTTAACTTAAGTGGGCACTTAAATTTTACTAACTTTGTTAAGTTGCCTTAAGTTTAAGTACTTACACCTACCAAAATTCTACAAAAAAGAAACTCAATGCTGCGTCACATATATTAACTAGATGCCGAAGAAAAATTGTATGAAAATTCAAAAATACGTCATAATAATTACATCAGTCAATTCAAAAATAGAAACTGTCTTTTTTTAATTTAAGATATCGACTGAAGTTTCTTGATGACATTTCAATATCAAGTTTGAATTGCTGAAATTGTGTACATGTCCACGTATTTCGACACTAATGACGCTGGTTTCGCCTTTTGCGTCTTCAGGCATTCGAGAACACGAATGAACAAAATTTCAATAATTCAAACTAGAAACTGCATTGTTTTGAGATGAGTTTAATTATATTTTCCTTGGATACGACGGTAACTTTGTGTAAATTTATTTTTTAAATATAAAATTAATGTTGATAACTTTGATATTCCACTGAACGAATAAACGACATGTTTTGTTTTTCACGATTTTTTTTCAGTTTGAGCGATAGTTTATTTTAATTATTACAAATAAAGAAAATTTACTTATTATGATTGGCCAGTCAAAAGCTATTTGCAATAAATGTAAGGGGAATAAAATTGCATATATCGGTATTTGATTGTTACAATTAAATTTATCTGATACTGTATGTCATGAAAAGCTTAAGCACCTTAAATTTATGAGAGGTTTTACAAGTTAATTGTTATTACGTATTGTATAAAATAATTTATAGTATTTATGTACGTATTTTTAGTTCCATTTTGACAAAATTTGGACATATCGGTTTTTAAATTTAAGACATCGACTGAAGGTGCTTGATGGAATTTCAATATCAAATTTGAATTGTTGAGATTTTGTACATTTCCATGTATTTTGTCACTAACGATCCAGGTTTTGCCGAAAGGCGTCGTTAGTGACAAAATACATGAACATGTACAAAATCTCAACAATTCAAATTTGATATCGGTTTTTGCTTATTACCACCTCTTACGATTGAAAATATATCAACTTTTAAAGTCTAGATTCAATTGATTTATTCAAATAATAAATTTTCATCATAAAAAGTCTGAAGATATTTCGTTCCATAATTAAGTTTTGCTTTGTATGGTACATGAACTCTAAGATCAAGAATACGATTATTTCACCACAATTAATGGATTTGTTATGTGGATTGCATATACTCTTTTGATTTATAGTTTCATTTGAACAGTAGGTAAATCCAAAAATTATTACTTTTGTATTTCTTGGTCTCACTTCAATGGCCTTGTCATCAACTTGTTACATTCTTCAGGTATTTCTATAAACACTCTTTTCTGTTCTATTAAGTTAAGTATGAATACCAAAAAAATACATAAAAGACTTTTTATTATAATTTGTGCAACAAAATTGCTTATTTGAAATATCTCGTAGCGACTCAATTTCTGGCAAAATAATTAAAAAATCATTGAAAGGAAAGAATTGATTTTTGTATTTTTAAATTAAACGGTGTTTTTCCGAATTTATGTAACATTATATGGTGAGTTGCGTTATAAATCTTTCAAATGATCTCCTGTAAATTCTCATGTTTGCAATTATGGTATTATACGTAGGGAGTGCCGATATAATAGTGGCCTAGAATAGAACTAGTCGGGTCAGAATTTTTAAACATAAAACCAATGTAAAATGATGTTTCCCTTTCAAAAAGTAGTCAATTTATTTTTCTAATTTACATAATTTGGCCAAGACCTGTTCTGTCGTCTTTAAAATGAGATCAAATTATTAACTCATTTGCGTATTTTTTGAGTGCTACATCAATTGACCAAAACACTGTTGATATACTTTTGAATAGAACATGGATGTTATATATTGTATTTTCATAATAATTCAACGCCAAACGGCAAATCAACAAGTGCTAAAAATCACATATTTTATAGCACCATCTACGTTATTTCATCCACCTCATTTCTTCTGTCTTCCGAAAATAACTCCGCACGCCCCTGACTGTCCGAGAGTCTGTCAGTCGTGTTGACACGGTCGAGGTGCGCGCGATCGAAAATAGATGTCCACGCTACGGCTTGTCACGAGCGCGAGGCGTGCCAACTTTGACAGATGGTGGGGTGTCTTCAAAACAAATCGTTACAGATAACATACGTATCAAAAGTTTAGCATTTGCGATTTTTAATATATCCACGCTTTCGGGCGAGTGAGCAGTGGAGCGCTGTTGACAAGTCATCGGTATTTAATTTGAATCATAACACAATTGTTATTACCGATTACTTTTCAGTAACTTCAAATTGGAAAGATGTAACACATTAAAATGCTTCATTCATTAGGCAAATTGCAAATAATATACAATTAACCTGGTGTCTGCTAATATGACAGTGTTAAGTATCATGAAATTCGTTTTGTAAGTCAATTTCATACATCCTGATTTGTCTTGCTACTATAGTTTGCTTTATACTTACAATAGTGCAGAATTCACTCTTTAACATTGCATATGAAAGTCATTACTGCAGCCAAATGGTCAATGTTCTTTGCTTGTCACTTTTAAAGAGTTAACTGTCAATTCTTGGTGGAAAGGCATTTTATTTTATTAAATTAAACACAATTCGTTTGTCCTACTTCCAAATGTTTATAAAGATCAGGACCGTTTTAAGTTCTTTACTTGATTGGGTTGTCAAGGATTTCAATCTTATAATGAAAACTTTCACACGTTAATTTTTCGATGACTTGAAGCCTCACCAAAGACACTAATATCTTACGATAAAAATCATTTTTTGCAAAATTTGAAGCTTTTGTCTTCAATGTCAGTAGACAAATCGATCGTACATTTAATTACTCAGACATCTCGAAATAGCCCATACTGAGATAATGGGAAAGGAATTATTCAAATCGTCACCATAAATCAAATATTATTATTGATTTGTAGCCAAGTTTTCTTCATTGTTGACAGGTGTTTAACAATTAAGACTTTCCGAGTATAGTTAGTGAATGAATATTTAAAAATATTCTTTTACTGACTTATCCTTGGCGTTTTTTGGTGGCATTTTTGAGTTATCTCAGTGCTGAATCAAATAGAGCGCAAAAATTTGTATGTAACTGCACATTTAACTTCAATTCCATTTTTTTTGAGTTATCTGACTAATGGACAAGACGATTGAAATGATACCCGGGTTATATTTTATTTTATATACATAATTAAAATAATAATTTTACTGCTCACTTAAATGAAATTAACCTTATAATGCTTAACAAGTGTTCCGAACGCTTTAAAGCTGTATTTTACTATATTACACGTTAACTTGTGGAAATTTATTATTTGTTGCATTTTCCTTCAATTTAATATTTGCGTAATTAAATCAATAAGACACTTCAAAAATAAATTGGCAAGTGAAAATTAAATTTCCAGGAAACAGCTCTTTCGTGTTAAGTGTAATAATAGTTTGTGCGTATTTTAACGAAGAATGTTATAATTTATTTTCACGACGCCACCCAATCAAAAAACAATAATATTTTTGTTTTTTTATAAAACAATAAGAACGTTATTTATTGTAACCATTTTATGATATTTAAAACTTTCTAATATGTATACTGTATGATTATGAATGTACATAAGCGATGAAAGGGGTAGACAAAATAAAAGGTTTCAAAAAACTACATTAAAGTAAGAATAATAAAATGTTGTTTTACGACTTACTGTTATTTAAAATTTTGCAAAATTTATGATAATATTTGTTTTCTAAAATTTTACATTAAATGGAAGAAAATCTTATTTGTGGTGGTATTTAAGGAAATTTAAAACAGCGGAATTTTAAATAACACATTGCATACATAGATCAGTCAATAGGATTTTTTTTTGTATTTTATAATGAAAATAAATATGCGTATCATTAAAATGCGTTCTAGTGTGAGGAGCTGTACTCTAGTGATCAGAAGCTTCTGGACGCAAGTCAAAATAAGGTAAATATCAAATTCAGATTTATAATGTCAAATATTCGAGATCTAAAGCATTAGGGTTTGTGATGTTCTTTCTTCTCAAGTTGATCTTGAGTGATTTTTCATTTTGTTTATCGCATGTGATTTTTTAAAAATAAACATTTGACTCCTTGGCTACGATAAGCTATATTTGTCATGTATATACATACTTGGGTAGAAACAAAATTATTTGATTATTATATTATAATAGGTCCAATATCATTGAAGTACAATTCATTCACACCTGATCTACGATCTCCGCGATAGGCGTTGGTCCTAGTTATTTCTGGTCGCGCGCCAGTTCGTATAGGAACTTGGCCTATTTTGCAAATGCGTGCTTTATTCACCTTGGTCAATAAGTCAAGTTAAATTCCGTTGTTTCATACGCCATAAATGTGGACAACTAAGTGGAGATGTGCGACATCGTTTCAGCGTTATGTCAGAGAAACCATATATTATCCGCCATGTAAAAGTTGGCCAATGTCACTGTTTCGAATTAATACATTGAAAATCATTTTTTGTTGGAATTTACTGATGCCTAAATCAAAGTCGATCTTCTCCAGATAAAGTCTAGGAAGAATTTTATTTTAATAACTTGTAATAAAAGTCTTGTAAAAAATATTGATAAAAACAAACTATATTCTGTTACGTAATTCTACTTTTGACGAAGCCCAAATCATATACAATGGCTTAGCATGAGGAACTTGGATCATGGACAAGAGTTCATACTATTGAATTGTATTTGCAAAATAGATGCTGAAGACAACGGGAATGTTAAAACAACTTCATAACCTAGAGTAGAGTATACAATTTATAATTTTGAACTTTTAACAAGCTGATGTACTTTGTGTACAATACACAGAACGTGTTAATGTATTAGTTTTTATGGATCCCGTTATTTTTAGAGCCGTCGATGGCTACGTGTGAAACCCTTGATTCTATATTGGATTGTATCTCTCTAAGATGTACTCACCAACACACGCTAAAGATCCACACCCTTCTAACTAAATTTATTGAGAAAATTTAACGAAGGTATTGGTAATGGAAAAGCTTTTATGAGTAAGTTAATATACTACTCGCTCTTCATGACTTCTTTTTAATTTTCCCTAAATACAACCAATCCGGCATGGAGAGTGTTGGCAGTAAATTTCGACTGATAGTTGTATCGTCTTGAGTAGGACATCCAATCCCGAAATCTTTTTGTCGTTACGCGTAATTACATGTTTTATATTGTACATGTATTTTTTACCCGGCTTTGCCCAAGATGGTGAACGCTTATATTAGGTTATTAAATTTAGACGTTAGTTAATGTTGAAATTTGGAAATATCACCGTCAGCCTTACCTATTTTGGTACATCCACAAAATAAAGTCCACCAATCAATACCAATGTTAAAAGTTGAAACCAGCTATAATAAAAGATGACAATTTTGCCACCTGCACTCTTGTTCCAGCGCCGCAGAACTTCCCGATAGACAGCTTGTTGATCTGCATTTAATAATGGCTCCTGCAGCGCCACAAATTAAACATACGATCAGAGTCATACGCTAATTCTCGATGACGATTCCAGATGCACACCAAGTTTTAAGAATTTACCACGCATTTTCTGCCAAGTCACAAATTTGAAACCAATATTTAACACAAATATCTACATTCGCGTTACTATCTCAACTGTCACTTACAGAATATATTAGTATTGAGCTGTTGCTAGGCGACTATTATTAATACATTTTTCATTTCACATTGAAACGTCAAAACATTGCGTTTTAAGTTTTTGTTTAAAAGTTAAATGTTGAGAGTTGAAAATAGCGGAGTTGAATTAACAATTGCAACTAAAATGACGCGAGAAAATTTCACGTCCCTAATGTACGCCGTTTCGGAGAAGTTGTGACCGACAGACATACAAACATACATATTTCTACATGTATTTTGCGCCATATAGTAAAGATATTTAGAATTAAATTTGTATACATTATTGCTTCAGTTGGAATGAGTATATGATTCTAAATTTTTTGTTGGTATGAGAATGGTTTTTTTTATTTATTAGAAGATTTTATTCATATTAAAATGTTTTTTTTATAAAATTATGTAAAAGAAATATATCGTTGTCAAAATTACCTGTTAGTGTCCACGGCAGTTAAGAGATATGAGAAGGAGAGAGACCGCAAGTAGTACACAGTAGACTCCCGATTATCGGGGTAAATGGTGATGAGAAGTGGCACGGATAAACCAAAAACACATTGGCTTTTTTTTTTAAATACTACATTGTATACATATCAACTGTGGAAAGGAAAAAGTACGTAACCCACACACAAAAAATATTGCGTATAGCTCAAACAAAACATGTATTAAATTGTATACGTCGAGATTATTGAAAAACAAATATTTTGAAAAGACGGAGATTTAAGTTCTTTTGCCTTTCTACAGCTGATATATTACATATTTATATAAATATAATGTATTATCATGGTGTGCGTGAGTTATACACAATAGTTTCTGGTGTGCGTTACATTCTTTTTACTTTCCACAGTCGATATCTAAAGCAGATAATTATTTTAACATGTTAAATACTTATTACTTATTTAAAAAATTTGTGACTAGTTTGTTTGCAGGAACACGTGCACTTATAAACCCGTAAACATGAAACCGAGCTTCATGTTTATCAAAGCGAGTGAATTTTTAAAAATTAAATTCATGCATGAATAATCTGCACACGGATAATCGAGAATATGTATATAAAAAAACGAGGCACACTAAAGACATGTCTCCGGATCTACCTAATCGTCACTTTAAATTACCATCCTGTACTTAACGCTAAGTCTTGTTAATTATACAACGGTTGGAAAAGAATTCATAAGCCCAGATTGAAAGCCCTAGTCTTGACCATATTTCTGTGTTCATAATTTGGACTTTCCCATAGGTTTGAGAGCGTAAGACGTTTTGTAACATATCTCGTGTAGACATGAAACATGAATAATAGCATCTAGGAATATATTGTGATGATGCTTATTAGCTAACGACACACGCTGTTACATCACAGCGAAACGTAATTAATACCGAGAGGTTAATGCTCGCGAAAACGATCTTCATAATTTCTTTCTTACTAATTTAGAGCTTTCGGTATGTCACGTAATATAAATAACTTTCAAAGCGTTTTTTGTGATTCTTGGAATTATTTTCTGTTATATTGCGACATCTTAAAAAAAGGAAAATGAATATTTTTGACAATTTAATTAAATATCAAAGAGAATACTGTTTTTTTTTAATTCTCGGTGGAATGCTATTGTAAAATTATAGATTCAATATGGTACTAAGGACGTGCTTTATTAACATCTTCTTCTACCTCTGGAGGACTCATTTTTACAGTAACTAGTTATCGTTGGCCCTTGTGGTTTAGTGGTAAGAGCTTTGCTCTAGCGACCATGTGGGTTCAGGTTCAAGTCCCAGCAAGGTCAATATAAATTTTTTATTTTTCAATTTAAATTTGTAATCTTGGACATGAGTGACATATTAAACTTCCCGTCGAGTTTACTTCGCATGATTTTCCAATTTACAAAATATTTGGCGCATTGGCTGTCAGCTGTTATGCCAGTTATTGTTTTAAATATAAAAAAACATAACTCTTTTTCTGAAAGCGTTTTTGGCTAAGGTGGTGGCGTTTACTGGTTTGAATCACAGTAGGAGCTGTTTCATAAATTGATTTTTCAATCAATTTATGGATTTCTGTTCGAAGGCATGGATATTTGTGATGAATATAATTCTCTCCTAGTCATTTGACTCAAAAAACGGGGCACAGTGTAACGTAGCGTAGCTGTAGTGTAGCGATTAGCTTGCTACTGTCCCATCCCTATCCTTCTATTCCTACCTCTTCGAGTGTTTGAGCAACTGAATAACAAGCAGTTCTCCTAGAAACTCATTTTCAAATCATATGCTCCATATTGGAAGCGGCATATTTTAATATATATATATATATAATAAAAATTCATTACTTTCGTATTCCACTGGTTATGTAATAAATAGATGTTGAATGTGTTTTGGATCTTTCAGTAGCATTCTCAGACTAACTCGAAAGCAAGACTTTAAATAATTTTAACAAACAAATTAAAAAATATGACAATTAAAAATCTTACGATAAATGTATTAAATCTGAGAATGCTTTTCAAAGAGGCGAAACAGGTATCATGTCTGGCAAAACAACCAGTAGAATAACAGGTTTAGTAGTAATATTTACAATGATATTGTAATAGCCAACATTTGATATTAAAACTAAATGTGACCATTTTTTTAAATAATTAATTACTTATCAAATAATTGATTTGTTTGTAATCTATAGAATTCTGAGTATACGAAATATTTCTTTTTTCCTTTTCTTTTTATTAAATTGAATAACCGAGTATTATCGTGTTTAGTATAGCACATATGCTATAGATGTTTTGAGAGTATTGGGCGTTCGTCATTGCATCCGATCTCCGCATTATTTTTGAAATAAAAATACTTTACGCTTGAGGAAGGTTAAATTAATTCATTGTCAATAAGGAGAAACGTGTGATAGAAAAAATTTCTCTTTTTGGAAAACTATCACGACCTTTTCCATCACAAATCGTATCAGTTACCTGTTTTTTGTACATCTAAATACATCAAAATGCTTTGGTTTAAATATGCCAGTTTTAAATGCAATGCTTTTAAGATAAAAAAAGAACATCATTATCACCTTGTTGGAATATCTGACATGTTAAATCTTACATATGGTCTGTAGTGGAAAAAAACGCTTTCAAATTTAGCTGCCCTAGCCAATTTCAAAGAAAATTGCACTTGAAATTTTAATTTTAATGCATTTTTTGAAAGAACTATTTTTAATTTCCAATGCAAGATTTTTAAATATTTTTTTTTCAAATACGCGTCAATTCTAAGTAGAGTCAATCGCCTAGATATTAAATATAGATTGTATTTAACAACAATTTTTTTCTTATTTGAAATAATATTTCCATTATGTTGTGCATAATTAGCGTCATGTACGCATCTGTCGTGTGCGCATATGTCTGGTCGCCGACTGCACAGAGGATAAAGTTCACCATGAGATTATACTACATTATAATACACTTATATATTCAACAAACAATTTACAAAAGTCTCACATGTTCGTATTAAGTATGAGAATTACCGCAGTGTCGGTTTTATTTATATTTCTCACGATAAAACTTTTAAAGACCTTCAGGACAATGACGTTTTTACTTTTATACAACTCAAGTTTTAATTACCAGTTATGAGTTTTGTTTCTTACAATTTTTTATGTATATGTATTGACACGACCCATTATTATTCAGTGTGAATTGTGCCCAGAACTTTCATCGAATCATCCCTTGTAGCAAAAGTCAAAAAAAAAAAATACGTTGTAATGTGTCAAGCGCATCGTGTTTTGGCAACGTCGGATGAGTTTAGTGGTGAGAAACTTCCTAGGCTCTGTACCTGAAAGACCTCCCCATTATCATCAGCTCGCCGGACAAAGTCATACTTACAGTATGTAAGTTACCAAAACCAAAAATTTTGTTATCAAAATTTGGTTAGTTTTTTTTTCTAAAAATTTAATAAATTATGCTTTAACGTTAGCCTGTCAAGTTGTCTTACAGCTTTTTTTACCACGTCCGCTTATCTATTCTGAGCATACGGACTCCTAATGGAAGTATTTCAACAGAAGTATTTTTACGAGAACTGCTTGCTACTCAGTTACTCAACATATTTTTTTTCTAATAGAGTAGAGATAAAAGGATATGGCCAGGACATGACAATAGTTCGGTTTATCACTCTATGGCTCATTTTTAAAGTTGCAGGGAATTTGAAGACATTCATAGCATCCGTGACTTCAACAGATATCCATAAATCAACTCACGTAACTGTACGAATATTGCTGACGATATAGGGATAGAATAAGAAACGAATCAAAATAATTTATAGCCAAGCATCTGAAAGATTAATCTTAGGCATAATTATGTTAAATGTTTGGATTCAAGCGTTTGCCAATTGATATAACACGTCACCTAGTTATTTTAAATAATTTTACTTCTAGCAGACATTAATTAGTTTTGATTACGTACGTATCACCTGTAACATGATGTCATAGTTTGCTTGGATTTAAGATGTTGGCAACCCTTCAATGTCCGTCTACGACTTAATTGATATAACGTGTGTTGAGTAAAGAATTGGTTTGAAAACTGGATAATAAGCTGAATAAAATAAAAACATGCTTATTTTTTTAGAACAAAAAATATGGTTACAAGAAACACAGCGACATCTAGTATGAATCGGTTTTTCTTTAAATTTTTAACACGTAAAAACTTTGTGTTTATTTGAAGAAATTCATTACGAATTTTAAGAATCTACAAAAACACTTAATAATGATTAAAATATTGTTTTCATTTCAAAGATAATGTGAGAAAACTTTATAAAACATTAAATCTTATTTTCATGTCAAAATTAAATCGTTAAAATTTTGTATATTTCTATTCGTTTTGTAACTTACGACTTGGGTATATCGCCTTTCGACATCTTCAGACATTCGCGTACACGAATGAACTGATAGTTAATTAATAGTTTATATCGTTTATGTATAAGACATGCTGGGGTCATTTATGATTATTTTTGATTTAACTCATGTCACATAAAGATACAATAAGTCGGAGTAAGAATGACTAAGTTTTTAGTTTAAAGCTGGATTAATATTTAGCTTATTTATAAATCTTCCTATTTCGAATTAATGAGTTTTCAGCTTTAAGCCATCGATTTGTAAGAATAAATAAGCCATATTTAGTAAATAGCAATAATCTTTAGTATTCAAAAAAAAATATTGACAGACATTTGTTAAATATTTAAAAAAAACCATTCACTTCATCAAATAAAATATCTAAACACTCCAAACATTTAGGGTTGAGTGAAAATACTGACATAACTAACCCATTAAACGATACGATTTAGATTTTGGCAATGGCTTATTCCTACGGACGGTATGACTTGAATTTGGCTTACTTTAAAGTCAATTGCTCATTAATTGAAAGTTACGTTAGGCAATTACGTTGATTGGTAAAACAAGTATAATAAATAATTTTCTCAATATGCATAACCCTTTCACTTTATTACAGTGATAAAATATATACTGCTATGCAACTATATCCTGTTCCAATTCGAAGCATATGGACTCCTAATGGAGGTATCTCAACAGAAGTTATATGTGAACTGATTGTTACTCAGTCGCTCAACCTCTCTTTTTCAGTGAGAGTATGATATAAAACAGTGGTCGGCAACCTTTTTAAAAACTTCGTAAAAAAAAAAAAATCAATTTTGAAAATAATTAGTAGGCAAAAGTTTAACATATAATTACTAGTTTTAAAAATACAATTTAATTTATTTTAAATGAAATATATAATATGTATATTTTTTATATAAGTGTGTATAAACAAATTTTATTTATGAAAACATGCATATAGTATAATATTTTTATTAGTGGCTTCCTTGGTTTTGATTTTTTTTGAAAGTTTTTCAATATTTGGCAAATATGTAGTTGATTTAAGTTGAACACAGAAATCAAGATTTTCTGGTATTAGTCTATTTCGCAAAGTATTTTGGAAAGATTTCATTTGAGAAAATGTTTGCTCACAAGAATACATTATGTTGAACCAAATGCTGATAATAGAGCAAATGGAGGTTTTTTTAGCATAAAAAAATTGCGCCAATGACGCCCAGCATGATGATATTGCATTCATGTGATCGTGTTCTGTGTTTTCAAGATGCTGGCGAAGAACGTTAAATTTCTTGACGGGGAACTCAAAATGTTGTAGAGGTTAATTCAGTTACCCGCGGGTAGTAGGTTGCCGACCACTGAGATTGAATAATAGGGCGAGGACAGGACTAGCTCTAAGCGAAACGATCTCACTCTAAACCCCGTGTTTCGGGTCAGATGGGATTTAGCAAAGCCCCCTATAAATACAAGCCATGCTGTACGGCCCGTCAGCCGGTATTTTTGCAGACGAGTGGTCCGTGACATTTATTGCGGAGTCATGAAATTGATATTTTGGACTAATTACGATGAATTATAGCATATTTTATTAATGTGAAATAGTGGGTAATTAAATGTAGTATCTTTAATGTTAATAGGAATAAAGATAATTTAGATAGATTCGGCGGAAACTTTCGTGTTTTAATATTAAATTAAGATTGATAACCTAGTTGTTCCACTGGCTTTGTTACTAAATGTAATGAGTTTCGTTTCTTTAATAAGCATCTTAAATAAAAATGATGAGTAGAGTGGGTTTGTTTCCTTCTATTGGATGTGGGGAGGGATAGGGAGGGTGGGGAGGGACCCAAACGATGATAGCACAAATTATAAAATTAACTACTTAGTGTTTGGAGGGGATTTAGTTAGTTATGGTTCGATACAGTTAGTCTGAAGATGCTTCTTAAAGAAGCGAAACGCGTTATATCTATTTACACAGCCAGTGGAACAACTTAATTATCAATTTCAATTTCATATTAGGAATAAAGTTGTTTATTTACTTTGAAAGAGTATAATTATAAAGCTTAGTCGTAATCCATGATTGTTATTAATTGACAATTCAAAGTGTGTATTTTGCGGTTCAAATAAATCTACCCTGCCACACATTGCATTTCGTGCCATTCACTACATATATTATAACGACTGTACGGTACAATTTATTGTGATGATTTAATTACTACTTAACATGCATATATGTTGGTTTTCGATGAATCGTAAATTATATAATGATTATAGTAAAGAAACATTGAATAAACTCACAAGAAATCTTTTCAAATATATGTTATATTTGACGAAAAACATAGTTGAGAAACGATCTTCGTACAACCGCCATATAATTTGTTCGTAGAGACTGGAACTTCTAGGACTACTCGTAAATTGCAAATTTTCTTACAGCATTGCTTGTAACTAAAGGTTGCTTTGGATTTAGGCATCACAAAAACCGATGCCTTCATAGATTGGATGAAGATTAAAAAATATGTATTCGGAGTACCAAATCACTTGAAGTAAAATTAATGAAACGAAAATCCGAATATATCTAAGCCTCATTATGCATATATAAGCATTGCAATAATTTGTGCGCTAATTATGCTCAGTCTCAAACGCAGACCAATTAGTGAAGCTGCAAGTTCAATGCAAATGGTTTTGAATATGTGCAGTCTTATTAAACTCCTAATTAAATATGATTTAAGCTGTCAACACTGACATTAAATGCTGGAGATACTTCAAAACGGATACAGGTTATTAAAATTTTGGGTGTATCCAGGAAGTGCGCTTGTTAATCGACTCAATAATAAATGCCACGGTTGCAAAAAAATGTTCGGTTCTTATAAACAACCTTTTAAATTAAGCGTATGCAAAAAACGTTTTTTCTTTAATAATTGATTTATAATCCTTGCATTGTTGAGAAGTAAGAATGACAACTTACATCGGATCTTTTACATTCATAATACATATGTTTGAAACAATAAATTTGATATGATTAAAATATTTATTTGTCAAAACTTAATCCAAAATATACAATGTCAATCATTTGATATAACTTGTTTTCAATTTTTAAATTCCTCTTTCGTAAAATTCATCAAGTTTTGAGGCAAAATACTCAGATATGCCCAATTTGCCCTCCTCTTAACTTTACATTCTTTGTCACCCACAATGTGCTGCAGTGACCGAAAAAAATTATAATCAGATGGAGCAATGTCCGTTGAATATAGTGTGTGACGTATTATTGTCTTCCATCTCAGTTCCCTGATTCTTTTATTTGTGATTTTTGCAGAATTTCGAACGCTATCTTGCTGCAAAACAGGTCAGATGTAGGTGTCTTTTTTATTATTTCTGCATCTAAGCGGGTTAATTGATCAGAATAAACTGGGGCGTTTATTTTTTTGCCTTTATTTGAGCGTTTCAAAATAAATTATGCTCTTGCAGTCCCACCACTCAGTTAAAATGACCTTTTTTATTGTAAACCCCTGGGTTAGGGTAAAGTTTTGGTCAATTTCATTCAAGAGCGTTATCTATGAAAACGACATTTTTTCCGGTACACCTATTATCCGCAATATCGATAACATTTAATTGAGCCAATTGTTTACGACTGCTTGTATAGAAAGTCAAATGCATATTTTTTATTTAATTCATAATAGTTCTTTTGACCTCACTTTTAAAAGTCATGGTTGGAGTGACGGTGAGTATTGGCTCTTCTTAATTGAATGAAGTGCATTCATCTTGTAATGGAATTAAATATTTCATTTACTGCTGTATAATCGGTTCATTATTGAATCATTCGCGTATTGAGCCATTTAATATTTTAATTTGAATTCTATTGTACTTACATTTTTTACGAATAAATGATACATCATTGCATGGACAACTAATGCCATTGTCTGAGCAATAAAGTCAAAGATCAAAGACGAAAATGTCATTCAAGATTTGAGGCGTATAAAAGCAACAACCCATATGGCATCTTTGCAATGTTAGCAGTAAGCGAGATTTTTGGTTTTTCACGTTTAAATTATAAATTTTATCGAGGTTTATACTTTTCCATCGTATTGTATTTCCAATCAAAGACAATATCCTTTTATGTATAATCTAAACACTAATTGCAAACAATAAAAGTGGACATATCTGTATTAAATTTATTGGTTTCTGTGTGTGATTTCCCAGAAGAGTTTTAATATTGTTTTCCTATTTTTTTGTCGAGATTTGTAAGATATATATCATTACACGTTGACAAATGAGACGACTTAAAGTATTTTAACGTATGTTTATTTTGAGAAAATGTCGCATTTGTTTTTAGACGTCTCATTGCTAAAAAAACATGCATGTTAAGTGGTTTAGTCAAAAGGTTAATGCACTTTCGTTTTACTGGGTTACGTGTTGAAATCTCTACACTGGAACTTTTATATGTTCATTTACCAATCGGTTTATGTAGTTATATAAAATTGTCAGTGTTTTTTTCATTCCTCTCTACCCATATTTTACCAAAGAAAGAGAGAGAGAAAGATAACTAGCTCACTACTAGTCGTTCTAAGCCCAAATTCATTTCTTAGTTTCTTTTTAAAAAAAAGGTTATGTGACTAACTTATAACACGTTGCTAAACAGCATTCATTGATAAATTTGATTAGTAATCGATATGCAATTGAAGTGACAGATAATTTTAAAACCTCGTTGTAAGAGATCCACTTAATCAGTGCTCCACAACCAGTGTGCCTCGCGAAATGTGTCGAAAAAAAGAAAAATTCGAGTAGTTGAACATAGAACCATTCGGTTACTTAGATATCCTCTTATATTATTCTCGTTGAAGTAATATTTTATTATTTTGATTTTTAATGAAATAAATAATAATTGTATTTATGTTTGTATGGATGGTGCAAAGGCATCGATGGATAATAAAACGGGGTTTGTTTATAAAACAAAAAAAAAATTATCGTATGAATTACAAATTACTGTATACATCGGAACGTCTTGATGGTTACAAACTTGCTAAAGGAATTATCACAAAAAATGATCTAATGTTTAAAATATCACATCAAATTATTTTTTTTTGTTAAAAACAGACTGATTATTTCGTTTTGGCTAAATAACACAGTAATCTTACAAAAACATTGGACAACATTTTTTTGCTTTTACACACTCAACTTAGAAATTTACATATTTTTGCTTGTGGTGTGCCGTAATATTCTAATGGGTGTTTAGGTGTG
Organism: Himalopsyche phryganea; assembly: GCA_022494535.1. Taxonomy (NCBI): domain Eukaryota; kingdom Metazoa; phylum Arthropoda; class Insecta; order Trichoptera; family Rhyacophilidae; genus Himalopsyche; species Himalopsyche phryganea. Next base: position 1,555,079 of record JAGVSL010000071.1, read on the forward strand.
CCGTGGATTAAAAAAGGTTTCGGAGCACTGCATTTACTGATTAAAAAGTTACGCATTTTCGATTCATTATAAAATCAATCAAAACTCGAAATGAGTTAAGCCAATTCCTATCATTTGATAAAATCATTGAATAAATACATTTTTTTTTAATATAAATTCGACCAAGAATAAAGTGAATAAATCGAACGTATTGCAAAATCGTTTGCTTTAAACATCCAAATATTTTAATTATTATTTACGTCATTAATCATCAGGATATCGTTGAATGCGCGTAATTAATAAATAACATAACTTTTGCAATGAAAAAAGCTAGCGGCGATTTTTTAAGTGTTATCATTCATTCGCTTTAACCCTTCCGTATTCATGGTGTAACAATGAGTTGTTTCGCCCTTTAAACCTTTAAATTATCTGTGAAATAGGTGAAACAAAAAAATTTTAATTTTGCTATTTCTAAATACAATTAGTTCTAAATATAATTGAATATTAAAAATACATTATATTCCACGTTTTATTTGTATAATTAATCATAATTTGAACACTTCGTCAATTCTACCTTCGCAAAATACAAAATTATAGTGTAGTATATTAACAATCCGAGATGCATGACGCACAGAATGAAACTGTTTTGTTACAAACTTCACCAAGGTATATTAACAGCTTGCTTTGCTCTGATTGATTTCTGTATTTTAGGTTTTACACACAAAATATGACGTAAAATAGTTACCTAATACTACATAAAATCATATTTCACTTTTCGAAATTGTCAGTTTGATTTATAAATGCGTTTATATCACAAAACTTACACGGTCACGAAATGTCACTGCATGAGATCACAAGGGATTTTTTGAACATACGAACGGGAAGGTTAAAGTACTTGCAATATGTTGAGAACAATAATCTTAATTCTTCACTTGTATGTTTTCAAACAAGACGTAAAATCACAAAATTTTCCATAGAATTCTCGGAATTATTTGTTAACTCCAAAAAGAAGATGTTTTGTATAGCATTTAAAACAGTATCATTGTTTTTAAAACAATAATTAGACGAAATAAATGCTGATGCGTGTGGGACAGTTTTATTTTGTCATTAAACTTGTTATTTGTCAAGGATTTTATTTATTGGGAAATTACTGAGTTAAAAATACGACCACAGCCAAGAACGCATAAAGAATTTAAATGTCCTACTAAATAGATATTTTTTTCTCGTAATTAGAAAATTTGTAGAATATTTTTTATTGGTAAGTAGTGAGTAACCGGCATGCGTTGTAATGCCGAGTCTCAATATCACACTTGTTACCCGAACCCGACCCGAAGCCCAGATTTATTTTTCCATCCTGAAAAAAGCCCGATTTATTTTTTAATATTCATTTATACTTTTCAATCAATACAAGTTATTTTTTCCATATTTCAAACGATTTTCATAGCACATGTGAAATAAATTATAGAAGTTATGAAAACTATTGCACTATGGCTGGCTCATGACCCGAACATAGTACGAAATATTTTTCATAATTTTTTTTTCTCGTCTGGTTCAGAGATGTCGCTAGTTGTACGGATTTTGATTCTTTTTAAAAAAAAATTCTTCAGAAACCTTTGCAGGTGTACACACAAGAACTTACCAAAGTTTGATCGAAATCGGATGAATGGTAAAGGAATACATAGAGGACAAACAAACAAACAAATCTTCATTTTTATATATTTAGATAAAATAAAATCATAACGTAATAAATATTATTTGAGATAGTATGTACCTACCTTCAAGCTATTAAAATATCCATTAATACAGGAATAACGAAAAATGAAATAAAATGTATTGTTTAAAAATAACAAATAAAAATGACCACATTTTATAACATTTGCTTATATATTGTAGTCAATAACCAGAATACTGTATTATATATCGACTGTGTTTTGGCTAATTGATGGAAACCTCAAAAAATATGACAATGAGTTAATAATTGGATCTCGTTTTAAAGATGGCAGAGCAGGTCTCGGCCAAATGATGTAAATTAAAAAAATAATTTGACCAATTTTTGGAAGGGAAACATCATTCATTGGTTTTAAGTTTCAAAATTCTGACCCAGCCGCTCGATGTAAGCCACTCCCTACGTATATTCTCGTTCGTGGAAACATGTGAATTACAAGAGTGAATTTCATAACATACTTCACCACAAAATTATTTCGATAAAAGCAGTTTTTAATCTTTCCTAAACAATGTCAATTTTGAGGGATACATCAATTGTCCAAAACACCGTCGCTATTATATATTATGCCACTCTTAATTTTTTTCTGGTCTCAGGCTAGTGATATCGCTTTAGCTTAGCCTTTTAATATCTGAGTGAAAACTTATATACTGACACCCGATTCTCTTTTTGCACGAGGAATATGTTCTAGATACTACCGTGCAAAAAAAGACAAGGTGTACATATAAAAATGGGACATACGATGCATTATTTTTTATTTATATAAGTAGGGTGCTTGTTTATAAAGTCAGCCGTCGCCAGTAGTCGGCCTTTTGAGCTTAAAACCTAAATAATAGTGGTTGTAATTTAAGACATCGACTGAGGGTGCTTGATGCGAATTTCAATATCAAATTTGGATTATTGAGATTTACATGGAAGTGTACAAAATCTCAATAATCCAAATTTAATAGTGGTTGTATTTAAAAAACAGATTTTTTTAATTCGTGTAGGTAGTCTTGCCACTTGTCAATGTACATCTGCACTATACTGACCTATATGATGCAATACGCAATTAAAAAAAGCACATTTTTACTTCGCAAGTTTCGACAAATTCATGTTGTATGGGGATCGCAAACAAAATATAATTTATATTGTCATGCTTTGCAACGTTATGTTTTTTATTGTTTTGTCTACTATCAGTAGATTATTTCGCGATATTCATGAAGTTTCATAGTGATGGCCGAACACTTTGAAATGAATAGCCGACAATTGGATTTTGGGACAATTGGCATTTTTTTGTAAACTTTTATTATTTTATGCTTGGTATAATATTAACTATTTTATTTTAAGTTAGTTACATTGCTTAATCCTTGTTAAATGGAATAACAGCGAAAAAAATATGTATTGATCATTCATTGATTCAAAATCCTTTTTGAAAATACACCTGTCGCTTAACTGGCTGAGCACTGGGAAAACGACCCTATTTAATAGTTTCATAAGATGTATACATAATAAGTAATAAATTGATGTGATTTGCGATTTAAATTACACATTAGACATAAAAACCGGACAGAGAATAAATTCGAAACATAAATGTGTCAAAACAATTACATTTCATACATGAGTCATAAACACCTGCATCTTAAAATTCTCCAAATGGAAAAAATGACTATTAAAATATTCACGAAATGTTATTGAATATGTACGTACACTTTCGTACGTATACGAAAAAAATCAGTGTAAATAATTGGTTCGTTTTCTTAGATCTTATACCATGCAAAAAAGGAATCAGGTGTACCTACATTGTATTAATTAAAATAAAGCACATTTTTATATAATGCAAACAAACCTGATTTCTAGATAGCACTTTCCACCACCTTTTTCCTAGTTTGTTTAACAACACAAATGCGCGAGTTGTATGAATGGTGAAAAGGCTATTCTCTTATTACGCCTTTTTATATTATATTACAATCTTTTTTGAAAATGTCATTCTTCAGATTAATACTTCATTCTGTAGAGATAATTAAAGACATTTACTCACATTTTTATGCGTTTACAAGCCGTGATGGGTGAGTTGTTTACCAAAAGCTCAAAAAAGCTGCAGACATATTTTCAAAATGCGTTTCTGCCAACAGGGTAATACTCTAAACAAACAGACAGTGAATGCAAAAAAGATATTTAAACAACTTCTGCTTAAATATCCTTTTCGCATTCACTACACCAGAAAATTAACTGTTTTAAAGATACTCTTTTTATTAGTGTATTTTTGCAAGAAAATATTGAATTGTAAGTAATAATTGACAATTAATTACTAAATTAAACTGAAGTTTTGCCCTACAATCTGATGGCGAATTTAAAGGCCTTATACCCAATCACTATTTATACGTATCTGTCCGCAAGCATCGTAAATTGGGGTTTAAAGAAGGTAAATATGCTCAATGAGTTTGCAAGTTATGGAACCTAACCAAAGCACAGGGTAACCGTATGCTGTGCTTTGAAAACAGAAGCTTGAGGCGAATACTAGGTGTAGAATGGTTTGATTTCATCAGGAACTCGGAGGTAAGAGAGCGGACGGACCAGCATCTTATTATGTCCAAAATAAAAAAGTGACGATGGATCTGTATGTCTCTTCTGCCAACCGGATGGATTTCGTCCCTCTGGAATTTATCTTCATTTTGTAGAATTTTTTTACCATGCCCACTCTCAATATCAACATTTATGTTTACGAACAGAAATCGATTGAAAAATCTGTGCAGATGAAACTTTCCGTGCAATAATTTGACTACTGCACCACGGTCCCGACAATTTTAATTACGAATACGAAAATGCCAAATTACCATGCATGAGAATCAGTGATGCAAATATTTATCATAAATTAAAAATATCAAAGTATTTAATTCTACAAGAATTATTGGATCTTCAGAACTAAATTTAAACTGATTAATGTTAATCTTCAAATGCTTATCCAAAATTTACGGTGGTAGAGTAATCAATTATTCTTGCATTGTTTATTTATTCTAGGTCGGTATATATACATAAAATAAGTCAGTTTAAACATAGTTCTGGCGATGGTGAGAAGCTGAAATATCTATCAACCAATTCCTCCATAAAACTTAATGCTTTAACATTTTTACCTTATTTATTTATTTATAAATTAAAAAAATAAAATATATGGCATTACAGCTGATGAAAATGCACCATGCATTTACACAATCATAATAACAGTACAATTATAATAATAAAAACAATAATGTAATAAAAACATTTTTGAAATTATAAAATAGAAAGAACAAGACATTATTAAGATACAAAAATAATGTATTTAGCAAAAAATACCCAGAGTTCTATGCTGAAAACATCCAACTCTCTAGGCAATGCATTGATCAACCGAACGGCTCTTGCAACTAGTGACTCAAATGACCCACACGAAGAACAAGCTTAAGAATAAAAATTACTTGATTGATGGTTTGGGCCGAGTAGATAAAAATACGGAGCATGTAAGTTAATAATCTTGAGAATTTCAGGATTATAAACTCGTCGCCGAAGAAGAACATAGCTTATTATAATGTTGGTCTTAGTATATGCCAATCCAATCATAATATTTTATCGATATAAGTATTTTTATTACTGCGTAATAATTTATAATTGTGAATTTTAAATTTATATCGTAAATAGCTTTATAAAATATAATATGTCATACAATTTGTATTCGAACTAAGTTACATAAATAGCAAGAACTTGTTAAGGTCACATTATTAAAATTTACACTACGGTACTAAAATGCAAGAAAATACAGAGATACATACATCGTGTTGTTGGTCTTAAATAACGACAACGTAACCCTTGAAGTTTCACATATTGCCACAGGCAGTTTGTACCGCATGATATGGTATATCATTTATGTAGAGAAAGCTTAATAATATAAGCGACATTTAATAAATGAAATATGGAATATTATAAAATAATAATATTAGTGATCTTTTAAAAAAAATACATATCGCATCCACACAAGAAAAGTGTCACAATTCAAAAATCGTCTAATATCTGTTAATATATGCTGCTTAAAAATATATATATATCTTGTAATATCTATAGAAGCATTAATGTAATGTTGTAACAAACTGACTGATGTATTCAAAGGCATAGATGTCTGAAATGTTTTAATCCCTCCCCACCAACTTATTCATCTGATCATAAAAACGGATCGTAGATTGAATGATTTGCTGTTTTAGCTAATTGTCTCAATAAAGGTTATTTGGAGATGTCTGAGTAATGAACTTGAAGATCGATATTATAAAATAGTGGGTCAACTTAAACGAAATATTTAAAAATATATTTGACGAAATTTCAGTTATTCCTTTCTCTCTAACAACGTCAACGCATCGTACTGCATCATTTTCATTGCACTTTTGCTATGTGGCAATCTGTTATAAGGAAAGTACATCCTAGTTTCCGGGAATCAATAAAATGGTTTGACCTCTAGTTAGTATTTTCTAAGTTAAATTATTATACTTACATCAAGAATATATTTTATGTCAGCAGTAAATTGCTTACATTATAATATTACTTATATCACAAAACTTTTAGTTATTAACCTTTAGTGCGTTTGTCATGGAAGTTAAGGCACTTGATTGTCATCATCTGATTACGACACATCGCTAAGGCCATGTTTTTTGGGGAATAATAATAATTGATAATAAATTGTCAGTTGCCCAGCATGCGAAGGGTGCAGTCAGGAAAGCCACTCTAGCCTACCTGCGCATTGCTAGACTTGCTGACAGTGACTGGGGCCTGATAGTACGGGCTATCAAAATTGCATATGATGCCATATTCATGGGCATCGCTGGATACGCCGCCAGCGTGTGGTTCCGAAGATGTAAGCTCCAATTCTTTCGCAATATAATTGTAAGTGGACAACGCAGTGCGTTGATTTTCATCACCAAGGCCAATAAAACATCTTCCACGGACGCTTTGTTGGTATTCGCCCGATTGCTTCCGTTTGATCTTCACGTGCAGGTTCGTAGCGCAACGACTTTGCTGCTGAGAGGAGAGGCTGTTGAGGTTAGGAGCATCCTGGTGTCCCCACCCCCTGGCTTTGATTATATGGGGCGGCTCCATCGCAGAGCCATCGTCAGGGTCCTAGCGATGGACGATGGTTTGCGGGTCTGGCAGGAACGGTGGGACTCCTCCACCAGGGGACGCCAAACCTACTTAATTTTTCCGAATCAAAATTGGCGGGTTGATATAACTAAAGTACTGACTATAAACCACTGGACGAGCAAATTCATTTCTGGCCACGGTGGTTTCGCTGCCGGTTAGTGAATAGGCCAACATGCAAATGTGGTGCTATAAAGCAGGATGCTAAACAAATCCTATGTGAGCGTCATTTAATGCATGAACAAATGGAAGAGCTGCGCAAGTCGGTCCAACATTGGACCGATCAGTCACGCTGACTTGGTGGCGAATAAAGCAAATTACGAGGCCTTTAAAAAATTTGCGGCGTGATACGGAGAGAGAGAAGATATCCTCAAATCATAGAATCTTTTCATTTATCTGGAGGGATTCAGTTGCTCCAAAGACACTCCCAACTAAGGGGAAAAAACTGTAGATACGCTCAAAGCTTGGTACGTCATTGGATATTGCCATATAAAATTAACGGATGGGAAAGCAGTGGTGGGTGGAGGAGGGCAAGGTAGTCTAGGGCAGTGCTCCGCAACCTTTTCCCACCCATGGCACACCTAAGCACTCATTAATATTTCGCGGCACACCACATGGCAAAATGTAACAAATGTTGACAGGAATGTGTAATTTCAACGGTAGAATTTTTTGATTCACACACGAGATAAGCCTTATTTTATTCCTTTAGTTGCATTATCCGTGCGCTATTTGCAATACAATTTGCCATTCAATTTCAAAATAATACAATATTTGTTCAAACCAGAATAATTTTAACGGAGATCTTTACCACGGAGGCTTTAATTTTTTTCTAATGTAAAAATACTCGTGGACGCACTGTGCCACGGCACACCTCGGGTAATCTCGCGGTGCACCAGTGTGCCACGGCACACCGGTTGCAGAGTATTGGTCTAGGGAGATTAAATTGATAATAGTTTTCACATTTAAACAAAGTTATAGGGGTTCAAAGATTCGCGAATTTTCATTTACTCTGTACTGCATGAGATATTTTATATACAGTGACTTTGTTATGGAACTAGAATCGGCTACCACGCATAGATGAGCGGAATTGTACAGTATATCATCGTTGTTCTAGAAGAAAGCACTTAATCGAAAAAATGATATATTGAGTAGTTATAACAAAATGTTCTTTATTTTGAACTCTACCGTATGGAAGAACATACTTATTTTTATAAATTTACTTAGAAACAGTTTTGTAGGTACAAACAAACTAAATGAAAAAGGAGCATTTCAAACATTTGAAAAACTTCGAAATCCAATTACTCAAAACTAGTATTTTTCAGTTGGTGTCTTTTTCCAGAATAACGATGATGTATTATATGAGAAGACCCCGGATCGAAGAGAGGCGAGCGACTGGTTATCCGGAGTCCTGGAAGGGCTGATCTCAGACAAACACCATTTCAAATCCGGTTCAAAACTTATTTATTTTCCATTCAAGATGCAGTGGTTTAACATTACACAAATATATAAATCTTAACACATAAAATTGATTCTACATTTACATTTACTTGGCAACTGAATTTACTTTAAGTTATAATATAAATGACACAACGAATTTAAATAAAGTCCAATGCAAATCAAACAAAAAAACAAACAAACAATTCACATCGTCACGTCACCTTCGCCGCGACGAGACCTCGCTCGTCCGGCTCGGCAGATCGTAATCGACTGTCTACAAATACTTAAAAAAAACTCCCTGCATCGTCGGAGCTACCTTTTTTTCGTAAAAATGGACTAGTCCAGCGGACGTACCCGACGGCAATTAAACGCCTGGCAACAAGAAAGAGACTATTCTGCGAAATATTGCTGTTGCCGCTGGGTGATTTCAGTTCTGGACATTAATGACACTTATACTTAACAAAAACCAGGGTGTGTCATATAATGTAAAAAAACAAATCATTGTGTAGATCATATGTTTCGGCATATTCAAAATATTAAGGAAATCAATTTAGCATACATATTTTAACATGTTAATAAACAATAGCTTATTATTATATGCAAGGTTAGTTAGTTATTGTTTACACTAGGTGTAGGATACCCGGCAAAGAATTTCTACATACAACGAGCGTAAACGCAGGTCGAAGAGCAGAATGACGGCATACACAACTAATGCCCAACATATTTTCTATTTTAATAATACAACCAAAAACTCAACTAAAACGTTTACCCAATTAAAATGCGACTTTGAAATCAAACTTAAAAAGAAACTGCTTTGGCCTTCTACTTAAAATGCGTCTGGCATTATTATCATCGTATTACAGCTAAAATATAATAAAACCTTCGTTTCAATTAACATTTTACCTGCCAGGCAAGAACGACGTAGAATCAATAAAAACTTTAATTCAAATATAACCCCGGAAAATTATAGAGCTTGGAGCAAAAGTTTTATGTCTTGACATATTAACCAAAAAGCTTAGATTTTAAATTAAGCTTGCGTTCGTAATTCAAACATATCATTACGCGCCAAGCGTCGAGGTACGTGTTGACACCAAGGTTACTATAGGACACAGTTTCCATATGGTGGAAAAGTCCAAAATAGAAACTCGTCAATCACGAAACTTTTTACCACTTGAAGATATTAACAATCTGATGCTAACAAACTGAATTCTTGTAGAAATGAATACTTTGTTATTTTTACTATATTATAATTCGATCATGTTCTGCAGAAACCATCCAAGTCACGAAATGCAAAATTTGATTTATGAATGAATTCTACATCAATAAAGATAATATAATTTGTTGAGGATTTCCATTCTTGATACAATCGTTTTAGAGACATTTTTTATAACCCACAAAAATATCCAAGTGGGTTGGATGCTTTCAGCTTTTTTCGTATTTAAAATATTGTACAAAAAATCCATGTGGGTTGGATGTTTTCTGCTAAATACTTGCTTGTCGGTTAGATCGAGCTACAGAAAGAGAAGCACAGCAGGTGGGTTCTTGCCTTTTGACACATTCGTCCCAAAATCCCTCTAGTGTTGTAAATTTCATATTATGGTGTGACTGATAAGGCGATCAAAATCGTAATATTAAATAAACATTAATGCTTATAGCAGTACTACAGTAGAAGCTATCTTTGCAAACCATTACCTGAAAGTTCTTATATTCGGGGCAGCTCCGCTTTATAATGATTAGTAATTTCTTTTATGTGACTTATTTAAATATATTTTTAATAAGTAACATAAAAGAAATAAACATTAATTTATAATTTTGTGAATAATATAGAAACCAACCAACCAACAAAAGAGCTATCATTAAAGAAATAACAAAACAATCCAAACAACAAAATGGCATTAACGAAATAATAAAACAAACAATGCTTTATATAAACAAAAAAAATACTTTGACAGTGTAGCACAGTAATGCAATGTTTTTTAATATTTTCTAAAACACTAAAACGCGTTTATTTCAGCTTGACAATTTGTGGGTTGGGTGGTTTCTACGTAACATGGTCCAATTGAGTTCTATAAATTAAATGTCTATTCAATGAATACGCCGCAAATCATGTTTTATTTTAATAGGGCCATTACATAAACTTCATATTAAATAATATGTGAATTTTCTTAATCTGTTATTCTTGGCATAATTTTGATTGACAGAAGTTGTTCACAAAAGAGCCGCTGTTTCTTTTGACGTTGCGTTTCAGCATTGGTTGCTAAGCGGTTCCCTTGATGACGGCATTCATCGCGGTACAACATGACCACCTATATTGTGAAGAAATATTGCGACTTTGACGTGGCCCACCAACGCTGATGCGGCAAGTGTTGACGTCAGTATTGCCAAGACTTATCAAGACAAGAATAATCCATATCTAAATTATTATTTAATCATTCTCCAAAACAATTATTGTTTAAAAATAATTTTAAAAATTTTCTTGAACAGAAAATAATAAATGATTTGAAATTTAAAAAAGTAAAACGGAATTTTTTTGTACTTCTTCTACATTTTTATAACGATCATAGCCAGCTTTGTTCGTCGTTAGTTAAATCGTAACAAGTCTATTTATATATATAAAAAATAGTGTTCACAATTATAAGGAATATCAAACAATTGGCTCAAGAACTATGATAAGAACATACAGATAATCAAACAAATTAAGCGTAAACGAAATTAAATAGTCTAGAACTATAATGTGAAGTACTTCTTACAAATCAATAACTACTAATATAAAATAAAAAAAGTCGCATTTAAAGTAAATTATGTGACAAAAATATATAAGTTTTTAAAAATATCAAATGCGGAAAGGAAAAAAGACGTAACCCACGTATAAAAAATATTGTGTATAGTCGAAACGAAACGTGTGTTAAATTGTATACATTATGATTATCGAAAAAAAATATTTCGAAAAGACCTTTTGCCTTTCTATAGTCGATATATTTATACAAAAATATATTGTATTAACACGTTTTGTGTAAGCTATACACAATATTTGTTGGTGTGGGTTCCGTCCTTTTTTCTGTCCACAGTCGATATGTAATATTCATAAATATTCATCATCAAACAATTGGTATTTGATATACCTTGTCACATTAAATATGTGAGTGTTCCAATTTTAATTTGAAATTCAATGCATAGAATATGTCCTATGAGAAAAAATACGGAAAATTATTATTTTCTACTAAAATAATAACTGTTGTTAAAAATCATAAATAAATCATATTAAAATAAATATTTTGAATGTTATCTGTTTCCTTAGTTTTTTGAACATTTTCTTTTCGATTATCTCGAAAAGTATTTTTGGTCAGATAGGACAAATTAAATGTGCAGTGGTAATATAATAAAAAAACTATTCTTACAATAAAAGCAATTTTCCCCAAAACGGGGGAAAGTTCTTTAATCTGGCAACATTCATCCAAGCTTTTTCCGACTCACACCGCGGGACTCATATCGGTCGACAAGTCGTTTATGATAAAATAAAATAAATATTTGGCGTTCTCTACACGTGCGAATTTGCAGTGCCAATCAAACTTGGCACGCGTTCGGCCAAGCGTCGCCGCTTTACACGTGGTGAATGAGCAGTTCTATTATTGGTCCACGAAATAAACACATTTATAATATAATTACGAGATGGAAAGAGCATCGCATAGGCATTACTCATTATATTTTTTCAACAATTTCCTCTTCCAATGTTCCATCTGGACATCTAACGGAGCATCTAAAACAAAATCATTATTTTAATGAATACTAATTGGTATTTTTCGATTCCGTAGCGCAGTAGGTAGCGCCCTTGGCTACGGTTTCGGTTCCGATACTGACAGTTTCATAAATTGATCTTTCAATCGAATTTTGGATTTCTGTTTGTAATCATGAATGTTTGCGATGCCTGAAAACAAACTCCAACCCATCCGATCCTCAAAAACGGGTCGTAGCGAGAGCGATTAGCTAACCAATAGTCTTGTCTTAGCCCCATGGTGTAATAAGTAGCTGGATCGTTGTTTTTGTATTACATGTGACGTCACTTTGACGAACCAAATTTTGTGTTGTCACTAAAACACCGTTGTAAACATAGTACATTGTAATTGGATAAGCACGTAGTGACGTCAACAAATACAAAAATGGCGACTGTCACCTTTTATCCAGCTCACCTTGTACTTCTTACACCATGTAGTAGCCCTATCCTTCTATCCCTACTATCTTTGAAAAAACAGTTCTCATAGAAAAAATCTGTTGACATACCTTCATAAGGAAGCCATATATGCTCCACGTTGGGAGCGGACAAGGTAAAAAAATGTTATTAATTAGGCATTCCAACTCAGACATTCGAATATTAAATATCCGAATATATTCGGCCTTTTTTTAACTATTCGAGTAACTTTTAATGAAATATTTTACATAAACATAATAAATAGTTTCAGTTTTACTATTTGATATTCGAATAGTTGATAATGACGAATAGTTGGAATTCCTAGTATTAAGCCATTCAACCTTTTGTTGAGATTGACTAAGGCTAGAAGTGTTGGGTTTGAAGAGAACTTGTAGTTAGCTACGCTCAGTTTTAAAAAGATGGAAGCAATGCAAACCTAAAAGACATTGATAACTTTGAACAAAACTTCTTAAATCGGTGCGTTTATTATAAAAGTGTCCGTACGGAGATAACAGCACGTGGATGCCGCGATAGAATGTTGTGAAGGCACAAGAGAGTTAACCATTCGACTATAGGACGTCACATAAAATATGCATAATTGTGTTTATTCTATACACTTAGGTATCCTGCACATTAGATAGAAATATGTATACTATTGTTGGAAAGGATATTTTCAATTGGGTCAGCGGTAACTTTGTTGAAATTTATTTTTAATATAAAATTAAAATTGATAAATATTTTAGTCTATAGTATTAAAGTCCGTGGCGCAGTTGGTTTCGTCGCTGGCTACGGTTACGGATGTCTCGGGTTCAATTCCCGGTGCGGAAGGTTTTCATAGATTGATCTTTCAATCGATTTATGGATTTCTGTTCGTAATCGTGTTTATCCCATCCTCACGGGGCGTAACGAGAGCGATTAGCTAACCACTAGTCCTGTCATAGCCCTATCCTTCTATCCCTACTCTCTTCGTAAAAGAAAAGAGAGGTTGAGCAACTGAGCGACAAGCAGTTCTCGTAGAAAAAAAATTCTGTCAAGATACCTCCATTAGGAAACCATATGATCCACATTGGGAGCGGACATGAAAAAAATAATTATTGTATTGTTATCACTTTGTTATTACAGAAAAGAATCGTATTTATAAAAACAAAAAAAAACGCGATTCCTTTAATACAAATTCCACAACTTAATCCAACCATTAAGGTATATTGAGAGTTGAAATAATTTTACTCTTTTACATGAAAAACATTTTAAAGAGATACATTACTTTTAAGGTGTTAACTGTAAATTATCGATCGAGAGACAGTATATTTAAAAAATAAAACACAATCTGTTTTGTGCTACTTTAGTATTATCATAGTTCGCGATAAGCGAAAGTAGTGCACAACATTGTGCATTATTTTTAAAATGCATAATTTTATATAAAGGTGATACTAGACTTTAGATACTGTTTAAAATATGTATTTTTCGATCGAAAATTGAGATCAATGTAATTTACAATCGATGTACCTGCCAAAATTATTATGTTCATATACTTATATTTATGGCCTTCTTTATCATAAGAACAGTAACTGAAGTTCTCATTACTTAAATCTGGTGTTCAGTTGGTAGCGTGTATTTTTTCGTTGCCTACTGAAAACAACAGCAATGGGGATAACTGAAACAAAAATCATCAACAATAATAAAGGATTCATTGCCTCTGGTTTATTTTTATCGCCTTACCCACAGACCGGCATGTCCGACAATTTGCGGTTTATATCGAGATTGTACACTGCTGGCGCCAAACAATTCAGATATAAAAACTGCATTATTTTTAATCAATAATAATTGTTATTGATAAACAATGTGTTGCATAGTAGATCTTGTTTCATTTATTAAAACAGTAATTGCGCTGTGCGAAATAAAAAAAAATATCTATGCTAAAGGCCGAAGTATAACATCCATGTTGGGTGGATATAATTCCATGTTTAGTTATTTTGTGATAAGTACGAAAAAAACCTTCTAAATATAAGAACAATTCAGTGGGGCTAACAGATATTATACAAAATTTATAATAAATTAATGCATCTATTAGACTAACTTATTTTGTTTTACTATTTCCACTCCTATTGAGTAGCATATGGTTTCCTAATAGAGGTATCTCAGCAGAAGCTTTCTATGAGAATTGCATGTTACTCAACCATTCTTTTTCGAAAAGAGTAGGTATAGAAGGATAGGGCTAGGACAGGAGTAATTGGTTGGCTAATTGCTCAAACCTTGCTACGTTTTCAAGATCGGATGGGTGGGTGGAAATTTTACATCCATGTCTACGATCATAAATCCATAAATCGATTGAAAAATCAATTTATGAGACTGTCTGTACCAGGGCTTGAACTCGAGATATCCGCAACCGTAGTCGACGACGTTGATTACTGCACTACCGACATGGAATAACTTATACCTGGAATAGATGTGGAATAATTATTTTTATTTTCTGGTACCAATAGTATAAGTTTGCTCGATAAATAAATATTTGTACGGTAATAGAAGGACAGGTCTATTAATTCTTGTTTTTTAAGACATCGACTGAGGGTGCTTGGTGGAATTTCAATATCAAATTTGAGTTATTGAGATTCGAGTCAGTTCGAGTTCATTCGTGCGCTCGAATGCCTAAAGATGCCGAAAGGCGAAACCCGGGTCGTTAGTGACATAATACATGGAAGTGTACAAAATCTCAATAACTCAAATTCTTGTTTTAAAGACATTTTGTTATATATCTCAATACTGCTGATAAGAATAGTAAAAATGATTACCTTATAGAGAGTGTAATCAGCATTGCATTTAATTGGTAGAACTCCATTATAATAGGATGAAATATCAAGGATGAAATATAATAGGATGATATATCTATTTTATCTTATTGTAATCATTATTGTTGAAAAAATGACTTTCTTTTTCTGTGCTCTCCTGAAAAATCGTCCTTTTGGACTTAAGTTCGCCCATTATGGATTCATGTTTAGTTATATAGTGAGGGAAGGTGGTAAATCGGCACAGCGTGAAAATTGTTCTGTGAATGATCGTCGTGTTATCACACTGCTACGGCAGTTATAACGCGTATCGGCAGATCATTTTACTTGCGCTATTTCGCATCCTATCAAAAAGTATAAAATGATATATCCACCATAATTTTTTTAAATGACATAATATTTTTAATCTATTTATGAAACTTCTTGTTTATATAATATGTATTTTGACAATAAATAATAAAAATCTTTTTGGATTGACAGACACTCCCTCGTCAAGATTAGTCCGTTTCATTGGGGTTATATTATAATTTGATTTTTTCTGTAATCTACATATGGCTAAGTCTATAACATGTAAATAATAACAAAGAAATTGTCCATAAATTCACAAAAAAGTATAAAACTACATACAAGATTGATCTACATTTCACCTCCTATTTATCGTACGCAAACGTAGTCATAATGTAGAGTTTAATCGAAAGTTATTAAATTATAACTAGTTGTAAGCTTTCGACGACTCTTTTCAGGTAAAGACAGTATAGAACGACGAGGTTCAACAGGAGATGGATGAGAACATACGGGGGGCAAATTAATATGTAAAATAAAAAATCAAATTTTAAATTGTTCATATTTTGTACATTTGTAAACCAGTATTTCGTCAATTACGGCCCGCGTTTCGACTTTCGGCATCTTCAGCCATTCGAGTGAGGTGATGAAAAACATGAAAATTTACAAAATTTCATCAATTAAAATTTGATTTTTAAATTCCGTCAAGCACTTTTTGTTCATAAATTTTATTTATGTTTGGGGATTTGAAACATTGATCATGAAGCAGATCAGAATGGCAGAAAACTATTAAAACATACACGCGATTTTTTTATATCACGCACAATTCTTTTGTTGGTGAATGTAATGTCACTCTGACATTTCAGTTTTTGCAATAAAATATTGAATAAATACAATATGTTTACGAACGTGTATAATTTAATAAAATATGCTTTGAATTTTCATATCATTTAAAGGTACACGTCATGCAATCTATGGCGATGATATAATTTATAACAGCGCCCGGCAACCTATGCCACGCGTAACACTAAGTGGCATGCCTCGAAAATGACGTTTTATTAAAATGTTCGGTACTTCAAAAAAATTTTCTCTTGTACGTCAATGATGTTTTTGCAAATTGCGATGTTGTATTATTATAGCTTAGTGTTTTATTGTCAAATAAATTGTCTTACAATAGATTTACTAGTCTTATTTAGTAGCACATTTGTGTCCAGTACTTTATATTGCCTATTTTGTGGCACGCCAATGCATTTGGGTTGCCGACCGCTGATTTATAAAACAGCATTACTACGTGGAATGTTTTAAACCAATTTTACCAAGTCAAAGAAGATGTAACCAAAGTTATCATATTATGGCACAGCCTTGTAAAATTTCCAGGCTTTGTTAAAAGTTGCATGCAATGACATTAAACTTAAAGCTACATCGCACAGATTAATGATAATTAAGTTTGACTTAGAATAGGATGTGACTCAAACTAAAGAACAAGTAACTCAATATATTGTTTATAACTCAATGATATATTTAACATCCACAAAATATGCATTATCAAACGGTAAGATACTTATTTTACGTCACTATTATTGATTAAAAATTCAATGATGTATCTACGATTCAGAAAAAAAATAATAGCTTTGCCGCTATGACTCCTAATAAACAAATTAACGTAAGTTCAATGTGGATGTAAAATTTTGGTTGCTGTCTTTCAAGTTTTGGTGGCAAATCATAACATGACAGAACAGAACAGTGACAAAACAAAATATACAAAATATTCGATAGAGTAGAATAAAGATCGTGTTCATTTGTTTAACCATGTCCGTTACCAATAAGGAGCATTATTATGGTGTTATCTCAACAGAGAACTGGTTATTACTATACCTCTCTTTTTCGAAGAGAATAAGGATAGGATAGGAATGATACGACAAACGATTTTTAATTAAGTCCAATTCAAAACAAAACACAAACAATTCACAACGTCACCAGTGTGGGTCACGAGGCCAGCGACTCGCCCGGCTTGACAGATCGTAATTGACTACTACACATAAAATCATAAAGGACTTCCGCATCGTCGGAGCCACCCCATTCCGTCAAAAATGGACTCGTCTTGCGAACGTATCCGCAGGCGGTGGCTGCGCATCCCTGACGAGAGTTGGGTCGATTTCTCCGAATCATTGTCATTACCGCTGGGCGATTTCAGTTATGGACCCTAATAAAACTTAAACTTAACAAAAAAACCAGAGTGTGTCAAAGGATAGAGCTAGCACAAGACTAGTGGTTAGCTCATCGCTCTCACTACTTACCGTTGGTAAGATCGGATGTTTGGTAAGGAATTTTACACATTTTAGACAGATTCATCCATGCCACAAACTCATGACATCCGTAACCGAAGCTAACAACGTTGACCGCTACACTAGGTGCATATATTTAATTTTAATACAAATGTTTTCTGAACTGTCAATTTTTCAACATTTGAAACGGTTTCCATCCTTATGTTATGTGTAGCGATTTTTTAATTTTAATGCAATTTTTGTTCCACGTATTGGAATCCCCGTAAATTATTATTAATATTTTCATAAATTGATTTTTAATTTTTAAATGAATTTTGTGTCCAAAACATGGATTTGTATGATTTTTAGATTCCCTCCCACTTACCACTTCCCACCTTTCAAATCAAATAGACATGTCATATTGAAAGTGAATGAAAAACAACCATTTCTCGCAAAATAAACTAATGTTGAGATACTTCATTAGGAGTCCATAATATGCACATTAGGAACAGATGTAGTTTACACAAATATTATATGAAGAATTCATAGAATATTTAGAAACTCATCAGAGCATTTAATTTATCTCATTCATTTTATTATGTTAATGTGTACACAATTTTGAAAAAAAAATCTTTTAAATATAAGTGGTATTAAATATAATTAAGATCATTTTAAAACTTGTTTTTTTGAACTTTTGTCGTGCAGTGTACGAATAAAAAGAGTGACTTTGATTTCCTTTGAGACCTTGGTGCTGAACTGCACAAGGACGAAACGTTCGTCATCATGGCCAGACATTCCTCACAGCAGTCTGTGGAATCTCAGGAAATGATAATTAAGCTGTCAAGTCTGGCAAATATGGTTAAATCCATTTGTCTTCAGAGATATCTTTCAAAATAACACATGTTAAATGCGTGATTATTATTTGAAGGCAAACAAACACTCGATAGATTTCAGATTGTTTTACTTTTATTAAAATATTTCCAATACAGTTTGCTAACTGATCAAAGCAAAGGCAGTAAGGAATTTAAAATATATATATATTCATACTACCGGATTGATTTGTGTCCGGGCACTAACAGTGCCCAGTCAGTACGGCTCAACAACTTAACGCCATAGCAATTTCGATCAATTAATTTCAAGGGTGTAAAATAAATCATGAATATATTTCACGAAACAAATGTTGTTACTCATTTAGTTCTTGTAGTGAAAAGTTATGTGACCAGTGAACTTTCTGTGTTATGATATTGGCGATGTTTAGTACCAACCTAATTAACACGTATAGAGCAAATACAATAAAGTCTTATGTTCAGCGTGAAGGTGCTGAGTTTTTCTTAGCGGTTACTGTAGTATCATGACACTAATTATCTAAGACTAGGACCGATGCTGAATAAGATACAATATATTAGTAGTTTGGGAACCATTTATTATGTAACTGTATTATTAAAGAGATTTCATTTATATATCTACCGCGGTCGACGGCCAGTGAGAAATTATTGTTGTCCACCCGTCCGTGAGGGAGTCAGGCTTTTCTGACGATATTGCGCGTCCTGCCAGTGTCTATGCTTATGATCTTTTATCGCCATGCTGCCTAGGTTGCCATCGGTATTGATTCGTTCCTCACAGCAGTAAGATTTCAATACTATATCATGACCACAAACAATATAATGTACGAGTGAAAAGTGTTTCTTTTTAAATGATCGCTTAGTTTTTACGAATAAACATTAGCCTAAATCAAGAATGGAGAAGTCTTTCAATCAAATATACTTCAAAATTATTTAATACGAATGAAACATTTTGATTCAGTAAAAGGTCGCACTTGGTGACTTAGGAGCCGAAAGCTCTCCAAGCTTTATCATAATCAACGGTCCAAATCGAATACAAAAGAGCGACTTTTAGAAACACCTCAAATTTCATCGCGGGAAACCATGTCACAATAAATTTATATAATTATTGATTTCGTTTCAAAGGTTAAGTACATAATTATATTTCACAAACCATATTTTAAATCACATTTTCACTTAAAATCATAATTCATAACGTAAAATTTCTTCTAGTATACAATTCACTTAAAAAAATTCCTGTATTACAAGAACTATACATAGAAAAAGACAATGTCCGTCAAATTTTATTAATAAAAATAAAAGTTAAAACACTAATTCTAACATATCTATAATTAGAAAGAGATTTATAAAAAGTCATACTGTGAAAATTGAAAATAAATAAAACACGACAGTGCGGTTGTTTTCATTCATTTTCTCATAAATCGACCCGAAATTAAAGTGTACTGCAAGTTTTGGAGCATCAAAAAATACCGCAGGCAATAAATTTTATCGCCTTTTGGCAACAGTTTGGCCCTGTCACAGAGGGTTGGATTCAGACATTGAGCCATTTATTAAAATAATGGGATAAGTATTTTTTTTATATATATTTGAGAATACCTGGTTTTTGTAACACTTAGAGCTCATTTCTATGAAAAAACCAGTAATATACATAAAAATATTTACTCTATACTCCATAGAACAGTACGATAATTTTTTTCCATGTTCGCTCCCAATGTGGAGCATATGGTCTCCTAATGGAGGTATCTTAACAGAATTTTTCTACGAGAACTGCTTGTTACACAGTTGCTAAACTTCTCTTTTTTCGAAGAGAGTAGGGATAGGGCTATGACAGGTCTAGTGGTTAGCTAATCGCTCTCGCTACGCCCCGTGAGGGTGGGACGGGTGGGAGGGAGGACTCAGACTATGAACAGAAATCCATAAATCGATTGAAAGATCAATCAATGAACACCGTCCGCACCGGGAATTGATCCCGAGACATCCGTAACCGTAGCCAGCGACGCTACCATCTGCGCCATGGACGCCGACATGATAATAATTGAGTTATATTATATTAAAAGTAGAATTACCCACAATTCAATTTCAAGAAAAGCTCAACAAAATAATTGTGAATCTTTTTTATCAGAAAAAAAAATAATGTTATGTTAAAATAAAATTAAAAAATGCTATTTTATGTATTATGCAAAATCTATTTTCCAATGTAAGCTGATTTATAATTCGCACACAATGTCTAAAGTTATGTCTAAGCTTTCGATTTTCATACCTTCAGGTAGTGGCTCAATGGTTTTGAATGCTATATATATAATTCAGCAACTTAAAGGTAAAAAATATAAAAAATAATTCTGATAGTATTGATACTCAGGGGTGGCTTACCTGCGGCCTTATAGGGTTTCAATTGCGGCCTTTTGACTGAAATAAACAAATACATAAATAAATAAATTTCATTGTTTTCCTTCATTTGCAAAATAATGTACTATTGAGATTTTGTACACTTCCATGTATTTTGTCACTAACGACCCGGGTTTCGCCTTTCGGCATCTTCAGGCATTCGAGCACACGAATGGACTCGAGTCAGTTCGAGTCCATTCGTGTGCTCGAATGCCTGAAGATGCCGAAGTGTACAAAATCAATAATCCAAATTTGATATTGAAATTCCATCAAGCACCCTCAGTCGATGTCTTAAATTAAAATAATGTACGTACATGTTTCTGAAATGCGGCCTTATTTGATTTCAAGATTAATGAATGTGACCTTCCGATAGGAAACGGTTCGTCGCCTCTGGGTCAACTCTTTATTCAAAGCCATTATGTTTATAAATACAAAACACCATTTTGTGTACTTGTTTTACAATGCCATTAAATGACTGGAAAATGTTTCGCTGATCAAAAGAATCTTCAGTTGAAAATGCTTTCTTGAAAATGAATACACAAAAATGTTTTAAATTTTTTTAAAATTTATATAAACACAAGCAGGACTAAACAAATTCTGTTAGAAAGCTCCAAAATAATTATTATATGCTGAAAAATCCTTTCCTTGATGCAGGTCTGCATCACAAAGACTGGCTTTATAGGTGTAGGGAGTGACATGAACATCCAATTTTAAGGATATTCGGTGATCCCTACAAACAGTTGGCCATCAAATATCTCATCCCGTATTTTAAATATGCAACTGGTCTGGTAAACAAGTGCATACGGCTGAATCCATCAAAGTTGAGTTATTTGCTGCAAATATTTAAAAACAATTTCAATATTTAATGCAAAATTTACATCGAGTTCTACTAAAATTCCCTCCCACCCCCGATCCTAAAACGGGGCGAAGCGAAATCGATTAGTAACCACTAGTTCTGTTCTATTCCTAGCCTTCTATCTGTACTTTATTTGAAAAAGAGAGGTTGAGCAATTGAGTAATAAGCAGTTCACGTAGAGAAACTTCTGTAGAGATACATCTATTAGGAAGCCATGTGCTCTACATTGCGAACGTACAACAATGGATTCAAATTTATTTTATTACATACAAGAAAAAAAGCCTTTAAGAAAACAAAAATAATCTCAATAAGAGTATGTCTTATTTCTTCAACATTTTTATTTCGATGCTTCTAGATTAGTTTTTTGATATATTAAGTGAAATCCTTTCAAGAAACAGTCCTTCAAATGGGCATAGAATTCGATTATACTTAATAAGTATATTTAATTAAAGTATATTATATATAAAATTAAGCATATATTGTAAAGTTATAAGCATATGTATGTGAATACGTTTGTGTGTCATTGAACGATGGAAAGTACCAATAGGCGTCATTAAATTGCAGTTTCGAGGAAAACAATAGAAATTAATAAATATTAAGAATATGTAATTTCATATCCATCTAAAAGAAAGATGTTCAGAGCGATTCAACCAATTATTGAACAAAACGTTAAAACTCCATTTTAAATTTTATAAATGTCAAAACGTTTTTAATCATTTGATTATTCGTACTTTAATTTTAATACAGATAAATGCATTGTATAAAAATAAAAAATGGTAGCTTTGGTTATTTTTTGTGAAGTAAATAATAAAGGATTAAAAATGGATTTCTTAAAAGACAATAAAAAAATATTGTAAATACCATGTTAAGCAATACGGTTGGCTCCCAGCTATTTTATTTATTTCCGATGGAGTTTTCCACTCCATACAATTGGTAATGATTGTTTTTATTTTATTTTCTTTGCGCTTAGTAAAATAAAATATAAAACTAGGTATTTCACAATTCAAATACAAGTAAACAATTAAAAGTAATTTGTAATATTTATTATAAAATTAAAATTGATAACTAAGTTATTCCACCAGATTAAAGAATTAAAGCTAGTGGAATAAATTTCCTCAAAGTTACCGCCGAATTCGTCTAAAGATGCTTCTCAAAGTAGCTACCGCCAAATCCGTCTGAAATTGACTTATTACTATATTACACTCCTCAAACTTAGTGACCATAATTCTCTTTATTACGAATTTTTAAATATCATGTAAATTATTTATTACCAGTCGAGTTCATCCTGATAATGCCTGAAGTTCCTGAAAGACTTATCCCGGCTCGTTGGTAGACTTTTCTTTTAACCATATCCGCTTCTAGCGTAAGTTTTTCTGTGAGCATTGCTTGTCATTCAGTTGCTAAGCCTTTTTCTTCGAGCTGATTTGCTAATTGCTCTCACTACACCCCGTTTTTAGGATAGGATGCGTGGGAGGGAATGTTAGACCAGGGTTCAACTATTTTACAGTTTTCGTGTTAACGGGCAAATATTTATTAGTGGTTTCTCACTTGAGAAAACTTTTTGAAATGTGAGTTTTTATACTTTGCTTACGAGTTGGTGTATTTTTTCCACGTTCAGTAGCGTTCGTTCACATCGAGTAAAAAAGTCGCTATTTTCGACAAGACTTTCGCAAAAACACTCACGAATAGATTTAGATTGTGCTCCACGCCGACTGATTTACAAACGCATGTACGATAATTTACGACGATTGAAAGACGTGTCACATGAAACGTACAAGAAGTCATTATAAATGAATAGTAATATCAGTTTATTGATTGAATTCAAATATAATTGATAGTACTCCGTCATATATCAAGGTAAAATCATAGCATGACCTAATTGAAGATATCGACTGAGGGTGCTTGATGGAATTGCAATATCAAATTTGAATTGTTGACATTTTGTATATTTTCATGTGTGAATGCCTTAAGGTGCCGAAAGGTTAAACCTGGGTCATTAGTGACGAAATATGTATATTGAAATCTTCAACAGTTGAAATACTGTGACCTCTTCTTCATACCGGTGGTTTCAAGCTTCTTGGAAGACCTCAGCAGAACTGAAGAATGTTGGTAGATTATTATTATTTTAACCATGTCCGTTTCCAATGTGGACTATGGACTCCTAATGGAGTTATCTCGACAAAAGTTTTTCTACGGATATTGCTTGTTATAAGACAGTAATAGTGATTAGTTAATCGCTGTCGCTAGGCCCCGTTTTTCAGATCGGGTGGGTGGTAGGGAATTATATACATGACAGACATCCATGCCTACGAACAGAATTCCATAAACCGATTGAAAAATCAATTTATGAAACTGTCCGTACCGAGATTTGAACCCGAGCAATCCGTAACCGAAGCCAACGACGTTGACTATTCCACCAAAAACCTGACATAATATATAGCATTTTGTATAGTTTACATTGTATATAATGTTTCCGTTAAGAATTTGGCGTGTCATAAAATTCGTACCATGCTTGAAATAGTTTTTCGCATAAAAATAGCACTTCCATACATTCGGAGAAATTCCCTAAACACATTTTTTGTTACAGTTCATTTTTGGCGAAAGGGCCATTAACATTTTTAATGCTGCCAACATTTTACTCTTTACAGCTCAGTTAGGCGACAAAACGAGACTAATTTCCGTTTAAAGTAAAGCGTAGACGTCAATTTACAGCAAAAAACGTCTTATGTGCCAAAGTCAGTTCAAATATTTTGACATGAGACACAACTAATAACTTTTTATTCAAGATAATTAAAATAATAATTAATACAAAAATACCATCAATTTTATTTCCTTAATACAGAATTTTGATGACCTCAATATTAAAATTCATCAATATTTGTTTATAAATTGTTTACAGTTGCTATTTTTAATTCAAAATATACATAGCTATTCGTTGGATTATTAAAACCATCATTCCTTGTGCGTCTAAATAAATGTTAATTAAGATATGGAAATGGAAAAATATACATATGTATTATGTTATATTAATTAGAATTATAAAAAGCATGACTAATTACGAACAATTCATTTCAGTTCCTGCTTTCTTAACTATTACAATGCGAGACGTTTTCGCAGGAATTTATTTTAAGTCAATTGATCTGTTCAAATACACCACTTTCAACAGTAAATAATGTACATTTATTTGAAATATACATAATTTATCCCATATACATCAAGAAGTAAACCAAGCTCGTCGCATTCTCGCTAAAATAAATAAAATAAAATGAAGATCAGAAAAATATTTAATCTACAACTTTGCAAACAAAATGGCTGGGGCCAGTCTTCATATACACCGCCAACACGCATGGAAGCAAGCGCGTAGTCGCATAAGTATGTGAAACACATAGAGCTGACGATTAATGCTGCGTATCGACAGTTCAAAGCTGAAATTTACTAGTTAATCTAATCAAAAATTTAGTTAATTTCGACTACTGGTTGCAGGTCAATCACTCTCTTCACATGGAACAGCAAGCCAAGAATGTTTACCTCTCGGCTACGAGACTGGTATACTTATTCCAAATTTTATGATCAAGCTAAGGGCTAGGTCTGTATAACAAAGTAAAAAAATCCATTATTATAGAATTTGAAAATTGAAGAACGTTGTTACGCTGAAGAATACACCATGTAAAAATAGTGTGTAACTTTAGCGGGTGGTGTTGGCTGCAACGTTGAGTACACCAGGGAATAGTTAATAAATGTATAAAATGAAAGAGCTGTATCGGTATGCTATAAATCTATATTAAATGTTTATATATATTTTAATGGCAACTAATTATTTGGTCAGTTTCTAATTCAATTAATGGTCAGTAAATATTTTAGGTTAGGTTAGGTTATTTCGTTTTATGTGTTCATTTTTCTGGTCAGTAAATAGCTGACAAAAAAAATTATTGACCGTTTATTTTAATAACTGACCATGTAATTACTGACCATTTATAGAATTAGTTATTGACCATTTTGATTGATTACTGACTAAATAGCGCTTTAAATTTGACTTAAACATTTTTAAGCCTTTTCGTAAATCAGTTTTCAATCAGATCTTAAATTAGGAACACTAATGTCGTGTGAATATTTCAAAGAAAATCCTCTTAATTTTTGCAGGCAATTTTTAATAAGCGCTGGATAATCACCTAATTGATTTATATCCGTTGCCTGAGCTTTTTCAGAGGCGGAGTTTTTAAATTTTGCACGACAATGAAGATGTACATTTAGATTGATTCATGTTTATAAAAAAATGTAAATCAAAATGAAATTGCATTGATATTAAACATTCATCATTCGTACATCATTACTGAAAATTTACTTTCTGAAACTAAAAGAAACAATTATTTTATAGATTTTGCATTTAGTATACGCATTCTTTTACCCAGGTTAAATGAGAAAAGTGTTAAATGAACACTTTTCTACTCACTTTTAAGGTGTTAACTGCCAATTCTTGTTGGAAAGACATTATATTTAAAAAAATAAAACACAATTCACTTGTACTATTTGCATATATTTATAATGATCAGGACAGGTTTCGCTCATCACGAGCATTATCAATTGATAAAAATACAAACATAACACACCTATTTATATAAAATTGAGTGTAAAACATGAAGGTATATAAAATTGATGGTTCATGATGGCTCACTTTTCTATTCCTTTCATATCTACTTCTTGTAAAACCCACAAAATGAGTATTACACTGTTTTAAGTTTAATAATTTTAATTATTGGATAATTTTCCGTTCAATCTTTTGATTTTTTACAAACTGTACGATTCGCATGAAAAGTTATTATATTTTAACAAATTTATAGTTACTAAGAAAATTCAACACAGATTGAGTTGTTGTGATGACGTGGCTAACTATTTTAGTATGGAGCGGTTGCTAAGAAACTATCTGTTATTATTGTGTCTGTTTATTTTCACTGAGACGTCAAAAATAAATCGTTTTCAGCTTAAGTCTAAAGTTAAAAGTTGTGAGCTGAAAGATTAAAATATCTGAATTAACGTAGAAATGGCAGCCAGTATGACATGTGAAAATTTCACGTCGCTACTGTAACACCGTTTGAAGTCCTGTTGACCGACAGACATACAAACCTACATATTTATCCATGTATTTTGTGCAATATAGTAGAGATATGAATCTAATTGATCAGTTTATAATGCCGAAATGCATGTCAAAACGAGTATTGTTTATTTAATATAAGTAGCGGAATATTAGTTTTTTTCAATTTAAATATATTAATCTATCAAGGACTCACAGTAAGATGTATTAAAATAAGAAATTCAATGCACGAAAACAGTTTATTTCGTGGTTGTATAATGTATAGTAATCGAGAAAAATCTTACCGTGGGGAGTAAATTATAAATTCAAAATTAGATAGCAAAGCAATATTCATTTGGTATTAGGTTCATTGACTTCCTCAATTAACAGTTAGAGAGTAATGTATCTTATTAGTTATTTCACATTTTTATAAATTTATTATTATAATAATTGGAAACTAGTCTATAATATTACTCCATTATTAAATGTATTATTATTTTTTAATTAAGATCAGGGTTTCGAAACGGAACTGAACAGAAAACTATAAAACGGTTATTTTTGTCGGAACGAAAACCGGAAATAAACCGAAAAAATACAGGTTTTTTCAGTTCGGTACATGTGTAACGCGTCTCGATATAATTCTCATAATTTAAAATATATTATTTTACATTTTTATGGCTTCAGCCGTGCGGTGCAACATAAACATTGGTTTAACGTCGTGTTATCATACAAGTAGCACAAAATGTTCTATGTTACTGTAGAATTTTTTTAACACAAATAAAAACATTTAAAACTTTATCACTTGGAGCGGAACCAAAAACCGAAATGAAAAAAATAGCGGTTCGAAGCCCTGATAAAGATACAAAACCAAATAAAAATAACAATTGATTATGAACATTGTTGTTGTTAATGTATTAAACTTAATCTTTTAATCACGTTCATTTTACTGTCTTCCACAAAGCACAAGTAATAATTTATTAAATATCACCATTTAAAACAACTAATTAAATTTCTTTTTAACTCAATTAACCATGTATATTAACTGAACGAAAACGTTCCTTCTTCGGATCATTTAAAAATGGTCACAACGGATAATTTTTTAATGTTTAATATATTTTATAGTACTTGACCACAAAAATATAATAATTGATACTAAAAGTGCTAATTTATTATACAATATTATTACGGAAACTTTAATTATAAATAAAAACAAAACGCTTTGGTATTATATTATTGTATCACTGAAAAAGATTTTTAAACTTATTCTGCTTATTTTGTATTCATTAAACGTAAAAGGTCAAACTGTTTTTACACAATAAATTTAAAAACTATATAAAATAAACAGCATTTGAATTGCAAAATAATTTAAGCGGATAGTTAAATAAAATAGAATTATTTAAATAAAAGTAATTTCAAATAGAATATATTATTTACTACCGTAAAAAAGTGACATAAATAAAAATCTCATAAATTTTATTTTGTACATAAAGTGAAATAAACTGCAAATGTCCAGTGAGTCGCATTGCCTTTCAAAAACAAAACACGGCGGAAAAAAATATACCGATAAATCAAGTTTTTTTATCATAGAAAAATACACCAAACATCGGCCGAATAGCGTGCTATATATTCATAATATTAAATTTAATTCATATTTTTTTCGTTTCACTATATTTGAATAAAATGTAGGAGTATACAATTTTAATATTTTATGATATGTATTATTACATATGATCGCGGTGGCTAAGTGGTAACCGTTTTTTGCTTACATGTTTAGATCCGTAGTTTGAATTTTCAAATGACTATTATTGTGTTTATTCCTTTTTTATCCATATGTATAGGTATATTGTTTTTTATTTGCTGGTTTTATAATACCAAGCTGTGGAACGGTTTACGTCACTTCATGCAATTCATTGAGTTTAACACGCAAAAGCTTAGGAATTGAGTTCCAAATTTTTGTATAAATAAAGAGATCTCTTTTCGATGGATTCGGCGGTAAGTTTGTAGAAATTCATTTTTGATATGAAATTAAAATTGATAACTCAGTTATATAAAATAAAGCGTGTGCCGGTGGCCAGTGGAATAATAAAGTTATCAATTTTAATTTTATATTTGAGAACTCAAACTTGGATGTTAGTATGGTATTTTAAAGTGACGATTATGTTGATACTGACAGATATTTTCAGTTCAGGGCGCGACGACAGAATCCCGGTCCTCTTCTGTGGTTGTCCGTTTATACTATCTTTCTGTCATCGGGCTATATTGTGTTGTGAATCAGACATCACTTGAATTGACGACTGTTTTACCGGGCATTCACCTTTATCATTACTTATGCAGAATATTTCTCGTCTATATTGATTAATTTACGCAGATTCGATATCGGTCATCACTTGTATTTGCTGACTACTTTGTAAGGAAGTTACCCTATATAAATATTGTGCTGAATTTGCATCGTTTATATTGATTACTCGCCACAAAAGTAATTGTATTATAATAATTGTATAAGATTTGATCATATACATATTTGAACAGTTCATAGCTCAGACATCTCCAAATAACCCATATTGAGATAAAACAATATTCAAATAGTCGCTAACATACAATAATATGATACATTTTTTAAACAGGTGATTGACAATAAGGTACTTTCCGAGTAAAGTCAGAAGATATTTAGAAATATCCATTTACTGACCTAAGCAATATCAACAATTCGTTTAATTCTTTAGAAAGTTATCTGCCCCTTTTTGGTGGCATTTTTGAATTTCACATACAACTGCATATTTAACTCAATATGGAGTTATCTGACATGTGGATTCAACGGTCGATATGGAAGGTAATGCCGATAATTTCGTTGATTTTTATTTACTGAAATGTTAACATGTGAGCTTCAAATTCACGTTGAAGATATTTATTTGCGAAATATATTTTTTTTAATAAATTATCATTTTTATCTGAACCGCATCTAAAAAACATCTTATCAACCAGATTAATATATTCTATATATCGAAGGCGTTTCGGCCAATTGGTGTAACAATCAAAATTGAAGTTGTTCAGAAGAGAATAAAAACTACTTTTATCGAAAACATTATATGGTGAGTTGAGTTATAAATCTTTCAAATGCACTTTGAATTATACATAGGAAGTGTCGATATAATAGTGGCTTACATCAGGTGGCTGATTCAGAATTTTTAAACTTAAAACCAATGTAAAATGATGTTTCCCTTCCAAAAAGTGGTCAATTTATTTTTCTAATTTACATCATTTTGGCCGAGACCTGCTCTGTCGTCTTTAAAATGAGATCCAATCATTAGCTCATTTTCGTATTTTATTTGAGGGTTACATCAATTACACAAAACACAGTCGATATATAAAATAACGAATAATTGAGATTCTCGTTCGATATTCAAAACTTTCTTACCCGAAACACAAACGAGTTTTTTATATCAAAGGTACTCAACGTCATACCCAGCACCATCCACTGCAGCTTCAATCCTCTTTTCCAGGGCACATACCGAAACACAGCAGCTTTAACCGCTTGCAAAATATTGCCAAGAAAAATCACGCATGATTTATTAACAATGTGCTGTAATGAATAACATTATGTAATGCAGACAATTTGAGTTAATATATTTGTCTTCTTTATATGACGGCGCAAATTTATTAAAAAAAGTAAATACGTTTCTGATTTACTGATAATATTGATATTTAAAAATATGCAATGCTTTATTCTTTACTCATCATAAATTGCATACTATATTGTTTTCGGGTCCGTGGTGAAGTTGTCAACGTCATTGGCTGCGGTAACTAACGGATGTCTCGGTTTCAAATCCCTATACAGAAAGTTTCGTAAATTATTTTTCCAATCGATTTATGCACTTCTGTTGGTCTGCATGGATTTTTGAGATTTTTAAAATTCTCTCCCACCCATCTCATCCTAAAAACAGGTCGTAGTGAGAGCAATTAGCTTACCATTAATCCTGTTCTAGCATTATCCTTCTATCCCTACTCCTTTTAAAAACAGAGTTTGAGCAACTGAGAAAACTTCTGTCGAGATACCTCCATTAGGAGTCTATATGCTCCACATTGGGAGCGGATAAAACTTTTTGAGTATCCATTATATTCGATCAATTGTTTCTTTTATCCACAAACCAATTTGTCATATGACTAGGAGTGTTGTATCTGTCATCAATCTAAAATTCTTGCTAAGAAAATCGATGTTCAAAGCTACGTTGGTCAACTATATCAAAAGCTGTCTTAGTATTTTTAATTGAAAGTTAATATAATAATCAATTAAAAAGAAATAATAAAGTTCTTAAGTAATTTTCAAGCAATTAAAATCATTCGAGTATTTTCGGCGCCACTGATTACTCAGATATTTTTAACGTCTCGTCCGCGGTCGCCGCTCGGTCCAGAATTTTTCTTGGCAAGCCCACAGAGAATCGCCAGTTTTTTTTTTACATACTTTACTCATCATAGCAAAGAGATGAATTTGCAGCGAGTCGTCAGAAAACGCGTAAAACAAATACCGTTAATGACAAAAATCTTTGCCGCGCGATTTGATAAACGATGCAATTATTTTCGCTAAAGTATTTTGCATATTTTTTACGCTCGCCGGTTTCGCAGAAAACTTTTGTTGGACCGTAATAAATAGACTGCGAATTTGCTTTTAATATACATGTTTTTTTGTGTTTTTTGGTTAACATTTTTGATTTGTTGGGATTTTTCAAGCGTGTCCGTCTTATTGATATGATAAATGTTTGTTGTTAGATTTGATGAAATGTTTGTATGACTGATGACAAAATTTTATACTTTGTATGTTATCTTCCACTCATAATTCCTTAAATGAAGAAGTAAACAAATATGCTTTATGTTGTAACAATTTATAAAAATATATGTTTTTAACAAACTTACACCATCTTTTATACACTTTTTAAAGTAGAACTCATAAGATATTACTGAAGTATTCAGTAGGTGGATATTTAAGAGGATTTATTGTAAAATTTTCCCATTTGCTATTTTCTGTTAATGAATATGTATTTATGAATTATTATTGAATATAATTGACTTTTTTTTTAAATCGATGTCCACTCCCAACGTGAAGCATATGGCCTCCTAATGGAGGTATCTCAACAGAATTTTTCTATGAGAACTGCTTGTTACTCAGTGGCTCAACCTCTATTTTTGTGAAGGGAGTAGGGATAGAAAGATAGGGCTAGGACTAGTGGTTAGCTAATCACTCTCGCTACGCCCCGTGAGGATCGGATGGGTGGGAGGGAATTTTTGAGACATCGAAAACACTCAGACTACAAACAGAAATACATAAATCGATTGAAAGATCAATTTATGAAAACCGTCCGCACCGGGATTTGAACCCGAGACATCCGGAGCCAACGACACTACCAACTGCGCCACGGACGCCGACAATTGACGTTTAATGTGGCTTAATTTCAGATTGGTATTGATCTGAAAGAGGTCATTAACCTTTTAAATTTAGAGTATTTAGATTCGATGATGTATAATTTGTATGATCTGAAAATTTTTGAACCAACTGTTTGATACACCGTTGTAAATAATAACACTCAATTTAGTATAAATAGCCTCGTTAATATTTATGTTTTATCAGTTTAAAATGTTCGCGACGAGCGAAACCGGTCCTGACCATCATAAAAATTTGAAATTAGAACAAAACATATTGTATTTTGTTTAGTCTACCGGATTAATATATTTTATCAAGCAATCAATATATTGTCAAAGAACACGAAACTATTTTACAGCACTAAAAATTTGACATAAAAAAATTCGGCCTCTAGGGGAGAAGCTCTCGACCGCCCGCTCACCCTCCAGCTAATGAATGCAATCTCCACTCAAACGCTAGCCTATGCTGGGTTGATGTAGTGATGGTCAAATTGAAGCTTAGCTGCATTACATTGCTATTATTAGCTCTCGTGGATTGCTGATGAAAATTCACTTATAATATCTATTATAATTGTCTTTTGGTTCATCGTGCAGTGGTCAAAGTTGGCTTCAATCACGGATTTCCTGGATTCAAATCTCAGTACGGACAGTTGATTTTTCAATCGGATTCCTTCCCACCTATCCGATCCTAGCATTACACATCTATACCGACTCTTTCTGTAAAATAAAGGTTGAGCAATTGAGTAACAAGCAGTTCTCGTAGAAAAACTTCTGTTAATATACCTCAATTAAGAGTTCATATACTCCACATTGGCAGCGGAAAAGATAAAATATCTATCTAGAAAAATAATATATTTTAATTATCAAGAAATGTAACAAAATATCAATTTCACAAAAAATAAGTTGTCAAATGTTTGCTATTTCAAAAATAGACTGTCGATACACTTGCGCATTTTGAAGAAATTATCTTTCATTCGTAATGTAATCAGCACCGGTTTCACTCAGCGAGCGAACATTTTTCTCAATATTATCCATCTAAGTAAAACCGGTCCAGGTCACTTTATACAGTAATTGTTTTAAAGAGTGTGCTAAAGTGTTAAAAATTATGATAGGTTGTTACTTTAATTTAGTTTGCTGAAACATTCACTTTTTCTTGTACTTAATTTTTATTGAAAATCACTATTATTCTTGTTCACATCCTTGCGCGAAGTCTTTCTGCTCTTCTAAGATATAAATTTTACAACACTTGTTAAATGCAATACTGATGAATTAAGATTGTCTACCACTGGCGACACGAATATTTAAAGGACGGGACGCTTCAAAAAAGACACCACCAAAAGAAGCAAAAGTAACGGCTGAGCATTTGCATAGTGCTTGCGGGCCGTCGGCTGGACACGCCTGCGAATTAAACCGTTCATATTGGAAAGCTATGTTTGCAAATGTATTTCATACTAAGTAAAATTTTATCTGCAGCAGTAGGTGTGTCAAAATTCAAAATTTTCTAATTGAATTAAAATAAAATTATAATGTAATTCAGTCCTGAGCAGCTTTGCATATGATTTATTTTAAAAATAAAACACAATTTGTTTGTACTACTTCCACATGTTTAAGTAAACATGTGAAAGTCATATAAACAAATTGTGTTTTATTTTTTAAATATAATGCCTTTCCACCAAGAATTGACAGTTAACACCTTAAAAGGTATAGTTAAGTCTATGTTTCATTCCTTTTGATGTGTATTTATTTATCTATTTATCTGTGCGCTTCTTATGTCTAACATACGAATCTAAAAAATAGTTGGCATTACAGCTGAAAATTGCCAATGTGTCAAAAATTTTGAAATTTAAAATCATTCCAGAACTCGAGGAAAAAGACATCATTAACATCCACATCCAAATGTACATTGCGAACTATGTATTAAAATACAATTAGAAAAACCATAAAATTAGCTGAAATTATCTTACTTCGATCGAAAATCAACTATAATAATTTAAAAATAGTGACATAGGTATGCCATATAAACTGTACTACATAATTTAGGATACTGTTGGTTTTATTATAGCCCAATTTTACTTGACTCATTGAAATTTAAATCGTTTATTCAATTCTTTATATGTTAAAGAATTATAGGTACATAATGGAAGTGAAGGGAAGAGTACAGGTTTTGGGGACAAAGACACTTCAATGAGGCGCTATATTATCTTCACTCACTCGCATTTATTTGTTTTTATTGCAGTTTAGGCATGCAATACAAGGTACATTTGGGACAGGTTTTACACGTTCTCCTCTCCCCTTAAAAAAACCCCAAACGTCGCACTCGACGACCTTCTTCTTTCGCTCACGAATCTCCATTTAATATTGAGTTAGACGGGAGACACACAGACCCAGGGGGGTTTCGGGAGACAAGCAACACACTTGCTCCTCGGATACTCACAACCGCAGATTCCGTCGACTGGAATTTTGAAATATCGGCACCCGGCCGAAATTTCGAGCGTCGCCACCGCGAGCTCTTTCTTTGGATGACGAAATCTCATGACTGTTTTAACATATATACTAACCCCCCCCCCCCGCCTTTTCGGACTGTTGTAAGGTTTCAGCACAGCGCGGCCAAAATTGAAACTTAAAATTACTTAAATTAACGATGAAGATTAATTTGAAACTTTTAATAATTGCTGCGATTTTACTGTTTGACTATTAAGAATTTCTCAGTGCTGTGAAAAACCATCCCCTTTATGATATTTAGCCAACTTAGAAGAGTCTGTAGACGGCTTTTGAATGGTTTGCATACCCCTGTCCGCCCCGTAAGTACGGGGCCGTGTCAATAAGTTATCCTTTGATCCATTATAATATAAATGTTGTTTGTGGAGGCATGTTAGACTATTTTAAAAATAAAGTATTATACACCACACGGACATGTTAATTTCCCTTGTGGTATAAGTTTTTTAAAAATCCTTTTCAGCCCACAAAAACAATAAACAGTACATATGAATAGCGTGTAAATCCGCAAAATAGTTTCGATTTAACAAGACATTAAAATTATAAATGGACCTAATAAAGACATACACTACAATAATTTCTGTATTTGGTAAAATGCGTAAAACTCAAAAATAATAGTTCAACAAATCATATTATATTACTATCATGCTTTTTAAGCGATGATACGAACTAACTTCCAGTTAGTTTTTTTGTTAGATCCTTTTGAAATATCCTCTCCGATATTCTAAAAGAATATCAGAGATATTTTTGGTAAGGGGAATTTGAAGATTATAACTTCGTTTTAATGAGACGTGTAGCTGCGTGGTAAACGCTCATGAGATTTCATCCAACTCAATTGCGTGTAACGTGGTTGAATTCCCGAATGGATACTTGTATAGACTGATGTTTCAATCGATGTATTAATTTGTTTCAAAATGCATATGTGTCTTTTATATTTTCATTTCTTCCTAATCACAAACTATACGATTCCTTAAATGGAGTCTAGAAAAGAATATTAGCTTCCTATTAGCCTACCACATTTAACTGAATGCAGATCGTCTGGGACACGCAGCTGTACACGATAATAACCAAATGCCATTTGTTCAAAGATTGCATTCTACCTGTGTTGATTAACGTTCAGATCAATTATGTCAGATGACGAAGACTTGTACTCAAAAACCGTATACTGAGCTTCGAGAATAGATGCTTGCGTCGAATACTGGGGGTGAAGTGGTCTGATTTCGTGAGGGTTATGAATATTAGGGAACGTACCAAGTAACCCCCTATTACGTCAGTGGTCATGAAGAGTCATTGGAACTGGCTGGGCCACGTACAGTGGATGCCTCCAGAGAGCATAATCCTGCTTGCCTCTTCTTTTTCCGACTGTGGGATTTCAGCATCCTGGACGACCGCCAGTTACTATCCACAGAATATACTCGTCGGATCTGATGTACTCTGGCACGTCATGGGAGGAAGCGAAGAGATTGGTGGGTCACAGGAAATCATGAAGGAAATTTTCTCCACATAGGAAGTGTACATGGTCAAATAAGTAAAAGAAAAGCCTCATGTGAGTCACTAAGGTAAAGAAAAAAGGAATAATGGAAGAACTAGAAGCTACTTCTACACATCATTTGTAGGATCGGATGGTATGGGAGTGTGAGATTTTAAAAGTCATTCGTGACATTGGGTTTTATCAATGTTTCATGTCGGTCTCTGTGGTCTAGTGGTAAGTGTTTGCCGTAGCGATTAAGTAGGTTCTAGTTCTAGGTTCCAGCTAAATTTGTGATTAAAAAAATTCTCATAGAGTTTATCTTGTATGATTTTCTAAATTTAAAAATATTTGGCGCATTGGCTTTCAGCTGTAATGCCAGATATTTTTATAAAAATTGTAAAAAAATTATATAAATTTAATATGATATAATAATGATGATATAATTTCGGAGATAGATAAGTCATTCGAAATCAACTTGAAGAAAAAAATGTCTCTAAAACCCATATTCAAAAACTCGATATGAATTGAAAAAAAATCCAAAAAAAAAGCCAATAATTGAACACATACAAATCTGTTTCCTAAATCGATTCCAGAATTTGGACCCGTGACCGGAAAACCGACTGAATAAAATCTCAACACCGTTAATTTTTTTTATTTTAATCCATGTCCGCTCCCAATGTGGAGCATATGGTCTCCTAATGGAGGTATCTTAACAGAATTTTTCTACGAGAACTGCTTGTTGCTCAGTTGTTCAACCTCTCTTTTTTCGAAGAGAGTAGGGATAGAAGGATAGGGCCAGGACAGGACTAGTGGTTAGCTAATCGCTCTCGCTACGCCCCGTGAGGATGGGATGGGTGGGAGGGAGGACTCAGACTACGAACAGAAATCCATAAATCGATTGTAGGATCAATCTATGAAAACCATCCGCACCGGGAATTGAGCCCGAGAAATCCGTAACCGTAGCCAGCGACGCTACCAACCGCGCCACGGACGCTGACGAAATATATTTCCGCCGTTAAATATAGGATATTCATATATAATTTATTTTAATATTTGACATTAAATATTTTTATAAGTTCGTCGCATCCATCGTAAAACTTAAATAAAAATTGACGCATAACATAAAGTGACGGTTCAAGAACCTTGGAAGATCCTTTAGTTTATCAGGGTACAATGTAAAATAAGATATATTCACTGCCAAGTAATAAAGAATTCAATTTTCTTGTGAATTGTACAAGACAAGATTATTATTTTTTTGTTCAAAATAAATTACTTGTTTAAAAGATTTACTCGTCGTTGGTACCGTACTGGTGCAGTGACAGAAAAATTTACAATATATTTAAAATAATATATTACTTTATTACAGATGTAAACAGATTTATTCTCTCAGACAGTACTATTGTCATGTAAAAATACAGCTGGGTTTAAAAATGTGATATAATTTATTTTCTTTTTTTTAATAATTTAATACAGCAATATGTAAAAAGGTTTGGTTTACTTTGGCAGATAAAATTTTTATTTCATTTTCTCAAAATTTACAATAAAACATAAAACATACAATTCAGACAGCAGTACTTACAACAACAATAAACATATGTGTTTTATAAATTAAATACAATCTGTTTGTACTACTTCCACATGTTAATCATGATCAGGACTTTTAACATTTGTTTTAACTTTTCTGAAAATAATTCTTTTATACGTATACTTATAAGTTCGTCCATCATAGATATCAGACTAGTGAAAGTTTTCATGTCCGCATTTATTCATCTCTATTAAAATAAAACTACATATCGTCGCTGTTCCGAAATAATGACTTATTGAGCTTAGTATATCAAAATCTTTATTATTTCAAACTCTACCGTACAAAAGAACACACTTATTTTTTCATTTAAGACATCGACTGAGGGTGCTTGATTGAATTTCAATATCAAATTTGAATTGTTGAGATTTTGTACATTTCCATATATTTTATCACTATTTGAGCAAACCTGAAATGCCTGAAGATGCAGAAAGGTGAACCCGGGTCGTTAGTGACAAAATCTCAACAATTCAAATTTGACAATATTTTTTATAAAAGTCATACTTTTACTTATAAACAGTTTTGTACAAACACACTAAAAAAAAAAGTTATAGCATTTTAAATATTTGACAAACTTCAAAGTCCAATTACTAAAGACAGATATTTTTTAGTCAGTGTCTTCTTCCAGAACAATGATGATATACTTAGAATTGTTTAAGCAATATTTTAACTTTTAAAGTGTCAATTCTTGGTGGAAAGGCATTTTATTTTTAAAATAAAGAAATTTGTTTTTGTACTACTTTAACATGTTTATAATAATCAAGAGAATTATCAACTTCATCATTTACTTATCCGTATTGTAATATTTTCTATTGTTGTTGCTTGTTTAAATCTGTAACCTAAGTGTATTATTGATAAGATAACACGATCTTCGGTAAAACACAAAATATGTTAATACGTGTAGTTTAAAAAACGAAATGCACAATTTGGATTAAGTCATAATTCATCACTTTGGGACCTAGAAGGCCACAGGTCTACCGCCCCTGTTTACCCGTTTTCGCTTCTGTGCTATAAATTGAACAAAACCAGTTTTTTCCAAAATAGTTTTTAGACATAAAAAAAATCGTATTAGTACTACCCTACTTTGAAAAATCTCTCAATGACCTTCACAAAGCTGAAAAAAGCTCTCGTGAAATCCAGCAAGCTTTCCAAAAATCGTATCCACATACTCTCTTCAAATGGATGTTGAGCCAAAGGGCTTTCTCGTTACGCTGGTAGTACTAAGTAGGCAGTATGAAGGTACATAGTTACTGAGGTCCACAATAAGTCAGCGAGCTTTCGCTACGAGAGGACCGTGCCGCTTCTTGTTTTCGCATTAGCCGTAATGAGCACTTCAAGTTTCCCATTGAGGGCTGGCCACCAAGTTTTTTCTATTATAATAAAAGGTTAAAATAGCAAAATATTAAGTTCCTTAAGAATTACAAAAATAAAGTTTAAATGCATTAATTTACATTATCGATTGATTTATGCTTTTTTTATTTATTGAGAAGATTTTTATTATATTGAGAGTATACTGAAAAAACGTATTATGTCGCTTTTTGATGATTTTTGTTTGTCAAAATGTATTAAATGTAACGTTATATGTACTTCTATGACATAATGGCTTTGAAAAAAACAGTTCCAAGTCGTGTTTTGTTATTCTATTATTCTGGCAAAAAGCATGATATCACTATAACTCATCGATACCAAATCATTTGATTTGTATGCTAGAAAGATTATTATTATAATTTACAAAAATCTTTTTAAATTTAAAACAATTGTACTTGGAAGAGAGAATACTTTGAAAATGAAATACTGCTTAAAATGCGATTATCTCAGAACATGTTTTTATGAAATAATGCCTTCTGTCATTATACCCTTGATATATTAAAATAATAATGGTTTTATCTTCTTCGTCTTCATTCAAAAATTCGCTACGTTTTTTGAACTCCCTAGGGCACTCAATATAAGTGTCACTTTTAGGGTGTTAACTGTCAATTTTTGGTGGAAAGACATTATATTTAAAAAAATAAAACACAATACATTTGTACTACTTCCACATGTTTATAATGATCAGGACTGATAAAAATACAAACATAACACGCCTATTTGTATAAAATTAAGGTATATAAAACAGATGGTTCATGAACTAAGACAAGAAATTACTGATTATCAAACAAATTATATAGAAATCAGATAAAAAAGTCTACAATTTAAAATGTTATGGATCTCTTACAAATCAATAAATACCAATCCGAAATCACAAATATAGCTACATTAAAAGTCCATTAACTGAGCAAAAAATTTTATTGACATTAATGATGCAATCAGCAACTAGCCGATTGGAAAAATTATAAGAAAAAAATAGTGAACCATTTAAAAACCCGTGGCGCAGTTGGTTTCGTCGCTGGCTACGGTTACGGATGTCTCGGGTTCAATTCCCGGTGCGAACGGTTTTCATAGATTGATTTTTCAATCGATTTATGGATTTCTGTTAAAAGTCTGAGTCCCTTCCCACCAATCCCATCCTCACGGGGCGTAACGAGAGCGATTAGCTAACCACTAGTCCTGTAGCCCTATCCTTTTATCCCAACTCTCTTCGAAAAATAAGAGAGGTTGAGCAACTGGGTGACAAGCAGTAAACAGCCATCTTAGGAGACCATATGCTCCACATTGGGAGCGGACATGGAAAAAAAAAATTAAAAACAATGAAATATTAAGTATGTAATTAATATTAACAATAAACAGCCATCTTAAATGGAGAACGCAGAGCAGCTATGAGCATCTCCTAAATGTGTGTTTAAGCTTTACGCCATCGTGGTAAAGAATAATCTTTCTAGCATACAAATCAAAAAAAAATGGTATCGATGAATTACAGCCGAATCATGCTTTCTGCAAGAATAAAATATTAACAATAAGACTTTATACTGTTTTTCTGAGAGTAATTATATCCTATGCCTTAATGCATTCTTCCAGTATTTAGAGAAACTCATTTAAAACAGAAAATCATCCAAAACTGTCTTAATGCGTTCTGTCAGTATAATCTCAATATATAAATATACTGATAATAAAATAATACAATGATACAAATTTGTATTTAAACCAATCCAAGTGGAGAAAAATAATCCAATTTTATTGTGACAATAAAGCTCCCTGAAAGCTCTGCCTCAATGCGATGGCATAAGTCTGGCAAAGAGCGCCCCTCATATAGGTAACATTGCCGTGTGGATTTTAGAGGATTTTTTCTCTCTCCATACTGTTTATTTGCAAAAATGCACGAGCCTTGTTTGATGTTAGCGATAAGCACTAACATACGTTGTTTCTGAGACTTTAAGTAGCGGCCAAGTACTCGAGGAGTCGTTGTGTAAATCTCGAGAGCTGTGTCAGGCATGGTTCTCTTGTCATTCAAAGTTGTTCTTTGTACTTATGATAATAATTAGAGGGTAAAGTAATAAGCTTACGACATTACCACTTACAACATATTGTTGACATTATGTATTATATTCAAATATAGTTTTCAAAAAAGTATTTTCTTGGACACTATTATACCTGATTTTATTGATAACTCTAATCCAATATTTTCGATGGGCTTGGCGATAACTTTGTGGAAACTAATTTTTCATAAAATGATAACTTTGTTATTACACCGGCTGTGTTACTAAATAGGAATGACATTTATTTCTAAGGTAAACAATGATTATGATTCTCAACTTAACAACGAAGGGTGCGGCTTATTTCGTTAGACTGAAGATGCTTCTCAAAGAAGCGAAAGCTATATCAAGTTTAGTAACATAGGTAGTGGAATAACAAAATTATCAATTTTAATGTTATATAACAATGTTGTTCTTTGAAAAAACATTACCTGTAGGTAACTTTTAGAAG
The DNA here is from genome assembly GCA_022494535.1 of Himalopsyche phryganea. Taxonomy (NCBI): domain Eukaryota; kingdom Metazoa; phylum Arthropoda; class Insecta; order Trichoptera; family Rhyacophilidae; genus Himalopsyche; species Himalopsyche phryganea. The sequence goes on from JAGVSL010000071.1 coordinate 1,596,842, forward strand.
TAATAATTACATGTATTTTAGTGAACTTTCCGAGTAATCAATATTGTTGGGCTTTCGTTCACTCATTTGTATAGTCAATGATTTGAATCCCGGATTGAAAACGATCTAAACTTAAATGTAAAAAATACTCATATTTTAATAACGAATGACATTAATAAAAAACCATTTTCATCAGTACAACTTTCGTAAAAATGCTTTATCAGGAGTTCAAACACTCTCCTACACTTTGTAAATTGAAATAAAAGAAGTGATAATCGCTTGAAAAAATGTGATTCGTTTGGTTAGTTCGTTAAGTAGGTCTTATATCATCACGGTTCAAGCAAAAGTCACCAACCCTGAAAAGGGCAGTTTTGAGTGGAGTATGTCACCCGATGCGTAAAATTATAATATTTCAGATGCAAAAGCCACCACTTTACAATATTTAGTAAAGTGTTGCTTAAAATCATTGGAGCATCCTTCAAAGCCTACCCAATGTATTAATTAGCATCAAAAAGTAAAAGAAACCTTCAGAATTTATTCAAAAGACATGATAAAATTATGTAATGTAGATAAAACTTTTGAAACATGAAATTATGATTTTTCCTTCAACTCCAAACATTTAAATTGCGATTTCATAAAATGATGGTTTTAGCATTGTTGACATTTGCCTGTAAGGCGACGATAAAATATATATTACTAAATGATTTAGGACATTATATAATCAAAGTCATTTGTTCTGACTTGAGCTGAATAATACCATAAACATTTTAGCTGAGTTCTCAATGAAAAAACGTCTTTTATAACGTTATAATATTTATATAAAAGTTTACGTAGCGTTTGAAACAAAGGAAGTACCCTTATGCCATGTCAAAGTTTTTGTTGTTTCGTTTGCTTTAAATTTGTAAAACTACTTTGCGAAATGTATCAGTTAACGTTTCTCAACATTTGTGTGCTCATACACAGGACATGACAAGTGGTAATAAGGCTCGCGGGTACGGGAAGCATGCCGCTGACAGTTTGCGAACGTTTTGGTTCAGTTAATGTTTATAAAACACGTGCGCAATTATGCAAGTGACGTCGGTTCAACTCCCGGTTGAAGGCTCGTCAAAGTCCAGATAGCAAGGTTTAAACCTGTTAACTGTATAAGCTTTTATTTTAAAAGTGTTATAAACTAATGTTTAGTACCTTGTTAGTCCTCGAGTGTCCATTATGGTCTAAATACTGCATTGAAAAATTCATGTACGAAAGAGCAAATGATAACCAAATTATATATTGAAACTCTAGATTCTTTTAAAGCATTTCAAATAATTTGATAAGCTGATTGTAGTTTAGATAATAATACATTGTAACCTCCGATTTCATAGAGAAATATCGAATATAAGAATTGGGATTTACGAATGATACCGACGTTTTTTGCTATCAAATTATTTACCCTAAGAACCGTTTTTCAGGATTTATTGAGGTGAGTATTAAAAAAATTAAGCATTAAATAATTTCATATCTTTTAATAGAAATCTATAATTTGAATCTGTTACTGCGACCTGACATTTAAAAACTACAACTATTAGCATACTTTACTAAATCACTCTTTCTTCCATGTAACAAAGGACATTGATTTTGAATGGATTCAACAGTACTTTGTGGAAATACATTTTATACACAATATATAATTAAAAATTATATCTTTGGTATGCCACTGGTTGTATAACTAATTGTGCACGTGTTTCGCCTCTTTGCGAAGGATGTTTAGACTGTAGATCCTTCTAAAAAATTGATTGATCTAATCATAATTATCGTGATAAGTGAATTCGGTCCAGATCGTTGTGGAAGTAATACAAAAAAATTATAGTCTCCGTTGCGAAATTGCGGATTTGTAAAATCTCGATTTTTCCGATGAGCATAAAAATAGTTTTATCTAATTAAAACACAACTAAAAAATACGTTATTAGTAATTTAAGACATCGACTGAGGGTGTTTGATGGACTTTCAATCTCAAATTTGAATGTTGTGATTATGTACATTTCCATGTATTTTGTCACTAACGACTTGTCTCAGTTTGAGTTCATTCGTGTGCTCGAATGATTGAAGATGCCGAAAGGTGAAACCCGGGTCATTAGTGACAAAATACATGGAAATTTACAGAATCTCAACAATTCAAATATCTCATATTCTTCTCATATTAACCATAATTATTGTCAGTTTTGTTACTTAAAGGCAATTTCTGCTATATTAATAATACAAAAAGTCGAAAACGCCTATACAGATAAACAATTTTGCAGTAAAAACTACGAAATTATGTTTTATATTTAAAAATATAATGCCTTTACAAAAAAATTTACAGTGAACACTTTGTCACTAACGACCCGGATTTCGCCTTTCGGCATCTTCAGGGATTCGAGCACACGAATGGACTCGAACTGTAGAGTTCAGTCAATCTTGCTGTACTAGCAATATTGATATAATTTAAGACATCGACAGAGGGTGCTTGATGGAATTTCAATATCAAATTTGCATTATTGAGATTTTGCAAACTTCCATGCACTTTGTCACTAACATTGAAATTGAAACAGCGATATTGAAATTCCATCAAGCACCCTCATTCGATGTCTTAAATGAAATATATATTGTTGTTATACATGTTATATTATATTTGTAAGAAGAGAAGCACCTTCAGACTAAAGATGTTCCTCAAAGAGGCGAAATACGTGTCACAATTAGGAACACAACCAGTGGAGAAACAAAGTTTTCATTTTGAATTTTAAAATACTCAATCTTATATTGAACAATTTTAGAAACACATGTTTCAAATTAATAAAAATATATCTAATCAAAATGAGGATTCGTTTATATGAATGCATCTGTTTATCAACGTTAGCTCATTGTTAATATTTGAACTGAAAACCGTAGTAGACTTTTATAAATGCAAAAAAAACTATTCACAATGAAAATCAGTATATCACTATGCATTCATTTATATTGTATTTTAAATAATACGAAATATTTTGTTCAATTTTTAATTAAAGCTCTGTACAACATTTTCATTGAATAAAGTTCCGTATCCACATTCGAAAGTACCAAAGTACTAAAAAACTCCCATTTAAACAATGCGTTAAAAGCTCGCAAAATTCCAAAACACATCGAAAATGAAAACAAAACTACACTTACGTTAGGGATGTTCGTAACAAAAACGATAGAGTAGTTCCAAGGCATTTTTAAAAACTTGTATTGTATCTGTAGCATTGATAATATCCATTTTATAAAATAGAACGCAATTTGTTTTTCGCTACTTGCACTTTTTTATAATGATCAGGATCGGTTTTGCTTATCAAGAGCATTATCTACTGATAAAATATAACAAAGGGCTATTTATAATAATGTGAGTGTTAATAATTACAAGGTGTATAAAAAAATTGATTTAAGAACAATGACAGAATTTACAGATAAACATACAAATTATTCTTAAACGAAATTAAATAGTATACAATTAAAATGTAAAGAACATCTTACAAACCAATAACTGTCTGTGGTGTAGTGGTCAACGTCGATGACTACGGTTACGGATGTCTCAGGTTAAAATCCCGGTTCGGACAGTTTCATTAATTGGTTTTTCAATCAATGAAACTGATGTGGATTTCTGTTCGTAGGCACGCATGTTTAAGATGTCTAAAATTCCCTCCCACCAATCTGATCCATAAAACTGGACGTAGCAATAGCGGTAACTTACCACTAGTCCTTCTACCACTACTCTCTTCGAAAAAGAGAGGTTGAGCAACTAAGTAACAAGTAGTTCTCGTAGAAAAACATATGTTAAGATACTTCCATTAGGAGGTCATATGCATCACATTGGTGGAGGACATTATTATGTCAGAAAAATATATTGTGCTAAAAATGGTTAATAAATTTTTATTAACAGAAATATCAAATGAGAAAATTTTAAAATAAAATTGCGACCCGCTTGAATTAACAACAATAAGTGAAATATTTTATACTTTAATAAGGAAAAGCGATAATAGTTTAAGAAATGGAGTCATTTTAGATCCTTGAATTCTTATTCAGTGTCTGAAGCCACAGGCATATTTACGGAATGTGTACATTGCAATGTTGTAATGGTTCTTCCAATTGATGTTACTTTTTACAGATAGGTTCTATCTAAGCATTAGAAGTAGAGTAAATGCAGAATAATTACTCATTTATATCTAAGAAAAGTCTTCAAGCTAATTCATCTCTAATTAGAGGTTGTCATGGTTAAAAAATACTCACAATTAATTAATTATTGTCGATGATTTAGTGCAAATAAATGTTGTTTATCCAGTTCTGCTTGCTTAGAGAAAATCGTATTTGAAGACTTTTGATGCAATATACAATATCTTCTCAAATACTCTATATGGACATACAATATTCCCTGTGCTTTACCAATTAATCAGGTATCCTGGATGAAGTCCCAGCAAGGTCAATGTAAAATCAATATTTTTTCAAATTAAAATTTGTGATCCTGAACATGAGAGAAATTATTATCGTGTTTATCTCGTATGATTTTCAAATTATCAAAATATTTGGCACATTGACTGTCGGTTATAATGCCAGATATTTTTTGAAAGCATCTATAGTTTTACAAGATAAAGATATATTAGGACAGACAAACGTCTTATGAGGATAAATTTAATTTCGACAAAAACTGGATATCGTTTTATAAACGGTTAGCGGATATCCAAACGAGGTGTCCATAGTAGATGGGGAACAATTTTTTTTATTAATTATTGATCAACAGGCTCTGTTGGTGCAAATAGGAACCGTTACTCAGTCCGTGACGTCCCAGCACTGCGAGCAAGTTTTTGTATGCTACGCCCGCACAAGGTCGACGTAATTACACCCGCGTGGTGCAATGCCTTTACATAACAGAACAATAATAAAGCTTACATCCTGTGCTGGATTAACGGTTCATTATTTCAACTCGCACCCACCCACCACTGGCAGTCTGCTTTTCGTTTTTCTACCTGCATTATTATCAAGTATACCATATATTCAGGAAAAATAGCGAATAAAGTTTTTATATCGAGGATATACTGACAGAAAGAATCAAGCCATAAAAACAAATTCTGTAATAATCGGATTTAAAGCTTTATTTTATTTTCAAAGTACTCTCTTCTAAGAACAATTGTTTGTTTTATAAAATGATTTTTTTTTTTATAAAAGAAAAAAAAAATTTGCAAACAAATCATAGGATTTGATATCAATAAAAAAATAACAATATGACTTAACCCTTTATAGTTGTGTAGTTTAAGTTGTCGATATATCGGCCACCGTGTTTAAGGGACTATAATTCATGCAGTGACGATAGAAATTTTAATCTTAATACCTAAAAACGATATCGATAAAGTGCTTTGGTAAATTTTGTATCAGCCATCTAACTTGAAGTGTGCACCAATCACTCGCAAACACGATTTGTGGATAAAATTTGATTTTTTAAATCATATTTTTGATGGTTATATTGTTTTGCGCTAAAAGCTATTTATATAACTATTCAATTTGCATTTATTTATCGATTTACAGTATTTTTTCAGTAAATAAACTACTACAAATTACAGTTTTTCTATTATTGTTCAATACAAAATACATAATTCGAAATAATACAGTTCACAGTTGATTTTGGAACATACAAAAAGGGTTAATACTGTTTTATATAAAGCCATTATATTCTATGACTTCATGCCTTGCTACCAATACGTAGAGAATTAAATTGCATACATTTTAAAATTAAAACACAAAATCATCAAAAACTGACAACGCATTCTGTCAGTATACTCTCAATATCATGTACAAAACTTAAAGTTAAACTCATTTTGTATTAATAACAATCACTGCGTTAATAAACGAGGGTAACAGGATCGAAGTGATGTTTGTACTGAGATCCTCTCCCATATCCTGGATGCTGATAATCAGTACTTTAACCACAGTCAACTCAGCCGTCTCAAAACGTACTTAATTTACCTATTTTTTAATTTACCAATACTATCATGGATATTATTAGTATTCACGATAATATTTTTACCACACATATCTCTATCTAACAAGGTTTCTTTTCATATTTTAGACTTTACATTATTTGTTAGTATAGCTTACAGATACTGTATTTTAGTATACCTAGACGTTATAAGCGGTATATACTTCAGTATTAATGATACCAAGAGCAAAAGCAGCTTATTTGAATGTTTTAATCCAAGCCTATTGCAGAGACCTACACTTCCATCCAACGTATACAATTCCGCGTCCTAAATAATAAGACATACACGAACGGATATTTTTGTTGAATATCGTAGAGGTATAAAACGTGGTCACGTTTCCATGAAATACTCTGACGATGCTAAGATAAAATAATTGTTGTAGTGTTAACTCTACTATCAATTTGTATAATTAGAAAAATAAAATACAATTTTGTGTCTTGATTCCACAACTTTGTACAACGTAATTTTAACATTACAGAAATTATTCGCCATCAATACTTCCCAATATATGCAGAAATGTGTAATTTTTACGGTAGAATTTTTTTGTTTTACTTACTAGACAAATCCCTTTTTATTCCCCATCAGTGCCGTTGCACAATCCATACAAACACTAATACAATTATTTCATTAAAAAGTTAAAACAGTAAAATACCTCTTCCAATCAAAATAATATTAACGGAGATCTTAGCAACCGACTGTTTCTAAGTTCTACAACTCAAATTTTTCACATTTTTTAAGCATTGCGCCGCGGAACACAGACTCTCGTCTTGCGGCGCACCGGTGTGCCGCAGCACTAGAGGTTAGTTGAATAGGTACAGATCTGTCAAAAAATCATGGCGTGTATGCCCGAATATTACCATTCTACATTTACCAGTCCACATTCAGCAATAAGCCCTTCGCTAATGGCCTGTCAGTGCATTCGTGTTTACCCAGTTGTTCCGTTTACCCCTCGCGCCCTTCCGCCTTCATAATAATTTACATGCGGCGTTATGTAACTCCAAAAATGGATAAAATTATAATCCAACCACTACTGTTGTGAAATACGTCACTGACTCTCCCTCCTTAGGAAGGCCACTGTCAAAATAGATAACGTATCAAGATGTCTACTTTATATTGATAATTGTGACAAGTTGACTATCTTACTATCGCGCTTGTGGTATTATGTTTAATTTAACATGGGTAGTGTAATGAAAAGTGCATTTAATTAGTGCGACATACATGATTCTATTGTTTTTGTTACGGGCTATCTTTTTCATTTGTTTAATAAGTTTTAATATATAGATCTGTGAAAGTAATGGCCGAACTGCGATACACAACTTGAGAAAACAGTCTTATTTATAATATTTATTACAATTTTCTGTTGAGATAGTTAAATTAAATTAAAAAATCATTCTTCATTATTAATCTTCCCGTGTTCATGTTAAAAAAAATCCCATCCCATGCAGTCACGTTTGGTTACCGTGTGGGTTTTGTCATATAAACGCATTTATAAAGCAAAATGATAATTTCAAAAGGTGAAATATGGTTTTATGTAGTATAAAGTCATTATTTTACGTCGTATTTTGTGTGTAAAACATGAAATACATACGCAAGAATCGAAATTCTTCATAGCAGAACAAGCTCGAGACATGTCTTTGTGCCGTTTGAAAAAAAAACAGTTGCATAACTACGTCATGTATCTCGGATTGTTACTACGCTGTTCTAATTGTTATTACAGTATACTTTAATTTAATATTTTTCGATGAAGTTTTTAAATTAGGATTAGTTATACAAAGAAGACGTAACCTGTAATGTATTTTTAAATTTTTATTTATATGTAGAACTATTTTATTTACAAATAGAAAAATTTCATTTTTTTGTCTGACATATTTCATAGATAATTTAAAAGTTTAAAGGCTGAAGTAACGCATTGTTACACCATTAATACGGAAGGGTTAAAATCATTCGATTCGGGTTATATGGATTCATCTTAGTAAATCGTATTATTGGCGTTAAAAGCTGTAGAATGTGGTGTCATTGTTATTAATATTTCAAGCTCAGGTAAAATGTAAATTATTTTAAAAACATTGCTATTGCGTTCGTTGATTAAACGCCTTTTGACTTCGTACGATAGTGCTAATTTTATCCTACAGAGCAGAGCCTGCATATAAGGCTACATTCTGTCGATTTTTAAAATCCTCAATGATTGCTTCTATGAAAATAATGTTTCTTCAAAGTTTTTAATCTCTTCACAATTCAGAAAAAAAAGTAAAAATATCATTAACCAATGTTGATTTACAAGTTTGAGTCTCCTTTAAAGCCATTCAAATAACCAAAGCTTCGCCTACTCCATTAGGAGGCAATATGCATCAGATTGGGAGCAGAGTTTGTGAAAAAAAACAATAGAGTAAAAGCAAAAAAACCGGTATAATTAAGTTATTGAACCATTTTCATAAACATCAAAAATAGAATTGTAAATACAAAAAATAGTATTCACTCATTAATGATTTGAACAAAAATTGCATGAGGAATTTCTACAACATTTTAATGTTTTAGTGATTTATGTCTATTTGAAATGTTTGTGTAGGGTTATTTAAAATAGAATACGCTAAAGCCAAAGCATTCATAAAAATAACATATCTCAGATCTAGACATGTCGTAACTCAATCATAAAAATAAATTGATATGGCAGTATAAATAACAAATTGGTTCTTAAAAATTAAAATTAGTTTTCCAATGATTTAGGATTTAAGTGTTTCGTTATGAAATTTTTAAAATATTGCACGTTAAAAATTTGGGTCAAATTAAAAGATCAAATAAAATTATGATGTCATCCAAGAATTTAAAATCTGAAAATATCTTCTCATATTCGGGAATGAATTAAGTGGTTCATAAAAGTAAATTAATTTTGCGTTAGCTCATAGTATACTTAGGTCTACCGATGAAGCTAAAGAGCATTTAAAATTCAAATTTCTTTTTATTATTTCAAAGAAAGGTAACTTTCGTTAATTTTGCCTTGTCGAGAAATAAACATGGAGCTTTAAGCTCGTCGAGGTAGGCATTAAATTCTGCATGAAGCTTACTGTCCAACAAAACTGTTTTAAGACTCACCTAAACTGGGCGATCTTTCATGACGATATTGTACGCCATATCCTTTCTTTTTTCGGATTTTTTGACGAAATCATGTTAAGTTTATGAATACAATTAGGGATTGCTATAACAGTATTGCCAAAACCGTAATCCCGGTTAATCCCGTAAATCAATTTTTCGGTGTTAAAAATTAAGCAAAATTTAAATGTAAATGTCTTGAATCTATCACATATTTTTAGGGATAACTAAAAAGATTTGTGTCTATAGACTGATTTCAGCATTGGTGATTACTTGCCTTAATTCAAATATTCAAGAATTTGTAATTAATTTAGAAAAATACCAATTGATCTTCATGATAACGAAATGTATTTATTATTAAAAAGTTAAAAACTGATGTTAATATTATATTGAGGTCATACTGACTACAGACATTAAGTCATAAAAACTAGTTATGACATTTTTTTAAGTACCCAAGTGTAATAATTGTTTTTTCAAGATGTTTCGTACATTATAAAGAAATATCTTTCTGACATAGGTAAGTACAAATCAAAAAGACTTGCTATCGATGAGTTATATATAATCTGAGAAGACCCGAATCGAAGAAAGGCGAATGGTCGGTTATCGACGTCCTGGAAGGTCTGGGATCTCAAACAAACACCATTTCAAATCCGGTTCCACTCTTATTTATTTTAATCGAAGACGCAGTGGCTTAAAATACTCAAAATAATTCTAGCTTATAAAATTGAGTCTACATTTACTTAACACATGAATTAACTTTTAGGTTATAATGCAAGTGACACAACAAACGATTTTAAATTAAGTCCAATTTCAAAACAAACACAAACAATCCACAACGTCAACGATGCGGGCCACGGGGGCCGTTGGCTCTCCCGGCTCGAAGGCTGGCAATCGACTCTCCGCAGAAATCAAAAATCGGACTCCCGCACCGTCGGAGCCACCCGTTTCTGTCAAAAATGGATTCGTCCAGCGAATGTGTCCGCCGGCGATTGCCGATCGCCCTTCACGACAAGAGTCGGATCGACTTCTACGAATCATTGTCATTAACGCTGTGCGTTCTCAGTGATGGACTCTAATAAAACTTAAACTTAACAAAAAAACCAAGGTGTGTCAAGTCATATAATGCTTTCAGCCAGAATAAAACAAAATTATCGACTGATCATCAGTTTAAAATGATCTTGGTTAGCGAAACTGGTCCTGACCATTATAAACATGTGAAATTGGAACAAAAAAATTGTGTTTTATTTTTTAAAATATAATGCATTTCCACCAAGAATTGCCAGTTAACACTTAAAAAATAGTATAACTCAATACTGTTTGTTTCAAATACATTACCGTCTCCATCCATGCGTTCTAACAGTACGGTGAGCGTTAAATTGGATACACTTTGACATTTAAAACAGAAAATCATCAAAAATGTATGCTGCCTAAACAATATACTCTCAATATCCTTTTCTGGCATTACAACCACTCATTGATATAAAAAAATTAACTCATTTTTAATCTTCACTTAAATGACCTGCATCTTTCTCTTACTCTTTATTTATAACGAAAAAATATAGATCGATAGCACAATACATTTGTGTAATATTGCTTCTATATGGCCCCACCTTAATAAAAATCGTTTGCATGTTTCTCGTAACATTTCTTCCAGTTCTTTTGTATATATATATACACGAGTATTTATATTACTTCGTATGCAAGTTTGTTAAATATGCTCTTGCAAAAAAGTGGCAGTTTAATTTGTGCAACGATTTAAGTCAGCTAACATGCCTCTGTTTAAAATGCATTCTGTGCCATATCAGTGCATCTTGAAGCAAGGTAATTTTTAAACAAACGATTTTGAAAATAGTTGCTAGCTTCTAATTTGTAATGTTATTAACGTGATTTATTTAACGATGGACCTAAATTATCTATAAAGATATTATTACACGAGAATGTTGGAAAAAGAAAAGTGTTGAGTTTTTCTAATGAGCTTTTTTGAAAATAAATATATGCCTCCATATTTTCTATAGATTTTGCGGTAACTTTGTGGAAATTCATTTTTAATATTATTATTAGACTTAAAGAACATATAATATGTGTCAAAAGTGTTTTTTTAAATTGAACGGAAAATAATTGAGTAGGCTAACATAATTTCATATTTTCAAAATTAATAGAAACGTGTTTTTTCCTGGTGACTAAGTTGTCGATATGAAATATTGAAAAGACAACTAAAATTATACAATACATAAATCAAGTCACTCGCTTACCAGCCTAGTGAAGGGAAAGACAAAATTATTCGGAAAGTTTGAAAAAATAAAGCTCCACCGTAATTGCTTGCCTCTGATTAAAGTTTTTTTGTGATTTACGGTACTAAAGTTGAGTTGCATGCTTTACAAAGCTTACTCGTTATAGATCAATTCATGAATGATGAACGACGACTGCTCAAAGATAGTATTTATTAATTATACATACTGCTCTGTTAATTAAAAAGAGGATTTACACTGTTAATGGTGAATATTTTCGTTTTCTACTGAATTTTGAAATTGAACAAAACTTTAAAACCTTTGGTATGATTTTTATATTTTAAATAGGAAAAAAATCAAAATTATGTAACCTTTAATTGCTAAAACCAATTTTTTTAATAATTATTCAAGGTTATGATGCTGATATATGTGTATGCAAAGTATGTTCAATAATTTATTACATTTTTGCTGTTTGAAGCGATTTAGAGTGATATAATAATAGTTACAGAGTGGCTTGAAACATGTGATAGCCAATTTGTCGGAAGTGTCTTCAATATAGGTTTTATGTAAAGGTATGTAATACTTTATACTAATCCTCTAAAGATTTTATAATTACTTAATCAATTACATTTAAATATTTTGTAAAACTCAACGATGTCTGAAAATATTTCAATGCTGTAGTTTAAAATTAATTTGGAACAGAACAACGTTTTTTAAGTGTCTTTCTGTTTCCCTTATATTAAAATCTAAATTCAAATCTAGAATCTTTATAAAAAAGAGTGTTTTTAAAACGTTCAACCAAATATTATACGATCAAATTATATTTTTTGTCCTCTTTCTGTTTTATAATTTTGAAAATGTTTTATTATCATTACTGTTTTTATTATTATAATTGTACTGTTATTATTATTGCGTCACATGGCGCATTGGCGTTAGCTGTAGTGCCATGTATTTTAAATTTTGTACATTTCCATGCATTTTCTCACTAACGACCCGGGTTTCGCCTTTCGGCATCTTCAGGCACTCGAGCACACGAATAGACTCAAAATGACCTAATACAATTAAATACATAGAAACGTACAAAATCTCAACAATTCAAATTTGATATAGAAATTTCATCAAGCACCCTCAGTCGATGTCTTAAATTATTAAAAGTAGATATGAACGTTGACACATCAAATTTTTGTCGTTTCCTTTCGGAATATATAACATTTATTAGACTTCTCACTTTAACTTCAAAGGAAAAACCTCTTTATTTATAAAATTAAAAACATTTTTATCAACTGCTGTAATATAAATTCATAAATATAATGCCTTTCCACCAAGAATTGGCAATTAACATATTAAAGGTGATGATGATGAAAATTGTAGCAATGTATTATGTATAAAATAAATATATAATAAGCATTTTTTTAAAAAAATCAACCTGTTTAGGATTATTTTACATAAAAATACGACACGCGCTGATAGTTGCTAACATTTATTTGTTTCTTGGAAAGTTGAAGTGATCCAAGAACGGCATTCAAACACTTTTAAATATCGCAATGCTTCGAATAATTTCTAACTAATGTTCTAGCCGAACCGGTTCATGGCCATTAAAAAGCCATAGGTTGCTAACCGATGAGGGCCTATAGCGGAAATTAGAAAGTGTCCAGCAGGACGGGTCTATTATAGACAATAAGGCGTGCAACCTACAGTGGTTGAGGTTTGATGATCAGTTTGGCATAGTCGGCCCTGTTGTTATTTTTGTTTGTTTTGAAATTGGACTTAATTTAAACTCGTTGTGTCAATGGCATTATAACTTAAAGGTAAATTCATGTGTTAAGTGAATGTAAATAAATGTAGACTCAATTTTATGTGTTAATAATAAACCGCTGCATCTTCGTTAATTAAATAAGATATGAACTGCATTTGAAATGGTTTTTGCTTGAGATCCCATACCTCCCGGACGTTGATAACCAAACATTCGCCTCTCTTCGATTCGGTCTTCTCAAATAATACGGTAGTAAATATTTTATTTCTCGACATCGCTCAGCTTCGTTGGATAATATCAAATGCAACTTTGAAAGGTAGTTAAATTATTACGCATAAAAGTATAGGAATTATAAATCAATGACTTTTTACAACTTATCGAGTACAAGATATAATAAATTACTCACCTAAAAACTCAAAATATTTCTCTGAAGTTAACGGCAAAATAAATCGTTTTCTATATAAAGCCCCTCCATTATAAAATACTCTTCGTAAATTGTGACTTGTAATGTTATGTGTAAAGATATAATTAAGTTTTTATTGTTTCGTTTTTTTTACATGACATTAAGTAAGATGGTTTTTTTATTAAGATGGTCTTTTTATTAAGATGGTCTTTAGAAATACTGGGCAATCATAAATAGGTTTGAAGAGCATCGTCAATTTTTCAAAAGGAATATAAAAATAGGAATATAAGAATAGGAATATAAAAAAAAATACACTCTCACCCAAAAGTATTTGCGTTTTAATTAAAATATTAACTACATATCGTAATGGTGTACCGTTTTTTAAATTTTAATATTAGAACGGATGAAATAGGCAAGATACCATAAAATATTAATTTTAATTTATAGTGGTATTTAAAAAATATCCCAAAATAATATCGAAATATGTCATATGAGTTATTTATGAAACGAATACGTTATTTTAAACATAAAATTCATGTTAAAAATATCTGTTTGAGATATTCATTATATTATGAAGAAAAAAATAATCTTATAACTTCTTGATGATTCATCAATGCATGAAGATGACGAAAGGCAAAACGAGGATCGTCTGTGACGAAACGTATAGAAATGTACAAAATTTTAACGATTCAAATTTAATATTGAAATTTATTGAAAGGACCGTTAGTCGATATCTTAAATTATAACTATTACAGATTCACATTATTTTATGTGTGTAAATGCTTTTTATCAATTCAAAAAATATTTGAGTTCATTACATCCATATATGGATATGCTTTCTATTTGTAAAATTGAATCAATTGAATCCTTTGTATCCTGTATAATAGATAATCGTGGATTCTGTAGGAAGCCGGAAGGCTCAAGATCAAAATTTTTGTTTAAAATTCAAAAGAAATAACTCCCATTTTTGTATTATTGTAATAAAATAATAATTATATTACATATTAGACATAGAAAAGAATATTTTTTTAAAATACTTCTCACTGTTTTTGTATTTTAATTATATTGAGGAAATCAATTTGTTCACTACAGTATGATAAACCAATAATGATATTATCAATCATGTACGCACCTATACCACGCATATACGAGGAGTATATGGATATCGAGCCTTCTCACTTTCCTATCTCAACGAATGTTTTTACCAACATACAAGGTATACCAGTAGTGCTTAGAAAGCCTTATGGGTATTATTAGGAATGTTTTACAAAATCTACGAAAAATCACATCACAATTTCTTAAGATTTCAAGAACAATAATGAATATTCCAGGTAGTGGTTGTTTTGACCGTGCCGTAATTTCAGTAATTGAAGAAATACCGTTGGATTAATTCGACGCAGCTGCAAAGTTTTAATATTTTAATTACAATGGAACGGTATTGGAATGTGTATTTATATTGTCTCTATCTGGTATTTGACAGAGATGGGAAAAGATTTAGTCGTAAATTATTATAAGGTGTAGGTATCTCATGCTTATAAAAAAATAATTATTATATGTATATCAGTGATTTTTATTTCAATTGAGCTCGTTTTCTTATAAATTTTATTGAACTATTAAATTATTATTTTAGTATATCGTAATTGTTCTGGATGAAAACACTAACTGAAAAATACTAGTTTTCAGTAATTGAACTTTGAAGTTTGTCAAATGTTTGAAATGCCATACCTTTTTCGTTTTGTTTGTTTGTACAAAACCGTTTTTAAGTAAAAGTATAATTTACAAAAATAAGTGTGTTCTTTCATACGATAGTGTTCAAATTAAGGAACATTTTGATATTATTAACTCAATATGTCATTTTTTCGATTTACTGTTTTCTTCCAGAACAACGACGATATATAATATAATGCTATTAACTATTCAATCTCATTTTAAA
This sequence comes from Himalopsyche phryganea, assembly GCA_022494535.1. Lineage (NCBI taxonomy): Eukaryota > Metazoa > Arthropoda > Insecta > Trichoptera > Rhyacophilidae > Himalopsyche > Himalopsyche phryganea. The sequence continues at coordinate 1,612,227 of JAGVSL010000071.1, forward strand.
TATTGTTTTCATTCTTCAGAAACTATTCGAATAATTTTAGTTTTATTATTCGAAATCCGAATAGCTGATAATGACAAAGAGTTGGAATCCGTATTTGACACTTTCTCGAGGCATTCGCGACACATAATCTACCTGACGTAGGTGCTTGGTTACTATCTTAATCTTAAAACATTATAGGCAATTCAAAGAAATATCAATCCGGTTATTTATTAGGTAACTCACTAGCTTATAGCAGTTGAATACAAGCGTTGAATAAATAGCATTTATTTTTAACGATGAAGAGTAATGTATCCAAGTGTATGCATTGAATTAAATACGGCTAAAGCTGCTTAAAAATGATTTAGAAACGTAGAAACAGAAATAAATTTCCCAAAAAATGTGGCAGTTTGCATTTTAAATTGTGGCATATTTTTAACCATGCATGACATACAAACGTCATAACTTTTACCCTGTTTTGAATTACAATTTTATAATTCATCTACATTACACGCGTGGATGCATTGTTTCGAAATTTACCTTCAAGTTGGCTTGAACTAACGACATGGGCTCGGGGTTAATACGACCCCAGGCATTCGCTGTTAGCTTACTGTGTTTGCCTGTTTGGAAATGTCTGCCGGTTCGTTCTCAAAAAAAAAGAGCAACGCATATTCATATAATCGTACAACACATTTTCCGAACATAATAAAACTGAAATAATTTGATTTTTATACAATTGTGACAAATCTTATTAGATTTTCTTGTAGATATGGCAATGACAAAAATCCGTAAAACAGCTAATTTTTAAAACCGAATATATTTATTTAAGTTATTCATTCTCTCAAACGTTTATTCAAGAGTGGGGTGACAAAAACTATTTTATTTTGTTTTTATATGTCAAAAAAGAAAACAAGATTGAAAAACATATTTCAAAACATTAGTAATATGTAATATAATATACTAGTTCACACACCACAATTTTGCAGCGTGCCCAAAACCATGCCTTGTGCCGCCTTTAACTATGAAAATTCACTCGTAAAAGCGTCGGCAAATAAACACTATTTTATTTAAACTTAATTTTTATGTAGAGCGGCGGATTAAATTCAGTAAACATGAAGTTCAGAGTATTCGTTTGAAATTAGCCCAGTCAAATTGACCCTCGGTTACATACCTGCCACAATTGGCTTAAGCTCTAACGAAAAAGGGCACGTTTTTTAATTTATCTCTCGTTAACTATATGTTCGTCACTACGTTGTTGTTCTTAGGCTGGGTGTGAGTGAAGCACTTCACTCTTATCTGATCAGACAGCTGGTCTAATTTTGATTGCCAATCGGTCCATTGCCATGTATTTATTTAAATGTTATATTAATTTGATTGTAACTGTAAATAATTGTAAATTCTATGTATTCTAAGCCAACTAAATAGCATTTGAAAACAAACAAAACAAAACGAGATTGGTTTTTTTCTTGATGATTGTACTAAAAGGTGTGATCTTGCCATTCACAAGGGGTCCCGCCAGAATGTTCGTTTCTCGGTCCAGTATCCGAGTACCGAACAGTCTTGACCTTTCATTCTATATTGTTGGGGTTGTGATTTTTTTTCAAAGGTAATGATATATGTGATGTTTTTATCCGATCAAATCAAGCAAAAGCGACAAACTTACAATCCGTTCTCGTTAAAATTTTTATTTTGGGATGATACATTAGGATTCCATTAGATAACCACCGGTCCTGCAATCGAGTGGTCTACGTCTTTGTGCGTCCGTTCCAGTTCAGTTACGGTATCCAAGTTTTCGAATACCTATATGGATAATGTCGTAAATTATTTTTTCAATTGATTTAAATATGTGTGTCCAACTGTACAGATGTTTGTGATATTTACATTCCGTCTCACCAATTGATCCCAAAAATTTGATGCTGTGATAACGTTTCGACAACTACCGTTCTATCCTAAAACTCACACCCTCCTAGAAAAATTAGAATTGGGTGAATGAATGAAAAACAGTTCTTGTAAAACAAGTTATACTGCGATTCCTCATTAAGAGTTCATATACTTCACATTAACAACGAACGTGGTTGGAAAAAAGCACTTAAAACTGAACCTTGGAAGTACGTTTCAGACCCGCATATAATTTGTATTGAATGATTAAAACTTCAGCTAAGTATATTAATGCTGCACTAATGATTGGATGTAATTAATTGTTCAATCAATTAATCGATTGACGGACAATTTTATTCCTTGATGATGATGGTTTGAAGTTATAAAACAACCCTAATACCACTTGGCACGCGACATTTAGTTTTAGTTTCATAAAAATATATTTTTTGCCATTCCGCTTATGCAAATAAATAAACAAGGAATGTTGGCGGTGCAAAATTAAAACCTATAAAAAGAGTTGCAAGTTTACAGTTAATGTGCATTAGTTGCAAACAGGCCATTGCATTTTATTTTGTTATGTAAAAACAAGCGGTCGGCAACCGCAACATTGCTACAGCATTAGTATCAAATGAATTTGTAATGAAATATTCTTGAACGTTATAAACTCTTACTTGATGCTTTGTTTCAATATTGTGTGAATTCAATATCGACTGTGGAAAAGAAAAAGGACGTAATCCACACAAAATATTGTGTATTACCCAAAAAAACGTGTATTAAATTGTATACATTGTGATTATAGAAAACAAAAATATTTGGAAAAGAAAGAGAAATAAGTTGTTTTGCCTTTCTACAGTCGATATATTAAATATTTATATATATAAATATAGTGTATTAGTACGTTTTGTATGAGTTATACACAATATTTTTGGTGTGGGTTACGTCCTGTTTCCTTTCCATAGTCGATATGTTTAAAAGAAGCGTATTGTTAATTAACTAGTAGTGAGAAATTAAATAAATTTCAGCGATAAACAAACTTCTAAGCCTTCTCTATAAAAGAATATTAAAGATTAGTAACTAATTCCATACATGGTTAATAACGAATTCTATAAATGGTAAATAACAAATAATAAATGGTCAGTTAATATTTTCCAAATAAGCAATGTTTAGGTTTGATTAAAAAAATACCGTTTTATGTAAATATCTGACCGAAACATAATTATTAATTAAACAATTTAAAAACAACAAATGCGTGTTAAAAATAGAAGCGTTTAACAAACGGATTCGCAAGCGGTATCCCGCTCACCTCTCACTGAGACGACGGAAAAACGAATGACAAACATAAAAAAACAATTTAATATTCAAAAATATTGTATGTTGCCCCTTCTCTTTGTCGGGGGTTAAGAAAGTAGCCAACTACGGTTAATCAGCCCCCGGTGATTGATACTTTCTATTACCGATCCTTTCCTAGAATAATAACGTTTGATGTGTCTTGTGAAAGATGAACGACACACATTAAAATTATCTCGCAAAAGTTTACCGATGGCTGTTTTGGAAACTTTAAAGACCTAGGGTTCGCCTGAAAAGGTTGAGCCGTGTCAGTGTGTATAAAAATTACTGCAAATTTTTTCTCATCGATAGATAGATGTCACTTGTAGAAACTAAAGCTTCCATTGCACCCTTAAAGCCTTCAGTTAAATAAATTTTCAACTTGTTTTCGAGCCCTAGAAAACAGTTTGCGATTCCATAATGCTTCACGCGATCGTTCTCGGTTGAACCCGACGTATTTTGCGATAAGGGTTTCCCAGTTAGTATTTTGCAGCGATTAAAATTGCTGCTTTTTTCTATCCGCCCTACAAAAAAAATACGGAAAATCACCGCTTTTTCCGTCTCTACATCGTTTTATTTACCGTCGTATTATTATATTGTGACGAAACACTCATTTGAAAACTGATGCCATAATAATTGCAGTATTTTTGAAAATTACTTGCAATAATGACGAAGGAAACACGACACTTAATATATCCGGGAATAGCATATTAGTCTATGTTGTATTAGTAAATGTTTTCATTTTGTTTTTTAAAAACAAAATGAAAACACATACGGATAATAAAACCATACTTCTGGTTGCATTCTTTATTTGAGTCAACCTCCAGTCAAGTTCAGTATACAGTTTCCAGTTTGACTATGATCCTGTAATCCCCTAGGGAGAAGTACCTAACGGTTATTAATATAATTTTAATTAAATATATTTTAAATGAAAGGCGTTATAACTGTTCGGTTTTATTGACAAATATATATATATATTGTTAAGATTTGCAAAACAATTCAAAATGATTCGTTTGCCTAAATTTAGCAATATAATATATCGATGGTGTTTTTGCCAATTATGGAATCCTCAAAAGTATATGGTGAGTTGCGCTATGAATCTTTGAAATGCTCTCCTGTAAAATCTCATGATATAAAAGAAAATATAATATTTCCATCTGGACGCAGCGATCAGGAATACACTGATGTGTCTTAAATAATTAATGTATTTCCGAAACTCTGCATTATAATAATTTTCCTTGTTCTTATTAATATTTCTCATTCTGTTTAGTTTAAATATAGATGCACGAATGGTCACGCCTATTGAGAAAATGCTATCATTGTCAGAGCTTGATAGAAAACGCTTTCAGCGGAAATTAATTTTAAACTGTTGCATCGAAAGCTTTGCTGAACTCCATTATTTCCGCGATAAAAATCGCTCTTCTGAAGATTCGTTAGCAGTTAAATTTTCTTCGCGACGAGTCCCAGTTGGAATGTGATTTTGAGATGCCAACTGAAATTTCAATGGAAGTTCTTTATCAATCAATCTAAATAGTAGCATGAACAAAATGTTATCACTGAAACAACACAATAATATATTATACGTAGGGGCTTTAAAGATTCTATGAATTTCAAGTGATTGACAAACTTTAGAGTTAATTGAGGAATAGCCATTGTATTCAAAAGTATTAATAAGAAAATTTAACGAATTGCTGTAATGAATTTAAAAATAAATTTGAATAAATATATCAAGTAGATGGCAAGCTATTTTATATGTATCTGAAATGTCTTATGACGTAAGATATCAATTAACAGAAGATTTTTTCCTACTTACCTGCTGAAACTTTGTCGAGCTTGCAAGAAGAAAACAAACATCCTTACAATTGGTTTCAAATAGATAGATTATTGAAACGGCTACAAAAAAACGAGTAGCAAGTATTGTAAAAAATGAAATGGGATTACATAGTCTGTACTTTCATAGTCGACTGGGATAGATTTGGGCGGTTTTCTAGAATTTTTTTAACATCAAATATCATGTTTTAGTGAAGTGCTCCGTCAGCGCTAGGCGATACCAGGTGTGCCGCTGTGCATTGATTACTGCACAGTAATGAAATTATTTCTGTATTATCTAATTATAGCCTATAACATATATTGAACCAATACTCGGCCAACGTGTATAATTATATTTCAATTTATATTTAACAAATGAAAAACTCTGTGTTAACCTTTTTACACGTGTTTTTTACTTGTGGTGTGCAGCAGAAATCTGGGAGAAAGTTTGGTGTACCGTGTGAGAGAAAAGGTTGCAGAGTACTGTTTTAATGTATCTTTTGAATCATGAAGTACACAGTATCAAAAGAAAAAATTGAGGGCGGTGTCCAAAATTTTCCAAATGGTATTGCTTGGAAGTTTGACGATACAAAGAATCGAGCTCTCCTCGTAGGACGCGGCGTAAATATTACAGGATTAGTGCGATTTTGGAAAACTCCCCGAGTAAAACAATTTCCGCCCGCATTTCCTTTTAATTTTCTTCGAGCGGCGAAAACGCATCGAGGAAGCGCGAAAAAGTCGCGACTGAAATGAATGTTCGACGCCGAAATCCGCCATTTGACACGGGTCATTCGTTTTTATTTATTATTTTATTCCGATGACTTGATTGAAAAACGGTTCGATTATTTTGAGGATATTTTAATAATGTTTGCAATAAACTATGTCTGTATAAGACTCAATGATTTGTTTCACGTCGTGCATAACACCACGAGAGTTCGTGTTATATACTGCATTATATATTATATAGAGCGGTGTTTTGGCCATGTTATATAGCCCTCAAAATTTAAATTGTTCAGGAGAGAGTAAAAACTGTTTTTTATCGTAAACATTATAATATGGTGAGTTGCGTTTTGAATATTTGAAATGCACTCTTGTAACTTCTGATGTTTGCATATACGGGATTATACGTAGGGAGTGTCGATATAACAGTGACTTACATCAAGTGACCGGGTCAAAATTTTTAAAACTAAAACCAATGTAAAATGATGTTTCGCAGCCAAAAAGTGGTTAATTCATTTTTCTTATTTGCATCATGCGGCCAAGATCTGCTCTGTCGTTTTTAAAATGAGATCCAATCATTAACTCATTTTCGTATTTTTTGAGGGTGGCATCAATCAGTGAAAACATAGTCGATATTATATACTAGCAACAGTTTAAGGAGGTAGTTAATATTCATAGAAAAACAATTCAACTTTAGCAGTAATCTTCTCATAAAATATATGATAAGTTTGTGGATAGACGAATCGAAACAAACTTATTTTTGAATTACCAGAACCAATAGTTTACCTATATAAAAATATTGGAATCACTAAAAATATCTTGATTTCTCACACAATTTAGAATCAACCAGTTAGAATCGAATCATAAATCATATGTTGTCTCACTCAAGCACATTTTGGTCAATAGCAGTCGATGGAGAAAAGAAATGACTCGCAACTTAAGACGCAATAAAAATTGAAATGTGAATAATTTTATTTCGTACTCGTAAATCTAAATGTTTTATTCGCGCCTAACTGACTCATTCTCCAATTCTGGTTCATAAACATATATTTATTCTTAAAAAGTATCAATATTGAACAAAATTTATGAATGTACTCACTCCACCAGATATTCTTGAAAAACTTAAATTAGATTTAATGCAGAAAAGGCAGGATTACAAAAAACTTAATGGAATTGATCGCGGAAACGTTTTTGAAGAATCAATATCTATGTATGAAGAAATTCTTTGGATCGTAGTTAGGGTTTTTTGTTTATTTATAGATAGCAATAATCATCACTGTTTTTAGATGGCCACTTTAAATTATTTTATATTAAACTTACCTTTTTTGTCGTAGTCTTTTTGTCTCAGTCTGGTCTGATAAAAAATAATTATTTTTTTTATAAGTTAACTTAAAAAGTTCTTGTTAACTATTTATCTCTTCTTTGAACAGATTAATAAATTTATATTAGCTTCCATTGAGGATAGACAATAAAAATAGTACATAACGAATACTAATGTAAATAATTGCAACTGAATAGCATTCGTTTACGTCAAGTATTATGAGAAACGATATAAGCGGTTGCATTGTTATAAAGAATATTTTATTAACACCTTTTTTCTCGTAGACCACATAAAATCTATTCAATTGTTTTCATCGCATATAATTTAAATAAAGAACAATAAAAAAACACATCACGGTGGATAATTATTTATTGACTCTAAATTATATTTGTCCTCCATTTGTCCAAATAAAGGTTATTAAATCAACTCGTAAAGGTTAAATAAAGATTAAAATAAAGTATTGAGGAGTTGACTGACCTTCACAAAAACGACAAAAACCACATTTTTAATACAAACCGTCAGTGCTCCGGATATTAGTTATTTTTTTATGAATTCCTTTGTATAATATTGTATTTTGAATGAATCAATAAAAAAATATTTATGAGAGACAGATAAAATTATCTTTAATGACAACTATATTAGGTTTATAAAAGTTATGTTTTTGTGATATTTTATTTTATTCAATGGTGTCATTGTGCTTATTCAAATATATAATACAATATGGTTAAATTTTTTACAATTAAAAAATTTAATTAAAATGGATAAACTTTGTTGTTTCACTGGTTGTCATACTAGATGTGACAAGTGTTTCGTCTGTTTGAGAAGCATCTTTAGATGAACTTGATCGTAAGATTTTTATTTAAAACGTAGATATGGATTCTTAATTCTTTATAAATGACAAAAATGAAGAGTTGAATTTACCTTTCATAGAGAAATAATAACTTATTATGGTATTAATCATTTTTGTTTGGGTAGGAAATTATCATTGAAAATAGATTTAATAGTAGGGAGCCACCAGTTGTCTTATTTGACTTATTCCAGGTAATGCCAAATCCATCAAAAAAATAAATATGTTAAAAACTTTCTTTCGAATTCATATCGATACCGTCAGTTCCAAACTGTACCTAACAACTCAAAAATTTTCCAATTTTGAGGTAAGCATGACAATAGACTTAGAATACCAATAAATACCAGTTCCAAAATGTAACAATTAGTAATGTGTGGTTATTTCAGAATGGCAGTGGTTAATTTTACTTGAGATTCAAACTGTAACAACTACAAAAATCCTGTGTAAACCTCTGAAAACGCCTAATATTATTATCCGAGAAAAATTAAATTGCTGACAAGATTATAAATGTAAGTACATATTAAAAGTGAATCTTAGAATCTCATTAAAATGTAAAAATAATAAATTTGAATTATTGAGATTTTGTACACTTCCATGTATTTTGTCACTAACGACCCGGGTTTCGCCTTTCGGCATCTTCAGACATTCGAGAAAACGAATAGACTCGAACTGACAAATACATGGAAGTGTACAAAATCTCAATAATCCAAATTTGATATTGAAGTTCCATCAAGCACCGTCAGTCGATGTCTTAAATTATGTAAAGATAATAGATGTACATTATTTTTAAAACCATATCCGATCCCTATTCGGAGCATATGGCTATCACGCGATTCCTTCAAGCTTCTCTGTCTCACGCCAGAGTCTTCTCTTTAACTCAGATCATCCCAGCGTGGCTCTCAGACGTATAATATCTTGGATGGTCATCAGCGTTCAAATAAAGCAGCGCCGTCCGAATGCAATTTGCACTAGGTTCTGACCGAGTAAAACCGTGAGTCCCAGACTTTCCGCATTGAGTTAAAGGTTGCTTCAGCTAATTCCTAATCGGATTGCGAGTTCTTTACGCGGATTGCCGAAGTGCTAGGAGTAAGGAGGAGTGGACAGCCAAAATAGATGTATAGTTGAAGATAAAAGCTGTCAAAAAAGTGCATTAAGTCATTTTTAATCTAAAACTCTTCATATTATAAAAATAAGGTATTTGTTGATCATTGTATGAAGTTAAATGAAGCAAAATCTACAACAGTAAACAGAATATTTAAAAATAAATAAAAGAATTACAGAAAAAAAATTGATAAGTAATGATTTAAACTATTTCATTATAAGTAGACTATTATTTTGGTGAGTTCTGCTACATTGCGGAATGATACTTACATAATAATTATCTTTGTGATATTTAATTGTGCAGAGTGTAAAAGGTGACCAAGATACTCAGATGATAACAAATTAATATGGAAATTCTCTCAAAGCATCACTTGTACGTTATCGAAACAACATGTTCTGATATTCACCGCAACATTTGGCCAAATGAACAGTGGGCGCCAAAAACTCTCTGTCTAAAGGCAGACGCGGTCGTGACGCAGCCCCAGGCATCCAGATCCAAATTGAATACCCCTCGAATCAAATTATACACCGAGTAATATCATGCCCGCAAAAAAACAATACTTTATAGGATTGCATACAAGAAAGAGTACGTGATATTTTGCTCGCAAATTCAACTGCATGTAGACTGTAAAGGTCAATGCAGTCTGACTGATGCAGTTTTATTCACTTCTCTAGAATCATTTTAGTGCAGTAAAGAGTCATTATCTCTACAAATTTAGAAGCGGCTTTAACTGTTGTTTTGCACTCTAGAAGGTGCCAGGGCAGGTCTTGGAAATTTCAGCTTAAAAGAATTAGACTGTTTTAAAACTGTATCCAAATAATACTAACAAAACAAAAATTTCACTCATTTATTAAATAAAGTTAAATTTTCCGCATTTAATGGACTTGTAATGTAGCTTTATTTTTGATTTTCGATAAGTATTTTTTGATTTGTAAGAGGTCCTTCACATTTTAATTATAGAGTTTTTAATTTCGTTTATATATTAATTTGAATAATGATCAGTAAATTTCCTATCTTTGTTCATCAACCAACTGTTTTATATACCTTGTGATTATAATTTTTTGATTTGATTGTATTTTTATCAGTCGATAATGCTCGTGATGAGCGAAAACCATATTGATCATTGTAAACATGTGGAATTAGTACAAAAAAAATGTATTTCATTTATAAAAATATAATGCCTTTCCACCAAGATTTGACAGTTAACACATTAAAAGTGATTAAATGTAAAGTTTTAATTAATAATCAAAAAATGTTTTATTAATTAAAGCTAAATTTAATGAAAATCGTGGAGTCGTCCTTTTTGTGATAGTAATTCAAAAAAATTGAGTTCGAAGTAAGTACTCCTCAAAGTTAATTATAAATATGCTGTTTTGTATTGGTAGATTGATGCTGCTGGAAACAAAAATCAACGCTTGAGAGAAATCCATAAGAATCAATTAGATTATTCTCTATTAGCATATTACCATAAAGCAAAATAACAACTCGAATTCAGCTCTCCAATCACTAACTCGCCGTTGTTGTAAAATCCGTTGTAAAATCCGTTTTTAACTTTCACGTCATATGAAAAGAGACAGCGGACTGTAGTTTGGCAAACTCTGTATAAGAGGATCATTTTTCTAAGACTATCCATGACGCTGCAAATTTGAATTAATAGTGAAAAAAACAAAATACATTTACATCTAATTGTCGTATAGATTATTATTTGAATTGACATTTACTCGACAGTATCTGGTTTTGACGATGATGTAACAACAACTGTATTATGGAACTCTTGTAAAACAAAATATATATGGGTACTTTTTCCCCAATTTGATAATATATAATATGAAGTTGAGTGAAGTCAGCCACAAGATTGTTTTATTATACGCAAATACACTGAAATAAAATTTTGATTTATTAAAAAAATAGGATACCAAAAAATTATTTTAAATCTTTTTTGTGCTGAGAAGAGTATTATTTTGGCCACATGAATAAAGACAGTTAACGTGAATATCAATATTTATGTTGATCAATGAAACTATGATCCTACTCTTTGGTCAAATTGAATAATTTGCAGTGCTAAGACTAGACTAAACGTAGAAATGACACCTATCGGAGTACCTTCGTATCAAAGTCAAACAAACACCATATCCCATTAAAGACATGTTTTTATTGTTTGTTGTAGTGATGCAAACCCATCAAAAGTAACGAAATCCAACGGTTTCATTTAGCTTTTTTAGTTTAAAATTCGTATATAGTTTCAAAAGCTGACACTTATATTCTATCTTCGCCAAATTAGTGGACATATACACATTGACCAATCACAGAGCTAGAATCATGGATGCCAGGCTTGAAGCAGCGTGGAATTTGTATCAAATAAAAAATCATCTTTGCTGTACATTTTCGTAGATGACTTATGGCCCCACTTTGATACCAATCTACTAATATGTTTCATTGTACCAAGACAATTTTAGAACACCCGCGCACTCATTTCTATTCGGTAACCACTCGAATACAACAAAGTCAAATTGAATAAGAAATATGTTTTACATTTTTTTTGCCATGTCCGCCCTCAATGAAGAGCATGTGGACTTATAATAGAGCAATCTCAAAAAAGTTTTTCTACGGGAACTGCTAATTACTCAGTCACTGAAGCTTACTTTTTCGAAGACGGTTAGTATAGAACTAGTGGTGAATCGCTCTAGCTATACACCGTATGTTTTAGAATCAGAACACAACAAAAAAATATGATAAGTGTTAATTGTTGCTTACAAAAAGATTAAAATTATCCGGCTCATTTGTTGGTTTGGCCTGCTCAGCCTATAGATCTTGCGCGCTTACAATCGCTCATCTTAGAGTGAACATTGGTCATCAATATTCAAATTTAAATAATATTTTTTTACAAATTTTTCAATGTTGCAAAATTTTACATTAATAAATAGTAAAATAAGTGTTATAAAACGGAAGGAAGATCATTCTTCGTAATCTAAATTCTGTTGAGAAAGCTTGTTTTAGTTTGTTAAGAGATTTTTATATTCGAGTAGTTACTCGTCATTATCTGTGCACATCTCTATTTGTAGTACAACCATTTATAATTAATAATTAGTTCCCGCAAAATGTATCCCGTCTCTAATCCGGGTCTCCTCCGGCATGAGTCTGTAAGTCCGCGAACTTTGATTAAAAACAGAATTGTTGAGTATATTACTTTTACGCCGAAAAAGTTGAAGCCGGGCCATCTCGCGGCATTAATCACAAGCAATATACTAGCCCACCTCTCCCCTGCTGAAATCTTTATGAAGTTATTTAACTTTTGCTCCGGGTAGCTGGTGAAAATTCTCACAAACGCCAAGTAAACAATACACAAAGTACTGCGGTGAGGTCGTGCTCACCCCCCGTTACCCCCCGTCGGGGGTGTTTCATGTTATAATAAGTGATCATATTTTTATGATGTACATATGAAAGCGCCACCGTTTCTTTTTATTATAACTAAAGTACATAACATTACCATGTAAATGGCTACTCAAATTCACATTTTCTCATATTATAAGACTATTTTCAGATTACATGATAAACTATAAATAAATTTGTATGTTTATTTGCGTGCGTAGGTTTAGCTTATAATTGAAGCACTTGTTTATCACATATCGTCGTTGTTCTGGAAAAAGACACAAACTGAAAAATATCAGTTTTGAGTAATTGTCAAATGTTTGAAATGCTATTCCTTTTTCATTTAGTGTGTTGGTACAAAACTGTTATTAAGTAAAAGTAAAATTTATTAAAAAAGAGTGTTCTTCCATACAGTAGAATTTAAAATAAGGAACATTTTGGTATAACTAACTCAATTTGTAATATTTTTGATTTAGTGTTTTTTTCCAGAACTAAATAACTATTTGATACAGATAACAAACATTACAATATAATATTATACCCACAGTTCACGGTGTAAGATGTATAGGTGGGCTGGATTGTTGTTTTTGTAAAATATGTAACGTCAATTTGGCGAACCAAATTTGTATTATCAACAAAACACTGTTTTAAACATTGTAATAAATACGCGATGACGTCACAACATCAAAAAATGGCGACTGTAATTTTTTATCCAGCTCTCCTATACTTATAGAGTCTCGACTAAGGTACATATCGTGATATAATATCTACGGCGCTAAAATCGTATCTGACAATTAGTTGTGCACAATATTTTATTAATAATTTAAGAAGATTTATATGCGGTGCAAAATATATTACGGTTGTGAATGCGAGCGATTAGTATAATTTATCAAGTAGCGACATCTATGTTCTAATCTTTCAAGTAAAAGCGTATTCAATATATTAATAAATATAATTTTATGATGTCGTTCAGTTATCTTGTTTAATTAGAAATATTTCATAAATATTATCCATTAGCAGAACCATTATTTCCTTTCATACTTATCTTCTGAATTCTGGATATTCAAGATTTTTATGCACATGTTAAATTAAATTGATATTATTTGTCGACAAAAACGTGACAAAATAGAGTTATCGAATGGATCCCCTAATATAATAATACGCAATAAATAAATATGTACCGATATATTTTTGCAGCTTCGCTACCAGTTGTCCAGAGCCTCTCATAATATTATCGGCTGACAGTTGTGGGATGGGTCAAAAAATATGTGTAAAGTTTCACAAAACAAACAATCGCTTCGTGAAAATTTTGTCCAACTACGTCACATAAATATCGCTTCCTTTCTGGCCAGCTTATTATTGTTTCCGACGAGCCTAAAACTTCAAGAGGATTTCCTGCATATCGGTTTGCCAATATCACATAACTTGTAAGGAGGTAAACTTCATCCGACAACCTATTCATTCCTATGTTTTCCTGATACTTTTGCATTGACGGAAATTTATTTATAATTGATTGTAACAGAGATAAGACTTTATATCTTTCTGACGTTTATGTTAGCCTAATACATTAATTAACCACAGTAATTTGGAATTTTCTGTAGATTCCCAATTAGCAAGGGTGTTCGCCAAGGTAACGCAATCTCACCCAAACTATTAAAATCCACTCTAGAACATATAATATTTAGATGCATCAACTGGGAGAGGAGAGGAATCCTCATCAACGGGGAATACCTCAGTCACCTGCGCTTTGCAGATGACATTGTCGTCTTTGCAGAAACTCATGAAGAACTCCAAGGTATGATGCAAGAGCTCGCAAATGAGAGCAGGTCTAAAGATTAATTTCTCAAAGACAAATGTGATGATAAACCACTTCGCTGACTTCCAACGGCAATCAAATCAAGAGGGTCAACAGCTATGTCTAACTAGGACAGCAAATGTCTATAGATGGAGGCATAGATGACGAGATCGCTCGGAGTGCCAAGCCAGCATGGAGTGAATTCGGGGCCTTCAGTAATATCTTCAAGAGCGACCTTCAATTATGCCTGAAGCATAAAATATTCAACCAATGTGTGCTACAAGTGTTAACGTATGCTTGCGAAACATGGACTCTCAATGCGCGAAAGGTTCAAAAATTGCGAGTGGCGCAACGTGGCATGGAAAGGTGCATGTTGGGCATAACGCGTAAGGACCGTAGAAGAAACCTATGGATAAGGAAGCAAACAGGAGTGAGAGATGTGATATAGGTAACCAAATTGATGAAATATTGGTGGGCCGGACATGTTGCACTGTGAACGGACAATCGCTGGACAAATGCAGTCATTCAGTGGTACTCGAGGGGTACTAAGCGGTCTCAGGGGCGCCCCTAGAACCGCTGGGTTGACAAATTTGTTAGGTTTGGTGGAAGTACGTGGCAGCGAAAAGCTAAAAACCGAGAAGAGTGGAGGTAGCTGGGGGAGGCCTTCATCCAGCAGCGGATCGACCCCGGCTGAAAATGAATTTGGAATTTCATTAGATAACTGAGGGAAGTCTTCATACTACATATTATTTGCAGACAAGTTTTTGTATTCCTATCCAGAGAAAAGGAATGATACTAATGAAGCTCGCTCTCTATTTACAAGCATTTTTCTGTTTCAAAGTGAATGATTTGGTGACTTTTTCAAAGTTTGTAATGAAAGCATATCCAAATGTACAACATTAGAAATAACTTCTTTTGAAATACTTCTTAACGAATTCATATGTTCCACTTTAGCATTGGACAATGTCATCAATGGATATCTCAATAGATTTATGAATCTGTCTTCAAAGTAAGGGACGTCTGCGCTATTTAAATACCTCCACTACTCTCCTTCCGAAACGATTCTATATTCTATAACGTAGCATGTGGAAAGCGAATAATTCCTAGCTTAACTCTCATATTCCTACCATCTAGGATAGAGCTGCCATAATTTTCAAGACACCAATGGGAAATGAATGGTAGAAATAGGAAACTCATATCTATATATATAAAAATGAATGTCTGTTTGTTGGTTTGTCCGGATCTTATAGGCTCCTAAACTACTCAACCGATCGCGACGAAACTTTCAGGAAGGACTTATTGTGATCATGCCGGGAAATATTAAGTAAATAAATGTTTGTTTGTCCTTTACGCGTTCCTTTACCATTCATACAATTTCGATGAAACTTCGGTGAGTTGTTGTGTCCACACCCGTGAAGGGTCTGAAGAAAAAAAATTAAAAATCTAAAATTGAAAAAAAGAATCAAATACGTACATACAGCGACATCTAGGAAAAACCTTCTGATTTATTCGTGTACGCACCAGACGAAAAACAAAAATATTGTGTTATACCAAGTGTGATATTGAAACTTGGGTTCGGGTCGGGCCAGACCTGAAGATGATGGGTTCGAACCGGGTAAGTCTATGAAATTTCGGCCTGTGCAGACCTCTAATCCAAAAGCATTTCAATAAACAGAATTAAAACACAAACCCTTTCTTTCTTTGAGAGGCATTGCAACGCATGCCGGGCACTCACTAGTAATCAATAAATTTGAAGTTTTATTTATAAACTAAAATAATCGGTCAGTCAGAAGACGACAATTACAACAAATGAATAAATGCCACAAGTGGCGGGACGAGAGCGCAAGGACGATCATCTGGTTAGCTCTCTCAACTCGCATTCATTATTCGCACGTATGCTTGTGTTACCGCCCTTGCGTCATTCTTTCTTAAATTTACTTGTTTTGCTTCGGTTGTTTTTGTCTGACCAGTTGCTAGATGGAATACCGGTACAAATGACTGACAGACCAGGACACAGATCTAAAAACCGGGACGTACGGCAACCCTAAGGTACGCTTCAAAACTAGAGCCAATTCCCCTAATGCGTACATGGTCGAAAATAAAATTCGATCCATGTTATACGACGTGAGTTTTTCAAAGCTCATCACTCCATGATCATCTGGATCGGATTTCATAAGTCCTGTCCTATCTTGATTTATCAAATTGTGATATAATATATTTTAAGGAACAACACTGTCTCGATCGAGATAGTCGCTGAAGCCGTGGCGGTGATGTGACCGAAAGACCCTTCTCTGTAAGGTCACAGGAGTCTTCGTACCTCGGTGTTAAACTTGTCGAGTCACCGTCGAGATCTGGATGCATTGTTGGATGGACGAGACATCGTTGCACTGCTCCAGGGTGGAGTTGCTGATTACAGATTGATAACTGGCAATCAAGAAGTTACTCGCTAAATGTTATTACTTACATTAAATAAATCTGTTCATTATTTTCTCAATATATACATATCTATATAAATTATTTGTAAAAAAACGAAGTTTTTTTCTTTATATATGTTTTCAAAAATATATCGCATTACAACTAATAAAGATTTTTCGATTTTCAAAGTTATTCGAGATCAAATAGAGAAGTAAAAAACACACATGCCCAAGATGTCAAATATTAAATTGAAAAAATCCAATCTCTGTATCATAAATAGTTAATATTTACAAATTGTAAAACTAATAATAATCAAATTTGAATTGTTGAGATTTTGTACATTTCCATGTATTTGGTCAATTCGTGTACTGGAATGCTTGAAGATGTTGAAAGGCAAAACCTGGGTCGTTAGTGACAAAATACATGGAAATGTACAAAATCTCAACAATTCAAATTTGATATCGAAATTCCATCGAGTACCCTCAGTCGATGTCTTAAATTATATAGTAATAAGCATATTGCTTATGTTAATCAAGCTAAAATAAAAGAACATCTTGTTTTATTTAAATACTATGTTTATGTTTGTATAAAGCCATCATTAACTGCTGTTATTAAAATAACTTCATATTGAATTGGTATTGGTATTATCTATGTTTATTTTCAATTTACACTTATTTTTGCTTTTAAATTAATACTTTTAGTGTTAATAGACGGCCGTCAATAATTTCAAAAAGAGGTCGCTCGTAGTGATTGAAAGTTTGGCCACCTATGCAATATTACGATGTTCTACAATACCACCTACGCCAAATCTCATTCGCTCTGGTCATGTAAATTCATCAATACCAAGGGTTTACGCAATACATTGTTTACCTTAGAGATGAATAACCTTGCGATATGTTAGTGATAAACCAAGTGGATTAACTAAGTTTTATTTTATATTCATAAAATGTTATTTGCAGAAAATATTTCAGAATGCTTTTTCATATGAGCTACACCACTTGACAATGATCCTTCATTTCTGACCAGCGCAGCTATCCACATCTTAACAAAAAACATGTTTTCTTCATAGACGAATGGCCCTTTATCAGTCTGCGTTTTTTAACAGTTCAGGTAGAAATTACCCGCACTCCCAAGAAAGGGCTTAAGGATTATCAAACTGACGTTCTAGTGTTAAACTTAGATTGTTTTGTATTACCTTTAAATGCAGCTGAACATGTTGAAAATAAGTTTATTTGTGAAATGAATGTCTATTCAATCGAAAAATTGTTTTAAAAACATTTGTAAATGTAAGATGTAAGAAGTTACTTATTATGAACAAGGATTTTGTCGAATACGAAATTTAATGTTACGAGCATGCTTTATTGAATCTTTAACTATTTTAAAATATAGTTAAGATGTTAGGTCCGTGGTGCAGTGGTCTACATCGTTGGCTACAGTTACGAATGTCTCAGGTTAAAGTTCCCGTGCGGAAGATCGGTTTATGGATTTCTTTTCGTTTGTGTTGTCTAAAATTCCCTTCCACCCATCCTATCTTAAAAACACGGGCGTAGCGAAAACGCTTAGCTAACCAATAATCCTGTCCTAGCACTATTCTTCTTTCTCTACTCTCTTCGAAAAAAGAGAGATTGAGCAACTTAGTAACATGCAGTTCTCATGGAAAACTTCTGTGAAAATCGGGAGCGGAAATAGTAGGATTAATTTTAAGGTGTTACCTGTTAATTCTTGGTAGAAACCATTATTTTTATTGTACTGATTCCACAATTTTATTTTACAACATTAATGATAATAACAGGTAGAAAAAGTTCGCGATGAACGAAACTGGTCTTGACTTCTATGCTCAATAGTGAAATAAGTCCTAGAAATATATTTTTTTTATTTTTATAAATAACAAAGATTTTCAAACATTGTAAATTTCTATTTCTGCATCACGCCATCGACCTATTACATATTAAATAATTTTAAAGATATATGAAAATGGTAAATTTTAAAGAAAGGAGGCAAAGTTCTTACGAATTTAACGAAAATAGGTTCATAATAAAAGCAAATCTTTTAAATAAAAATAATTAAGCATAAAATATCACAAGTAGTGCGTAAGGACATTTTTTTTCACAATCCACTTTCAATGTGGAGCATTTGAAAGTTTTTGTACTAGAACTGCTTGTTACGTAATTGATCAAACTGTCTTTTTCTAAGAGAGGAAGAATAGAAGAATAGGGCTAGGACAGAACTAGTGGGTAGATTATCGCTCTCTCTACTCCCGTTTTGAGGATCGGACGTATGGAATGAAATTGTAGACATCACAAACATCCGTGCCTACTAACAGAAGTTGATTGAAAAATCAATTTCATGAAACTGTCCGTAATGGGTTTTGAACCCGAGACATCCTTAACCGAAGCCAACGCCGTTAACTACTACGCCACGGCCCCAACGTTAGTTCGAGCAATCCCTACTTACAGTACATATTATTCGTAAAAGTATTTTTAAATTCAAATTCTATAATATAATCGGTCAGGTTGGATAAATCACAGTACAATTTTTAAATGTTTATAAAGAATTTATGTTCCTGAAAGCTCTTATACAGTAAAGTACAGTAATACCAAAGACACCAAATTGAAACTTATTTTTACTATACAAAAGTTTGAGAAGCATCCAATGAGAGCTTCTGACTATTCTCAACAATTAATGTCGAATAATGCCCCTAAATCGTCAGAAGACTCGGAAGAAAGCATCAGTTCCCGGTAGGGTTAAATGGATTTCTATTAACATTGGATATAACAGATTTTATTGGTGGGCCTGGTCGAGTTACTATTAAGTACTTACCACTAGTGGAGTCCATAACAGTGTACAGATTTAACGCTCGATACGATTTTGATGAACCAGTGGCCAGTGGTAATTAAAGTTGTTTTTTTTCTCTTTAGGTTATGAGTGAACTATTAATTATATTTTAAAAATAAAACGCAATTTGTTTTGTACCAATTTTATATTTTAATGATCAAGAGCGGTCTTGCCTATCGCAAGCATTAACAACTGATATTATATACATCTTAACAACACTATTTATATGAAAATTAGTGTTAATAATTACAAGGTATATCAAAAATTGCTTCAAGAACTATGACAAGAATTGACAGATATTCAAACAAATTACACATTAACGAAATTAAATAGTCTCCAATTGATGGTTGACAGAATTTGTGATGATGGTAATTTACCATTATTTAAAACAAGGATACCAATAATTATTTTCAATCCATGAAAACTTATGTTGTTAACATCTAATTAGGCCATATTTAAAGCACAACATACAGATATTTTGTGCGCAATAAAGGGATTTTCTGAAGTGGTATTAAAATCCCATTCTCTGCTAAATAACCATACCATGAAAAAAATATTTGTAATGTAAAATTTAAAATTGATAACATGGTTATACCATCTTCAAACTCAACTATATGGCAAGCAAACTATTATTTATTTCTAAGGTTAAAAAAGATTGTAATTATTCAATTAAAAATGATGGGTAGGGTGGGTTTGTTTCATTCTACTGAACGTAAAGAGGAGGTAGTACAAACAATGATAGTACTTATTACCATAAAACAACTAATTACAAATTAATTACTAGTGTTTGGAAGTGAAAATACCAAGGGAAATAAATTGAATGGTGGTGAGCAGCCTGTTCTATTTAAAATTTTATTTACTAGTAATCGATTACTGTTAACGGTTGTATTCATTTCTAAAAACCCTAAACTATCCATTTTAATACGTTTTTTATTTATTTCGTATTTCTACGTTACTATTTATATTAAAATGTTGACCATTTTCAATTAAATGATCCACAAACTCTGAAAAATTATTACTTTTCTATCAATTCTAATTAGTTTATCGGTTTTATGTCTTGCCCCCCTTCTCATGTCCAGTAGAATGAAATAAAACCCAGTCTATCCTTTATTTTTAATGCTAGAATTAGAATCATTGTTTACCTTTGAAAGAAATAAAATTGCAATATGGCTAGTCTGAAGGTGCTCTTTAAATAAAACCAGTTCAATTTTTATTTTATATCACGTAACTATTATTGCATTTTTGCATTTCACTACTCATGTAAATAACTATTGCCTTGAAGTATCATTTTACATGTAAACATTATCTGTGTTTACATTACGTATTATATTTTCAAACCATATACCATACTGTCACCGCAGATGTCAAGGGATGGCCATTCGCTCCACCTAGAGAGTGAATATGTTCCAATAGCCTGCATAATAACTGCGAGTTTTCTTTGAGTCTAAGTATGTAACAAGGAATATAATACAAGAGGGTGAGAAGTTCAGAAGTGTTTTTCAATTTGTATTATAACAAAACAAAACTTCTTGAGCGTTCAAACAGAAGCATGAGTAAACTTAAAAGATAAGGATCTCATCTTTGAAATTTGTGCAAGCTTACAAATTTGAACGATAAGAATCGCCGAACTTTTTCATCATACGTTTCCAAAACGTATGAAACGCTTCCATCATAATATCCACAACAGAGGAGTGGATACAAACTTTTCGGTAATCGCTTCTTGTTGAGCGCTTTCCAACTTTTGTTCGCAAACATATGCACAACTTATTTACGTTCTCTCTTATAAAGAATAATTTATTTCCTGATATGTGTGTGCTCTCGTAATATTGAGCTTCTTTTCGTTACATTCACTCGCAGCGGATTTTGGATATTTTCTTTGAGTGAAAATGAAACACAGTGCATTCCAAAATAAAGTTTCATGACTTCCACCGGTATTGTCATAACCTTTTATTCCTCCTTTTGAACAACGTTTTTGAAATTCACTATTCACATGAGGAGTTTCATAAATAATGTTTCTTCTTTGTTTTCTATTCCTGTAATCATGACAGCAGTTTAAAGAGAAGATAGTTGTATAATATTTTAACCCATCAGCATAAGTGCACATTGATAATTACATAGAACTCTTACATGTATTCGGCTAGCTGTCAATTCTTGGTGGAAAGTAATTGTATTTATAATAATAAAACATATTTCAATGTTATTCCATAAAAATCTGCACTGTAATCTGTAAGCTCTTTTCATATTCATACAAGAATTGTTTTGTATACCTGCTAATAAGACGTTATATTTTTTTTTCATCAGTTGAAAATGCTCGTGATGAATTTCATTATATTGTAGACTTCTCTATCAACACTCAACAGTCTCTATAGTATTTGGTGCACTGATTATTACTGCCACTTTTCATAACGGCATTTGACTCTTCTTTAACCTTCCGTATTCATGGTGTAACAGTGAGTTACTTGGACCTTTAAACTTTTAAATTATCTGTGAAATAGGTCACACAAAAAGTTGGAAAGCTCGCTATTTTAAATAAAATAGCTCTATATATATATATAAATTAAAAATACATTATGGTTTACTTCTTCTTTGTAAAATTAATCATAACTTGAAGTCGTCGGTCGTCATTTTTACAATCGAAAAATATAAAAGTATAGTATGCATAGTAAGGACAATCCGAGATGCATGACGGTACTATATGCAACCGTTTTGTTGCAAACGGCACCGAGATACGTCTCGAGCTTGTTCTGTTATGAAGAACTTCGATTCTTGGGTATTTTGATAATTTTGCATAGTTTGATATGTATTTCAGGTTTTACACAAAACATATGATGTAAAATAATTACTTAATACTACATAAAACCGTATTTCACTTTTTGAACCTGTCGTTTCGCTTTATAAATGTGTTTATATGACAAAACCCACACGGTAACTAAATGTGACTGCATGAGATCCGAAGGTATTTTTTTATGATGAAAGCGTAGGGTTAAAAGTCCCTTAAAAGCATGAGAATATAAGGTTTGGTCGTTAGCAATTTCCTTTGCAAACCCAATGGGTAATGAAGGAAAATTCAACGATATCCTTTTAGCACAGCTGTAGCAATATAATGCCTTCCTGAATAAAAACATATCTATTTTCGATGTATTCAATGGTAACTTTGTCGAAATTCATTTTTAATGTTGTAACTGAAACATAGCTTATAAGAAACAGCTAATCGCAAGCAACGTAACATACACAATGGAGATGTTTCAATAATACACCTAATATTGATATAAATTAGTTTAAGTAATGATCAAACGTTGATTCATCAAATGAAAGCACAAAGCGTCATCGTAAACCTTCATCAATTAGCAAAATACAATTTGAGTGGTTCTAGGAAAAGGAACATAATGGTATTATTAATAATTAATGGTTTACGTACGTAAACAGTTACAAGAATCACACGTAATTACCCATACTCATTAAAATTTTAATGCATTTATTTTAACAATTAATTAATAACACCATTTATGTTACCAGAACAATACAGATTAATAAAACAGTAAGTAGGTATACATTACGGTCACCTTGTAGAAAGTATATACTCTCGATATATTGACACCCTGCTAATCCGATCAAACTTTTTCCGTGTCACTTTCTTTCCATCTTCTTATTTTCGATCCATAAATTTCTTTTCAGGCTTATTGAAACTTTGCACACACGTTACCGGTTCCATTTCAATCGGGTGAATTGAATCAACGGTCATACATTTGCGAACTTATACAAAGACCCTAACCACAAATGCATTCTTCTCGTATAAGAACAAATAAGAAAGTGTTAGTCAATTGAAGAAATTGGCGTACACAAATAAAATTGATAACTTTGTTTTGTTAAAATTCATATCATAAGACTAAAAAAGTTGCAACCGTAGTATTAAAAGCAAATCTTCTAACATGTTGAGTCCCGGAGCCGTGTTTTCACGTGATAAGCCAACAATACGCTGAACCCCGGAAACGTGTTTTCACGTGATATGATTTCTAAAATATAAAATTGTTAGCCGTGCCGAATAAAATTTTAGATTTACTCATACGATTCTGCTTTGATGGCATGCCTACTTAAGACAAAACGAAACAAAACTACTAGAAAAACATGACTCTAGTTTCAAATTTAATCAAATTTTCCGTGATTAGTCTGTTACCTCCCTATGCCATCCAATAAGACAACAACGTTAGAATAGAAGCGGTTTAATTCTAGTTGAATATATCCGCGAGTAAGTTGTCTTCTCATTCTGCCTACTAGTGCAAAGCGGTGTTAAAACGACAAAGCAAATGATTGGCAGAGATCTCCAGATATGGATAATGAACGAGGGAAATAGCTCAAGATGCCTTTCAGATACGGCCATAGTTGTGGTATTTACCAACGTGTATGAGAAAAAATCATGATAATCATAAAACCAGATATCATTCTAAAACCGTAATTCAATTGACTGATTTTATCATAACGCATTTGATGCGTCCACCTGCCCTTCAGAAGACCTTCGTATTGTAGCATTGCATAATCCACCAAGTAGGGTGTCGGGCTACTTAATAAGATATACTTTCATACCAATGGCAGCCACAAAAAATAAATGAGCCCTGTAGAACCTATAAGGTGGGCATCAAGTAAAAAAATTTTTCACTAAATATGCAAACATTACACAAAACAGAATTACTGCATTTTTCAAGCAATCGAAAAAAGTTTCATTTGATTTGATAAAGTAGTTTCATAGTAATACTAATTTGGAAAAGCCCTTAATAAAAAATGTATTTCTTCAAATATAAGTAGGGCGCACGAGACGTTCAACTAAATTAGGCTGGGGCTTATAGTGTTTTAATTGATCAATAAATAAAAGTGAGTGAAGAAAGAACTAATGTATATTTTACTTAACAGCTTCCTCTACACTTAGTTGTTAGTGTTGGTCAAGATTATTCATGGCGACTGATTATTTGGTCAGTAACTTATTCTATAAATGGTTGGTAAGAAAAAATAAATTTTAAGTTTTGGAAGTTGATAATTGCCAAATAAACAAAGGCTAGGTTAGGTTGCATTAGAAAACTGATCCTTTTGTTTAAATGTCTGACAGTTTAATTTAATACCTACTCATTTCAAAACATGTTATAAATAATTGCATTTTGTATTCAGATAGTATTCACTTGGTACACTTAGATTATTTCGATAGTTTGCACTTTGGATTCGATAGTATTAACTTAGTACACTCAAACTTTAGTTTCAATAGTTTACACTTAGTGACGGAATCTTTTAACAAAGTGAGTTAAGTTGTAGTAGGTTATGTTAGGGTTGGTCTGGCTTGGTTTGTGTAATGTATTCTAATGCGTAGAGCAATATAGACGGCCTAATATAAGGTAGAGTTGCGACAAGTACATTTCATTACAGCTTCGTACAACTATCGATTTCAAAGTGTGAGTATTTATATTGAGCGAAAACTATTTTATCTATATGAAAATATTTTTTCGTAAGTGTAATGTGTTTCTTCAATGTCAAAATATATTTTATTATGTGGGATCATTTTATTTTTAGTGAAAGAATTCGTTTTTGTGTAATGTATTTTTGTTATAAGTGAAAAATATTTTTATGAAAGTGAATACGATCTAAGCAAAAGTGCATTTAATTGTCAGTCTTTCGAATCTCTCTACGTATAAGCACGTAAGTGCAAAATACGTGATTATATTATGTATTTTGCTTTTTCGTTGTCTACGCACTAAGTTCTATAAGTAGACATACAACAACAGGGAAGATACGATTTAAAATAGTAGCACTGTTCCAATTTTAGAGAAGATACATGTAGTCTCTATTTTGCAATTGCGTTATGTATCTTTAAAATACTCTCTTGTAAAATCTCTTGTTTGCAGATACGGGATTATAAGTAGGGAGTGTCGTTTTTATATAAATTACTGTACGTTTATTTTATTAACTCACCACGTAGATACTGACGATTTTGATTAATCAGTAACCATTTATTGTTTCTTGCTTCCATACCAAAAATTAAAATAGTTACTGGCTCAATAAATTGATAGAGATGCTCTCAGACAATGATTGTCGATTGATAATTCATCATTTTTTAATTTCACGCCCAGTTATTATTCTAGCCTTTTCAATACGTTTCCGAGAAAGACAAAAGTCCAAAATATTAATTTCGACAATCCGAGATTGTGTGACTTATACATCAGTCAATAGGTAAAGAGCCTCTTCTCACGTAATTTTATTGCGACAGAGGCATGATCAAATGGTACGGATTTTTTTCTTAACCTTACACGTTCGTGCAAAGAATGTGAGATGAAAGAGACTTGGAATAATTAATTGATATGTAGAATTATTTTATTCTGAAAGATATTCGGGTGTTTTATTCTAGCGTACGTTATTATTTCACTGGAAGAAAATATTTAATTGCTTTTATGATTAATTAAATCATCACACTATTTATCACGATTGACAATATTTCGTTATGATTTTTAATTAAACTTTTTTGTGTGATAATTATAATACAAATCAGTGACGCGCAATATTTTTTGAAGCCAGAAAAAATGTGGTTGTCGTTGCTTGTCTCTCTCTCACATGCTCTCCAAAATAAATAAATGAGCAAAACAGTGGCAAATTTTTTTTTTTTTTCCATGTTCGCTCCCAATGTGGAGCATATGGTCTCCTAATGGAGGTATCTTGGCAGATTTTTTTCTACGAGAACTGCTTGTCACTCAGTTGCTCAACCTCTCTTTTTCTTTTTCGAAGAGAGTAGGGATAGAAGGATAAGGGCTATGACAGGACTAGTGGTAAGCTAATCGCTCTCGTTACGCCCCATGAGGATGGGATTGATGGGAGGGAGGACTCAGACTACGAACAGAAATCCATAAATCGATTGAAACATCAATCTATGAAGACCGTCCGCACCGGGAATTGAACCCGAGACATCCGTAACCGTAGCCAGCGACGAAACCAACTGCGCCACGGAAAACAGTGGCAAATACACATATAATATCAGTTTTGCATTAATAAATCTTGCTATTTGAAAAAATCAACTCGACTCTCATCTGGCCAGATTTATATTTCTTATTATGTACCATCCGCTTATACCTACTCTATCAACTGTTTTTTTTTTAAATTGATATTCAGTCGCTAAACCACAGTTTTTTGGAGTTAGTAGGATAGGGTTGGGACAGGATACAATCGGAGGATATGTAAGTTGTACTTTATAAGTAAATAAAAAAAAAACAAATAATTTTAAATTTGATTTTTTTCTTCGATTAAGTTAAGTGAATAACAATAACCTGAGTGTGGCATGCGGCACGCGGACAGCACGTTGTTCATCACTGTTCCATGTCAATAAAAAAGACATGAGGCTGAAAATACCACTAATGGATCAAACTGTCTAGCCAAATACACTGGTCAAACAGGTGGAACTTCTAGTAGTAGAGTAAATGAGAATTTTAAATTTTAAGTCATATTTAAAACTGATTTTAAGAAAAGGTCTGAATAAGATTTGAAAGTAAATAAACTTAGAAATCAATGAAAACAAGAAATCAAACCGAATAAACTGTTGTCAGCCCTGTAGCCGAGTGGTAAACGTCGTGATTTTCGGATGCAGTGTTCACTGATTCAAATGCCTAAATGAACACTTTCTATAAATTGCTTTTGTAATCGATTAATGGATTTTTGTTTCAAGGCAGGAATGTTTATCATAATATCTAAATTCCCTTCCACACATCCAATCCTACAAAACAGGCATAGAGAGAGCCATTAACTAATCACTCCTCCTGTCCCAACCTCATCTTACTATCTTTAGTAATTTAAGACATCGACTGAGGGTGCTTGATGGAATTTCAATATCAAATTTGGATTATTGAGATTTCAAATCATCAATAAATCAGATTGGAGATTTGGAATATTGAGATCAAAATCTCAATAATCCAAATTTTATCTTTAGTAACTCCGAAAAACGAAGGTTAGGCAAATGAATAACTTGTGATGATCCATAAGTGCATATGCTTTACAACAGCGGTCACCAAACTTTTTGAGAAACGTGCCGGATTGATCCTTATAAAACTTTGGGGGCCAGACAACAAATAAATTCTTATTGGCACCCAATTAAATTATAAATTTATGTGCTTACATATCAAGTACAAATATACAACAATGTATACTATATGATATTTTCAAATATTTTCGATTGGGGTTATTAGTTGGGCATTTCTATTGTTTTATTTTGCCTGCACTACCTTCTTAGAATTTCAATAAATGAGTATATCAGAGAAATTTTCGAGTAAGAGAACATCTGGTCGCCTCCAATACATGTTATGACTAACTTCTTTCTGATACTTTTATCCCAATTGATGAATTGAAATTATTTATATACGAAAATCGGGAATTTTCGGAGGTCCGGATGAAAATCCTTGGCGGGCCGTAGTTTTGTGACCGCAATATCTACATTAGCAATTTATTTATTTACATTAGTAACAATAGGGATAGCTGGAGCAACCTTTAACTTAATGCAGAAAGTCTATTTAACGCATGCATTCTGACGGTGCTGCTTTACGGTTGCGAGTCATGGCACATCACCAAGGCACAGGTTAACCGTATACTGGGTTTTGAAAACAGATGCTTGCGGCGAATACTAGGGACACGGTGGTTTGATTTTGTCAGGAACTCGGAGGTAAGAGAGCAGACGGAACAGCCTCTTATTACGTCTAAAATAAAAAAGCAACGATGGACCTGGCTTGGACACGTGCTGCGTATGTCCCATGAGCCCTGTCTCTTCTACCAATCAGATGGATTCCGTCTCCCTGGAAGGCTGCTGATGACCATCCATAAGATGTTTTCGGCGGAGCTACAGGACGCTGGAAGTAAGCGAGGAGACTGGCGGGGGTACAGAGAAGCTTGGAGGTCCGCTCGTAATTTAGAAATATGGTTAAAAATATATATATCTAAATTAGAAGCCGACCAGATTGAAAAAAATACTGTCCTACATCAGTCGGTAGAGTGGGTATAATAGCGAGTGGCACATAAAGTATATAAACGATTAACACACCTTTTAAAAGAACAGACTTAAATGAAAAAAATGTAACACCATATACAGAGTTGTAAAACGATAAAACTGAGTCAAAAAAGCTGTTTTGAATTACGGAAAAAATACAGCTGTGCGATATATAATAATACAAAACAACATATTATTATAAGCTCGAAAATCTTCTTCGAAACGGTCGCACGGCATAATGTTATTTCTCTCACAGATAATAAAAAAGATAATAACAGGTTTTATGGTATCGGTGGACCAAATGTGGGGTGGCGGTAGATGGCACCACGCGCGTCGGGGTGTACATTGCGACAGATCGAGAACCATTGGTTTTATTAATTATTATGTTAATTTTAATATTATAAATAACTTACTGACGTCACCTTAACATTATCTTATATTTTTATAATCAAAACCTGAGAAGGGAACAACAAGTTTGAACTGAAAGTAGTAAAGTTACATACATTCAGATTTGCTAAGCTCAATAAATTATTAGCTACATAATTTTATTAAAGTTTTAAAGATGTCGAACTCGAACTTGTAATTTTTCACAAATTTCTGCCCTTGCAGACCTCTTTTCTAAGTATTGAAAAAATTATGTAGGATGCTCAGATGCATTTACATATTTTTTTTAAATATAATGTCTTTTCACCAAGAATTGAAAGTTAACACCTTAAAAGTGATTTAAATATATGGTTAATATTTATTGTTCAAAACACATCATGAATAAACGTAAAGAGAATAATCAGTTATACTAAAAAAATATATTTGAAGCCCACATAATATTAACTAAATGCGTACATTTGCTTTTTATTATCCAAGTAATTGTATTCTGTAGACTAGCTGTAAAAGCTCTGCTTCGCATTCAGATTTTTTCGATTAATCCCTAGACAAGTTAAAGATTGAATCTGCTCCCTATTTAAAGAAACTATTTGAATCAGAACTTATTACCTAATGGGAGTTGAAGAAAATCAAATCATCAAGTCAGACAAAAAATGACGTTTTTTCGTAATGGCAAACTCAACATAATTTTTATGCTATTTTAAATTGAACATTTTAAATCTCGGACATGCGTTTTTTTCTTCTTGAGTTGATCTTCTTGAGTAAATTCTACCGCAAGTGATGTATAATTCAAACTAATATACTTGATAAGACACAATATAAATTACAGCAACCACAACCTAATGATACATACAATATTTTCATGACGTTTTTTTAAATATTGGTATTTAATTTTTACACGAGGATGACTTAAAACATGAGAATCCCCGGCCTGAACGTGCATTAGATCTCAATACAAAACGCCACTTCAGTCCGGTCAATCTCTTTTTATTTAAGATGCAGTGGTATTAATCCACACAAATTACCATTACAACTTCAATTTGAATCTACATTTATACTTAACACATGAATTTAAATTTAAATTTGATGATAATTTACACAGATAAATGATTTTAAATTTAAATTAAATCCAATTTCAAACAAAACCAAAATAATTTACAATGACAGTGATGTGGCCAGTGTAACCACCAGCCGCGGCCTCTCAAAACAGACTGTCTGCCAAATCAAAATTAAAACTTCAATTTTTTTCAATATAGCCCCCTCCTCTTTGTCAATGACTGCCAACTGTTGCCAGCCAGACACGGGCAATCAGAAAGCGGAAAGCGACCGCTTTCTCCTTAACAACCATAAATCGGTCAGGCCACGTTAATTAGAAGTCATTATGAGAATTGCCATATTAAATTTGTCCAGACGGTTTTTCTGGATCATTCTCACCTTCTTAAGAAACAAATAAATGTTCGCAACAATATCAGGGCCTGTTAAACAATTTCTATTACCTGTAAATAGTTATCGTTTAAAATGGACAACAAACTGTTTCATACAATAACAACAGAATGGCAATATTGTGCAGGTAAAAAGTAATATTATCAAGTGAATTCTTGGAGAAAATTAATAGATAATTAATGCGTACAAACATTTAAAATGGTTTTTAACTCCTGTAATGAAATATATAACAGAAGAGCTTAGGCTTCCCTTTGACACAAAAAACAGTGGGTTTTTTTATATTGTCAATGTGTAGGATGTATAAGTAAACACATCACGACTCTGTGATAGTTTTACGCCTTTTAACGATGTTAATACTATAGTATTTACTATTTATCTATTGGATGATACTTCAACCGAATAAATACTTTTAAAAAATTGTTAAAATAGCGATGTATAAAATTTCACTAGAATTATCTTAAATGGTTTATAGTTATTTCAGCATCACACCATTGTCAGAGTTATATTCTATACTTAAATGGATTTTTGTCGACATATATAATATGAGGAGTCTTAAAGCAAAAACCGATAAAATGTCTACTTTGCAATGTTAATAATTATGTTTTATTAATAGTTATTTTCTCCTCTTTGTTATATTTTATTGAGAATCAACCGCTAATTGCAATAAATAAAAGCAAAATAAAATTGGGCATATCGGCGTTGAGCTGATTGTCATGGGAAAATATTCCTCTTGTCTTTGAAAGTTTCTGATTTAAATATTGTTTTGTTGAAACGAATTTCATTATATTGATAATTCTTGTCAAATAGTTTTTGCTTTATGACCTGATGTGTTTTTAACCCTTCCGTATCCATGGTGTAACAATGAGTTACTTCGTCCTTTAAACCTTTAAATTATCTGTGAAATAGGTCTTACAAACAATGGAAAAATTTGCTATTTGTACATAAAATAGTTCTACATATAATCGAAAATTAAAAATACATTATAGCTTACGTCTTCTTTGTATAATTAGTCTATTATAATTTGAAAACCTCATCAATTTACCATCGAAAAATACAAAATTTTAGTATAGTAACAATCCGAGATGCATAACCTACCGTATACAACCGTTTTGTTTCAAACTGTACCAAGAGACGTCTCGAGCTTGTTCTGCTATGGAGAATTTCGATTCTTGCGTTTTTCGATAATTATGTTTGATATGTATTTCTGGTTTTACACACAAGATATGACGTGAAATATTTACTTAATACTAAGTACATAAAACCATAATTCAGTTTTCGAAATTGTCATTTAGCTTTATAAATGCGTTTATAAATGTGACTGCATGAGATACGAAAGGATTCTTTTTAGCAGAAAATGGGACGGTTAATAGAACACTACAATGCTATTAGTTACCTTATTTAAACGAAGTTCTATCAAGTTAATGTCAATTTAATCAATAGCCCTACGAAACAAACATTATGGAGAGTATTTTACATTAAATTTATCTATATATTTATTTTTGTAAAGCATACTAATTATGTTTATTAGAGGCTGTTTTAAGAGATATATTTGACTTATTATTCAGAAATGTGTCAGATATTTTGTGAATATAATGTACCACATATTTTACTCGATCAAAGCTTTTTTTACTAAACATATTTTATACTTAAAAACTGGGAAAAAAAACTCACTTCTTTTCATATTGTTCTACGTCAAAACCTCTTTTAATATGTCCGACAGTTTGTCAAACCACGCAAAGGATACTTCTCTGTAAGAAATGCCTTACTTTACTGCATGGCAATAACTGACAGACTACTCTTATCTTTGTGAAACAGGTCATAGTCTTTCACCTCACTTCCACCACGCCAACCCCCGTCTATCGCACCACCCAAATAAATGCACTAATAAGCAAGTGTCTGGTTGTATATGAAGGTCAAAATTTAATAACTCGACCCAGCACGTTTCTTTGGCGAATGACGTAATATGTTTCATTGTTTGTTCTTATTTTAAAATAAAAAAAATAATTGTTTTTTTTTAGTTTTGAAGCAGTGTAATAATCTTAATAAAGCACTCATTAACATACAATTTTTATATTAAATATTAGATTTATTTTTGTAGAAAAGGGAATAGAAAAATATAGAAGTATTACAGATGAAAACGTAACACTTCAAGTTTTATTAGTAACTAGTTGTGTGTAAGTAAATATATCGGTTCCGTGATGCAGTGGTTAACGTCGTTGGTTACTGTTACGGATGTCTCGGGTTCAAGTCCCTGTGCGGACAGTTTCATAAAATGATTTCGTAGGCATGAATGATTGTGGTGTCTAAAATTCCCTCCCCCAGTCGTTCCTAAAAACGGGGCATAGCGAGAGCGATTACTCTAGTTCTGTTCTATCCCTATCTATCCCTACTCTCTTCGTAAAGAGCAACTGAGTAACAATCAGTTGAAATACCTCCACTTGTAGGCCATATGCCCCACAATAGAGCGAACATGGTAAAAAAGTATTTTTTAGTTTGGTAAATAACAACCATGCAATTCTTCACTGAACTACAACAGCTTATAAGTAAGTTAGTTACACAGCAGTTATAGGTAAACTTACTGCCTGGCATCGCCCTGGTTGTATTAAACTTTCTAACGCAGACACCGGAAATAAAAATATTTTCATCTGCGTTATTATGGAGGTATTTTGGTTCTAGCTAATGTTGAAAGTTTAATCATACCCTGGACGCATCCCATGTAACGGCCACGAAATATAGTCCATCAATAAATAATAATGTTGAATGTCAAAAATTGCATAGTTCATTTGTCACGTAACTACTGTTCACCGTTTGGGTGGAGTTGAGAGGCAGACAGACACATGTATTGTCTGTTTTAAAGTATAGATAATCTTCGCTGTGCGATCAACTATTCAAATTTAAAATAGATACTGTCAAGTATTGAAACTTTATATTTTGTTTTCATCCCTTTCTACCGCATTAAAATGGGAGAATACAGGTAGACTTATCGAGTCAATATTCTCCACATTGAAATTGAAAATATAATTGTTGTACTATAAAATAATCAGTCTTTTCAAATTTAAAGTTAATCTCTCTTTTCATTGATTGGTGCATTTATCTTTTAGCTTTCAACCTATGAAATGTGATCATACCTAAAATAAAATCAGTTGGAAAAAGCCATGGGTAGTATCCGGTACGCCATTAAATAGAGAAGTCTAAAAAATTTCTTCTCAACCTTCTTCACCATAAGAGTATATTTAAAATTTTATGGGACACAAAAATCGATACACTCTCACTTATGTATATAAAAAAACGGTTCTTTAATTTGTAATATAATATGATAAACGATATTATCTTTTGGTTGTTTGGTCTAATTGAAATCGTAACTCGTAACACAAAAAATGAAAAAGCGTTATCTAAAACAATAACCCTAACTAAAAAACCTTCTTAAATTATTAAGATAATAAACTTTAAAATATTACTATTTTTTACGTGCAACATTCCCAAAACCATGCAGCTTAAATTTACGAGACATGGCGTTGTAGTATGAACCCTGGCGAGACGACGGGGATTTGAACCCGGTTCTCTTGGATGCGTGCGCAGAGTAATGACCAAATATGTTACGAGTATTGCAACGTAGAATGGAAGACGTCGTTTTCGAAAAGACGTCTACTTTGGCGCCTCGACGCTCTCACCTTAAGAAAAGCTCTACAATATGTGATATTTACATGAAGAGGATTTTTCGTAAGCTTCTAGCGACGGATAAAATATGCATAGTCATATAAGTATTGGCACACTTATTATTATATTTATTAATTTAATTCAATAATATTAACATTGCGTAATAAGTAACACTGAATAAAATTAAATACCACCTGATTGGTCTTAACCTGGAATCTTAGAGGCCGTCCGTAAATGATGTCAAACGATTTTAGCAACGGCATGATCTTCCTTCCTCCGATCTTCACAAAAATTGTATTCCCCTAACTAAATAACATCAAATTTTTGAAACTCCGGCCCCCAAAAAGGGGTACGCATTAATGAAAAATTAATTTTCTGACGTTAAAAAAAAATGTATCTTAAAAAAGATGTATCTGTATTGTCAGAATTCCTACCAGCACCCTCATGTCGTAAAAAATCGTCACACTTTGCTTAACCAACCACAGTGTGCACATCTAAGGTGTTAACTGTAAATTTTTGATGGAATGGCATTGTATTTTTTAGATAAACCGTATTTTGTTTGTACTACTGGCACATTTTTTATAATGATCATGACCGTGATATAATTGTGTTTTATTTAAAAAAACAATAGATTTGTGTTAGAAAGCTTGGATGTATATTTTGTTTGTATTTCTTCCCACATTACCAACCCTAAAAACAAGAGGTGTAGCAAGAGCGATTAACTTACTACAAGTGCTTTCCTAGTCTATATTTCTATCGTTAAAAAAAGATGTTTTCATGTACTGAAGTTTTCAAATTACAAATTAAATAAATGGAAATGAAAAATTTTCCGCTTTTACAATACAACTATTGTGCTGTTGAAATGTCTTACTATAAGCCCATATCGTTATCTCAGCTCTAAAGTGTAACTGGTCAAGAATGTGCAGTTTTGAGTTAAGTATGAGGAAATGCTGAGAATGTCTAATAGTTTCAAAATGTAACGAGTATGTATCTGTCGTTATTTTAGAACGACTGTGGCTATTAGTACCTACTTAAGGTTCATAGTGTAAGCTCCTATTATTAATATGATATTAAAAAAAAAATTATATTTATTTTATTGAAAACAATTATTGCATTTAAATCTAGAAAAATTAGATGTAGTGTAGTAATATAGTAAAAGTTTAAACCTTCCCAAAATCTTGTGTACTTATTATTTCGGTACTTTGTTTTTTGGCCTTTTCATTTATAAAATTGACCTTTCTTGCGATTGGTACACTTTTGCGGTTGTTACAATGAAAGTTCAAGTTCATCATAGTTTTAAATGATTCTTCTCTCCAGCCTATCTGATTCTGAGAATGGGGTGAAGTGAGAGCGATTAGGTTACCATTAGTCTTGTTCCAACCATACTCTCTTTCAAAAAGAGTGGTTGAGCAACGCAGTAACAAGCATTTCTTGTACCTGAATTAGGAGATCATATGCTGTACATTGTACGTTGGCTCCGGCTTTGAGCAGTAATGGTTGAAAAGAAACAGTTGAATGTTTATCGCATTCCTTCACAGAGTCAAAACACCAGTAAGTTATTGAAATAAATAATTTAAAGGAAGCACAGTCTGATTTACAAAGTTTTCCAAATAACGCCAACTCACCTTCTATTTGTGTTGATTTTGCTTTTGGAATAAATCACTTCGCAGGCCGGAATCTAATTTATGTAGAGAATTGCCGCGTCTGATTTTACGCAGCATTTTACGACGATCCAAACCAAATCATTTAAAATTTATTGCAGCTTTTGCCAACATATTTATTCACTTTAGTTGTTTTATTATTTATATTTTCACAGGAGTAAGGTGAGCTTAATAGCGGGTCGGTGATACAACGCTTTAACAGCAATCCATGACACACTAAAATGCATTGCTCTTAAATTTAACGTGCACATTCTCTTTGATGTCGCTTGTAAAGTAATTTTTCGGCATAATTTATGACATTATTGAACGTTTCCAGTACAAAGTATTTGAATGAACAACCTATTAATATGTCAACAGTATGTTAGTGTCTAGTTATAAATAAATAATTCTTTTAACGAAATGAAAGAATTAAAAATTTGGACTAGACAAATTAAAAACAAAATTCATTTCGTGTTCAACCGACGGCTATATGAAAAGTTGACGCTTGTACGATATCGTTGGCCGAATGTTTGATTATTCTCGATGTTTGATGAATTCTGTGTTATTTTCTATGGATTCGGCGGTAACTTTATGATAGTTGATTTTTAATATTAAATTAAATTAAAAATTGATAACTTAGTTATTCCATTTGGTTTATCATATATTATAAAATACACCCCCACCCTTTAAAGAATTAAAATCATCGTTTACCTTAGAAATAAATAACCTTGCGATACGGTTAGTCTGAAGATGCTTCTTAAAGAAGCGAAACGCGTCACGTTAGTGATAAACCAAATGGAATAACTAAGTTATCAATTTTTAATTTAATTATGTATAAAATTCTGTGTTAAATTGAGCCCGTACGTGGAAAAACACCGTTAGTCATTATTTCTTTTTTTTTTGTTAACACGTTTATTGAGCAAAAGATTTTTCGATCAATAAACCGTGTTCTCAACAAAATTACTCAAACCATCTTCATTCATCAAAGATGCATATTTTCGATTAAGGGTATCTCCACAACAACCAACCGCTATTATCTCTTATCAATGTTTTTAGGACATCGCTGTTTTTCCGCATATGGGGTCAATTAGTCTATCCGTATATGCCGTTTCAATATATTGTGACTTAATAAAAAGTACTTATGCCCAAAATTAGACGTTACGGGAATGATACACAATTCAAGTACAAAGCACTAAGATTTCAAAATGCTCTAGTGAAAATTAATGATATTTCTAATAGAAAAATCAAGCACTCGGCCGACGATATGTATTTATGGCATTAAATACACAGAAAGTCTAATTTGTACAATGGATCCAGCGATACCCTTTAAGAAATTCACAATGAATAATAAATTAAAATCGTCAATTTATTTTATTTTACTGGTTATGTAACTATGTTTAGAAAGCTTTTCCCCTCTTTTTCTTGAAGCATTTTGAGAGAGGTAAGATGCGTGTCTTAACAAGTTACAAAACCACTGAATTAACAAAGCTAAATGTGTGGTTTTTATCATCTTAATGTATTAATAATAACAAAATTATATACAATCGAAAAATATTTTCTCGCTCTATCATCCATAAAGACTATTTTTTCATTTAATAAAAAAGACTGCATTAAAAACAAAATACTAACTAAGCAAAAAAGCTGATTGTTACTTTAACAATAAGAAATATTACTACTTTCCATACATTATACTATAATAAATAAAATAATATCAAAAACCATCTTTTATTATATCCTCAATGTGAAATAATCATAATAGTTGCAATTCAACCATATTTTATATAATTAACGGATTGTATACCTACTAGCTACAATCATCTATCCTCGAGAATGGGGGTCGCGGTCCGCAGGGTTTGCCATCGAGCGGCCGCGCACCGTCGCCAGGCCGCGCCATGATTTACTGCCGCACCGACGGCTAATGAATAACAAACGGCGTGGATGTATTGCCACACTCCGGACCTGCATTATCGCCTGACCGCGGCTCCCAGTTTCAAATCGCTGCCCGGGGACCCCGGAGAGCGAAATGACGCATTAATACATTATTATAGTGTTGATAATATTACCATTGCGGCCGTAAATTACGAGGCCTGCACTTTCGTGATAATGTTCCTAAAATAAATGACTATTTATGTATTTCGGCGTTTACAGATTTAGCCCCCCAGTGGTATCCAAAATTCATCAAAATTTGTGAAGAAATTTAAAGAAACATTTAATAATATGTTTAATCATAGCTCTTACGTTGGCGTGAAGCCGAAAAAGCCATCAATTAACTAATAACAAATTTGTAAAATAGAATTCTTTGATATTTTATCCTATTATAAATTGATTTTATCCTATTGCACATTGAACACATGTGATTTTCATTATCCACATACCTATAAGATTATGAAAAGATGGCGGAAACTGTGACTAGCAAACTAATATTATTTTCCTAACTCAGTAAACCTTTCTTTTCATCTCCGGAAGGAGAGTTTGAGTAACTAACTTACAACTATTTTGCGTAAAAACAAGTTCTGTCCGCTGTATCTTATGTGATGACGAAATTTCCAATAAGTTGTTACTGTTTTCTTAATTTCTTTCGTTCTATTTTTAAGTCTTACAATTTTAAACGTTTCGAAAATACTTATTATAAAAATATTTATTAAGAAGATGTACCTATATTATTTTGTTGTAAATTTACCAATTTTATCGAGAGAAAGTTGTTACTTGACTGAATGCATATTCACAGAAGGTTGCAAATATGTATCTATAGTACAGCGCGGCAGAAAAAATGCCATATTTTTCAATTGGCTAGGCAATCTGGTGCAGTGTTTGTTGGTCGTACTGTAAATCAATTTACTCAGACCACAAAACAAACAAATGGTGCGTGGGAATTAATGCGCGAACGTTTTGTGCAACTCCTTCATAACCTGACATAATGCAAGTTTAAAAATATGTCTCTGTTGTATAACTTTTGAGTGAAACAATTGGTAGATGATAGTTGTTTATGATATTCATCCAGTTGAAAAAATTAAAAAAAAGTGTTGTACTCTAAGGCAGTATTCTGAGAATTTTCCAGAGTCACTTTGTTTATTTATAAATTACAGATTATTCAGTAGCAAAATTTAAAAACATTTTTAAAAAATTGTAAAATAGAAAAGAGAACATTAAATATAATTTACTTATATATAAAATAAATGGTTTTTTGCTAAAAATATCCACCTCTCTAGATAATTCATTCATCAGCCAAACGGCCCTTGCGCAAAGAACAAGTATTAAAAATAAACTTCAAACATTTCTCAGAAATTACAGCATAAAAAAAAGCCATCAATTTTATTTACAAATAATTATTTGTAAATAAAATTTTAAATAGGACAGATGGCTCACCACTATTCAATTTATTTTTCTTGGGATTTTCACCTCCAAACACAAGTAATCAATTTGTAATTACCACTATTATCGCTTGTGTATTACCACCTCCCAACGTCCATTAGAAGAAAATAATACCACCAAATTCTCCATTTTTAAGTTGAGAATTAGAATGATTACACCTTAGAAATATACTTTACGGTATAGTTAGTCTGAAAATGATTCTTAAATAAGCAAAAAACGTTTCATATTTAGTCACACACTCAGTCGAATAAAGAAAGTTATCAACTTTAATTTTATATTATAGCATCTGTTAAAAATGTTTACTTATAATAATACAAAATTAATACTATTTTTAGTAGAACTCCATTATAATAAATTTACATAAAAAGCGTGGTGCAATGGTGAACCTCGTTGGCTTCGGTTACGGATGTCCCGTCTCCAAATTCCGTTTCCAAGACTGTTTCATAAATTCATATTACAGCTGATTTATAGATTTCTGTTCAGGCACGGATGTTTGTGATGTCTAAAATTCCCTCTCATCCAGTCGATTCTAAAATCAATACATAGCGAGAGCGATTAGCCAATCGCTAGTCTTGTTCTTCTATCTCTACTCTATTCGAAAAATACTATAAACAACTGAATAACTAATAAACACAGATTTTGTTGCTATTCTTTCATTAGGAGTCCATATGCTCCACTTCCTCAAAAATGTTGTAAAAAAAGCCGTCGATATTTAAAATTAATTTATGTTAAGCTAAATGCTTTCCTGGTTTTTTTACATTATCAACCTTAATTCGTAGATTGAATCGCTATTTATATAGTAGAAGAACATAATATCGTTGGCCTCTGTGGTAAGTGGTAAGTGTTTGCCCTAGCAATCAGCAAGGTCAATATCAAATTTAGATATTTACAATTTAAATTTGTGATCTTGTACATGAATGACGTCAAAAAATTCTCATCAAGTGTATCATTTTCTAATTTTTAAAATATTTGGCGCATTAGCTGTCTGCTGTAATTTTAAATATTAAAAAAAATATATGTATATAAAAAATTCATCGTATTATCTTGAAGTTGACGTTGACGATGACGATGCCACAATATCTCATTATTTTTGTGGAATTTAAATTTATAGTCATAGGATATTTTTTATTTAATTTACACATTTTTTATGCAGAAATCATTGGTTTGAAATTTATTCATCGAAATCTTCAACTTTGGTTAGTCTGAAGGTGTTTGTGGTGTAACCTCATTTTGCATTGAAAATATATGGTACTTTTTATCAAAACCTCCCTTAAGCTTTGTATA
This sequence comes from Himalopsyche phryganea, assembly GCA_022494535.1. Classification (NCBI taxonomy): domain Eukaryota; kingdom Metazoa; phylum Arthropoda; class Insecta; order Trichoptera; family Rhyacophilidae; genus Himalopsyche; species Himalopsyche phryganea. The sequence continues at coordinate 1,652,395 of JAGVSL010000071.1, forward strand.
CAATTTTTTTAAAGTTTTTATCGATATACGACACGATTAATAAAACACTATCATAATAATTTACTTCACCTGAGTATGTGTGCTATACAAAATATTAATATTACTAAAAATAATTTATGCTATACTTGTGCGATCCGAAACTAAAATCTTAAGCCGGGTATTTGTAAATAAGTCGATACTGATTAAGCCAGACCATCTCCATTTTATTTCAATTTGACATTGTTATTGGATATATTTTTAGTCGATGAATGTAAAATTGAGCGCTACGTGTGCTCTCTGATGAATATAAATGTACTTATCGTAACGAATATAATTACTTAACAAATAAGTATTATACCAAGAATTTCCCATTTATTTAAATTTATTATGAATGACTTTTTTGCTCAATTGCTTTCAACAAACATATTTATCTAACACATATTTTATATGAACGTTTCCTCACTGGATATTTTAAATTTTATAAGATATGTCGTTAGAATTTTTTTAAGCCATGTCAGCTCCAGTATGGATCATATGGCCTTCTAATATATGGAGATATCTTAACAAAAGTTTTCTACGAGAACTGCTTTTTACTCAGTTGCTTAACCTGTATTGTTCGAGAGAGAGTAGTAATTGAAAGAGAGGACTAGGACAGAACTAGCGGTTGGCTAATTGCTCTTGCAATCAGTTTTTATTAGGATCAGATGGTGGGAGGGAAATTTGGACATCACAAACATTCATGCCTACGCACATAAATCCATAAATCGATTGAAAAAACAATTTATGAAGCCGCACCGGAATTTGAACCCGGGACTTCCGTAACCGTAGCCAACGACGCTAACCACTGCACCATGGAGCCAACAGTTTTGACGATTATTAAATAAAAAAAATTCGCGGGTTTTTGGCCGAGTTTTCATTGTTGATGGTTTTGGTTGCTGAGCTCACGGGCTCCAATTCCAGTACGGACAGTAGGTATCATAATAAGCATATTTTTTAATTAATTTATGTTTAGCGAGAGTGGTTAGCTTACCACTAGTCAAGTTCAACACTCCAACTCTTTCAGAAAAGAGTGGTTGAGAAACTGATTAATAAGCAGTTCTCTTAGAAAAAATATTTTTCGAGATAAACTGTATAAGGAGTTTGTATGTTTCACATTGAAGTGGAGATGGTTAAAAAATTACTATATATATATATATACATATACACATGGGTGATATAGTTAGGCTTAAACTCCATCGCATGTGAGGGAAATGACCATGAAGAAGACTCTAAATAAAAAAAAATCCAATAGAAAACATCCAGTCTTTTGAACTTCCTTTATTCATTCCATGCTTATCTTCAAGAGAGGTTATTGCATTTAAGTGTATTTTCTTTTTAGACATGTTTCTGTAAAATTGATAATTTTTCGTTCTGAAACAGATAATTTATTAGTGAAATGCACTTTAAATAGCAATAAATACTTCACAGAACTTGGAACCTTCACAATATGAATTATGAACAATGCAGGTCTTTCAACAATAATAATATACCGTGATAAAGAAAATCTTTAATTCAACGAACATAAATTAAACGTTACATTTCATAGCATATACCCCTCTGACCACACTAGAAACCGCACATTACTGTACCTTTTTTTTTTGCAGAAAAAGGTGAAAAACCATGGACGGAAAATGCTGAAAATTTCACCGGAAATACTTCATAATAAATTTCACCATTGTCCAGCGCTAGTTAATGCATCTTGAAGGCGAAATGGAAAAATGAAAATGCATTAGCCGCCAGTGCAAACGCCGACTTGCATTTTTATATTTATGCATCTACGTGCATTAGAATCTTTATGAAACTTATGAGAAATCATACGGTGCATAGAAAGTAACCGAATCATTTATTTTACAAAAACGAAGTTATTTTATTAGAAATACACAAAAGTCGTATTTGGGCAATTCTTTTTAAACTAGTATAACCATACCTGTCATAGATGACGGTATTGAAATTGAAATACTGAATGTCTAAAGTAGCTAGTACGTCGGAACTGTAGAGTGCGTTGCATTGCAAACGCTTATGTTTATTAGAAAATTTCATAGCTATATGTCATTTGTGATACTAATAATAATAAACGTGTACAGAGCGGTCTGAGTTTTTATTCTTTTTAAATGATTTCATTTGAAAGTATTTTTCATCATTCAGAAAGTCGCTCTTTGGCGAAAATTATTCTTTTTCTCCACTGTTGCTTTAATGCATCAAACTTAATGTAATTGCATTTTTTGAATACTAGCATTTTTGAAAGTGTAACAATAATGTTTACAATTAAAACAAGTATAAAGCGTGAATATAGAACGGTAGGAAAGATTTTAAAGGTTTTCTCCAAAAAATATCGCAACTTTTAGTAGCTGAAATTTTGAGAACTGATATTTTTGATAGATTTTCCTCAAATATCGTTGTTTTTTTGGTATATCATCCGTTAAATCAGCTATCGAGTAGAAAAAAACTAAGTCCATTGATCAATGCACTACAGGACCGGCGAAGTTTCTATATAGTATTAAGTGTATTACTCAATTGATTAACGAATGTGAATCAAACATCATGGATGTATGATGTCTGTCATATTGTAATATATCCAAACCATCCCCAAAGAGCAACTTGCTAAATAATATTACATTCCTAAATCTTTTTGTATTATTAGAATTATTTTTATTACATTTTTGTTTTGTGTAAAATACTATTATAGCCCAATTGGAATGTTTAAATTCGGCTTAAAGTTGTTTTAGATTTCTAATTAACACTCTACAGTTACCCGGTAGTGAGTTTGTTTAATGGCAACTATTCATGTAAGAGTAATGAGAAAAGTCACAAAACGAAATGTGGGGGTCGAGACATATTTACACGTTTCTTTATTCCACTATTTCTAATAACATGCAATGAGGTAACAGTACATACAAAGAATTATAATAGTTTAAATATATTTCCAAAGGAAAATCCTAAATAATACTCTAAGTAATGTTTTTTCATAAAATTATGGCACTTTTATTTATTTACCTCAGTGGACTAAATAACAACTATTTATGAAGTTCATTTAGTACCAATACTCCATTTAGTACTTTTGTCCTTATTTAAAAAATGAACTATAAATTATATATATATATATAATATGACACAAGTTATAGCCAAAAATTTTTTAATCTATATACTATCAATTAAAATAATTTATTTATTTCAATATTTTATTGCAATAAGAATTTCCAATATTCGACTTGCTACGTACACATGCCTTGAGAAGCATCTCAAGACGATATTTACTATTTAATATAAAAATTTATCACCATATGAGATATTGATGCGAATAACTGAAATTTTACAAAAAAATAAATAAATACCGTGGGTAGAGAGAGGAAGAATTGCTTTGAAAAGAAAGTTACGATTCACACCCTTAACGGCAGGAGCCCTTCACTCAATAAATAATTATGGGAATTTAATCAATTTGTCTAATACAAAAAAACGTTAAATTATTTCAAAAAAAGCTTCTTATAGCACACATTTACACAGCAAGTGGAACAATTTAGTGAAAGTTTTGAATTAAAATATTGATATTTCCCAATAAAAAAATGAGGCATATTCAATCCCTGGGAACATTTTCGAGCGCAGTTTTAATGACATCCAAATATTGTGATACGTACGGGAAACCTGTTATTATAGAGAAAGCAGTGGAAGGAATAAAAGGGCTCCAAAGTTTCATTTCCTAAATATACAGCATAAATAAAATTAAATAATGCAGAATATACTCAGACCAAAAAAAAACACGGGCTGTGTATAATGCATGCTTTCAATAATTATCAAAAAATATTTATGGATAATTAGGAAGTTCTATTCATGCAGACTTTAAGAAAAACTTGATACTTTGACCTGGTTGGTCAGTATCTATTTCAATTTTTAGTCAATAAATTTTACAAAGGATCAGTAAATATTATAAATGGTAAGTATCCATTGGCCAGAATACACGTGGTCAGCTAATAAAATAAATAGACAGATATTTTTATATGAAACGGTAAATTTTTTTTAAATCCTAATCTAACATGAGCAGTTGGCAGTTATTTACTGACCAAACAATTATTGACGTATCATTTATTATTTTTAATGACCATTTATCGAATTAGTCACTGACCAAATAATTATTATAATTTAAGACATCGACTTAGGGTGCTTGATAAAATTTCAATATCAAATTTGAACTATTGAGATTTCGTATATTTTCATGTATTTCGTCACTAACGACCCAGATTTCGTCATCTTTCGGCATCTTCAGGCATTTGAGTACAAGAATGCCTGAAGATGCCGAAAAGAAAAACCAAGGTCATTAGTGACGAAATACATGAAAATGTACAAAATATCAACAATCCAAATTTAAATAATTAGTAGTTTATTATTTTAGTTTAATTTACTAAGCATTTTGCCAGCTAAGTAATTCTTTGTGTTGAGATTCGTATAAGAACACTCCTTACAATCACTGACTATGAACGTTCAATGAACAAAAATGTGTTCTATTCTTAACACGAATTCTTTTTAATTTGATGGAAAACTTGAAAAGTTTACCCTGCTAACCCGATAACGCGATAATAATTACATTGAAAAATATTTTTGCTCGATTGGTTCCAAATACATACTGTAAAAAACGATTAAATCGGAGCACGTGGTCAAGAAAATACAGCTTTATAAAATTTACATATTTATATTAGTAAAAGTAATATACTATTTCCATAAAGGATTTTTATAAAATTTCATTTCTCAAAAGTGTCATCAAATATTTTTACGATAACTCCGTGTTCTTTCATAAAATGTAAATTATTTTAAAATCCCCATTTATATTCCAAAAATATCGTAGTTTTACGGTTTGTGTGCATTTTTCATTTCATTAATTCTATTACATAGCGAACAGTGGTTTAACTAGTGAGAAAAATTTAAATGCTTTATTACTAAACAAATAAGAAACTTTTATGGCAATCTTGGCTGACGGAAATAAAAAGTTACGTTGCACCAATAAAATGACAGAAATGGGAGATTTCTAGCATACAAAATTTACATTACAATATAGAGATTTTGTCAGGAAAGACTTTAAAACGGTTATTTGAGATTGTTAAAATATTTAGCGGCTTCTTCGTAACAACAGTTCATATTTGTAACCAAATCGAGTTGTAAGCTTAAATATTTTATAGGTTTTCACAGTTCTTTTTTCAACAGTATGGCCTCCTAATGAAAGCATTCCAATAAAGGTTTTAGAAACTTGAACTGCTTGTTAATCAGTTGCTAAACTTCCTTCTTTTTTAAAGAGAGTAGGGGTAGAAGTAAAGGCGTTTGGACAAGACTAGTTTTTAGCTCGAAAAAGGGAGGTTGATCACTTTCTATAGGGCTAGGCTTTGTCAGGTTCGCGATGCAATGTCCAACGTCATTGGTTTCGGTTACGGATTTTACTCGATAGTCTTTGTTCTCAGGACTTCTGTTCATAGGCATGGATATATGTGATATCCTAAAATTCCAGCAAGAGCGATTAGCTAACACGTAGGTTGTTTTCTACACAAATATAATTTATTCGTATCCATGAACTGTAATTCATGAAAATGAAGACTGAATATGTTTTTAAAAAAATCGGTACTTGTGTTATTCCAAAAAATATTTATATTTGTATTTTTCTTTTTTATAGTTATTATTTATGATAGAATTAATAATTCAGTTGCGCATTTCCAATCGAATTAACCGAATGGTAGCTTTTGTTATCAATTCTTTGATTTTTGAATCGATTAATAAATTTATAATATCAAAAGGTTACGGATAAAAAAGTTATTTACACCCCTTGATGCATTTGCCAATAATGAAAACCCTAAGGAAAGAAAACATTTAGCTTATGGTGTAATCCTTCAATGTTTTCTATGAGAGACTTACTTGAGTCCATATTTGCCATATTGGGACCGCATTACGACATTTGTTGACATATAATATTATTTTTTAAACTGATTCGGTAATATCAAAATAACGTGAGTATACGTTGTGGTCACAATATCGTAAAAATACACAAAAATATACGTGTCATTTGACTCTTAATTAATTTCAATTAAACTCACAAACGAAAGGTTTAATACGTCCTTAAGGTTTTATATCTGCCGTCAATCGACACGGGGTTGGACTTGTGGAAGGGCGTCAAGGCGAAAAAGCACATTTGACTGTCTCACACAACTGGGGGGGGCGCCGCAATAAAATATAAAGCATACTAAAACTAGGAAACATTTATGTGAACCACCGTATACAGTGACGCAGTAAAATTATACAAGAAAAGCGGAGTAATTTTAACCTATACGCCACCTATACAGGACTGTTTGTGTTTTTCGTATTGCTTTATTACAGTGACCGGCACTAAGCGCAAGGGGTCTAGATACACAGCCTAACATTTTATTGCAAGATTGCCTTGTGCCTATAAATGAGATGTGAAGTCTATCTTATGTCTCATGTGATGGCGTGATGCTGAAATAGACATCATTAATTTTTCAAAAGTACTCCAAAACTGAAAACATTGTTTTCGTTACCCAGTTTTCAAGTTTGACGAAAATCATCTAATTAGTTAATGACGTATTAGATAGAATTGGTATTTTTTTACATGTTAGAAAATTATATAGTTCACATCAACGGTGATCTGAAAATCGTACTGAAGTTTAATCAATTTTTCAGGAGTTACAAAAATCTGTTTTTTGTAACTCCTGAAAAGTTTATTAAATTTCAGATAGATACCATTGTGACAGATTACCGTCGATATTATATTTTATATAATGATTTGCTAGTTATCCTCAAGGTATCACAAATTTGTTAATCACAAATTAAATTAATAATAACTATAATTTAAGACATCGACTGAGGGTGCTTGATGGAATTTCAATATCAAATTTGAATTTAACTCAAAAGATAAAGTGGAAAATTATCCATTATTTAAATTTAAAAAAATATACGAAAATTGTTATAGCCTAAAATATAAACTGCCAAAAAACATGCATAGTGGTTACAAGTATACGTTACGATTTCCAACGATATTCATACAAAGCAAATGTGAAATAAATTATCTGTTATGGCTGACTCATGACCCGAACACGTCTGGTCCGTACACGAATAAATAAGAACGTTTTTCCGAGATGTCGCTATTTGTACGTATTTGATTCTTTTTTTTAGATTTTGGATTTAATTTTTTTTTCTTCACAAACCCTTCACGGGTGAGCGCACAAATATTCACCAAAGTTTGATCGAAATTGGATGATTGGTAAAGGAATGCATACAGGACAAACAAACATTCATTTTTATATATGTAGATTTACGTTGAAATAAAGACAATATGCTAAGGGACGCATAACAGGTCCTACATAAACAAAGTAAGTGGAAAATCGTATGCAGTTTAACGAGAAATTTGACCTTAGTTGACAGCCTGAACATAACATAACGGCTTGCCCGTCATCATTTGAAATCATAGATATTCAGTTAGAAAATTTAGAAAATAATATTTGGACTTTTCATAAGTAGTGTCAACATGCAAATGTGGTGCTATAAAGCAGGATGCTAAATACATACTATGGGATTATCATTTAATACACGAAGAAACGGAAGATGGTCCAACCTTCCATTGGACCAATTGGATACTCTGGCTTGGTAGCAAATAAAGCAAATAAAGCAAATTAACGAAGAGCGATTCGATCTCAACTCGTAGAAGATTTTTTTATAGCTGTAGGGATTGATTTTCTGCACACTTAAGAGTACGCCACCAAGTCTTGGGCAGTTGCTATAAAGACATTCCCAATTAAGGAAAAAAACTGTTGCTACGCTTAACTTTTGTGTTCCACTGGATACTGCAGTATAAAATGAATGAGGATAACAGTGGGGGGGTTAAAGAAGGTCGATCTTCATTTTTATCTGTAAAAAACTCAAAAAAAAAATATTTTTATCATTGATTATTAGTATCATAATTTACATAAAATTTTATTTCATCCGTACAGCAGCCATTTACAGTTAACATAGTATAGAAAATTCAATGAAATACGAAAACATGTATTTATTTATATGTAAAAAAAGTCTTTAACATGTACCTGCTACCTAAATATGCTTAGCAGCGAAAAGTTAAGTATGTTTATGAATATTTCTTTATAATTCTAAATAATTTTATTTTACAATTACATACCAAAAATTTGACTTGCAGGTGCACTATTAATCAAATACTTAATTCCCCTACACAAAATGCACAAAACAATTCTTGGAATTCTTATACGAGTAGAAAATGTCATTTCTAGTTTCAGTCAAATTGGCTGTAGTTTGTAGTGTTTCAGCAAAATTATGCATTTTTATTTTGCAAATTGTTTCTGTCGGACTGTATTATCAAAAGGGAACGGCAATACATCTTTTTATGAAACGTCGTATGTTATTTTGCATTTTACTACGATGAATATTTTTTGAATTTAAATGTTAAATATACAGAAACATAGAGTATGTAAGTAGTTTCTAAATTGAATACATATGTACACATAAAATCTAGAAATGTCTGGTTCTTTTTTGACCTTTCGACTGTCAAAACAACATGAATTCATTGTGTCTTATTTGCTCATTGAAACAGGAATATCCATTTTTGAATTTTTAATTTACATGTATTGCTTAACTGAACAAAGAAAAATATTTTCCATTACGAAACTCTCATAATTGTGTTCATACTACACGTATCAGAGGTATGTACTAAGTGCTCCAACCTCTAAAAGGTATCAAGAAAGTTGAAAGCTATTTGACATAAGTAAAATAAGTATATTTTTTTTCGATCTATAAACAAGAATTACGTATTATGACATAGGCATAACCTCGAACTTTAGATATTTAAGATAGACAAATATTTGCCCAAGGTTTAAAACATCGTATGTTAACGGAAAACGTATGTTTATTATCAACAATTAGATAATTCGTGATAACAAACTTACCTTTTTCTTATCCTACCACTTCATGTCTTGTCTTACCGCGTACTTGTAATAACCTATATAAATGTCTCAATACGATTTATCCACAACTCAACACTTTCAAACAAAGATAGAACGCAACAAATGAAACTTTCATCGTCGGAGGTTCTGAGTTTCTGAAAATTATTATTTTACATTACTTAAAATAAAAAATCTGATTTTAACATTTTGTCAAGCTGACAAACTCATGAAAAGATTAGAATATTTGCACGAATTCCAAAAATGCAGGATTGATTTAAAATTTCTAAAAGTACGTATTTTTTTAAAGGCTTACATAATTTTATAGATTCATTATTAAAAATAATAATCATTAAATAAATAGTTATCTTTGTTTTGCAGTCAAATTATTGAAATAGTTTATAATTTAAGACATCGACTGAGGGTGCTTGATGGAATTTCAATATCAAATTTGGTTTATTGAGATTTTGTACCCTTCCATGTATTTTGTCACTAACGACCCGGGTTTCGCCTTCCGGCATCTTCAGGCATTCGAGCACACGAATGGACTCGAACTGACGGTCAGTTCGAGTCCACTGAAGATGCCGGAAGGCGAAACCCGGGTCGTTAGTGACAAAATACATGGAAAGGTACAAAATCTCAATAATCCAAATTTGATATTGAAATAGTGTTTTTCTTAATTCTCTTGTAAAATAATGTCACTTTGCTAATTGTATATAAAATTTCGGATACTAAATGATTTTATAGAATAATAGGATTAGTTAGTTTGTATACCTGACTTTAATCAATTGATAGTTCAAATCAATAATTAGCCACTTATTTCGAGTTACATAACGACATATATATTGGTAATTTTACCATCATATTTTCATAGATTCTTGATTTCAAAATCTGCAGCGTATCTTGGCATAAGCAATACATTGAAATCACTCCTAATCGATTATACACTAATTGGTTGAGCGCATTGACTCCATCAGCCCGTTGATCTTCAGGTACTCAAGTCATCATCGCTCTCTTGCTCTTAAAACCGGTACACGGCTTGAACCAGATTCGCACGTGCTCTGCGTCCTACTGCCGACCCAGTGGTATCGCCCAATCGAGTTGTGGCATGTTATACTTTCAAATTTGTATTATAGCGTGTGCCTAATTCGTCACACTCCATCAAGTGATATTTTCGCACGTTTTTGCTCACACCTTTCAAATAAATATTGCAAAGCTACTTACTGCTTCTGTACATTATAAAATATATGTTAGTAAAATTATTACACTAGTTGAGGTGTTCCTGTAGCTGAAAGATAAATACTCTTAGACGTTTGATCTATTTTATTGTGGAATTTTCGTACATTAATTTATGAATCACTTTTTAGATTTGTTTTTGAAGCAATGGATTTCTGTGAAAATTATATTCTCCTCTTCCCTTCTCACTTATGAAAAATGAGAACTCAATCAGGAGTTTATTATTGAAAGCTGACATGGTCAAAATTAGGACAACCAATCCCGGACCTTTTTATGATCCCGGGAGCGTTTTATTTAACAATTAGCGTTTTAAAATTAAATGTATGCCTGTTATTGCCTAAATTGGGATAAATATATGATTTTAATTTTGTTTTTGATATGGGGTATAGTTTTATTTATTGATGATCAGACTCATTTTTTAATTAGAAGATAATATTTAATGACAAAAGCTGATTTTTTTTCATAAAATATTAAAAAAAAATCAATAAAATATTTTCAAACTTTCCGTTCCTGTCCACGGCATTTACAAAGTATAAGAAGGAGGGACACCATAATACATCCATATGTACGAATGATATAGATATTATAAAAAGTATTAATATAAACATACCGAGGTACACGTTGTAATTAAACAGAATGTAATCAATATAAAATAGTTCTGACGATGGCGTAAAGCCAAAATAGCTATCAACTAACTGACAAAAAATTTGTAGAACTAAATACTTTGTTATTTTATCCTATTAAAATATGAATTATTTTCACAATGAATCTCGAAATCAGCTTAACGCTATCGTCAGAACTATAATAAAACGTATTTTAGCTTTGCTATATATACTGTTTAGAGGATATTGACAATATTATGTCGTCTCACGTATTCAAATATCAAAATATTTATTTAAAATTAAATCATTCAAGGTACTAATTGTGTTTTTGGAAAAGGAGCTTATGTGGTGTTATTAATTTATCATTGAAATTTTAGTTATTATACTTAATTACATGAGTTTCTTGTAATGGTTTAAGTAAAGGTGATGAATTAATGTTTGTTTGATAATTAAAGAGATTATTGTCATGATTATATTTATTCATTTCCAGTTGTTCTAAAGATTTATTCTGAAGCTGTTATCACACAAATGTAGACATACCGGAGATGAATTATTGTAGAAGTTATGTTGTGTGATTCTTTTAAAAGGTTGTTAGCGAATTGAGAATCTGTTTTATTATTATTGATATTGATTTTAATTTAAAGCGGATATAATTAAAAAGAGTTTAGAGTTAACAGCTTGATAATTTACTTTCATAAATGGGTATCGTTGAAAATGGCGATGGTTGACAAGTTAAACAATATTTGAATTGTAATATTCATGTAATTAATAATGTTACCTGCGATTGTTAAACAATAGTACAAAAAAATCCATTACAGTTAAAGCTCTGTAAGGAGAAAACATTGTTTCATGTTTCTGTTCATTTATGTTGAGTAAATCGACAGTTTCGTCAAAGTTTTACCTATCACACATGCAGTCTGTCATTGCCATCATCAGTACAAGGCTTACAAGAACTATTTCACGCCTTTATAAACTCTTACTAGCAAAAGATGAGTCATGTCAATTTTTTTATCTCCAAACCGACTCACTCAAATATTGCAAAGTTTTTAGGACATAAATATAACTTAATACTATAAAAGATGGTTCTAGTATCATAACTAATAATCTCTAGCGTATGCAAAAAATGACTTATGAATGCAACATTGTTCTTCGTGTTCACACCTACCATTTAAATTTTAATTATTGAGATTTTGTACATCTCCATGTATTTTATCACTAACAATTAGGGTTTAACCTTTCAGCATCTTCAGGCATTTGAGTACACGAATGAACTCGAACTGACGAATTCGTGTGGGTCGTTCGTTAGTGACAAAATACATGGAAATGTACAACATCTCAACAATTCAAATTTTGTACTGAAATTTCATCATGCACCCTCAGTGTCTTAAATCCTACCATTTAAACATTAAAATATCTTTCTTAACTTAAAAACTCCCATCTAAAATTATTATGAAAATGTTATTCTCATATTGTCAACTGCCCAATAATTTTCTGAAATGATAATCTCCTTTCCAGTCAATGAGAGTGCAGTATTGTACTGCCATGGTTACCAGTGTTTGTTTACATATCATGATGAAGACGTCTGTTCAGCAGTTTTATTTGTAACAAATATGCGTTTTAATTAATATGATGAAGTTCACACTAAAGAAGCATCATTTCGTAAATAAATACAGTAAAAGGTTTTGAAACATAGCTCATCCACATTATATCTGTCCACATTTTCGTGCGCAAAGGCCCGTTCGCGCATAGCCGACAAGTAACAAGAGAAAGTTCTAGCATTTGTTCGGGAAATGTTGGGGAAGTAATTAATAACGTCAACGGGAATTGCACGCCCTGAGAAAACTTTAGACTCAACGTGTGTGTCTTTCTCGCTTTCCCTTGCTCCGACTGCAGTTTGAAAGGTGAATGAATACAATGTGCTCTGCAGTTATTCGTCAAAGTCTAGCTTGACAGTGTGAAAAAATGAGCAAACAATGTAAGCCGTGATTTATGTGTCGTAAACAGTATTAGGAACTTTGATTGATCAAGTCTATATCATCGTTTTTGTGGAAGAAGACACTAACTGAACATTACTTATTTTGATAAATTGGACTTTGAAGTTTGTCAAATGCTTCAAATACTATACATTTTTCATTTTTTTTGTTTATTCAAAACTATTTTTAAGTAAAAGTGTGTTCTTCCATACGGTAGAGTTTGAAATAACGAACATTTTCGTATAACTAACTCAACATTTCGATTTAGTTTTTTCTTCCAGAAAAATGTCGATTTATGTAAAAATTAATGTTGGTTTGTTTGTTTGCCCCGTATGCGTTCCTATACTGTTCATTCGATTATGATGAAACTTTGGTGAGCTGTTGTACACATGTAGAAAAAATTAAAATACAAAAAAAAAATATCTAAATAAAATTAACAAAAAAAAGAATCAAATATATACAGCACGTCTATTTTATGGTTTGCTAGTAAGTTAAAGTTGTTCTGCTAATAAAAAACACATTACTTATAATTGTATGATTTTAATCGCTATGGGGTATGTAATGCATTTATGTATTGATTTTATGACCGAACGCATCAAAGGTTTTCAAAATGTGCTTTCATTCAACTAAACAAAGCTTTTGCTAATTACGATGAACTTTAAGTATACGCTTTAATATCTCTTCAGAGTTTTTTCGATAAGAATGGCCATTCTCTGAGAAAATATTACTCATAGAGTACTTTTTCACTTCCACTTTACGACAAGCATTTACCTTTGCATTTTTATTCCTAAAAGAGCAATAAACACTAACTTCTTCTTCTGGAAATGTTGTACCAAAGCACGAGTCCTTGTGTATTTTTATGCAGTTTTGTCACACGACACTTATTATTTCCATTTGATATGCAAGAAATGAGTTCTGCGCTGAACTTTAAACTAATTAAATTTTTCAATTTTTTTTGCCAGTCTTTTTGTTACTATTTTTTTTCAAAACATGTCCGCTCTCAATGTGGAGCATATCGCCTTCTTATGGATGTATCGCATCATAAATTATTTTACTGAAACTGCATGTTATTCAGTTGTAAAGTAGAGGTAGAATGATCTGGCTAGCGCAGGACTAGTGGCTAGTGAATTGCTCGCATTTTCACCCCGTTTTAAGGATCAGATGGGTTAGACGAAATTTTCGGCAACACAAACATTCATGTCTACGAACAGAAATCAATTCATCGAAAAATCAACTTAGGAAAGTCTTATGGTTTCCTTATAAATATACGTTTTTCTACGAAAACTGCGTGTTACTCAGTTGTACAAGAGTACGGATAGAAGGATGTGGCTAAGACAAGACTAGTAAGTGGTTAGCTTAATGTTTTTGCTAGGATCCCCGTATAGGATCAGATGGGTGGGTGAGAATTTGAGATATCACGTAATCCATGCCCTCGAACAGAAAACCATAAATCTATTGAAAAATCAAAATGAGAAAACATCCTTACTGGGATTAAAACCTGTATCCGTGACCGAAGGCAACAATGTTGACAGCTGCACCAACGACCCAAAATTTAAAATACCGTAATTTAACTTTAAATACCGTAGATAATATAAAAAATCCTTGGAATCTCTTTAAAATTATTGCCAACTATCCAAATGAATGGAAAATAGGAGTTTTATAGAATTAAAAAAATATATTATTTAAAAATGGTTTGTGACCCTTGCAGAGTTCCTCAAAAGGGAAGCAATGCCAGGTCGTGTTGTATAAGTCGACGGGTAATTTATTTGAGTATGAAATGTCTAGGGCATACCAGTATGAAAGGAGAATGCTGCATTTGGAAATATTTCTATAGAATGACACGCGATGCAAGACTGAGTATTTCACATCATAAATTGGCAGGTCAGTTCAGTGATAACGAGTATTTTCACTGTAAAGTTATTAAATAGTTCCTCGCTGTTAGAAACTATTCCGAAATTGTATTCAATTACAGAAATATTACAGTTACTTTACGCCAGCCCTCCCAATCTGGCAAGTATCAAAAACATTTAAAAGACTTTTTGGCAAGGGTAACTTTAAAAAGCACGTCCTGGAATTTTCATTTTGTATTCAATAATAATCACACAGTTTTAAAATATTTCAACATTGACTATGCTATTGACCTTGAAAGGAAGTATATAGAGTTAAGTATTTTTGTTACAGAGCTTTTAGTCGAATTACAATGAGGCACAATGATCGATGCATGTACAGTTCTTAACTGTTTTTGTGTTTTGTGTATGGATATATTGTGTAAACACATGTCTTTTATAAATACAAATCGTCGTTTCCATTGCAAAATTGTATATCTGCAAACTTAAAATTTTTCGAGAAAGCATAACAACAGTTTAAGCAATACGTTTATCGAATTAAAACAAAAACTATTAAAACGATTTCAGTATAATTTTGTAAATATATAACATGAATTAATTACTTGTTTTTTATTAATATTTTTATTCGATAAAGTTGTTTTTTGAACTGCTTTTATGCTCTACCAAAAAAATGTTGATTTTTCAGATACAGAATTTTTCAATGGAATCGACGATGTATTTTAAATATGTCCGCTCCCTTTGTGAAGTATATGGCGTTTTAATAGAGGTATCTTAACTTACGTTTTTCTATTAGAACTACTATAGCAACTTAGTTGCTCAACGCCTCTTTTTTCTAAAAGAGAGTCAGGATAGAATGATAGGGCTAGGGTATGACTAGAGGTTAGCTAATCACTTTCAATTTTGCTCTATTTTTAGCAGCGGATGAGTGGGAAGAAATTTTAGACATCACAAACATCCATGCCTACAAACAGGAACCCATAAATCGATTGGAAAATCAATTTATGAAACTGTTCAAAATAGGACTCAAAACCGCGAGATCTGTTCATGACGTTGACCACTGCACCACAGACTTGAGATTTGAAATTTCAATGGCGCCATTTTATACGTATGATAATGTTATAGTCTAATATTAAAATTTGAGCATTGATATACAAGCATAATTTGTTTGTTATGGAAAAAGTGAGAGACAAAAGCATATTATTGCAATTGAGGTGCATGGCTTTTATGGTTATAACTGTACTAATTATATTACATCCCTTTAATACTAGACTTAGATTAAAATTGATTTAGCTAATAAATCATTTTGGTTTTGCTTTATTCATTGTTTTTAAAACCCCTCAAAAATTAAATAGTCAAAGCGGTGTTAAAACGTGGAAGACGACGGTAAAAATAATTATTAATCCAGATATATTAGCGTTTCACCATTATAAAGAATTTATTAAGCTCAATTTGTTATTCTGTGAAATCGCTGATCATGAATAAATATAAAAAAATAGATGAACAATAGATACCTTCATAAAGACTGTCAACTCAAAATACTTTTAATATGACGTAGACGTTTGCTCTATGGACTAAATTATGTAGATAGTAAACATAACAATCATTGCTTATATGTATTTATCTTTTTCATAAAAACGTATTTTTGAACGTTCCAGCTATTGTATAATTGCGTTATTAATGTACATAAATGACACATCCGATGTGAGGGCGTGTTTGCATATCACTCATGTAAATAGCTATACGTAGCGCCTACGCCAATCGTAGCATGAGCAATCACGCGGGGCCCTATATTGAACTATGCTTTAAGTGAAGGCAGTCAGATTTGCGTTAGTGCATATTTTTTTAGGAATGGCTTTTATATTATTAAGTTTAATTTCCGGCTTCATATTGCAATTCCGGAAAAATAATGAAAAGCGTAAACGTTTCAGTTCTTCGTATTGAATTGTATTAATGCAATAATATTATATCTTAAATTTCGTACTAAAATATTGTTTTATTTAGTGTTTCATTTACTATTATTCAAAATGGGCTGTTTTCTGTCTTTCTACTTATTTGAATGAGAAATGCTACACGTAAGTATGATGGTACATGCAGTGAAGTAACAGCTCTTGATGCTTTTATTGTGTAACCGTGGGTAAAAAATTAAGCTTGAACATATTTTTTTTTATAATATAAATAACTGCATGAATCATAAATTATTTTTAGCGTACTCTCATAAAAATGAAGTTAGGATTAAATCATCGCTGTTCTGGAAGAAAACACTAAATCGAAAAAATTATATGTTGAGTTAGCTATACCAATAATTTCTTTATTTAAAACTCTACTGTATGGAAAAACACACTTATTTTTTTTATTAATTATACTTTTACTTAAAAAAAGTTTTGTATAAACAAACAAAATAAAAAACTATAGCATTTCAAACATTTGGCAAACTTCAAAGTCCAATTACTCAAAACTAGTATTTTTCAGTTAGTGTCTTCTTCCAGAACAACGACGAAATAAGATTTTTAAATATTTCATATTTTCAATTTTTATTTTTTCGAGAGGGGAGAATACTTTTGAACATTTTAAGTTAGACCGTTTTCGATCTTAAAGCATTTCCATCTTCTTCTACTGGGCTGAGATTGAAATTCTCATATATACAATAAACTTACATGTTCTCTATTTTTAACTATATGGAAAATACCACAACTCTTTTTCTTTTTCTTCACGTTTATCATACAGAGCTGTTCAGCTGATCAATGCATTGCCTAGAGATGTGGAAATATTCATAGACAAACATTGTGTAATTTTTTCTTATTTGAACTGTTAGGCGAATAATGTATTTTTTTCTTTTTTTTTGTTAAATAAAACACAATTTGTTTTATACTACGTTTACATTTTTATAGTTATGAGGATCGGTTTCGCTCTTTGCGAGCATTATGAGTGAAACCTGATCATTATAAACGTTTGAAAGTAGTGCAAAACAAAGTGTGTTTTATTTTTAAAGTAATATGTCTTCACCTTAAAATAACTGCAATAGAGGTATTTACCGTAAACACTTAGGGTTTCACTGTGGACTGGCAGACCCAAAGCATACTAATACGACGTATGGAGAGATAGCTGTATTTTTCATCGGAATTATTTCCCTCCCCCACCTCACACGAAGTATCATTGGATAGATGAATTTCAAAAACATATGAAATCGAAAAATAAATGCATTTATAAAACTGGCTAATGGATCGTGATGCACTTATCCGATTTTGTCTATGGGAGATCGCGTGACAAACAAAATGAAACGCTACGAACTAAATAATAAATTAAGGACACAAGTCGCCTCTGGCTGGACGTGTGTGCTTTTATTGCGTTTAAATATGCATGTTATGCTATTCAATTCAGCTATTCATCATATTGATAAAAAAAAACCTTGTACCATTATTAATATACATAATATATTAAACATGTACTTTCTAAACGCCCTTATTAACGAGTTTGTCTTTTGAACACTATTATCAACACTACAGTCAATAATTAAATCTTAATATAATATTATAATTCACCCTACTCTGGTAATAAACCGGTTTCCATGTATTATTAATATAATATTTTTTTTCCCATCATTTACGAGGTTTTGTTTTCATTTTCAGTTACATAATTCATTTTGAAATATCGATTCAAAGGTAACAATAAGTTTAAAGGTTTAATAACTACTGCATATTTCAGTTTTCCGACATAATCATTGTGAATCGCGTAATCTTTATGGTACCTGTGACTTCATATGACTAATCCTAGATATAAAAATTATTTCAGTTTTATTGCTTACCTATATAAAACTTAATTAAGAGATGTGAAGATTGTATTTTTTATTGATTGAATTAGCATTTAAGTATTCAGTTCTACAAAATTTTATTGGTTAAATATAAAATTTCAATGCATTTACTTTAACGATAAATCTATCATGTAAGTTCCTTTTCAAAAAATGCAATTAGTATGTTAAATATTTTGAATTAAAATAAAAGCTATGATGTTGGAATAAGTAAGATAACATAATATTGTCTATTTCTTCTAATCAGTATATAAAGCTAAGCTAAAATTAGTTTAAGCATAGTTATAACGATGACGTCAACCGAAATAGCTTCCAGCTAATTAATACAATTTTGTAGAACTAAACGCTATCATGATTTCTCGTATTGTATTTGTAGGCTAAATATTCTGTTATATGCGTATTTTTTTAAATCAAAACGCAATTTTATACCGTCCTGCATTCTGTTGGTACAGTTTTATGCCAGCATGTCGCGGCACATTATGAAAAAACAATTATTATGGTTTTCAAACAGGATACCAATTTATTGTTTTAATTAGTTCACGTAAAAAGAATAAATAAGCATTCGTACATTATTGGCAAAAAATGTTTTAAAAAAAAGTCCCACGGAAACGACTATACTATTAGAATCCATCTTATTAAAAATGAATGCATTATCAAAAATTTTCATTAGGCTATGTTACTGAAGAGTAAAACCTATGAAAACAGAAAACTTGCATACATAGATTAAAGCTTAAAAATGTATAATTGCACAAGTTATTCGAACTGTCGAAATGGACTCGAGTCCATTCGTGTGCTCGGATGCCTGAAGATGCCGAAAAGCGAAACCCGGGTCGTTAGTGACAAAATACATGGAAGTGTACAAAATCTCAATAATCCAAATTTGATATTGAAATTCCATCAAGCACCCTCAGTCGATGTCTTAAATTATACAATATTATTGTTGTTTTTATTTGGCTCATTTACAGTTCTACTAAGTAAACGCTTGTAAAGGTTTGCTTACATGTATTAATAACATTTTTAAGTATTACTTTTATATGCGGTATTTGCGAACAAAAAATGATTGAAAAGTGTCTGGCAAAGATATGAAATATCATTATTACTATTAAAACAGTAATTAAATAGAAAGACGATCTATTATTTATTATGTAACCCAACACTATCCAGTTTTTGTTCAAACTGAGCCCTGAAAGCACCCCAACTGAGTATTGTGCTAGGGGTAGTTATTAATTTGAATAAAATTCTATTTGAAAGCATTTTTACTATGCGTAAGCAAACTTGTCAACGAAATGCAAACATAGTGCACTGTTTCATTGCCATTCATTTCCGAGCTTTATCGGTTTAATTTCCATTTTTATTAGATACATGTGCCGCGTCAAATATTTTTAAAATGACATCAGCTAATTCTGGTAGAGCTGATTTTTAGATATAATAAAACCAATACACCAATAAAAGTTTTTCTTTGCTTCGGTGTTTTTTTGCCGAATCGCCTTGCAAAGTTAAGAATTTAAATATGATTAATCACTACATATTTATAAGATTTCTATCTACAATGATCTTTCTAATTTATATAATAATATTTATGATGGGTCCAAAAGGGAAATTTTTCAAGAAATCAAAAATGAAGTTAAAATGATTTTTCCAATAATAATTATAAAAGTCTTTCAAAAATATTTCAGTAGTATCAACTTACTAAAAATGATATTAAACTGCTCTTGATGAGCAAAACAGGTTCTGGTCATTATAAACATGTGGAAATAGTCCAAACAAATTATATATTATTTAAAAAAAATATCATTTTTAGTGCAACTGTTCATATATATATATGTTAAAATTTCATCAAAACAGGAGTTAATGGACCTGTACTTCTAGAACCATAAAAATATTTATTTATAAGCAAATTTATAATATTAGGGCAATAAAATAATAATAAAAACCCATTAATAAATATTTTGCTACTAGGCGAATTTATTTCTCGAGTATCGCTTTTTGAACACTACTAAGTTTCAATTAAAAATTAAATAAAAATTCTCATAGAATTTTTGATTTGAAAATTTACTGGTTTTTTGAATGAAAAAACCGAAATAATTTAATTATAAGAGTTTAATAAGCGTCTCTTATCAAACAATAAGGCAATTATTAAAAATCAACCCTTATGGTTAAAAAATAATTAATAAAAATTTATATTCATTAAGCAAAGTAAAGTATTTCAGTGAAAGTTTTCATAAATTCAAGAACATTTATACGGTTTCTGCTTACTTGCTTTTTTTAGAAAATGCATCAGTTTTTTAAAGGGTTTTATAATTTTCATCTCTTAGCACGAGCTAAATGCCAATTTGGCAAGCTTAACGTTTTTAAATTGTTGCAATTACATTTTTAATGCGCTTTGTTTATTTAAAAAAAAGAAGCTTTTACTCGAGCATTATATTTAACGAACGTAACGACAGCTTTATTATATTATGTTTCCAAGAAACTTTTCATTGTGTAATTTTTGCGTTTGTTACAGATTTTAAGGCTTATTTTTTAAAGGTTTATTTTCTATGATGTTATATAAATGATAGAAAAAAGCAGGCACAATACGTTAAAGTTTTAATAAATATTTAGCTTGTTTTAATTTTAGTTATTTTATTGCAATCGTTGAATTACAACAAAGGACTTAATTTGATATTGTTTTAATAGTGATTAGAGTTTATTTAACGATAAGTTATTTTATTTACGCACCAAAACCAGTATTGCAGTCCCAAAGGGCTGTAATAAAAATTGGCTGTATTAATATCAGTATTAAAGATATCAATACTGTAATTACATAAATAGTCAATAGTCATTTGATATTGTAATACCGCAGAAATAAATAAATATCGGATTTTTGGTATTTCATATTAAATATAACTACTAAAAAATCTGTATCATAAAAGAATTGAGCTTTTTTCATGACAATCTTATTTTCACTCTTTCTTTGAATTCAAATATGATCTTCAAAAGTTTAGTTAGTAAATGGTAGATTTTATCAATCGTGGTCGAATATTCGTGCAAGCTGAAGAAAAATCTCTGTGAGATGAAACGTTTGTTGGTCAAACAGTCAGTTAATAATTTTTGTAACGTTTTGAAAAAAACGAATAAAGCAGGAGAGCTCTATTTGAATAATTTTTGAAATGTCTTATTTTGCTGTATTGTTTTGTGAATGGGTATGTTGTATTTTTTCTTTATTACATAATTTCGTAAATCGCTGGCGAAACTTTTCCATGAATAGTTTGATTTAATAACACAATTATAACATAAAATTTAATGAAGTATCTCAAAGAAAAGTTATCCAAACGAAAGAAAATAACGCTTTTAGTTTGTTTAAGTACTCAGACGGATACAATGCTTAGCGAGATATGGAACTGCGAGAACATTAAGCCTCTTTTATCTCCCATAAAAGAGATATTAGAACTACTGACCCGTTTAAACAATAGGAGGTCCTTTTCTATATTGTTTTGTAATGGAATATTTTAGAGAGCCCTTGGATCGCGGGTATGGTGCCAAAAACCTTTTACGGTTGTATCTAAAGTGAATGTGACAGTGTGGAAACTAATTGTATATATATTATTCTCAGTTTAACTCTGAATTGGTGAGTGGAAATTTATTTTGTACCTATAATAGTTTCTGTGTCATTGATTTCATACTGCGATATCAAAACAAATATTGTAATAATTGCAGATTAAGTTTTATATGGACAACTCGTACTAATTAGTAGTTTGGAAGACTTAAAAGAGTCCTGGGACCGGTCAGATAAATGAAAGTATCAATATTTACGATAACACTTTAACACAAAATAGGGTTTCTGATCGAGACACCGGGCTTGGAGAAAAGTATCAAGAATGGCAGGTATATTGCATAATTATGAATAGAAACACGCTTATACAATAATGCCACTAGAATTTAAGTACCTTTTTGTTTATTGAATGCGTTTGTGGCTTAACCATAAATTTTGTAGCTGGTTAAAATATGATGTTTTAGATGAATTTGGCGGTAGTTTTGTGGAAATTAATTTTTAATATAAAATTGAAATTATGAACTTTGTTATTCCACTGGTAATTTAACTGAATCATAATTTTAACAAAATAATAATGTAGAAAAACTGTGGAAAATGTATGAAAAATAAAAAGTTTTTCAAGCGTAGTTTTATAAGTCACCATACGGCCACTTCCTGTCCCGGACGTCACAACATCACAAGTTGATGTTGAAATTAAATGGGTATGTATTATTTACCTTCAGATTACTAATCATAGAGACGCATTGCTGTTTTATGCCTTGCGTCAGGCGTTGTTCCTTACAAAAGTTCCACCTTTTATCGAATTCGCGATCATTGCAATTCCAATTACTCGTATGTGCTTCATTTTCAACTATTTTCGTAATACGAGTATCGATATTTTCGAAACTAGTATGTAATATGAAATACCGAATATTGGTATTGATTTATTCGTCCAGTATCGAAATCCCTTCATAAATCTAAAGATAATAAACATTTTTTCAACAATGAAACTGAAATTGTGGTTAAACAATATTTTTTCTGCGCTAAGGCGCATTTTCCCTAATCACAGCAATATTATAACCCTGTGTTTGTATCACATTACGCAAATATACAAATATCATACTGGCCCTTTGTAACATACAACGTCGCCCTATATAACATTGCGTTGCAAATACCCACACAGTAGACTATAGTAAACTAAACCGAACCGCCACTAAATCTACAGCATAATAACAGTTCCGACCATAACATGGTCAACATTTCCACAGTGCTCCGTAGAGCCGTAGAACATCTACGGCGTAGATACATTTAGTATGGCATAGCACTACTAAGGAACACTCCCGCGGGGCATTGTTCCGGCGTAGAGGGTCTACGATTTGCGCGATAGCTTTGATGAGATGACGGTATTGTTTGGGCTTGGGAAATAGTTAGAACTGTTGACGATACATTTACATTATGTTTTATCATTCAATATTTAATCAGTCTATATATTTATTAACTCAGTATATTATATGTCAGAAGATTCTAGTTTATTGTAATTATAATTAGTGTTGTTGTTAAGGTTTTGATATAATAACGTGAAGCTTAAATCATGCCACTTAATTATTTTTAAACATAAACCAAAAAACTTATTATATACGACTGATTTTTTTTTCCAAATATTAATCATTAAAGCATATTTATTTGAATTCATCTGTATTTTGTTTCGAAAGTTGATATAAGACGAATTTTGCAGACATTAAAGAACTCTTATATACCGTTGCTCTGATTCTAGCACAAACATATTCAGTGATGGATTTTATATTGCATTGTAACTGCAAACATAAAAATGTATAGTAAAAGCTCCAAATAAAAGAACAACTCTCTAACAAAAGAATCTGCCAATTACATAATTTTATTTTATATATTGATGGCCTAGTTCCATAGTGATACAACTAGAAATTCGTAGTTTTGAGATATGACCAATCAAAGTTTTTACTCGTCTAAACTGACTCGTGAAAGGTGATGGCTTATTATGTGTATTACTTTTTTATTCAAATAGGAAGTCAATAGTTTAAAGTTTTAAGATTAAAGGTTGTTTCTTTATGGAACACCACGATTCACAAAAATATATTTCCACAATACGATATTTCGATATGTATGAGTATGAAAATAAAAAATTATTTAATTTTGCTGATTTCCATATGCAAATATCTGTCTTTTGAGAGAAAACCTGTACATTTTACAAGCTATACTTTTGTGGAACTGTAGAAGAGCAGTGTTCGAATATAATGGCTAACTTAACTCAAAACATCAATTTTTTCAGACATAAATTGACGACTTACACCATTAAATTGATAAAATATTTCTTTTCATTTCAAAAGAAATTAAACTTAATTATTTTAAGGGTGTATTTTTTTTTATTCATCCAACAAAATGAAGTGAGAAGATATTTTTAATCTCTGAACATCTGAATAAATTTAATTAAACAAGGCTGTTTCTAAAATCGCCATTATTTTCGTTTGAAACGATTATTGACATAATTTGCATTAATCGAATAGCTTATAGCGGTTCCCTAAATCGTGACTGTATTTCGAATAAAGAACTTCCTCAAAGCTTTTACAAATGGTTCTCAAAACAGACGATCGCGTTATGTTTTCAATTAATTTTTTATTAATTAATTTATGGCAGATCCGTCTCGAGATCCTCCTTTATCTTTGAAACGGAAAGTGATGGCTGCAATTCGAGGAGATTAATTAATACTAAGCTCAACAATGTATAAAACAAAATTACAGGTCAGTCCATTTAATTATGATTGGGCGGCTGTTTTGGCTACGTTATTTACAAAGTATCAACAACAATGAGACCACAGCATGAGTAAGTGGTCAGTAATCCAAGCAGGTGAAAAAATAGGTATTCTGAAGTTTTAAAAGAGTAAAACACAATTCATTTGTACTACTTTCACATATTTATAATGATCAGGACTGGTTTCGCTCATCACGAGCATTATCAACTGATGAATCAACTGATGATGATAGATCAATTGATAATGCTCGTGATGAGCGAAACCAGGCCTGATCATTATAAATATGTGGAAGTAGTACAAATGAATTGTGTTTTATTTTTTAAAATATAATGTCTCTCCACCAAGAATTGACAGTTAACACCTTAAAAGTGATTTTAAAAGAGTGTCAATTCCTTGAAGAAGCAAACTGGAGTATGACCAGATAGTATGTAGAAAGGTGGAGAAAATTCCAGGGCAAGCCAGGCCTACTAAAGGTTGTTACGCAAATAATGATGATTATTTGCCTTACCTTAAAATAATTTCTAATTATTTTTCTAACAAAAACAAAGTGGAATAATATTTGAATCGGGTATATCAAACGTCCAGTTCATTAAATAAATTTGTTGATAAATATGCATAGATTAATGAAACAGATATAAAAGTGGTGAAAACGCGAAAATAGTATAAAACAAATTGTGTTTAATTTTTGAAATATAATGAGTTTTCACCAAGAATTGATAGTTAGCACCTTTGAGGTGATATAAGAGTGTCTTTAACCTATTACCAATTTTTCACATTTATATATGTCACAAAAATTTCTTTTACACCTTAAGTAAAACTTTCAAAGACAATTTTAAGAATTTTACCATCGCAAAAGATTAAGAAACATTGGTGTTTGTCGAGCTTTTGTCTATCAGAGGGTTGATTTCGGAATCTCGAAACAAAACAAACATCTCTTCGCTTTTCAAACAGTGACGTAAAATAAACTTTTATGATTCCTCTGACTAAATTAATTTTAGTTATATCGTGAACCCCAAACAACCTAACGTTTGTATTATGATTTGAACTTTATTGGGATATTAAAAGACCCGTTATTAAAACAAATATAACTTGAAAACGAAGAACAATAATTTTATAAGGTCATAGTGTAATATTATATTATAAGTAAGTTCATTTTAAATATATTCTTGTCACTAAGTTATTAGCGTTTTATATAAATCTCTTTTGCATTATTTTAGAATTATTGTTTGGTTACCGACTGCAGTACCAATACCGGATTTTAAAATGATTTGATATTTTATTTTTGTAACGAATCGTGCCCTTCCCTATGAATTAAAAATATATATTTACAACTGGATGGAAACTCAGTCACTCAATCTTCCAACCTATTTTATATGTGCGAGGTGTATGGATTGAAAATGTTATAGATAACACAACTAATCCACTTAAAAAAAACATTTAAAATGAACGTGAAAGTGACTAATCGAATCTCCGTCAATTCGACGAAAAAGAATAAAACACGCCTTTCATAATATGATAAATTACAATCTTTAAGTATAGTATAGTACAGTAAGCTATATCCGCTCCCAATGTAGAGCGTATGGACTCCTAATAGAGGTATTTCTATAGAAGTTTTTCTACAATAACTGTTAATCGCTCTCGCTGCGCCCCGTTTTTTGTATTGGTTGTGTGGAAGGGAATTCTAAGCATCACAAGCCTCCATGCCTACAAACAGAAATTCATAAACCAACTGAGTAATCAATTTTTTAAACTAAATTGTATTTAAGCCTGAGAGATCTGTAACAGAAGCCAATTGAGCACTGTACCATGAGGCTGACTTGTGCAACTAAGTAATTTGATATTTTTTAATGTAATAAATTGAAATTATATAATTACCATACCACGTGTAATAAGTACTATTATCGTTTGTGTCCCCCTCCTCTCCGCAGTAAAAGAAAATAAGCCCACCCCACCTTTCGTTTTTAAGTTGAGAATTAGAATCATTGTTTACCTTAGAAATAAATAACTTTGCTATATAGTTAGTCTGAAGATTTATTTTAAAGAAGCGAAGCACGTGTCACATTTAGTAACACTAGTAGCTTAGTAATAATTAAGTTATGAATTTTAATTTTGCATTAACAAAGTTTTAATTATAAACTAAAGAATAATAGTAATAATCAAGTTATTAATGCAAAAAAATATGAAACAGTTCTCTTCTTAAAAGTGATTTATTTCAGAGTAAGTTTTTTTTGCTATACAACATTAGTGATTTTGCCATTAGCCACTGAATATATGGACTTAATATCCTGAATACGTAATAGCAAATATATGAACGGAGAATTGCATAATACGATGAACTTCAAACTTAAACAAATATACCATAAGCTAGAAACTTGTCTATGTGTTTCAAGATAAGTTGAAATCATACAATAGTGTTCAAGTCAGTTATGTTATTAATATTACGTTGGTATAATTTGGTTTGGTATTAGTAGTTTTTGAAATCTTAAGTAGGTATCGTACAATATTTCAAAGCTTTGTTTTAACTACATAAACAAATATCAAAATCAACTAAAAGAAATGATTCATTTTTAAGATTATTTTTTTTCATAACATTAAAATAAAACACAATAATTGGTTTTGTACTACTTAACTACAACTCGACCCCTTAGAGTCAAAGAAACTATTTAAGTTTTAGGCAATTTCGAGTAACCGCATGGCTATATAACAGTATCACTTAACGAACAGGTCCGTAATCCTCGCCAGATATGGCACGCGGCGAATTTGAAAATAAGTTTTAATCGTTTGTTTTTTGTTTGGCAGTTGCATGCATGTTCTGTAGTATACAAAAATTTGACACAAGATTAAATTTATGAAAAAAATAAAAGAAAACATCTCTACTATATAGCACAAAATACATGTATAAATCTGTATGTTTGTATGTCTGTCGGTCATAAAAACTCCTCCTAAACGGCGTACGTTAGCGACATGAAATTTTCACACGTCATTTTAGCTGTAATTGTTAGTTCAATTCCGCTACTATCAACCTTCAACTTTAAACATTTAAATTTTAACGTAAAACTGAAAAGCGATATTTTTGACATTCCAATGTGCGCTGAAAAAAAAAATAATAATAGTCGCCAAGAAATAGCCCAATAGTAATATATTCTGCAAGTGACAGTTGAGACAGAAACGCGAACGCAAATATTTGTGTTAAATATTGAGTTTCATGTTTGAGATTTGGTAAAAAGTGAGTATGGTAAATTCATACAACTTGGTGTGCATCTGGAATCGTGATCGAAAATTAGCGTATGACTCTGATCGTATGTTAAATTTGTGGCGCTGCAGGAGCCATTTTTAATTGCAGGTCAACAAGCTGTCTATCGAGCTGCGGCTCCATAACAAGAGTGCAGGTGACAAAACTGACATCTTTTATTACAGCTGGTTTCAACTTTTTACGCTATTATTAATTGGTGGACTATATTTTGTGGGTGTAACAAAAGACGTACTGTTGAGGGCGATATTTTCAAATTTCAACATTAGCTAGTCAACGTGTAAATTTAACAACCTAATATAAGCGTACTGTATCTTGGGTGAAGCCGGCTAAAAAATACTAGTTGAATATGAAATAATGGTATAATACCGTTGGTGACTGTGACACTAATCAAAATGATCTACTGAGCCCTCGAGAGGTGAAGTGAACCAAGTAATAAAATAGTGAAACTTGTGTATTGAAAGTTTTAGTTAAATGAACTTATATTAATCTACACATTATTTTATTTAACTTCTTAGAGAATAAAATACTTTTGCAAGCTGTATTTATTTGGCTCACTTTTATGATACTCATTTTATTCGAAAATATCACTTGGCGCTCTCCATTCACTTTTCATTGACTCAACTGATACAGAGATAATTCAATATTTTTGCTTCTGAACCAACTTTTTTGTTAATAATTGATTACTTGAGAAACCTTTTTGAGCGGTCTTGTAAAGAAAAGAAAACATAACATACGTTTCTTTGACCCAAAGGTTACGAACAGTTGATTGAAATTATTCTTCATCATTACATAAATGTGAAAGTAGTAGTAAATAAATATTCTTATTATTCGATGCTATTTGTTTATGAGCGCCCAATATCATACTTGCCCCAGTTGTTACAATATCACTGTAAGTGATATTGGGCTAACCGTGAAAATCACAGTTCGTACATTTAACCAACTTACATAGGATTACTACCAATAGTGATTAATCCTTATTTAAACAGTTAACATTTCGAAAAGCTTTTGCATTTCTTTCTCCCGCTCAAGATTTTCTATTAAATGTAACTATGTGATATCGAATAATACTTCACAACGTTTGTCTGAAATCGTTGATCTCGCTATAATGTTCGACTCTTCTTTCACATTTCATTCACATATTAATTCCATTGCCATGCGTGCTAGCAAACTTCTTGGGCTTATGGTTAGGCAAAGTAAACCATTCGAAAACCCAACTGTGTTTCGCACTCTATACATTTCCTTGGTTCTCAGTACGCTTGAATATGGATCTTTTATCTAGAGTCCATATGGAAATTCCTATATGTTGAAATTGGAGCGAGTTCATAAGAATTTTCTACGATATTTCTATTTCAAAAAATTTAAATATTTTCCTTTTAAAAGTTCCCTAAAAGAGTACTACCCAACCAAATTTCTTTCAGGAATGATATGTTTTCACTCTCTTGAAGCACGAAGATCGTTTTCGATTCTAAAGCATTTCTCTCTTCTTCTTCGGGGAGGAGTTTATAATCTTGAAATTCTCATGACTATTGACTTACATGCTCTCAATTGTTATCTACGTGGTCGAAACCATATCCAAGCAATTTTTATTCTTAAATATTGTTTTTGCGTCGGTCATCTGAATCACAACTTTTGCCGAATTTTTCATCAAATATTTGTTTCTTGTAAATTAATAATGTCTTGTTTTTTTTGTTTTTAATAATTTAAAAAATGTTTTTGTATTCATTGTTGTTTTTATTAGTATTATTGTTGTTATTATTATTACTGCTGTTATGTTTGTGTAATACATGGAGCATTGGCGTCAGCTGTAATGCCATGCATTTAAATTTTTTGAATTTACAATAAATAAATAAATAAAAAATAATTTTACAAAATAAATTTACATAAAAATAAAATATCTTTAATAATTGATTTACGGACATGAAAAAAACTTTTCTTTATTAAACCGAATGTATACTTAACTGTTTTGTAATACAGCAACAAAATTATATATTAAAGATTCGTTTTGGTATAAAATGATAAAAAAACATATTTTAAGCATTCATATTTATTTATAAATAAAAGAAAATATTTTAAATGAATACAAACTATATTTAAGAAGGCAAAACTATTTTCTAAACTAAATTTATTCCAAAGTATTTGTACAGGCTCTTAAAAACAACTTATAAAAATTCATTGGTAATTCGAAACAGTTTATATATCTCAGAAGAAGCCAGAAATTTGTATCTGCGATGTATATTATTTTTAAACTGTATTATTTTAAGTCAGTTTTAAGATGAACAACCCCTTGAAAGTCAGTCAGCTGTGCAGAACAGGCTCGAGACAAGGTTAAACAAGCCCTGAGGCGGCATAGACAACATATTTGTATAATGTTGGCTAATTATATGTGAGACGAGTTAGTATAGAATTGAATCTTATATCTAGCACGCTACGCAGGTCAGGTCACATTGAATACTATGCACCTATAAGTGCATTGACACAAAAGTATCGTTTAACAGCAGTTATAACTGAGAACTGAGGCTTCTGTGAAGGTGGTATTGTATTCAGGGTTTTTGACAACCGAATTTAACGGTGAATTATTTAGTCTGGTATTCAGCGATTAAGATAATGAAATAACAGCAGTTAAAAAGCAACAACGCATCTGACTTGAACGCGTTCTGTGAATTTCCCACTCAATCATGAATCCTGTATGTTTCTTCCAGGTAGCTCCTCTAAAAACCGGTCATGATCATCAACAGTATATACTCAGTGAAAGTACGGGACGCTGAGAAAACTTAGGAATATTTAATGACTCTGTTTTGGGACATAGAATTTTGCAAGCACCATAAGTTTCAAATAGATGATAGGAAACGAAGAAAAAATAAATATTAAACATTTTAAAACCGAAAGCGAGTAAGGCATTAGCAAGATTTCAATGAAAAATTAGCAAGACGGAGATATATGTCCGATGTGGTCGGATTTGGTGTAAGATTTCAGTATACATTGAACGCGAAAAAGTGCTTTTATCAGAAATCGTTTGTAATATGATTCAAACGTAATTTTAGTATCCATCGAATGTTACACAAAAAAGGCATTTGTCATTCCAACAATGTCATTTTTTCCTACAGAGTAAAAAGATTAAATCGATTAGTAATATGGTCATTAAAATTGACAGTTAAATTAAATGGTGGTTATAGAACAGGAATGGTGAACCTGCGATTCGTGAAACTCATAACAATTATTGATTGTATATTATATATTAAAAAAGATTAATGTGTACAAAGATTAAATAGAAAATTAACCAACAAACTACGTCTTCAGCAATTCGAATACATGGAGAAAAAACAATCAATTTCACCATGTTTGTCTTCTCTTAGCGAGATTATTCCATAGATTCATATTTATATGAATTATTTTTTTCAAACTTTATGTAAAAAACGATGGATTTTGATACAGGTTATATCAATTTATGTTGAGATAATGCCATTTTATAATAAATACATATTAACTGAGATAATTAATTGATATATTAACAGCTTTAATCCTTTATAGAGCACTTTTAGATCAATAAAAAGGTGAACAAATAATTCTGTAAACTACTATTTTCAATTATTTTAGAATTTCAGCAAATCTGCAATAATTTGTCAAATATTTTATTTAGTGCGTTACGACATATTTCTGTTTGTCGAACGATAGAGAAACCACTTCAGCAGGTAAGCGATTCCTACTTCATCCCGATTTCAGTACTTCATTATTTTGTTCTATGATGGCGGACGAATACTGTACCTTTCTCTATTTCTTGCCAATTTTTGTTTAAAATATGCAAACAAAATTGATTGTGTTGTGTTACACCTTCAGGCTAAAAGAAACACGTGTCACATCCTTGACAAAAAGTCATAATTTTAATTTTATATCAAAAATAACTTTCCACAAAGCTTAGGCCGAAGCCATAAAAAAACATACAGTTTTTATTGAGTCAAATCTTATATTTGATTGACAAACATGCAAAGGTTTGTTTTCACTGGTGTAGCCTAATAAATCGATCAGACAATATTTGAAATACGTGTTTATTGTGCCTCAGGTAATGCAACATTGCCGCAAATAATAATTACTGAGCAACCGCATAAAATGTTAATTACCATTTATATTTCATTATTAAAGACGTTTTACAACGCAAACTGACTAGATAGATTTATTTGGTTACAGTTTAAGTTTGATTTTTTTCCATCTATATCCGCTCCCAGCCTGGTCTTATGGACTCTTAATAGAGAATCTCAACAAAAGTGGTTTTACGATAACCGTTTGTTAATAGCTTTGTTTCAAAGGGAGTGAAGATAGAAGATGCCACGTTAGGATCGGAAGGGTGAGCGGCGTATATATAATTTTATAAAATAAATACAAATTTGAA
Organism: Himalopsyche phryganea; assembly: GCA_022494535.1. Taxonomy (NCBI): domain Eukaryota; kingdom Metazoa; phylum Arthropoda; class Insecta; order Trichoptera; family Rhyacophilidae; genus Himalopsyche; species Himalopsyche phryganea. Next base: position 1,684,742 of record JAGVSL010000071.1, read on the forward strand.
GTAAGGTTAGGTAGAATAATTTCGTTTTTAATTAAGCGTTTCAAAGTATTGCCCTATCATATGACACGCCCTGATATATTTTCTAACATTTATTTGTTTCTTGGAAGGTTGGAGTGATCCGAGAACGGCATTGGAACACTTTTAAATATCGCAATGAATAATTTCTAACTAATGTTAGTTAGTCGAACCGGTTTATGGCCATTAAAAAGCTTTTCTATGGTATTTTCACATAATAAACAAATTGAAAACTTCACTCGTTAAATTTAAAGATATTTTTAATTCTTAATGTGTTGTCTGTCATCATAATTGATTATGTTCATATTAGGTTTTTTTCAACTGAGTATGCAGTGTGAAACTCTGGTTAAAGCATCTACGAAAATAATTTAACAAACTTGAACAAATCCAATATTATTCAATGAAAAACGCAAGTAAAATATTTTTTTCATATCAACTCTAGTCAAATCTGAATCAGCCACATGACCTATACTTAGTTCATAGTAATCAACAGTAATTTTTGATGACTTGTAGTGAGCGAGTAAAACCTTTGCATAAAAGGTAAACTAACCCTCATGATTTTGTTTCAAAAGCGGTCAAATCCTCAATTTCGTTTATAAAAAATACTTAATATCCATTCATTTTACGAGTAAATAATAGTTTCTTTACTTAAAATGTTGAAGAATACATAAATAAGACTTCTTTTTAAACATGCAATAAGTTATAAAACATTTTTTTCTGTTTATCTAATTTTCTATAAAAAGGGATTTGACCACTTTTGATACCAGACAACAAATATTTCTGTAGGTCATGTTTGAAAATAGCAGAAGACAGAGAAGACATTCGACGAAATATCACAAAGCGGGATAAGATTTGAAATACCTATTTTCAGACATTATCTGTAACAAAAAAATATATTTTTCCTATAATAAATATATGCGATGACATTAAATGACCGAGAGCATTGTTATTTAAGTACAATAAATTAAATATTGCTACTCTATAATTAACATAACTAAACATTATATTATGTTTCTACTACATTATAATAATAAATTAAGCATTTTTTGTAAAGAATTAATTGATTGCGTTATTATGTCACAAGTGAGAACATTTTATTCATGAATATTAATATACGTATTATATTAAATATTATGCAGTACAATAAACGGTAAAAACATGCTAGTACAATATCTATATATTATAAAGTAAAACAATTGGTGGTTTGATGAAGAGGTATATAAAAATTGCATACATTCATACCATTGAATACAGATCGGTGAATGAATGTTTCTGTTCTTTTAATCGAGCCGTGACTCCACAAATGAAAATATGAACACCATACAACTTTGGCCATTCTGCTAGAAAAACGTCATTATTTTATCAATTTGATTATATAAAAATTGAGTCACTGAGTCGCTAAACACGCTCCTGGTGATTTTTCAATAAAATAAGTTTACAATGTACGTATGTGCTCTATCGATAGATCTATCAATCTTCCTAGTTGCAAGTCTAAAATTTCTTCCTATTTCTCCCACTGTTCGAAATTCAAATTTTTCCAAACTTATTAATGTCGTTTTTTTAAACAAACTCGATCATCGTTTTACACGGTTGACGCGCTCCGAAAAAACGACAGTGTTAAAGAATATTTCATTATACATTGGAAGACACAAAATAACTTAAACTTAAAATTATCATACTGCTCATAACAGTTTTTTGTGATTTACTCAAAAATCTAAAAATCTTCGGGAGCGTACTTGCGGCTCAGCGACTCAATTCATTTATAAAATATCGATGGCTCAGTTACATAGAGCTACAACTAGAAATAGGTAGTTTTGAAACATGGCTCACCAAAGTTTTGACTTAATCGAAACTGACTTGTAAAAAAGTTACGACTAATTATTTTTATTATTTGTTCAGTGAAATAAATATGTGGTAAATAGTTGAGGTATTATATTATTTGAATATTATTTTTTTGTTACATTGAAGCCATGATCCGTTGTCAAGTTAGTGATTAACAACTGTCGGGATGTGTAAGGGTTAACTGGCACCACTGATGGATATAGGCGTGACGCATCCAAGACCGTTTTTTGTGTCGTAAAAGTTTATTATGATGTCGGCGGTGAAAAGTTCGAGCGGAGACTGAACCGCGTTACATTGTGCTACATTAAAAACATCATTAAACTCAGGGAATGAATCCACGCCACTGATTCTGAAACATAATTATTTATTTTACGAAAAAAATATTTGTTTTAAATCAACCATGGCTTGGCATTTCTCGCTGCTCAAAATATTTGCTTGTTATATTTTATCCAACTCACTGATACACAACCCCCGACATGTGAGCTACGTGCTGCATCACGTGAACATGATATTTATGGCAGCATGTTGAACACGTAATAATTATCAATATAGAAACCGCTAAACAATGAAAGCATCAGTGAAATAATGTAAGTAGCAACCCTAAACTTTAAGCCCTACGTCAAGATACGTGCTACCAAATGCAGTGTTAGGTGTTATCAGGTCCATCTTGGCTATATCAACCGTTCAGTCCATTAATCAAACAACTCCAAAAAATGAAATATATATTTAAAATTTGGCGCTTTATCTGGTTCAGTTCTCACATAACTTAACAATATCACCAAAAAAATCGAAGGCAGATAACTTTCTAAATAATTAAACAAAATAATGATATTTCTGGGCCAGTAAAGGGATATTTTCTTCTACTGACTATATTCGGAAAGTACGTAATTGTTAAACACCTGTTTATAAAATGTGTAAAACTCGGGCGCAAATTTGACTTATGTTCATCATTTGAATATAACTTTTTCCATTATATCAATAAGGGTTATTTGGAGATTCATGAGTATTGGAACTGGACGATCGTGATCTATGTAATGTAGCGGTGAAGAGCGACTAAAATGTCAGATATATAATTATTAAATTCAACACAAAAATACGTATGTCGAAGCTTGGGAGGGAAAATATCATTATCCATTATACTTTTCTCCCCTGCGGTCCGTAAATAAATAGAGCATCTATAGGTAATATTTGAGTGCCAACAATGAAATACCAATTTTGTTACAGATAGGGTCTGGAAGAGTCAAAATGAAGTTAAACTTTTCAAGTTTAAGAATACAGAACAAACAATGCCCCAATGTTTATTTTCACATCTTAAAAATATGCGTTCTTTAAAAGTGTCCGAAGTGTAAGGTTAGTTTAAATCCACATTCATTATGGTCATACTGATTTTTGTATTCGCTATATAAGATATCAAATTTGGATTATTGAGATTTTGTACACTTCCATGTATTTTGTCACTAACGCCCCGGGTTTCGCCTTTCGGCATCTTCAGGCATTCGAGCACACGAATGGACTCAAACTGACAGACAGTAAACAGTGTCTAACGTTTATATAGAAGATACAAATACGACAAATATTATTTACAAGGTAAGATATTATACGTCTGAGAGCCACACTGATACCTGAGTTAAAATTTCGAGAATCGCTGTAATCCTTATTTTGTAAACACCACATTTACAGAGTGGCGAATTGCCGCTTTCCAATTTCTTGATAAAATAATTTATGATCCCCCTTGTTTTTATGCAACAGTTTAACCCCATCATCCGCATTAAACGTATGGTTTTCCATTAGCAAGTGATTTGCGAATGTCGAAGTTTCTTTTTTTAATCTAAAGGCAGCTAAATGTTCTGATACCCTTATATCTAATGTACGTGTGGTTTTACCCACATAGACATGTTGGCAATCATTGCATTGTAATTTATAAATACCGGATTTGTTCTTAAAATGGACTGTATCTTTATTGTTAATAAGTAATTTGCCTAAAGAATTTTTGCAATAGAACGCCGGTCTGACACCATCAGCGAGTTGTTTTTTAATTTTAAAACTTGTGCAACCTAAATAACTAATTCTATGCCAGTTTCTAGGTTGGTCTATGTCTTTAGACAAGTTCCCGAAATATAGCATCTTTTCTGCTAATTTACGTTGTTTTTTTGATACAAGACTATCTATAAGAGACGCCTCATAACCATTATTAATGGCAATTTGTTTAATAATGTTTAGTTCGTTTTCAAAATTAAATTTGCTTAGAGGTATAGTGACTAATCTGTGAACCTGAGAATGGAAAGCAGCCAATTTATATGAGAAAGGATGGTTTGAGTTAAAATCGATGACAGCATCAGAAACGTCGATTTTCGATAAATTTTAAATTCATGAATGGAGTTTTTAATATCAATATTAAGGTCAAGGAAATTTATGTTCTTGCCCCCTACTTCTAAAGTGAATTGAATTTTATTATCTAGTGAGTTAAGAAAATTATGAAGGTTAGAAACTTGTCTCTCAGTTCCATTGAATAGACAAAGGATGACATCTACGTAACGGAACCAATAAACTACGTTTCTAACTTCTGTTTTATTGTTAAAAATAAGGTTTTCTAAATGTTTCATGTAAAATTCTGCTAATAATGGTGACAAACAACTTCCCATTGCAAGGCCTTCGGTTTGTTCATAGAATCTATTATCAAATTGAAAATAGTTCTGGTCAACGCAAACGTCTAATATATTAAGTAATTCCGTAGTAATGACGGGATTAACTCTACGCGTATTGAGGGTATCTTTGATGATTTGTTTACATTTGTTTACAGGTACATTAGTGAATAAGCTAACAACGTCAAAAGGAATTAATTTGGCGTTTAACGGAATGTTATAATTTTTAATTTTATCTACTAACTCTAATGAATTTTTAATACTATACAATGGCTTGAATTTACTGTGATTGCGGATGAGAGAGTTAGCTCTTTTGGATAGTTTATACGCTAAATTATAATATTTATACGATAAATTGTAAATTAAATTATATATAAGTTATGTTTATTACGTTTGGTCTCAACATAGCCAATATCGTGATACAGGAAAGGGGTCAGTGTTGATCACAAGAGTGAAATCAGTAACGACGTTTTTTTCAAGAGGCATAGATATAATTTATTTTACATACTTAAGGTTGAACCTAACTGTCCGAATGATTCTAGAGACCGGACCCATTTAAGACGAATACGCCTCCTGACAAGAATTGTGCACTAGTCAATCTTGAACGCCAACAAAAGTGTTAATTAAAAAAATATCAACATTACAGAACTACAACCTGGAGTTTTCTGATTACCATGTTAAACGCTGAACACTAAAGCAGTGGTCGAAAACCTTTTGGATCTCACGGAGCACTACAGTCACATAAGTTTTACTTAAAAAATAGAATCATACTTCTTCTACTTCGACCATATTCGCTCACTTTGTAGAACACATGGCCACCACGTGGCACCTCTATGATTCCCTGTCACCCGCCAATTGCTTTGATACGCCAGAGTCCATCAGCTCTGCCAAGTATATCCTGTGGATAGTATCCGATGTTCGTTCAGGACACCGGAATCCCACGGAAGAAGAGACAATTAGGATTAAGGCTCTCCGGAGGCATCTGTAGCATGTGAACCAGCCAGTACCAATGTCTCTCCATGACCGATGATATAATAAAGGGCTGGTTGATACTTCCATAATATTCATCAGGTGCCATAATTCACTACCGTAAATCAGCATAGGTAGAATGTAAGCTTTGAACAATAATGTATTATTTTCTACAAGAAATACGAACAAAAAAATACATAAAATATTTTTTTACTACAGAATGGCTTGTTTATTAATAACAAATTAATTAGAACTCTATTTGTTGCTACGTTTTGAAGTAAGTTTATGGATTTTTGGCTCCAATAACTTTGCGGACCACCAACATTTTGAATACTGGTTGACGGACCACTGCACTAGACTCCAAATGCTTCTGGTTTTATAGATCAGCTTAAGCAAGATTATTTTTATTACTTCCTAAATAATTGATAATTTCAATACACAAATAATAATATTCACCACAGTTTTTGAAACGCCGTAATATTAATATACTTACCTACATTGCAATGAAGGAGTCTTTCAGTTATGATACATTAAACACAAAAGGTAGGTGCAACCCGTAAGACCTTCAACGCCTCCTTTGATTCGCTGATCTTATCTGTGCGATTAAAGAACATTATTATAAATAATAATATTCAGTCGTTCGCCGTAACCGAATAGCAGGCGACTAACTTAACCTGACTCTGAAATACAGGCTGGATGCATTACATATTTATGTGTCAATGACATGCGCTCGAACAATGTAGTGTTCAGACATCGTAAAATATTAACTGTTGAGATAATACGAATACACATGACTCTTCTTATAAAAGATTAAAAAATATTCCACCCGAGCTAAAAATATTTTTACTTTTATTCCAAATATTATTTTCAATCGACTACATCTTCTCGATGGATTCGGCGGAAATTCATTTTTAATATAAAATTATAAACTTAGTTATTCCACTGGCTGTGTTATTAAATGTAACGCATTTCGCTTCTGCTTTCTTAAGAAGCATCTCCAGACTGAAGATGCTTCTTAAAGAAGCGAAACTCGTTACATTTAGTAACACAGCCAGTGGAATAACTAAGTAATCAACATTAATTTTATATTCGAATACATCTGTTTGTGAAATAATAAAGCAGGGTCGCTTACGAAACTCACAGCTTCGAATTCCAGTACGGACAGTTTCGTAAATTCATCTTTTAATAGATTTCTGTTGGTAGTCAAAGGTACTTGTGATATCTAAAATTACTTCTCACTCTCCTAAAAACGGCGCGTAGTGAGCCCCTGTCTTAGCCCTATCCTTTTATTCCTACTCTCTTCGAAAAAAAGAGGTTGAGCAAATGGGTAACACGGGGTTCTCGCAGAAAAGCTTATGTTGAGAAACCTTCATTAGGAGCCCATATGGTTATGTGAGCATGGTTAAAAATAAAAATAATTAAGGGTTTTTAAAAGTACCATCGTGTTAAAAGTATTCAATTTATAGATGTAGTGTGAAACTAAATTGGGTAATTAAAGGCATTTAACGCATACATCTGAAAAAATCACAAATTCTATGCTGTCTATCAGCTTTTTTAAAATTCATATAGACATTGTAAGACTACAGAATTCATTATTGGGATTTAAATAAAATATTTCATATTTTCTTTAATCGAGTTCAAATAATAAACTTACAATTTATGTGTGTAAAAATAGTGAAATTATCAAATTTTCATTACGAAATATTGATGAAATACTTACTATAGCTTTCCAAATATATAGTTCATTCAATGTCAATTCAATTCACAAAAATATTCATCATTAACCGTACTCGTACCAGCGCTAAATGAAGGCTTTCCATAGGCTTAGCTTGTTTTTTAATTCATTGCTTCGTTTTTGTCAAAACACATATTATATTCTAATACCTAGCAATGATGTTTTTATTATACATTTAATTTGTTTCATTGTGTAAAATTAAATAAATAAATCTTAAGTTTATGGAAAATGGTAAAGAAGTTATTAAATGAGGAATAATGACATTTTAAAACAGACTGCAGAGAAAGATGTTTTTGAACATATCGACCGAGTTTTGGCAAATAAAATAAATTGACCACTTTTTGGAAGGGAAACATCATTTTACATTTTACAATTTTTTGACCCGGCCACTTGGTGTAAGCCGCTATCGACAATCTCTGCGTATAATCCCGTATCTGCAATCATGAGAATTAACAGGAGTTTCAAACATTTCATAACGCAACTCACTGTATTATGTTTTCGATAAAAATAGTTTTTACTCTGTCTTGAAAAATTTTAATTTAGAAAACATCGTCGAATTATAAAATTTCGTATTATATTGATAATACATATTTTCCTCTTCGAAATATCATGTTTTATCAAAAATATATTTAGAACTTTTTGAAGGTAATGAAATCAAAATACCAGTGTTTGCAAAAAAGTTATTAGAACCTTTTTTAAATCTTGTTTTTGCTTGTTTGGCAACAAAAACCGTGACGCTCGACGTTTTGTTTAAATTATATTACACTACATTTTAGACAGCCGTTTTAGAAGGCCAAGGACAATTTTGCAATTTAAATTTGGCATAAGATAATGCATAATATTCGTTATTAACGATCTTAAGCAACGGAAGGTTAAATTAAGACAATAAATTATAATTAATTAAATCTAATAACTTCCACTTTTTATGACCGTCGTGCACTTCTCATTAATACCTACTGGAACAATAATTTTTCCTGTTTATGAATGAATAGATTTGGTGAACGATAATTGCTAGTCTTCGTAAGATAATAAAAATAAAATGTCCATTAAATACTCATTTTTTTTATTTGTTACACAGAACCGGCTTCGGTCCGCTAGTGAGCAGTTTCAACTTATTAATATGTTCATATCGTGGCTTCCACGGTAAACAAACTTATCAGAATACTTACCATTGTCTAGGAGAAGCAAAAAAACATCATATAGCTTAAAAAAGCCAGATGTTATATTTTTGTTAATAATACATATTTTTATTGCGTCTTTTAATGAAACAAAGGAAGAGAAGTCATTATTTAAGTTACAATCACTTCAAAAATTCTATAATTCTGGAATAAAACATAATGGAAAGAGAAAAACTAATAAGTGTTCTGAAATATTCAAAGTAGAGCTTTCCTATGCGTCCCACATTTACATGTTTTTGCCAGGTGATTGTTTTTCATACAATGGCATTCATAACATATTTTTTTTCTGATAAGTGGTTTTGCCATGGAAGCGACGATATATCAAAAGGAAGGACTAGTAGCATAACTTATAATCTCCAGCCTATGCAAAATGATATGAGTTTTAAATGCAGTATTGTTCTTCATGTTCACACCTACCATTTAATTTACAAAATATCTTTCTAACCAAACAATTCCATATAAAATAAATGTAAAAATGTCTTTTATTTTCAAAACTCACATCATTAATGCCCTATAATTTTCCAAGCTGATAGTCTCCATTCCAGCCAATGAGCACGGGTGTTTGTTTACAAATCACGGTAAAAGTTCCATAGTTTTATTTGTATCAAACTATGCATTTATAACTGTTGCATGCTTCTTAACGGGTTTTATTTATTTGGCAGAAACAGGCATTGATGGAGATTCTGAAATATGTTACTATAACCCTCAAATGTTATACACGAGAAGAACTCAATTAACTTAGATATTATGCTCTTTAAATCTAATTGAAATACTCCATCCTGTCTGTCCAATGTATAATGAATCAAACAAACCGCAGGACATTTTGTAAATTCCGCTTCTGTCTAACTTATTAATTTTATCTTTACTATTCTTTATAATAGAGTTCTACCAAGTGAAGGCCGATTCAATCAATAATGTATTGTACTCAATATATCATTGGCTAATTGATGTAACCCTCAAAAACTACAAAATGTGTTAATGATTGGATCTCATTTTAAAGACGACGGAGCAGTTTTCGGTCAAATGATGTAAATTATAAAAATAAATTGACTGCTTTTTGAAAGGGAAAAATTACTTTACAATGATTTTAGGTTTAAAAATTCTGATCCGGCCACTATTATATCGACACTCCTTTATAACGTATAATTCCGTATCTGCAAACATGATAATTTACAAGAGTGCATTTCAAAGATTCATAACTAAACTCACCGTATAATGTTTTCGATAAAAACAGTTTTTACTCTCTCCTGAATGATTTCAATTTTGAGGGTTACATCACCGAAATAATACATTGTAGTTTGGTTTTTCGTTCAAGTTTTATTTGTTCAACGTATATCATGAAAAGATTTATCTTGTGATTGTTTTTGAATGTAAAACTTTATGAAAGGTGGCTGTCTGAACAAGTTTGAAAAAGGAATATAATTCGTTATATAGATTTTGAGTGAGAGATTTTATAATTTTTATTGTTTACAATCACTTCACTTTCTGTGTCAATGCTTGTATTTATATTTATATTAAAATCACGTGTCAAAAGCAATAGATCAAACGGTATAACTTCTCGTCATTTTCAATTTCAAAATAATTTATATGAGTAGCAAGGTCCATAATAAATTTAATTAAAAGATCGTACCTCAATTTTAATCTCTTTAGAATCAGAAATAGAAAATTTCAAAGTTTCTAAAACTGTTCATCAATCCAATGTTCGACGAACTTTTAGATCTCATTAAAGATTGTCCCTCAAATCTGTGATCGGGCCTTTGCAGTTATTGACAGTTTTTAATTTGACTGCTGGAGCGCGTCAGTCAATATTATTTTGAAGGTCAAAAAAACTTTTCGTTTACGAAAGGTCAGATTAATATTTTCAAAAGTCTGCTTACACTGTCATTTGCAGCAACAGCCCTTGTGTACTTTTAAAATTTTAATTAATAATTAATAAAACAAATATAACGAATTTCTTTTTAAAGATTCCACAGCGAATCTAAAATTCAATTATGTACGCTGAAAACAAAAATTATTGATGTATACTAGATTCAGAAAATAAACCATTTATTTGTTTACAAGGTAAATTTTATTCATTTTTTTTTTATAAAACAATTCATTTGTACTACTTCCACGTATTTATAATGCTCAGGACCGGTTTCGCTCATCACGAGCATTATCAACTGATAATGCACGTGATGATCAGTTGATAATTCTCGTGATCAGCGAAACGGGTCCTGATCATTATAAATATGTGGCAGTAGTACAGATGAATTGTGTTTTATTTTTTAAAATACAATGTCTTTCCACCAAGAATTGACAGTTAACACCTTAAAAGTCATTTTTTTTAAATGTTATGTGATGTATCACTGTTCTGATTTGTCCCCGCACCAGTTATAATATATTATTATGCGTAATTTTGGGTAAATATAGATGTATCATGATTATTTTATACATTTTGTACCCGGCGTGCGTTGCAGTGCCACTCAAAGAAAGAAAGTTACCATAAGGTGCGTACGAGAATAAATCAGAAGGTTTTCCGAGATGTCGCCGTTTGTACGTATTTGATTCTTTTTTCAGAAACCTTTTTGGGTGTGCGCACAACAACTCACCAAAGTTTCATTGAAATTGAATAAATGGTAAAGGGAAGCATATGGGACAAACAAACAAACATTCATATATTTCATGATTCATTTTTCTTACCTTTTCTGCGTTAATTAATTGAACGTGTGATACTGGGGTATATTGAGCTTATTTTTAATCAGTATCAGTTTATTCACGATGAGAGAAACTGATATTGATCATGCACAAGTGGAAGTAGTATAAAACAAACTGTGTTTTATTTTTTTAAATATAATGCCTTTTAATCAAGAATTGGCAGTTAGCACATTGAAATTGCGTAAGATTACACGAGTAAGACGGTTCAGCATTTTCATGTTTCACTTTTGGTCTTACGTTAATCTTTGCAAAACTTGTGTTTATTATCGAATTAATTGTTTAAATATTTTGATATTTGGTTTGCAAATCTAATCTTCTGTTAATCAATTTTCAATTGGCCGTTACTATGATCATTATTTTAATATTTCAATATTATATATTTTAGTAATACAGGTATTGTAATATTTAATATGAAATATCGAAATTGTGGTTTTGATAAATTCATCCATTCTTTGACAATTTAATCGATGAATTATAATTATTCATTGAATATTTTTATTTTGGAAAATCGTACTCCTTCTTCAATAAAATCAAAAATATCCTTTGGGAATTGTGTAAGTACTTGATAGTAAAGTATAATCTTCTGTAAGGGGCTGGCAGCATTGATTCAAAGCGATATTTCTGCCCTGTGGTTAGGGGATGAAAACACAGCCTTACGTAGACTGGACTACGTTGTGATCTAAGTGTCCTATGAATATGTTATGAGGGGCCAACGGCGGTGAAGCCTTCCGCCCTGGGTATATATATATATATATATATATATATATATATATATATATATATATATATAAGTACTTCCATATTACCTTCTAGAAACATGAACACGTGTACATTTTAAATTGAAAAAAGTAATACTGAAATAAAAAATAATGTGTTCACTTTTATGAAGTATTATAAAAAGAAATTTTTTGAAATATTCTTCAACAAATATTATTTAAATTTGGATTATTGAGATTTTGTACACTTCCATGTATTTTGTCACTAACGACCCGGGTTTCGCCTTTCGGCATCTTCAGGCATTCGAGCACACGAATGGACTCGAACTGTCAGTTCGAGTCCATTCGTGTGCTCGAATGCCTGAAGATGCCGAAAGGCGAAACCCGGGTCGTTAGTGACAAAATACATGGAAGTGTACAAAATCTCAATAATCCAAATTTAATATTGAAATTCCATCAAGCACCCTCAGTCGATGTCTTAAATATTATTTAATTGTAAGCAATCGTCGCACCAATCTGGAAGATTGTCAATCTGTCAATGTATCCATAATTTATTATTTTTCATTTAAAAATTCATGTTTTTGTATTTTTTTATCGTTATATCTACAAATTTGGTGCTTTGGCTAACCTTCAAAACTGAAATTGTTTAGGAGAGAGTAAAAATTGTTTTTATCGAAAACATTATATGGTGAATTGCGTTATAAATCTTTGAAATGCACTCCTGAAAATTCTCTTGTTTGTAGATACGGGATTATACGTAGGCAGTGTCGATATAATAGTGACATCAAGTGGATGGGTTAAAATAATGGGTTAAATTTCAAAAAGTGGTCAATTTATTATTCAAATTTACATCATTTGGCCGAGACCTGGTCTGTCGTATTTAAAATGAGATCCAATAATCAACTCATTTTCGTATTTTTTGAAGGTTACATCAAATGGCCAAAACACAGTCGATTTGATAAATTTGTTAAAATGTTTTAAAATTAATAATTATTTGAAATTTATCTGTATATATATTAAAAAATGAATGTTTGTCTGTTTGTCCTCTATGCCTTCCCTTACCATTCATCCGATTTCTATGAAACTTTGGTGAGTTGTTGTGCGACACCCGTGAAGGATTCTGAAGAAAACAATTTAAATCTATAAAAAAATATTCTAAAAATAAGAATCAAATACGTACAAACAGCAACATCTCGGAAAAAATCTTCTGATTTATTCGAGTTCTCATCAGACAAAAAAAATATAGTGTATGAAAAAGCACTTCAATAAACGGAATAAAAGGAAACACAAACCCTTTCTTTCTTTGAGTGGCATTGCAACGCATGCAGGGTACTTGCTATTATCTTATAAAAGTAGATGCTTAAATTTAGCATCAAAAACAATTCAAAATGATTAAATTGATAAAAAATTGTTCAAAGCCCGCATCTACCTATAATCCTTAGATTATACCCTTCGGTACCTATACGCCAGAATATATAATATATATATATAAGTTTAAATAAAATTTGAAATAAGTTACAATAGACTATAATAAAGGTGACTTCATACGGTGAACGGTATTATAATGATGTCTGATTTTATAAATAATATTATAATATCGTCTTCCCAATGTGAGGGCATCGTTCTGCAGTCCAATCGTCTCTGGGTTCACTGGAACGAGTGAGAGGATGTGTGTGAGTCATTTTTAAAGTACAGGTTGATTCAATATTTTATTAATCAAACAGTTTATATTAATGTTACTAATGGTGTGAGGTATTAATTAGTAAAATGAAACGATGGTGATAAGCTTTGATAAGCTTTTAAACCATGTCCGCTTCCAATGTGAAGCATATCTCCTCTTGATGGAGGTATCGCAACAAAAGTTTTTCTACAACAACTGCTTGTTACTCAGATGCACAACCTCCCGTTTTTTCGAAGAGATTAGGGATAGAAGGATACGGCTAGTAGAGTACATAACACTGCGGCTCTTAAATCCAGCTCTGGGATTTAGGATCACGGGATCCATACATACTAATACACTGACACGCTATGTGTGGTATACGGAAAGCGTATCAGTGTAGTAAAAAGTTTTACGGCACGGTTTTACGGTATATACTCTATAGGATTAATGATATGCTAATCGGTACCCTTCGTTTTCAGGATCGGATGGGCGGGAATGAATTTTAGGCATCATCAAAATCATCCATGCCTTCGAACAGAAATGCATAAATCGATTTAAAAATCAATTTATGAAACTGTCCAAACTGGGATTCGAACCTGTGAGATCCCTAAATGAAACCAGCGACGTCGACCACTGCACTGCTAATATTAATAACAATTTTCACTAAAATTTAATGTTTTATTTTCCAATATTTTTTTTTTATTTCTGCAGTTGTGTTACTATGTGCGCCATTTATTTTGCTTTTTTGTTAAGCATCTTCAACTCACTTATGATTTAATTTAAAGAGATAATAGACAGCCGGATAAAACGGGAAACAGCAAGAACGATTACTTGTCTTTTCATATTCTGCCTCTCTCCCAAATACAGAAGTTGAACGACTGAGTAACAAGCAGTTCTTATAGAATAACTTCTGTTGAGATAAACTCCATTATCAATCTTTATTCTTCAAATTAGGAGCGGACATGGCTTAAAAAATGTATCAACACTTTTTGAACACCATGAGTATAATATTACAAGTGTATTGGTGCGTATTTCCATAACCGATGTGTATCCGTGGCCGTCTCCCAGTGGATTCACCTACCGAGGTCGGTCAGTAACACCCGATGACTTTTTAATGTAGGTAAGGATTTATTCTGTTATGCCGTGAAATACATACACCCATACATTAAGTACTAACATAATCACAAGAGATTCAATTTGAATTCTTTTTTTACGTTTTTATTAATTTGGAATGTGTTGGAAAAGTGACTTTTTTAAAAATGTTTTTCTGATTAATTTGTCAGCTATTTTAAAATCAAATATTAGCGGTATACATTAAAAACATTGTATAATCGTATAAAAAACATTAATTGTATAAAGACTCTTGATTGGTGGTGCTTTATGGAATTTAAAAATAACACTTACGACAAGGCTTTTAGCCAATAATATATATACATACGTCATCTCTTGGATGAATTTCAACTGACAGACAGCGCATGTCTCAACGAGTAAGAGATAATTTGTGAAGTATGTATACCGGGACCGTGATGCAGTGGTAGACGTCGTTGGCTTCGGTTACGGATCTCGTTGATTCGCGTCTCACTACGGACAGTTTCTTATAGATTTCTGTTTGAAAGCATGGATGTTAGTGATATCGAAATTCTCTGCCATCCATCCAATTAAATAACACGGTGAAGCTAGAGAAATTTGCTACCCACTAGTCCTGTCCTAGACCTATCCTTCTATACCTACTCTCTTCGAAAGATTAGGCACTACAAACGGAGTAACAAGCAGTTGGGATATTGAGAAACTTACATTAGGAAGCCACATACTCCACCTGTTAGTGGACATGGCTTAAATATATATATTGTATGTATATAACAGTTAATACAAGTGTTATATATTATGTAAAATAATTTTTAGGACAGAATTAAAATTTCAACTAATTATATATTTAATTAGTTACCACCATAATATTATATACAAATATACTAGTAAGTCAGCGTTTCCCAATTAAATTAGGCTTTACAAGTTTTTTGTATTTTGTAAAACAGTCGATCCCCTTAAATATTTTTATCTTTGCAAAGAAAAAAGACATATGCAGAGTGATAAGTTTCCGTTTCTAGATGAAATATCTGTGATCTTTGCGTATCAATAGTTTTACTTTATAGAAACCCAGGATTCCACGGAATACCATTTGGTGAACGCTGGAATAGGTAATCTACTACTTCTATAGTCTTCTTTGGTGATTTTATGCATGTATTTAAACTATTACAAATCAAATTAAAATAATCAAAAGTGGGAACTAACTATTTGGTCAGTAACTAATTCGATATACAGTCAGTAAGAAATAAAAAATAGTTAGTTAATAATTATCTTTGGTCAGTAAATAATTGTCTAATGATCAGATGATGTTGCGTTAGGTTTAATGAAAAATCTGACGTTTTAATTTAATAACTGACTATTGTATATAAATAGCTGATAGTTTACAACGGGTAAACTGATCAATCTGATTGAAATTGTTACTGACCTAATAAATGCGGTCCCTAAATAAACATTTGATGGATTTGCTTAATATTAAAAAAAAATTTGTAATACAGCATGGTTATTCCTTAGTGTGATTTATTTATAAAGATTCGTTTTTATTAACACCGTTTTGCAATATGACCTGTTGTAAGTCACGTCTGCCTTATTTAACAAGCTTCAGAATTCTGGGAAATATTTTTTGCAACCGTAAAACATAATATGACCGTGAAACAAGTCAATACATTTTTTAGTCTCGAGCCAGAGGTGCATAACTAAGCAGGTCTGTAATAAGTAATCAGCATTTATTTGGTTAAATAAAACTGTAAGAATTAGTAATAAATTTACACAGCTTAGTAGTCGAGTGGTCGATGCTTTTAGAATTATGTTTTTCTTGGTTGCACGGCCAAAGGTTTAAATCTTTATTCGAACATTTGAGGCGATGAAAAGCAAAAGCCTATAATACAACATTTTGTCAATATTCAAAAAAAATACGAACAGAACTTATACTACAATTAATTTCACACAATATTTAATAACAAATAAGTTGCCAAACCAGACAAAAGCATATGAAAAGAAATTTTGAAACTTTTGACAATATATAGAATCCGATAAGTTTAATAGTTACAATCAAATGACGATATGTCAAATTGACTGGATAGTAATATGAATACATTTTTGACTGGAAATACAGCACGATGGAAAAAATAAACTATCGCTGAAGCTAAAAATGTAGCGTAAATCACACGACCGTCATGTACTACTAATATTGCAGAGGACATGTCAGATTTGCTCTTAAACGCCTCAACCAATACGGTACGGATGTTCATAATTTTTTCATTCCTTCAGACCCACTCTCTATCCGATCGTGAAAAAATAGGGATGAAACTAAATTAGTTTAAAACTAAATTTTGACTAACGCCGTCACTTTTTCATTATCTTCTCCAATGGCAGAGCATGGACTGCCAACTTAAAGCCAGTTTTCATTAAAACAATATATATACTTTAGGAATTTGAACCCTTGACAACGCAACTAAGGAAAACGTAAAAGCTAAACCAATAACCACCCGATTACGAGGCTGAATTATGTAATTTATGAAACTATTTTACATAAATTAAAACAGTTCTTAACATCACCAATCGTTTATATAAATTTAATGACTTAAAAGATAATAATGGCGATGATGTTGAAACGATGAAATATAAACAATCCCGTATAAATTTAAAATACAGTACTAATGAGATGTATATTACACAGCAGAACAAGAAATCAATTTGTTATTAGTAAACTGTAAGGCTTATTGTATGGGAGAAACTTGTCATGGTTCAGATAGAAAAAAACCAAGTAGAAAATATTCTGACTATCAAAAATGTCTAATAATTAAACTTGTTATATTCTTATGTCTTCGAGTATTGTTTATTACGCCTGTGTGTTCATATTTATTAAGCTAATTTTACTGAAAAGGTATACTTTTCTTAGAAGATCGACGGAAGTTGTGGGAATATCAAGTCACCATTGATAGAAGCGCTTTGTTGTGTTCATTGCCTCTTTGAATATCTAAATCGGGTAATTTTTCACACGTTTTTTCCTCAATTAAATTTGCATAATTTTAACGAAATTAAATAATCTTAATAATTTTATTTAATTTCCAATGAATCAGATTTCTACAACAGTATCCGTTGCCGAAGTGTAGCTTGTGGATAACTACAAAGTTAATTTAATAACAACCGATTGATAAGAAATAATGTCATAAGTATGCTCGTCATGTCTATGGTCAAGTGGTTAACTTCGTTGGCTTCTTTACGGTGCTCACGGGCTCGAATTCCAGTACGGACAATTTTATAATTAAATTTTAAATTTATCTATGAATTTCTGTTGAAAGGCATTAATGTAGGTATATGATGTCTTACATTATTTCCTACACATTCAAAACTAAAGATGACACGTTTCGAGAGCAATCAATTCCTAGATAGTATGATAGGTCTCCATAGGTGAATGATACAACATATTTATTATTAAATAGACTTCAGTTGAAAGTAATATGTTTTAGGCACTGACAATATTAAGCGTATACTGACAAAACGCTTTATGTCAGTTTTTGATGCTTTTCTGTTTTAAATATCAAAAAATTTGCAACCGCTTTATATACTCTTAAAACGATTAGTCGCAGGATATAATGGGTTTGAAAAAAAAACAGTATTAAGTTATTTGCTTTTTTTAAATCGAATAGAAAGTATGATATCGCTATAACTCATCACTATACCAAATCTTCTTCATTATAATGTACAACAAATTTTTTTATATCGGAAAAGGTTGTACTTGAAAAAATAGTGCTTTAAATGGTATTATCTCAGAACTATTTTTCATTACAAAATGCCTTCTGTCAGTGCTCAATATAAATTGTTTAGAATTTAGAAATGTTGAAAAGTGTATATATTAATTTCAGTTTTTCTTAAAGCGTTTTCAACAGAAAAAGCAACTTACGATATAAGACGTACGTGAGATTCGCTAGTCAATCTCGCTGCTTGAGCGGTGAGGCTATATTTTTTCAATATAGCGTTTCCTACCCACCCTGCACATGCATACAGCAAATAGGTAGGCAGTTCTGCTGAGTGGTGTATCCAATATTATAAAAATATTTTCAGACTTCAGATTTATTTTTGTTTTTACCATGTCCGCTCCAAATGTATTTTTTCTGCGAGAACTACTTGTTACCTAATGGCTCAACCTTTATATTGAGTACGGATAAAAAGATAGGGCTTGGATAGGACTAGCGGTTGGCGAATCGTTCTTACCAACTCCCGTTTTTAGGATGGGGTCGGTGAGATAAAATTAAGACATCACAAACATCCATGCCTACGAACAAAAATCGGTTGAAAAATCGATTTATGAAACTGGGATTTTAACCCGGGATATCCGTTGCTGAAGCCAACAACGTTGACTACTGCACCTTGAAACCTCCAAGCTATTTTTAAATGCTAATAATTTTGGTCGTCAAAGATGTTTAAGTGATAATACCTGAATCCAAACACTATGCAACTAAATTTTTCTATTAATTCAGATATATTCTTTATGTATCTTAATGCTAAAGGTAGATGTTTCTATAATTAATCTATTTAATTATTTTTTTGTAAAAATTCTAAGAATAATACTAAAAAACTGACTAAATTGAAAAAAAAAATAGCAACGACCCCATCTTCTTAGATACGTTATGGATTTGAATGGATTTGATAAAGATATCATAAAATCGAGTGAGTTAGGCAGGTTTTTTATCATTCTACCTCCACACTTATACTCAGAATTTACTGATACACAAACTAAAAAGTCAATACATTTTCGAATGAAAATATCTACTGTCTGTATTCGACTATAATATTAAAGTAGTTTTAAATGTATATAATATGTTTATTTGATTTCATGAAACTCCACACCTGATCACCGAGGCACAAAAATGCGACAAAATCTGTTTGAGCACCCTGTGAGTTATGCACACACACCCCGGGGATAAATTTTTAGTGGATGATTCCGCGGCCCGGGGGTGGTTCGTATATCAGTGTAAATGATAACGGGGAGCAGGCGGGGGTCGGAATAGGCTGGGGGAGGGCTTTTTGAGTCACGGTCTGCTGGCTGGAGGCCTATCAACGCACACATGAACGTAGATTGGGGTAAATGGAAAGAGAATATTGATATTTTCCTGTCGTAGGTGCAGTTTTTGTTTTGAGGGATGAAGAAAGGTTTAATCAAATAATGGAAAATGTTTTATCAAAGTAAAGAGTGTTAAAAGGGAAAAAATACTAAGGTAAGAAATATAAATTTGTGCATTCGACATATTTGGTACCTTCGTGATGTTTGTAGTATTATTTAAAAAATTTTATAAGGTTGAATTATAGACTCGACTTTATGGCTTAATTATACTTTTCGGCGTCCATGGCGCAGTCGGTAGCGTCGCTGGCTGCGGTTACGGATGTCTCGGGTTCAATTCCCGGTGCGGACGGTTTTCATAGATTGATCATTCAATCGATTTATGGAATTCTGTTCGTAGTCTGAGTCCTCCCTCCCACCCATTCCATCCTCACGGGGCGCAGCGAGAGCGATTAGCCAACCACTAGTCCTGTCCTAGCCCTATCCTTCTATCCCTACTCTCTTCGAAAAAAAGGAGGTTGAGCAACTGAGTAACAAGCAGTTCTCTAGAAAAATTCTGTTAAGACACTTCCATTAGGAGACCATATGCTCCACATTGGGAGCGGACATGAAAAAAAAAATACTTTTCGATCTGAATTATTTTCGACCGAGCTACTCTTTAATGTATGTTAATTATTAAGGTTTCAGACAGTTTCATAAATTGATTTTTAAATCGATTTATGGACTTCTGTCCGAAGGAATTAATGTTTTGTGAAGTCTGAAATCACTTACCACCGATCACATCCTAAAAACAGGACATTGTGAGAACGATTATTTAAGTACTTGTCCTTTCCTAGCCCTATACTTCTATCCCTACACTTTCCGGAAAAAGAGGCAGGCTAGGAAACTGCTTAATTAGCAGTTCTGATATGAAATATTCTTTTCAGATAAGCTTCATTTGTAATCCAAATACTCCAAATTAACTGTTATAAATCATATGCTCCACATTTTTATTGTTCCGTATTTATGTCAATAAGTTGAGCGATGACAGGATTAATATGACCCTCTCCAATTTTTTAAAATGTAGTAACAGTCAGCTTAATTAAGGAAATGAGAAAATTATATATTAAAACCAAATCACTATTTGGAATAATTTAAAACATCGACTGACGGTGCTTAATGGATTTCGATATCAAATTTTAATTATAGAGTTTTTGTACGTTTTCATGTATTTCGTCACTATTGACCCGGGTTTCACTTTTCGGCATCTTCAGGCATTCGAGCACACGAATAAAATCAAACTGACAGACAGTAAATAGTTTATATGTGAGATAAAAAACGATAAATTATCATTACTAAGTCTAGGAACTACATTGATATTTGAATTAATTTTAATACAGATTTGGTAATGATGACTTCTAACCTCAAATACTTCATCGTAGTATGTATATTTATACTTTCTTTGAATTGCATTGCATTCTATAATAAGTATGTATCGCCATGTAATTTAATGTTAATTGACTTTTGGTCGCCTGCAATTTGATAAGTCCTATGAGTTTGTAATTGTTAATGCGACTGTTTTCCCAATTAACGTTAAATAACATTATTATCGGTATTAAAACTAATTCAAGTACCAATGTAGTTCCTAGACTAAACTATTTACTGTCTGCCAGTTCGAGTTCATTCGTGTGATCGAATGCCTGAAGATGCAGAAAGACGGAACCCGGATCGTTAGTGACGAAATACATGGAAATGTACAAAATTTCAACAATTAAATTTTCATTATTTGGTATCTATATTAATAGAAGGCCCCTTAATTATTGCTCGCCTAAATATTACTGAAAGAATGATGCCTAATTTTCCATCCGTTCTCTGCTCGTCATTTAGAATTGGCGGGCGGACTAGGGTGTCTGCATTTAAGTGCAAAGCTGGTGCCGTATTTGATCCCGTTTCCTCTGGCATCCTCCCTCCGGGAACGGCCCATTGGCGTCTGAATCATCCCATTTCGTCCTCCCTACGGCTGGCTATCCTTCCACTCTGAATTGTCCTGCAGAACTTGCCAATCGCGTGACAGGCTGTAGTATTTTTTAAATATACCATGCTTTAATTTTCTATCAAACAGTTTATATAAGCATATTTCACGTAACATGTAAAGGGAAAGTAATTTTCATCATAACTATTTAATAATTAAGCTAATTCCTGTCAACTAACTTTAACATACCAATAATAAATATAAAAACATTTTTTAAAGTCCCCGCTATAAATGAAACTTATAAAAAGCAAACTTAGTTTGTAATAATGACACTTTTTTCCATATATTATAATCAAGAGGGATCCTATTCAGTATGTGAGAATGCGTAGTTGATTTACTGGGCCGAGTGAAACCAGTAACGATTAATTCAGAATTAATACCAATAATAATTGAGTTTTATATTTAACAAACGCAATATACTTCCATCTAGTTGATAAATTCATTTTTTTATCTGTACAATAGTGATAAAAACTTTTTTTTTCCGATGTCAATCTCTGTTTTTCAAAATGTGTAAGGATAGCAGGATGCGGCTAGGACAGGTCTAGTGGCTAGCTAATCGTTCTTGCTACGCACCTTTTTTATAATCGGATGTGGTCGGACGGAATTTTAGACATAATAAACATCCATACCTCCAAACGGAAATTCATAAATCGATTGAAAAATGAATTTATGAAGTGAAAAATGAATCCGTACTGGAATTTGATCCCGATACATCCTTAACCTTAGTCAGTGATATTGACCACTGCATCACGGACCCCGACTTACCAATAATAATTACTAATAATAATTTAGTTTTGTATTTAATAAACGTAATATACTTTAAACAAGCTAATAAATTCATTATATCTATCATTATTATTGTGATCAAAATAAATTTGGCGACGCATAAATTATTGTTGGTTTTTTCTTATTTTAAGGTTCAGGGACAAATTTTTAATGATACAGCTTTTGACATATTTCAATTTCAATAAAACAAAATTGTGTCATAATTTTACGCTTATTATTTTTCATTAAAAAAAAACGTAAAACTTATACATTGCATAAAAAAACGAAAAAAAAATAGTAAAATGAACTTACACTATTTTAAAAATCTCTGACTTATTCCACTACCGTTTCCCCCTCCCTACACATGAAATTTCCTCTGTTCCTACCCCTGGGGTAGCCACCAAATGACCAACGCGTCAATGTCAACCATCGCCTGGCTCTTATTACGCTTGCTTTGGCTCAAAAACTAACCCTACAAGTTACCCAAAGCAAAATTCATCCCCAAACTTAGCTGTATCTAAATATACATTAACTACTAACTAACTATGATGGTTACTAATTTCGTTAATTGATTTATAGTACCCTAGCAAATATATAAGATCAAAGCTAAATATCATTTAATTAATCAAGCAATATTACATTTTGTACGTTCTATGATTACATATTTTTCGGTTTTTGATTATGTTGTAAAGTAAATATTCGCATTAACCCTTCCGTATTCATGGTGTAACAATGAGCTACTTTGGTATTTCAACTATCTGTGAAATAGGTGGTACAAAAAATTGTAAATTATGTTATTTTGTAAATAAAATAGTTCTACATATAATTAAAAATACAATATAGTTTGCGTTATTTTTCTACAATTAATCATAATTTGAAAACCTCGTCAATTTTACCATGGAAAAATAGAAAAATTAGTAACAATTAGCAGAGTATAGTAACAAGTCGAGATGCATGACCGTACCGTATGCAACAGTTTCAAACGGCACCGAGACATGTCTCGTGCTTGTTCTGTTATGAAGAATTTCCGATTCTTGTATATTTCGATAATTTCGCATAGTTTGATGTATTTCAGGTTTTACACAAAATATGACATAAAATAATTTTTTAATACTACATCTAACCATATTTCACTTTTTGAAATTATCATTTCGCTTTGTAAATGCGTTTATACTGCATGAGATCCAAAGGGATTTTTTCAACATGAACACGGGAAGGTCAAAAACAAATAATGAAATTTCTTTACTTTCTCTGAAAGCTGTAAAACGGTATTGTTGTTATAGAGGTAGATCGTGAGGAAAACGACTAAAAGGGAAGGTTGGAGAGGGCTTTAGACATCACAACCATACATGCCTTCGAAAATAAATCCGTGAATCCATTGACAAATCAATTTATAAATCTGTCCGTACTATTTCGAATTCGAGTTCCTTTACTAAAGCCAACATCATTAACCACTCGACCACAAGCCCGACGAAAAAAAATCAAAAAACTGCAAAATCATGCAATTGAAAACAATACTAGAATGTAAAGAAACACCAAAGTCTACGAAACCTAAGGGTTTTTTAATACTTGTATATTTTCACTTTGAAAAGAGAATATATTTGACCCCTTCATGTGATTTAAAGGCAGCATCAAAAATGGTGTTATTTTTACTTAACCCGTACAATGCCCATCAGTGATAAATTTTCAAACGGCTTTTCCGCGTTTACGCGCTGATAAAACAATAGTAAAAAATACTCCACAACAAAAAAACAATACTAATTTTAAAAACGATAAAATTAATCCCGCCATTATGGCTCTGAGGGTCTGAAGTTTTTACTGTCCGAATTTTTATGTCACCGTAAACAAAACTATGAAATTTTCTCGCTTAATATCCAAGTGAAACGTAAAATTTAATTGAAAAATCAACAGAGGGCACAATTGTGTTTGCAATAAAATAAAAACCCATTTTTTAAAATACGGAACTTTGATGAAAATATACTTATCATTAAAGTGCATTTTTCAATGATAACATATCGAGGGTATACTGATATGCCGCATTAATTCAGTTCTTTTGATGGTTTTCCGTTTTAAATGTCAAAATGTATGCAATTGAACGCTCTACGTAATGGCAAAACGCCAAATGTCATAGGATATAATAGTTTTGAAAAAAAAACAGAATCAAGTCATATTCTGGAATAGAAGCATTATGTTATGAATATAGAAGTCTGGTCCAAGCCCGATATCACGCTCGTTACCTGAACCCGACCCGAAGCTCCAGATTTATTTTTCTCAGTCCCAAAAAAAGCTGGATTTTTTTCAATATAGAAATTCATTTAAACTTTTCAAGCAATGTAAATATGTTATTGTTTCCGTAACGATATTCGTAACACGTGAAATAGAATATTAATGCTATGAATAGTATTGCCTTATGGCTGACTCATGAACCGAAAAAAGTCCGAAATATTTTTTTGAAAATGAAATTCCTGCCCAAGCCCGAATCGTAGTTGTCTTTACCCGCTCTAACCCGTACCACGGGCCGGGCCAAGGCCCGCGAGGCAAGCCCGGGCCTGTGCAGCCTTCTATATGGGTACAACTCATCCATACCAAATCATATGATTTGTTTACCAAAATCAATTTTCAAACAAACAAACTTGGGAGAAAGAGAACTTTGAAAAAAAAACAATGCTTTAAATGTGAATCACAGAACATTTTTTGTGACCTAATGCCTTCTGTCAGTATCAGTATACCCTCGACATAAGCACTAGGACTTAATACTTGGTGACAGTGCTAACTGTCAGCATTCTCTCAATACGGTAATTAATGATAATTGGTTTTAATGACCACCTGCAATTGAAAAATTTTGTTTATGTGATTACTTTCCATAATTAAGGTTGGAAGTTATCATTATCCAATCAGTTTTACAATTAACTCCGATATAACTGAAGTTCCTAGACTTTGTGATAGTATTTTTTCTTAATTTGTTTTATATATATATATATATAAACTATTTACTAACTTTACTGTCAGTTCAAGTTCATCCGTATACTCGAATAAGATATCGAAAGGCAACACCGGGGTCTTTAGTGACAATACGTATGTAAATTTACAAAATTTGAATGATTTAAATTTCACCAAGTACCTTCAGTCGATATTTTAAATTATATTTTTAGTATTATGGAATAAAAATATCTGTAATATCTGTAATAACAAGAAGTCAATTTTTCGCAAATATTTGACTGTAGTATATTTTTCAAATAGAATTTTCCCAATATATATATCGTTCTTTAGCAAAAGCTACGGTGCATGATTGACAGAAAATCCATAATTCGCATGCACCCAAGTTCAATATGGCATATAAATACATACCGGGGGTGGTTGCCAGTTACAGTAACCATCACTTTTCCCCTGCCCTTCTTATAAGGGAACAATTCAGTTGGGGTGAAAACCCATTTTCAGTAATAAAGGCGAGCGGGCAATGGCAGATTTTTAAAAAGTTTTGCATATAAAAGGAAATTTTCAATTTAATGTTACATTTGCGAAAAGGATAATTGCTTTTTTTAAGATTCGACTTTGAGGCGCGCTATTAACAAAATTAAACCTGAAAAAGGTTTTTTTCTGTGAAATTAAATAATGTTCATAATACATTCTCAGCTTTGCTACAATATCTAAAGCAATTAAAAATACTTTAGTTCTTAAAATGATGAAAACATATAAATATGTTAATAAACAAATAAAAAATTTTCAACATAGTGCAATGCTTAGCAATTAAAAGTTACAATCATCAAGTCTTTGCTCACTCAATGACATTGTGCTGGTGTCCTCAATGAGCTTGATTGAATTTGCAGTTACTTGGTAGTCAAGTTTATTATAGTTCATTAGGAGAAACTTTATAATAGAATAATGTAGTTTTACCAATTTTATTCCAATTGAATCAATAAAACTTTATAAATTTGATAAACAGTTTCGGAACATCGCCATATCAATCTTTTATTCAACGCATTTCTGTTCTGAAAACATCGAGAAGGAGTTTTTTTCTATTTCTCTCTTATCATACTTTTCTTATCTTTACAGGTGTTTTGTGGGACGCTAATTAGCAATAAAGGCCGTTCAACAAATATATATAAAATAAACTCCAAACTAAGAACGAAATGGCTCAAATTGTTTTACTTTCCGATAGCAATAATCTCTGTCGCAAGTAAAAATTAGCTATGTGATATTCCATACTTGACAGGCTACAGTATAAATGTTGTTGCCTTTGATATGAATATAAATCTATGAAAATATATTGAATCAAACATTATTCATTC
Source organism: Himalopsyche phryganea (assembly GCA_022494535.1). Classification (NCBI taxonomy): domain Eukaryota; kingdom Metazoa; phylum Arthropoda; class Insecta; order Trichoptera; family Rhyacophilidae; genus Himalopsyche; species Himalopsyche phryganea. Next base: position 1,711,406 of record JAGVSL010000071.1, read on the forward strand.
TAAAATTTAAAAATTGAAATATTCAACCATAAAAATTCTTATTTACCGATAAAAATATTCTTCCCAAGGATTAAATACAAAGTGACACTGGGATATAACATGCCCAACGTCTAATATGCCTGTTATTTAAATCACGGTTTCGGTTAGTTTGTTTAATTAAAAAACTGACGGTAATAATCGCGTATACTAATCATTTATTCAATTGTTAACTAAACATTTATTATTTCTTACTGATCAAAAATTGAAATAGTTATTAACCTATAAATACAGACCATTTGTTTCATGATAGATTTTATAATTTCGTGAAGCCGTATTTCCAGCAGGTGCTGACTAAAAAACGGCTTACAGCTGACTAAACTTAATAACAGAACAAACCCACGTAATTCTCTTTTAAGGGCAAAGTTGATTTCCTTGCGACAGTCCCTAGGCAGTTTTGCTTTTTAAGAGACACCTCTTTCGAAGCCTCCAGCGCGGAAACGCTTTCAAAATTACTCCAAGAACACCTGCAAAACATTGAAGTCGTTGGTACGATGGGCTTGATTGCTGAACATTGTTCAAAGCACTTTAAAAGATGCATCCAACGAAGCAAGAAATACACAAAATCCCCTTATAATTCAACACCCTCGGATGGCCTGGCGCTGCTCTCAATACAATACCACCCCTCGGAAAACTACCCCTCTCGTTCAGGACATAAACGTCCCAGCTTAGCGCCGAACCCACCCCAGTTTATCAGTTTCTGTTGCCTTCCCCATAGGGGTTGGATGGGCAAATGGCCTGAAATACTTCTCGCATCGACGTATTTCAGACATCGCACATAGGTATAATTATAGAAGTGAAACGAAAACATACATTCTTATCCCGTTTAAAGAAACGGGTTGTTATTCGAATATCAATCATTATTTACAACTGATGATAAAAATAAGCGACACCTTATTGAAACCAAACCCGCTCCCGATGTGAAGCATGTCGACTCCTACTTAAGAATCTCAACTCACCTTGTTTTAAGGGTAACTGATTGCATGTCAATCGCTCAACCTATTCTTTCTGAGAAAGTAAAGGAATAAGGTTCAAGCGTGGAAACGACAAGAAGTTGTTTAGTTGTTATCTATGAGCCTCGTTTTTAGGATCGCAACTGACATTCATGCTCTAATTTCCATTCCAGAATTCGATCTCGTGACTCCGGACGAAAGCCTAGCATTTTAATCACGGGGTTACAAGAACGACGAATTAAAGGCTCAAATTAATTTCGTTTTTGTAAATAAACATTGTGAATTAAAAAATTTGAATAAGTTTAAATTTGAAAGTTGAAAAACAAATTGAAACAAAAAGAATAATTATGTGTTTTGACAACTCTTATCACTTGTCGAATTTCGCATAGATGGAGTGTTAGTTGATTTATTAGTAACAGATTCTTAAGATTAAGCCCTTCTTTTAAAAATGGTAAAGTTAAACCACAACTCACTCTTAAAATTCATTACTATTGAAATACTCCATCAGGACCATGTATTCTTCAAAATATGTTTGAAAATCTGATCGATATGAAAAAATCTGTAAAAAAATATTTTTATATTTTTTGTCTCACAATCATTAAATTTAGGCCTTAGTGCGCCTTTTTGAGTGAGTTGAAGCCATAGCAATATTTTTCACAGTTTTACAATTTGGACGTATATCATTTTCCCTTTACAAAAGGTAAATTTCGTAAGAAGCGTTTTCCACTTTGCCAAATAACAAAAAAATGCAAAAACACATGTTTCTTTTTTGAATACACAATATATTATATGAACTAGTTGAAAATTACTTTTATTTTATCTAGGTGTTGGTAGTGAAGATACATTATATTTAGCTACACGTTTACCGATAAAATAATCCTATAATAAATTATTTTGTATTATGTAATATGTTTAATATTTTCTTTCGTTTTATGAATCACTGGTAGTTTTTTACCCGGCTTTGCCTAAGATAGATAATGCTAATATTTGAACGGTTATTTAGACGTTGGCTCTGCCTACAAATTACTCTTAGAACTATCCAATGATTATCAATACCCTCATTATCAGATATCATTATATTCATGACACGCAACTTCTTTTGATTCAATTTTGATAAATGATAATCGATCCGTCTCAATTTTAGCATACATGTCAACCAAATATGGATGCTAAAGTTGCCTGTATGCAGTTGATATTAATTACATATTCATTATCGCCACGTGGAAACATGAGTCGATACAATGTATAAAACGTTACAGAAAATGTGAGTCTCGTAAATCTGCTCATTCTCAAGACGATATCACGAATCTGAATTTCATATCCTTCAAAGGTGATGACAACTTCATTTACACCGATGCGTTAACGACTCGAAATGAGAATGTCACATGTGTGTGAAAATGTGATAACTTTCCGCTCAATTTTACGATTCAAGCATGAAAAATGTTATTTTTGACATTTATAATAAAACATGTTTATAGTTGCTAGGCGACGTGATGATAAGACGTTGACAATCACGGAATATTTGGTAAGGAGCGGTTGCTTCTCAATCTTCCTCGGCTTTTGTTGATTTTTTTTATTCTGCATGAAAACGTCTAAAATATAGCGTTTTTAGATTAAGGTTAAAGCATAAAATAGCACAGTTGAACTAAAAATGGCACCCAAAATGACATGTACAAATTTCATGTCCCTACTGTACGACGTATGAGAGGAGTTGTTGTGACCAGCATACTGATTTCTACATGTATATAGTAGAGATTTGACAATCATGAATTTCTTTTTTCTTGCTCACAGTTATGGTAATATTCATATTTTAAGAAATATCTGCAACCAATGTGAAGAACATAGTATGATAATTAAAACGAAGCATTACAATATAATGTTTTTATCGAGCCCTTGTTACAAATCAGTCAATCATCTTCTCAAGCCAGGTAAGGGTAGGAAGCGAAGAGTTTAGGACTCTAGTCAGAATCGGAAAGAATGGTGGTTAAAATGATAAACTTCACAAACATTCATCCCTTTGGATATTATATGAATCGAAATTGAAAAAATCCATTTAAAATTCTGATAATCAAAGCCTTGACCGCACATCCAAGAAGGATGAAAGCCAACTTAACTACGGCAACCGACTTGAGGACCTAAAAGGTAAATAATTTATAACATATTAGTTATTCAAACAATGTGAAATGTACAAAATCTCAACAATTCAAATTTAATATTGAAATTGCATCAAGCACCCTCAGTCAAGATCTTAAATTAAATTATAAATATATGAAACTACAATGATTATCTGTGAATTTCCGACATATTTATTAAAACCAATTGACGTATAAGCCTGGTAATTATTTATGCTTAGTTTAATATAAATGAACCTTTTAAGATTTATATTTTACCATTTGATAATGCTCACGGTGAGAGAAACCAGCGTTGAGCGTTATAAAAAAATAGTAGAGTAGTGCAAAACAAATTGTGTGCTTCATTCACTTGCCATCGTAAATGTCATGCTTGCGGACTCAATGACGTTTTTCGTGTAATTAGTTTGCCAGGCTACTTAGTTCTCATTCTTTTCTTACAACTAAACAGTAACTTGATTAAAAAAAGAGATATTTTAACATTCTAACAAATTGTGTTTTCTTTTTAAATATAATGTCTTTTCACTAAGAATAAAATTAACAATGAAAACTTTGAAAGTTTGCATCAGCCGATAATGATCGCGACGAGCGAAATCAATCTTGATCATTATACAAATGTAGAAGTAGTATCAGCAAAATGTACTTTATTTTTTAAAGAGGTATTCGATAAATTTGTTGGATCATATGGCGAGGGGGATATTCTCGATTCATATTTAGATTCAACGCGGAGTAGATTAAACTCTAGAGCTACGGCGGATTGTCAGTATACGTATACTTAATATCGCTGAACTAAGTGGCTGAGGAAGCCACATTTTCTTTTTTTTCTCTCTACCTTTTCTTTTCTTAAGCACAATAGTGCGTGGTTAAAAGATCGGTCCAAAGAACATGAAAATAAAGTTCGTTTATTTTCTTGATGTTATTGCGTTATGATAGGTGGCCGTGAAACAGCGGCTGCATATAAATAACCGGTGGAAGTGGGGCAAGCAACTTGTAAATAAAACGTCTTTTCACCAAGCATATACAACAAAGATCTTAAAAGTCCTGAAAAGTTTATTTGAACAATGTATTATTTTCTATATGCGTGCTTATTTATTATCAATTAATAAGCAATTAGTCATTGGAAGCTACTCCTTTATTATGTAAACGATATCATTAAGGTGGTTGATGTTACTTACAAGGGTTTAGAATTATACCTTGGAACAGAATAGCAAACAGCTTATTTGTACGTCTTCCAACACCCTGCTGTTTATCTCCACGCTTCGATATGATGTGCCACCGAGAACGGGGATGCTGGTAAATGGTTTGAAATGCTTTACGCCATAATATAACATATGGCCAGAGAAGCTCAATCTATTTTTTTTAATTATTTTTTTTAACCACTTCCACTCCAATGTTCCCTTTAAGACAAGAGGCTCACTGCGCGGAAAATTTAGAAGCTAAAACCAACAATCACATGGCATAAGTTTTAATCTTGTAGTTTTTGAATTGTCGGTGTCCGTGATTCCGTCGTCAACGTCGTTTGCTACAGTCTGGGGTTCAAGTCGAAGATTTCTGTTCGTAAGCATGGATGTTTGTGATGTCTAAAATTCCCTCACACCCATCTAATCCTAAAAACAGGGAGTAGCAAGAGCGATTCGTTAATCACTATTCCTGTCCTAGCCCTATCCTTCTATCCCTATTCTGTTAGAAAAAGAGAGGTTGAGCAACTAAGTAACAAGTTGTTCTCATAGAAACCTTCTGTTGAGATACCTCCAATAGGAGGCCATATGCTCCACATTGGGAGTTGACAGGGTAAAAAAAAGGTTTTTAAATATTTTTCTTGTGTTGTTTGAAATACTTTTTTTTTTTTTGTAAAACATCAATATTTTGTAAAAAAAGAGGTTGATTAGTTTTATTATACACATAGGTATAGAGATATACGTAGAAAAAAACTACAAACACAGATATTCAAAAATTTATTTTGAAAAGATTGAATTGGAGTGCACACCGACCCAAGATGCAATAACTGCAATAAAGATAGCTTGGACTGAACTGGCGTGTTTTGACTAAAGCTGAGAATCTGAATAATAATCTGAGTAATCTGAGTAAGGATAGGGCTAAGATAGGATTAGTGATTGTCTAATCTGATAGGGTGGGATGTTTTTTAGGAATTATTGTTCCTTAATTGTGATGCTTTAATCGTCTTTTTATAGCTAGGATCGCAGTTAATTCACTTATTTTTTACAACAAATAATTTCTCGAAACAGGTCGAGGACCTCTTTCCTGTAATACTTAATTACTTTATTTTTTGTGGCTAATGTAATTTTGGCACAAATTTGTTTGATTACCCCTGCCATACCGTATTGGCTTCGATGCAATGGGGTTTGCGAGCGAATGAATTATGATACATATGTGTAAGTTATACCTACGCTCATATAAAGACAAAGTGATGAACCGTGTGAATCTGTACAGAACGAGTTAATGATCCATACGATACCTTTTCACCTTATTTTTAACTCTAGATGGTACACAATAATATTTTATATGTGATTTATTTAACTTCAAGTAAGAGAAAATTTAGTTATTTTGTCTGTTTATTTTCTTCAAGACTTACAAACTGGTTACCTTCCCTACAGCTGTTATGTGTATGCAACCGCTGTTTCACGACCATCTTCAATAACACAATAACGATAAAGAAAAAACGTAACTTTTTCTCATCATGTTTTTAGTTCGATGCATAGCTAAACGGAACCGATCTTTAAATCACGCGCTATTGTACTTAAGAAAAGAAACCATAGAGAGAAAAAATAATAAAATGTGACGTGCTCAGCCACTTAGTTTAAGCGATATTAAGTATCCTGCGTATCCTTTAATATATTCCTCGTTGAATTTAAAGAGGAATCGAGTACTTTTTCTTTTAAATTTTATTAGATCAACATTGTAGCTTAATAAAACCATCATCGTTGCAACAGCTTATTATGAAACTAAGCTGCTTTACGAAGGCTTCTCCAAGCCCGTATTTTCTTTGCTTTCGAGAGTGTTGAGCGTTGTATCCATCTCAACCACTATGGCTTCAAACCCTTCCATACATGATTGATTCTGCAACGTAGTAAGTAAAGCGTGTTTCAAATATTTACCAGAATATGCTCGATGGATAAAAACGACAACTTAGTTATTGCACTGACTGTGTTACTAAATGAAACTGTACATGTAAGGGTTTAAGAATCATTTAATTGAAAATGATTGTAATTTTAATAGAAATAATAACGTATTCCGTCGACTAAATAAAAAAATATTAAAATGGATAGTGTAGAGTTTTAAAAAATAATGAAACCATCAAGAGTAATCGATTATTTTTGACGTACCAATTTAACTTGGCCTCTAGTGAGAGCGCCACCGTCGCGTTAGGAATGTTGCAATACTCAACCCGAACTGAAATTTCAATAAATTCCAAAAGTGATATTTTAGCGACGGTTATTATAAGTAGACAAGATATTTATTTTGCATAAAATGGCAATTGGGAAAATTTATTCTAGACTGACAATTCTAATTCCATATTCAGCATTGGACAAGCAATATTGGTAATAAATACTATAGTAATGAACATTTTAAATAAATCAGGTGGCTCACCACTATTAAATTTATTTCGTTTGGGACTTTCACCTCCGAACGCTAGTAATTAATTTTGAAATAAGTAGTGTTATGTTAATTGCGACTATTATCGTTTGTGTCTTACCCCCTCCCCACGTCCAGTAGAAGGAAACAAACCCACCCCACACTTCATTGTTAAGTTGAGAATTAGAATCATTGTTTACCTTAGAAATAAATAACCTTGCGAAATAGTTAGTCTGAAGATGGTTCTTAATGGTTAATTTTATATTTACCAAAATATGTTGAATTTATATAAAAAACCATTTTTTTACTGATTCTACAATTTTATTGAACGATCAATACAGGTATCACTCATCACAAGCATATTAATTGCTTGAAAACGTTCATCAAAACTGGTCATTTCATAAAATTGAGGAATAATAATAGTAAAATCTTCCCAGGGTACTCAAAGTTTTACGTTCAATCACCCGCTATGGATTGACTGTATCTTGGTACTGGGAGTGTCTAAGTAACAGTTGAACAAGCTTCTGTTGCCTTCCACGTTATTAAGTTTGTGGAAATAAAGAAATCATAATGACTTGTCCATTGAACAATTATATACCTGAAAAATCTCAAATTTTTAGGGTAGCGTATACAAAAATAACTTTATCGAATTAAAATAAAACTGAAAAATACGTAATTAATATTCATATTTATATGTATGAAAGTTGAAGCTGCAAATTAACGATACGCAATACTCGAGGAAAAATTATGTTTTGTGTCAGAGTATTACGTCGCGTCAGCAATGTAGACGAAGCAGAATTGACAAATAATAATTATTCACTTCACACTGCGGACTTACGAAACATTATATTTGTCATTATTTGTCAGCGAAATCAAGCGGTGAACGCTCTGAAAAGGCAAGTCATTATGACTAAAGTAGAACACAGACATTCGATGACAGTATATATGAACAAAAAAGAAAGGACAGGATGCATTATGTAATCGCCCGCTGAACGTGAATTCTGTCACCACCCGTCGAACTGGACATATCTTCTCCGAACTGCATAATCATCACAGAAATTTCTGCACTATATAGCCACATTTGTATTATGCCATATTTCTCAACCGCACAAGCTAAATGACCTTGGTTTATAAACATTTTTACTCAATTACAAATTGGCTGGTTGGCAAAATTAGGAGTCAAAGCATTGAATATCTTCAGTTGCCAATCAATATGCTTGATTTCTAGAAAATAAATATAATAGATACATCTTCCTGCCCTTATCCAACGCGATACATCAAACTATTGACTATAATAACATTTTAGCTCGCGATAACTTAAAGTTTTCAGGGTAATGAAACCAGGGAAGTTAGTTATATGCCTGGCCATTGTTTTTACTACTCATCAAGGCGCGGAGCGGCCTGTGATAATGAAAAACAGGTAGCGAATGTTATAATCGTAAACGCCAAGTATTTCTTTTCAGCTGTGTACAGTTATTGTATTTCACAGGTACACCACTTAAATATTATGCTAGCCTAATACATTTTATTTTACTTTTTTATTTGAAACATGTCTGCTCCCTCTGTGGAGCACATGGATTTATGGTGAATTCCAAAACATCCTATAATTATTTTAGAGCTAAAATTTCGATTTTTTAAATTATTCCACTAGAGTTCTAACAAGTAAATGCCATTTCAATCAATCAACATAAGGTGCTTAAACAGCTAATCACTAACTAATCGCTTCAGAGAGGAAAGATTGATGGTATTAGTAATCTCGTCGTTCTATTAACAACCGTTCTCAAGGGCGGAAGTGTGGGAAACGAATCAATACAGATGGCAGCCCAGGCGACATGGCAATAAGCCGGACTACCTCACTCACGGACGGGTGACAATACAACTTCACTTGCCCTCGGCTTCACGGATCCGCCCGTGCTTTTGGACAAGTGAAGGGCCGATATATAATTATACAAGATAGAAATGCGATTCCTAAAGAAATATTTATTGAGAAGGGATAAAAAATATGAGGGAAATCGATGCACGTCAATAAAATACATAAATCAGCTTAAAATGCAATGTTTGAAAGTGTTCATTCGAGCGTTTGAATCCTTAACTGGTCGAGTAGGAGAACTTTTACACCATTTTTAAACACTATCTACAGAAATATTGGAAATCCGAGCTACCTCAGCCATAGATTATTTGTATTTTTTTATTTTCTACAGAGAAACATAAAAAAAACTGCACGGACCTTCTACCTGAAGATTATGTGCACAATATTTTCTTTATTTAACTTTAGAACATTTTCCGAAGCATTGATTTTCTTTTCGATATAATAGAACGAAAATTAACGCTACATAATAAATTATTTTAAGTCAGAAAATAATTCTGAAACACGTGCCACTAATAACACAAAACGTAGTTGTGATAAAGTTGACAAAAACACTTTGATAACAAACACGACGTACAGTATATAAAAGCTACAAGAAATGCTCAAAAGCTTTAATGGAAGAACTTTGACGTATTGAAATATCTCAGATACAAACAAGTTTCATCGAGAGCTTTATACATTTCGATTGTTTGCTCAAAAGCTCAAAGTAAAATAGGCCTCACAGTAAACACTCGTCTGCTGGTAAATTATTTTACCGGGTTTTCCACCCTTACCTTATTACCACACCTGAAACCTACCCCTTAAATTAATTTAGCAGGAAGAAGAAAGAAGGAATAACGTGATATTCTGTGTCGAACTGCCGAATCCACTTATTATGATCTCGTAAGTATAAAGGGCTACAAAAATGCAAACGGAATAATATATAAAAGTATAAAGCTACGCTTCTTGGCATATCTTTGTTTTCGTTAGGGATTGTTTTCGAGAAGAAATGTGTTGGAAAAGCTTTCGTAAATTTATTTGTATTATTAAAATTAAGCAAAAATCTGAATACAATACAATATTTTGAAATGTATTTTACGTGGTTTATAAAAAATACTTTTTACTTTACAATTTATAAACCTTTCCGTCGAAGAAGCCGTGGGGGGGAAATGGAAATTTGTTTAGCTTTACAGGATTGTCATATATTTTTGATAAACAGTTTCATATCACAGGAGACTTTGATGTAGAATTTTATTATATATATTATTTTTTTATTAAAATCCTGATAATATGGTAATTTATGAAATAATATTTTAGTATTATAAATAAAGATTTAATATAATATCGCAACTTGTTGAGTATGTAATTTTCCAACTAACAGCTGGAGTTTCAAAGTAAATATAGTAATTTGTTATCACTTTTTATGTGTTAACTGTGAATTCTTCGTGGAAAGACAATTTAAATGTACACGAATTTTTATTCAGGGGCACAGTTTTTTGCAATGGTTTGAGTCTTTTCTGACATCAACTAAAAACCTTTTTTTTTATCATAGCTGAGAATCTCCAGCTAACAGTTTTCAATCTACAGTTACAAATGCATAGAACAGAAGTTTTCACCATAATATTTAAACAAACACTGATGGCCATGATAGTACAATTCTGCACTCTGATTGGCTGGAATGGAGATTATCAGTTTTGAAAATTATACGGCATTAGAGAATATGAGTTTTGAAAATTAAAAAAAAACACATTCATTAATGATGGGAATTTGTGAGTTTTGAAAGATATTTTATAATTTAAATGGTAGTTGTGAACACGACGAACAATGCTGCATTTATAACTAATTTTTTTCATGTGCTAGAGATTATGAGATATAATATTACATTAATAAATTTCATCCAAAAAGTAGGACTTTTAAAAAACAGTAGCTCCTTTTTAAAATACTAAAAGTCTACATAAGTAGCAAATTATATAATTAGGTCGAATTTTACTATTTTTAGATAGTGAAACTTTATTCAGTGAGAACGATGTTATCAAAAAATATGAAATTTTTGAAATATGTAAGAAAAATGATACTTTTCAGCTATTTCCAGACGCAAAATATTATTTCCTGTATATACATATTTTTTTTTATCCATGTCCGCTCCCAATGTGGAGCATATGGTCTCCTAATGAAGGTATCTTAACATATTTTTTTCTACGAGAACTGCTTGTTACTCAGTTGCTCAACCTCTCTTTTTTCGAAGAGAGTAGAGACTGAAGGATAGAGTTAGAATAGAACTGGTGGTTAGCTAATCGCTCTCGCTATGCTCCGTGAGGATGGGATGGGTGGGAGGGAGAACTCAGACTACGAACAGAAATCCATAAATCGATTGAAAGGTCATTCTATGAAAACTGTCCGCACCGGGAATTGAACCCGAGACATCCGTAACAGTAGCCAGCGACGCTACCAACTGCCAACGTGGCGGCCAACATATATATATTTTAAAATAAAATATTGAATTGAATAGCCTTCCAAAAATTCTCAAATAATCGAATACGTATCAAATCAAAATTCAGAACATTTTCGAGGCTTTTCACCAACCCATTCATCTAACAATATTATCAGCCCTCCAGAGCCCAAAAGATATTTAATTTCACCCCATAATACTCCACACATCGCTCTCCCCAGAGACGCGTACGAGTTTGAAAGTAATAACCCTGCTTAACCACCCCATACCATTTGCATCCAAGATTACAACACGGAGAAACGTGAGGGTTATTCGTTGTATGATAGAAAATTTAATGAGAATATAAAAATGAGATATTTAATCAATCTTTCGGAGGGATACCTTTAAATTTCTTGTAGATCTTAAAAAATTAAGTTTTGAGCATCTACAAATCTTGAAAATAAAATACTAAACTACTGTCGGCGTCATTGGTCAAATTGTAACAGCTTTTCTTTAGCAATCAGATGTGCTTGGGGCCAAGTCACGGCAAAGTTAATATTCAATTTAGATTACTGAACATGCTCCCTGCTGAGCCTTTTAAAGGATATTCCAATACCAATTATTACGCGTCAAGCAATAAGCCAGTGTCCGTGGCGCAGTTGGTAGCGTCGCTGGCTACCGTTACGGATGTATCGGGTTCAATTCCCGGTGAGGACGGTTTTCATAGATTGATCTTTCAATCAATTTATGGATTTCTGTTTGTAATCTGAGTCCTCCCTCCTACCCATCCCATCCTCACGGGGCGTAGCGAGAGCGATTAGCTAACAACAAGTCCTGTCATAGCCTTATCCTTCTATCCCTACTCTCTTCGAAAAGAGAGAAGTTAAGCAACTAAGTAACAAGCAGTTCTCGTAGAAAAATTCTGTTAAAATACCTCCATTAGGAGACCACATGCTCCACATTGGGAGCGGACATGAGAAAAAAAAAGTATGTAAAAAAATAATTTTAGTAGTATTGGTGTTAACCAAACTTATGGAGATTATCAGGACTAATCAGGCTATATCTTAATACAATAATTAACTTGTACCCAAAATTTTTAGCATTGTTAACACTCACACACTGACATCTGCCGTCTCAACAGTTGAGACGATAGCAGTCAGCGGGTTAAATTTAACATTTGAGTCGTCTGGTTTGGGTATATGTGATGTATTTTTTCCTCTAGAGTTGATTTCGAGTTTTCGAACATTTAAACTCTTATCGAATTTATCTGATTGTAAAGATTGAAAATTGGCAGAATACGTTTTGGACAGCCCTGTAATAGATGACAAAGTAAGCCATGAATGTCCTACGAAAGGTGATGTTTATGCTGATTTCTTGATTGCTTTCTAGTATACCTACATAGATGTAAAACTATTAACACTCCAAAGTAAGTTATATAATAGATTACTATGATGAATTATAATTGCCCTTGCGTCAGCATGCGAGTGTAATAATTAACAAGTAAATAAAAAACAAATGCAATTAAATAATTATCGGAGACTTAATTAACAAAAGTCACGTGGGGCGCACTTAAAAGCTTCAGCGAAAGGGAGGTTTGTTAGTGAAATAGTGGCTGAGCAGTAGCGGTGCGCGGAGGGGGGATAAATGTAAAGCCTTGTACGCACGCGATGTGATAAAAAGATTGCATGCTATCAATACATAAAAACATATAAACATTATAATTATGGATCGTATACGTCTAATCCATACGGTATGGATTAACTCAGTGCAACGTTTCTGGAAATTTTAAAGATTCAGATTTACCGGGAAATCAGTGATTCATTTAAGCTTGGAAACTAAATGAGGCTTTGGTGTTATTATACCTGAGTGCTGCTCTATAATTTTCTCAGCAATAACGGTTATAACTGTCCACATAAATATTACTTTACAACTTCTTATGTATTAAAACCATGTAACAGAAAGCCTTGATTATATAATATATTATATTTCAAGGCAGTAAGACAGCAGCTAATAGACGACATTAAACTTTTATGTCTAGAATAAAATCATTGAATTAAAATCATCATACAAATTACTGTCTTTAAATTATAAAGAAAATATACCAAAAATCAATCAAATTTCAGTATCAGTCGAACATTATACTATATCTATTACCCAGCTTATTACTCAGACATCTTTCAAAAGCAATATTCAAATGATCACCATAAATCAAATATTATTGATTTGTACCCAAGTTTTATACATTTTGTAAACGCGTGTTTAACAATGAGGAACTTTACGAATATAGTTAGTTTTAATATATTTAGAAATATTCTTTTACTCACCCAGAAATATAAAGGTTTTGTTAATTCTTTAGAATTTTATTTGTATTTTTGACTTATCTTAATACTAAATCATATAGAAAGCAATATTTTACATATAATTGCATATTTTTGGAGTTTTCTGATTAAATTAAACGATCGATATATGTGTCAAATAGAATAGCAATAATTAATAACTGTTTGTCAATCAACTAAAGAACTTAAACGTTAGTGCAATAGTGAAGTCTGTCCGGATACTTTACTTCTAATATGTTATTGGTGATTGTTCACTGTAATTCTGAAAAATATCGTTCAATATGGAAAAACAAAAACAAAAAGTAGTTTTTTAAAGAAATTAGGAGTATATATGAAGGTGTACCATTATTAACTACTGTACTGGTGAATACCCGGCAAGCGTTGCAATGCCACCCAAAGAAAAAAGGGTTTTTGTTTTAATTCTGTTTATTGAAGTGCTTTTGGATTAGAAGAATGCACGTGCTGAAATTTCATAAAATTACTCGGTCCAAGCCCGTCATCTTCAGGCCTGGCCCAAGCCTCATTATCACACTTGTTACCCGAACTCTACCCGAAGCCCAGATTTATTTTTCTCAGCCCGAAAAAACCCGATTTTTTTAAATATAGTAATTCATTTACACTTTTCAAACAATACACGTTGCTGTTTCCATATTTTTTGATTTTTCGTCTGGTTCAGAGATGTCGCTAGTTGTACATATTTGATTCTTTTTTTTAGATTTTAGATTTAAAATATTTTTCTTCAGAAACCTTCGCGGGTGTGCACACAACATCTCACCAAAGTTTGATCGTAATCAGATGAATGGTAAAGGAATGCATAGAAGACAAACAAACAAACAAATATTCATTTTCATATATATATATAGATTAGGGAGTGTCGATATAATTGTGGCTTACATCAAGTGGCCCAGTCAGAATTTTTAAATCTAAAACCAATGTAAAATGATGTTTCCCTTCTAAAAATTGGTCAATTTATTATTCTTATTTACATCATTTGGCCGAGACCTGCTCTGTCGTCTTTAAAATGAGATCAAACCATTAACTCATGTTCATATTTTTTGAGGATTACATCAATTGGCGTAAATACAGTCGATATATCATATATGATTAATATCGATATAAATATAATATTTATACTGAAAATAATTGTTGAAACGTTAGAAGTGTACACCTTTTTATCAGTTTTCCCTTGAAAACGTTGTTGCACTAACAAATATATTTATTATTCATACTATTTAAATGGATCCATATTTCTGATCGACCTTATTATATATGTCACAATTTATGACGATATTTGACATGTCGTGCGGTACATATAATATTCATTTTTTTGTAATATAATAATTGAGTTCGTGACGTTTCATTATCTACACAATTAAAAAAATTCAAACCGTTTTGACAGTAATTAGACCTGTCATAAAAAATGACATATCTAATCATTCTCTCAATAGAACAAAATTAATTTAATTTTACTAACTAAAAAATGTGACATTGTATAATATTATTTGCAATAAGTAGAGCAATTACAATTATTCGGTTAGTAACCACTTAAACATTCATGGCTACGAACAGAAATCCATAAATCTATTGAAAAATCAATTCATGAATATGACATCTGTAATCGTAGCCAATGACATTAACCACTGCACCACGGAGCCGAAAAAATTCCCTCCCACCCATCCGACGCTAAAAAAAGTGTATTGCGAGAGCAATTAGCTAACCACTAGTTCTGTCTTGACCCTATCCTTCTATCCCTACTCTCTTCAAAAAAGACAGGGTAAGTAACTAAAAACTTCTGTTGAGATACCTTCATTACGAGACCATATGCTCCACACTGGGAGCGGACAAGGTAAAAAAATTAATCAAAATACTACATAAACGTCCACTATACTTGTCATCATTTAATCAGATAAATGGTCTGTAATTTACATAAAATGGTCAGATATTTATATAATACCGTCAATTTTTTTCTTAAACCTAAGCCAGACCTAACCTCACCTTTACTTATTTGGCAATTATTTACTGACCAAATATAATTATTAACTGACCATTGATTATTTCTTACAGGCCATTTATGGAACTAGTTACTGATCAAAAAATGACTGAGTAAAGTAACTCATACCCATATAGTGCTCTTATATCAGAACTATGTGACTGTTTTTTCATAATGTTATAATTCTCTGAAAACTTTGAAATTCACTTTAAAGGTGTGAACTGTCAATTTTTCTTGGGAAAGAATAGTTTTAAAAAATGAAATATTTCGCTTTTTATTTAAGATATAAATATTTATTACATGCTGTAGCCGTGACCCGAGGTAATACATATTATTATAAATTTAATGTAAGCAATAACTATTTTTTACTATTAGATTTTTTGTTTTTGCCTAATTCACGTCAAAAAAAATCTGCCATATCAAACAATAGTTAATATATAATTTTTCTTTTGATAGATTAATAAATTATGCATAACCGATGTCATTGTGTAAATTGTATTTTACGTCACATAATAATAGGGGTGTCGTTATATTTTCATGTGAAAGTTATGAGCTTTCAAAAAGCTCCGCCATGACAAACTGAATATGTGTAAAACTGAAAATAATTCGATATGTAAAACAAATTGACGCCGCCTAGAAGGCACGAAGAGCATGTGCAATAAATTTGCAAACTTAAACATCAACTAAATCAGTGAACAACCACCTTTTGTAAATGTACCAATGTTTTCTAAAAACATTTTAAGGAGCATTTTATAAAACAAAAAAGCTTGCTTACATAAAATTAAGTCATTAACATTAGCTGATATAATTTTATTGAATAATGACGTAGTTTAAATAAATTTATACAACTGAGGTATACGTTTGGATATAGGGATAGCCAGTGCGTTGATCGTGTAAGTATTTTTGGTCGAACATATATTGTACTATTTCTTGTTCAAACGGGTCAAAATTATTTGTCGTTCTAGCTTTCAAAATCCTGTGATGTGGTTCAGAAAGCCAAAGCATTAAGTCTTAATATTTTTCGGAGATTCTCTGCAGTCTAGACATTGCGGCATTAGACACACATTCACCTATTCACATTTTAACTTTTCGTTCGCAACTCCCACCCATCTGATGATGAAATGGGGCGTAACGAGAGCGTTTAGCAAAAATACGGATCGGGTTAGACTTATTCAAGGTAGCATCAAAAAATTATATTATTTATTATTTAAAATTATATAAAATTATATATTATTTAAAATTATATATTAAAAATTATTTAACTGGCGAAGCGTTTGAGGCTTTTTTTGAAACGCCCAAAAACCAAAAAGGTTGGCAACATGTGGCCCATAGACAACAATTGCCTGTCATACATCGTGTGATCAGAGCAGCCTTATCAGTGGTGCTGCAACACGGCAAGCGAGCTGACTACGCGTACACTTCGAAAGCTATTATGTACTCCACGGCTTAAAAGGTGAGCTTTGCCAAATGAAAATAGTACTGTACTATTATTCAAGAAAATAGATATTAACATTATAATTTATTAACATACGATGAAGCAAATTTTCAATTATCTCAGTGTAGCTTAAATGATCCTTTAATGCTTCAAATTGTGGATTTTCCATGTAATTGTCTGGAAATAATTCATAATGACATTATTGAATCAAGTAGATACTTGAAACTTTTATTTCACTTTCTTCTAGTATGTATAAAAATTTTCATTGAAAATAAAGACATTGCATCGTCGTTTCCATTGCAAAATTGTACATCTGCTAAGTCAAAATTTTTCCCGAAAAAAAATGATTTTACAGATATACAGTTTTGCGATGGAAACGACGATACCTAGATCTTTTTGTTCAATTCAAACAACTTTCATCAGTTAAAATTTTTTATGGAACAATATGATCGGAATACATTTTAATTAATATACAAGTCATAATGATACTAAGAAAATTAGTTAAATATTAGATACAAAAAAAGTTATAAAGAATAAGAATAATTACATATTAGAATTTGACTTTTATCAATCGCAACAAAAGGAAAGGAAACTCGTTATATTTTGAAGTAAGCAACGTATTTTTTTTTCGTTGTATGAAATGAAACAACATATGTTACGATAGACTCAACATATCTACGGTGTTTTCGCCAATTGATGTAACCCTCAAAAGATATGAAAATGAGTAAAACATTGGATCTCATTTTAAAGACAAAAGAGCATGTTTCCCACATCATTTTACATTGGCTTTAGGTTTAAAAATTCTGACCCGAAAAATTTTATGTAAGCCACTATTATATCGACACTACATATAATCCTGTATCGGCAAATTGTGTGAATTTACAGGAGTGCATTTCAAAGATTCATATCGCAACTCACCATGTAATGTTTTTGAAAAAAACGGTTTATGTTGCGTTATGACTGTTATAAATACAATCCTGTAAACTATGATGTTTGCAGATACGGAATTATACGTTATAAAGGAATGTCGATATAATAGTGGCCAACATCAAGTGGCCGGAGTCAGAGTTTTAATACCTAAAACCAATGTAAAATGTTGTTTCCCTTCCAAAAAGTGGTCAATTCATTTTTCTAATTTACATCATTTAAGGTGAGACCTGCTCTGTCGTCTTTAAAACGAGATCCAATCGTTAGCTCATTTTCGTATCTTTTGAGGGCTACATTAATTGGCAAATTCGATATAATGCCTTCGATAAAAACAGTTTTTACTTTTCATACATCAATTTACCAAAACACCGTCGAATATACTATTTCTCTGTTAAAACAAGCTCAAAGAACAAATTTGACAACCTTCAAAACGTGTTATACAGTATAGAGTAGTATAGACCAAAATTTGTTATTACATTTGAGAGACCAAATGTGAACACATATTTAGTTAATAATATAATTATGACTTACTCTTAGAATGACCGTATAATAAACATCTTGGTTTAAGAACTATCCTGGTGATCTTTTTAAGTTATCATACTTTTAATATACCAACATTCCACTTTTGTAAGTTGTATTTAACTGACGATCAAACCGCATGGCTATATAACAGTATCACTTGACGAACAGGTCCGTAATCCTCGCCAGATATGGCACGCGGCGAATTTGCATTCACTGAAAATAAGTTTTAATCGTTTGTTTTTTGTTTGGCAGTTGCATGCATATTCTGTAGTATACAAAAATTTTGACACAAGATTAAATTTATGAAAAAAAGAAAAGAAAACATCTCTACTATATAGCACAAAATACATGTAGAAATCTGTATGTCTGTCGGTTACAACAAAACTCCTCCCAAACGACGTACACCAGCGACGTGGTATTTTTACACGTCATTCTGGGTGCAATTGTTAGTTCAACTGCGCTATTTTCAACTTTAAACTCTCAACATTTAACTTTTAATCTAAAACTGAAAATGCGATATTGTTGACATTTCAATGCTGGATGACAAACGTTATAATAATAGTCGCCTAGCAATAGATCAATACTAATATATTCTGCAAGTGACAGTTGAGATAGTAACGCGAACGCAGATATTTATGTTAAATATTGAGTTTCATGTTAGTGATTTGGTAAATTCGTAAAACTTGGCGTGCAACTGGAATCGTCATCGAGAATTAGCGTATGACTTTTATCGTATGTTTAATTGTTGGTACTGCAACAGCAATTATTAAATGCAGATCAACAAGCTGTCTATCGAAGTTCTGCGACGCCATGACAAGAGTGCAGGTGGCAAAATTCTCATCTTTTATTATAGCTGGTTTCAACTCTTAACATTATTATTAATTGATGGACTTCATTTTGTGTGTGTAACAAAAGAGGTACGGTTGACGTTGAAATTTTCAAATTTCCACCTAATTTCAACATTAGTTAGCCAACGTCTAGGTAATGTTTAATAATCTAAGTAAGTTCTGGGCGGAGCCGGGTTAAAAATACTATTATTATTTACAAATACATCGTCACCGTACTGCAGAAGTTAGAAAGTAACAAAATTGAAGGAAAATAGTTAAGTGCACAATGAGATCCTTGAAAATCAATTATATTTGTCTGGTGTAACTCAGTAGGCTTATTAATTATACTTAAAGCGGATTTATAGACAAGAAATTGTCCCTGTTTAGTGTTAGATTGGCATTAAATTTTGATAATTATCTATGTAATATTATCAAACACCGAGGCTAAAGACTTTATCCTAGGAGTTAAAATTTTCATTTGCCGTTAACTCAAAACTGTCAATATGTTACTTACAGAGATCTGCCAGTAGGTTGAGGATATATAAAATGTTTAAAGATACTTACAGCGTACCGTCAGTAAGGCTTTTGATCGATTGACTTCAAACGTGTAAATAAATTATTTGTATTTGCGAAAAATTGATTTATTATTAGTTATGTGACCACTGATCTTTCTCCTGTATTACGAATATAACTTAATTGGCTATGTTTAATAGCAACTTAACAAACATGTATAGAGAAAATATAAAATCATTACGTTCGGCGTGAAGGTGTTGAGCTTTACTGACCGGACACTAATAAATTTGTAATAAGATAACCGTTGGTATAAATTATGAAATCAATACCAACATTCTTATTTTAAAAGTTTATTTAACATATTGTTTTTTTTAATAATTTCTACACAAATTACTTACTTATTCATAAGAAGCTTGGGATCAAAAATGACCAAATCCACGTTTTTCTTAACAGAGATAAACATACTTTTCGTATAAAAATATTCTCTTCACAAACTATTCATGTTATTAATTTGAATTGTTGAGATTTTGTTCATTTCCATGTATGTTGTCACTAATGACCCGGGTTTCGCATCTTCAGGCATTCGAGTACACGAATGGACTCGAATTGACAGACAGTAAATAGTGTCTAACGTTTACATATAAGATAAAAATACGACAAAATATTATTTATAAGATAGGAGTCTAAGGTAGGACGCTCTAAATATGCAGTATTTTTTACCAATATTTGAAAAACACTCTTAAAGCCAAACATTAACAGCAATACTTCACTTGGGTAGGCTGAGTGACACCTGACTAAGCTGTCATGTTGACAAATTGGCAAACAAACACGGTATTGGCTGATTTAGGATTTGGTCAATTATGATACAAAAACTAATATTTTGACATTAAATCGCATGGAAACTACGAGGGTTTGAGGAATGTTGAAAATGCAATTCTGCTCTTTTAAAATGACTAGTAAAATAGTTTTTTTATGTATGTATTTACTTAGATCACTTCACTTGTATGATACTTCGTGTCCATACGCACCATTTTTTCCTAAACTTTGGCTCACTTCACTTCTGATTATCTCATATGTATTTCGGTATCACATCATCGCACAAACTATTATATAACACCTTTTTATACTTCTGACTTTGCTTGTAATTCAAAAACTGCTATCTAACATATTAAACAATCCTTCTATGACTAAATACACTACTCCTTTGTACTTTACAATAGTAAAGGAGGTCAATGAAATAAATGTATATTCAATCAAGATAGCTTGGGGATAAAGTGTGAGTCTTGTCAACAAGCCATTCCTCCTAAACCGCCACCCAATTCAGAGTGACGGTTTACATTTTGAATTATATAATAAACCAAATATTGTTTCTCGTAGACCTAAATAAATGATTTCCAAATGAAATTTTGAATACGCTTTTATATCCTATGAAGTATTTATACATCAAAGCGTCTACGTTTAAAAATTGATAATGTTTTAAAATTACATAAATAATGAACAATGACTTAAATTAGAGGGATATATAGCTTTAATACTGACGCCCTCACTGAGCCGTTTATAAATAGCCTCTGGCAAAATATTTGTAGTAAAAAAATATTATTTTAATGGTAGTATCGTATAAGTTAAAACGAAAATTCTTTTGAAATATAATTTATTGTTTTCTTTTTTGAAAAGGTACTCGCAAAAAATGCTATAAATTTTTATTTCCTTACAGCTGTAATATGCTCATGATTTGGACACGTTAGTAATAATAAGATTATTAATGTAGCAAATCACTTAGTATAAACTGTTTTCTGGATATGATTGTAATATAAGACGGCGAGGTTCTCTATTATTATAGATATGGACAGTGTGAACCGCATAATAAATATGTAGATTATTTAATAATTTTATACCACCTGTCAAGCGTTGTTTTATTTTATTATTTTACCTGCACAAGTAAGCCGGTAGTGACATTGTAAAGAGCATTATAAGGTAGAGATAGAAGGCTGCAATACAATAAAGATCTCTGCGTTGCAATAAGATATATTTTAAAATTAAAACACAATTTGTTTGTTCTTTTTTCAAATTTTTACAATAACCAGGATTCGTTACACTCATTGCAAGCATTATCAACTGACAAACACAAAATCATAAAAGATAACAGGGTTATTTATTTAAAAGTTAATTTTAACAAGGTATATAAAACAGTTGGTAACAATTTATAGGTAATCAAACAAATAACATATGTGTAAAAAATTCTAAGTAGTACAAGACAAATTGTGTTTTATTTTTGAAATATTTTAATGTATTAAAATTGAAAAAAATATAGTTTGATCAATGTATGAGAAAAGTTTACGTACAGTAGAATGACTGGAAGAAATACGTAGTCCATGAAGAGGTAATATATTATAAAACTTTTTTTTTGTCGTATCCAATACCTGACGCTGGCAATCCTGCTGCCACCCTGAAGAAAGAGTGTTACCACTCGATCAAGGTGATCAGCGTATATTTGTGTTTACAATAACTAATTTAAAAACCTCAAATTTATTTCACATATTTCCGTATACAAATATACAATACTTTAGTACTTAAATTTTACTCGGTTGTTAGTTCACATGTTGAATTCCCGCACTGACGACATTCGCACATAAGTATCCAATGGCATGAATGTTTGTGATATTTGCATCCCTACTTTATTTTTTTCATGAAACCCATTCTTCCACCCTTTTCCTGTTTGACGATTGAGCTGCTGATTGATTTCTTGTTAAAACGATTAATGTTGAGATAATTCATTCGAACTTCACAACACAATAATCGAAGGTGTTTTGTCCAATTTATGTAACCCTCAAAAAATACGAAAATGAGTGAATCTCATTTTAAGCACAACAGAGCAGGTTTCAGCCAAATGATGTAAATTAGAAAAATAAACAACTTTTTAAAAGGGAAACATCATTTTACATTGATTTTAGATTTAAAATGTCTGATTCATCCACTTGATGAAAGCCGCTATTATATCAACACTACCTACATATAATTCCGTATCTGCAAACATGAGAATTTACAGCAGTGCATTTGCGAAATTTATAAAGCAACTCACCATATAATGTTTTCGACAAAAACAGTTTTACTCTCTTCTGAACAATTTCAATTTTGAGGATTACATCAATTGCACAAAACAACGTCGATATGATCCACATCGATAGCGAACATAGGTTTAATGAAAGATTTTTTTAAATAGTCTTGATCATTATTTCGTGCATCTGGGTATAGCAACCTTTTCAATATCACGGTTTTTTATCCTTACTTAGCAGTCATTTGTATTAGCAGGCGTGGGCAAAACGTGATTAAAAATTCAATTGAGCTCGCTTCGTGAATTTAATTACGCTCATAAATGAATAACTTATGCTGGTACTCACATCAGTTGAGCAGTAAAAATTAACCAAGGATTAAAAAAATCTCTTGTACAATGGTGCGGTTTATCTACTAAATCCGTATACAGTAAATAACACTTAAGTCTTTGATATGGCGAAAGGGCTTAAAAAAGGGCAGCCAATTATTTGGTAAGTAAATAATTTCATGACTGGTCAATAAGAAATAATACATGGTCAGATAATAATTATGTTTGATCAGTAAACAATTTAAATGATCAAGCTAGATTTAGTTAGGTTAAATTAAAAACTGACCGTTTTATATAAATTCCTGACCGTTTCGTTTAATAACTGACCATTTTATATAAATTATTGGCCGTGTATTTTAATATCTGACCATATTGATTAATTACTTACCATTTACTAAATTTACTAATCAAAAATTGAAATTGTTTCAGTCCCAATAAATGCAGGCCTTAGAAAAATATTTCAAATGTACCATAGTCCACTATACTGAAATGTTTGTTTTTATTCACAGATAACCCAGTATTTTTTGTTCTGGAAAATGAATACTTTCCACCAAAATAATATGCAACCAAGTGCCATCGGTGTAGGGTTTAAATCGTAATAAGTTTATTTGATTGTTTATTAAATGAGCTTGTAAGCTGTCATTAGCTGGTGTTAAGACAGCAGTATTTATATGGAACAAATGACACACTAATGGAGATATCTCAACTGAATTTTTCTACGAGAACGGCTTGTTACTTAGTTTCCCTACTTCTCTTTATCAAAGAGAGCTAGGATATAAGAACAGAGCTAGAACAGGACTAGTGGTAAGCTAATGGTTAGCATTCGTTTTATATCTTGTTTTAAATATTGGGTAGGTGGGATTTTATGTTTTAGACATCACAATCATCCAGAACAGAAACTTTTTATTAATAAAATATGGTTGTTGCTTTACTTTATCCTGACAACTCTATTTTATATTCAAAATTGTATTTGTTTGTTAGGTTGGCTCTACGGTCCACGTACAAAGCCCATGACTAATAGACCCTTCGTTATAGAATTGCTGTCTCAAGTTTTTTTAATCCCTTTTTCCCCATGGGTACACAATGTTATGCTCACCACCACCCACTACGGCTTAAAAACTCTTCTTAAACAGCGTAACAACGTTAGGCATCTTTTATTTTTTTTGCCGGGAATGTCCGAGGAGAAATCTTTCAAGAATTGGTTACATGCACTGTAGTGTGTACGAAGTTAATTAAAAATAATAAGGAGTTTTTTTCAAAGCACTTTTATTCCTGTTTTTTTATTACAGACTTATCTTCATTGTAATTTTGCAAAACATCTGATAAAAGAGTCAATTGCCAAGGCACCAGATCCATACGTTTACGTTTTAAAGCCCATGCGATCAACTCAAATGAGATTTCTTGTAAAGTCACTTCAAATGAACTTGAGAAGAAAAAGAAAACAAACACACTTATCCAAGATTCAAATTAAAATTGTCAGCCTCTATGATCCAGGAGTGAATGTTTGCCCTAGCGATCGGGTGGGTTCTGGCTCAATTCCCAGCAAGGTCAATATCAAATTTATATTTTTCAATTAAAATTTGTGATCTTCGACATGAATGACTTCTAAAAATTCTCATCGAATTTGTCTCGTACGATTTTCTGATTTTCAAAATATTTGGTGCATTGACCGTCAGCTGTAATGCCAGATATTTAAAAAAAATTGAAATAAAATAAATTTGACATTCACTTTGCCGGGGCTTAAGCCCAGACCAACCCGATTGTTAGAATTAAGCTCTTCCCAATAGACCATATAGGCTGACAATGTTGTCCCTCCACCGCTTTCATAACACGTAAAAATCAACATATAATATTTATCATTTAGTAGAAAAAATCTCGTACTAAAATATGTAATTCAAGAATCACCACAGTATGCAATCATCACCATCTATCTTCATTAGGGCGTATGTAAAATCCAAACGTTTCACTTGTGCTATCTTAATCTAGATTCTTTTAAAATAATGCCAAAATTTCAACCAGTCGTGACGACTTTATAACAAGGAGCCATTTAATTACAATATTGTATAATGCATTAAAGTCAAACTATTGCAACCGTAAGAAGAAAAAAACACTAGTTATCGCATCCCTATTTTTGTAACCATATTCTATTGTAAAGCATATGAACTTTTAATGGAGTATCTTTATGGCTGTCACTTAACGATAACTGACTGTAAGTCTGATTCTTAAAAAAATTGGTTTATAAATACTTACGCCCGGATAATCGTTATATCTTAACTCCGGTTTCAGGATCTGGTAGGGATGAGTGTATAGAGCAGGGTTTCCCAAACTATGTTCCGCCAAACCTGAATAAGTGTTCCGCGACACTTTTGAAACTTTTTACGCACTATAACCAGTAACTCTGATTTGAAACAAATATACAAAAATCATTTTCAAAACAAACTTAACTTGTTTTACTTCCGTTTTCTACAATTTATTTATGCGATGCGGGATTTTCGTATTATGCTGTAGCGAAGTCAAAGTGCTGGAACAGGCTCAAAGCCACACCAGATATGCAATTCTAGGACTCAAAATCATTAAGTGCTTTATTTATTCATATTTTTGTGTTTATATTGTAGTTTAATATTTAAAAATAATAACTATATAAATAACGTGTTTTAGTAATATTTTTTAAATTTAACTAGTAGGAATTACCCAAGCTAAAAAATAAGCTAAGTTTTTCGTTAAAATTTCCGGGTTATGAAATGTTCCATTGCAGAAATAGTTTGGGAATCCCTGGTTTAGAGTATAGAGGAATGAATTTAATAATAACACACGACTGATATGCCACTTAGACACACATTTATAAATCGATCTATAAAAAATTACTTGCTTACGATATAAGCTAGTAGTATTTTAGGTATACTAATTGCTCATCGTTTCTATAAACCTACAAATTTTATTTGTAGTTTTAGCATTTTGAATATGACAAAAAAAATATTATATATAAATATTTTACGTAATACATGATGCGTTGTGTTCAGTATTTGCTGTTCATTCTGTATTGTATATCATGTTTCCATAAAGTAAATAGGTAGCTAATTTGTATTCATGGCACCAGCTGTAGGTAAGTGGTACTGAATGTATCAAAAAAAGTGTCACAATGTTTTATTGATTCGACTTTTCTTATAAGGAAGTCATTTTTATCCAAAATTGGAAGTTGCCCAAGTGTTGAATTTTGTTTAATAGATTTATCATATACTATTGAATAGTTAATTTTAGAAAGTAAATTTACTACTATAATTTTTTTATTTAAATTTTTAATAAAATCATTTAAATATTTCCATACAAACGAAATCATTTTTTGAAGACTTAGCGCAATAAATTTCTCGGGAAGGACAATAATATTGTTTTCAAATAAATTTTAGATTTATGACATTGTGGTTGTTTGTGATGTCTTTTCTCCTAGAGTTGATCTAGCATAACTTATTTATCTCATGTGATACAAAATAAAATATATTTTCTTCTTTTGCATTTTTAAATGAATTATTAAAAATTAAAAAACAAATAAAAAGACAAAACTTAACTTCAAATTAGTAAAAAAATACTGTTAGAAATTACCATCTTTGAATTAAAAAAAAATGATTGTCAATAATTCAACATTTCAATTAATTATTTTAAATATCAATCTACAGAAAAAAAGATCAATGAATAACATTAAAGTAAACAAATAGAAAATATGCGGTAAATTATTGATTAAAAAACTTAAATAAAGTTGTAAATGTCGTTCAAAAATTGAAACAAGTTTTTTGGGGCAATAAAATATCTAGTTTAATAAAATTTTATTCCGTAATAACAAAAGATATGCTATATAAACGTTAAAATAATTATTTCGTGGCAAATCGATAAATTTGATTTGATTCGGATAATTAAGAATCGTCAATTTTTACGACATTCTGCGAATGAGGTGAATTGATTCGTTGGTAAATATTATATTTGACATATTTCGTATTTTATGTCGCAAAACCGCAAAATTATTTTAGACAGTTTTAAGTGATTCTATATTAAAATTTTGCAACAATGTATTTGATTTTTTAATATAATATAAATTTAATGTCAAAATACAGGTAGTATTGGATTAAGCATTCAACTTTTGAAGCGATTCACGTATAACTAAAAGGCGCTTTATGTAAAATGAAAAATCTTGGTTTTAGTGTCGTTTTTCAATTATAAATTTTATGTTAACAAATTATTTTGCTTAAATTATCATTATTTGGCTCCGTGGTGCAGTGGTAAACGTCTTTGGCTCCGGTTACGGATGTTCTGGTTCAAGTCTTGTTACTCACAGTTTCATAAAATGATTGTTCAATCGATTTATACATTTCTGCTCGAAGGTATGAATGTTTGTGATGTCTAAAATTTCCTTCCACCCATCCGATCCTAAAAAATGGGGCGTAGAGTAACTAATTAACCACTTGTCCTGTCCTAGCTCTATAGTAACCAACAGTTCTCACAGAAAACGTCTGTTTACATACTTTCATTAGCGCACCGTATGGGAGAGGACATGGCAAAAGTTCAATAAAAAATATTGTTTAATGTAACCGTAGTACGAAAATTCCATAGAAAATTGTAGGAAGAATGGTTTATGGCTCAGAATACGATAAAACGAACAAAACAGATACTTAATATAATTTAAGACATCGACTGAGGGTGCTTGATGGAATTTCAATATCAAATTTGGATTATTGAGATTTTGTACACTTCCATGTATTGTCACTAACGACCCGGGTTTCGCCTTTCGGCATCTTCAGGCATTCAGGTATTTCTAAAAGAAGTTGGAAAGCGGCAATTCGCCACTCTGTTAATATGGTGTTTACAAAATAAGGATTAGGGCGATTACCGAAATTTTAACTCAGGTATCAGTGTGGCTCTCAGACGTATAATATCTTACCTCGTAAATAATATTTGTCGCATTTGTATCTTCTATATAAACGTTAGACACTGTTTACTGTCTCTCAGTTCGAGTCCATTCGTGTGCTCGAATGCCTGAAGATGCCGAAAGGCGAAACCCGGGTCGTTAGTGACAAAATACATGGAAGTGTACAAAATCTCAATAATCCAAACAGATACTTAAAATGGAAATCTGATCGAGGATCTTCAGATACTGAATTGCTTTAACCCTTGCGTACTCGTGATGTAACAATGAGTTACTTCGGCCTTTAAACCTTTAAATTTTCTGTGAAATAGGTCATAAAAAAATTAAAATTTTGTTATTTGTTAATAAAATAATAATTTGAAAACCTTGTCAATTTTACCATTTAAAAATATAAAAGCATAGTATAATAACTATTAGAATAGTATTGTAACAATCCAAGATGACTGTACCGTGTACAGCCGTTTTTTTTTCAAACCCCCGTCCCAAGCTTGTTCTGCTATGAAAAATTTCGATTCTTGCGTCATTCGATAATTTTGGATAGTTATATGATATGTATTTCAGGTTTTACACACAAAATATGACGTAAAATAATTACTTAATACTACATAAAACCATATTTCACTTTTTGACATTGTCATTTTGCTTTATAAATGCGTTTATATCGCAAAACCCACACCGCAACGAAATGTTACGTTTCATTGAGAAGCATTTTCGAATGAAACCTTTAATAACTTTTTTATTCATAACATACAGATTGATAATACAAATTCTTGACTTGTGAATGCACAAATGACGGGTGTGATTTTTTCTTCTACTGGACGAGGAGCGAGGCTAGACACAAAAAATATTAACACCACTTTCAATCACAGTACTTATCATAGCTGTTTTTCTCTGATGTGTGGATTTATGAGTATAATTCCATTTACAAAATTAATTTTACAACAGGAAAGAAAAAAAACATTCCAAATAAAAGAATGCTTCGACGGGACTAACAATACAAGACGCAGATGCCTTACAAAAATTAAAATAAATATATGCGTCTATTAGACTAAATTATACTTAAAAAAAAAGTTTTGTAGTTACTGTTTTTTTCTGGTAGCACATTAAATGAATATTTTTCTGGTATTATAAAGTACAGTTCCATTAATTCATGTTTGAATGACATTTTATTATACCGACTGTGGAAAATAAAAAGGACGTTACACACACCAACAAATATTGTGTATAACTCCCACAAAACGTGTTAATACACTATATTTATATATAAACTGTATTGAGTTTTTTTTTTTTTTATTATAACATGTCCGCTCCCAATGTGGAGCATATGGTCTCCTAATGGAGGTATCTTAACAGAATTTTTCTACGAGAACTGCTTGTTACTCCGTTGCTCAACCTCTCTTTTTTCGAAGAGTGTAGGGATAGAAGGATAGGGCTGTGACAGGACTAGTGGTTAGCTAATCGCTCTCGCTACGCCCCGTGAGGATGGTATGGGTGGGAGGGAGACTACGAACAGAAATCCATAAATCGATTGAATGATCAAAACCGTCCGCACCGGGAATTAAACCCGATACATCCGTAACCGTAGCCAACGACGCTACCAACTGCGCCACGGACTCCAACTATTCGCCGGTTTTGACTGTAAAAGGTAAAAGGACTTATCCCTCCATCTTTTCAAAATATATTGTTTTTTCGATAATCACAATGTATAAAATTTAATACACGTTTTGTTTGGACTCTACACAATATTTTTTGTGTGTGAGTTGTTTATTCCTTTCAACAGTCGATATATTTTATCTAAGAACTACTGGTAGGAATATTACAAATGATGACAGTATGGAGAGTTCAGGAATATGATTTTAATGTTGACTGCCTGACGTGATTAAGCAGTAGGACAGTTAAGATTAATAAGTTCAGAGTAAATGTTTCACGCTCGGCGAGTGGCGACAGACTTCTGGTACCTTTTCTTTATTCTCCACTCGTGTCCTCTTTTCTCATTCCTCTCTAGTCATCATATTGTGTTTTCCAAATATCGTATTTGATAATTCTCACATCACATAATTCTTTTACAATCACATATTTGGAAACATCAACTTTTGTAACTTTGTTATGTAAAGTGATATAAGTGACATTTTACGGAATCTTTTTATTTAATAACTATTATCAATTCTGTTGACGCGACATAATGCTCTGGCACAAAACAAAACATTTCCTCGAATATCGCATTTCAGAAAACCGCAGGGTTATACACCGCGACAAGAATTTAATCATTATTGTTGAAAAAATGATTTAATAAAATGACTTTTTTTGCTCTCTTATACTTATATCAGTTCGCCTATTATAGAATTATAACTTGTGCTTTGAGGGGAAAGTTGGGTCTATGTTTTTTTTTCTTTTTATGTATTTGCTTTTTTATTGCCATCGACTTTGTTTGTTATAGTAATGATTATTTCATTATGTTACTGTTGGTTTAAAATAATTGGTATTAAAGGATGCATTCACTATTTGTATACGTCTAATAATTAAGAAAATATGGTTATTTTCAATCAACCTTGAACAAATTGTTGTATCATAGAATCCTTGAAGATTATTGATTGAAATTCCAACAACGACCGCAACTTGACATTAAATTTTTAATAATATCAATAAAATATTTAACCTTTTCCAGTTCAGACAACCTTAAAATAAAAAAATATCAATCCTTCAGACAGTTCATTGATTTTTTTTCAGACACATTCACAATGTACTTAATGTATTGTTTGCGAGACAATCAGTCGGTGAAACAATCGCCTATTGTCATTAAAATATGATCCTAAGTCACCAATAAAATACATAATCATTTCACGACATATGAGGAGTCTAAGAGCAAATACTGAGAAGTCTACATTTTGTCAAAATCTTGAAAAAACAAAATCGATTATAAATACTATAAATTGTGAAACTCAATAAAAGCATATGAAAAAATTGATCAAACTTTTCTGCATCTTGTATTAAATTCCGATATGTCCAATTTTATTTCGATTATATTTATTGCTATCAGGGGTTAAATGGCTAGGCATATTGTTCCCAATCGAAGGTACAATACGACGTGAAACTAATAACTTAAGTGTGAAACACAAAAATGTCGCTTGTAACAAACCAACATTGCAATTGAACTGTACAGAAATATAGTAAAATCAATATCCTTCGTTGTAAAGATTGTTTCAAAACGAATGCTACACATTTAACAATCTTACCAAAGTCAAACACTTAAAGAGGGTTAGGTTAGGTTATAAAATATTTTTTAATCTTTTTTTTATCTTACATTTTTTCATGTACTTTTAATGTGCTTAGAGCTAAGGTCAACGTCACTGGCTTCAGTTAAGAATCTCACGGGCTTAACTCCCAAGACGGATAGTTTCATAAATTGGTTTATGAATCGATTTCTGTTTGACTGTATGGACGTTTGTGATGTCTTAAATTCTGAGGGCACTTAGATAACCACTAGTCCTGTACTAGCCCTATCCTTGAATTCCTACTCTCTTCAAAAAGAGAGGTTGAGCAACTGAGTAACAAGCCGTTCTCTTCTACAAACTTCTTTCGTTTAAATACACGGTTAAAAATGTATATATATTCAATTTCGGATTATTGAGATTTTGTACACTTCCATGTATTTTGTCACTAACGACCCGGGTTTCGCCTTTCGGCATCTTCAGGCATTCGAGCACACGAATGGACTTGAACTGAATGGTCAGTTCGAGTCCATTCGTGTGCTCGAATGCCTGAAGATGCCGAAAGGCGAATCCCGGGTCGTTAGTGACAAAATACATGGAAGTGTACAAAATCTCAATAATCCAAATTTGATATTGAAATTCCATCAAGCACCCTCAGTCGATGTCTTAAATTAAAGTGTATATATTCGTTCTTGCTTTAAAGTTATTGCTATTAGACGTCTTATATCACTACGAATAACTAATATTCATTATCAATTCAGTCAAAACGTGATTTTAATATTTTAATATTGCTTATATAGCATTACTTTCTATTTATTAACAGCTCGAAAAACCCACATTATTTCATTATCATAATAACTTACACAGTAGGGTATACATTACCCTATTAAACATTTAATGTCCTGGCTTACTGACCTATTTAAAGTATGACCATCGTCTTTAGCCATATTCATTTTCGAAGTACATTCAAGCCCTGGATGATTATGAGTAACTTGGTGAATGAATATTTTGTCTTAAAGACAGATTTCTAGGACTAGCATTACTTGGAACAAGAAACTAACGGCTTCATATTCCTAAGACTAGTCGATGACTGGAGAGGAGTCGGCTTTGCTTAGTTCGCTCTTTTTTCTAAGAAGTCTTTGAGAATCTTTAAAACCACCACAGTGTTGTGGACTCAAATATATTATGGATGGCTTAGTGCAAAAATACTTATTGCATGTTCAGTTTTTGTCTAGTTCTACATTATATCTTTACGCTGTAAAAATATTGTACGCCCAAATAGGGTATGAAGAATTGTTTCATTCAAATGCATGATTTATCCATTTCTTCTATATTTTTCATGTTTTCTTATTCGATTTTCTCAAAACAAACAAAACTCGAAATAAAATATTTATTTACAGTGGCATTTTTTATTATTATCAAAAGTAATTTCTAGATAAATTCTTTAAAAAATAATCTGCAATCAAAAGTGGTAAAAAGAAAAAGTCCATATGCAACACGCAACAATTAAAAAAATGAAGTTGAAACAAAAAGTGCTTGAAAGTAACGTTCTAAAATATTAATTAATTGTGAGAATAAGAATTTTTTTTTACGTTAATTATAATGCAAAAAATCGGTTTTTATTATGAACGAAACTGTATTCAATTATCTCATTTGAGCTGAAAATGCAACATTAAAATCACTTCCTGGAGTTGTAAATTTATTTTAGAATGCAATATTGAAATATATGAATCGATATGCAAATGTTGGCTTAGTGATAAAAATTATTGCACTATGGGCTATTTTATGATAAAACAGATATCTACTATTGAGGATATTAAAGTAATATTTAATCGATTTTATTGCATCAGTTTGAAATATAAACGGATTGATTTGTTTCTTCAGAATGCAATAACTTCTTTTATAGGTTTAAATCACTGTAGCCATGCCCTTTGAAAATATTTATGAGCTGCAGCCATTAGTGTTCCTTACTCTTGACTCAAGGTTATTGTGATTTTTCTGCAGTTCAATGAGCTAGTTTTCCATTTCCTCTTGTAGACATTTTTTCAAATGGCTTTAATATTGTATATAGCTACCAAGCAGAGTCTGTCGGTAGACTTGCGAGCAGATCTCAATAATACTTAACGTAATGTAATATATAAATGAAACTAACATTATAATACAATTTAAGCGCGAATAGTATACAAAGTATATTGAGAAGTCAATTATCTATTGTATTTAAAATCCAAAACAAAAAAAATTACATTCCAAATTTGGTTTACATTACTAGTAAATACATTGTGTGTAATTTATTTTCTGTAAAATGTCAATTCGTTGACCATTTTCGACAATTGTAAAATATAAACTTATATCTAATATGTAGACAGGCGTGTAACTGAGTGGCGAACGTCGTGGTATTCGGTTACGGTGTCTCCGGGCTAGATTCCCAGAATGGGAAATTTTATAATTTAATTTTTCAATCGATTAATAGATTTCTTTTCGAAGGCGTGAAAGTATATGTTGTCTTAATTGCCTCCCACTAACCCTTTCCATAAAATGGGAAGTAGCGAGAGCTGTTAACTATACACTAGTCCTGTCCAAGCTCAATATTTTTATACTTACTCTCTCCGAAAGAGAGAGGTTGAACAACTGAGTAAAAAGCAGTTCTCATGGAAAATATTTTGTTGAGATAAGCTCCATGAAAAGTCCATTCAGATAATATTACACATGAGATAAATAATTAATAAAAAAAATAGTTTTTTAGTGTTTAATATTCAAGTATTTCTAAAGTTTCCGAATATTCTAACAAACCAATTTCGTTGAAAATGAGGCATAAACACATTAAGAAACCAGTTTCCGTCAACCGTAACTTTATTCCTCATTCTAATTTTCGTCAGTATGTAAACGGATAGTATGATTGATATTTTTGATGGATTCGACGGTAATTTTGTGGGAAATCATTTATAATATATAATTGAAATTGATTAGTTAGTTTTTACACTGGTAATGCTACTAATTTTAATTCTAGTTCTTAAATTACCATCAGCTTGGGTAAGCTTGTCCATCAGTCTAAGATTGGCCTACACTACATGGAAACGCGTACTGTGTTATAATACCATGATAATACTAATTCCATATGAGTATTTTTTAGTTAAGCAGAGGTATTGAGTAACCCCTGGTGGTAAAAATATGAATTAATGCGCAACATAATTTGTTTTATTGTCGAATTTATTTTTTCAAATAAATTAATTATGTACAGAATATAAATATTATGTAGAGGATATATTAAAGTATTAAGAAAAATTGCCAAGACTTTAAAATCACTGAATTTATAGTAATTACAGTGATAATTTGTATCGTGGGCCAAAGTTACCCGATTTGGATGAAAATTTTTCCCACCTTGTTCTATTTACTTTTATGACAATAAATCTATTTATATTCATTAAATTTCATTTTAAAGACATTAGTTCATTTCCATGTAAGACAATACGCACACATAAATGCAATGGTGAACCGTAAAAATATAAAAATCCTCAGAACTGGCTCAAAGTTACCCAGATTGACAGTAATTCATTTTTAATTTAAGAATAATTAGATGTAATAAAGTTAGTTTTAAGATGTTTCTTAAAAAAGCTGAACGCGTTACATTAAGTAACGCACCAAGTGGAATAACTAAGTTATCAATTTTAATTTTATATTAGTATGATT
Source organism: Himalopsyche phryganea (assembly GCA_022494535.1). Taxonomy (NCBI): domain Eukaryota; kingdom Metazoa; phylum Arthropoda; class Insecta; order Trichoptera; family Rhyacophilidae; genus Himalopsyche; species Himalopsyche phryganea. The sequence continues at coordinate 1,746,129 of JAGVSL010000071.1, forward strand.
GATCTTTGCTAAATTTGCTTTGCATATTTTATATATATGAGAACAGCATATATCGTCGCTGTTCTGTGAGAAAACACTAAATCGAAAAAAATGACATATTGAGTTAGATTTACCAAAATGTTCCTTATTTAAAACTCTACCGTATGAAAGAACACATTTATTATTATAAATTATACTTTAATTAAGAAATAGTTCTGACATTAGATAAACATTTGAGAAACTTCAAAGCCCAATTACTCAAAACTTGTATTTTTCAGTTAGTGTCTTCTTCCAGAACAACGACGATATGGAAAAATATTAAATTGTTTTGTATTTATTACCTAAATATTAACCACAATAACTTTTTTTTGCATATTCACTTGGTCATTTAACACAGCAATTCTTTTCGTTCTCAGAATAATTGTATCAATGAAAAAAAAATATTTTTTTAAATGTTTTATTTATTTCGATTAAAATTCATTTCGCGCTCGTTTGACGACCAAAATAAAATAACAATATTGCATAGTAACGGTAGGTTTTATATTTCGTACGTGATGTTTGGAAAAAATCACAATTTTTTTTTTATATATTCATTTCTGTCGCGAGCGATACGCACGGTGCATAGTAAAATGTACAAGTGCATACATACAGAAAATAATAATCATCATGCAGCGAATCATTGCCTAACGTCGTTCTATATGGATTGGACAAGCCATAAAATAATTACGTGTTACCAGAAAATGCAGATAGCAATCATCAATTGACATCAACGTATAATAAAACAATTACAATTAAATAATTTAAGACATCGACTGAGGGTGCTTGATGGAATTTCAATATCAAATTTGGATTATTGAGATTCTGTACACTTCCATGTATTTTGTCACTAACGACCCGGGTTTCGCCTTTCGGCATCTTCAGGCATTCGAGCACACAATTGGACTCGAACTGAGAGACAGTAAACAGTGTCTAACGTTTATATAGAAGATACAAATGCGACAAATATTATTTACGAGGTAAGATATTATACGTCTGAGAGCCACACTGATACCTGAGTTAAAATTTCGAGAATCGCCTTAATCCTTATTTTGTAAACACCACATTAACCGAGTGGCGAATTGCCGCTTTCCAACATCTTTTGGAATTACCAGTGATTTTACAATTATAATAGCATTGCATCCCGTCGAAATCCACAATGCTATTATAATTGTAAAATCACTGATATTTCTAAAAGTTGAAAAGCGGCAATTCGCCACTCTGTTAATATGGTGTTTACTAAATAAGGATTAGGGCGATTCCTGAAATTTTAACTCAGGTATCAGTGTGGCTCTCAGACGTATAATATCTTACCTCGTAAATAATATTTGTCGCATTTGTATCTTCTATATAAACGTTAGACACTGTTTACTGTCTCTCAGTTCGAGTCCAATTGTGTGCTCGAATGCCTGAAGATGCCGAAAGGCGAAACCCGGGTCGTTAGTGACAAAATACATGGAAGTGTACAAAATCTCAATAATCCAAATTTGAAATTACAATTATCATTATCAGCGCAAATCTAAAGTTAAGACGCTTAGTCTTAAAAAATAGTATTTAGTAAAGTGAAAATAATTATCGGTCATGTTTTTTTTAAGCCATGTCCGCTCGCAATGTCAGGAAACGGAGTGCTGAAGTATGTCAACTGAAGTTTTATGCGAGAACTCCTTGTTACTCAACCTAACTTTTTCGAAGAGTCTAGGGATAAAAGGACTGGGCATGAACGATAAACTAATTGCCCTCACTATGCCCCGTTATAAGATTGGATGTGTGGGAGGGAATTTCAGACATCACAAACATCCATGCCTTCAATTCATCGATTAAATGCCGGGTCTATGATACAGTAGTCAACGTCGTTGGCTACGATTACGGATGTCTTCTAATGGAGGTAACTCAACAGAAGTTTAATTCTGCCTGTTTTTTTAAATACAGTTTTGATGCAAGACAAAACATATGAAAATTATTCGGGATACATCACCAATCATTATTACATTCTAAAACAATTTAGTATTTTTTTAAACCATGTCCGCTCCCACTTTGAAGCGTATGGTCTCCTAATGGAGGTATCTCAACAGATGTTTTCTAAGAGAACTCCCTGTTAATCAGTTGCTCAACCTTTACTTTCGAAACGAGTAGGGATAGAAGGATATGGCTAGAACAGGACTAGTGGTTAGATAATCGCTTTCGCTACATATATCTTGTTTATAGGATCGGTTGGGTGAGAGGGAATTTTCGACATAACAAACATCCATTCTTTCAAACAAAAATTCATAAACCGATTGAAGAAATGATTTATGAAACTGTGAATACTTGAATTTAAACCCGTGAGACCGTCGCAGATTATTATTAAAGCTTTCTAAATGACCTGAATTTATTGATCTCATGTGTTCGACCCAATTTAATTTTAAATGACGCGTTTCTTTCTTATTATGTCAGAAATAATTTTCATGGTATCAGCATCGGTTATTTGAGATGCAAGTTGCAAGGGCTATCCGTTTCATTAGTTCATTTTTTGCACAATAAGTGAGCACTGAGCATTATTAATAATTATTTTTTTCTTATTTTATTTTTTTATTAAATTATGTCACAACTAATTTTCATAGTATCAGTATCGGTCATATGAATGACAACTGCAAGAGTTGTCAGTATCGTCAATCCATTTGTTGCCAAAAAAATGTGGAGGTATTCAGTGAGTGAGAGCATTGTTCATAATAGGTTTTTTCCTTATTTTATTTTTCTCTTTCTCTATTTCTAGATTCCGTTTGAGTGATTTTTTGTACAACTGTGTTTTAGTTTTATTAACGTTTGGAATAATGGCGTCAGCTGTAATGCAATGCCTTATGCTCTTTTCAACAAAAATTAAATAAAAATCATTGAACTGGACTTTCCCTTTTTTCGTGTCAGTATAAATTTTAAAACGACAGCTGTAGTGATTAAATTAAAATTAATTGTATAGTGATTTAAGAAATATTATTAAGCTATTCAAGATTATCGAGGAAATACTAAAAACAAAGTAAATTACTTTGAATAATAAATGTCAGAAAACTTAATATTAAAATTCATTAATATCGTATCTATATGAAACAACCGTTTGCTCAAGTACAGGTAGAACATTAATAATTGATATATCAGATATCTACAAGGCCTGTCTCGGAAGTGGCCCTGAGTGTATTATTATTTTTTAACCCGTATATTACAGCTTTCGATAGTTTAAATTGTTTTAATTACGGGTCTGAACACTACAGGCACATTTAAAACTGTATCAAATATCCGTTTGCATTGAAAATAAAGTCACAATATGAAAGCTATTTATGTAATGTTGTTTTACATTTCATTTACACGAAGATAATTTTGAAAAAGTCTGCAAAAGAATAAAATAAAAAAACGTTAAAATATCTGTATATGAGAGGCTAATTGACGTCTAACATTTCGTTACCTTACTTTAAAAAGTTTCTAATTGCACTTGACCATGTTTTGAGATAGGAGCGTTTGAAGTTTTGACTGATCATATTTTGTATTTTGAAGGAAACAATGTATTTTTAATTAGTGTATAATATATTTTAACTAAAGCCTTTATATAAGAAAATAATGCGTATCTAAAGCTTTAATTAAAACTGACAACAATAGTTTTTTACAGAAAGATGAAGGAATTGTATTACTCTTTAGAATGCAAGCATAAACTCATCGTACATAGTAAATCAAAAAGTTGTTTGGCTGTCCTGAAAATTCTCAGGTACATAGAACAGATGTATTTAGTAAAAAATAGCCAAATTTAATATTTTATTTCTTATTAGATTCAACGTGGAGTAGATGAATTCTAACGCTACGGCAGATTTGGCTGAGCAAAGTCACACCATTTATCTTATTTCTATATCTTCTTTTCTTCAGCACAATAGTGTGTGATTAAAATATCGCTCCCTTGCTGCTCTGCATTGGACCGAGAAGAGTAAGTGAAGAGTAAATTCGTTTATTTCCTTGATCGTTATTGCGTTATGGAAGGTTGCCGTTAAACTTGTAATTTCTTGACGTAGGTGCATGTTCATGTGTATACAAATTTCATCACAAAAAAAGAGTATTACTTTTTAGACATTTTGCCAAATAAGGAAGTAAATTAATATTTTCCCCGAATCGCTGCAATTATTTTATCCGAGATGAATTCAAAATAAAGCCAAATCGAATTGCCAGCTGTCATTCTCAAGGTAAACTTTTGACAAATGTATTTTTCATAAGATTTTAATAAAATAGCATGTTCATTATTGCAACAGAAAAATACATATCCTGCAATTTGACTAAAATTGTAATGTAATTATCGAACAGCATGCAAATGTTCGTCTTTTTCTGCTAAATATTTTTTTAATCCCACTTTACTCTCAACTTGCGAGATATTTAGAGGTAACCTTGCTTTTTGTATTATCTTTTGCTAATAGTGCTCAGAAGCACGTAACATTTAAAAATTAAATAACTGAATTCTGGCAACGTTTTTATGACATTTTTTGAAATTTGAATTAAACATAAAGCATATTTTTTTTCAGTCTAAAGACGCTTCTTAAAGAGGCGAAACGCGTCACGTTAGTGATAAATCAAGTGGAATAACTATGCTATCAATTTTAATTTTATATTAATCGTAAAGTCATCTTTAGACTTCAGGGATAACTCGTTTTTCATTAAAATTTGTGACTGCTGAATTGTGTGCTTCTTGATTACACTTTAAAAATACTCCTGTCGCATGCGTATCCTCTGATTTTGTATGGGTATGGTAGCCCCATAATAGTCAGAATTCAGATAGCTCGTCTCCTATCTACCATGTTTTCGTGGAGTCATATACTTTGTAACCATATCCTCTCCCAATGTGGAGCTAATTTAATTCTAATAGAGCTTAATAAGCTATAATTCTTCAATAACTAATTGTTAGTTATTCACTCAACCTCTTTTTTCACTAAGGACACGACCTCAATTATTTTTGGAGGTGGAACGCAAAGAACACCAATATTAATCTATTGGAAGCGAGTTCGTGAACACTGCAACTGAAGCCAACGACGTTAACCGTAAGACAACAGACCTGGTTCAAGTTAATCGCTTATTTTAAATTAGTGGGTTTTGTTAGGGTGAATATCAGATGACGTATAATTGTGAGAATTTCTTTATTTTGATTATTTTATTCAATTCAAATTTGATACTAAATGTCCATCAAGTATATCTTAAATTAATAATAAATCAAACACAATGGGTTTACAACCACCTTGGTAGCGGAAAAACAATATTAAAACGAAAAAAAGGAGTAATATAGATACACCCAAGCATTGCCTATTGTTCACAGTTAATTGGTCTGATATGTCTAGGTCAAAAGCGAAAAAAATGTATTAGACAAGAACTACTTTTTTAAATTTGGACATATGAGTGCACGACAGAAAATAGGAAACAATACCTGATATTTAAATTCTGATAAACCTCTTAATCCGTATCTTAATAAATAAATAATAATATATACTTGCAGTTTTAGTACATCCAGTGATATATTTTAACACATACATTTCTTTCAAACAAAAATATTACCATGGGAGCAACACAACCAATCCAATGTCGTAATAATTGACTCGGATCAACAATCTAAGAAAAACAACGTTTCATAAAAATGAGTCGGATCAAAAGTTCGTTCAAAAAGTTGCTAACGAATGCATTTCGTTACTGACAGTGAAAGCAGCGAGTGACTCCAATATGAAAGTCAATATAATTTTATCTGTATGTTTATATTAAAACGACCACTGAGCCTTAAATACCTCATGTAATAAAGAGTACCTGAAAATTTGCGATAGTTTACGAGTTTTTGAATCTATTTAACTTTGTTAAAAATCAAAAACTGTTGTATGAACTATTTAATCACCCTAGACTGAACAATTTGACTATTTCCCCAAAGCACGTGTTGCTGGTGACGTATCTTAACCAGATGACGTAACTTGAGCAGCTATACCCGATTTTTTTACGTGTTCATTTCTGGAACTAATGCAACTCGTAAATAATGCGCAGGAAATTGCTGTTGCATTATTTGTGTTAAATTTAACCGATGCGATAAATGATATTCAAATCGCAGAGTGTATTTTACCAACCCTTGCCATTTTTTAATGTGAATTAGAGCATCTGTGTTTCTATAACTATTCCTGGTTCGGGATATTCTCGATTCCTCTTTAGGTACAACAAGGAGTAGATTAAACTCAAACACCACGTATACACAGGATCCTTAATGTCAATTATTAAGCTAAGTCGCTGAGAAAGTCACGTTGCATGCAGCTCTGCATGGAGCCAAGAACATGAGGAGTAAACTTGTTTCAAACGAAGGCAATTTGTTTGGTAGGCAGCCGTAAAACAGTGGCTGCATACTTGACAATCAACCTGTATAACTATTTCTGTTTTTAGCGTCCACATTATAACTGTGACGATGTATGAACAGAGTTTTTTTTTGGGCGACTGACTCACGCCTGGTCTTCTTTTAGAATGCCCGATGTTGAAGAACTTAATTGAAAGCTCATAATATTATTATTAAGCCAACATAATGGAAACAGTAAATTTAAATATTTTTTTTCACTTAAGCGTATCGAGTTTATTTTTATCAAAACAAAAAAAAATGTAGTAATTGTTTTTATAATTTTAATTACATTTTTTATTCATTATTCCATGAAGTATTAAAAAAATATTATATTCTTGTTGGTTGATTATACGTGATAAAATATACACATAAAGTTCGTATATTTATTACTATATATTATTATTTTTTATTACTTAATACTTAAAATAAATGATTGGTGAAAAAAATTGTCTACAAAAAATCCCTTTTTCTTATACCTAACAATAAATCTTAACGACGCCTTATTTAATAAATATGTTTTGCAGTTTTGTTAAAAAAAAATGTTAACAAAAAACAAGTTAAGTACAGTGAACAAGTTACTAATTATAGTATCGACTTTTAAAACATGTTGTTCTTTATCTCACATATCATTAAGTCTTAGGACATGTTTGATTTATTTTCAGGAGACGAATTGTTAATGTAAAGACAAAAATTGAAATTCAAAAAAGTCAACTAAAATACACGTTTTCTATTAATTTAATGATTGACGAGAAACTGTAATAAACATAATATACATGTTTTTTTTTTTTTAAATAAACCGTTTTTTACCAGACTACTCAGTGAAAATTTTAATGGATTGAAAAATAAGAAAATAAATTTCTGGGTGGGGTACAACGATACAACGAAATATCTATTATTAAAAATATGATGTTTTGCCTCACAATTTTTGCATCTCAATGTTAGCAAGTAATGTAACCCACTTAAACGTGCTAATTGAAATCGAGCCACTTGGAAATTATAGGGCTAAAACTAAATTCTGCACGTGACCTAAGCGCAGAATGACACATAAAAAACGAATACTCCCGGACACAAAATATTTTAAACGTAAAATGCTGGAAATGAAAACGTAAACTGAATTGAAACGAATAAGAATAAAATGAGACTCTTTTTGGGATTGATACACACATATTGACAAATAAAATCATTTCAAAATGTAAGGGATATCTTGAAATAAATCAACAAAAGATAGTTAAGAATAAGAATCTATATATTTTTAGGTGAAATATTTTTTTGAAGACGTTAATCTCTAAGTCAAACAAGTAACAAAATAAAGTGATTCTTCTCTTATAATTTCCAAAAGATGCGCCAGCATGACCTCGTCTACAATATTGTCTATAAAATATGGTACATAAAGCGTCTGCTGTAATGCCATTTATAGCCCGATTCTTTTTACATAAAAGCGTTGACAGTTGCTTTTTTGTCTTTAATACCTTTCCTAGTGTGGATCGTATGGCCTCCTAATGGACGAATCTCAAAAGAAGTCTTTCTGAAAAAACTGTTTGTAACTTAAGCTGCTCAAGCTCTATTTTTCGAAGAGAGTATAAGACCATGAAAGGACTAGTGGTTAAGTTATTACTCTTCGCATCATTTTTAGAATCGGATTGGAATTTTAGATATCATAAATATGTATGCTTTCGAATAGAAGTCCATAAATCAATTAATGAAACTGTCCGTACTGGGATTCGAATTCGTGAGCACTGTAAGTGAAGCCAGCGACATTAACCACAGCACATAGGTCGGGAATTTTTAGCTAGTTATCAATTGAATATCTAGAATCTTACATTCTTTATCGCAAAGCAATCCAGTCAAATAAAGTAGGTTACAGTTAACATCAAAATAGGATACCTAATTATAAAAAAATTATCCACTGCAACATTCATTTTTACCTCTTAATCCCGTTCAATTAAAAATGTGCTGGACCAGTGTTTCCCAACCGGTGGTCCGCGGCCCGGTGCTTCTCCATCGGGCCGCAAACAGTATACCAAATTTCAAGAAATTCACCATGTAAAATATTGGTGAACGGAAAAAGCCGAACATGAAAAAAGCGGACAGAAAAAAGTGGAAGATAAATTATAAATTTATTAATGTAATTTTCATCAACCTGTTCATGCGAAAAAGCATTTTCTTCCATGTTCTCAATAAAATCGTAACAAAGGAATAGACTGGACGTGGATGCAGCACTTCGTCTGTCAGAGACAGCACTGCAGCCAAGAATATCCAATACATTATCAAATATGCAACAGCAGGTTTCGCATTAGTTTGTTGTTTTTTTTAAATAGTAATTGTATCAGATTTTTTTAATGTATATTTGTTAGTTATAATTATGTCCATTTGTCACAAATAAGATTAAAAAAATATTATATGAAAAAACCATTTTTGCGTCAGTATTTTTTTTTTTTTACTGGTCCGCAGGTGTCAAAAAGTTTAGGAAACACTGTGATAAACAACATATTGAATTTAAAGCATATTAAACACTCCCTTGTGCAGGCCATGAGTATGACATAAACTACTTTGGAAACAGTCCAAGAAAGCCTTAATCGAGTTCTGCTGCAAAATTTAATTTCAACACCTTCTCGGTTAGGCGAGCAACCTGGCATAGCAGTCTATAGGACATGAAAAAGTAAACAATAGAGTAAATAAAACCATACACGGGAAGATTAAGTTGATTCGATCATGCAACTGTTTTCAAAAAATCTTAACACCATCTTTCAAAACCATTTTCGCTTGCAATATGAAACATAATGACTCGCAATGGAGCACCTCAACAAAACATGTTTCGACGAGAATCGATTGATGGATCATAACCTCTCTTTTCGTAGAGGGGCTTGGGAAAAAAGGGCGAAACTAGGAAAGGACTATTGACAGCTCTTCAGTTTTCAGTAATAAAAGTCGTCAAGTTGGGACACCAATCCACAAATTATTCATCATAATGGGACTCGAGCCCGTGAACAAAAGCCGAATAACCCACAGATCAAGAGCTTTCATCACTTATTTACAGGATAAACAACGATTAAATATCACTTTTAAACCGTTAACTGATTTATATTGGAAATGCATTATATTGAAAAAATAAAACACAATTTTTTGTGGTACAAACTTAAGTAGTGCAAAAACAACCGATTAAATGTGACCAAGAACGTACATCTAATACTTTTAATAGTGAAATATGTAGTATCGTATCTTGGATATATTGACTGAAGGCATTAAGTCATAAAAACAAATTCTGAGATAATCGCTTTTAAATCATAATTTTTTTTTTAAAGAAGTCTAGTCTCTCCCAAGTAGAATTGTCTGAGATTTAAAACGATATATATTGTACGTTTTAAAGAATAATCTTTTTGACATACAAATCATAAGATTTGGTATCGATGGGTTGCAATAGTCATATCATGCTTTGTGCCAGAATAAAAAAAAACGACTATTCTTTGTCGGCGTCCGTGGCGCAGTTGGTATCGTCGTTCGCTACGGTTATACGGATGTCTCGGGTTCAATTCCCTCTGCGGACGGTTTTCATAGATTGATCTTTCAATCGATTTATGAATTTCTGTTCGTAGTCTGAGTCCTCCCTCCCACCCATCCCATCCTCACGGGGCGTAGCGAGAGCGATTAGCTAACAACTAGTCCTGTCATAGCCCTATCCATCTATCCCTACTCTATTCGAAAAAGAGGTAGAGCAACTGAGTTACCAGCAGTTCTTGTAGAAAAATTCTGTTAAGATACCTCAATTAGGAGACCATATGCCCCACTTTGGGAACGGATATGGAAACAAATACTGTTAATTTCAAAGCCATTATAGTCTATAATTTCTTACGTTATAACAGTACGTGGGGCGTTAAATTGCATTTATTTACTAAAAACTAACGTGATGCGTTCTGTCAGTATAACATCGGTATTTTGATTTTCAACTCCAGTATAATTAATATTGTTATATATTATGAATGTTTTATACTCATGAAAGTTTGTCTTGTTTATGGGCAAAACATAAATAAAAACATAAGGCAGTTATGAGCTCATGTATGATATAAAAGTTAAAAAAAAATCCTTAACTTCTATCTGCAGTCGTTGAGCATTGATTGCTTCCTGTACTTTTTATATTACAGATAAGTGATTAGGGTTGCCAACTGAACAATAATAAAAAAAAACAAATGCAGTAAAAATTTACCGCAGCCCGAGGCAACGATTTATTTACATATTCTTATTTTATATCTGCCTGGTTGATATACTGTTAAATAATTATTATCAAATATTACGCCCGCTGTGCAGTAATTTATTTCATTTCAATTACATGTGAAGACTTTCAAAAATAATAATTGATATGTGTGTTTATAATACCGGTCCCTACCAAATATAATTAACTTATTTTAAACCGGTCGTTATGTTGAGTGTTAAACGGCCGTGGTTTTTTGCCCTCGGTTGTTGTGCGATCAAAGATTCAATTCGCCGAACGGAAAATTTGATTCCACATTTTTTCAATCCACTTCTGAATTTGTCACCGAAAGCACGAATGCCTGTTATGTTTTTTTCCGTCTCACTCGTTGCCTATTTGACTACAAAAGAGAGAGTGACGAACATACTGATTACTTATTTCCTTATCCTATTATTCTATCATGCCTCTAGCTGAATTACGATAAAAGGGAATAAATAAGTTCTGTCGTTGCCGTGAAGTTGATTCTATAATTATTCTTGTAGAATTTCTCCACTACTATATGTGTACCAATTTAACTTGGCCCCTAGTGAGGGCGCCACTGTCGCGTTAATAATGTTGCCATACTCAATCAGAACTGAAAATTCAATAAATTCCAAAACTGATATTTTAGCGATGGTTATTAAAAGTAGATGTATATATTTATTTTGCATGAAATAGCAATTGGAGAAATTTATTCTTGACTGACAATTCTAGTTCCAAATTCGACGGCGACCAAGTAATGTGAGTAAAACTATGGTATATTTTCTTGGTGTTTTTTTGATATGCATGTTTCATGAAAATAGTTTTTACATACGTCACATCTTAATGGATTTTGTTTATTGCAAATATTTTTGCATTTGTAAGGTTTTACCATAATTTCATTAACCAAAATCTTATTGGCATGTGACGACATTCAATTGTTTTTCACTGTGAGATAACCAAGCTAACAAATACATTTTATACCTAACAGACGTATTTTACATGGCTTATGAATATTAAAATTTCCAGTCTCATCAAGCAAGACAATAAATTTAAGTGGGAGAGATATAATATCGATTAATTATATCCATATATTTACTGAAAAAGAAAGAAAGAACACTTGTTTTGTTATAACTTCGTCGCTCTAGCTAAGCTGGTTGCTTCTGGCTTTCTGAGTGATAATTAATACCATCTATGTCGGAATCTACAGAGCCATTCTCTGCCTGCGATTTGTATAGGGACCAAAGACTATGTTTTATCTTTATTTTTAGCAATTAAAAACTGAAATGGGGACTTATTTATCTTCGTTGTATTTAAAACAAAGTTATGCGGCTTTGCTTAAATAATCCGAGATTATCATCTGTAACTAAATACATTTTAGAGTGCGTAGTTAGGTAAAATAATATTGACAACAAATTATACTGAAGTAATATGCTTATTCGTGTAATAAGCAAGTTTAGATTTCGTCACATTCCATTTTGCTTTAATCATAGCGTTCTTCCTTCGATTACCTCGTTAATACATTCACTGCTTCAGTAATTAGCGACTACGTGGTAATCGATAGGACACTAATATCTAGGTGATTAGCTAGCAGTGAATGGGTTATCTGTGTTTTTTAATGTTGTTAACACTAAAATCCTTTATTTTTAGTCTATATTTTATTCCTAAAAATATCTGCTTTTGTTCTCCAGTCAAGAACCACTGGACATATGGCGTGTACCTTTGTCAACGTCCACAGGTATACGAAAAAAAAGTCCAAAGGTACAAGCAGCATACTAAAATTATAAAAGACCTATCCACCTAATTTTGAGATGATTAATAGCCAATAAAAACATTATGAATAAAGATGGCAGCTCTTTGGCTACACATATAGTGAATAATAAATATTTTTAACATGCAATTAGGTATCATAAAAATTTGTCAATAACAGTTGAAAATGTATTATTTTGGTGAAAAAAATTGTTAACTAAATCTTAAACACAACAGACGCTTTATCATTCTTTTGACATATGAGTAAAGCTGTGTGATGAAAATAGCATGTATAAGTATTTTTGAGGGATTTTTACGTAGCGTATTTCAAAAGTTATTAACTGTATCCAAAGGTACACAACTTGCTACTTACACCACTTGGAAGGAGTTCTTGTTACCGACAGCCATACAAACGAACATACATACAGATTTATACATGTATTCTGTGCTGTATAGTGGAGATAAACGATACAAGCTATTTACTTACTGTCTGTACGATTCAAATTTAAAAAATCTTTGTTTGATTTGAACCTTACCGAGACTGATTTCGAGTATATCGACTGTGTTTTGGCTAATTGATGTAACCCTCAGAAAAAACGAAAATGAGCTAATGATTGGACCACATTTTAAAGACGACAGAGCAGGTCTTGGCCAAATGATGTTAATTAGAAAAATAAATTGATTCTTTTTGGAAGGGAAACATCATTTTACATTGGTTTTAGATTTAAAAATTCTGACCCGGCCACTTGATGTAAACCACTATTATATCGACAATCTCTACGCAAAATCCCGTATACTCAAACATGATAATTTAAAAGAGTGCATTTCAAAGATTCACAACGCATACCATATAAATAAAAACACATATTGATAAAAACAGTTTTTACTCTCTCCTTAACAATTTTAATTTTGAGGAGCTACAGGAATTAACCAAAACACCGTCGATATATATAGCTCTAACAGAAGACAACAGATAATTTCTTATGCTATTAATTTTTTTTTTATTAAATTTTAATTATATATATATATATAAATATATATATTTATTATATCCAGTTATAGCATGGCAACTGGCAACCCTTATCACTCGCACAAAGACGTGATAAGCATGTAAAACATGTCAAACAATAAAGTTGTCGGTGATTCAATGAATAAGCCAAATTAACATAAATGTCAACACGTGAATACGGGCTACTTCAAAGTGACCTCGATACGTTATCAAAACTACACTCTTTTTACAAGATTTTTATAACGCTATTTTTATCGTTATTTTTTATCTTGTCCAAGGTTGAGTGCATTTCGCAAGGAGTCGGAAACAATTTAATTTGCATACCACGCTACCATTCCCAGAGCTACACTTCGGGCATTTCGCATATCGAGGAGTTCCATAGTGATATTGGTAGTTTTGAGATAGCTTATTATTTGTGTTACTTTTTTATTCAAATAGGTCGTCAATATTTTATAGTTTTAAGATTAAACGTTGTTTCTTTATGGAATGCCACGACTCACAAACATGTATTTCCACATTACGTTATTTTGATGTGTATGTATATGGAACTGAGAAATTATTTAATTTTGTGAGAATGCCTGGTCGAAGACGGGCGAATGCTTAATTATCACCATCCAGGATGTATAGGATCTCAATCAGAACACCGTTCCAGTCCTGTTAATCTCTTATTAATTGAAGACGCAATGGTTTAATACACAAAAATTACCAATAAAATATAAAATTGAATCTACATTTACTTTTACTTAACACATGAATTTTCCTTTACTTATAATACAATTGATACAACAAAAGATTTTAAATTTAAATTAAATCCAATTTCAAAACAAACAACAAAAATTTATGGCCTCGACCAGCTCACCCAATGGCCGAGACCTCCGAAAACAGACTGACTGTCAAAATAAAAATTAAAACTTCAAAAAATGTAGGCTCTTCCCTTTTGTCAATGTACGTCGTCAAGCGGACGAGTCTGTTAACAAGCGCCTGTTTTCTAGTTTCAGCTTTAGCCAATCGGTCGGTCAACAACCGATTGATTTTTAACGGCCATAAACCGGTTCGGTTAAATAATTAGTTACCACGAATCATTATCATTAAAGCTGTTCGCTGCCAGTTCTGGATCCTTTTAAAACTTAAGCTTAGCAAAAAAAACCAGGGTGTGTCATTTGCTGACTTCCATATGAGAATATCTGCATTTTGAGAAAAAGCCTGTACATTTTACAAGCTGTATTTTTGTGGAACTGTAGAAGAGCTATGTTCGAATATAATGACTAACTTAACTCAAAACATGAAATTTTTGACTTATCGTCCTATGGAACTGTAAAATATTTTTCTATTATATGTTTCTTGAAATTGACCGGATCCCACCTTCTGCGTGCTTATTTATTTATGCAGCTATTTGTCTTACAAAACAAAGAATTTTCATTTTTCTGTATTTACAGGATCTTAGCCTCATACTTGCCCTCTCTGAAAAAACAGGTTGTGCGATCGAAATACTAGTTTTCTTAATACATAATTACTTATATAAAAACTCTTGAGACCCAGGTTTTGCCTTTCGGCATCTTTAAGCACTCTAGTACACTAATGAGCTCGAAGTGACAATGCATGGAAATGTACAAAATCTCAACAATTCAAATTTGATATTGAAATTCCATCAAGCACCGTCCGTCGATCTCTTAAATTACCTAATTATATTGGTGTGTGCCACATTAGGAGAGGAGATGATATGAAAAAAAAAAATACAGAATGACCCAAAAATTTGTGCCAGAATTTTTTTTTTTTATTGCAGTGCATGAACGTTGCATGTAAAAATAATTAGGTTCATTTTAATCGCTAAAAGTATTCTGCAGCAACATCCAGTTGTTTGTTGACAGTGGTATGAATTATTTATTGGCCGGCCAATTAGCATTCGCGATGAAATGCATGTTTAATTTTGCGTTGTTTTTATTTGAACTCAATGTCGACCGGCGGTGGAGTAATTTGAATTGCATTTATTATTGTAATTATTTTTTGATTGTATCTGCTCTGCGCTAGAGGTGATATTGAGATGCATCCAGCGTACCGATTCTTCACGCGTATGGACTGGCATAATACGCTCACAGCACACTGGCAAATGAGACGTCTCGAAAAAAAATCGATATCTCCACTTCGGAATTTTAGCATTAACGCGTTGGACATGTTTACATGTTCAAGATTTTATCTCGTATCTTCTGCCAAATTATAAAAAAACATTTGTCAATATATACTTTAAAAAATAGATCAAACCTTTTGGTAGAGAAATTAGGTAACAGATCATGAAAATGTCAAGTAGAACACGAGGAAATATATTTTTGAAAAGAACTCTCGATATTCAGTCTTTCGAATTTCGGCTTTGAACTGCCGATACGCAGCATTAATCGTCAGTTCTATGTATTAAATATACTTATGCGAGTACGCGCTTGCTTGTGTGCGTTTTGGTGGTCTATATGAAAACTGGCCGCAGCTATTTTATTATTAATTTTATTCGATTTATTTTAGTGAGAATGCGACGAGCTTAGCTTACTTCTTAATGTATTTGGGATAACTAATATATATTTCAAATAATTCTCCATTTTTTTACTGTTGAAACTGATTTGTTTTTAGTCAAAGTGATCGTTTTAACACATCAATTGACTGAAAATAAATTCGTGTGAAAACGGCTCGCGCTGTAAGGGTTAAGCGACGGTTTTGCGGTTCACGCCTAGATTATTAGTTTTATCGATGGTTATTTTTTTGCATCGTATTGAATTAACAATTAAGCCTAATTTGGCTAACCAGTCAACTGCTAATTGCAATTAATATAAGCGATGTAAAATTGGACATATCTGCATTCAATTTACCGGTTTCTGCGTGTGATTTCCGTAGCATTCAGAATAGCTGACATATGTGGCTTGATTTGTTAGGGTTTCACTAGTTAAAAATCATAACGTATTATATTAAATGACTTTTAGTAAATGTAAAATAGAAGTGTATTTTGTTAGATTTTGACAATACGTGGAATTATCGGTTTTAGCTTTTATGTTTCTCAAATGGTCACCTAGTGTTACGAAAACCTCAAATTAGTATAACAAGTTCCGTTATCAACCTTATAATCTTGACTTTCCTTCGTACTCTGGAGTACCCTATCCACCATAATATCCAATCATGAAAACCGGCCAATAGCAGAGCATTTCCTAATCCGTCCCATATACCAATCCATTCCTGAAGACAGAAGTCGAGTGACCAAATTACCACCATTTTCTTAATGAAAAACGTTCGTTGAAATTTTGCAAAAGGAAACAATATGTTCCATATTTGGAGCGGTCATGGTTTGAAAAATTCATAATTTAATAAGTAACAAGAAATATTTTAGAATACCTAAATTAAGCCACGCCCACTCTTCAAATTTATCAAATATTATATAATCATAAAAAAGCATTTTAGTAAAAAGACATTTAACAAGAAGTGAATAAAAGTTATTGCAGTGTTTCAATAAATATCTCACCTTAAATTCTTGGTAAAGGAAAATACTTACTGATAACATTTAAAAAGAATATGTCTTAATATTTTTTTTTATATAATTTAATCAAGACGGCTTAACTCAGCGACTAGGTCTTTTTAAATGGTTCATTTTTTATTTTAGTTATTTGAAAACGTTCATTCTCAATGCATTGTTCACTTCATCTTCATCAGACCATCATCTTCGCTCATATTGATTTTGTAAATGTAAATAAGATTCCAAATCAATAATAATTATAATAAATTATATTTCCATGCCATGATATCTTCAGCACAGCGAACGTACTATAGTTTAGTAGATAATGACGTTATACTGATTAGATTTTTAAATGCAATACAAAAAAATCTGCCATTGTTGCGTAATTCTGAATTAATTTGCGATCAGTCAAATGAATAATAATTTTGCCTTGGAAATTATAAACAGATTAAGATAATTTGGCTGTTTAATTACAGTTTTGGATTTTTCACTTGATTTAAATAGTTTTATACGAGATTTTTTGTTGATTTAATTTTAAGAAAAGTAACAATTTATCATACTTAAATAATCGTTTTTTAACCATGTCCGATCAAAATGTGAAGCATGTGGGTGCCTAATTGAAAATTATTTTACAGAAGAAGTATAACTCTATACATACTATATTTATAATAGTGGAAATTCAAATACTGAATGTCTAAAGTAGCTACTACGTCCGAACTGTGTGTACATTGCATAACATTTTATTTTATATAAACACCGCGAACGCTTAGACCATGAGACAATTTGATACCTACATGTGACATGCGATAATAATGAAACGTCTACAGAGCGGTATGGACTATTAAATAAAAGATAATCAAAGAATTTCATTACAATCCACTAAAGTAACAATATTTAAATACAGTAAATGATTAAACCGGCCCAAAATCTTGTTTCCTAATTATATCATAACAATGATTTTTTATTGATTGAATCGGCATTTACTTGGTAGAACTCCATTATAATAGGATAAAATAACAAAGTATTTAGTTCTACATTTTTTTTTAATTGATACACATTGGAACCGAGCTTTATATATACTGCCAGGCTAAGTAAAAGACACAGTATTTGAAGAAAATGTCGAAATTAAAGTAAGTATGGGGTATGATAAGGAAAGAATTTGGAATATTTTACTTAAGAAAAATCACAGTAAAATTTGTATACTTATTGAAAATTAGCCTGACTTTGTAAGTAAAAACACAGTCGTTTTTATGAAAGCACTGTGTTTTTACTTATATATACAGAACACCCTTTTAGCTATTTATATATATATATATATAATACTTTTGTTAATTATCGCAAAAAATCGCTGTCCAGATATAACAAAAACAAAAAAATTTAAATTAAAAAATAGTCTTGGAAAAAACTTGCATAACTCATTCCGTTTCCACACATAGATAGTTTTTAATTCAACCTAAATGTACAGTGTCTTATTCACACGAAAAAAATTGTACTCCTAAACATTTATATTAAGTTGGGTAAAAAAATAATCAAAAATATTACACTATTTCAATGTGATTAATATGTTTCTGTTTTATCATAAAACGAATTAATCAAACAGTTAGGTAGTACATTAAGTTGTTTCATAGTAATCCAATGAAGTAATTTAGTATGAATATCGCTGGGCATGGTATCACACTTGACGTCAATGGCGTGCATATTATCATTAAATAATAATAGGATAAAAAAACGGAATTAAAAATTAGGATCATATCTTCAAAATCATTTTCATAAATTGATCTTTCAATCGAATTATTGATTTCTGTTTGTAGTTTGAGTGTTTGTGATGCCTAAAACTCCCTCCTCACCCACCCATACGATCTTCACGGGGAGTAGCCAGAGCGATTAGCCAATCGCTTGTCCTGTCCTATCCATATATTTCTATTCCTACACTCTTAAAAAAAACGTTGAGAAACTAAGTAACAAACAGTTATCAAAATAAAATTCTGTTGAGATACCTCCATTACAGTGTACATGGAAAAAATACTTATTTGAAAAGCAGAAAAATGGATTCAGTTTTACACTACATTCCCTTTACACGAAATAAAACTTTACGGTGTTAAACTAATTAGAAAAAGTTTGTAATTTCCATACAGTGCAACGTACAGTTGGCTATTAAATAACCTTTTACTGAACGTCTTTTTTGTGTCATAGTCGTGTCATAGACGTATCATAGAAACCTGGATATGTGAAAAATGTTTGGGCACATCATTCTTGAATCCACGTCTTTCATTCAGTTAAAATAATCTTGTTGTAATTCTTCATATTATCATAATTCAGCATTTGTGGTCTTGTGATAAGAGTTTTGCTCTGGCAATCAAGTGGGTCTGGGTTCAAGTAGCGTCCAATATCAAATTTAGAGTTTTTCAATTTAAATTTATGAGTTGGATATGGGTATTTGTGGCGTCTTGAAACCCCATCGATGTAAACAACACCGGGTAGTACAAATTAAATGCTGTAAACTGTTGTGCCTATTGCTGTGACCGAGTAGTAAAGTAAATTCCATTTAATTCTTTTTTGCTTAGAGGCTTCAAATCACCAAACAGAAATTTGAATAAATTGCTATTCACCCTTGGTGGTAAGACATCAAAAGGAGTCCTTAAACCGTTCAGTAATAGTTTGAAAATGCTCAATTGACAAGCCGATACCAGACTTTTATTATTTTATAAATTTCATTATTTCTTAAAAACTAAGCGAGAGTAGTTAAGCGAGAGTTTTTAACTAACTGCTAGTCTTGTTCTAGTTGTATTCTTCTATCCCTTCTCCCTACGAAAAATAGTGATTGAGCATATAAATAACAAGCAGTTCTCGCACAAAAATACCGATTATGAAACCTATATGAAGAGTGCATAATATGCTCCACATTGGGCGTGGACATTATTTTTTTTAATGCCTTTATTGTAAACGATGTTTTAATTATTATAAATATTACTAACCTTCTCAGTTTCTAAGCCACTGGACAAAAATGAATCATAAATTAGAACGGTTATAAATTTAAAAGGGAATATATGACATTCAAAGTTCTCGCTTGGAGGTTTTAAAAAACTTTTAACACGCGATCACAACCTAGTTTGTAGTCAAATTGTTGACTTTTTGTATTTTTTAACAAGAATTATAGAGTTCACATGATAGGTCAGCGAAGATGTAAAACTGTCTTTGAAAAAATACTCACTTAACTGCTATTAAAGTAGAGCAAAGAAAAACTATTCAAGGGACCGGTTGTTGGCTAGTTTTAAAGTAGAAATTAATATTTTTGAACCTTCCCCTTTTCATGCTAAAAAATCCTTATGGATCTTATGCACACATTTCGTTACCGTGTGAGTTTTGTCATATAAACGCATTTATAAAGCAAAACGGAAATTTCAAAAAGTGAAATATGCATATTTTTTTGTGCAACACCTGATATATATGTCAATACGCAATAATCGAAATTCTTCATAGCAGAACAAGCTCGAGACGTATCTCAGAGCCGTTTTAAAAAAAAAACGTTTGAATACGGTACTTCATGCATCTCAGATTGATACTATACTGTAATTTTATATTTTTTGATGGTAAAATTGACGAGGTTTTCAAATTATGATTGATTATCCATAGAGGACGTAAACCATAATGAAATTTGAATTTTATGTAGAACTATTTTATTTACAAATAGCAAAATTTCCAATTTTTTTATATAACGTATTTCACAGATAATTTAAAGGTTTAAATGCCGAAGTAACTCATTGTTACACTATGGATACGGAATAGTTAAAGAAAAAAACTCCAAACGGAACTCACAATATTTTTCGTGAATAACTTATTCAACATTAAGTATAATACATAATTTAAAAATAACGATGCTCAACCATTTCAGTGGATTAGGTGACATGAATTCAAATAAATTGGAATCGATTACTTTTTAAATAATAATGCTTGAAATAGGTGACATGTTATATTTCAATAAGTAAGTTGATATATATTTTGGAT
This sequence comes from Himalopsyche phryganea, assembly GCA_022494535.1. Lineage (NCBI taxonomy): Eukaryota > Metazoa > Arthropoda > Insecta > Trichoptera > Rhyacophilidae > Himalopsyche > Himalopsyche phryganea. Next base: position 1,766,956 of record JAGVSL010000071.1, read on the forward strand.
TCGAACATAGTTCTGACGGTGGCGTTAAGCCAAAATATTTAGCTACCAACTAACTAATAAGACTTGGTAAACCTAAATACTTTGATCTGTCATCCTATTATAATGAAGCACTACCAAGTAAATGCCAATGGAATCGATAACAATGTGTGTCATTTGGTATAAACTCTCAAATCTTGGAGGAAAGGGATTATACTTTAAAAAATAAAACACAATCTGTTAGTACTACTTCCACATGTTTGTAATGATCAGGACCGGTTTCGCTCATCACAAGCATTGTCAACTGATAAAAATACAAACATAACACGGTTATTTTAAAAAAATTCAATGTTAAAAATTAAGGTATATAAAACAATTGGTACATGAACTAAGACAAGAATTTACTGATCATCAAACAAATTATAAATGAAAAAAAATTTGTTTGATGAATTAAACGGTAAATTCTTTTCTTAGTGCATGAACCAAGTAACCAATGTAACCGTAGCCGACGACGTTAACCACTGCACCACGAAGCCGAAATTTAGTACAGTCACATAATAATATAAATGTCCATCACCAATTTTATATATTATGTATTATATTAGATGCACAAGAATGCTAATTTATAAACGTCTTTCATTCAGTCATTTGGTATATTCATGAGTTTTTGCGAAGCACGCGTTCCTAAGCATGAAGATTGAAAGTGTTTTCTAACTGTCTATCGTCTACGGATCGTTCGAGTAGGTACCCGAAAATTCTAGTCTGGAAAAGTTTATGAGAAAAGGGGGTCTTTTTAAATGAATTGACATTCATTATATCGTCGTTGCTCTGAAAGAAAACGCTAAATCAAAAAAATGACATACTGAGATAGTTATACCAATATGTTTCTTATTTCAAGCTCTACAGTATGACACAACACACTTATTTTTATAAATTCTTCTTGCGCTTAAAAACCGTTTTGTACAAACAAACAAAAGGAAAAACGTATGGCATTTCAAGAATTTGGAAAACTTCAAAGTTCAATTACTCAAAACTAGTACTTTCTAGTTAGTGTCTTTTTCCAGAACAACGACGATATAGTGTGTGAACATAGGTAAATTTTTAAAATGTATGTGCACATAAGTTTTTCTGGTTCTAGGAAAAAAGTGAAAAAGGAAAAAACCGGAGTAGAAAACGTTTCACATTTAAAATACTCCCTACCATTTCACGAGTTTTTCAGCTTGAAAAAATGTTTTTTAATAATCAGATTTTTAATTTTCAATAACGTCAAATAATAATTTTCATAAACTCGGAGCGTCCGACGACGAAAGATTCATTTGTTGCGTTATATCTTTGTTTGAAAGTGTTGAATTGTTGATAAATTGTATCATCCGTTCACCATTTTTTTCTATCTATTTATTTATTGTGTACGAGTCGTTCATATTTTAACTTTACAAATGTCCCAGAAATTCTGGTCTGGAAAATATTATGTGAACAGAAGTACATTTTAAAAATGTACATAACAACAATGTGTTTATTTTGTGGAAAGAGACGTTAGAGAACAATTCATTTAGATATTATATGTCTGTGAAAGTTTCATAAACCACTCATAATTCACCTTCTCAAATGATTTGATTTATGAAAAACAATTTGTCGTTTGCATCCACCTGCTGGCATTTCATAAAACTACTTAAACATACGCGGATGCACCCTAGTCTGATTTCCGAGGGTTGACGTATTCCAACAAGAAATAATATGGGCATAAATTTATGATCGATAATTATTTGTGCATGTTTTTTTTTTAATTTTAATGCTACAATACTGACTGTCACTTCTAAGGCATTATAATTTTCATGAGTAGTATTATAATCGAGTCGATAGAATCGCAAAACAGTTCTGGAGAAATAAAAAAATAATTCATTACTAGAATGGTGTGATGTCGGGTCCGTGGTACAGTGGTGAGTGATGTATTTTGTTCAAATCCCAGTACGGACAGACCCATAAATTGATTTTTCAATCGATTTATGGATTTCTGTTTGTAGGCGTGGATGTTCGTGTTTTCTATAATTCCCCCCAACCATCTAATCCTTACAACGGGGCGTAGTGAAAGTGATTATCTAACAACTGGTCATAACTTTCATCCCAACCCTTTTAAAAAAGAGAGGTTGAGCAACTGAGCAAACAGCAGTTACCGTAGAAAAATTTTTCCACGCACTTGGCAAATAATTTGCCTAATTCATGAATGAAGTAATGGGCTTGCACTTTTCATGAGTTAGACAACATATTATTTTACAGCAATTTCACACATTCGGCGTAACATATCCAAGGAAACGGACTCTTCAAGAAAAAAAACCTATTCAAGTCAAATAAAATGTGCAGGCTATTTAAGATCTCATGACGTAACGAAACAAAGATGATCAATAAACACTCTATGACGTAAGTATATTATAATAGATTAAGTCGCTCATCTTTTCGGGAAATAGTCACACCTGCTTGGGACCAGTGACAAAAGTAGATTACGCTGCAATTAGTTGGGTCGCGTCTAGCTCAGGTGTGTCCAAATTAATTCAAGAGACCCTCTGAATACGGAATATTCGCAGTGCTTCTCTCACCTGCATATCGCAGATGCCCACCTCTACTCTGTGAATATACATTCGCTCCGAGATATTACAAGAGACAAACTTTAACGCTCGTACAAAATTGCATCTACGAGTGGTTTGTTGGCGACATGTATGCAGTGGTGATATAAATAAACAAATTTATCTTTGCCGGGCTTGTAGTCGAATGATTATTTTATCGATTTGAGGTCGAAGGCATGGATGTCTTTGATGTTTAAATTCTCTCTCAGATAAACGATCTTAAAATTGGTTCATAGCGACTGCTATTAACTGACCATTATTCCTAGCACTACCGTTATATCGGTGCCCTTTTCGAATAAGCGAGGTTCAGCAACTGAGTCGCAATAAATTTTGTAGGATGATTTCTACTGAGATAAACTAGATAACATTAGGTTTCCACTATCTTTGTCTTTGGTTGTCGGGTCCGTGGTTCAATGGTCAACATCGTTGGATACGGTTGGATATTTTTACATTGTCAAAAATTTATTTTTCAATCGATTTATGAATTTATCGATGTTTTTTATGTCTATAATTTCTTCCCACCCATCTGATCCCAAAAATCAGGGCATGGAAATAGCGACTAGCTAACCACTTGTGCTGTCCTAACTCTATCCTTCTATCTCTAATCTCTTAACTTTCCCGTTTCCATGCTAATAAAAATCCTTTGGATCTCATGTAATCACATTTCGTTACCGCGTGGGCTTTGTCATATTAACGCAGCTATAAAGCGAAATGACAATTTTGAAGAGTGAATTATGGTTTTATGTAGTATTAAGTAATTATTTTAAGTCATATTTTGTGTACATATCAAAATGTGTGAAATTATAAAAAGACGAAAGAATCGAGATTCTTCATAGCAAAACAAGCTTGAGACGTATCTCGGTACCGTTCGACAAAAAATGCGTCATGCGTCTCGGGTCGTTACTATACTATAATAATTGTTACTAAACTATTTTTAAAACTATAATATATTGTAAAATTGACGAGGTCTTCAAATTACGATTAATTAGACAAAGAAGACGTAAACTTAATTATATTTTTAAATTTTAATTGTATGTAGAACTATTTTATTGACAAAACAGCAAAACTTTCAATTTTTTGTATGATCTAATTCACAGATAATTTAATGGCTTAAACGCCGAGGTAACGCAATGAATGTTACACCATGAGTACGGAAGGGTTAAATAAATAGAGGTTGAACAACTGAGTAACAAGCAGTTCTCGTAGATAAGTCTGTTGAGATACCTCTACTAGGAAGCCATATGTTCCACATTATCAGCAGACATGATGATAAACAAAAGTTATGTCCTTACCTTATTATTCTATCGTCACTCACTCCGAAAAAAGTTTAATTGAGCGACTGATTGACTAGCCGTTCTCGTTGACGATACTTCTGTTGAGATACCTCTATTAAAAGATCATATGTTGCACATTAGAAGCGGAAATGGTTTAGAAAAAAATGGGTAATTTATGTTTTAAAATAATTGCAAAGACTTTTCAGTTATTGCTTTACACATAGATCATAGTTATATTCATTTAATTTAAGACATCGACTGAGGGTGCTTGATGGAATTTCAATATCAAATTTGGATTATTGAGATTTTGTACACTTCCATGTATTTTGTCACTAACGACCCGGGTTGCGCCTTTCGGCATCTTCAGGCATTCGTGAGCTCGTGTACAAAATCTCAATAATCCAAATTTGCCTCTATTCATTGTTTTTTTTTCATAGTTATACAGCCAATTTCCGATCATTGTAATAAAATGCATAATCATTCCAATTTATTGCAATCAAATTATTTGAATAGAAATTGGCAAAAGTTGTGGTATTTTTCTTTAGATTTAGTTAAAAATGCTAATTTTTCCACTATTGATGCATACCATACTAATATTTTAAACATTTTAAAGCCTTTGTAATATACCTTCAGTATAATTTTATTTAATACCACTGCCATAACTGATAGATAAATTATATTTTAGTAGGAAATGAGCGATCCGCTAAAGCACGGTTCCATAATTAATTTAACATACAGACTACCGTGACACCACAGGTGTATAATAATTGCAGAAACACCTGTCCGAATGGTATCCTTATCAAAGTGCATTATTTATTATTCACCGCTTTGAAATGCGTTGTTTCGTCTGCATTTCTAATTTACATATTTACTTCGTATAATTTTACAATGTCATTTCACAATTCGAAGGTTGCAATTATAATTTAAAATGCGATAAATAGTTAGTTATATCTAACGGCGTGCCTACACGTCAACCAGCATACGTTGGTTTACGGGAAAAGCCTGCTGTTTTAACAACAGAAACACAACAGATATAACGAAAAAAATATGTAAATATTACTCTTTCTTTAACAAGACATGTTTTGCTAGACCATTTTGAAGAATGACAGGTTTTTTTTCAGTTTAACATGCCTACTAGCTGAGAAAAACCGGTCATTTTTTAAAGGAAAACTATAGAATGTCACGACATGTTTCCAATAAGACTGTAAATTAAAAATGCATTTTTCATTTATTTTTTGTTAATAATAAACATCGATTTTCTGTTCGTAGGCATGCATGTATGTGACAAATAAAATTCCCTCCCAACCATCTGATGCTAACAACGGAGCATAGGGAGAGTGACTTGCTAACCACTAGTCTGTCTTACACCTATCCTTATATCCCTACTCTCTTCAATAAAAATGGTTTGAACTCAGTAACGAGCACTTCTCTTAGAAAAAATCTTTTAATGGAGGTAACTCCATTAGGAGTCGATATGCTCCACATTTTGTGCGGCAATAGTTTATACTACATATATATATATTTTATTATTGTTAATATTAATTACATACTTAATATTTGATTGTTTTTAAATGGTTCATTAATTTTTTCTTATAATTTTCCCAATTTCCACTATTTGCTTAATGCATCAATAATGTCATTAAAATTTTTTGCTTAGCTAATAGACTTTTAATGCTGCTATATTTGTGATTTCAGATTAGTATTTATTGATTTGTAATAGGTCCATAACATTTTAATTGTGGACTATTTTATTTGATTTATGTATAATTTGTTTGCTAGTCAGTAATTTCTTGTCTTGGTTTATGAACCATCAGGTTTATATACCTTCATTTTTAGACACAATTTTATATAAATAGGTCTGTTATGTTTGTATTTTTATCAGTTGATAATGCTCGTGATGAGCGAAACCGGTCCTGATCATTATAAAATGTGGAATTAGTACAAATGAATTGTGTTTTATTTTTTAAAATATACTGTCTTTCCACCAATAGTTGACAGTTTACACCTTAAAAGTGATATATATATATATCTGTTGGTATATCAGTAAAAAAGTAGTTGCGTAAAATATTTTGCAAGCATCTCGCTTTAATAAAACGTTTTTCAAAATAAATGTTTTTAATGAATTCAGTTTTATAGTTTACAGTGTGTTCAAACATATTTTTATATCAAGTGAAACTAATGAAATATATAAAGCCTTGTCAACATAATAAAAACACTCATAAAATTGTTAGCGCCCTCTATATTGGGTACTCATAACTTGGAATGATTGTAGAATCATTGAGACTTCAGAAGTTCTTTAATTTATAATTTTATTTAAGACTAGTGCAGGCTCACTGATGAATTCAGATATTTCCATCGAAATTAGTCGTTATACTTCTCAAATTTACGGTTTATTTTCATTTTGACCAAGATAGTGCTTGGTAAGTTTTCCACTCTTTGGAGATATTTAATCAAAACGATCGCTAATCGATAATATCTATGGCAAAGGGTAGCACTGCAAAGACTGCATGTATAACTGCAATGCTAGAAGGCAACAGAAAACCAATGTTGATGACATTTCCTATCAAAACCAGTATTAAGTATACGAACTACGGTTTGGTCTATAGTCTATAGCCTTAGACTTCAAATTCGTTTTCGTTTTTGTTATACGATGCGTTGAGAAGCTTAAACCGATACTATGCAATATTTGTAGTAAACGACTGTTTTTGTTATTCACGCAAAATTTTTGGTTTTAGCGATAGTTTATTTTTTCCATCATATTGTACTTCTAATTAAGGCAAGTATGTCTACATTTAGTAGTAATCAACTGAGATGTCAGTTAATAATTACATTCTGTCAGTAAATACTTGCCAAATAAATAAAAGTAAGGTTTGATAAGGATTAATTAAAAAACTGTCAATTTTATATAAAAACCTATCTGACCGTTTAATTTAATTACTGACCGTTTATTTTATTAACTGACCACGTGCATACTGACCATTTATCAAATTAGATACTAGCCATTTTGATAAATTACTAACCATTTATTATTTTTTGATGAAAAGGCCTAGTATTTTTACGTATTTTTTGTTTGATTTTGACAAAATGTGAACTTTTCCGTTTTTGCTTTTCAACACCTCTTATATCATGTTTAACTCGCATCCAATTCACATGTAGAATAAATTATTATACTAGGTAAATTAATATTTACTCGGTATACTACATTTAAAAAATAATCAGTTTTGTAAAAAAACTATTAAGTTTCATAAGAATTATGTTATACAAGTTGATAGATATTTCGTCATCACGATATTGTGAGAACTATTAGAACATATAGCGATACTGTAATGCCGTAGCAGCTCTCAACCAACGAACATAATTACTACTAAATAAAATTACTTATAATACTACATCATGACAGCAAAATGTTTGATTGATTGAATGTAAAAACTAATTGGATATATTTAGTTCTGGTTTGATGTTGATAGCACTGGGGGATTTTTTATTAATTCAGAAAGACAGGGTGTTTTTTTTATGAAGACAAAAGGGTTGTATATTTTTTTAGGGCCGGAAAACAGTTGGGGTGGGTGGTGGCGGAGTTTATTTGATTATCCGAAGTAGACACGTTCGTAATAAAGTCAGGTCGTATAATGGGGAATGTTAATAGGGCTGCTTCCTCGTTTATACAGGGTGTAAATAAATTGGTATAACGAGCGAAAGAAATTAGGTTTTCAGCTTACGAAAATTAATTAAACAAGTTATATTTTTTTATTTGCGCTTTCACGATGTAATTGGTGAGTTTTTGTTGTGTATATAAAGAAGACTCCTTTTTGTAAAACACCCTTAATTAAAATAGCGTATTGGTTGCTCTATCCGTCCATGTAAAAACTTCTACTGATAGAACAGTCCAAATAATCCAAATCCTTCAATAATATATCGGATGTAGTCTAACACAAGGGTGACGAACCTTCTCACTGAATCCAAGTTTTCTCTATTTGAAATTTTGTAAATAAATTTTATTTTTTACCTTCATTTACAAAATAATATAGATACATTTTTATGCATGTTTCTTAAATGCTGCCTTATTTGATTTAAGATAAAGTGATGCCGCCTTCCCACAGGAAAACGTTTGCCATCCCTGGTCTAACATGTGGGGAATATGATGAATCTTGTTACTTTTTTGTGACAAGAAATTGACTGTGTTATAAAAAAAATCGAATTTTATATTACATTTTTGATTAGTTCTTAGTGTGGGCGTTATGAATTCTTGTTCATACATTTTTAACAACTTAGAGTCGTCGGAAGTTTGAATAATGTCATTCATTGTGAGACGGGCTCGTTTAGTTTTTTTTGCGTTAGTTTATCCAAGTGCTTCTGTATTAAGATCGGCTAAATGTTAATTTATCCTTTTTCAAGTAATGCATACAAACAACATTTAACTTTGAATGATCGATATAACGTGGGGAGGGCGATATCTCAATAAGATAACTAAACACCGCTTGACTAGAATTACATAAAGTAATTTTGTTAACTAATCAACTGGAAGAATTATTACATTAATGTCATTGATGTAATGACTATTTCCGATCCCAATAAAGCATACTTCATCCAAGTGGGGGTATCACAACAGATGATTCCTTGCGAGAACTCCTTGATACTCAGTTTCTCAAACTTTATTTTCTTCGGTGATTATGGATAGAAGAATACGGCCAGGATAGGACAAGCGGTTAGCTAATGGCTCTTGCTACGCCACGTTTTAAAGATTGAATGGATAAGAGAAAAATTTTAGACATTACAAACATTCATACCTTCGAACAGAAATCCATAAATCAATTAAAGACGTAATTTATGAAACTGTTCGAACTGGCATTCGAGCTCCTAAGATCAGTCATCAAAGCCAACAACGTCAACTATTAAGTGAAAAAATAGTTATTTGTTTATTTACAATACATTTAGTGCAAATATTTACGTTAATAATTATTATATCTAATATCCATCACTGAAATGGTGTGAAACTGTCAATTCTTAGAGAAAGGAAATTATATTTATTACATTAAAAACAACAATACCTACAATGTTTTCAGGTTTAATTTGATTGGCAAGTGAGCATAGGAAGTTGAATGAAAAAAAACAATTAAAAAATATTCACTGATGGCAGGAAGATGATAAAAGGGAATCAGACATTCTATCTTTTCAGTTAAGGAATATAATAACGATCCTGTATTTTGTGATGTACTCTACAATATTTTTTTATTTTATTTGACTTCCAAAGTAGCAATTATTTATTTCTCAAAAGAGGAAATATCATGTCTTTGATGGTTATGTAAATTGTAGGATAATGTTTTGCGTAGGAAGTTTGAACTTGTTTCTGTTTTTATCTTGAGGATAACGGTCCAATTAGAAGAAATTTACATGTCGAATAATACTTTGCCGTAAACTACTCTATTGTAAAACACGTAAATGAAGAAGTATGTTTTTTGCCGTTCATGTATTTACGTAGCGTTATAACATAGGAAATTAAATAATTATTGTTTTTCAACACAATTCATTGTGATCTTATAACGCATATTAGTTCAAGCCTTTTCAAGAAAATATGAACCCTTTTATTTGTCGTTTTGTATAATAAGGTTAATATAACAAAATATATCAAATCGACTACATCAGATCTGTTAACCAGTTTACTCAAATTGATCAAATATTTCCTGACAAAGAAAACTTTTAACTGAATTTAACAGTTACAAAAATAAACTGTGTTTTGGGTATTTATTTAATTATAATTGATTAATTCAGCTTGATGAGTAAATTATTAGTTTTTTTTATTGTATGAAATATCCGTATATTGATAAATATCAGATTTGTTTTTTTTGGTTCAGTGACAAATCAGAACATGACGATACATAACATTGTACAAAAATCGATCGAGACGATGTATTTAGAATTTGAATTGTTATGAAGAATGTCTTTGCTCATCATCCGAGTAGATTAGTAAAAAATACGGTAACCAGGAAAATTGGAACTGTGAACAAAACATCAAAACATCTGTCAACATACAAATAAATCAACACAAATAACATTAAATTGTAGATTATTTTTCCATGTCTGTTCCTAATGTTGAGAATATGGTCTCCTAATGAAGGTATCTCCACAGATTTTTTCCATGAGAACTGTTTGTTACTCACTTGCTCAACCTCTCTTTATCGAAGAGGATAGGGATAGAAGGATAGGGCTAGGACAGGTCTAGTGGTTAGCTAACCGCTCTCGCTACGCCCCGTGAGGATGGGATGGATGGGTGAGGAGGGAGTTTTGGACAACACAAACACGCATTACGTTGTTAATGGAGTAGGTATAAAAAAAATTTTTATTTAGAATTAATTCCACCCTAAATATATTTTTTCTTCCATGTCCGCTCCCAGCGTGGAGCATATGGCTTCCTAATAAAGGTATTTCAACAGAATTTTTCCATGAGAACTGCTTGTCACTGAGTTGCTCAAAATCTCTGTTTTTAGAAGAGGGTAGGGATAGAAGGATAGGGCTAGGACAGGACTAGTGGTTAGCTAATCGATCTCGCTACGCCCCGTGAGGATGAGATGGGTGGGTGAGGAGGGAGTTTTAGACAACACAAACACTCCGAACTACGAACGGAAATCCATAAATTAATTGAACACGAGATATCCGTCGTCGTAGCACACGATGCTACCAACTGCGCCACGGCCGCCGACATATATTAGCATTTTCGAATTGAACCACATATATGGTTTAGGATTACGCTTCCGACTGACTATCAGTAAAAATATATTTTTACGCTCTACTTCAGGAGTGGAAATGTAAAAATATATTACATTGTTTTTCTTTCGATGAACTAAACTCATTAATAATGCAGTTATTTTTTACTACCTAATCAAACTTGAGTAGAAGTGTGAAAATGTAATCTCAGAATCACTACAGATAAAAAAATATACATAAAATAATTGTAAAGAATACGTTTCTATTATTTGCATTTTTTCAATGTTTTATATTGCACTGCTTTGCATTTTTGCATAAATACACTTCGCTAAAATATGTATTTCTCCATGCTGAAATAGTGGTAAATGCAACATCCGGTGTGGTAAAATGCAATCAAACCTTTTTAACGTTTTCTTTTGATATTAAATAATTGCGCGAGAAAAGATGCATCAGGTATATACGCAGGTACAACTTAATACCTGACATATTGAGCATTGTTCCATTCTACCTATTATTTTATCCTGCGCAATTTCTACAGTGCAGTACTACAAACTTCTTTATTCATTAACCCTTCCGTATTCATGGTGTAACAACGAGTTAGTTCGGCTTTTAAACCTTTAAATTAACTGTGAAAAAGGTCATACAAAAATTTGAAAACTTTGCTATTTGTAAATAAAATTGTTCTGCGTATAATTGAAAATACATTATGTATCACATACTATATGATCCAGATATTAACGAAAAAATCAATATTTTCTAGGAACATACCTCTTATTCCCGTCTTTCGAAATGGCAAGTTCAGTATTTGTTTGATCTCTGCTACATCCGAATGTATTTTTTTTTCGGCGCGCTAATAAAATATTTGTTTTTGAAGACAGTGCTTACAATATATGTTCAATTCGATGTAAAATGCCAGATTATCTATATTTAAAAATACAAAAGGTTGACAACGACTGTTATTATTACGTTAAAATGTCAAAAATATTATGTAACCACATGTTCTACAACTGCGTTTCAAATTATTCTTAAAAATGTTTATTCTTTAAGAGTAATACGTTTTTTCAGACGTTTTTCTAATTCTTTGCCAAATTTCGCAAATATGCCCATAACGAATGAGTTTATACAATACTATAGTTTTCTGGCATAAGTTAGTGGTAGGTTGGATAGTTTAACAGACAAACTTCTTATATCCCTTTATGCCTGTGTCGTATGTAAGCTAGCCAAGCAATATCTTTCTAAAATATTCAGTTTGCTGATAACATTGTGTGAAAAAAACACTTACGAAAATGATTGTCTTTTAATTAATAACACAATGTTGAATTCTCGTAGATTTTTTTGTGTGAACGTCTGTTATACTCCACTGTCTTGCGTCTTAATCCGAAGTGGGTATTGTAGCATGCGGTTCTACACATTTAATAATAATAACAATAATTGCAGCTGTCATCCAAAGTCGCGTCGCGTCGCACTGAGTCGCAGTCGTCAACTTGACAAGATGCAAATGTGGCCACACTACATCACCCACACCTTTACTCTGGAACGCTTCCTCGGTCACTTGCTACAAAGATTATTACAAATGAATGGAATATTGCACGAAATTTAATTCTCGTTAATTCAAGCCACATGATACCGAAGAGCATAGGTTTGAGATAGCCGAGAAGAATGGAAAACCAGTTATAAATCATCTCTTTTTTTTAAAATTTAAATAACGAAAAAATATTTGGCATTGCAGTTTACAAATTGCTAATTTGCAATTTCTAATTTGCCAAATATTTTTGAAAGTTTAAAATGCATGAGATTGAGAATCCACTTGTGATCAACTGTATAACAAAAAATCAACCCAAGATCTCAATTTTAAAATAGCAAAATCTAAATTTGATATTGACGTTGTCAAAATTAAATCCAGACCGATTTGATTGCTAGCTAACTCCCGATTATTCGGAAGTGCAAATTTATAAAGTGGCAACTCTAAACGAAATAACACGAATTGTACAAACTATTATTTATGCTTTGTGTACTACTGCCGATGTGGAACTTCCGAATGGCAGTTATTTCATCAGAACTGATTGTTACTCAAACTTTCTACCTCTATTTTTAGGAAAGTATAAGGGTAGAATAAGGATTGGAAGGTCAACGCCAGCCTTCTTGTTTCCTCCCAGGTCATAATAGCTTCTCAAAGCTCCACCAAATACATTTTATGAATGGTGACCTTTCTGGGCGACGGAATCCATCTAGCTTGTAGTAGATACAAGCAGCATTCAAGCTCCCTCTGTCTTTACTACCAACTAGAACTTCCAATCCCGGGATCCAGAATCCTGGTCAATTATTCAATCCCGTAATTCCGGAATGGATATTCAGACAATCCCGGGATATCGGGATTCACTGTAAATGCTTTAAAATAATCCATATATCAAATTAAAACTTTCTAAATAACTACAACGTATCCTGGGTTTGTGCATGTACATAGATTTTTTATAATACCTATAAAATTTATATAAATTTATTGTACTCTTCCTCCTTCTCATATTTTGTAACAGCCTTTCTTAATCAATTTGAAATGGAGGACAAATTAGGATGGCTTCTTAAATGAATGGAGGACAATATTTTAAGGCCAAATTGAAGGACATGTCCTATTTCTGGATACCATTGGATAAAACCTACTATAAATGCGTAAATAAAATTAAAAAAAAATATTTTGATTACTTTTTTTTCCATGTCCGCTCCCAATGTGGAGCATATGTTCTCCTAATGGAGGTATCTTGACAAAAATTTTCTACTAGAACTGCTTGTCACTTAGTTGTTCAACCTCTCTTTTTTCGAAGAGAATAGGGATAGAAGGATAGGGCTATGACAGGAATAGTGGTTAGCTAATCGCTCTCATTACGCCCCGTGAGGATGGGATTGGTGGGAGGGAGGACTCAGACTACGAACAGAAATCCATAAATCGATTAAAAGATCAATCTATGAAAACCGTCCGCACCGGGAATTGAACCCGAGACATCCGTAACCGTAGCCAGTGACGCTACCAACTGTGCCACGGACGCCGACAATTTGATTACTATATTTTTAAAAATATTTTTCTTTTTTTTTGACTGTCTGATTTCAAATCAACAAAAAAACCCCGTTCCAATACCTAAAAAAATCAATAGGATTGAATATAAACACATATTAATTCCAATTGAAGCAATAATGAATACAAATTAAATTTTTAATGTACAATTTAACAAATGGAATTATACTTTATAACCAATCCCGAGATCATAAAATGGGTTCGGGATTGGATCCCCTACTACCAACTAGATGATCCTGAATATGTGGCAGTTGGTTCGGACCGATTACAACCGTGAGTATCCGCATTGAATTGAAGGTTGCTCCAGGTAACTCTAATCAAATCGCGAAGCTGTAACTATTTTATTGGAATAATATTAAACACTAAAACATGTCAGTCATGACCTGAGAATATTATATTCGTTTGGTGTGGGCTGGTCGTTCCGTACTTTTGTATTATAGTAAGTGAGCGGTGAAGGCAAATTGCGATGGTTATCAAGTTGTATAGAATTAGTAGACCTAAGCGATAAATTCTTTGGAAAGAACACATAAAATACTTATTACATTAATTTAAGACATCGACTGAGGGTGCTTGATGGAATTTCAATATCAAATTTGGATTATTGAGATTTTGCACACTTCCATGTATTTTGTCACTAACGACCCGGGTTTCGCCTTTCGGCATCTTCAGGCATTCGAGCACACGAATGGACTCGAACTGACAGACAGTAAACAGTGTCAAACGTTTATATAGAAGATACAAATACGACAAATATTATTTACGAGGTAAGATATTATACGTCTGAGAGCCACACTGATACCTGAGTTAACATTTCGAGAATCGCCTTAATCCTTATTTTGTAAACACCACATTAACAGAGTAGCGAATTGCCGCTTTCCAACTTCTTTTGGATTTACCAGTGATTTTACAATTATAATAGCATTGTGGGTTTCGACGGAATGCAATGCTATTATAATTGTAAAATCACTGGTAATTCCAAAATAAGTTGGAAAGCGGCAATTCGCCACTCTGTTAATGTGGTGTTTACAAAATAAGGATTAAGGCGTCAATAATTTAGGAGTCAATATATTGGCAATCAAATACATGGCTTTAAATAGTCAGTAACTGATTCCAAAAATGGTCAGTGACTAATTTGTTCGTTAATAATTGAAAATAATTTGCCAAATGGTCAGGTTAGATTAGGCTACATTATGTAATATTATATAAATAATTTATCGTTTAATTTAATAACTAATCGTTCTTAATACTTACTGACCATTTATTAAATTTACTGTCCACCAATTGAAATAGTAACTGACGCAAAAAATGGAGGCTCTTTTAATGTGTAAACCTTCTAAGTCTTGGTGTAAAGACATTACATTTGAAAAATAAAACAAAATTTGCTTAGTACAACTTCCACATTTGATCCCATAATAATGATCCCATGTTTCAGTTGATAATGCTAGTGATGAGCTATACCGGTCATGCTTGTTATGAAAGTGTGGAAGTAGTACAAAATAAGTGTTGTTTTATTTTTAAAAGACAGTACATTATTTTGAAACTATCGATTTTTATATAATATGCTTCAATGACATCACAAAAAAATACCATGCAAAACCAATATCAAACGGATCATATGAAAAAAGTAATTAAAAATTCAGCTAACTAGTTTGAAAAAACCTTTGAATCTTTTACGCCTTGTCTAGTTACTGCTTAAAAAATAGCTTAAGATCTCTGATTACAGCAAAAAATAAAATCCCCAGCTTATAAGCCAGAGCCTAAGGACTTCATCTTGCTGCAGGTAAATGCACCATGCAATTCGACCTTCTGAAGTGCAAGTGCATTTGAGCAATCATACACTGATAAATCTTTGAAAATTATCAAAATGCAAAGGTTGTTTTTACGATCTTTAATTAGTCCTTAGACTGTCGGCGTCGTTCGTAGCGTCGCTGGCTACGGTTACGGATGTCTCGGGTTCGATTCCCGGTGCGGACGGTTTTCATAGATTGACCTTTCAATCGATTTATGGATTCCTATTCGTAGTCTGAGTCCTCCCTCCCACCCATCCCATCCTCACGGGGCGTAGCGAGTGCGATTAGCTAATCACTAGTCCTGTCCTAGCCCTATCCTTCTATCCCTACTCTCTTCGAAATAAGAGAGGTTGAGCAACTGAGTAACAAGCAGTTCTCGTAGAAAATTCTGTTAAGATACCTCCATTAGGAGACCATATGCTCCACATTGGGAGCGGACATGGAAAAAAAAGACTACATTAACTTTATACCGCCGCTGTTCTGGAAGAAAACATTAAATCGCAAAAATCCACGTTGAGTTGGTTTTACCAAAATGTTCCTTATTTCCAACTCTACCGTATAAAAGAACAAACTTTTTTTTATGGATTCGGCGGTAACTTTGTGGAAGTTTATTTATAATACAAAATTAAAATTAAAAGATATAAATTGACTTGTAAATAGTGTAACAGTGTTTATATCCTACCCTCCTCCGCACTCCAGTAGAATTGAATAAAACCCACCCCCAATCTTTATTTAATGTAAGCATTAGATTCATTGTTTACCTTAGAAATAAAAAACCTTGCGATATAGTTAATCTGAAGATGCTTCTTAAAGAGACGAAACACGTCACGTTAGTGATAAACCAAGTGGAGTAACGAAGTTATCAATTTTAATTTTATATTAAACTAATTTTTATAAATTATGCTTTTACTTAAAAACAGGTTTTTTACAAACAATCAAATTGGAAAAAAAGTATAGGATTTCAAACATTTGACAAACTTCAAAGTCGATATACTCTGTATGTATAACGAGGCTATAATACTTCACGTGACATATCCACAAAAACCCAACAATGAGAACGGAGTAAATTTGTTTTCAATTTTTTAGACCTCCATTTAGTCTGCCGTGCTATGTCGGTGGCAAAATGCAGCCAGTTAAATATTCTGACAAGAAATGCAATGAAATCGGTACGAAATCATTCAGAATCAGATCAAAGATACCTAAAGACCTTAATTCGATACGGCAGGTCAGCGTTTTTAATCAAATTTGTCTCGACAGTTGCAAATAAGAACAAAAATTAAATATACACTAATCCGCAACAGTCAGCAAAAAACTGTTAACATTTAACTCATTCAGGGATTTTATTGAAGAGTGTTACAACAGCATCGCAATAATTCACTTAATTATTTTCAATAAGTATCTGTATGAATAAGGTGGCTTCATCAATACTGACATGACATATATTCAGAGGAATTGGTAGGTTTTATTGTCATTTCGCGAAAATCGTTGATCGTTTTCCGTGCCCAAAAAAATATGAAACGTCAAAATATTTTATTTTTCTTTTAATAATTGCACTCTCAAAGTATTTGTTTACACTATTGCACTTTTATTTAAATGAAAATAAGTCTTTCTAGCAAAGAGTTGACAACTGTTTTTCAGAAATGCTAATATTTGCTTTAAGCCGTGACTAGATTAGGGTTTATTGTAGGTTACCAAGATTTGATGTCTAAGACAAAATCGTAGAAAAAAGTATTTTTAAGAAAGTGATTAAATTTAACGATTGTATAAAGATTTTTGAAACTTACCAGAGTTCGTTTTCTCGCACTTTTTTTGACTCTCTGCTGAACTCATTGCTGAAAGTCTCCGCAGTGACTGCGTCATTTGTGAAAGTGAAAATGATAGTGAGAAACTGACTCATAAAAAGTAATGGCTTATTATTTGTATTACGTTTTTTTATTCAAATAGGCGGTCAATAGTTTATAGATTTAGGATTAAAGGGTGTTTCTTTATAGATTAACAAAAATGTATTTCGACAATACGATATTTCGATATGCAAATATCTGCCTTTTGAGTGAAAAACTGTAGAAGAGCGGTGTTCGAATATAATGGCTGACTTAACTCAAAACATCAAATTTTTGACTTATTGTCCTATGGAACTGGAACATCGATATATTCAATTCACCTATATTTTTCGTGCATATCAAATCTTCAAATTTGTTTTTCTCCAAACAAGCAAAACTGGAGATACAATATCTTTCCATTGAAAAATCTAAATACTTTTCAAAAATTAAGCTATTGAACTGAAAACTTTATTTGGCGGTCTTACTAAACGTTTTCAATGAATTGGCTAAATTCGATTGAATTAAATCCACACTGTTGTCTATCACTACATACATCGCATTGCGTACTTTGCATATCAGGGTAATTTCGCGCATCGCATGGCATGATCAACGGATATGCACGCAATTATTGCGCAAATATATTATTACCATTTTCAGAACACTTCATGATATGTGTGTTCGATATTAATCAAAGGCTTTTAAAGACCAGGCAAAGTCACATAATGACCATTGAGCTCATATCGAGCTAAACATTAATTAATGAATTTATTTGACGCATTACGTTGTTAATAGAGTAAATAGATATACACAACATACAACATACAAGGCTATAAGGGTGGACATTTATTTAGAATTAATTCCACTCTAAACATATTTTTTCTTCCATGTATGCTCCCAGCTGGCTTCCTAATGGAGGTATCTCAACAAAATTTTTCCATGAGAACTGCTTGTCACTCAGTTGCTCAAAATCTCTGTTTTGAGAAGAGAGTAGGTATAGAAGGATAGGGCTAGGACATGACTGGTGGTTATCTAATCGATCTCGCTAGGCCACGTTGATTAGGATCGGATGGGTAGGAGGAAGTTTAGTCATCACAAACACTCAGACTACAAATAGAAATCCCTAAATCGATTGAAAGATCAATTTATGAAACTATCCGCGCCGTGAATTGAATCCGAGACATCCATAGCCATAGCCAACGACGCTACCAATTGCACCACAGAGCCGAAATGATTAATATATTTAAATCACTTTTAACGTGTTAACTGTCAATTCTTGGTGGAAAGACATTATATTTAAAAAAAACAAAACACAATTCATTTATACTACTTCCACATATTTATATTGATCAGGACCGGTTTCACTCATCACGAGCATTATCAACTGATAGATAGTTGATAATGCTCGTGATGAGCGAAACCGATCAGTATAACTATGTGGAAGAATGAATTGATTCTTTTATTTTTTTTAAATATATTTAGATATTTAAAAAATAAAACACAATTTGTTCTGTTGTACTTCCACATTTTTACCGGTATAGGTTTCGCTCATAACGAGCATTATCAACAGATATGAAAATGATTTTTTATAATTACAAGGTATATCAAACAATTGGTTCATGAACCTTGACAAGAATTTAGTCGAAGAAGAAAAAAATATGCGTTTTCATTGATTTTCATTTTGATAAGAGTTCGAATTCTTGAATCGGTGTTTAATTTATTTACAGAATTTTTAATGGATTCGAGAATTTCAGTAGTTGTAAAAAAAATAATTATCATACCTTCTTTGAATCTTAATCATTTCACTGAAAAAAATATTTTTTAATAAAATTCGTACAATAATTACTAGGTATAATTATTACAATCTATTGTCGCTGTTCTGGAAAAAAATTACTCATCAAGTTAGGTTTACCAAAATGTTCCCTATTTCAAACTCTATCTTATGGAAGAACACACTATTTTTTCTAAATCATACTTTTAAATAGAAACAGTTTTGTACAAGCAAACTAAATGAAAAAGTATAGCATTTAAAATATTTGAAAAACTTCGAGGTCCAATTACTCAAAACTTGTATTTTTCAGTTAGTTTCTTCTTCCAGAACAACGAAGTTATGTTATGTAAATGATATATTATAGCATATATTTAAAAACTCATATTTTAGCTATAATTAAAATGAATACTTATTTTCAAAGTAAAGCACAATTTGTTTTGTACTGCTTCTTAGATTTGTATAATAATCAGGACCGGTTTCGCTTAACACGAGCATCATCAAGTGATGGAATGTAAATTTTAACGAGGCAGTTTATATAACAATGAGTGTTTATAATTACAAAGTATATAAATGGAAGTGTACAAAATCTCAATAATTCTAATTTAGTTTATTTATATGTTATTGAATTTAAGGACTGAGAATTTAATAATTGATATATTCTATGCATTTTGCTAGAATCAAAGTCATTGTCAAGCGTCAAACAAACACGCATTCTCCTTTACCCGTCAAACATTCAAATATCCCAATGACAAACTTGATTGCATTGAACATTGGACAGTGCAAAACAAAAGACCCCAATTCCATCTTGTGTGCAAAATTTTGATTATAGCATTCCCTATAGGGTGGCCACGCTGACCATCACACAAATATTGGAGGATTGACCAGAGGCGATTGCGTATTGAATAGTTTATGTTTCGCATGTTTGGGGCTGATAAGCTGGCTCACTTGCCTTCCTCCACACACCACTGCTTTCCCATACGCAAATTTTATACGGCAACATCCAGTGGTGTAGCAAACGTTAAGTGTATCTACCAGGGATGTGGAGTTGTCAAAATAAAACGTGACTTTGACTCCAGCTCCGAAATTGACCAACAACCCAACTCCAGCTCAGAATTCGACTCAAACTCAAATCACGACTAAAAAAAGTATCATTCATCACATCAACATAAACCAATCCAATAATATACAGATATATATATGTATATTTACAGGACAAGAAGATGTTATAGGCAAACATAAGAATGAAAGAAGTACATTAATACATGCAAAAATGCATTTTATAGAAAACGTAATCGGAGTCTCTTGTTTTTTACGCCTCTGACTCCGGCTAAAATAGCGCGACTTCACGACTCCTCAGCCCTGGTATCTACAGTTGTTTTCCTGAGCTGGGAGTGTCTATGGAGCAACTGCCCAATGCTTGGTGAATGTGTAGAAAATTAACCCCTCCAGATAAACAAAAAGCTTCCATGAGTTAGTATACTCATTCTCGATATGTCTTCAAACATCTCTTTAAGGTGTAGTAATTTGTCTTATTCGTCAACAAGTCAGCGTGGGCGGTCGGTCCAATAGACGGTTGGACCAACTTATGCAGCTCTTCCCTTTCCTCGTACATTAAATGACACTACCGTAAGATGTAAGAAGAGTGTGAAGTCGTAGTGGATGGTGGTTGGTTCAAAATTGACTACCCTAGGGCATTAAAAAATATGTAAGCGATAGATTGAGGACAGCGATAGATATGGAACGATATATGCGAGATTACTTAACACTACTGTTATTAGTGTTTGGACGGGCTTGTAAAAAAAACTAGAGGAATGCCTGTTATCTATATGGTATCTAAATTGAAATACTGAATGTTCGAGGTTCTTCAACTCTTCGATGTGCTTCCACGTTAGCGGCACGACGGTATTGCGCAGCTTCCGGAATTCTTTGTGATCGTTTTTGTCTGTGTGCCTTGGCATCAGCATCTGCGTAGTCACAATCTCAAGACGTAATTGCAAACGCCGCTGTTCTTTAGTTCCCATACTAATGGACTGATTGTTATTGTTTTTTTGTTTGTTTGCCTCACCATCTGCGTCACGTTGAAACTGTATGTATTGTTGTGTGTGTGTGTATGCATTGTATAACATCACCGCGAATGCCTATAGGTCATGAGAAAATTTCATACCTACATGTGATATGTGATAATAATAAATCGTGTTAAGACCGGTCTGGGCTATTATGTATAAAATGACAATACGTGCTGGAAATCTACGAATGCAAGAATAATAGTTCTGTGTTACACTGTGTATAAAATTGACCCTGACTTTTCCATTGCTACGGATACAGACATAATTTGTAGAGTAAATTATACCGATTATCTCTTGTGGATTGCCCCAATAGCCATCACGTTGATTGCTTGATTCACAAAGCACTGCTTCAGGCTACAGACTTGGTTTGCCATCAAGCCTACCGAGAGTTATTCACGGGATTTGATGCATGCAAAGCTCAGCTGGCTAGAAACATTCGATATTGCCAGTCAGGACTATCGTCGTATCTTTACCGTGGCATTAACCCTAGTGCAAACTGATTTTACCGATATGCAACAATCGTTAAAAAAGGAATCGAAACTTAATAATTTTCAGTGAAACAGCTATAATTGCCACAATTAAATACTCCGGTGTTTTACCTGCCTGGGTTGGCTTAAACTGTAATTCCTTTTTATTTAAATGCTGTATTAGAAGTCATGATTCGTAACGGATTAAAAGCTGGCAACCGGTGAGTTAACTGATCTCCTATAGTCCAAGAGGTGCAGAAGTCCACTGGTATAATGGTAAAACGATATACTTGTAAGTTGCAGCTCAACTATCTGAAAACTGGAGCTGTTGGACGCATGGCTTGTCAGCGGAGATAACCTATCCTAAGTTTACGAGTTCCTGACATATGCCGAGCTAATTGCCAATGTGGCAGATGACTTCACACTATATTAATTTTATTTAAATGCTCCCAATGTGGAACATATGGCATCATAATGGAGGTATTTTAACAGATTTTTTGTTTAAAAAAACTTCTTGTTACTCAGTTGCTGAACCTATCGTTTTCGAAAAGAGTAAGGGTAGAAAGATAAAGTTTGAACGAGAGATTCAATGAGAAATGTGTGGCTCGGTCTACACGGAAAACATTTGCTCAGTCATTCAAACTCCCTTTTTGTAGAGAGTACAGATTTAATAAAAGGGACAGGACAAAACTAGACAGGAAGAAATTTTGATAAAGCGTAAGTAAATACTTGAATCGACTATGAAGATGCTATTGAATTTGTACTGATATTTTTTGTTTTAAAGCTGAAAGTCACAAAATAATTCACAGTTTTGATCCTCAAATTTTGTTTATTGATATTGAACTATTGTCGTACTCTGTTATAATTTCAAATTACTCAAGAATTTTCACTTGAAAATAATATCATTTACTGCTTAACCCCATCAATATTGATTTTAGAAGTTACACGTTACACGAGTGATGCACAAACGCGGCCCAAATTAACGATTACATCATCACTAAGTGTTTCAAATTATGCAGTAGCATATAATCTGAATTATCACTATAAAAAAAAACAAAAATAATTTGACGAAAAGCTTCAAGGAGAACTTGTCAGAAATATTACTAAAGTTGATACCACTCACTACAGCTGAAGTCAAATATGCACGTAATGCCCATTGGAGAGTGATTGAAGTAATAGATAAAATTATGTAAACATTAAACTAAAAATATTAAAATACAAATCTCGCCTAGTATAATATATTATTTTTCAACACTTTTACTGTCTCCGGACGGTGAAAAATGAGAAAATTGATAAACTGGCCCTTATTTCAAATTGGTTGTGTACCACTGCGTTACACAGTACGCGAGATCTCCGTTAATAGATGTCAAGGGCTACAATTACTAAATATAAGGGAATTTGTGTTTGTGTTTTATTTTTAAATACCATGCTCTTCATCAGAAGCATAAAATTTTGAATAAAAAAAGTGATGGTATGTATACTCATATATATATCGAATGTGGGAAGGGAATAGGACGTAACCCACAACAAAAAATATTGTGTATAACTCACACAAAACGTCCTAATACACTATATTTATATATTATTTATAATGTATCGGCTGTAGAAAAGCAAGAAGGCTTATCCCTCCGTCTTTTCATAGTATTTTTTTTTCGATTATCACAGTGAATACAATTTAATACACGTTTTGTTTGGGCTATAAATAATATTTTTTGTGTATGGGTTACATCCTTTTTCCTTTCCACGGTCGATATAATACTGGTAAATATAACATATTGAGAGGTGGGGTGGCATTGATTCTGTGATGATAGACTGCTGCTGATGATGATTGTTGATATATCGCATGCGCCTTCACGGTATGATAATTTTATTTTCTTCAACCGCAGATCAAGAGATTACAGGACCGCACTAAGTGCTCAGGCTTTAAAGAATCACTAACGCAGAGCCGATTGTATTCAAATTACACTTGATATGCCCATTGTTGAAACCCAATACCCACTACCCGAGAGGGCGGCCAATCTATGCGGCCACTGTCTGTCTTGTCTTCGCTCAACCATTAAACTGCATTGAATTATATTAACTCATTGAGATCAAAGCTTCGTATTTCTGGAGTGAATAATGGATCCATTTCAGAAATGGATTTTGTCTGTATTTTGATTAAAGTGTTTGTTTAACGGATATTTTAATGAACGAGTTGGTATGAATGGATGCGATCGTGCCACATTCGATGCAAAATGAAAAATTGTGGGGTGGTTTTAATTGGAAGTAGGGCATGTGTGAATTCAACTTTGAAAGGCTATTACGTATATTATAAATCATTCAAACTGATCGATGAATAATCGTTTTTTTACTTTTATATATTTAAAAGTAAACCTGCTGAGTATCCCTTTAAAAGCTTAAAAATGAAATATATACCTTGGGCCTGTATTTATTGGGTCAGTAATTAATCAAAATGGTCAGTTACTAATCCTATAAATTGCCAGTAATCACGTGGTCAGTTAATAAAATAAAAGGTCAGTAATTTTTTTGGCCAGTTATTTACTGACCAGAAAAATGAACGCATAAGGAATAGAATAACTTAACCTAACCTAAAATATTTACTGGCCGTATATTTAATATTTGGTTAACATTTTTATTTTTCTACTGACTGTTTTATGCATTTATTACTGACCATTAATTGAATTAGAAACTGACCAAATAATTATTTGCTTATACAATTTTTTGTACTCCTTTAATCACATTGATCAGTCAATGTCAGTTCGGTTTTTTTTTCTAAAAAATGATGTTTTAATTTGTAGGTATTTATGATCGGAATAATGACATAAAAGAAAATATGATTAAAATCGGCTGTTTTTAGATATGACTGGAGTAAGATAGATTTTAGAACGGTCTATCGTATGAATAAACAAGCTCTGCTGTTATACTCCAAGTATTTTTTACCTATTTTGAATAAATCATTATAAAGCTAGTCAATTTCATTTACAGTTTTAGGTGGTAAAAAAACTATAGTTAAAATGATTAGCGAATCTCATAAAGTGATTAGTTAAATAAATAATTGTTAAGCGAATGAATATAAAGACTGTCTTAAAAGTCGATTACCTCCAAACAGGATGTTCTGACTTAACGTCTTATGCCAACGTGGAGAATATGGTCTCGTATTGGAGGTTTCTTAAAAGAATTTTTCTTTGGGAAGTCTTGCCTTCTTGTTACTCAGTTGCTCAAATTCTTTTTTTTTTAAGAGAGTAGGGATATAAAGATAGGGCTAAGACAGAACTAGGGGGTTAGCTAATCACTCTCCCTACGCCCCGTTAGGATTGGATGGGTGTGTGATGAGGGAGCTTGTAGAAATCACATACACTCAGACTACGAACAGAAATCCATAAATCGATTGAAAGATCAATTTATGAAACTGTTCGCACGGCGAATTGAACCCGAGACATCCGTAGCCGTAGCCAACGACGCTACCAACTGCGCCACGGACGCCGACAGGGATATTTTTTCAAGTGTAATATAATATAATATAAATATAAATAATTTTATCAAATCGAATCCAAACGGTTCTCAATGTGTAAACCAAGCGAAACTGAAATACAATGCTTCTCAATTTGATTGATGGACACATGTAGTTTTTATGCAAAATACATAAATCATTCCCTCAATACATTTCGATTCATTCATTATACATGCAAGCAGTTTAGTTTTTAGCCCATAATTAATTACAAAGCGACATTATACTTTTAAGCATTTAGCGCTTGGCTACATTAATCATGAAATTACGCTATTACTTCCTGTAGTGTTTAAATTTATTATTAACAGTTTGAAAAACAAGTTTTGTGATTAGTTTTTAGATACTATTCATTAACAAAACGAAGCTAATATAGGGTGCTAGTTCCTAAACTCAGCCGTCGTCAGTAGTCGTCGATTGAGCTTAAAACTTAAATAATAGTGGATATATTTAAAAAAACAGATTTTTTTAATTCGTGTAGGTAGTCTTGTCACTTGCCAATTTATATCTGCACTATACTGACCTATATGATGCAATACGTAATTTAAAAAAAGCACATTTTTACTTCGCAAGTTTCGATAAATTCATATTTTATGGGGATCGCTAACAAAATATACTTTCTATTGTCATGCTTTGCATCATTATGTTTTTTTATTGTTCTGTCTTCTATCGGTAGATTATTTCGCAATATTCATGAAGTTTCATAGTGATGGCCGAACACTGGGAAACGAAAGGCCTATCATTGGATTTTGGGGGCCGACCACTGGGACAATTAACATTTTTTTGTAAACTTCTATTATTTTATACTTCGTACAATATAAACTATTTTATTTTAAGTTGGTTACATTGCTTAATCCCTGTTTAATGGAATAACAGCGAAAAAATATGTATTTATCATTCATTGACTGAAAATCTCTTTTAAAAAGTATACCTGTCTCTTAACTAGCTGAGTACTGGCGAAACGACCCTAAGTTATAATTTTGATAGTCGGATATATTACTTATTATTGAGGTGGCAGGTAGCTTCTGGTGACCACTCTATAATCTAATACTTGACGTCATGTCGACAGAGATAACGATTAATATTTGTGGCACTGAATGATGGGGAACTGCTTAATGGCAAGTTTCCAATATTTAAATAACAAGCACACTTAATGAAGAACTATTAAAAAGAATAAGAAGAAGAACCCCAGTTTTCAAATTTATCCATTATTTAACCTTTTCATAGCCGCAAATAAATTAGACCGCCGTGCTTGTCAGGCCGCATATTTTTTGTAAAAATAAAAGTTGTCTAAAAATTTTTTTTTTTTGTTGTGTTTATTAAATTATAATTTACTTACCAAATTTTATATCCCGCATCGATTGTTAGAGTTTTATTCTTCAAGTTAAACCAGTTTCAAATTTTTGTTGGTTGGACAGGGTTGTCACATCTATGGTTGCCTCCTCCAAAAGTACGTCCGAGATATCTCGTCTCTGGCAACCAAAAGGTTAAGAAAGGCAAAAAACGTTATTCGGAGAGAAATTTGCCGGATCTTGTTGTTTAAACGACTAATAAGACAACATTTTGAATGCCAATAGTAATTTAGTTTTTCAACACAATCCCATATGTCATCGACAAATGGTTGTTTGTTTGTAAACTGGTGTTAACAAGTGGCGTTTTGTCAGAATCAATGTTATTCAATATCCTTTTATTCCGGACAAGTGATATTTTGTCAAATATCTGTGAATGTAGAAATATGCTCATCAACTCTATCTACAAATTTCAAAAATTAGTCAAAAGCCTTTCTTTTGCTTTTTCATAAGAAGGAATTATAATAAGAAACAAATATTACAGTAATTTAAGACATCGACTGAGGGTGCTTAATGGAATTTCAATATCAAATTTGAATTATTGAGATTTTGTACATTACCATGTATTTTGTTATTAACGACCCGGGTTTTGCCTTCCGGCATCTTCAGGCATTCGTGCGCTCGAGTGCCTGAAGATGCCGGAAGGCGAAACCCGGGTCGTTAGTGACAAAATACATGGAAGTGTACAGAATCTCAATAGTTCAATTTTTTATATTTTTTAACCATATCCACTCCCTATTCGGAGCATATGGCTATCACGCGGTTCCTCCAAGCTTCTCTGTCCCCCACCAGTTTCCTCGCTTCCTCCCAGCTCATCCCAGCGTCCCGTAGCTCCGCCGAATACATCCTATGGATGGTCATCAGCGACCTTCCAGGGTGACGGAATCCATCTGGTTGGTAGAAGAGACAGGCAGAATCCAGGCTCATCTGAGGCATCCGCAGCACGTGTTAAAGCCAGATCCATCGTCGCGTAACGACAGAATGGTTTGGGGTCTCAACCGGTGTCAGACAGAGCTGTGTTCTGGCTCCGTTCCTCTTCATAATAATCATCGACTTCATCCTGAGGAAGTCAATTCCACCCGACCGAAGTGTGACCGTTGCCCCCAATCTGAGGCTATGCGACCTCGAGTATGCTGACGACCCTGTCATATTTGACAAATCTGTCGAGGGTATTCTCATCGTATCAACTCATATCGCATTGGCCTCAAAGTCAATGCGAGTAAAATCAATGTGCTCTGCAACAGTTTCTGGCCAGACTCAGACCACCCTCTGACGAGCGCGGAGCAAGACGTCGAGAGAGTCAACGGCTTCAGGTACTTGGGGGTACACATTACGGGAGATGGCAATCCGCGTTAAGAGCTCGCAATCCGGTTAGGGATAGCTGAAGCAACTTTTAACTCAATGCGGAAAGTCTGGGACTCACGGTTGTACTCGGTAAGAACCAAGTGCCACTTATTCAACGCATGCTTTTTGACGGTGTTGCTTTACGGTTGCGAGTCATGGCACATCACCAAGGCACAGGGTAACCGTATACTGTGCTTTAAAAACAGATGGTTACGGCAAATACTAGGGGTACGGTGGTTTGATTTTGTCAGGAACTCGGAGGTAAGAGAGCTGACGGACCAGCCTCTTATAACGTCCAAAATATCTTTCTTTACCACCCCTTAAAAAATCTTAGCGTTCAATCAAAGTTCGTAATACTACGAACATAAGGCATTTCAGTTTTACCTCGTCTCTTCGGTAGAAGCTAAAGACGGCTTTATATAAAGAACATAATATGCATCGCTGCTTCTCAGTAAATGCTCACACAAATAAACATTACTCCTTCAAGGTATACGTCTGTAAATGCAGCCGGATTTTTCTATTTTCCTTTACGTCAAGAATTTTCCACGGAACTCTGCTGTAATCTCCTATCATGCGAGGATTTTCCAGGAACAGAATGGGTTTTATTTCCTCTACGGAGAATTTTCATAACGCCACTGATTTATTTCAAAGTTATTATTTGCTATTTTTGAGAACGATCATATTATTTGAGTAGTTTCATATGTATTTAGTTGAACTTAGTTATAACGAGGTTCTAGAAACTATAAAGTTTTCTCCTAACAATACAATGTATTTCTATCAAATTATTTGAATCAATTGATACACACGAACGACGGTAGGTCGCTCATTAATTCACATCTACGCTATGAATAGGCCAAGAAGGAATTTTCACAATGTTGTATAAATCTTTTCGATTAATTCGGCGTTTTATAAATAGAAATTCGTTTTAATATAAAATTAAAATTGATAAAATAATTATTCCACTGGAAGTATTACTAAATGTGAAACGTGTTTCGCTTCTTTAATAACCATTTTCAGATGAACTATTGGTATAAAGATGCTTCCTAAATAAGTGAAACACGTGTCACATTTAGTAACACAACCAGTGGAATAACTAAGTTATCCATTTTAATTTTATAATATGTAAATCGTTTCAGACTTAAAAACACATTTTTTAAATGACGAACGATTAAAGTATGTATGGAAATTTGATTGTTAAAATAAATTTATCTTGTTTATAACATATTCGGCAATGGTGTAAATATCATACCTTCTTATTTATAGGTTCAACATTATTTGCTCCGAAAATTTAGTAGTTTTAAGAAATTAATAAACAATAATATCTCTTCACTTTTGAGGTGTTCACTATCAGTTCTCGGTGGAAAGGCATTATATTTTAAAAGAATATAATATTTCATTGTTTTTAAATGGCTGACTAATTCCTTTTTAAAGTTTTCCATTCTGCTATTATGCTTAATGAATATTTACGTATTAGTTAAAGTCATTAATAAAATTTTTCTCAGTTAATGTGCTTTTGATGTAGTTTTACTTTTGATTTCAGATTAGTATTTATTGATCTTCTTACGTCCTTAACATGTTAATTGTCTAGTATTTAATAACATTTACAAATAATTTGATTGATGTTCTGTAAATTCTTTTCTTAGTTCATGAACCAACTGTTTTATATACCCGGTGATTATTAACATTTGAGAAGACCCCGGATCGAAGAGAGGCGAGCGGCTGGTTATCCGGAGTCCTGGAAGGGCTGATCTCAGACAAACACCATTTCAAATCCGGTTCAAAACTTATTTATTTTCCATTCACGATGCAGTGGTTTAACATTACACAAATATATAAATCTTAACACATAAAATTGATTCTACATTTACATTTACTTAGAAACTGAATTTACTTTAAGTTATAATACAAATGACACAACGAATTTAAATAAAGTCCAATGCAAATCAAAAAAAACAAACAATTCACATCGTCACGTCACCTCCACCGCCACGAGACCGCAACTCGTCCCGCTCGGCGGATCGTAATCGACTCTCTACAAAAATTAAAAAAACTCCCTGCAAAGTTGGAGCTACCCCTTTCCGTAAAAATAGACTCGTCCAGCGGACATAACCGGGGGCTATTTGAACGCCTGGCAACAAGAAAGAGCCTATTCTGCGAAATATTGCTGTTGCCGCTGGCTGACTTCAGTTCTGGACATTAATGACACTTATACTTAACAAAAACCAGGGTGTGTCACATTCAATTTTATATAAATAACCTTGTTTTAATTGTATTTTTATCAGTTGATAATGCTCGTGATGAGCGAAACCGGTTCTGATTATTATACACACGTGGAAGTAATATATACAAATTGTGTTTTATTTAAAAAATATATACTAAATTGTTGAACTGTGGATGGTTGAAAATTTTTGATTTCACATGTGGATGTTTATTGAAGCATTTATGAATGAGCGGAATGGACTGTTGGAAGAAAAACTCAAGTCTACTAAATTACCTATTTGATAAAAAAAAAATGTCCTTATCTGGCCACATCCTCAATGCAGTATCAACAAAAACCCTATTACGCTCTACGATAGACAGAGGTTACAAATACCAGCCCATAGTTTCTGCAGTCCTTTGAATAGTGGTATTGTGGCATCCTAGATCTGTATATGAATTTCAAATGGGAACTCGATAACCAGGATATTTAGCTCTTCCATATGTATTTTATATTTATATACTACAAAACTCTGGGAAGGGCAATCAATTCATTACGCTCTCTGTATATAATAATACTACAAATCGTCGTTGTTCTGGAAGAAGACACTAACTGAAAAATACTAGTTTTGAAAGATTGTCAAATGTTTAGAATTCTACACTTTTTCATTTAGTGTTTTTTAGTAAAAGTATAATTTATAATAATAAGTGTGTTCTTTCATACAGTAGAGTTTGAAATAAGAAACATTTTCGTATAAGTATCTCAATATTTATTTTTTTCGAGTTAGTGTTCTTCCAAAACAATGACGAAATATATCTGAGATTTCGTATGCAGAAGACTACAAATATTATTTTTTTTCAATATTTTTCATTGATAACCATTGTCGGGTGCGTGGTGCAATGGCTAAAGTCGTTGGTTACGGTTGTCTCGGATACAATTTCTGGTACGGACAGTTTCAAAAAGTGATTTTTCATCGATTTATGAATTTCCGTTCGTAGGCATGGATGTTTGTGATGTCTTAAACTATCTCTAACCCATCCGATCCTACAAACTGGGCATAGCAAGAGCGATAAGCTAACCACTAGTTTTGTCCTAGCCCTATCATCCTATACCTACTCTTTTCGAAAAGGAGAAGTTGCTTAACTGAGTAATAAGCAGATCTTGTAAAAAATCTGTTGAGATATCATCATTAGGAAGCCAAATGCTCCATATTGGGAGTGGATATGGTAAAATAAAATTTTAATTAGTGTGCATTTATTACAATACATAAAAGATTGATACAACCCTGCACTTTGTTTGAACCGATACATAGTCACACATATCCAAAGCAGCGATTGTTATTAGAGATCTCTCAGTTGTGGAGATAGGCGAAATGTCACCGCTTCATGTCGATACGACAATAAATTTTGCAACCGTTACATTTGCAACTTGATACAAAGCCACCTTCATACAATGTGATGACAAACTACATTGAATCTAATATGCTTATTGAATTTCATAAATTTCGCAATTTTAGTCACCCATAATAATTTATTTAAAAGATGGACTAATGTGCATTATTTAAAAAAAATATTATTATTAAAAAAATATTTCATCAACCCCAGAAGATAATATTAATGCCACTAATTTTTCAAGTCACTGAATAATACCTTACAACTTTTCGCAATCAAGAAACCAAATATCCCAATGATAATTTATAATCATTTTTTTCAGTCCTTTTAAAATTTAAAAGATTGAAAACAAAGTCATTGTGAATCTGATGATACGTTATTTTCCTTCTCTTCAAATTCTATAAAAAATCCCGAAGGTAGGTGCAAATGAACAACTTAAAACCGATTCTCCTTCAAAAACTGTTTACTAAAAGTTATGTATTATATTAAATATTATCAAATATGTACAGTTCAACTATCAATTTAATTTTCTTATGTCTTATATTTACATAAATGATATAAACTGTTTTCTAACTGTCAGTTAGAGTTCATTCGTGTACTCGAAAGTCTGAAGATGCTTAAAAGCCAAACCCGGATTGCTGGTGACGAAATTCGTCAGACACATTTATTTACTCACAATTTAACCTCTACGTATTTTTGTGAGACCTTATTCTAAACATTAATATTGAAACAAATAAAAGAAACCTATTGACTGATGAAATTAGTTGCGCTTGCGCGTGCTTGCTTTTTAATAATAATAAATAAATAGTTCAAAAACAAGTCTTTCTTAGGGCTGCAAATCATTGAAAAATTATTGATATTCCTAGATGTGAGATGGCACTCGAGTAAAGTAAAGTTTTTTTCAGAATTTTGGCACGCCGAGCTAAAAAGGTAGACCATCATTGTCTTAGAGTATACTTTATAATTTTGCACTCCAGTTCTAGTATCTAGGATCTAGAAAACCATACACGGCTCTAAGATACATGCAGATCCATTCACATATACACTGACACACTCTGTGTATTATACAGAAAACGTATCAGTGTAGTAAAACGTGTAAAATTATAAAAAATATATTTTATACCAGCGGTCAGCAAACAGAAGCTTGCGGGCATCGAAGTGCCATTTTTAAGGTTTCCGCGGTTAATAAAAAAGATGTTTTTCACACACAACTCCCCCCCCATCTAACAAAATTAAAATATAGATCCCTTTATTGTTAAAATTAAAACATAGTACTTTATTGATGCTATATTAAAATGAATCCCAGCCAATTTGAGTGACCATTGAATAAAAATGATGCTGACCTCTGCTCTATACCCTTACTTACAGACAGGAGGTTGAGAGCCTCAAACCAATTCTCATTAAATTCTTTGCAACTGCTGTTTGATTATTTAACCATAAAAAAATAATGATAGTTTAACTTACTCTGTTCGTATTTAAGCTCAAACCAAAACTTTTTATTTCTGTACCGAAAAGCCCGTCGACTATTTTAATCGTGGCTTCTTTTGTCTCCGCGGAGATTTTTTTCTTTTCTTTTAAATAATCTGAACTCTTAATTTTTTCACAAAGTTACCGCTCAGTCTTTTAATTACTCGGGCTTTTCTTCATGCATGGCTTATTAATTAAGGCTTTGTCGAGCCGTCATAAAAGTCTACGCTTCCCCCTCCCAACTAAAAGCTCTGTCGATGAAAGTTTTTTCGAGTCAAAAGCTCGGCTATTTGCCCAATGCGGCCGACCTATTTTAAAAAAGTGTGGAAATTATGTAGTACCAATTGATATGAGATAATACATTCATATGTAAATTTATTGGATAATATCATCAAACAAAAGCGTTTGTATTTTATGTCGATTACAAATAAACCATTTTTTTTCAATATTAATCATTTTATAGTAATATGACGAAGAATGTGTTTTATACGGTTCCATGACTAAACAGAACAATTTGAAAACAATGTTTTTGACGTATCTATTATTTATTGAACGTATATGAAATAAATAAGTATTATTATGTAATTTATTTAATATAATATTTAGTAATTTATAAAAACGAAAAAGTGTAATAAACTCTACTATGCAATAAGAATGTGTTTATTGTAGATATGAAACACAAATATTTGCAAATGACCATACTGTTTATTTCATATAATACAAGCCAGTTTTATTTTTAAGTATTTTAAAATTTGTTAATTAAATATCTAATTCGCCAAAAATTTTGAAAATCGGAAAATTATACGAGATAAACTCGATGAGAAGTCACTCATGTCTATAATCATATATGTTCAATAAATAATAATATTGTTTTCAAATTGTTCTGTTTTTTCCTGTTTTATTTCGTCATGTTCTGTTTAGTCCGTTTAACGTTTTATACATGCCAGTAATCGAAGTGTAACGAATAAGAATAATTTTTAAATCGCGGTTCCATACTAATCATACTAAGATAATAGAAGGCAGATCACAAATAATTCTACTAAAGAAATTTTCAATGTTTATTTATGTTTGATATTTTTTTGTTTTCTTATTATAATAAAATATCATACCAAGAAGTAGTCCAAAAACGGTACGCAACGCAAATGTTAAATATCTCTTTAATTTGTATTTAGTGGAACAGTATATTACGTATTTTTAATACAATATACAATATACTCCCCGATAACACGTTAGATAGATGGCGAGCTATCTGGGAGCGCGTTATCGGAGTTACCATCATCAAGTGATGGAAAATAAATCTTAACGAGGCAGTTTATATAACAATGAGTGTTTATAATTACAAGGTATATCAATTAATTGGTTCAGGTATGTAAACGCAATTAAATAGTCTTTCTACTACAATAAAGAGGTCCTACATATAAATAACTACTAATCTGAAATAAAAAATTAGACCACATTAAAGGTCAATTATTTGACAGAAATATGACGAGCAAATGGGCATATTTTACAATAAAGTTGAGAGCCACTTAAATAATTTAATAAAAACTATCGTTTTTAATTTTACTAGTAATTTTAAGCAACGTTTTAATAAAAAATGATAAAATTCACACTTACTTCACACCCAAAGTGGAAAGAGATATTAATGTATGTAGAATCTAGAATCATTTATCCATTTCAGAGGTCAAGCGAGTACTTAAATGTAATAAACATTTTCACTATCTCACTTTTTCTCCAAAGGAAACTATTTTTCTCTCAGAATTTTCGTTTTATCTCGGTTTTGTTATATTCTTCCTTTTCTTTCCTGTGTAGATCATATCGAGTGTTGCCAAATTAAGCGTTTTATTAATGGTTTAATTCATTGATAATAAGTTATATTGACATCAAATCTGGTTTGAAATAAAATTATTTTATTAAAAATGTTATTAACCTTATTCGCCGTATTTATAGTGTCCCGGACCAGCGTTTAAACAGTAATAGGTGCTAGTTCTGACTCATTTTATATTTGATGAAAAATATTTTATTGTGTGTGTCACTTCAAGCGGCATTCTAAAGACGTGCTTAAGCCATGTCTTGTCTCTCATCACAGTAACTGCTGCATCTTCTCACGGCTTATGATTTTTAACAACATAACGATTATCATCAATGACGATGAAATGTACTCAATATTTTATACTAATTCGGGGGTAACTTTACGAAAATTCATTTTTATATAAAATTAAAATTGCGACAAGTGTTTTAGTTCTTTAAAAGGCATCTTAAGACTAACTATACACACTATATTCACAATGATTCTAATTCTCAATATAAACATGAAAGGTAGGGTGGGTTTATTTCTTTCCACTAGACTTGGAGAAGGGCTATGTAGAAAGAAATAAGCTCATTCTTTATGATTGAAATAAATAACCTTGCAATACAGTAAGTGTGAAGAGACACCTTATAAAAGCAAAATAATTGTTGCATTTTGTAACACAGCTAATGAAATAACTAAGTTTTATCAATTTCAATTTAATATTTTTCAATATTTGTTAATTTCTATCAAAAAATAAATGTTTACAGTGATAATTAAGCTTTTTTATTATTTATAATAAATTGAGGACCATTTTAAAAGTCTCAATCATTGAAAATACTTATAAAAGATATCATAAAAAATAAAACATAATTCATAGTAAGTATTACACATTTTTGTTAAATGATTTTGACCTGTTTAAATTAGAGAGGACACTGAAAATTCGTAGTTATTAAATATTTTGTCATTGAACAAAACCGTTTTCCATCAAACAATTAAATTTCTTAAAGAAAGACCGAAAAATTCTACGTTATTTTCATTGACAAAAAAATAAATGCTCCATGAAGCATATCGAATTCCAGGTAAAATACATTCGTAATCCTGAACTTGATTAGGAGAGCTATTGGAAATCTTCTAAAATTGTTTACAAATACAAAAAGGGTATGTATGAATATATGTTTGTTTGTTTATATGTCCACTTACGACCACTACAAAACTTTTATTTTCCTTTACAATTATTTAAAACGGAAATAATTTTACGAAACTATTTTACTGAAGATTGAACAAGATAGTTAATAATTTGTTTAAATTGATCATTAACTAATGCTCTTGGCAACACCGTTTTTATTTGCAAAGCAGTGTCTAGTCATGAGGAAAGGGTCTCACAGAATATGAATTAAGCTTTCTTAAAGATTTTCATTTAGTTGGTCAAAAGAGAAAATTAAGCTGTCTTTGAGAATGCTATACGAATATCGTAATTAAATCTACAACGTTGTGATAAAGTCGAGAACAACTTGCCAAATAATCTTGAATATATAATAATTACTATCAGAATTAAGATATCAAAATCAAATTAGTTAGTTAATCAATTATTAAGCGAATTAATTTATAATGGATATCTGTGGACGTTTTATGCTTCAACTAGTTGGACTAATACATACTTACTAATTTAGTATTAGTTAAGAATATTATTTTCAAATTCACCTTGATCCCCTCTGTATTATAAGGGGATCATTTTATACTGTAATAAAAATATAAAAGAAACACAATATTAATAGTTAAATAGAAAATGTATGTAAAGTTGCAGTAAACGTTTTATATAATAAAACGGCAATTAACTATTTGGTCTGTGACTAATTCGATAAACGGTCAGTTAAAAATCATGTTTGGTGGGTAAGTAATTGCCAAATTAATAAAAATAAAGTAAGGTAAGGTTTTTTATTACAAACGGTTCATTTCATATAAATTACTGACCGTTTATTTTATTGACTGACCTCGTGTTCAGTGACCATTTATTATTTATTACTGACCAAAAATTCAAATAGAGACTGTCGACAGTATTATTATATTAAGTTTTTACCAATTCAATCAATCTAATGAATACCTTCACTATCATTGAAAAGTTGTTGTTAGCCAGTCGCTTAAATTAATTGAAAAAACAGATACTTATTGCCATGAAAAATGGTTATCTATCTATATATATAAAAATGAATGTCTGTTTGTTGGTTTGGTGGTTTGTTGGTTTGTCCGGTTCTTATAGGCTCCTAAACTACTCAACCGATCGCGACGAAACTTTCAGGAAGGACTTATTGTGATCATGCCGGGAAATCTATATATATATAAATGAATGTCTGTTTGTTGGTTTGTTGGTTTGTCCGGATCTTATAGGCTCCTAAACTACTCAACCGATCGCGACGAAACTTTCAGGAAGGAGTGTTATGACCAATGTCATTTTTCAGATCAAATTAATATAAATATAAAAATAATTGGTTTATGCTAGTATAGTTATGCATCGCTGTAATTAACACTTGGTAATTTATGATGTCTTTTCTAAGATGTTAGAATAATTACTTCACACAACTTGGTCTTGAGCGCTTATTATCTTTTCAACTTCATATTGTCATAAACGTGATGATTGTAAACGATTATCACCGCAGACAGCATTCACGAAGTTTATTTCAATGTTTATCTGTCTCTAAACCTCGGAGTATGCATAAACTGGTTGAATTAAAAGTATTTTGAAGTTAATATTTATGTGCAACGTTCTCTTTGGTTTTTGTCTATAGTCGACTGCTCATCTAAGGTATTTGCACATTAAAAATACACTAACAAAGCGTCTTACGTGGATAAAATCTTCGCGAACGTAAGGCGGCGTGGCGTAGCTCAAAAATATTAACCGTATACCGCCAATGGGAATGTATTACGTGAGAGATGACGAAGATCTCAGTTGGTTTGATATTTTGTATGGATGTTGTGTATGTATCAGTATGGATTCCGTGATCCTTAATCTTAGAGCCGAATCTTAGAGCTGGAGTGCAAAGTTATACTGCATAACAACGGTACATATTCTGCGTTGAGAAATATGGATTTCTTCATCTTTTACATTAAAGAAAATTCATGCGCCTGTAACTTATTATGTTTAGTCAGTAAATAATCCCCAAATAAATGAAGTTAAGTTTAGGTTTAATTTAATAACTGATATATTTTAGATTTATTTTATTAACTGACCACGTGTATTGACCATTTCGATAAGTTGCTACTGTTTGTTATTACTTACTGACCCAATAAATGCAGAACAAAGAAAAATAGAAGGTATTGGAATCGTGATTTGAAATTCTTTAATGAAACCTTCTAATTAAAAGAGTAATATCAATATGTTAATTGAAACTGTATTAATTTACTTCACTTTAAACTAATTAGTTCTAATTCAAAACATAATATTTACAATACTTTTTTTGCGCTGTTTTTAAAACGAGTAATCCCAATAAAGAATTACTTAAAAAATTGAATTAAACGGTTGTTTTAAAAAAACAGCCATTCTTATCAAAGTGCCACAACTAAGCTTAAAAAACCTAATAGAAAGTAGCCGACGGATATTAAAACAACATGCAATTATATATCTTTCTTAAATAGTTCACAACATAATTTATTTCAAATAATACAACTCTAAGCGACGGTTTTTTTCTCGCAATCCCAGTAAATGGATATTACAAAGGTACGAAAAATAGAAAAACAAGTCAAGCGCTAATTGCAAGAAGTAATAATGTTGGAGTTTTGCTTAAGGCATAATTAAAATTGAAGCAAGAAGGTTGTTAATCAACATCTTTCAGGTATGTCAACTTACGCCATTTATAACTTCTTGCAATGTTCCTCTGTTGATGGATATTTATTTATTTCAACGCACATACATGTTGTAACTTATATTATCTTTAGATTGTGGAATTATTTGTGATATTTATTTGGTCTATGATGATTGGTAAGCATTTAGGAATGTATTTCCAATTGTTTTTTGCTTGAGACGATTTAACAGTAGGTATGGAATGACGATAATGATGATCACGATTATGCAGTTCAGGAGAGATGTGTCCAGTTCGACGGGTTACGACAGAATTCACGTTTATCGGGCGATTATAGAATGAATCCGGTCTTTAATATTTTACTTGATAATATCGTCGTTGTAAAATTAGTTAATGGTTGGATCTCATTTTAAAAACGACAGAGTAGATCTCTACCAAATGACGTATATCAGACAAATAAATTGACCACTTTTTAGAAGGGAAATATCATTTTAAATTGGTTTTAGGTGTAAAAATTCTGACCCGGCCACTGGATGTAAGTTACTTTTATATCAACACTCCCTACGTATAATCCCTTATCTGCAAACATGAGAATTTACAGGAGTGCATTTCAAAGATTCATAACGCAACTCAAAGCATATTTTTTCAATAAAAACAGTTTTTACTCTCTCCTGGACAATTTCAATTATGAGGGTTACATCAATTGACCAAAGCACCGTCGATATATACTGTCGTCCACTGCCTGTGTCCTATTTTATTCACCGTGACTTATATCACAATTTATCCAGAATCCTTTTAGTATATCGGTCATCGCTTGATCATCGCGTTAAGAAATAAAATATTATTTGCCAATTAGCTTTGTCTATATTGCTGACAAATAATGACAAGCATAATGTTTCCCTACTGGCGAGTATTACTTTTCGTAATCTTAAGTGTCATCTTTCCTACATATTTATCATGAATAGTTGTTGCATGCTATCTTATATATTTTTTCCACCGTTGCTTAACACCAATTGTTTTTAATTTCGTTTATGCATGCACAATGTAATCTTAAGTAGACATCAACTTTAAAATTGAGATATCTTTATTTCTTTTCCTTTTGAATACTTTCTTATAATCTTTACCCCAACCAAAGTATCCAATGTTTTGAAAGATAAAGCCTACAATGATTTTTAAAACAGTCAAAACTGAGGACGGAGAAGCATTTCCTCACTCCTAATGATTTGCCGAGAAAATTAAGAAAATACGGAGGGAAAAAATGTTACGGTCGAATTTCCCGAGCGTTGACAGCCCAAAGATACAGGGGGAGGATCTGTCTCCAAAAAATTAACCGTGCGGAAATATTATTTCTGATAAGCTTCACAGGGCCCTTAAACTATTATTTTTTAAATATTATAAACATAATTATTGTTTTTAATTTTTTAAATATTTGATTTTATGTCTTACACTGTCTTTAAAATGATACTCAAAATGTTTTATACCACTTCCACATTTTTACTATGATCAGTACTAATGGAGGTATCTTAACAGCAGTTTTTATACGAGATCTACTTGTTAATCAGTTGTTCAACTTCTGTTTTTCGAAGAGAGTAGGGATAAAAGGATAGGACTAGGACAAGACTAGTGGTTAGCTAATCGCTCTCGTTACGCGCCGTTTTTAGGATTCGGATGGGTGGGTTGGAGGAAATTTAAAAAAACAAGATTTATATTTCATGAGTTGATAATCAGCTCGCAATGAACGAAACCGGTTAAATTAACTTAATAATGTAATTTTGTAAAACTAACTTGTTTTTCATTTTTATTCTATTACCATGGAGTTTTACCAAGTAAATGCGAATTCAATTAATTTTTTTTCTTCTCATGTCAAGCCAACATTATAGTTCTGAAATCCTTTTCCCCTAACTTAGATATGCTTAGATATCCTGTTGTCATTGTCTTCTTTTCTTTTAAAAATCGTTAGCGTTGGTTATACCAGAACCCCACTTTGAAGGCTGTCTTTAAGTAATAAATAATTAATAGTGCTAATTAATTTTGCTTTATGATCACTGTAATATGAGTACATGTTATACAAAATAAATTTAATATTCAATTAATTGAAAAGGAGGATTGCGCACTCCTGAAAAGTGTGTTGGTATTACATTGTTTCAATTTTATGAAAAAAAAAACTTTATCGCAAAAATAGCTCTCAGTTAATATTTATATTTAAATCATAATGAAAGTTTCTTCCTGCCACAGCTATTATAAAGTTTATGTAATATTTTCGGATTGCCTTACACAAATGTCGTAAGGTCAAACTTGGGACGCTCTTTTTGAAAAGTTTGGTTTTATAATTTACGTAGATTAAATTTAATATTTTATATACCAGTCCCCTACGATACAATTTATATATTATTAACACTTAAACATATAAATGTATGTATAGATACTTTATCATTCTGTCGTTATAGCAGAAGTCTTTAAGTCAATAAACCTTGAGATAATTGACTTTTAAGAAAATCATTCTATTTACACACCTTAAACATTATTTATTAAATTAAACACTTTATGAGATTAGTTAATCATTTACAAATTTAATTTTATTATTAGTTATTCTTTTTCATATGCAGTGATACTAATTATAATTTAATGCCAATAATTGTGAACGAAATTAACTTAGTCCATATTGATTTCATGAAATTACGTAAAAAACCTGGAATATGGCTGAGTTTATTTTTTTTAAATGATCTTAAAATCTATCGTATTCCATTCATAACTCAAAACAGTCGACTTTCGACTTGTTACTTTCGACTAATAACTGTGAAACGAAATTAACTTAATTTAAATTGATTCCTTCAAATTAAGTAAAAAAAAACATGAGTGTGTATTTTTTGAGCTCTAAAACCTATCGTACTGCATTCATAACTCAAAAAAGTCGATTTTCGACATATCACATTCTGCCATTATTGCCCGTATTTTGTCGGCTCCGTGGTGTAGTGGTTAACGTCGTTGGGTACGGTTACAGACGTCTCGGGTTCAAGTTTATAAATTGATTTTTCAATAGATCTATAGATTTCTGTTCGTAGGCATGACTGTTTGTAACGTCTAAATTACCTCCCACCCATCCGATCCCAAAAACATGGCACAGCGAGAGCGATTAGCTAAGCACTATTTCTGTCCTAGCCCAATCTATCTCTATTCTCTTCGAAAAAGAGAGGTTGAGCAACTGAATAACAAGCAGTTCTCGTAGAAAATTTCTATTGAGATAGTTACATTGGGAGGCCGTATTATCCGCACTGGGAGTAAACATGGAAAAAGTTACATACTTATACATCATTGATAAAAAAACAATAAAATTACACGCATATTATTATGTAAAATCTTAAAAAGAATAAATTATTTTATCAATAAATTTTGGAAATCAATAGAGCCCAGTTAAATTCCTTGCCAATTCTGAATGAGTGGCTGCACCTCCCTAATTCTCCGTTATTATATCCTATACGTTGAAACACCTAACAGATGTCACTAAATGTGGAATGATTGTATATATTTACCCTTTCGTCGAATTGCATCCCGTCGAAACCCACAATGCTATTATAATTGTAAAATCACAGGTAATTCCATAAGAAGTTGGAAAGCGGCAATTCGCCACTCTGTAAATGTGGTGTTTACAAAATAAGGATTAAGGCGATTCTCGAAATTTTAACTCAGGTGTCAGTGTGGCTCTCAGACGTATAATATCTTACCTCGCAAATAATATTTGTCGTATTTGTATCTTCTATATAAACGTTAGACACTGTTTACTGTCTGTCAGTTCGAGTCCATTCGTGTGCTCGAATGCCTGAAGATGCCGAAAGGCGAAACCCTGGTCGTTAGTGACAAAATACATGGAAGTGTACAAAATCTCAATAATCCAAATTTGATATTGAAATTCCATCAAGCACCCTCAGTCGATGTCTTAAATTATTAAAAAGAATATTTTTTTTATGGTTTTTTTAGTAATTTTCATGAAAACCTCGTCAAAAAGGTTATATCAAAAATGCTATTACGTTGGTTACTTTTTAATCTTTCTTTAATTAACTCCCTTTACAATGTAGGTACTCCTAAAGACTCGAAACAAGACAGAAAAAATACCAGATGGATATATAATTCTTCATAAAATCCGCGTCGCAAAATTAAGAAAACCCTTAAAATGTTAAAATTTTTAATAAAATTAAATGCCCAACTAACGTTCGCGCACAAAAGAGGCCGCGTCATTATTTTTTCGTATTTCAAAATTTAGGTTTGATTCAAAAATAAACGAATTCGAAAACTCAATTAAAAAAGGGCCGACTTCGAAATTTTAAATTTATATTCTAATTTCAAAACAGCCCCGCTTGCTGTGAGAACAAAATTTTAAATACCTATTCAGAGCTTAACTACCCTCCCATAGAATGACATTATTAAAGATACACATGTTTTTAACATTTCGCGAGACTTTTCGCAACAAAATATATTATATTATCAAATTAACGTTTTTTGATTCGTTTGCTTTTTCGAAGGTTATGGATTCATTTTACGTGTACTTAGAAATATCAGCTGTTCAATCAATTTAAAAATTAAATAGAATTATTAAAATTAATTTAAAAAAATATTATAATTACTCCGTAGGTCCATGGTGCAGTGATCATCGTCTTTCCCAGTACGGCAGTTTCATAAATTGATTTTTCAATCAACGTTTGTGACGTCTCCAATCCCTCTCTTCGTTTATGTATCTGCTCTTTCTAACGGGGCGTAGCGAGAACGATTAGCTGACCAATAATCCTTTTATATTCCTAGTTTTCTATCCCTACTCGCTGTTGTGATACCTCCATTAGGAAGTCATACGTTCGTCATTGGAAGCAGACAAAAAATTAAATTAAAAAGTCTCACAATGAATTATTATAGTAATGGTAAAGAGTAATGTTATTACTTTATTACGTAATATTTAAATTAAGTAAACTTGTATTTAGATTTTATCATAATGAATTTGGAAAGCTTATATCACAATAATGTTCGGGGACATGTGACCATGATCACTAAAACATCCAAACCCTTGAGCATGTAACAGGTTAGATGAAAGCCCTAGACCAGAGGTAGGAAACCTTCGGCCTTCCTGGTACTCGAGTGCGACCGTTCGACTGAATCCAATTGTTTCATTTCATTGTTTTCATTCATTTATAAAATAGTGGAGTAATATATTTTAAGTAAAATTAATAACATATTTTAATTGTCGGCGTCCGTGGTGCAGTTGGTTTCGTCACTGGCTACGGTTACGGATGTCTCGGGTTCTATTCCCGGTGCGGACGGTTTTCATAGATTGATCTTTCAATCGATTTATGGATTTCTGTTCGTAGTCTGACTCCTCCCTCCCACCAATCCCATCCTCACGGGGCGTAACGAGAGCGATTAGCTAACCACTAGTCCTGTCATAGCCCTATCCTTCTATCCCTACTCTCTTCGAAAAAGAAAAGAGAGGTTGAGCAACTGAGTGACAAGCAGTTCTCGTAGAAAAAATTCACTAATACTAGTATTAAGTCACGGATTTTCTGTTGCTTGAATCTATATTACTACAACATTGTTCTCTTAAAACTTTTTCTTCGTCGATCATAATACGTTATATATTAAATCCAGTATGAAATAGAACTTCAATCTTAATATAACATTGAATAGACAGTAATTGGCAAACTCTTCATTGACTGTTTGTTACCTTGAAATATAAAGCAAATAGCAATAATTTTCCTTTGTGAAAACTTCATTAAGTCGATACAAAGGATTGCCTTGGAAAATGGAAGACGCTCGCCCTTGATTTTCCGCTGAATTCGTCTCACGGTAAATGCTGTGGTCCCATTGCTTATACATGTGTATCAACTACTGAAAATGGAATATCTAATATTGTAATTCAGTTTAACTGTTAATAGTAATAACTGGTTTAAAAATCACATTGAATGAATAATGAATATAATACATAAACAGATGAATGATCAATAATTATGTGTTTTGGTTATGGATACCAGTTAAAATATATAGCCTTTCAATTCTATATTTCGAAAATTTATGTGGACATTTACAATGATTTTACTTATACTAAACGTTAGATGCAAAAGTGAAAAATATGACAACCACAGAGTGCCTCATGTACTTCCACACGACAAAAATTCAAATTTTGATTGCAAATGAATGTTATATCTACAATTATACATTAATATAAGTTTATAAGAAAACTAAATTCAGCATAATATGTTGAAAGGGATGTTTATCGTCACCGTCCTGGCAGATATTGGTAAGTAACAAAATTGACGGAAACTAGGTGGGTGCACAGTGAGATTCTTGGATATCAATACTTTGTCTGGAATAACTCAGCTTAGAATGACACAGCAATTTATTTTATCAGTATTTATATTGATACAGAATCCTAGGCATTGTCTCTGTCTATTGATTTCTAACTTATATTGGCATAAATCCATATATATTTCAATATTATAATTATATATATGTAAT
Organism: Himalopsyche phryganea; assembly: GCA_022494535.1. Taxonomy (NCBI): domain Eukaryota; kingdom Metazoa; phylum Arthropoda; class Insecta; order Trichoptera; family Rhyacophilidae; genus Himalopsyche; species Himalopsyche phryganea. The sequence goes on from JAGVSL010000071.1 coordinate 1,811,835, forward strand.
GAATGTGTAAAATTAGCTATTATTTTCATTTGCTGCATACTCAGAATTTCTGCCAGTACGGTGACGATATTAACAATTTCATTGCTTAAAGTAAATAAGACTGTGTCTTAAAATCAAAGCAAGGAGAAAGAACATAACATACAAGCATGTTACATTTCTCCAGACATATGTTTGGTTAAAAAAATCATTTTATTTATACTAGCTAAGAATTTATGATAACCAATCGCTAATCATACAGAAGTCTGATTCCACAAAATAAGGCTTAATTGAAAAAAATACAGAGATTTAGTTCACGGCTTTACCCACTACACGTGTGGTCTTTTAAATCCCGAGAAAAAAAACGTCTGTAGCGTTTTTCGTTTTCAATAAAATATAAAAAATGCTATCTTTAAGAAGATTTTTTTAGTTATTTCTTCTCGATTTATATTCTCACGTATTAGTATGTATAGAAGTTAGTAGCGAGCGAGCTTAAAGCTTTACATCACACATCGTGCTTATTTCTTCCTCTCAAAGAGCTTTGAAAAAATCCTGCACGGACGCCTTCACTAATCCGAGGATTCTGTCTATCCTTCTTTTCTAAGCTGCCTTAATCCACCAAGAAAATCTGTGAGAAAGATCAGTTTCATTTCTTATATGTACACCAACTTGTAAAATGTAACAACACGATGTTAAAAAGGAAAATTATGTTCAAAAACAAGGATCATTCCATATACAAATCTTATAATTCATTTTATAAAATAATTAAATGTAAAATAATTTTTGTTGTTTGTATGTGTATTTTTATAGGTTAGAAAAGTTATGACCAATTTGTATAAATAACTGATCGGCTTTTTTTGCACCTGATCAGTTGTAAAAAAATGTAATTGAGTGGTGCGGTATAGAAAATTGGTATCCCACATTATGCTCGATTTACATGTTATTACATTTTTAGCCCTAAATTCCAACCATTCTATAATTGAGCTGTCAAAATGCAAAAACCGATATTTCCACTTTGTGATGTATTTTTATTAGTTATTAGTTTTAATTATAACTTATTTTTTTCATAACACCATTTGCTTGTAATTATTAAATTAATCGGATTTTGCATGTCATTAAGAATTTGTTCGTATTTTTTGTAGGATTTTGCACGGTATGTATCACGTCTTTTGTTAAATGACTTGTTTCTGTAGATGGAAGCATTTTTTGTTAGAATTTTTGGATTAACAAAATGTGTAATTATTGGTTTTTACTCTTGGACATTTCATTTCGTCAGTCTTATCTTACGTAAAAACTTGACAATGCAATAAAACATAACTATCTATACAATTATACATATTCAGGTAAAATAGATTAATGCAATGCATAGAAACACGTAAAGCTTATAAATCATAAACAAAAAGTTAGATTGCTTAATCGTTTAATTTGGAAACATGAAAAACACATCAATTGCGATTATTACAGGACTATCTTATTGTGGGCTTATCAACTTTTCACGCCACACTCCTCAATTATTTAACATTTGTGCATAACTTTCAACGAAGATACTTCAATACAAACGGTACAACATTAATTATGAATAAATAACTAAACAAGCCCAAAAATGCTTATATCAATACTACCAATTATAATTCTTTATTTTTTGATAAATATGTTTAGAAACAATACTCCTAAATTTAAGTACCTATATGGCATACTTAATCATATCATAGACAGGATTTTAAAGAGATTAAATTGTTTCTCATTCAATCATCTGGCGTCATGTAATGACGAATCACTTTCTCTGCCTTCATTTTAATGATCTGATACGGTAGGTGCAATAAAACATAACACACCATTGCCTTTGGATTCAAATAAATTAATCGATCAAGTGTCCATTCGGGGATCAGAACCCTTGACTGAGCAACAAGTATGACGAAAACCCTATAGCAATACCACTTAACACTGGTATAGTAACAGCATTATTTTATTTACTTATGAGATAATAAAAGCTCAACCTTGAAAGTTATGTTTCAACTCCAATACAACTTGTAAATAAAAACGTCAGCTGCATGTACACACAAAGATTATCGCCGCGATTAATCATTTTCAACAGAGAAAAACTAAAAGCTCTCTTTCATAAAGCGCTATTCCAGAGAGAGCTTTCGAGACCTTGGCCTTCGCGCTAGCCACGTGACGCCTGTATTACGTAGGTATACATTACAGTTACCCACTTTGAAGCTTTTGTAGCTAACTGTTTGAGCACAGAGTGGATTTATAATTTATTCAAACGAGGTAATTTTCTGATAATTACAATTTAATATGTTCACATATTTATTAAGGCTGGAAGAAATTATGTTAGAGTAAAATCATCATCGATTATGAATACACTAAAAATTAACAGCATAAAATGTCAAAGGTTTCAGTTCTATAAAAATTTTATTAGTTGATTGACACCTATTTAGCCATCACGCCGAAACAGCTATGAACTAACCAACTAAAAATTTTTAGAACCCAATACTTTGATATGTTATCCAATTATAACGGAGTTCTACCAAGTAAATTCCAATTCAATCAATAATACAAAAATGATTTTAAATGAAGTGTTTTCTAGATCAGCGGTCGGCAACCATTCGGACAATACAGATCACTAAACTCAAAATTTTGAATCCGGTTTGGTGTTCGTTTCTAAGTATAAATATATTTAAAATTAGTATTTACTATCGTTTTCACTAGACAACTGTGATCATTTAAACGAAAATCTTTTGCAAATAATTGTATTTAATCATGTAGAAACAAAAAAAAACATTAAAGTGTGTTTAATTAAAATTATTTTATCGAATAAGTATGGTTCTCCAACCGTTACTTGCTAAGTAATCAGTGATCTCATCGTTTAGACGCCCTACGTTGTTATATATTTGTTAAACTTTAATCAATAATGGAAATTACATCATTGCTATAAGAATTATATAGAGCGGCGGGGCGTCATGAATAATTAATTAAATGATTCCAATAATTAATTTTAAATAATTAGCATAAGGATAATTAAATCTATTCATTTATATATGTATTAGTATAACCGTGCCCGTCATAAATGACGGTATTGAAATTGAAATACGGAATGTCTAAAATAGTTAGTACGTCGGAACTGTGTGTGCATTGCATTACATTTTATTTTATATATACACTGCGAACGCTTAGGTCATGAGAAAATTTCATACCTGCATGTGATGTGATATGTGGCAATAATAAAACGTCTACAGAGCGGTCTGGACTATTATATATAAGACTAGTAACCGTATCCTTCATAGATGACGGTATTGAAATTGAAAGAAATACTGTATGTCTAAAGTAGCTAATTCGTCTGAACTGTGTGTGCATTGCAACGCATACGTCATGAGAAAATTTCATACCTACATGTGATATTTGATAATAATAATAAAGCGTCTACAAAACAGTCTGGGTTTTAATATATAATAACAGTTGTGTATCCGAGTATTTATGGGCTTGAATCCTAGTACGGAAAACTTTATTAATTAGTTTTTGAATCTATTTATGTATTTGCGATCAAATGGATCGTTGTCGATGATGTCTAAAAATTCCCTTCCAATCCTAAAATTGGGGCGAAGCGGGAGCGACCACCTTACCAACACTCCTGCCCTTGACTCATTCTTCTATGCCTACTTTCTTTGGAAAAAGGCAGCTTGAGCGACTGAATAACAATCAGTTCTCGTAGAAAAATTTCAATTTAGCTAAACTTCATTTTGAATCCACATGCTCCACACACACAAAACATAATATACACATACATAGTATTTATACAAACTTAATTTTGTTTTCTGACGTTGGCATTATGGTCGAAATAGCTATCAAATAACTAATAAAATATTAGAATTAAATACTTTGATTTTTTATTATATTTTAATGGAGTTTTACCAAAAAAATGCCAACTTAATCAATACACTAACTTAAAAGTGTATCGTTTATGTAACATCATTTTTTTTTTAGAATTTGAATGAGTTCGTTTTTAATTGAATGTTATAAATTAACAGTGTAAAATTATCAAAAGGTATTTGTTTCAAATTTGAATTGTTGAGATTTTGTCCATTTCCTTGTATTTGGTCACTAACGACCCGGGTTTCGCCTTTCGACATTTTCAGGAATTGGAGTACACGAAATGAAATTGAAATTCATGGAAATGCACATAATCTCAACAATTCAAATTTTTTATTGAAATTCCACCAAGCACCCTCAATCGATGTCTTAAATTTGTTTCAATTTTGTTTCTATCCAAATGCCAGTATCTCATTTATTTTTGTTTTAATATTTCACTTATTTTCTAACGTACAATTTATCAGAATATTTTGTTTCTTACATTTTTATTATTTTAACTTATAGAGTCTTAATAATGTACCAAAATTTATCCGCATTTAAAATTTGGATAACGTTAATCTTTTAACCATTTAGTCAAATTACTATAACCAAAGCTCCCTATAATTAAGTTTGCTTTGCTGTAACTGATACTCTGAAATTTTACAATTTTCCGAGTATTTTTGTATTTTATATACTAGTAAAAACGAACGCTATATCAATATCGAATATCTTTCCAGAAATTCTTATTGATGCACGTTTTTCACAATGTAATATGGTTTCAACAATTAATCTAGCTCAAGGTTAGAAAAACATACAAAAAATAATAATATATTTTCCTTCACAGCACAAAAACTAATAAATATTATTGTTGGTTGGTAATCATTAGATTAGAATAACACAATAGTTAGAAAACTGGTAAACTCTTAATATTTTGAATGGAGCTTTGTGGAAATTCATTATTTATATAAAATTAAAATTGATAACTTTGTTGTTCCACTGGCTGTGTTTCAAAATGTTAAACATTTTTCGCTTCTTTATGAAGCATCTTGACACTAACTATATCGCATATTATTCATATCTAATTTAAGCAACGATTCTAATTCTCAACATAAAAATGAAGGATGAAGAAGAATTTTTTCCTTCTGTTTGACGTAGAGAAAGGAGGTGGTAAGACGCAAACGATAATAGCACTAATTATTTTAACACTACTAATTAAAAAAATAATTATTAGTGTTTGTAGGTGAAAATACCAATGGAAATAATTTTAATAGTGGTAAGCTACCTATCGTGTTTAAAATGATTTGGATGATATTGGTTACATATAACATTATAATATAGTTAGTCTGAAAATACTTCTTGTTACATTTAGTAAACACGTGTTACATTTAGTAATACGGTCAGTGGAATAAAAAAATGTATCTATTTTAATTTCATATTATTGATAAACTCTTACTTAAAACGAATGTAATAAGACATTCCTTTTCATTTCTTACAGTATTTATATTGGTGATATTTTATATAGTATTAAAGCTTAATGTATTTTCATTGTAAAGATAATAATACTAAAATGAAATAAATACCTTGAAAAATCTCCGCTTTTCTCGCTCGACCGTGAACGATCCTTTGAATAAAATATATCTATTCAAACAAAGCTCCTTTACGGTCACTTAAATGCAGATTTGCACGGATTCATTCTTAAGGTCACCCAAACGACCTTCTCCAAGGACCATTGTAAATATTTCTCAGATTCAGGATCACGCTTTGTGGAACAAATTATATCTACCCACCTAGTTTGCAGTGAACAAAAAGCTCATCTCTGGTTATATTATCTTCGATCGCCCGTATGCTATATGACCTTGACACAGAGCTTTCAAGGGTACATAGAATATGCTTTTGTAAAAGCTCGTGCATGTAGACCAGACTTTTTCAAATTTAGTCGGTAAACAATCAGCAGTAATAAAATTTCATTATATAGTAATATAATATATTGTAAGCAAAAAGGAACAAGATTATAAAAAGTCTTTTTTATTACAATGGATGTATTTTTCATCAAATATAATATTTATTAAATTTAAGACATAAAAAAAAGCTGGGAATATTATAATTCGTTATAGATAAATCATTCGGTATTCATTTTACAAATGGTAGAGATGTTAGAGGACTGGATGTTATTCAATCGTTAAACTTCATCTTTTCCGAAGTGAATAGTGTATATATATGAGTTACTGAGTAGCTAAACACGCTCTTGGCCATTTTTCAATGAAATGAGTTTTTATTTTACGTGTGTGATCTATCGATAAATATATCAACTTTTCCAGTTGCATGCCTAAACTTTCTTCCTAAATTTTCGTACCCTGGTCTAAATTTAAATTTTTTCCATACTTAAAAATGCCGTTTTTCTACACGAACTTGATCCTCTTTTTACACGGCCGACGCTCTCAAAAAAAAACGGAAGTGTAAAAGAATATTTTACTTTTATTTATACACCAGAAGACACAAAATTACTTAAATTATACTTAAAAGTATATACTGCCCAAAACAGTTTTTCGTGATTTACTCAAAACTCTAAAAACCTTCGGGAGCGTGTTTAGCGACATTATATAACGAAAAATTCTATTGTCATGATCGCGAGAATTTCCAGATTTTATTCATTGTACGTGAATGATATTAAATTCGACAGTCGATCTAAGATTAGATTACATGTTTTGGAATTAGTATTCAGTTTATTAAAAGTTTTTAAAAAATGGCTTTTGGAAATAATAGGTGTAATCTCAAATAGTTAATTTAAATTTAATTATGCCTGACACCTCAGTGTAGTCTAAGACCTCCGCTTAGCTATCAAAAACAACAAGGTTCCAATCAATTATTGATCAAATAAATGAGATCTTAGACATTTTTTTGAAACTTCTTATTTTCAAAATATCTGACGTATTGGTCAATAAGTTTTTAATTAATATTGTTTAAAATTATGCTAAAAAATTAATTATTTTATCTTCAAACTGCTCAATGCGGTTGGCATTATTTTCAACTGGAATGCAATGGAAAGAATTATTGAAGAGCCTTTTGTATGCGAAGTAAATTCCGTAGTACAGAGAAACGTTGGAATTATGTTGTTAGAATCTAGTTTTTCCTTACCAGCTTTGCGGAATTTATTGTCTCGAGAAAATGAAATTATTGGCATTGAGAAAGTTTGCTTTAGTAGAAATCAATTGCTGAAATATGTTTCTTGAAATTCCCTTAGATTACTATATTAGATTTTGTCGTGTTTTATTCTTACATATAAACATCAATAGCATTTTCTTTCCCATAATAATTCTGAGTTGAAAATTATGATCACGTTTGTACATGATATGTAAATTATATTCGATTATTTCAATTTTATTAAAGTTGCAATGTTCTTGATATATAATTAAAATTGATATTTTAGTTATTCCACTGGCTGTGTTAATAAATGTGCTTCTTTTTAATATTAGGTAATATTACAATTGTATATAAGATGTCGCAATAGTAAAAAAAATTCAGAGTTTGCGATTCATTTGTTTGAAAATGATCATATTTATAATAAAAATAATAACATAAAAATACTCCATCGAGAAAATAAAAATGGTTTAAAACATGAATAATTTGAAGTTTTTAGAAATTAATAAAGCCATCAGCAGTAATCGATTATTAGTAAATTAAATTTATTTCCGTTGGAATTTTTACCTTCAAACACCATTAGTTAATATAAAATTGATAATTAAGTTATTTGACTTGATTTATCACAAACGTGACGCGCTCGCCGAAGTATCTTCAAACCAACCATATGGCAATTGATTTGTAAATAGTTTAACAGTGTTAATGTCTTACCCCCCCCACCCTAGTAGAATGGAATAAAACCCACCCCCACCATTTATTTAATGTAAGAATTAGAATCATTGTTTACCTTAGAAATAAATAACCTTGCGATATGGTTAGTCTAAAGATGCTTCTTAAAGAGACGAAACGCATCTCGTTAATGATAAACCAAGTGGAATAACTAAGTCATCAATTTTAATGTTATATTAAAAATGAACTTCCACAAAGTTACCGCCAAATCCAGAGAAAAAAAAATAAAAAATGTTAGTTAATTTTGTAATTCGTACTATACTATTACCGTTTCTTACCCCCTTCCCACATCTAGTAGAAGTAAATTAACCACCCCACCATTCATGTTTAAGTTGAGAATAAGAATCATTTTTTAATAGGATAAAATAACAAAGTATTTAGTTCTACAAATTTTTTTATCAAGTAGTTGATAGCTATTTCGGCTTTACGCCATCGTCAGAACTATAGGACGATAAAAATATTTATTAAATGAGCAAACTTATACTATTGGAATAGTGTAAGATATCTAAGTATTTAGTAATTTTATAGGTAGTTGATAGATATTTCGGCTTAACGCCATCGTCATAACTATAATACTGAATTTATAGTTCTGACGATGGCGTCGGTCAGAAATAACTATCAACTACGAAATAAAATTTTGTAGAATTAAATACTTTGTTATTTTATCCTATTATAATGGAGTTCTACCAAGTAAATGCCAATTCAATCAATAAATCATTTTTTTAACTTAAAAATAAATAACCTTGTAATTTGTGAATATTCTCAAAATTACCGCTAAATTCATCTAAAATACATGGTTCTTCATTTAATTATACAAGCTATCTTGTTTCCAAAATAAAATACACAAATCAGATTAAATTGAACGCAAAAGCTAGTTGCTAATTTGACCCAAATAACAACGTACAATATAAAGAGCATATTATTATTTTCATTATGTATAGACAGTTGCAAACAATGAAACACGTGTGACCTTGTTACGAAATGCACGTCATGCAGCTAAATTCTATTAGCACAGAAAGGGATATATAGCATAAAATACAACCCAGCCACTGAGAGCAACCTTCTATAAATGAAAATAGTGATTCACGTATTTTCTCGAATCTTTTCGCTATACCGGATTGCCAGTCTTGTACCCGAGTCTTCAAAGCGTACTCCTTTGCGGTGTCCGCAAGTTTAAGTCTTTTCACAGATATTTTCACATAATGTTCAATCAATCGGTAAATGGATTTGCGTTCAAATGCACGGATATATGCGATATTTACATTCTTTTCCAGCTAACTACTAGCCCTTTATTGTCCAAATCCTTTTTTACTTACGATCTACGAAAAAGAGCCGATCAGCGAAACAGTCATTAATAATTCTTGTTTAAAATAATTCTTGAAGGATTTAAGTTACCCATTTATTGAAGAAACAAAAACAATTATTTTATGATAAATTTGATGGCTTCATAACGTCAGAACTATTTATCAATTTCCTGTTTTATATTACATTAAACTTCTACCTGTATGTTCGATATAAAAAGCTTGACAGTCTTCACAAGAGAGGTGGTGCATGCCACACTGTGACAATGATTTTATTTTGATCTTTATTATACAAAAAGATTTTACCTTAATTAATAACATTTTTTGAGTAGCACACAGGAATAGCTAAGTTCCCAATTTTTATTTTATACTAGTCAGTACCCGGCATGCGTTTCAATGTCACTCAAAGAAAGAAAGGGTTTGTTTTTGAAACAGGCCGAAATTTCATAAAATTACCCGATCCGAGCCCGTTATCTTCAGTCCCGGTCAGGCCCGGCCCGAGCCCGACTCTCAATATCACACTTGTTACCCGAACCCAATCCGAAGTCCAGATTTATTTTTCTCATTCCGAAAAAAGCCCGTTTTATTTTTTAATATAGTAATTCATTTATACTTTTCAAACAATATTTGCTACTGTTTCCATTTTCCAACGACATTTATAGCACGTGTGAAAGAGATTATTTAAGTTATGAAAACTATTGCCTTATGGTTGACTCATGACCTGAAACGAAATATGTTTCTCAAATTTGAATTCCTTAGCCGGGCCCGGTCCGAGTCCGAATCTGAATTGTCTGTTCCCGCCCAAGCCAGGCCCACGGGCCTGCGCAGACCTCTATTTTGGATGTGCAGTATTTTTTCCATCTGGTCGAGATATGTCGCTAGTTTTAAATATTTGACTCTTTTTTTAGATTTCTGATTTTAATTTAAAATTTAATTTTTTTTTCTTCAAAAACCTTCATGGGTGTGTGCACAACAACTCAACAAAGTTTGATCAAAATTGGATGAGTGATAAAGGAATGCAAAGAGGACAAACAAACAAACTAATCTTAATTTTATATATATATATATTAAAAATGAATTTCCACAAAAATCCATCAAAAATACTACTTTCATGTTTGTCAGAGATGTTGAGCTTTTAAAAAATCTCCTCAATTACAGAAATAAATTATCTAGTCTCGTTTGCCAGGCTTCTCGAAAATGTCATCAAACCAAAAATGCCTTTTCACTAATTGCAAAGCAAGCTGTAAACAACTTTCCAATGTACAACATAGTACTATCTGTGGCACCATAAACAATCTCGAAATGAGTCTAGTAATTTAAGTGTGGCGTAAAAAATTACATCTCCCCAGGGGGTGTTGGAGGGTCTTTCCCTAACGAGGTTGCTGCAGCCCGTTAAAAACTTGGTGAGAGCCTTAATTTTCGATGCATTAAAAACGGATAAATCCTATCTAATGGTGGAATCCGCGAAAGCTGACATTGGTCGCAATTGATAACTTTTAATTATTGTAATATTTATATTACAATAATTCCTCATTCAGAGCTACAATCCTGCTTGCCTCTTCTCCCGATCGGTGGGACTCCGGCGTCCTAGAAGACCACCGGGTACTATCCCCAGGATGTTTTCGGTGGAGCTGAGGGTCTCTGACAAGGGAATCATAGAGGTGTATTTTAATGACCATAAGCTCTATATAGGGAGCAAATGTGGTCGAAGAAAAAGAAAAATATTTACATATAAATTTTATCTATATAATATTATCTAGGGACTAAATAAAGCCCATTTAAGGCAGCAAGGGACAGCTCTAAGCATAATGCGATTGTCATTTGATTGTTTTTTCTTTTAAGCTGTTAAGCTAAAAAAAATCTTCAATTATTTTAGAAAAACAAAGTTTAATTATTTCAGAACTAGATGTTTTATAAGTTTTATAAGTACCCGGTCCAAATACGACATCTTCAGGTCTGGCCTGGCCCGAGTTGAAGTCTCAATATCACATTTTTTACCAGAACCCTAACCGAAGCCCAAATTTATTTTTCTCAGCCCGAAAAAAGCTCGATTTTTTCAACATTGAAAATCACTAACGAATAATTTTTATGAATTAATAATGAATTTTCAAGCACAACAAACTGTCTTTACTGAATTTAAAGCTCATAATCAACGCAACCAAAGCCAACGACATTGACAATTTGGCTACAACAAAAAATACGATTTTAACGTTGTGTTTATACCTGTATTGTTATTTTTGTAGGTACTTTCAGAGCTCCTCTTTTTCGAACTAGTCTATAATAACATTTTAGAGTGCAAAGAGTTGAGAACGCGTTGCGAAAAAAATAGAAAAATAAAACAAAATGAAATAAATATAAAAATGAACACGAGAATGGAATCTTAAGGCTCATTACCTCTCAAACGACGTGTGAAGGCACTAACTACGGAATTATTTTCACCTTATTCAATGAGAAGTGTTGAGTAGGAAAGGTAACAAAGTAACGTATTTTACTTTGCAGTTCTCTAAAATGTATTTATACGAACTTGTAATCAAATTTATTTGTTATTTTGTTGTAGTTATTCAAATGTAATACATAATTAAAAACATACTTATTCAATAAGTTAAGCAAGCGTTTTTATGATAGTTAAATAAAAGGGATCGTTAATTTTTTAAAACCACGTCAGCTACAGATATAGAGCATATCTACTGCTTAATCTGCAAACCGGCTAACTTCACTTTGGCATATAGAACACAATTAACAATTTAAAAAATCAATTGCTCAAATTTTGTTCATTTCCAGACGTTTCGTTCATCCGTGTAATCGAATGCCTGAAGATACTGAAAGAAGAAACCCGGGTCATTAGTGACGATACTTGTAAAAATTTGTAACATTTTAACTATTCAAATTTGAGATTAAAGTTCCATCAAGCACCCTCAGTCGATACCTTGAATTTTTAAAAACAATACAAAAATACACGTTTTATGTTTACATTAAGGTAAGTAGAGAACTGTAATCCAAAATTAAAATTGATAAATTAGTAATTTCACTAAATGCCTTACTTGTATTACGCGTTTTGTTTAATTAAAAAGCATGTTCAGACTAAGTTTTCAATTTTAATCTTACATATTAAAAATAAATTTACACAAAGTTACCGCCGAATTTATCGAAAGTATTTACGAATTGTATTTTGGCATTATTAAATTCCGCTTTATAGTTAAGTATTCTGTTGGTAGGATTTTTTTTTACCGTGTCCACTCCCAAATTGGAGTATATGACCTCCTAATGGAAGTATCTCAACAGAAGTTTTTAATGCGAGCTGCTTGTTACTCAGTTACTCAACCTTTCCGTTTTCGAAGAGAGTAGGGATAGAAGGATAGGGCTAGGACAGGACTAGTGGTTAGCTAATCGCTCTCGTTATGTCCCGTTTTTGAGGATCGAATGGGTGGGAGAGAGGAGCTTTAGACATCACAAAAATGCATGACTATGAACAGATATCGATTGAAAGTTCAATTTATGAAACTGTTCGCACCGGGAACTGAACCCGAGATACCTTCATTAGGAGTCCATATGTTTCCACATTGGGAGTGAGAAAATGTACTATCAATAGAAAGCCACACGCTTGTGAAGGTTAATCTCCTTGCAATAAACTTCGCCTTAAACATTTCCCGATCATCGCTTCTGTTTGAATCTAAATGGCGATAAGAGTAATGAAAAACGCTAATTAGTATCGTCTGCGCACGTCGCTAACAAAGTTCACACATTATGCGCACTGCAGATTAAACGCGGTGCAGAAGATGCTAATGATTAAGGTGAATTAAAAAGAATGTCTCGAAGAGGAAAAAATAAAGTGTTTCAGACTAATTGATGTCGACATCTGTTAAGGAATGCACATAGCGTGAGGTGTGCGAAGTAATAATGTTATCAATGCGTTTTAGTTAGTTAAGACAGTGTGCATATGTTTAGTATATGTGTACACTAAGATCCGATGGATCCATGGTGCAATGATCAACGTCATTTGTTTTGGTTACGGATCTCACAAGTTCGAGTCCCAGTAAGGATTTTTCATTTGTACATTTCTTAATTTTATTTGTAATTAAAAAATCAAATACATGGAATTACAGCTGGCACCAGTACACAATGAATTTATACGGTACGATAATAATAATAAAAACACTAATAATAATACAAACCTTTTAAAAATTTAGAAAATAGATACTGGTGATTCATATAACTGACGCGAAGAATATTTTTTTAAGAATGAAAATATTTTGTTTATGGTTTCGGACGCGTAGATCAAAATAAACAGCATGTAAGTTATTTATCTTGATAAATTCGGAAATATTAACTCGTCCCAGAAGGAGAACAGAAAATGCTTTAAAATTTAAAACAATCTTCGTGCTTCAAGAAGCATTCCTAAAAGAAATTTTGTTTATTTATCCCACGTACCTAAAATAAAGCTACAGTGTGCTAATATTTTTTTCAACCATTCCACTCCTTATGTGGAGCATGTTATCTCCTAATGGAGTTATCTCAACAGAAGTTATAGGGGAACTGCTTGTTACTCAGTTACTCAAGCTTTTCTTTTCGAAGAAAGTATAAGGGGGTATAAATATAGGGTTAGGACAAAACTAGTGGTTAACTGATCTAAATACGCCCCGTTATTAGGATAAGATTATTAGGTTATTATTAGGATAAGGGAGAGAGAAGTTTAGACATAATATACATCGATTAAAAAGAAACTGTCCGTTTTCGGAACCACGTTGACCACTGCACTATGGACGTATTATGAATCTAAGGAATAAGGCTAGGACAAGACAAGTGGTTAGCTAATCGCTCTCGCTACACCCGGTTCTTAGGATTAGATAAGTGGGAGGTTATTTTAGACATCACGTACATCGATGAAAAAATCAATTTATGAAACTGTCCGTAATGGGAAAGACGTTGACCACTGCACTACGAAACTATTATGGAACTTAGTAATAAAACTAAGACAAGATTAGTGATAAGTTAATCACTATGGCTACGTCCCGTTTTTAGGATCGGGATTCTAGAAATCACAAACATCCATGCTTACGAAGAGAAATCCATACATCAACCTCTGCGTACAGTGATTCGAACCCGAGACATCCGTAGCTGAATTCAATGACGCCTACCACTACACAATGGATCTGAAATATAGTTTGGCATACACAGAAATGTATTACTGAAAGAGGATTCGATAAGAACTAGATCGCGATGGTCATTTTTCATCGTATTGTATCTACTTACTGTTTCATCACCACTGCGACAAATAAAGTAACTACAAAATGTGTTGAAACCTGTAACTGAATAAATTCGATGAAAATTCGGTCGTCTGCGGTTTTTGGAGAGACTCCATCTATTAAATATTCATGAAAGAAGTGTCTGGGAATCCACCTTTTGTGATGCCAACTCGAATGGGCCTCAGAATTTGTTCGATAGACACGGCTTTCATTAGTACAAATTTACGTGTGTCTGAACAATTTTTCTGTCAAGTGAATTTAAATTTAATCAGATTACAGCATGGAAATTTTTGTATTTGAATTCATTGCATATTTTTTTTCTTTTTCTCAGAATTATATTATATTTATTTCTTAAACATCTACGATGGAACATATTTTTTAATGATCTCCAGGAGTAATTTAAGATATCGACTGACGGTACTTGACGGAATTTCAACATTTAAAAATAAAACACAATTTGTTTGTACTACTTTCAAATGTTTATAATGATCAGGACCAGTTTCGCTCACCACGAGGATTATCAACTGATAATGAAATCATAGCAGAGCTATTTATGTAAAATTGAATTTTAACAATTACAATATAAAACAGTTGATTCAAGAAATACGACAATATTTTACAAATCGTCAAACAAATTACATATAAACAAAATTAAAAAAGACTTCATTTTAAATGTTAAGTACCTCTTGCTAATCAATGCAAACTAATCTTGGATTAAAAATAAAGCCGCATTAAAAATCCATTATCTGAACAAAATATGATGATATAATTTAAGACATCGACTGAGGGTGCTTGATGGAACTTCAATATCAAACTTGGATCATTGAGATATTGTCCACTTCCATGTACTTTGTCACTAGCGACCCGGGTTTCGCCTTTCGGCATCTTCAGGCATTCGAGCACATGAATGGACTCGAACTGACAGTTCGATTTCGAGTCCATTCGTGTGCTCGAATGCCTGAAGATGCCGAAAGGCCAAACCCGGGTCGCTAGTGACAAAATACATCTAAGTGTACAAAATCTCAATGATCCAAGTTTAAAATATAATGAGCTGTAGTGAGATTTATGATTTTACTTTTATCAGTTAATAATGCTTGTGAAGAGCGAAACTAGTCCAGAACATTTATTAGTATTAAAACAAATTGAGTTTTATTTTTAAAATATGACGCCACTCCACAAACAGTTAACACCTTGAAAAAGGAATGTCGATACCGAATTAGGATTGGTTAAATGTGGTACATGTAAATTATTTTCTTTTAAAAAATAAAACACAATTAATTTGTACTATTTCCACATATTAATAATGATCAGGACCGGTTTCGCTCATCACGAGCATTATCAACTGATAAAAATACAAACATAACAGGCTTATTTATATAAAATTGAGTGTAAAAATGAAGGTATACACTCAAGTTTTTCACTCAAACACACAAGAAGTTTTTACACTCAATTTTATATAAATAAGCCTGTTATGTTTGTATTTTTATCAGTTGATAATGCTCGTGATGAGCGAAACCAGTCCCAATCATTATAAATATGTGGAAGTAGTACAAATGAATTGTGTTTTATTTTTTTTAAATATAATGTCTTTCCACCAAGAATTGACAGTTAACTCCTTAAAAGTAATTATTGTATCGCCTTAAGGTTTTTTCAGGCATTTGAGTACATGAATGAACTCGATCTGACAGTAAATAATGAACATCGTTTATATATATAAGACAAATTAAGACAAAATATTATCACTAAGTCTAGGAACTAAGCTTTTGAAGCAAAAACCAATATTGATATCAGTGAATCATTTGAATGCTTAGGTATTCCAATAGTTCGCCCTGCTAGAGAATCCAGTAGCCTATTTAACCGTGACAGCTTCTTAGATGAATCTGTCGCCTACGCTGAGGCTACGATAAATACCTCTACGCCAACCGTACAGCCAATACCCTACACGTAGCTAATTAGCGCCTGATCTAATATGTAGTATCGATTGAAACGTTGAATAGAAAGCTTCAGTGAAGCGATAAAGCATCGGCTATTCAGTTTTGTGAACGCTTAAGGCATAGAGATGTTAACGTTTGAAGGGATAACATCAATATACTGGCAAGGATGTGTTTACCAATAATATTTCAACAAGTAGCACAGGCTTAAGACGTTTTATTACATCAAAATTATCGTATGATATACCTTTTTTTAAATTGAAAATTATAAAAAATAATTACGAATAATCAAAATAATTTCAATGCTTTTACTTTAACGATTGATTGATAATATCATTTAAGTTCCTTTTCAAAAAAGCTTGATTGTGGGTTAAATATTTTAATTTTAAATCAACCTTATGATAACCGAATAAGTGAGATTACATAATATTGTGTCTCTTCTAAAAATTGTACATAGCTAACGTAAAATAAGTTCATAGTAACATAGCTCTGACCATGGCGTTTAGCCGAAACAGCTATCAACTAACTAATAAAATGTTATTGAACTAAGTAAAATCATATTTTAGCATACTATAATGGAGTTCTACCAAGTAAATGCCAATTCAATTAATATTTTTTCTATTTTCTATGGATTCGGCGGTAACTTTGTGGAAGTACATTTTTACTATAAAATTAAATTGAAAATTGATAACTTAGTTCTTCCACTTGGTTTATACTAACGTGACGCGTTTCGCCTCTTTAAGATTAGTAACTAACATTTTAAACAGATCAGGCGGCTCGCCATTATTAAATTTATTTCCCTTGGGTTTTTCCCATCCAGATGCCAGTAATTGATTTGTAAATAGTGTAACAGTGTTTATACCTTACCCCCCTCCACACGTCCAGTAGAATGTAATAAAACCCACCCCCACCCTTTTAAGAATTAGAATCATCGTAGAATAGATAACCTTGCGATACGGTTAGTCTGAGGATGCTTCTTAAAGAGGCGAAAAGCACCACGTTAGTGATAAACCAAGTGGTGGTATAACTAAGTTATCGATTTTTATTTTATATCAATATTTTTCTTCTTCTGTGTGGCCGACATTACAGTTTCCTTTCAAAAGTCCTTTTTACTCGATTTATATATGTGTAGCTGTTGTCATTAGGTTTTTTTAAAAAAAATTCTTTGCATTGGTCATACCTGAACCCAAATTCAAAGGCCGTTCATGCTGAGCTTAATATCTTGAGGGTAAAAATAATAATAAGAACCAATTAATATTGATTTATGATCAACGATGTCATTGAGTAAATATAATATGTAAATAAGTTTAATATTAAATTACAATAAATGAACCCAAGGATTATGCATTTCTGAAAAGTACGTTAGTATTACATTTTTTCAATTTTTCAGACTCAAGTGCAATTAAATACTCGAAAATTGTATTCTATTATAATGGAGTTCTACCATGTAAATTCCAATTCAGTATGTGGCGCGTCATCAATACAACCGTGCAGATTTACGAAACATGATATTTGGCAAATGCAATATTTGATAAATAATATTTGTCACGAGTCAACAGTACGACGATGAAGATTTACGAAACATGATATTTATCAAACATAATCTGAAAAGACCCGAATCGAAGAAAGGCGAATGGTTGGTTATCAACGTCCTGGAAAGGTTTGGGATCTCAAGCAAACACGATTTCAAATCCGGTTCATCTCGTATTTATTTTAACGAAGATGCAGTGGTTTATTACAAAAAAATATTACTAACACATCAAATTGAGTCTACATTTACATTTAGTTAACACATGAATTTACCATTAAGTTATAATGTAATTGACACAAAAATGAGTTTAAATTAAATTTAAGTCCAATTTCAAAACAAACAAAAACAATTTACACTTACTTCGACTCAGTCGCTACGCCGGCTGCCCTGAGCCGTCGACTTCTCTAAGTCGACTGTCACAAAACTCACAATCAAAGCCCCAACCATTCTAGGTTGCACCCCTTTTTGTCAAAAATGGACCCTTCCGGCGGAAACTTTCTAATTTCCGCTATGGGCCTTAGGCGGTTAGCAACCGATGGCTTTCAATGACAGCAATCGGTTGGAATACCCAGAATCATTGCCATTAACGCTGGGCGCTGTCACTTATGGACCCTAATAAAACTTAAACTTAACAAAAAAAACCAGGGTGTGTCAAATCATAAAAGGAAAAGATTCTGTAAAATAAAATATAGACACTAGTGAACAATCAAGAAAAGGACCGGCATTCTGTCATCGCGCTATGAACTGAAGACATAATACCTACAGTTAAATCTTGTCAATCATACAACACTTAGAATTATATTCTTAAAAATCGATAAATTTAACACTTTCCTATAATGTCGTAGTTTGAACTGTTCTGATCTTTCTACTTTCGGTTGACGATGTGATGTAAGTCCTCGGCACACCTTCTTGGCGTTCCAATGATACTATTGCAATTAATTCTAACGTTGAAGCTGCTATACATATACTGAACATTGCATCTTCAAAGAAAACCACACTCTAGAGACAAAACATGCGTTTCCATTATTATTGTAAACACAAACATCTAAGTGGATGATTCCCTCTCAAAGGGTTGACTGGTTAATTGATCCGTCCAAATGTACGCGATAAGTGCATAATGCCATCAGAATTAATCAGAAACTACTCTGTACCATATATTTGAACGATCTTCAACACGCGAGAGCGATATTCATTGTAGAGTAATATCATGAATATATGTAGCATGGTTCAAAATTTTCTGACCCAAATATTTGAGAACGAGTTAGTTTTAAAGACAGAAATTCAGATTACTTTTCTAGAGGCCAGTAAAGAAAAGTTAATCTAGAAAAATGAACGCTGATTGCATCTCAAAATTATTAAAATTAGGGTTCTATTCTCAGACTGAAAATATTTATAGCTTGGTTTTTTGTAAATTTTTGATTGGCTGAGTGAAAATTTGATTCTGAAATAAAAAAAAGTGTTTTTCAACTGTCAATTTTTCAAATAATCAAAGTTACTTGGACAGTTTAAAATGGTTGCGATGAGCAAAAGTAGTTCTAAACAATGTATACAATTGTGAAATTAGTATAAAAAAAATTGTTTTATTTTTATAAATTTAATTTTTCTATAAATATTCAAAAGTACTTAAACATCAAAAATTGTACAGCATAGTGATTTTCCAGTGCAATTCACTTGCCTCATTGACAGGCTACCGTTTTGATCATGGACGTATCTTAAATGCATACCAAGCAGAATTTCATTAATAAACACTTACACCTTCAGGCATTCACGTGCTCGAATGCCTGAAGATACCGAAGGGCGAAAAAGCTAAATTCTAACTGAGCTGCTTTACGGTAGCGAATCATGGCACCTGACGAAGGAAAAACGTGTACTCAGCTTAGAGAATAGATCCATGCGTGAATGCTGGGGATGAGGTGGTTTGATTTCATGACGAACTCGGAGATTACGGAACGTACCGGACAGCGTCCAGTTACATCAGTGGTCATGGAAAGACGCTGGATCATGTCCTGTGTATGCCTCCGGAGAGCGTCAATATACTTGCTGTCCGTAGGACGTACGATAGTACGACAAGATATACTCGGCAAAGCTGAGGGACTCTGGAATGTCATGGGAGGAAGCAAAGCGATTGGCAGCTAAAAGAGAATCGTGGAGTCGCCGCGTGGTGGCCATATGCTCCACATAGGGAAAGAAAATGGCCAAAGAGAAGACTGTTCAACTTGTACTGAAAAATCGTCTTCTTAAACTTATATTCATAAGTCCACCCATCATATATATCCTTATTAAATTTTTTTTTAAGGTGTTAACTGTCAATTCTTGGTGGAAAGACATTATATTTTAAAAAATAAAACACAATTCATTTGTACTACTTCCACATATTTATAATGATCAGGACCGGTTTCGCTCATCACGAGCATTATCAACTGATCAGTTATATATAATACAATATCCTTAGTCAATTCAAAAAAGAGAGGTTGAGCGGTAGAGTAAACTTGCAGAAAAACTTCCATTGAGATATACTTCATGAGGTGTCTATATGCTCATTGCCAACGTCCGTGGCGCAAGTTGGTTACGTCATTGGCTACGTCTACGGACGTCTCGGGTTCAATTCCGGTGTTGACAGTTTCATAAATTGATCTTTCAATCGATTTATGGATTTCTGTTCGTAGTCTGAGTATTTTTGATGTATTTAACTCCCTTCCACCCATCTGATACTCCGGGGGCTAGCGAAAGCGATTAGCTAATCACTAATCCTGTCCTAGCCCTATCCTTCTATTCCTAAAATCTTCGAAAAAAGAGTGGTTGAGAAACTGAGTAACAAGCAGTTCTCATAGAAAAATTATGTTGAACTACCTCCATTATGTCGGCGTCCGTGGCGCAGTTGGTTTAGTCGCTGGCTACGGTTACGGATGTCTCGGGTTCAATTCCCGGTGCGGACGGTTTTCATAAATTGATCTTTCAATCGATTTATGGATTTCTGTTCGTAGTCTGAGTCCTCCCTTCCACTAATCCCATCCTCACGGGGTGTAACGAGAGCGATTAGCTAACCACTAGTCCTGTCATAGCCCTATCCTTCTATCCCTACTCTCTTCGAAAAAGAAAAGAGAGGTTGAGCAACTGAGTGACAAGCAGTTCTCGTAGAAAAAATACAGTCAAGATACCTCCATTAGGAGACCATATGCTCCACATTGGGAGCGGACATGGAAAAAAAAAAAAAAAACCTCCATTAGGAGACCAAATGTTCAAAGTTGGGAGTGGACATGAAAAAAAAAATATGCTCTACATTTGTGGCTGACATGGTTGAAATAAAAATAAAAAATGAGCATACAAATAAATTCAAATCTCGTATCTCCAACTGAACGTATTTTTACTAGAACTATAAAAATGTAAACAATTTTGAATAAATAAAGTAAATATTTTAATAATAAAACACAATTTATTTGTACCACATCCACATTTTTATAATGATCAGGACAAGTTTCGCTCATCACGAGCATTATCAAATGATAAAAATACAATCGTAAGAGGGCTATTTATATAAAATTGAATGTTAACAAATATAAGGTATATAAAACAGTTGGTTCATGAATATAAATAATTATGCAATAACCCTTTCATCAACGTATAATCATATTTAATATGTATGCGTCTAAGAGAGTAACATAATCAACCTTTCGCTTCAAAATTCAATATGCAAATACGCTTAATCTCCTTACCTCAAAGTCTTCTCGGCATCACGGTAAGATATATGCATGTAGTGATAGCGGTATGTACATACGCGTAGCAAAACAGGGCGCCCTCTGCGCTTGGCCAATATGAACCAATACCAATATTGCTTCATATAAGATCAGCCCAGGCAGCATAACATTTAAAGCATATTGCTTTTAT
The DNA here is from genome assembly GCA_022494535.1 of Himalopsyche phryganea. Taxonomy (NCBI): domain Eukaryota; kingdom Metazoa; phylum Arthropoda; class Insecta; order Trichoptera; family Rhyacophilidae; genus Himalopsyche; species Himalopsyche phryganea. The sequence continues at coordinate 1,833,421 of JAGVSL010000071.1, forward strand.
AAGTGGTTTGGGTATCGAAGACTTAAACAAAATAACTATGACGGTAAATTGAAGTCAAAGTTATTGCAAGTGCATTTTATAATGCGCTTAAAAAAATATTCAGGCTTCTTAAACATCATGTTAATGTTTTTTGTATCGATTGTAAAACTCGTTTAATCATCTACCACAGTGCTCCGCACCCTTTTCTCACCCACTGCACACCTAAGCACTCATAAATATTTCGCGGCACACTACAATCCAAAATATACAAATTCATTAAACAAATCTTACTATAAATTAATTCTTTTTTATTTGATGATTTTGAAATAGTGGCTAATATATTTTTTAATACAAGCCTATTACTCTTAATTAATTAATTAAAAGCCTCTTTACTTTATCAAAGTGATGGGACCCATTTTTTTGAAAATTACAAATTATAAAAAAAACATTTTTAAAAGGTGTAAAAATAAGCTCAACTACTAAAAAATCATAAAGGTAAGTTAAGTGGATAAACGTACTACCCATTTTTTTGTTTGGTTTGACAATGTGTATTATGTTAATAGATATTCGTTCATTGTTTGTAATAATTCCACTAGGAAATATTTCGCCATCAATACTTCCCTATATACGCAGAAAAGTGTAATTTGTATGGTAGGATTCTTTTTGTTTTACACATGAGACAAATCCCTTTTTATTAACCATCAATGCCGTAACACCCTCCATACAAACACAATCTTAAAAACTATTTCATTTAAAGTTACAAAAATAAAATATTTCTTTCAACGAAAATGATATTATCGGAGATCTTAGCAACCGACTGCTTCTAACTTCCACTACTAAATTTTTTCCCATTTTTGACGCATTGCGCCGCGGCGCACCAAGGATCGTCTCGCGGCGCACCAGAATGCCGCGGCACACCAGTTACGGAGCATTGATCTACCACATAGCACCAGGAATGTAGCGATAAGGAGTGGTTTGAGGGTCCAAGCTCCCTCCCCCCTTTGATGACGGCAATTCATCTTGTGTTGTCACTTATATTCAGGTGATATTTACAAACAAATATTTATTGTATGTAATTGACCTCCCTCCCACCCATTTGATCGGTGCGCAGTAAAATCGATTAGCCTATTACTGGTTCTGTTCTAGCCCTATCCTGATATTCCTACTGTCTTCGAAAAAGAGATGTTCAGCAACTGCGTTACAAGCGATTGAAAACTTCTGTTGAGATTCCTCCATTAGAAGTCCATATGCTCCACATTCGGAACGGACATGGTAAAAAAAGATTGCGTGCTAGCCATTTGATTCCAATAACTTTAACAGCAATTGGCTTACCACTAGTCTTGTCCTAACCCTATCCTTTTATCCCTTCTCTCTTCGGAAAAGAGAGGTTCAGCAAGTGATTAACAAGAAGTTGTCGCAGAAATACTTCTGTGGCGATACCTCCATTTGAAGGCAATATATTTCACATTGGGAGGGCGAATGCTTAAAAAATATCCCTTATCTTAATAATTAAATATCTACAATTTTCTTAGACGCGACAAGGCGAATTTTAAGGTTCAATGCAACCCAAGTCAGCCAATTTTTTTACAACCCTTCGCCAGCATTTCAACGAAATTACTAAAAATTTCTGTAGGGGGAGTACCTGTGGCGAGTAATCAATATAGATGATGCAACTTCCGCATAATATTTATAAAGCTTAACGCCCTTGTAAAGCGGTGACCGATGTTGAATCTGCGGAAACTAATGAATATACACTTACAGTAATTATAAAGGTGAACGCCCGAAAAAAACAAACATCAATTCAAGTGATAATACATAAAACATTACAACCAGACGACAGTATAAATGGACAGCCATAGAAAATGAGCTACATTCTGTCGTTGCACACCGAACTGAAAATATCTCTCCGGATCCACATAATTGTCACTTTTAAAATACCATCCTATACCTAAAGTAAGATCTTTTTAATTATACAAAACTTGTAACTCAATTCCTCAATCTTTTCAAATCACAAAAAACTGTACTTGGAAGAGAAAGTACTTTAAAAGAATCCAAGTATTCAATGAGTTAGAACGATAGTGTTGAAGTGTTTTCTCTCTTTTACACTAATGGAATATTTCCCATTTACATAAAACTGTTTGATAATTAACAACCGACACGACTTCCAATACTCGAATACGATACTCAAGTGCATACCTGATAACAAAAATAGTTACATATATCTAAAGGTATCCCCTAATGAATACATTGTATACTGTTATTGTCTGTTTTCCGGGAACTGCATTGGGTAATGACCAGTTTTGCGGTCATTTGTGAAACAATCGGTTTACTATTCGTGGCTGAACTCAATGCAATAGTTCTAATGCAGCATGAAATTGTTATTAAAATTGAATTTATCCCTTTTTTCATACTGTTTTTGAATCGAACACTTTCCTATAATAATGCAAGCATAATTTAAATACAGTCAACCTAATTAGAAACCAAAGAAAAAATTTTGTGCTAGGGACACTTTTTTCGCAATGAAAAATACAAATTAGTTCAACTCATAAAACAATTGAAATAAACAGAGGTGTTGGTGGAAAAAGATTCGTATGCTACCCCCGCCAGTTTTATTGCGTCCCGCAGTTCCACCGAGTTCATCCTATGGATGGTCATCAGTGGCCTTTCAAGGTGACGGAATTTATCTATATACCCCTAGTAGTCACCGCAAGCATTTGTTTTCAAAGCACAGCTAGAACACAGTATAACCGTATTTATGCTGTGTTCTAGTGAGGCGCCATGAATCGAAACTATAAAGAGGCACTGTAAGAATTTAAACATAATGTAAAAGGTCACGATATATATAAGATGTAGGCATTGCAATATAGCAGAAAAATAGTTATATTTAGACTTTCTCAACTACTTTTATTAATTTAGAATACACACTGTAGGTATATATATTTGTAGCGAGTCATCAACATGACGATGCAGATCTACAAATAGTATAATATTTATCAAACATAACATAAATATAAGTAAACGCACTTGCAAATGCAGTCAGCGAAATCGAGCGATGACCGGTCTATACAACGCCAATTCTGCATACGTAATGATAAAAGTGAACGTTCTGAAAATGCAAGTGATGATGACTAAAGCAGAACACAGACAGCCGACGACGGTATATATAATATGAACGACCAAGGGAAGGACGAATATTCTGTCGTCGCTCATAGAACTGCATAATCGTCACATGTCATCAACATCTTATACCTACAGTTAAATCCCGTCAATCCTAAAACAATTGGAACCTATCCAAAAATATTGAATATGAATTATTATTGTTTCAAATTGTACCATTTATGAAGCCGTGATTAACAGCTATGCAAAACATTAAACAGCATACAATCCAACTGAAACTCGGTTCTGCGGTTTTAAGAGCTTAAGCGAAACAATCGCCCAATTTAAATTCCTAATACGGGCTTAATGCAAACAACAAAATAAAGTTATCAATGTGGAAACTGCATCTCAGGTACGTGCGCGTTAAGCTTTACTGCACTTCTGATAATCCCCTACACTCTAAACATCCCTGAAGAACCATCAAAGAGAAGTGTTGCCTCCAAACTTGATACAAAATGTTGTTGTAACGCTGTAACATCCCTTTGCTCAATGTAAAAACGGGTGCAACAAACATTTTTTATTGTTGAAACTTGGAACCGTATCTTTTTTATATTGCCAAGTAAATATTTTTATCTAATAATGGTGGTATAATATATGGCCTCTTAATAGCATCTCATCAAATCTTTTTTTTTCTACGAGAAATTAATGCTTATTACTCAGTTGATCAACATCTCATTTTTTTTAATAGATTACCGATAGAAATATAGAGCTAGGACAGAACTAGTGGTTAGGTTATCACTCTCACTACTTCTCTTTATAATCTTTTTAGGATCGGATGGGTGGGAGGGAATTTTAGACATCACAAATATTCATGCCTACGAACATAAATTCACAAATCGATTGAAAAATCAATTTATGAATCTATCCGTACCGGGACTTGAGTGCCAAATATCCGTAACCGTAGCCAACGACGTTAACCACCTCACAACGTAGCCGACGTTGTGAAAATTATGAGATAAAAATCAACAAACTACACTTACTTGTAAATATGAAATTTAATTTTAAAGAGTCTCTGAATTGATGAAATCTGGAATAATTCGGCTAAGCTTGTAACAATTTTCTACTAATACAAAAGCAAACCGCAATAGCGGTATTTATACAAATATTTTTTTTACAACGGGTTGTACTGCCACCTGTCAACTTCACTTAACAATCATGCTCTCTCTCTCTCTCTCTCTCTCTTACACACACACGTTCTCTCGCTATCTACACCGCATTGTGTGCAAGCGCAGTATTGTGCTGTGTTTCATAGCCAGATATAAACTTATCACTTTTAAGGTGTTAACTGTCAATTCTTGGTGGAAAGAATATGAATAAGTAATACAAATAAATTGTGTTTTATTTGTTTAAAAAGATATAAATGTATTACATTGTAATCATTTGTTCGAAAAACTGTTAATTGTTTATAATCTCACAAAACAATAAACACAGAAAGCTTGTAGGTAATACAATACTACAAATTAAATAACGTAAAGGTGACAAACTTATAAATTAGCGAAAAAATTAGTAACCAAGCAAATCCAAGCAAATCAAAAATGGGATTTAATTTGTTAAATAATGTCAAAATGCGTGTATTAATGAAATCCCGCAAATGTAATACGACCTGAACACCAATCTAAAATGTTAACTGATATATTTTAAATTGATTCTGTTTTGAAAACCCCTTTGTGGAAAGCATTTCCGCTAAGTAGCAAAAGCACTGGTCTAATTCAAATATTAATAGATATAATTTTCACTGAACAATATTGCATTGCCGTAACTTCAATGTGGTTTGGTCAGTAAACACTCCATTGCACAAATACAAGGTGCAGTTTTACGATTTCACTATTAACTAGCTTTTAGCAAACTACCGATACAGTTAATTTCATCGAATAGTCTTTAAATTATAATTTCTAATAAACTTTTTTCGTATAATTGTTTCTAATAACAAATTAAAATATGGTATATTTTATTGACCAATCAGGTCAAACGATATTCTTACACTTTTGAAAGTACAACCAAAACAGGTTATTATGATTTTTAAATGGTCATAGCTTATTTCTCAATTTGTTTGTTGCTACGCCAGGTATGTGGTGCAGTGGTAAACGTCGATGGCCTAAATTACGGATCTCACGGCTTCGAATCGCGGTACGGGCAGTTTCATAAATGTATTTTTCAATCGATTCTATAAGTTAGTCTATTAGACCAATACACTTACTTATACCTGATATAAATGTGATGTAACTATCATTACTTTCTATTCCCAATAGTATAATTGATTACATTGGCTTTTACTTGGTAGAACTCCATTATATGACACACCCTGGTTTTTGTTAAGTATAAGTTTCATTAGTGTCCAAAACTGAAATCACCCAGCGGTAACGGCAATAATTCTCAGAATCGGTCCACTCTTGTTACCAAGCTGTTCAATAGCCGCTGGGCACGCCCGCTGGACGAGTCCATTTTTGACGGAAAGGGGTAGCTCCGACGATGCAGGCAGTTTTAAATTGTATGTGGACAGACGATTACGATCCGTCGAGCCGGGCGAGTTGCAGCCTCGTCGCGGCGGAGGTGACGATGTGAATTGTTTGTGTTTGATTTGCGTTGGACTTAATTTTAAATCATTTGTCGTGTCATTTGTATTATAACTTAAAGTAAATTCAGTTGCTTAGTAAATTTAAATGTAGAATCAATTTTATGTGTTAGGAATAGTATTTTTTTTTGTTTGTAAACCACTGCATCTTCGATGGAAAATAAATAAGTTTTGAACCGGATTTGAAATGGTGTTTGTCTAAGATCACAGCCCTTCCAGGACGTTGGATAACCAGCCGTTTGCCTCTCTTCGATCCAGGGTCCTCTCATATAATAGCGTAAAATATCAAAGTATTTAGTTCTACAAAATTAATTAATTCCGAAATTATTTCCGACCAACGCCATCGTCAGAACAATAAATTCAGTATTATAGTTCTGACGATGGCGTTAAGCCGAAATAGCTATCAACTACCTATAAAATTACTCAATACTTAGATATCTTACCCTTTTCCAATAGTATAAGTTTGCTCATTTAATAAATATTTTTATGGTCCTTGAAGTACAAGTTCATTCATATTGGTTTTAATGACATTTTGTTGTATTACTAAACAATGTTGATAAGAATAGTAAATATGATAACCTTATGGAGAGTATGATCATTATTGCTGAAAAATAATTTCTGAATTTAACATTGTTTTTGGTCTCCTGAAAAATTGTCTTCTTGTATTATACCAACAAGTCCATCTATGATAGATATAAATATGTTGAATCAGATAATTTTAGTTTAATTAAAAAAATCAATTTATTACATTTAACTAGGTAGTCAGAAAGTTCTGAAAAGTTTGCCCATCATGGTTACAATTCTGCGTTAAATTAAAAATTAAATAAAATAACAAGAAAATGAAAATAGAAGAATTCTTTTCGGAATTTCATAAAGCAACAATTTACAATATTTCTTGGAAAGAATTACAATCCAGAGCTCGTGATGGTAGTGGAATTTTCTATTCTACTCAAAGTGTTTACTTAATGTGTAACATTTGACTTGGCATAATGGAATGCGACACGTTACTTCGCCATTATTTGATTATAAACAAGACTCGAGTCATATAAGGAGAACCGAGTCTTTGGAGAAATAGACGTGTACGATACTTATTCAGAGAATATAATAATATGCAAAGTAAGTAGGGGGTTGCAATAATACCGGATGCATATAATATTAAAATCAGTAATTGTTATTTCATATTAAATATCAGTATTACAATAACAATCAAACAGATAAAAAATAAGAAAAAATATATAGCCAATTGGGCGTGTTCTTTTTTCCATTTCCACTAAAAACGTGGAGCATATGGTCACCTAATGGAGGTATCTTGACAGAATTTTTATAAAGGACCTGATTGTTACTCAGTTGCTCAACCTCCCTTTTTTTTTGAAGGGAGTAGGGGTAGTAAGATAGGGCTAGGACAGGACTATTGGATAACTAATCACTCTCGCTACACTCAGTGAGGATCGGATGGATGGGAGGGAGTTTTTGTGACATATAACTAACACTTAGACTACCAACAGAAATCCATAACCGTAGCCAACGACGTTACCAACTGCGCCACGAATTCGTCGTTTTCAATATAGCAGTAATATATAATAACCTATAAAATTAATGTTTCTGGCAGGGTTGTTTGTGGATGGCAGAATCATACCTTCCAGGAAAATCGTCAAGAAAATCGACAATTATGTTTTATTTTCAGATACAGTTGGTTAGTTTACAGTTCAAAAGAAGTTAATACACGCAAGAAGCAACAATTGAAGCGATTGGCAATCAAAACTACATCAACGTCCGATTGGATACGAGTGAAGCGTTTCATCCTCACCAAACCAGTTTCGCGGACGGCATCCTAAAAGCAAGAATGGAGGACAATATTCTAAAGTCGAGACATGTCCTGTTTTTAGAAACCATCTTTTAAAACCTAAATGATTCAATAAATAAAATACAATATGAAAGTGTTTTTATCATGATGAGTATTTGTTCTCTTTTTCTGTAAAGGGCTTGATTGTGATTTCCAATAAATGAATAAAAACCATTTCAATTGAAGCAATCATGGACATAAATAAAATTTTAAATATACAATCAAAAACATGAAATTGAACTTATTAACCAATCCTGGAACTGATAAATTCTAAATCCCGGGTTCATAAAAAGAGTCCGAGATTGGATGCCCTAGTTATGACAAATGTTTCTTCTCTTTGAGAATCGTTTTCAATTTTCAAATAATATTATTTATACGACGTTTTTTTTTAATTATTCGATCTTTTCTAATAATAAAAACAATTTAATTGCTTACACTGTAATCGTTAAAAAACAGTTCGATGAACTTCTTACTGTGAAATTGTGTACAATTAGAGTTCATAGAAATAGCATTTATTTTTTGCACAAGTAAACATCTGACATATTTGTATTGTTTGTTATTTGTTTACACCTCGTAGTCTGAAAGAACTGAGTCGTTTTATTGTCCACTGGCTGTAACATGTTTTCGATTTCAAATTGATTTAGTTAAGGATGCTTTCTTGCCGAACGAAACGTAAGCTCTTTCCAGACCGTATGTCGTCGAAAGCTTTTACGTGAAGCGGGCGCTGAATGCTCGAAAAAGCGCATTTTAAGTGACGGCGTAATGCAATAAATTACGGACACTGGTCAAACCGAATAATAATTCAATTTTAAGTGATTTCATTTTTGAAACTTATGAATCATTAAATTCACTGAGAAAATTTTTCAAATAATATCATTACACGCTGTAGAATGGTACCAATTGAATGGTTAAACGTTGTTACGTCCAAATATTTATTGAAAACAAATATTCGAATACTGAATATTAAAATCTTGTTGTATTCAAATATTCAAATTTATTCACGTAATATAATACATGACTATGTACATTCAATGAGTATTATGGTTTTTAAATTTAAAAAAAATAGATTATATCAAGATATAATACGATGCTGAATGATTTTTGTGTTAAGCCAGTGGCCTAATGAACATGTAAATAGGCGAGTAAAATACGAATGACTTAATCAATATTCCAATATTTGAATATCAAAATAGAGGTGAACATCCCTCTTTGTCATTCACTAGGGCGTTATTATTTGATTTAAAAATGTTCTATATTATAACTATAAAAGGCGAATTTCAAGTTGTAATAAGTGATTAATTATCAACCAAGATGTTTCAACATTTGAGTTACATGGATTTTATAAAATATTATTCTCTAAAATAAACAACTAACTATTTATATCAGTTGATGTTACTTACACAAAAACCTTGAAAAAAATCAATTCTTATAATAAAGTGGCATGTTTTTACAAAAATTGGAATAAAAATTGTTAATTGATTTTACACAATACGTTTGATTATATATTAAATTAAATGTGTAAGTTTTAGTTTTGAAATAAGCTCAAAGTTGAAGCTATGCGTGATAAAAGTGAGAAAGTTCGTGAAGAGGAAACGTAAAGTATCAGAAAAGTTGATCCGATACGTCCTAAGGCACTATTTGTCCCTTCCGGTAAAATAAAACTCCGTCAAAATGAACGGACATTCCGGTAGAACAGTGTCACTCAAAATTACGAAGTAAATTTTTATTTTATAACTATAATTGTATTTTGATGAAGGGTTACTTTGATTAGAATTATTACTCCATACGTAACAAACTTACTTCATAAAGATTTACGTAATTTTTGTTATTTCAAAGTTAAAATCAAAAATGAGCAACAAAGATAATTAGCAAGGCGATGGACACTTGCTTAGAGCAATGATCAAATGATGTATATGTCTGTATAAACCTGTAAATAATTATTTTACCTGCTTTGGGATAAAAATGAGCGATGTTAAGAACGAAATAAATTAAAAATAGGTTTGGTGTGTTCAGTATATGATTTAAAAAGATGTCAAGCCGGCTAAAGATTATTTAAAAGTTTCACACCAGTAATGTTTTTCAACAATATCAGTTATATTGAACTCGAAAACTCGAAAACTTTGAAATGGGGAGAGAAAAACCCTGAAAATTCTAAATAGCCTGTTAATAATGATATTTTCCATTGTTTTTTCAACATGTGCACATATAAGCTCGTCAAGTTAAACTTCAAACCTAAAAACAGCACCGTTTTCGTAAATAATTTGTGTTGGCTTCAAGTATACATATATGTCAATTTAATCTATATTAGTGCTCCGCAACTTTTTCTCAATCACGGCACACATAAGCACTCATAAATATTTCGCAGCACACCACAAGCAGAAACATGTAAATTTCATAAAAAAAAACTTACAAATCGTTAATGGTTTTTAGCACTTACATTTTTAAGGTGATGGACAAATTGTCTCTTGATGTGATAATGCATATTATTTTGACATTTTCGTTCATTTTTTATAATAATTCTATCAATGCTTTGTAATATACGCAGCAATGTGTAATTTCTAGGTTGGAATTCTTTTTTTTTCACACGAAACAAACCCTATTTTATTCCTCATCATTGCAGTTGCACTATCCATGCAAACAATATTTCCATTAAATGTCAAGATAATATAATATTTGTTTCAACGAGAATAATTTAAACAGAGATCTTAGTCACTGAATAACCTTAATGTCTTTCGAATACGAAAATACTCCATTTTTTCTCATTCTGAACGCAGTGCCGTGGCATACCTGGGATCATCTCACGGCGCACCAGTGTGCCACGGCACACCGGTTGCGGAGCACTGATATATATCAACGAAGTAAAAACTCGTAACCTCAAATTTATGAATAGAATTTTGGCATAGTTAAAAAATGTCACGCATAATAATTGTTACCAAATGCTGAAAATGATATACAGTTATCATATATATTACAACGGTTTTTTTCTCATGCGAGTATATTGCTACAAAATTAATGTATTGAGACGTCACAGATCTCTTTCGATCTCTCTTTTTTTAGTGTGCTTTGATTGAAAATATTTAATTTCTTTAAAAAATTAATTAACAATTATTGCTGCTTCAACAATCACGTCCATATTACATCATATCAGTTCATGTTGAATAAATAATTACACTCTGCCTACCTATAACTGAGTTTTCGAAAATGATACGATATTAAACATGGAAAATAAACAATTTGTAATGGGGTCCTCAGACTAAAATTAACAGTTGGATTTTTTAAGTTAATGAATGTGGAGACTGAACAATACAACAATAATGTTACCAATATTACTCATGTCTTTTGGAGGAGGTGGAATAACTCTCAAGGGAAATAAAGCCAAAAGAACGGCAGCAATCGGTCTTATTTGAAACCCTTTTAACTAAATTTACATTTATATTAATTTAAGGAGTAGAATCAATACCTCCATTTTAAATTTTTATTCGTCACTTTTAACTGTCAATTCTTGGTGAAAGAGCGTCATATTCAAAAAATAAAACAAAATTTATTTTTTTACTCCATCCACATTTTAATAATGATCAGAAGCGGTTCACACATCGCTAACATGTTATTAAATTATTTAAGTGGTTCACAATTTTATTTTAAAATTTTCCTGTTTGCTATTTCTGTTAATGAATTTATGAATAAAAAATAGGCCACAATTTGTTTTGTACTACTGCCACATGTTTATAATCACTAGGACTGGTTTCACTCATCGCGAGCATTATTAACAGATGATGGACAAACCCGGTCATGGCCATTATAAAAATGTTGAAGTAGTGCACAATAAATTAACTTTTATTTTTAAAATACATTTATTGCACTTAGTATGAAGAAGCTTTTCAAAAAGACAAGGCACGTGCCACATCTAGTGAAATAACAAGGTTTTTTTTGAAATATTGAATGTTAATTTTACAAAGTAAACGTCAAAGCCATCGGAAATATTATTAAAACATAATAAATATTGTCAGTAGTAGTAAAAAAACATTTTTTTCAGAACATATATCTTTGGGAAAGGCAGTGACATTCGACTACTGTTAACACATATACACGTCGGACGAATTCAATACACTCTCTATTGGAGAGAAGGGTTTGTTAAAGGGGTACACAAGTGCGAGGTGTATACGAAAACGAGACGTGTACTCAGCATCTACATTCGTATTTTACCGACAAACAGTCCAATTAAAATTGTGCTCCTTTTTTCTGTACGAAAATTTACTAAATGCCGCTAGAACAATGCAATTCTGTGGGAAACTTTATTATAAATAGGATAATGCCAAATTATTATACATGGGAATTAGGTAGACTGATGATTTACGAGAAAAACCAGTATGATAAAATCAATATGTCAAATGAAACTTTTTAGAAGAAACCATACAGCGGAATTTCAAAAATGGTGATGAAATTCTTCGTATTTCACATAATTTATTTCATAAGCTTCTTTGATTCCAATATTTAGTTTTTTTGCCAACTTTCTATTTGCAATTAAATTATTTGTGGAATGCCATTGTTTTTAGCTGCATAAGTAATTTAAGAGGCAGAAAAGACTAGAATTAATTTAAAACATCGACTGAGGGTGTTTGATGGAATTTCAATATCAAATTTTAATTGTTGAGATTTTGAAAATTTCCATGTATTTTGTCACTAACGACCCGAGTTTCGCCTTTCGGTATCTTCAGGCATTCGAGCACACGAATCGCTACTTTGTTAATGCGTTTGTTTTCCCAACAAAGATAAAGGCTATTATCGGAATTTTTAACTCAGGTATTAGTGTGGGTCCTAGTCTTATAATATTTTATCTTATAAATAATATTTTGTCGTATTAGACACTGTTTACTGTCTGTCGATTCGAGTCCATTCGTGTGCTCAAATGCCTGAAGATGCCGAAAGGTGAATCCCGGGTCGTTAGTAACAAAATACATGGAAATGTACAAAATCTCAACAATTCAAAGACTAAAATATTATAAAGCATATTTACCTGATAATCTTTCCGGTGTCAATTTTATTTATTTTATAACATCAAAATGAAAACACTAAAAAACACATGATATATTTATTAGTTTTTAACTATGCGTGTTTATTGAATATTGTTTTTTCTCGCTCGAATAGCTTTTAGTCAGTCTTGCCTTTGAAAAGCTCACTAAACACTTTAATTCTATTGAGCTTCTAGAATAAATGTTTGCTTCGGATATTGGGGATAAGATGTTTTGATTTTGTAACGGATTAGACTGGGCAGCACTCTGTTAGGTTACTGGGCACAAAAGGCGTTGAAAATAGCTGGGAAATGTCCAATAGAACTTCCTGAGATCCTGACAGTTTAAATAACCGCTCCTTGAAAGACCGTGACAGGAAATTTTGGAGTAGTGCAATAATCAGAAGAATAAGACATTTTAATAATAATACGTATTCACAGAATTTTCACTGAACTTGATATTTTAATAAATGCTATAGAGATGAACTGGAAGCGTTTTTAAACAAATCGTACAAGATCAGCTCGAGGAGAAAAACTCCACGCCTTAGAACTCAAATATTATAAGAAAGAAAAACCTGGACATAGACCCGGAATTTACCGTTAACCTTTTGCAAACGTTAATTAATTTAAAGGTTTTTATAATATTCGAACGTTATAGAAATTCAATAACTAGTTAATAACATATTTTATAATTATTTCATAATTGATAAGTTGTAAGGTATCAAATAAAAAATGTAGCATTTAAAAGTGTGTACTATTTTAAACATTCGAAAGTGTAATATTTCTCAATAAAATCGCCTGGAGTCCAAGAGTCAATTTTCTTCCTCCTGGAACCTTCCTGTTGGAACATACCATACGGTCCTTATGTTTTTTTTTCGAAAATACGAAATGGATGCGTCCATTCAATCGCTGGTCAGTGTCACTTGTAGAAAGTCGCTGATTTATCATATATATAATGCTCCATAAATTTACTCACTTATTACTATTGTAATAATAATGTTTTCTTATACTTAATTTCACAATCGGACAAAACAAATCCTGTGCAATACCTGTCAATGGTACTTGAAAGGAAAGAAAGGTAAAGTAAAGAATCTCAATAATTCAAATCGTTAATTTATTTTCAAAGTGTGATTTAAAATTTCGACATAGGAGTTCTAAGGGTTAAGTGAAGCTATTATCGGACGACTGCGAGGGTTTACAATACTTTTTTATGGCACTGTTATCAATACAACGTTGTATTTAACTTATTTACTATCGTGATGTTTAAAATGCGTTGATATGGAAAGAAATTTCAGGCAGACAACAGAGCATAATATATTTTATGAGCGCATTCAAAATAATGGCCCCTGAAATGCAAATTAAATCATAAAATATGAACGCACAATGAGTGTTCAGTACGCACACAGCCAGCAATCAATTGGAATTTATTTAAATGTTCATATTCAAACACAACAAAGAAATCTTTTATGGGTGCTGGCCCTAACAATGTTCAACATGGTTTCCCGGTGTATTAAATTTGCATCATAAGTGGTACAAATTGGATCCCTACATTGTGTCATTAATTGTATTTTTATAATGAAATGTGATCTAATGTCAAATAACTTTTTCATAATCATTTCAAATACGTAGTACGTTTAGTTTCTGTGTTATGTTTCATACCTATATGATTGATAACTGCCTCTTTTCAAAAACTATACTAAAAAACTGATTAAATGAAATTTTCCTACATGGAAAACCCATGGTAAGAAAAATTATCGCAAGGAAATTTAACGAAAAAACGACTGATTGACTTATCCTATTTTAATTATATCATATAAATGTTTTAAGTAATATTGTAAGGCTTTTATTTAATTAAATCACAAATTGTTTTGTGACTCATTTTTTCAATTTGAAATGAGACCAGCTTAAAAATAAAATCAATCATGTCTTACAGTTATGGAATAGCATCTATGTATATAAAAAATTCTAGACTGATTCAAATTAATTGCAAATCAGGCATTAGAATACAAACTATTGAAATTGAATGTTTGAAGAAATATATGCTGTAATGTACCCCGCCTTACGCTAAATATTACAAATATGAACTCAATAGAGTCATTCACCTAATGGTAGTAATAACAAAAACAAATGTTTATCAATAAAAGAAATAAAAATTAATAGGTTACGCGCGCTCTTAGGCGTAAACTAGAATTCTTCTAAATGTAAACAATTTGACAATAAATAATGCAATGTTTTTTTTGTAGAAGTCATAGCCAGCTTAGAGCCGGACATTTACACACTTCAGGTCAGATTGTCGATCAAATCCTTTGTGTTATATAAAAATAATAATTAATATATTCATCTCGTTAAAACCATTTGTATTTAATAAGGAATAAACCGCACAATCGATAACTGAGTCCAGTGATCGGTTGCTGCGGGACTTTTTAAAAAATCAAATAATCTTTTGGAGATAACAATATATAATGTTCATTTTTTGCTATATACGCTAATAATGGAGTTTATTTTTACAGATATTTTTTCTACAAGAATTGCATGTTACTCAGTCACGCAACCTCTCCTTTTCGAAGACGGTAAGTGTAGAAGGATAAGGTTAAGACAGAATTAAGGGTTAGCTAATCGTTTTCGCTATAACCTGTTTTTAGGATCAGAACACACCATAAAAAATACGATATATTTGCAAAAACGTTGCAATTTTTGGGTTGGTCTGCTCAGCCTATGCATTTTCTGCGCAGAGAATCTCTCGTCTTACAGGGAACATTGCCTGTAACCGAGTGGTCAACGTCGTTTGCATCAGTTGCAGTATTTAAATCCCAATATAGACAGTTTCATTAATTAATTTTTCCATCGAATATAATCGAGTATTTGATGTCAAAATTTCTTTCCAATTCTAAAAACGGGATGCAGCGAGAACAATTATCTAGCTAGTAGTTTTGTCTTAGCCCTATCTTTTTATCTTTCGAGAGGTTCAGAATCGAGCAATTCTCTTAAAACAAATTTTGTTGATATAAAGTTCATAAAGAGTCCACATGCTTATCATTAATAGCAGACATGGTTTCAAAAAAATAATAAACAAGACACTGTCTAATATTTTATTTAGATAATCTACCGTTTGTTTGATTTCTCGAATCAAGTCTTATGTGTAGAAATCTTACTTTTTTACCATTATTCTTTTAATGTAATATTCTATTCTATTTTGGGTCAGCACATGATACATTGAAGAAGTCCAAATATTTCTTTTTAAGCGCAGTAAGACCTTTTCTTGAGTAAGTCGTATAAAATAATAATATCTACAATCTGAAACATTTAAAACTTTCCAAGACAGCTGACTAATTCCTGCGTTAATTCTTGGACCGCGAATTTTCCATTGTCTTGAATTAAGCAAATAGAGGCCGAAATATACGGCCGAGACAAAATCAAGAAAAGACACCCGACATTTTTCATAAAGTTTTTTTTCCGTTCCCCTTTTTTCTCTTCCTCTCGTTGTTTGTAATTATTTTATTATTGTCAGCGGCAACGAGGAAAGAAAGTTAAACGATTAAAACTTTTGCGTTGAGCAACCGAAAAATTAGGCCCTACCGTTTTGTTTGGAAAGTATTTTATATAATAAATAGTTTTTTTGTTTGTAATTATTTTCATTCGCATCAAAAAAACGTTATATTCTTGTAGCCATACTTGACAAACAGTATGGAAAGTCATCAACATGACGCTGCAGATTTACGAAACGTCATTGTTTGTCAAGTCAGCAATATAGATGAGGCAAATTGGCAAACAAATATTTTAATTAGTCAGCAAAATCAAGCTTTGACCGATATATAACATGGATTCTGCATACAAGTCATGGTGACTTAAACACAGCACAGACAGCCGACGACAGTATTTTGAACAAAGAAGAAAGGAACGAATTCATTCTTTCATCGTCCGTCGAACTGGATATCCAGCTGTCGCGTCTGGTACTACAGACATCTCTACGGAATTGTATAATCTTCACACGTCATCCTATACCTACAGTTAAATCTCGTAAATAATAAAACAATTGAAAAAATATTTTTAAATTCTTCTTGGATCATATTCACTTCTTGCGTGGCACGCCTCCTTAATTCTTTTTCATTCGCTAATTGCTTTACTTCCTCCCATGACATGCCAGTGTCTTTAAGTTCCACCTAGTATATCTAATGGATAGTACTCGATGGATATATGGGATGCCAGAATTCTACCGGTCGGAAGAAGAAGCAAACAAGGTTGAGGCTTTCCGAAGGCCCCCAGCACGAGACCAACCCAGTTTGAACGTCTACCTATGACCACTGTAAAAGGGCGTATTATATTATGTTGGTATAGAGTTTATCACCATTAAACGCCAGTCGACTCTTCAACTCTCTTTAAGAATTGTTTTTCTTCAAAATAGCACTTTTCAGCAAAAATCATTCCATGCAGTGTTCTATCAAGGTACAAAATTAAATCACATTTATCGTATTAAAAGAGCTTATATAAATTGATGAATTATGGAATTAGTACAAAAAATTATGTTATATTTATTAAATAAATTTAAAAGATTAAAAAATAATAATCGAGTATTTGTTATATGATGCAGAGCTTGTATTGAACGGTGTGATAGTTCGTAAAATTTGTGGAAAAGAGTCTAAAGTCTCGAAAAGTAAAGTAGAATAGTAAAGTAAAAAAAAAATTGAATAAACGTTTCGGTTTTTAAATTATCAAATCATTCTTATAAACGATTTCATCATCCGTTAATTTTATACGTCACTATCAAGTGACGTAACGAGTAACAAACGTTAAGCGTATTTAAAGTTTTTTTCTTAATTATAAGTGTCTTAGAAACAACTGCTCAAGACTTTGTGGCATACACAAGTGTGTAGAAAATAAATTCTTCCAGATAAATGAAAAAGGGCCTGGTAATTCTTTTTATTCACCACCAATTCAGCGTGGCCGATTGGTCCAATGTAAGTTTGCATCGACTTGCGCAGCTCTTCCCTTTCTTCATACATTAAACGACAACTCCTATCGGGTGCAGCATCCTGTTTGATAACACCACATTTGCATGTTAGCCTATTGTATTCATTAAATAGAACATTAACACAGTATTGATATTAAATTAATCACAAAATTAGCTTGCGATATAGCATAATATTGTAAAGTCGTCGCCTTCAATATGTCATCAGAGAATATCGAATAAACTTAAAGTGTTTTATTTCGAATCTGCAAATATTTGTTCACAATCTACTCGAGTGAGCCATTTTCACGAGCGAAACAAAATTGCCCTGCGGCACTCTGGCAAGAGTTGTCAAAATGTTATATATGCAGCGTGAAGGTTTAAAAAAATTCCCTTCCAGAAGTTTTTATTATTTTCAGACATATTTACTCAATTCGCCGCTTTGGAACGAAGTTAGGATTGAGTTTCCTCGTCGGTTGTTTTAAGAGAAACGAAATTCGCGTGTATTAATTCGAGATTTTTCCATTTTCAGACACTCTCGTGTAGCAGTAACACATTATCTTCCCCCACCTCGTGCAATGAAATATTTAAATAACGTATTAAATATTAGAATATTATTTGTAATGTCAGATCATTCACGTAACTTTGTAGGGGAAAATACATAATAAAAAGCAGCCTTATACCTGGCTTGGTTATACATAAAATATCATTCAATATTTTTCAAATAAAAAAAAATGTTTTTTAATACTTCAACATTATTACAATATATTTTCATAATCAAGACCGGTTTCGCTAATCACAAGTATCATCAATTGATAATGCTTATATTTTTGACAATTAAACCATTTGTAGAACAGGACAATCCCCGTTTGATATCGAATAAGAGTTTCAATGATTTTTTTGTAAAAAGTCTATAATATTATTATTTTGGCATACTACATATTTTTTTTGCTGCTCCTAACTTGGAGCATATGGACTACTTATAGAGGTATCTCAATTTAAATTTTACTACTAGAATTATTGCTTGTTAGCTTTTTGGATAAAGTAGGAATAGAATGAGAGGGCTAGACTAGTACTACGGAATGTGGGAGGGTTGGAGGGTATTAGGGACATCACAAACTACCATGCCTTCGAAAAGAATTCCATAAATCGTTTATAAAATCAATTTATGAAAACATCCGCACTGGGAGTCGAGTCAGTAAAATTCGTTACCGACGCCAAAAAGGTTGACCACTGCACCACGAATCCGACGTAAGAAGAACATTTTTCAACGCTATTGCTTTAGATACTAATATGAGCGAAGTCATACGAACACTGTTTTCATTATAATTTAAGATATCGAATAAGGATGCTTGTTGGAATCTCAATATAAAATTCAAATTGTTCAAATTGTGTACATTTCTACATATTTTAAAAAACATCGCAAATTTAAATAATTTAAATTTTTTATCTTTATTATAAAGTAGGTTGTTCTCGAAGCTTTCTCGGAAGACTTCCTTGGCAAAAGTTTCGAAAGAAATAACCTTTGTTTTCTTTAATAAACGTTTTTAAGCACATAAAATTGAATTGAAATGTTAATTGACCTGAAGAGGGTTGTAAATATCTTTTGTATGTATATATATGATTTTTTAATTATGAAAATTTTTGCTACATATTGCTTGTAGCGTCAGAAAGAGTTAAGTCCACAGAATGGGTGAAAAAGTGCAAAGAATGAACTCGCCGGAAAGGTAAACTCGCACTCTTTGAGCGACTGATTGTCGAAGCTGAAAAAATAAGTCTCTGCTATTCTCGACTTTGCTTTGTTTTACTTATCCTTGGATTTATTAAAAAAGAGTTTATTTAGGAATAAGCTTTCATAATAAATGAAAACAATGATGAAATTAAATAAAAAAAATAATAAGCCGTACGAAAAAAAGGCTTTCTCTAATAGCGGTAATATAAATTGAAGAGTAAATTGTTTTTTACATTATTTCGTGTCGTCATATTGTATATTATATTAAAATCGTGAGTGGTATTTCACGGTATATGACGTAACGTCACGCATGTTTTCTGTTATTTTCTCTGTGAGGTTTATATCTCTTGGCACAACCCAATCGTGTTTCCTACGGCCCAGCCACGAATTGTGACCAAAAATCTCCTTGAATCACATCTCAAAAGGTCATTTACAATAAATTAAGACAGTTATAATACAGGGCAACATAGCTTCATAGTGTTTTGAAACTGTCCAGTGTTAATGTGTGCCGAGGGTATAGGGACTTATGTCAGATTGGGGAATTTTTACAAAAGGCCTGCCCTGACGATTCCGTCCGCCTTGAATTTCTTCGATGGAATTCCTGAACAATAATTGAATTGTAAATTGATTTTTCAATCAATTTATATTCAAATGCATGCTTACATATAAAGTGTGTGATGCTTACATTCCCTCCCACACATCTGATCCCAAAAACGGGGCGCATAGAGAGAGCGATAATCTTATAACTAGTCCTTTCCTAGCCCAATCTTTCTATTATTTCCTTATCAAATCAAGATAGATTAAAAGACTGAATAACAATCAGTTATCGTAAGATTTTATTCTTCTACCTACCCATTGGGAGCAGACATGGTCGGAAAAATGGTTGCGGCTGTCGACGGGGAGAAAGGAAATGAATTTTAAAAAGCAAACGACGCCATATATTACTTAAAACCACTGCTTTCTTATTTTTCATTAGGTAAGGTCTGAAGAAACCTCTTTAGTAATCGAAACACGTGCCACACTGAGCTTCACAGCTATCGCTACAAAATTGTATCAAAGTTATTGATTTTAATTGAAAATAAATTTCCCCAAAGTTCCATCGAAAATATCAAAAGAAGTAACCGAACGTAAATTACTTTGTATTGGAAGTGTCTGAGTGTGGAATAGTTTTCATAAAAGGTACACTTTATAAGATAATATCATATTACTATATATGCAATTTTTATTCCAGACCTCACATCATGACGTCACAAAAGCCAACTCACCATTTTGAGGGTATATTACACAACAGTATAATAATGCTTCAGAAACAATATTTTCCAATTTAAATTCAAATTTACTTCCACGCTCTCCCGTCAGAGAAAAGCTCCAGCGTTTTGTACGAGGCAAACTTTTGAACGGCGGCATCACGATCACGTACGGCTCAAAGCTTTTCGTAGATGGAATGAGGCGCATATCAAAAATTAAGCGCAAGTTATGACTTCAAAGCTCATCAAATATCCTTAAATTGAATTCGAATTTTATAATTTTAGCATGCAGAGTATGAACTGGTTAATGCATTTTGTATGATATCTTGTAGCAAGGGATATAAGCTTGTTTTAATATTAATGTACTGGGTGTTTAATTTGAGCATTGGCTTTTTATTTAGATATAGAGATATATATATTCAAATAATAGTTTTTTTTTAATTCGACTAGTAGTAACAGTAGTAATTAAGACCTTAGAACTATATCACAAACATACAATATGCCTTTAAGAGGAATTAGTATGTTTTTCTCTCATTTCGCAAAAACCGTTAATCGTTTTCCGGCGCCTAAAAAATATGATACGTCGAAATATTTTTTTTTTCTTTTAATAATTGCACTCTCAAAGTATTTTTTTACCCTATTGCACTTTTATTTAAATGTAAATATAAATTTTTCAAGCCTCTCTAGCAAAGAGTTGACACCTGTTTCTCAGATATGTTTAGGAATTATTGTAGGTTATCGTGATTTGACGTCTGAGACAAAATCGTAGAACAAAGTATTGATAAAAAGTGATTCCAACGGAATTTGCAATTTATTGAATATAACGATTCTATAAAATTTTTTGAAATGTACCAAAGAGTTCGTTTTCTCGCACTTTTTATGACTGATATTTAAAGTGGAATTATAGTGAATAATGTTTTAAAAACAAATTTAACACCAGAAAATTCTATTATATACGTCTTTTAACAACAAAAATAAAAAATTAATAAGAATAATAAACAGTGATTATTTTTTGGGGATATTTTCTTACCTTCCATTGTGATGAGTTCGTCATCTGCCTCGACACCACACTCGCTATTACTTTATAATATATTTAAATAGTTATTAGACGCTATTATAATCGGTAAATAATTTTATAACATATTACTTTTTGACACGTGATTTAAACGTGTCATATTTTTTAAGCCACGGAAAACGTTAACGATTTTCACGAATGAGAAATAAATCTACTAATTCCTCTTAAACTATGAAACTGTAAAATTCATACACGTTCAAATAGAGAAATCTCAAAAAATGTTCCGAACCTTCTCAGATACGATCGATCCACTCTCAAACTTGTTTCGGTCTAAAGTATTTTACATTGATATTGAAATGTTCACTCACAAAAAGATCGCCTTAGTTTCATAATCAAATTTCAAAGCAAATAGAATAATTTTATTTCAAATCATTCTCTCTTATATAATGACCAAGACCATTTTCAATTGATTTTATCAAAATTTTCGCGATTCTTACCATCGTTACTATTTACGCCCTCTTACTAGTGCAAGGTTACTTTTTAATCATTAATGATATTACGTAATTAACGTTATGGATTTCCAATTTTAGTAAATTAATTTAAAAGAAAATTAAGTAATTGTTTTCGACTAAAAAAGTCGTAATTTTATTGATAAGAGAATATCCTACTGAAAGAAAAATGTTCATGTCGAGAATGCAAAGTATTTTTCGAGCAGAGCCGCAAAAAGTTGCAAACTAGAGCTTTTAAAAAAAGCGCACACGCTGCTCGACCCTTGATCGGACGGAAATATTAAAAGAAGGCCCGAGAAGGCTGCGAGTAAACATTGAATTTAGAAGTAAATTATAGAATAACAGATGTCTCTTCAAGCAAGTCCGATACCAATGTAATACGAACTTCTTATAAATCATCTTAACAGCATTTTTTACGAGACCTGATTTTTAAACAATCGTTTTTTCAGAGACGGTAAAGATTGGAATAGGATTCTACTACTAGTAGTCAGCTAATCACTATCACTGCGCACTGTTTTTGGTAACGGGCATCTGGAAAGGAATTTAAATATCACAGACATCCATACCTTTACACATAATTCCATAAATCGACTGAAAAAATAATTCATCAACGTGTTCGCTTGGAGATTCGCACCTTTAGATATTGCATACGAATTCAACGAATGCCACACTTAAAAATAGTATCGTTGTACTAATTTAACTCCATGTCGGGTATGTGGTGCTATAGTCGACGTAGTTGGCTTTGGTTACGGATTTCTCAGGTTCAATTCCCAGTACAGACACCTTCTGGATTACGGATTTCTATATATTTCGTAGTCATTGATGTTTCTGATGCCTAGAATTCCATCCAATCCTAAAAAGCGGCGTAGCAAGAGTGATAAGCTAATCTGGATTATAGAATTCTGATCGAGGATACGGTTTTTAGTGATGTCTAGAATTCTTTCTTGCCCATCGGATCCTAAAAACGAGGCATAGTGACTGCAATTAGCTAATACTAGTTCTGTTCTAGCCTTATCCTTCTATCCCCACTCGCAGAAAAAATCCTGTTAAGATACCCACACCAAAGTCCATATAATCCACATTGTGAGTGGACATGTTAAAAAAAGTAAATAATTTCACGCAAGCTTGACAGTGTCTACAATATATATTCCTAAAAATACCTAATGACTCTTAATTTCGTTTCTTTCTAGTAGATTACAAAACAAAAATATTCTAGGCAAAATTTTGTTACGTAAATTTTGTTCACATAGACAAGAAAAAATTTTGTAATTTTTATTATCGTACATGTTCTACGCGCGTCAATCGTCTGAGTCTAGCTAAACAAAAGAAAAATCACCCTTTGGAGGTTGCATCGACTATGGGGAAAAGTATTGCTGACTAAGAGACCATCACGAAGGGTGGAACGCATGGAAATTTGGGGGTGTCATATTTACGGTGTTTGATTTCGAAACTGAGTTTGATATTTTATACAACAAAAAATAATGAACTTTGTATTAAACATATTCCACTTTTAATACTTGAAACATAGAACTTGATTTAGTCAAAAAGTAAGCATTTTCAACATTGACAAACAAATAAATGAAACATAGGTATCAATATAAAATGGTAGAGTCGTGACAGTAGATTTTCATAAATATAAATAACGTACCTCTTATAGATCTGCACGGGCACGGGAACGGGCTCGGCCCACGGGCCTCTACACGACCCGGCCCGTGGGCTGGGCTTGGGCGGGTAAATAAAAATAAGATTCGGGCCCGGGCCGAGTTCGGGTAAGGAATTTAATTTTCAGAAAAATATTTCATACTACGTTTGTAGCGTAGTAACTTAAATAATTTATTATAATTTATTCAATAAAAAATGGATATCAATAATATTTTAAATGAAAAAATCGGGCTTTTTTCGGGCTGTCTGGGTTTTGGGCCGCGTTCAGGTAAACAAGTGTGGTATTAAGACTCAGAGCAAGGCCGGACTGAGCTTGAAGATTTCAGGCTCGGACCGGGTAATTTTATCATATTTTTGCCCGTTCAGACCTCTAGTACCTCTTACCTCTAGGATACAAGACCAATCATCATAATAAAATAAATAATTATTGGGAGTAAATAGCAACACAATATTTTAAGCCTTATAAAAAAAACTTTGTTTTTATCTTAATTCACTGACTGTGTTACTAAATGTGAAACGTGTTTAAAAATGATTTAAATCATTAACAGTAATCAATTATTAGTAAATAACCTTTAAATCGAACAGGTAGCTCACCACTATTAAATTTTTTACTCTTGGTGTTTTCACCTCCAAACACTAGTAATTACTTTTAATAATTAGTCGTATTATGTTAAATACAACGTCCAGTAGAAGAAAATAGTCCCACCTCCCCTTAGAATCATTGTTTTCCTTAAAAATAAAAAACCTTGCAAATAAATTTAGTCTAAAGATGCTTCGCAATGAGGTGAAAACACGTGTTGCATTTAGTAACACAGCCAGTGGAACAATTAAGTTGTAAATTTTAATTTAATATTAAAAATAAAATTCCACTAAGTTACCGTCGAATCCATCGAAAACGTTGTTGTTTTTGTCATTTGAATTTAATACTACTCGAGTGGTCTCTCCATCCATTTTTTTAATGACCAGCTTAGTATTTTATTTCTTCACTTTATCTCTATTAACATTTACAGCATTGAGAAATAATTGTGTGAGAAAATAATTATGAAAAAGGTTTTGTCAATAAAATTTTGAAATATTTTCGATATTAGATATTGAAATATAGAAATAAAGTCGAATTCAAACATAAGTTTCTCATTATGTTAATCCGTAAAAGATATGGCGTAGTGTAAGGACAAGTTAATGGTTCTGTTTACTTTTACTTGAATAACAATAGTTAGTTTCTAAGCACGAGTCTTCATTTGTGTGATAGCTTGGTATTACTAACACCAAAAAAGTGGTATGGCTGTCAAAGTGCCAGACCGTATTTTCTCTTGCATGCCGCGCAGAATATTCATGCTATAAAAATAAGGGTGCAATATTGCCCAATAACTTGAGCTCACAAAAATAGTAAGCCTGGAAAATATTACCTTAATATTCTTAAAAAAAAAAACGCCCCCAAAAAATAACATTATTAGGCAAGGAAAAACAATGGACGAATGTAGATGCCCTCGAAACGGTTGTTTTATATAATGTAAATGATTGTACGAATAGATATGTCGATATTAAATTGAAATTAAAGATTGTTTTAGCAGTAAGAGATTTTTCGTAGAGGTCAGATGATTCATGTTTCTGGTCCGGCAAAGTCAGTACAAAATATCGTCGTTATTCTGGAAGAAGACACTGGCTGAAAAATACTAGTTTTGGGTAATTCGACTTTGAAGTTCGTTAAATATTTGAAATGCTATATTTTTTTCATTTTGTTTGATTGTAAAAAGCTGTTTTTAAATAAAATTGTAATTTATAAAAATAAGCGTGTTCTTTCATACGGTAGAGTTTGAAATAAGGAACATTTTGGTATAACTAACTCATTATGTAATATTTTCGATTTAGTGTTTTCTTGAAGAATTTTTTTTTTTTCAATTTAAAACATTGTATATTAGGCTTGGGTGCCAGTAATGTCTTCCCACCTTGTGTTGATTTTAGTGACGCCTGAAAACTGAATTTTCAATTTTCGAGCTGAAGTAATTAAAAATATCAAAATATCGTGCCCATATTCAATACGATTCTTTTTATTATCGCGTAAATATTGTATTTGCAAAGTTTTTTTCATGTCCGCTCCCAACGTGGAGCATATGGTACCCCAAAGTTTGCCGCATCTAAATGAGTCAATAGTCTTCTCCGGGCCGACTTCATAACTTCAACTGGGGAACCCTCATAAATGCATATTTTTCCTTCATTTATTTACCTGCTGAAACTATATGAAAGTTTCGAAACGGATTTCTGTCTTCTGACTATTTTCATGTCTAGGGTGGAAACAAGGAATGCTTAAAGAAGAAGGCAAGACTATAATGTTTTAGTTGTGTAAGCATTTTTTTTTCATGTCCGCTCCCAATGTGGAGCATATGGTTCCCTAATGGAGGTATCTTAACAGATTTTTCTATGAGAACTGCTTGTTACTCAGTTGCTTGACCTCTTTTTTTTTGGAAGAGAGTAGGTATTGATTGGTAAGGCTAGGACAGGACTAGTGGTTCGCTAAGAGCTCTCGTTATTCCCCGTGAGGATCGGCTGGGTGGGACGGAGTTTTATGCATCACAAACACTCAGACTACGAACAGATATCCATAAATCGATTGAAATAACAATTTATGAAAACCGTCCGCACTGGGAATCGAGCCCGAGACATCCGTAACCCAAGTAATCCGTAATCAAATAAAAGCATTTCTGAAAAACAGGTTTCAACTCTTTGCTAGATAGGCTTGAAAACTTTATTATTCTCATTGAAATAAAAGTGCAATAGTGTAAACAAATACTTTGAGAGTGCAATTATTAAAAGATTTTTTTTTATTTCGACGTTTCATATTTTTTAGGCGACGGATAACTATTAACGATTTTCGTAAAATGACAGAAGAACCTACTTATTCGCCTTAAGAAATCTTTATTAAAATAGCTACAAATTTATTACACATATTTACATATTTTATATGGAAAATATAATTGTCAGTTGATTCTTTGAAAACGAATATTCTCCCCCTGAAATTGTATGCAGGCAGCCATAGTATGTTTTGAAATTGCGCAAAAATAAAATTACACAAGTGGGAAACGAGTTTGGGGTAAGTTGTGGGTGTAACTTGAAATCGAAATACAAAATCGAATCACGATGCACCGGCCAAGTAGAATGCAATACAAACAGGATTAGGGATTCTACTTCACCCCAATGTACCCCAGACGTAGGTTGACAACACTTTCTTTCATACCTGGCTCATTGCAAACGAAGAATACCCTAATAATGCAGACATTTTGTTTTTGTTGATTATTTATCTTCAGCTTTAAAACTAGGAAACAGTAGAGGATTTTTAGCTATCTGAATATAACTAAGACGTTTGCGATTAGCTAACATTTTTTTGTAACCATTGATGGAACAATTATTTATAAATGTTATTATTAGTGCTTGCATTTTGTAAATTAATTAACACCTAGTAATTAGCATTTTTTTTGCTTACATTCCATTTACAGTATAATTTAATACATATCGACTTTAGAAAAACAAAAAGACGTAACCCACACCAAAACAAAATTGTTTAACTCACACAAAACTTGTTAATATATTATATTTATAAATATATAATTATATATATATGTACATAATTTATCAACTCTAGAAATCCAAAAGGACGTATCCCTCCGATTTTTTAAATATTTTTTCGATTATCACAATGTATACAATTTTAAATACACGTTTTGCGTGGGTTATACGCAATATTTTTTGAGTGTGGGTTGCGTCCTTTTGCCTTTCCAAAGTTAATATGTAGTTTTGTAAATTCATTGAAAGAATATCGCCTGTAGAAAGGCAAAAAGACACAAAACACACCAAAGATGCTTTGTATAACTCACACAGAATGCGTTAATACACTCTATTTATACGTATATAATATATATCGACTCTACAAATGCAAAAGGACGTATCTATCGATTTTTTCAAAATATTTTTTTTTCGATAATCACAATGTATACAATTTAACACACGTTTTGTGTGGGTTATACATACTATTTCTTGTGTGTGTGTGTGTGTGATATGTCCTTTTGCCTTTCCACAGACAATCTGTAAATTTGTAAGAATATGTAACTGTTCCATGGTTAAACGGATAACCAATGGTTCCACCACCCAATCCCACAGTAAGCCACGTATAGCTACCACACCCGAGTCGTTTAGTTTTCATAGATGAACACTTAATGCAATTTGCATATCTTACTCCAGCTGAAAGGTGCTCATAAGTGGCATCAATAAGGTTCTACTTCATATATTCATCTCGTTGCTTATGAAAAGCATATATCGTGCATACGAATATAAATATGAAAACAACTGAAAGATAAAAGCTGCACAACGAGCTTTTGAACTTGCGACATAACTTGAGCTTCCAATCGTGGGATCCTGGTCAATTAATCAATCCCGTAATGCCGGAATTTTGGGATTCACTTTGAATGTTAAAAATTAATTAATATTTCAAATTAAATAATTTATGATTGCCTGCAACGTGTAATGTCTATATTCATATTCTTTATAATATCCTAATATTAGAATATATTATGCCTTTTTTTAACTTTTCGATATTACAATATTTAGGTAACTATTTGTAATAATTTTTAATGAAATATTTTACAAAATCGACGAAATATCACATCACAATGTTTCCAAATTTCAAGAACAATAATGAATACTCCAGGAAGTGTTTTTTTTGTCTTCACCCGATTCGGGCGCTTTCAGTAGATTATCATATATCATAATACTTGAGTTTGACCAATGATTTTGGACTCAAAAAATCATTAAACATGCCGTTATTTCAGTAATTCAAAAAATACCGTTACTGTTATCCGACGTAGCAGCAAATTTTAAACATTGTAATACAATGAAACGGTGCTGGAATGTGTATTTATTTTACCTCAATCTAGGATTTGACAGAAGTGGGAAAAGATTTACTAGTAAATTATTATAAGATGTAGGTATCTCATCTTTAAGAAAATATTATAGTATATCAGTGATTTAAAATTTGAATAAATATGTTTTATTAAAAATTTGAATGTACTGTTCAAGTATTATTTTAGTTTATGTCATTAATTATTATTCCAATAAATTTTTTAATATTACTCGCATACTTCAGAAACTATTCGAATAGTTTCAGTTTTACTATTCGATATCCAAATAGTTGATAATGACGAATAGTTGGAATCCCTGGTTTTAATCTAAGACAAAATTTTAAATGATATTTCAAAGTCTGGTTTCAAAATTAGACTGTGATTGTTAAAATATTAACATTTTTTTTATACCTATATCTTGGCTTAAGAAAACTTTTATTTTAGTTATTTTAACTTCAAAAAACCACCATTGAATGCGTCGTATGTACTTCAAGTATAATGTACCAAAACAAATTACAAGCGAATTTTGTATGTGAGTAAAAAAATGTTAATATAAAAATTATCTGAGGACCATATTGTATGGGATAAAACGGTAGGTACGAATGGATTTGACATTTAAGATTAAAAACATTTAATATTTTGTGCTAGTCATTTTATACAATTCAATTTTGTCATCACACCATTCTGTCTATACTCTATACCAGTGTTCCCCAACCAGTGGTCCGCGGGCCAATGCCGGGTTGCGATTTTCAAGAAATTCGCCATATAAAAATATTATAGGATTGTGTTCACCTACACGCTTACTTGTATTTTTAGTTATTGTTCAATAATAATAATTGGTAGGATGATGCGACAGAAGGTCGCTGGTTTTCTCAGAATCGACAGTCGTAAATCTTCTCAAGTACACTCAGGGAGAACGGAAATATTTTTTTTCCGATAGAGAGCCCAGATACAAAGCACTACCTAAATATGTTTCCAAGAATTTCATATGTATATTTGTTAGTTATGTCCATCTCTCACTATATAAGATTTAAAAATGTAAGGTATAAAACTATTTTTATTTGAGTATTAGTAGTCCGCGAAAATTCTTTCCTCTTTTTACCGGTCCGCAGGTGTAAAAAGGTTGGGGAACACTGCTCTATACTATATATGAAACCCATCGTAATATCGATCTTCCAGTTCATTATTCAAACCACTGAAAAACAAATGAGTTACATATTTAAGAGTATATATTTATTTATACTTTGCGCTCTATCTGATTAAGTATTCAATAACTCAAACATGCTAAGACAGATAATCGTCTAAAGAATCAAACAAAATGATCACATTGTCTGTGTGAGTAAAAGGATTTTTCTTAATATCCTTCTACTGACTATATTTGAAAACTACCTAATTGTTAAGCACATATTTATAAAATGTATTAAACTCGGTTACAAATCAATAATATTTGATTACTGTTGATCATTTGAATATTGCGTTTCCCATTTTCTCAATCTGGACTATTTGGAGTTATCTTAGTAATGACCTGGACGATCAATATATGAATAAAATGTTTTTATCTCTAAACGTTTATTTCATAGTGAATGATTTAAAAATGACGATATGCACGTTGCAGTGATTATTTACGGCAGGCAGTAAATATGTTAAAAAACGGTATACGTTGAAATAACTGACGGTTTTTTGTGTAAATAAAAACCGTTAAAAAACTTTGCATTTATTTTGAATGGCGCAGAGAAAATGTGTTTGTACACAAAAAAACTCGCGATATATATAGGTAGTAAACAGTAAAATTGTTGATACGCGTGGCAGGACATGAAAGATTGGTCATTATTTGTATACTTATTTTTGTAGTAATTCCATGTGAAAAAGAACACGTTATTTGTTCCAATGAGATTGTAAAATGGACTCTGTATATTAATGCATCTTTTTCAAATTTGGATATTGAGATTTTGTACACTTCCATGTATTTTGTCACTAACGACCGCATCTTTTTCTTTTCAATTTTTTTCCTCACTGGTGAGGGTCGTGACCTCTGCCTATTGCAACAACTCCATTTGCCTCGACGATACTTCGCCAATCGCTCCTGCACTCCGCTGCTCTGAAGACCTTCGGTAAGGAGAGGCCTGTAGCTTCACATGGCAACTCCAGTGGGTCGAAATCCTACCACGTCACCTTTTGCGTTTGTCTTTTCCTGTTATAACGAGCTCCTGAAAATTTTCGGTAAGCTTTCGGGTGATGTGGCCAAAAACTCTGATGTAAAAAATACCTGGTATATACGGCCTAGAGTGTATCCTAGATTTGTAGCTCGTTCGGGAGAGATGCATTTGTGCGTTTGGCAGTCTATGGTATTCGCCGCGTCCTATATAACATGCACTGGTAAACGTCATTGACTTCGGTTACGGATTTCTTGGGTCCAAATCCCGTTCCGGACAGCTTTACAAATAGTTTTTAAAACGATTCATAGATTTCTGTTTGTAGACATCGATGTATGTGGTTTCGATGTCGTCCGTCTTGTCCAATACTTATAACGGGGCGTAGGGAGAGCAATTATCCAACCGCTAGTCCTGTACTAGTCCTATCCTCCAATACTCTCTTTGAAAATGAGAGGTTGAGCAATTAAGTAACCAACAATCATCGTAGAAAAACTTCTGATAAAATACCTCCGTAAGGAGTCCATATGCTTCACATTGGGAGCGGACATAAAAAAAGTATATGCAAAATATGCCTAATAGTAAAATTATAGACTTTGTACAAAATAATCATCGAAATTCTTATACCATATCTAATTAGTGATTTTCGTGTCAAATACACATGGCTTAATTGTCAAAAAATATAAATAGTTTATTTAGAAAGTTGGAAATGGATAAATTATGAAAGCGATCAAAAAGCGTACCTGTATAACTTATCTGTAATGCGCTGCAAAGTGTTTGTACAAGGCAAGCCGCATTTCAAAAAAATATGAAATTTCATCTCTACCTTTCAGGCAGACTGCTGAAACCTGCTGAAAACATGGTCTGGCTAAAGCTTCACTAATAACTCGGCGGTACTTGGTTCGTTTTCCAGGTGGGGATCTTTTTTTCGTGTTTGAATGAGTTCAAATCCAACATGGCAGGGTTTTCGGTGTACTTCTTTTGCTTTTGGCAATGTTTTGTCACTTCAGCCGGCATTCCGTCGACATGATGAACGTTAAAAAACTCGGTTAAAAATACACGCTATTAAATGTATCAAGGTTTTTTTGTACAGTCATTGAACTTTGTCAACAATGTGGTCAAAATCTTAAAGACTGGAGTGCTTCGTATTTTACCCCTAGCCTAAATTGAATTAGTTTAACTAATGAGGGCTCTACTATCATAACTCAAAATCTCTATCAATCCTTGTTTTTGTCAAACCCAAAAAAACCGTTTTCATGCTATATATAGTAAAAATACATTGAACAGACGCTTACACTATTATATGTAAACAAACACTGGTAGTTATGACAGTACAATGATGCACTCTCATTGGCTGGAATGGAGAGTATTAGTTTAGAAAATTATAGGACATTAGAGAGTTTTGAAAATGACATTGTAATTTTAATTTTGGAAAGATATTTTATAATTTAAATGGTAAGTGTGAACAGGAAGAACAATACTGTATTCATAAAAACTGTATTCATTAAAAAAATTTTGCAAACTATAATTATCAAAATATTTGGTTTAAAATTTAAATTAAATTATTAATTATAATACTAGTCTCCTCATTTTTAATAATAAAAACCATTAAGTAAGTCACATTTCCTTTTTTTTCTTGAGCACAATAGTGCGTGGTTAAAAGATCGGCAACGTGCAGCTCTGCATCGGGCCAAGTATATGAGGAGTATAATCATTTCTTTTCTTGCTCGTTATTGAGTTATGGAAGGCGACAATGAAACAACGACTGCATACATATAACGGGTGGAGGTGGGGCAACTAACTTGTAATAAAAAGTATTTTGATATTTTCTGTGTTTCTAATAATTGAGTTGTATGAATATAACATAAGTTTACGGTGAATGCTACCAATGAAGTGTGCATATTGTCACCGTACTGGCAGATGTTGGGGAAGTAAAAAATTGATGGAAACTAGGTAAGTACAGGATAAGATTTTTTGATATCATTTGGAATAATTCAGTAGATGCATTAATTAAACCAGTTTGGAAAAACACAGCAATTTATTTTATCAGTAAGTATATTGATGCTGGTTTCTAGGCAAGCAATTGTAGTGTGGAACATTTTGCGACACACCTCAGAAGCATTATCCCCCATAGGGGTCACGACCCATTGTCTGGAAATATCACAGTAGCATAGGCGCTGCTTTTCTAGTGCCACTTCGCTGACAGTGTAAGTAGTCAAAAAGTTTGCCTACATCAGTTAGATCTAGTTTTACAGGTGATTTCTTCAAATCTAATTACTTTATTTAATTATTTATATCTCAATTAACATATTAATTACCACGGTTTTTTGAGATATTTAAGACGGCTTTAATAAACAGTAACGATTTTAAGTCATAACATATTGAACAATTACATTTCTATTCCATCAATTATAGCTTTGCGTAAGTACAGTAAAAGTCAAATGAAACATAAGTCAAATATGAAATGATTAAACAACAACTATAAACAATATGCTATGTAAGTGAAACCTTTAGAACTCACACTGCAGAGCGAGCAGCGAACACTGAACGTGAATAAATCATGAGCGTGACGTAATCATAGCACGGCGCTGGTTGGCTACCCCTGCCTGGTATTTGTTTTCGCTGCACTTTGCTGATGGAATAATAGATGTCGCTAATTCCACAGGATGCCGACATTTTCCAAAAGGCTTCGGTGTTTGTAGAACCTTATTTCTATATCTTAGCTCACTAGATCAGTTCAAACGAAAAAAAAATATGACGTAAAAGATGATGTTTTTATAATTTACGCACAAACAGAAATCGAGGTGATTTGCTTAATACTAATTTTGACATAAATTAATGTAAACTTTTTACAGGCATGTTCATTACATTTAATTTTGAGTTTGCATTATCCTGATGAAAGACTCAGCTTTTTATACTACATATAAATAAACAATAATTCAGTGTCAATAATTTGGAATGTAAATATATCTCTTATTGAAAAAAAAGGCACTGTTAATTTGATAAAATTAGAATGAGAATTAAGTAGTCTGGCAAATTGGTTGCCTGGAGAAAGCCATTGAAACCCTGAGAGTCAGCTGTTGATGGAGTAGGGCATTTACTAAAACAAAGTGAAAAAACTTATTATCCTTACCTTCATAATCGTATTTTAAAAATAAGACATAGTTTATTTTGCACTATTTTTACATTTTATAATAATCAGGACCAACTTTTTGAGCATTATCAACTGATAAATAAATCTTATCAAGGCTATCTGTATGAAATCAAGTGAAAATAATTACAAAGCATATCAAACAACAAACTATGACAAGAATTAAGAGGTAATCAAATAAGTTGTATGATTTAAACAAAATTAGATAGTCTAAATTAAAACGTTAAGGATTTTTTACAAACCAATAATTATTAATCTGAAATTAAAATCAAGTCAATTGTGTGAGATAAAAAGAATGAGTTAAATAATATTTCACAAATTATCATTAACATAAAAAGTAAATGTGAAGATTTTGAAATGAAATTGCAAGCCACTTAAGTAATTTAATAACATCGAAGGCCTAGATCCATAGTGATACAACTAGAAATTGGTAGTTTTGAGATATGGCCGATCAAAGTTTTGACTCATCTAACTCTTGAAAAATGATGGCTTATTATTTCTATTACTTTTTTATTCAGATATGTGGTCAACAGTTTGATTTTTTTTAGGATTAAATGTTGTTTCTTTATGGAACTCCACGATTCACAAAAATGTATTTCCACAATACGATATTTAGATATGTATGTATACTAAACTGAGAGATTATTTTTTGCTGATTTCCATATGCATATAATCTGCCTTCTGAGTGCACATTTTACAATCAGTACTTTTCTAGAATTGTAGAAGAGCGGTGTTTGAATATAATGGCTTAGTTAATTCAAAACATCAAATTTTTGACTTATTGTCTTATGTAACTTGGCCATTGATATGTTTTACATAACTTATATTTACTTACATTCAATTTTATATAAATAGCCCTATTATGATTCTATTTTAATCAGTTGATAATGCTCGTGCTGAGCGCAACCGGTCTTGCTCATTATGAAAATGTGCAAGTAGTACAAAAAATTGTGTTTTATTTTTTAAATACAATTCATTTCCACCAAAAAGTGTCTGTTAACACCTTAAAAGTGGTTTTCGACGTCTATAAAGACGATGAACTTATTTTATCTAACATTTCTTATTGAACAGGTTAATGAGTCGAAATTTTATTTATTTATCCCGAGAGTGAGAAAAGAACGAAGCTGTTTCGAACAATTAATTAAGACCTCTTTCGTGGAAAAGCGTATTTAATTAAGACCAAATCGGAAATGAGGAAAGGCGTAACATTTTACTTTTTCACACGAATTAGGATTAATTATGCCAAGTTACATTTACAAACTGATTAACTTTGCCACTGCCTGATGGAGGAAAACAAACTGTCCATATGTTAATGGGATCTCGTTGTTGATTAAAGAACACTTGGAAATGACTACGACAAAGGAAAATATTTTTTTAGTAAATCTCAAAGGGTGTCAAGACTGTTCAGTCTACGACACTAATGATTGGATTTTATATTCTTTTAAATTAAAAAAGAATATTTTTGCATTCTTAAGCTTTCATAAATGAGACTTAATTATATAAATGATATCTCTACATTATTATTTGTTTGAAACGATACTCAATAAAAGATGTGTGTAAGGGATGAGGTTAGTAAACGCAAAATCACCGGCCAGCACGCGTTTAAGCCGTTGCAGCTATGTGATCATGTGCTAATAATTCTCAGATTGCTCACGAGCTGCTACTCTAGGATTAAATCATAAATACCAGTTATTACATGACCTTATTTGTTCTTTAAATATAGTTGAAACGTTCTTTTTTGCCTGTTCAATGAAGATCGAATTATACAAGCTGTAACCTGTAACTAATTTTGTAAAATCAGCTCGGTCTAGTTTATTAATTTTACCATTATTCGAAGTACGATTAGTAAGAAGTTTTCTAAAAATATAAAAAAAAGAAATATTACAACGAACATGATAAACCTTTGTTAAATTAAAATTTTTCAATCACTCATCGTCGCTGTCTCTATTCACCCACTAAGCGTCTCTATTCACCCCAAAATATTGGTGAATATCATGTTTCACAAAAAGTAGCTAATAATGATGAAACTGTATAAAATATCCAAATAAACAAGTGCACATTTTATATAAAATATGTAAGAGTTGTTAACTGAAAAACATATTTTGGATTATTGAGATTTTGTACATTCGTTGTTCGTGCGCTCGAATGCCTGAAGATACCAAAAGGTGAAACCCGGGTCGTTAGTGACAAAATACATGAAGTGTACAGTATCTCAATAATCCAAAAAACTTAATGATTACGTTGGATACTTAGGAAAATTACGTTGAAACTCAATCCTTGTTTTTGTCTCCTTTCACCCCACAGTCTCTATTCACCCCCATTTTACGGTACTGTTATTTTTATAACATATAAGTAATTTTTTCTTTTCTTTA
The DNA here is from genome assembly GCA_022494535.1 of Himalopsyche phryganea. Lineage (NCBI taxonomy): Eukaryota > Metazoa > Arthropoda > Insecta > Trichoptera > Rhyacophilidae > Himalopsyche > Himalopsyche phryganea. The sequence goes on from JAGVSL010000071.1 coordinate 1,869,651, forward strand.
TTCTATGTATTGTAATTTTCATTTACAAATTAACAAATAAGTGAAATCACGTAACATGTTCTGTATAATAGATTTTCTGTGTCAACTGGATAGACATATAAAATTACGTAGATGAAAACAGATGTCCAAAAAATACATAATGAATTCTCAATGAATTTTATTCGTAATACAAAAATAGTGGACGTCTTCAATTAAAATTATTTCAACTGATCTTCAGTTTATCTGCATTTATTCAAGTATTGATTTCGTCTTTTGGACCGTATCACGATTATAGAAACCAATTTATATCGAAAAGAAGAATTATATTTCGTTGCTTGAATAATTCCAATATTTAAAACTCATGTAGAAAAATAATATTACATGCAAAACCTTTTACCCACTAATTTAAATTGACGCAAAGTCGGCGAGAGATATTTCAATAAAAAGGAAAAAAAATAAAGTTTTATTCTATGTTGGGAGTTTGCATTTAATTGAATAAAGTGCACGGCATTTGACATTTGCTATTTTACTATACATGAGATCATGACAATGCTGTATTTAGATACTTATGTTTTTTTTTTACAAAATGTCTAGACGATATTCAACACTAAAAAAGTATGCAAAAAGATTGAAAATTGATAACGCTGTGTCTATGGACAAATGTGTTAATTGAATGAAAGTATCTTGCGTACTTTATAAATAAACTTGAAAGCGTTTTAAAAGTCGTTAAGAAAAGGTCACAAGTTTTTTTGAGAAAATTATGACGCACTTGGGCGCAATTAAACTCGTAAAAATATAATCTAGATGACGACACTTTGTTATCATATTGAAATAAAACTTAAAATGAATGCTGAAAAAATAATGCATCAGTTATGAAAAGAACCTTAATATTTTTTTAATGTAATTTTTTTTGGCTTACAATTAAATGCACTTTTGTTTAGATCATATTCACTTTCATAAAAATAGTTTTCACTTATAACAAATACATTCAACAAAAACAAATTAAAGTGATCCCACATAACAAAATACATTTTAACATTGAAGAAATATACTTCACTTACGAAAAGATATTTTCACATAAATAAAATTGTTTTCACTCAATATAAATACTCACACTTTAAAATCGATATTTGCACGAAGCTGTAATGAAATGTCATTTATACTTCTTCCCTATATTAGGCCGCCTATATTGTTTTGTCTCCACCCATTATAATACATTACACAAACCAAACCAGACTAACCCTAATATAACCTACTACAACTTAACTTACTTTGTTAAAAGAATCCGTGACTAAGTGGAAACTATGAAAATCAAAGTTTGAGTGTACTAAGTTAATACTATCTAATTCAAAGTGCAAACTATCGAAATAAAAGTTCAAGTGTACCAAGTGAATACTATCTAACATAAAATGCAATTATTTATAACCCATTTTTTTACCAAGTCTTCTTTTCCATTTTTCAAGGAGAAATGGCTGTCACTCAGTTGCACAACCTCTTGTTTTTCGAAGAGAGTAGGGATAGGACAGGACTAGTGGTTAGATAATCACTCTTGTTACGCCCTGTTTTAAGAATTGTACGAAGAGGAGAGAATTCTATACATGTCGAACTGCCATGCCTATAAAAAGAGATTCATAAATCGATTGAAACATCAGTTTGTGAAGCTGAACTGAAGCTAACGATGTTGACCACTACACTACGGTCAATGTGAAATGTAGCCGACCTATAAATGATCTAGAAATTTGTCATCTTCGGCTGCGTTCGCATGCCCGTTTTATTTTATTAGGTATTTTTTGATAATATAAGTAAGCATTTTGATGCCATACATCCATTAAAAACCAATAAATGAGAAGACCCGAATCGAAGAGAGGCGAATTGTTGGTTATCGACGTCCTAAAAGGTCTGGGATCTCAAATAAACACCATTTAAAATCCGATTCAACTCTTATTTATTTTAATCGAAGATGCAGTGGTTTAAAATAAAAAAATATTCCTCACACATAAAATTGAGTTTACATTTACATTTACATTTACTTAACACATGGATTTACCTTTAAGTTATAATGCAAGTAACACGACAATCGATTTTAAATTAAGTCCAACACAAACAATCCACAACGTCAACGGTGCTGGCCGGGTGGCCGGCGGCTCTCCTTGGATCGAAGGCTGGCAATCGACTCTCCGCAAATATCAAAAATTGGACTGCCCGTTCCGTCGGAGCCACCCCTTTCCATCAAAAATGGACTCGTCCAGCAAACGTGTCCGCCGGCGATTGGCCGATCGCCCTTCACGACAAGAATCGGGTCGACTTTCAGTTACGCACCCTAATAAAACTTAAACTTAACAAAAAAACCAGGATGTATCATAAGATGCTACGAAAAGTGAAGGAGAAGTTACGTCTTCCCAAACAAGAGACTAATCTGAAATATCGACGTTGAACATACATTACCTCGGAACTCACGTTTTTGTGATTTTAGAGTTATGATAATTCTTGGTCCTACATTTTCTGCTACGTTGTTTGGTAAAGTCGTCGTATTCCTATGTATTATATGATACAACGTGCGTAAATAACTATTAACATATTTCTCGTAAACCCGATATGTTTAAAATGGGGATTAATATATTGTATCCCACGTTAGCAAATCAAGTGTCAAAACAACTTCCGTCATCGAACAATGTTTTTAGAGAAATTTAAAGAAAATAAATGAAAAGTGAATAAATTATTCGTATATATATACGACTAAAGGTAAATTTTGTTTTTGTGTGTCCTGAAAAAACTAGTTTTTGGGGTTTTAAGGTATTGCATGTTCGACGTCGATATACAGTTTTAGGAAAATGGTCTTTAATTGTTTGTGTTCTCCCTATTTGACATCCCCAAATATTGAATCGACTACTCGTAACTCAGTTAAGTGTAATGTTAAAGTGCTAAAATTGACTAAGTATATTACTTTGTGAATAATTTATATGTTTAAATCAATACAGTACTATTTTCTAATAAACTAAAAGAAAATGTTTCAACGAAGCGTATTCTTGGATTTCCATTATTTTCAATACTTTTCATTAGGCTTTAATTTTACCCATGTAAAGTAATGCAAAGTCAACATCACAAAACTGTAATATTTTCGATGAATTCAACGGCAACTTTGCGGAAATTAATTTTTAATGTAAAAATTATTTTTTTTACTCTGAAGATGCTTCTTAAAAAAGCGAAATACGTTATATAAGTAACACAACCAGTGGAATAACTAAGAAAACTGGGTTACGAGTAGACAATTTCTAACCTTGATGTGTAAAAAACACTCATAATGAATTAATCCTACAACGGTAGTGAGTTTAGTTCTACCGTTAATTATTTTTCAGTTATTTTTGTATAATTAACCTTTCCGTATTCATGCTAAAAAAATCCCTTCGGATCTCATGCAGACACATTGCATTTCCGTGTGGATTTTTTCATATAAACGTATTTATAAACCGATATGACAATTTCAAGACGTGAAATATGGTTTTATGTAGTATTAAGTAATTATTTTACGTCAAATTTTGGGTGTGAAACCTGAAATATACCTGAAAGATGCAATAATCGAAAGTCTTCACAACCGAACAGGCTCGAGACGTGTCTCAGTGCCGTATGAAACAAAACAGTTGCATACGGTACGTTCATGCATCTCGGATCGTTTACTATACTACTATACTATACTATGATGCTGTTATTTTGGACGGTAGAATTGACGAGGTTTTCAAATTATGATTAATTATACAAAGAAGCTATGAAATAATATATTCTAGAAATTGTGAAAACTCCGTCACCCAAGTGTCATTAGTTTATTTCCGATGTCATCATTGTAACACCTGTATTTGAGTCAGCGCAAAGTATTTATTATACATAAATAGGTGCTCAGTGCATATACCCATTACACTCGCAACAGACCCTTTCCGGTAGAAGTATACATTTACGTATTGATTGAATGTATATTCAAGGAAATTGGCATTGACTTATTGTACAAATGATACCAAAGTAATGCAATTTATTTACAAATACCTTCCATTACACTGAGTACACCTAAGTATTGCAATAGTGAATAACTATCATCTTCATTTATGTAAATGTTGTTAGGTATCAATGCTTATTTTTTTATTGAAAAAAATACATATCATGGAATTACTGTAAATAATTATTATACTGCTATAAAATTTGAGTCATTGAAATTTTGTAGACTTCCATGTATTTTGTCACTAACGACCCGGGTTTAGCCTTTCGGCATCATCAGGCATTCGAGTGCACGACTCGAAATCCAATCTGAATTTCCCATATTAATACATCGGTCCATGGTCACCTTAACTTGAAATTGCATTTAAGAAAACCCCCCTCACTGTGTGGTTACACTAGTCCAGATGTTATTTTCTTAGACACAGCGATAAGATTTGTCATATTTTATTTTGTATGTAATCGCTGTAAACTGTCTGTTTAATTTAGTTTGAGCCCACACGTGTGCTTGAATACCTGAAGATGCCGAAAGGCGAAACCCGGGTCGTTAGTGACAAAATACATGGAAGTGTACAAAATCTCAATAATCCAAATTTGATATTGAAATTCCATCAATCACCCTCAGTCGATGTCTTGAATTATATCAAACAATAAACGTTTGCAATAAAAAATAAACGACAAAAAATATGAAAATTCGTATGCTGTAGGTGTGCAAATTTGTAGTTACCAAATCATACTGTAATCATACTCTCACATTAAAAAAAATTCATTGAAACTAGAAAAATATCTCTATTTAAATTGGAAAATGGCTTTGAATATCATCTTGTGACTGTGCTTAATATCTATTCGTGTTGCAATAGCTATAAATCTTAAAATTGAATCCTTATTAAATCATGAATGATACAAATGATATAACTATAATATATTTGTTTATTCAGATTCGTAAGCAAAGCTTAAGTACTGGAGATAAACACATTTGTGTTTTGGAGATTGTCATAGTAGTGGCTGTGAATTATGTATATTCTTTTACCTAATTGTAATGATCATTAAATCTTTTAATTTATTTAGTAGTTACACATTTTATCCAGTTTCACCGACGATAAGCAGCTCTTAGTCACGTAGCAATAATAAAATTACGAATTACGTCTTTTATATACATTGGCTTTACGCATATTAAGGATACATAAAATCTGTAAAATACGACAAATTAAGAATATGATAAAATATCAAAATGTTTTGTTCTAAAAAAATTTATTAGTTAGTTGAGAGCTATATCGGCTTAACGGCATCGATCAATAATCAACAGCGTTTTGGTCAATTGATGTAACTCTCAAAATTAAAATTATTCATGAGAGAGAAAAAACTGTTTATCAAAAACATTATAGGTATGGTAAGTTGCGTTATGAATCTTTCAAATGCATTTCTTTAAATTCTCATGTTTGAAAACACGGGATTATACGTAGGGAATGTTGGTATAATAGTGGCTTACATCAAGTGGACGGGTCAGATTTTTTAAAGCTAAAACCAATGTAAAATGATCTTTCCCTTCCAAAAAGTGGTAAATTTATTTTTCTAATTTACATCATTTGGCCGAAACCTGCTCTGTCGTCTTTAAAATTAGATCCAATCATTGACTCAATTTCGTATTTTTTGAGGGTTTCATCAATTGGCCAAAACACCAAAGCTTATTATACTGTTTAGAAGAGATAGACAATAATATTATGTCATCTCACTTATTACAACACCGTAGATTTTATATCTAACTAAAATATTAAAATATAGTTATTGAGTTTTTGGAAAAAGAACTTACATCGTATTATTAATCAATTGTTTAAATTCATAGAAGTTTCATTGATTATGCGTAATTTCGTCAGCTTCTTATTATGGTTTAAGTAAGTGTTATGAAATTACTATGATATGCTATCATTAATAAGTTAATAAATTCAATTGAAATATTCAAGTTTCGTAGCATTCTGCACGGTTCCCACAAAGATATGTCACTCTGTCTATAAGTTCTAAAATATATGATTTGTACATACACGGTCACAATTATTATTATGTACAGCTTGGTATTGACACAACCAAGGTTAAATAAACTACCAGCCTTAGATGGAAACCCGCACAAGTGGTATGACCATAATCTGGGCACGAATGCTTGACAAGTATTTTTTTTAATATACAACATTTTTTTGCTATGTCACGGTTCCCTGACGTAACTATTCGTTTAATTTTGATAAATGATAGAAGAAGGATATAATTGATTTTTATAATGAAGTTTAAATAGTGATACAAGATTATTCTTTCTTGTCAAAGACAGTTATGGTCAAGATTGTCAGACGTCGGGAATTGTCTAGGAAAAATCCCGACTAAAGATTGTCGATATTAAAATTTTTTTAATTATATAACTAAAAAATAACGATGTTTTTATCGTTATTTTTGTAGTTTTGTAATGCTGAGAGCGGTGTTAGCCAAACTTTTTTACCTCACAGCGCACTAGATTTGTTCCACGGCACACCAAATAAAAATAACTTGAAAAATATAATCTGCTTTTTTAATACTTATAAATAAAGAAAATCTTTGTGTAAGTAACAATACACAATATCTTATATATAATATCCCAGACCGCTCTGTAGACGCTTTATTATTATCACACATCACATGTAGGTATGAAATTTTCTCATGATGTAAGCGTTCGCTGTGTAAACGATGCACAAACAGTTACAACGTACTAGATACTTTAGACATTCAGTACTTCAAATTCAATAACGTCATCTATGACGGGTACGGTTATACTTGTTGTTTTATAAACATATATAATGTAGGTATACAGAGCTGCTAAATTTCTTAACAGTGAGAATGATGTAATTGATTTTTAAAAAAAATATCTCAAAACATCTCTTTAAATTTAATAAAACAATCACGTAACTTCTCATCAATCTTTAGCTACTCTCGTTTTTTTGATTTAATTTTCAAAATCCATTTCGAAAAATCAAAGCGTTTAAGCTGTGAGTTTTGTCTTGTTCACAGTTCTAATTTGTCTTCATTTCTTCGCGTCACACATGAGACTGTTTGCGGCACACAGCTTGGCAGACACTGGCCTAGAGGGAAGAAAATATAAAGAAATTATGATAGCAAATCTGCGGTTTAAATTTATTTCATTCGGTGTTATCTTTTGAATCAAAAATAACTGATTTTAACGTATAAAAATTCCCACCAATATTTCAATATCTGCATAATATAATAAGTATTTTTTTATCATGGTTATGTAAAAAATATAAATAGAGAAATACCACATCACAACAAAAAAGGAACAACAGAATCGTTCTTTAGTAACACGGAGAAAAATATTGTTAAGATACAATTTTATATTTTTTACATTAAGTTCCGATATGTTGCTTGGAAAATATTGCAACCCTGAATATCATTTTCAAAAAAAAAAAAAAAAAAGATTCCCGGTATTCCGCATTTTTTCTGGACTGTTTATACTGTTTATTGTTTCTTTTTTACGATTAAATTTGGCAAAAATATTTTTTAATGTCTTATTGGCAAACTGGTGTCAACAATAAATAATTTAGTTTATTAATAGGATTGCTAACTTTTTAAAAGATTTACTAAATATGTATATCTATCTTCATTGCACTTGTATGATTATCTGAAAAACAATGTTTAAGAACCTAGATCATGTATCAATTTAGGTATTTATATTATAACATTTGAGTATGAGGAATTTCATCTCGGAGAAAGAATGCTTCTTTGAAGTTACATTCAAAATTGCAGGCTTAATATTGAATTAAGGCTGTAGTTATGAACGTTTTGTTCGTCTTCGTATTTCTTTTTATAATCTTGGCTAAATGAAAATAAAAAAAATAGTTAGTTTTCTTTCGTAATGTCAGAATAGGGTTGTCACAAGGCGTTGTTTTATATTGGGCATACCAGTACGGATTACCACTAGATGAAAAGTCATACGATAAATTTGTCACGAAGAAAAAAAATACTATTTACCATTTTAAAACCAGGAAATTGTAAGCTAAATAAAAATGTTTAACAAAACACAAGTAGTTTACGAATAGATCAGCTTATTATTATGTCTTTAACATAACAAATTGGCCGAAAATATTAAAGTGTAGCAGTTTTTAGGTTTTATACATTTTCAATGTTCAATTAAAAATCCATCATTTAAATATATATATATATATAATCACTAGCCACATAGAAATCATCTTTAATCCTTTGTTATATGAATTCATCCACGTGCTGTCTCCAAAATAGTGGTACAGTAATTTTAAATATTAATATTTGATGTCAAACAAAGTAATAATAACTCAATTTAAAAATAAACGTTTTTAGATTGTTTGTGTAGTCCATTATGGCTTTTAAATTTTTCTAATAATTATTGATGTTGCTTACAGCAATAAAAAAATATATTTTTTTAATTGTGTTCGCTTATATATGGACTCATAATGGAGATATCTCAACAAAAGTTTTTCTCGGCTACTACTTGTTACTCAGTTGCTCAACCTCTCTTCTTCGAAGACAGCTGAGATAAAAAGACATGACTATCGGCTGACTAATCCACTCACACTATGCCCCATTTTATGATTGGATGGGTGGTTGGAAATTTAAGACATTACAAACATTCATGCCTACGAACGAAGATTCATAAATCGAAAGAAAAATCAATCTATGAAACTGTCCGTACCGGGATTTGAAGCTGTGAGATCAGTAACTGAAGCCAACAGGTTTGACCACTAAACCACGGACCCGACATATTTATATACAATATAATGTTTTTCAGAAGTGTTTTAGAATAAATATATAATCTTTGTTATTAAAAAAAAGCAATTGCCGTCTTTTTGTGAATAATTGTGGTAATCACAGAGAATTTTGAAATCCACAACAAATACAACGCGACTGAACACAAAACAGAAAAAAGCAAATGCCGCCTGGCAAAATACCAACCCTGCATCTGCAGAGCAAAAAGACTGGGTCTTTTATAATTGAGAAATACCTCTACGGCGAGGCACATCAAAGGATATTTGCGTTTTTGCGCATTTGTGTGACAAAGATACTCGAAAATGTATTACTTTACCTTAGCGTTTTCTGCGATATTTTTTATTGTACTAGACAGAAAGGTAAATTTAATTATTTTCCTACGCCGTACTTTTAATGTGGCTGTATTTATTTTTCCCTTGTAGGCATATTTGCAAAGTGTTCATATGTTTTGTATTTACATTAGTTTATTTGGAGCGAAAAATGATTAAATTCGTTTTGTATGAATTTTTCGCTTCTACATGATTAATGTCGTTTTTTTATGCCCGCTTTTAATGTAGAGCAAATCGACGGTGTTTTGGCCAATTGATGTAACGCTCAAAATACGAATCGTTCAGGAGAGAGTAAAAACTGTTTTTATCGAAAACATTATATGGTGAGTTGCGTTATGAATCTTTGAAATGTACTACTATAAATTCTCATGTTTTCAGATACGCGATTATACTTAGGGAGTGTCGATATAATAGTAGCTCACAATAAATGGCCGGGTCGGAATTTTTACAGGTTTACATTTATCATTTTTTTGAAAAAAATATTTGTAGTTTCATACAATTTATTTATGTAAATTAAATAAAAACATAAAATATCTAAAAAAATTATCATTAAAGAAACAATTTTTATATTAATTTATATCATCGAAAAAGAAAAAAAAATATTCAGAATCAAAACAAAAAGTCGCACCTTAATTATTTATATCGAAATTGTTTTTTTACATGCTCATTATCGTCTTGCGAAACACACAAAAACATTGAATTTCTCATTAAATTTAAAACACATAAAATTGAATCTTAATACTAAATTTATATACTTCCATTGCTCAAAAAATAATATTTTAAAAATATTTCAACAAGTACAGGGTTTAAATTCACTTTCGATTACTCATAGCTTATAATAACAATTTAGAGTTGTAATATACAATAATAATGTCGGGTGCATGGTGCAGTGGTCAACGTCGGTGGCTTCGATTACCGATGTCTCGGTTTCAAATCCCCGTACGGACAGTTTCAAAAATTGATTTTTCAATCGATTTATGAATTTCTGTTCGTAAGCATGGATGTTTGTGATGTCTGAAATTTCTTCCACCTCATCTGGTGGTAAAAACGGGGCGTAGCGAGAGCAACTAGTTAATCACTAGTCTTGTCCTAGTTCTATCCGTCTATCCCTACTCTCTCAAATAAAGAATTTTTTCCTACATCTATTATCCTACTAAAACTCCTGAGTCCGCGAAGCTGGCTCCAAGTTTCCTGGCTAAAGTCAGTGCCAGGGTGAGTACAGACTAAGTCTTTATATCCCGCATGTAAGCTAGCTAAGTACTGCTATCTAAAAATATTCTGTCAGCTAAAGCTCTAATAAAAAGAGATTGGGAAATTGAGTAACAAGCAGTTCTCGTATAATAAACAAACTTATTTTGAGATATCTCCCTTAGGAGTCCATAGCAAATTGCGCATCTACATTTTAGCGAAATGTTCAGGAGAGTTTTAAGCTCAACAAATCTATTTTTTACCAATGTTATTCTACGAATTTTATATATGTTATATAAATAATGTTAAATCATCTCTACTATATCTCTTCTATATAGCACAAAATATATGTTGGAATTTGTATTTCTGTCGGTTACAACAACTCCTCCCAAAGGGTGTATACTCGCGACATGAAATTTTAGCACGTCATTCTGGCTAAAGTTGTTAAATCAACTGCGCAACTTTCAACTCGCAAGCTTCTACTATCTTCGGCGATGCCGGGTAATAAATACTAGTTATTCATAAAATAACATATGTGAAATTCTGCTTTAAGATTATCAAAATAACTGGATTATAAGCTATTAGCTGTAACGTTGAATTTTATTTGATTTATTCGTATTTTTAAGCATTTCCACAACGCATATATATATATATAAAGATATATTAAAAATGCCTGCATTTAATGTCAAATATATTATGTAATGGAGTTTATCTCATCTTACGTTTTTCTACAAAAACTGCTTTGTTACTCAGTTGCTTATCTTCTCTTTTTGAAGAAAGTGGGGATAGAATGATAATGCTAAGGCAAAACTTATGGTTAACTAATCGCTCTTGCGTACCCTGTCGAACAGAAATTCATAAATCGATTGAAAAGCTAATTTATGAAATTGTCAGTACTGGTATTCGAGCCCGTGAGCAACGCAACCAAAACCAACGACGGTAGTCTTGGACTCCGAATAAAAAAGCACTAAAACCAATTAAAAAACAATAAGACACAACACGGCGTAGGTGATCAATAATAAGCTTGTTGCATTACTTGGGCTGTGATTTGTCCCTTCCCCAAACATTAGTGCAGCTACAATGACAGCCATTAGGGATTATTTATATCGCCATCGTCAAGTACAAATTACAGTTAAACGCAATCTCAAGGGAGCATTAGTACAACTTGCATTTGGCCAATCAAGGAGACTGGAAGCAGTGGTTCTGTAGTGATGTCATTAATATTGTCGTGATTTTGTTTTGCTAAACATTTCCAATAGTAAATAATATTCCAAAGAAAAAAAAATCATGTGTCCCATCCCACACTAGAGTGATTTGAACATGTGTGTAACATTTATTTTTTGTTTCATTACATGACACGACTTATTTTGTACTGTTTCCATACATGTTTTTTGTAATGATCAGGACCAACTTTTTTAATATATAAAAATACTGATAAAATTTTGATGGGCTATTTGATTGAAAATTTTTTTTTAATCAATTTACGGATTTCTGTTCGTAGGCATGAATGTTGGTGATGTCCAAAATTCCCTCCCACTCATCCGATCCTAAAAATGGGGCATAGTGAGAGCGACTAACTAACCACCTGTCCTAACTCTATCCTTTGATACCACCCCGAACTAATAGGGCGAACGGGAGTCGTCAGAACATTATTTACGCCGTCTACAGACTCTTTCTATTAATGCAAATATTATAATATGTGATGGTTTAAAAGCACTGAGAAAATTTAGTACTAAAATCGCAGCAATTATTAAAAGTTATAAATTCATCTTCATCGTTATATTGCTAAGTTTCAAATTTTGCCACGCTTTGTTGCCAAGCAATAATAATTCATCGAATCGATTATCGCTAGGGTCGAGGAAGTTAAACCTGTCCCGTTGTTTTTCTAAGAATTTGTCTACGTCAGTCAGCCTGAGGGTGGGTAATTGGAATTGAAAAGGAATTGTCCTTTGGGGAGTGACTCCTGTCGACGGTTTCGACAGGAGGAAGCTTTTGGTCCGTGGGGAAACGGCGGAAAGTCAAGTTTAAAGAGTTAACAGCTAAATTCACAGGTGTTTGTCGAAAATTCGTTGTAAAGTTGAAAGTGTCTGCGACTATTAATCTGTTGTTCTAATGAGTAACCGAATCTAATTGTGAACTGCGTAACTTGTAAACGTGTGTAAATCTTTGTATTCCACGCCTAAGCTGTAGCAATAAAGTAAATGACAAAGTAAATGGTAAACGATCTTAGAGACATTAATTTTTCATTGTTCTAGGTTGGAAGATACCGACCTGTAGTCGAGGGTGGCTTTGTGTGTTATAGAGGGAGTGAAGTGTTGCTTTCCTCTCTGGAGATCTTCTATGTGGCGGCCGGCAGCGTGAGGCATCATAGTGTCGTTGCCTCTACGGGAACGTCCGTCTCTTGGACCCTGTATTACCTTCTATTCATAATCTCTTCGAAAAAGAGAAGATGAGCAACTGAGTAGCAAGCAGTTCTCATTGAAAACTTCAGTTGAGATACCTCCATTAGGAGACTATAACATGCTTCACATTGGGAGCGGTCATGATAAAAAAAACTAATTTAATTATTATTTTAATACCGAAAATACGACAATACAAGCTTTATTTTAAAACTAGTATAACCGAACCCGTCATAGATGACTGTTTTGAAATTGAAATACTGAATGTCTAAAGTAGCTAGTACGTCGGAACTGTATATGCGAATTGCTTATTTTATATATACACCATGAATGCTTACTTCATGAGTAAATTTCATAACTACATGTGATATGTGATAATAATAAAACGTCTACACAGTGGTCTGAGCTATTATATGTAAGATTATAAAGGCAGTTCAATTAATAGATACCCATACATATTTTTCTCCACGCTACATTATAAACTATTAGTTATCACAGAAACACTTCAACAGTGATTTTTCAGACGTATATTTTTGTAATGATTACTTATGTCAAATAATTAATCCGACCCTTCAGATTTCAAGCCTCTGTCTGTTGCAGGAGTCTCTCTCCCAGACACTTCGCCCCATTGTTCCTGGCCGTTATTATTTTTCCGTCCCAAAGGACATCCTAATTGTTTCCATTATCGGCCACCCGACCGTGAACAGTCCTTTTTTGTAGCCATTTTTTCCTATTCTTATTTTTGTTTTTGCCTCATTCATTCTCAACCACTTAACTTGCGTCTGCTTGCCATATAGTCACATAATTAAGTTTTAAAGATATATTTTAATACAATATTCATTCATTTTGTTGGTAATCCAACCCATTTCACATTTGTAAATAAATTACTGATATACTGACTTTTTAAAATTTTAACTCTTTTTTTGTTAGTTAATAGGTATTTAACGTTATCGTCAGAATTATCATACTTCATCTTATAACATAGTTCTGACCGTGGCGTTAATTCGAAATAGTTATCAACTAACAAATAAAATTTTGTAGAAGTAAATGCGTTGATATTTTATTCTACTATAATGGAGTTCTACCAAGTAAATTTCAATTCAGTACACAGGTTTTCTCACGATATTCCATAGTAATTTCACAACTGACATTCAAGTGGACAACATTTAATTAACATTTAAGTAACATGGATCTCTTTAAAAATATTTTTTTAAGTGTTATACATGGATCTTTTAGCAAATATTTTAAAATATGCTTTCAAAATATCACTGATTTTTCTTTCACCACCATAAAATGTGAAGGTACTTAAAATAGTTTAAATTTAAAAGTTCTTAAAACGTGTGTGTGTAAATGTAAGACGTTATAGGGTATAGCACGCGCAGCGTGCAAAATTATCATTTTTATTTATTTGAAAGCATCACTGTTGCGTTCAAAAGCCTAGTTTTCATTTGTTTGTTTCAATTATGACGACAATACTTTTTGTTATAACATGTATTTATTTTTTTAACAAAATTGGGTTCAACGACTCTACTTGCCTCAGAACCACACACACCTTAATTCCTGTGAATTCTAAACTCCGAGAAATATACATAATTATCAAAACCAAGAGAAGACCTTCACCAAAAAGTATAAAACGAGAGTTATTGAGTTTAGTGAAGTACTCTTTGGGCGTATCATAAATTTATTATCAATAGTATTAAATGATGATAATTTCAACATAAATCTTTTAAATTTGGATTATTGAGATTTTGTACACTTCCATGTATTTTGTCACTAACGACCCGGGTTTCGCCTTTCGGCATCTTCAGGCATTCGAGCACACGAATGGACTCGAACTGAGAAACTGAGAGAACTGAGAGAACTGCCGAAAGGCGAAACCCGGGTCGTTAGTGACAAAATACATGGAAGTGTACAAAATCTCAATAATCCAAATTTAATATTGAAATTCCATCAAGCACCCTCAGTCGATGTCTTAAATTATATAAATCTTTTATTTATGAAAATATAACACGTGTAGGTACTTACTCCGCAATTGTAGATAATGATCAGCATTGTGTTTTATTTTTATAAATATAATGCATTTTCAACAAGAATTGGCAGTAGGCTTTGGCTACAGCAGAACAAGTGTTGCTAATCGCTCTCACTGCACCCCGTTTGTAGGATTTTTTGAATATTCTCTTTTTTCTGCACACTATAGTGCGTTCAACCAAGTCACATAATATAATATATGGTAAAAATTTGTAGCGTGATAAATGTTGATACGCTGGGGAATACAATTATTAGACGGCCCTTCAACAGTGGTAGGGCAAACAACGTTGAGCACCCTTAAGAATGTATTACGTATTGTTTAGGTTGTTAACTGTCAATTCTTAGTAGAACGACATTTCTGTTTTGTACTTCTTCCAAATTTTGAATAATGATTAGGATCGTTATCGCTCATCGCGAGCATTATCAACTTATGAAATATTAATGTTAACAAAGCTATATGTATTTAATTGAGTGAAGCATTACGTATAAAAAACAATTGGTTCAAGAAGAATGAAGATAATTTACAAATTACCGAAAGTTCAGGACCTCTTACAAATAAATAACTAGTAATCTGTAATCAAAAACTAAGCCACATTAAAAATTAATTTTGTAAGACAATATAAGGATTTTAAAAATGATTCCTAATTTTTTTTAAATATTGTTTTCCAAACTAAATAAAATATAATCTCTCTGAAATATTTTAAATGTTTAAATGAATCAAGAAATAAAATTAAAAGCCCTGGACGTATAAACTTAAGAGGCGTATGGATATCAGAAATACTGTCTTGTAACAAATGAAACAATACAATGTATGTACCTATATGTCAATAAATTATCATTGAATTTAGTCAACCGAAAAAGGCAGGTAGGCAGGGGGTTTTTACGCAATACCCAGAGCTGATTCTAAAACACAAACAGTAAATCTATTTTCAACTTTATCAAAAATAAAATCTCTGATATAAACAGAAAATACACGTGTCTGTCTGTCTGTCTGTGAACATAAGAACTCCTCCCAAACGGTAAACAGTAGCGACGTGTCAGTTTCCATTGTCATTTTGCCTGCAATTATACATAATTTAAGACATCAACTGAGGGTGCTTGATAGAACTTCAATATCAAATTCGAATTGTTGATTTCCATGTATTTTGTCACAAACGACCCGGGTTTTGTCTTTCGGCATCTTCATGCATTCGAGCACACGAATGAACTCGAACTTCAGTTCATACATGGAAATGTACAAAATCTCAGCAATTCGAATTTTCCATTTATACGTCAAATGTGCTATTTACAGGTTCCAATTTACTTTTAAAATTTTTACTTATTGATGTACTATACTGCTCTGCTAAGTAAAAACACAGTGATTACAGAAAATGTCGCAGTTAAAGTAAGTATAGGGTATGATAAAGTGAAGAATAGTTTGCCTTTATAGCTGGATATTTTAGCAGTATTTTTTGTAGTAGGTGATCAGAAAGTAAATTAACTTAATTATAAAAAGCACATTTTGCATTTATCTTTGCACTTGTGTATTTAGTACGATCAAACTTTATTAGTGTCTGCAGTTTTAACCAAACCTTTTAAGCTCTTCATTTAATCGTTACTCTATCTGATATTGAAGAAATTTAAGCTTTAAAAAATGTAAAGAGAGTTTTTTGATTAGGGAGAATTAAGTATAACAAACCGAAAGATTCAATAATTTAAAAAATGTTATTTTTTATTTTAAATACAGAATTTTCTGAGGGACTCATCGTAATATTATGCAGAGAATTGAGTAGTTGACAATAATAAATTTATTAAAAACATTATATTTATCACTTTTTTGAAATGTGGTTGGGTAGTACTCTTTTTAATAGTTTATAAAAAGAGTACTACCCAACCAAATTTCTTTTATGAATGGTATCTTTTTACTCTCTTGAAGCACGAAGATCGTTTTCGATCCTAAAGCATTTTTCTCTTCTTCTTTGGGGACGAGTTTATAATCTTGAAATCCACATGACTATTAACATACATGCTCCCAATTTTTATCTACGTGGCCGAAACCATAACCAAGCAATTTTTATTCTTATAACTTTTTTTCGCGTCGGTCATCTGAGTCACCAGTTGCAAGAGTCGTTCGGTTGACCGATTCATTGCCTAGAGAGTTGGATATTTTCAGCACTAAACTTTGGGTATTGTTCACCAAATATTTTCTCCGTGTAAATTAATAATGTCTTGTTCTCTTTGTATTTTATAATTTTAAAAATGTTGTTATTCTCACTATTGCTTTTATTATTCTGTAAATGCATGGCGCATTGGCGTCAGCTGTAATGCCATGCATTTCAATTTTTAAATTTACAAATAAATAAATAATTAAGACTGACTATCAACAAGCAATACAAGCAAGCTCGCAAACTTATCCATTAACCATTACGATATATATGATGAAATCATAGGTAAATATGATTATATCGATTAAATGGGTTTTTACCAAGTCCCATTATTATCCTTATTATAGGATACAATTTTTAAAGTTTTTATTTTTTTAATTTTATCAGCTATTTCGGCTTAACGCTATGGTCAGAATTCTATTAAATATATTACGTTTTACATCACGATACTTTTTCTGCCTCCAAAATTACTTAATGCTGTTAAAAACAATTCATTTGTATAGGGAATTAAATTGCGAATAGGAAATTGTAAAAAATCCATTTAACATTTATTGTGGTGACTTTGTCATACTGGTATTACGTTGGCAAATTGCTTCTCTGATTCCTATGTGTGATAATTTGGCATTTTCCTATTTGTAATTAATTTTTCTACTGAACTACATTATTATTAGCAGCATTTCGTAAATTTTCGTGGACAAAAAGAGTAGCATGTTGTAATGCATTTTTACCAAAGCATATAATTTGTTGCTATGTAAGACAAACAAAATCTTTTTAAACTGAATATAATATGAAAAACCACTGGCGTAGAATCGTAGGTGAGCCAAAGTAAATAATATTAACAGCGATATTAATGATAGGTAACGCCAACGGAGAACAATGGACAGATAGGTCCTCACTCCGCACGCTCTCAATTCGTTACGGTTCGCCACCACTGGAGGTCAGGGGTTCTGGCAGGAAGTACTAACTACATAAACCAATGAATCAGCGGCGAATGATTAAACGATGATCGCGATTGTTAGGAATCGTTTCGATCACGAATAAAAACGCATATTTAAAGATCTTTATTTAGAACAGTGGTCTTCATAGCCAATTAGCCTGAGAGCTGCTTTTGAAATTTTAATTTCATAATGATATATACCATATGAGGCATCTAAAATTCATAACCGATGAATACACTTTTTGTTTAAATCGAACAATAAATATTCATATATATAAAATACCCTTAAGATGTTATCTTTCATCGTCGTCAAATGGCATTATATTTTAAAAATAAAACATATGAACAGGACCGGTTTCACTCATCGCGAGCATTATGCAAGTGATAAAATATAAATCATGACACGACTAGTTATGTAAAATTGAATATCAATAATTACAAGGTAAATCAAACAAATGGTTCAAGAACGATGGGAAATATTTACAGGTAATTAAAAAAATTATAAATAAACGAAATTAAATACTCAATTAAAAGTTAAGGACCTCTTACAAATCAGTAAATACTAATCTGAAATAAAAAAATTAAGCTAGATTAAAAGTCAATTATGTCGGTTCCGTGGCGCAGTTGGTAACGTCATTGACTACTTACAGATATCTCGGGTTCAACTCCCGGTGCGGAAAGTTTCATAAATTGATCTTGCAATCGATTTATGGATTTCTGTTCGTAGTCATGAATGTTTGTGATGTCTAAAAACTCCCTCCCACGCATCCTATCCTCAAAAACGGGACGTAGCGAGTGCGATTAGCTAACCATTAGTCCTATCCTTCTATACAATCTCTCTTCGAAAAAAGAGAGGTTGAGCAACTGAGTAATAAGCAGTTCTCACAGAAAAAATCTGTGTAAATACTTCCATTAGGAGGCCATATGCTCCACGTTAGCAGCGGACATGGTAAAAAAAATATTCAATAACCGAAATAGAAAATGAAAAGTTGTAAAAGAAAAACAATTTAAATATTTTAAGTACAATGAATGAAAAAATATTAAATATTTAATTAACACTGACACTAAACAGCATTGTAAAAAAAACAAATTTATGCAATTTTTGTCAATGTAAACCATTTCACACATATATTGAATGTTATATATTTAATATTTAATGATATTTATATATTTATATATTTAGTATATAATGATACCATAGCCTGCAAAGTCCAACAACAGTTCACAAAACACAATGTTTTAAAGACATGCGGAATAGGGCTTCCAATCCCGGGATCCCGGTCAATTATTCAATCCTGTAATGCCGAGATTGATATTCAGACAATCCCAGGATTTCGGAATTCACTGTAAATGCCAAAAAGTAATTCATATATCAAATTAAAACTTAATGATTAATTACAACGTGTACCTCAGTTTGTTCATGTACATAGTTTTTTAATAATACCTATAAAATTTATATAAATTTACTGTAGTCTCCCTCCTTCTCATATTTCGTAACAACCGCTCTTAACCAATTTGAAATGGAGGACAAATTAGGACGGCTTCTTAGAAAAATGGACAATATTTTAAACACAAATTGAAGGACATGTAATCATTGTGGATACCGTTCGCAAAACCTACCACAATAAAGCAATAAATATCATTGTTTTTTTTTTTCAATATTTTTCTCTTTTTTTTGTAAATGGCTGATTTTAAATCAATAAAAAAACCATTTTAATGCCCAAAAGAATATTTAATTTATTATTATTTAATAATAATATATTTAATCATATATACATTTCAATTGGAGCAATGATAAACACAAATTAAATTTTAAATGTACAATTTAACACATGAAATTAAATTGAGAAATTCTGAATCCCGACATCACGGAATCGTAAAAAGGGTCCGGGATTGGATGCCCTAATGTAGAATCCGAAAAATTTATAAAACTATAAAGTCTCTAACTATAAAAAAAAAATATAAAGTCTCTAAAACTAATAATAAAAAAAATATTATTACGATTTAGCTTCTCTTGTATTTATTCTTGTATGAATTTATATGTAATATTTCTTGTCCTCTTTTCTATTTTATATTTAAAAAAATAATGTTTGTAGTATTATTCTTATTGTGATATTGTACTAATGCATGGCGTATTGGCGTCAGTTTAAATACCAAGCATTGTATTTTTTTCAATTTACAAATAAATAATACAGTATGTAGCGATATGCGATGATAGACAGAACTCTTCGTTTGTGCGTTAAGTAAAAATGAATCTACAGTTAAGGTCAGTCAATTCTGACGGAGGTCATTGAGAACTGTAATCGATCTGTATAAAAAAAGGTTGAATAGATTGTAAATGCGTGCAAGATGTATTATATTTTATAAATAATGCAAAATACTATGAACTCGGTCGCATCGGTTGAGAGAACACGGATAAATAATCACTAACGTATTATTTCTATCTATTGTGTTACAAATTAATGTTAAATGTAGCGAACGTTTATAAAAAAATCACGTTACTTTTTAATGATGTAAAAAATATATATTACTTTACTAAAAGAAATCTTTTAATGAATTTATTGTCATTGACTGGACGGAAATAGCTTTATTAATAATAGCACTCTTAGTGCTAACTGTCAATTGGTGGAAAGGTATTATAATATTTAATTAATGTTGAAAACTTAGTTATTCCACTGGCTGCGTTACTAAATGTACCGCGTTTCACTTCTTTAATAAACATCTTCAGACTAACCATATCGCAAAACAACAATGTAAAGGCATTATATTTAAAAATAAAACACAATCTGTTTTGTACCACGTCTACATGGTTATAATATCAGGACAGGTTTCGCTCATCGCGAACGTTGTCAACTGATGAATCAACTGATCATCAGTGCTCTCAGTTGCTCAAGCTCTCCTTTTTTAAGAGAGTAGGGATAGAAGGATAGGGCTAGGTCTGAACTAGTGGTAAATTAATCACTCTCACTACACCCCATTTTTAGAATTGCATGGGTGGGAGGAAGTTTTAGAAATCACAAACAAACATGCCTATGAACGGAAATTCATAAATCGATTAATTTTTTTTTGAAACTGTCTTTACTTTGACTTGAACTCAAGATATCCGTAACCGTAGCCAACGATGTTGACCCGAACGAAGGACCCGGTAATAAGTAGTTAATACAAACGAAAAAATAATATTTGAGCGATATTGCTACTTTTAAGATTCAAGTCGCCTTAAAGACAAAAAGTTTAAGAAAATATATAAAAATGACTTCAGTATTCATTTATACGGCGTCACATTAAACGGTATTTATTTTTAAAATACTCAGTGTTGTTAACTGAGTACTTGTGAACTAAAATCTTTCTTCTGATGCGCCTCTGTACCAATAAAAACAGATAACATCACTACAATACAGGGATGTAGTCAGTCTGACGGCCGATAGATTCTCGTCGATAGCGCCGGAGAGCGGTCACTGTGACCCGATCTCTGTGTGTGATACCCACACCACAATCAATTTCATCTGAACAATACTATGCCTCTAGAAACTAAGCTATTGACAATTGCACTTCGCTTGTAAGAGATAGCTAACTGAATTATTGATAGGTATTCATAAGGATAGCTTGATTTTATGTTTTTCTGAGTTATATTAGAGGTAAGAATTCAGTTATTGCAAAATTTGTAAGTATTTTTATTAATTGTCTTATTATCTTTATAATTGTCAATGTAATTAAGATTTAATATAAAATTATATTTGATAACGTTTTACACGACTCCTTATTATTCAGTGAGAATCGTGTCCAGAACTTTCATCGGATCATCTCTTGTAGCGCAGTCAAGAAAAAGACAACATTGTGATTTGTTAAATGCATCATTTTTAATCAACGTTGTCCAATAAGTTTTAGAAAGCGGCTCATTCTACCCTTACAGAAGCAAGGAGGCATGATCTCACTGTTACAGGAATGACGTTGTTTTTAGTCAGTTGCCCGCCGTAAGCGGTCTGGAGCGAGTCGCTCGGCCGTCAGCTAACCTTTTTCAGTCGAGTAACAATTTCGCGGGCTAAATTTTTTTAAATGTCAATTGTGTTTTTTGTATTTGTTTTTATTTTAAATTGCTAGCACTACATATAAACAACTAACTGGAATAAATAGTGATTTTGACTAAGTAAACGAGCGTGTTTGAGTGTGCTTGAGAGACCTCCCCATCATCATCAACTCGCTGGATGAAAATCTTACTCATACGTTGTTATACTAAGAACTGCTTGTTACTTACTCAGTTGCTCTACCTCTCTCGTTTTTAAGAAAGTAGGGATAGCAGGATAAGGATAGGATAGGAAAAGTGGTTAGCTAATCACTCTCGCTACGCCCCATTCTTAGGGATGTATGGCAGGGAATTTCAGACATCACAAACATCCATGCCTAATTGCCTACAAACAGAAATCCATAAATCGATAGAAAAATCAATTCATTAAACACTCCGTATCGGTACTTGAACCCAAGACATCCGTAATCGAAGCCACCAACGTTATATAGTATATTACAACGCTTAATTGTTGTAATATGCTATGAGTAAATCGAAAGTGAATTTGAGCCCTGCACTTGTTGAAATATTTTTAAAATATCAGTTGTTGAGCAATTGAAGTATGTAAATTTAGTATTAAGATTCAATTTTAAGTATTTTAACTTTAATGAGAAATTGAATGATTTTGTGTGTTTCGCAAGACGATAATGAGCGTGAAAAAAACCATTTCGATATAAATAATTAAGGTGCGACTTTTTGCTTTGATTATGAATATTTTCACTCGACGGCATAGATATTAAAATAGCCCTCAATTAATAATTATTTTTTATATTAAATACGTTTTGCAAGGTATTGTATTCCAGTACACACGTATTCCATACAAAACAATCGATGTATAAAATACGTACAAACGATGTTTTAGAATGATGAATAGAGGAGTGATCATTCATTAATTTCTGGTTATTTTGTTTGACCATTTTTCAGGACCTGACCAAACGAACGATCACAACTCCATGTTAAACTAGCAATACGTTGATAAAGTCAACACAAATAATGTTACAGATTTCATAAGATATGAACAATTAACATAGTTATATAACAATATCCTATAATGTTTTAATAGTTCTGATGTATAAGCATTTCGTACAGTTCGGCTAGGAACGCTCACCTGCCCGTACAAAGGCAACGGTGTAAAGCGCAGATAAAAGGTTAATTTATAATTTATATGCCACACTAGGTTAAGTACAATGAGAACGGCAATCGGCAACAATACGAGTTTGCTAGATAAAACTTTTTGTTTTGTTGCTCTGTGCTGCGCTGTACTTTACAGTGTGCAGCAAAATAAATAAAGTTAACAAATAATGACCAATTTACTGTTGTAAGGAATTGAAAAATCAATAAAAAACTAAACGTTACCGTCAGTTTACTTAAAATATAGCATGCACACTATGTTGACAGACAACAATTAAAATTTGGTATTGGATTACATTTATAGCTGGTAGTTAAATAGTAAAAGAAGTAAATCAAGGAACTTAAAACTATTAAAACCTTTATGTAAGGTTAGTGGAGTCCGTGGTGCAGTGTTCAACGTCGTAAGCGTCGAATACAAATCTCACAAATTCGAATCCCAGATCGAACAGTTGATTTTTCAATCGATTTATGGGTTTGGGTTAGAAGTTGTGGATGTTTGTGATGCCTAAATTGTCTCCCACCCATCCGATACTAAGCACGAGTAATAGCGAGAGCCATGGGTTACAGCTATGCTAGCATATCTTTTGACACAGCCCAATTGTGTCAGGTAAACCTGGCCATAAGACATGCCCAAAACCGTCAACGTTCACCTCTTGCGATAAACAATAATTTGTATATATCAGCCGTCTCGTCTATCCTGGATGCTGATTATCAGTCCTTCGTCCCCCTTTAACCAGGTTTGACAGTAAAAAACATTTCTCGCAGAAAAACTTCTGCTACACAAGTTTCATTAGAAGTTCACATGCTCAGCATTGCTAAAAAACAAATAATTTATAATATATAATGGTGAAAAAAGTAATTACGTAACTCTCAAAGCGACAAAAAGACTAAAATATAATATAATCCTGTTTTCGTGCAAAATTCAAAAATAACTTTTTTTTTTCATAAAACGACTTTTGTAAGGATTGTTTGTCGAGAGTCAACGTATTGTGGCGTATTTATTTTTGGGTCATTCCTTATAAGTGCGTTGCATCATGCCACGTGTTCACGTGCATCGGCCGCCTACTCATTCGGCCCTGTCAACAAATTGCTGATTTCAGTTATAGATATGATTATTGCTTTGGTCCAGGGCTTGTACAGGCAACAGCAAAATTTCTTTTCACGAAGAATAAATTTATCCGTTTTTACTAATTTTAAATAAGATATTGAATTTGTATGCTATATTCTTTACTAGAGATTAAAGATTAAAGGTACACATTGATAGTATATTATATAATAGGCTTCTATGAGAATATAATATTATAAATAACTTTATTTATGCATTAATTGATTTTATTTTGCAAATGAGGGTTCTAGGATCATAACTCAGAACCTCCATCAATGCTTATTTTGGTTGACCCGAAAAAACCATTTTCATGCTACAGTTACAAATGCATAGAACAGACGTTTACACAATGATATGTAAAATCAAAGGCCATTACTAACAAACAAATAAAATACTACCAACTCGTTCAACACAAAAAAAAAATCTGAGATAATTAAATTTGTCCTCTTTAGTATTTTTGGGGGACGAATCAATACAGATGGCAACCCAGACTAGATGGTAATACATTAACAGAAGCATATACATGGGGAGAAAGCACACTACCTTACACACGGACGGACGACAATACTAATAGTAAGATTGACGGCCGCTCTATTCTTAAATTAAATCTCTGTAATAATACAATTTAGAAGCACGATTCGTCACCTTGGGTAAACAAGGTTATATATGCAAAAACTAAAACTGTTCAGGAGAAACAATTTAAGATTTCAGAAAATGTAACTTTCTGAATGAAATACACTTATGCATCCACACACGTGAATGAAAGGGACAACCGCTTTAGAGACTGTGATTTCGTTGACGCGGTATTTTTAGTTATATATGTAGATGGCACCTTGATGCACATTTAGGTTTTAATTTTATGTAGTTTGAATTTTGATGGATTTACGAACAACTGTAAGGTTTTTTTAACTGCAGATAGAACGGTATTTTGAATGCGAATAAAACTGCATTAAAAAGTGATTTTGTGAAAAAACAGCAGATGGAACATTTTTAGTATATTTACCCAAGGCGACGGATTGATATATATTTCTGTTTTTGTTTTTGTAATTATCTGGATGATAAATTTACTGGAGATGGAGTGGTTTGATTTAAACCTAGTTATATTGTTGATGTTGAGCTTCCCTGACATCATAAAGGTGAGCATAACGTAATAATACACAAAACAGTTGATGGTAACAGTTCAGTATGATAATTTGATAGCTCGCCACCGAAGTGAAAAATGACAATTGGCCATTGTTCGTACGCATAGAGGCTTTTTTAAATGCAAATTTGTCTATTCTCCCATTCAAAATTAAAACATTGTCAATAACGCTCAATTATTTAGTCACGTAAAGCATAACTAAGTGCAATAATAAATATATCTAAGTGAAACTTCCTTCCAAAGGGAACTCGGCAATTACTCTGAGCTAGTGTTGAGGATAACAGTATTTGAAATTAATGGAGCGTCGAATTATACAAGAAATTAAAAAAGGGTTTCTGTTGTCTACCGCTATGGGCTCGAGTAGGCGATTAAAAATTACATGATTCAATTCCTGGGTCAATTTAAAATGATCATAACATGCAATCTTTCATTCGAATACTTACACTTTGAAAACGATAGCTGCACGAAGCTGTAATGAAATGTCACTTATTCTTCTACCCTATATTAGCCCAGCTATATTGTCTTTGCTCCACGCATTAGAATACATTACACAAACCAAACCAGACCAACCCTAACATAACCTACTACAACTTAACTCACTTTGTTAAAAGAATCCGCGACTAAGTAGAAACTTTTAAAATCAAAGTTTGAGTGTACTAAGTTAATACTATCTAATCCAAAGTGCATACTATCGAAATAAACGTTCAAGTATACCAAGTGAATACTATCTAGCACAAAGTGCATTATTTATAACCCTAAATAATGATATTTGCAATATGATAAGTTTTAGAAAAACGATATCATTTCGTACCATATCCGCTCGCAATGTGAAGCATATGGGAACAATAGAATTGGAATAATTCATGCGCTCAACCTGTATTTTTAGCGTGTTAAGGTTATGGATGTCTTGTCCAAAGTTGGCCTTGCTTGAGATCATACCAGCGTGGCCTATTGGGCCCGTGTGAGGACGGACCACAGCGAACAGCTCTGCTCGTTCGGCATTCATCTCGGGCAGTCCCACATAACTTGATTAGCGTCCTGATGGTTGTGTACAAAACTACAATCCGGCCTTTCAACCAACTTTCCCAGCTCAAATAGTTTACCGTTGAACTATAGTTTTATTAATTACACTTATACTTAAAAACAGTTGTGTACAGACAAACTAAATGAAAAATCATTTCAATCGTTTGAAAAACTTTATAGGCTTATTACTCTAAACTATTATTTTTCAGTTAGTGTCTTCTTCTAAAACAATGACGAAATAATAATCTATTATATTCTTATTTAGAACAATCAGAAACAGTTTTTCTTTCGAGTTATTTAAGTAAAACTATCAAGCCAACATAGCACGTTTTAATTGAGTGATTTTAAGGTATAAACATGTTAGAGACAATGGTGTTATCTTTCTTAATCAACATACAAATTACAGGATAATGATAATGATTGATCACAAGTGCCGCCAAAGCATGCAAACCGCGGTTTTTATTTATAATGAAAAACCGCGAGCTTTTCCGGTTTAAGTAAAATTTATCCTTCACTTCATTCCGTTCGGTTAATGAACTCGTGTTTCACTCGCGTGATCAAGAATAATATCTTATTTAGGTTTAAAAAATATACACAAGACAGCAACACAAAATCTTCAGTTATTTTGTTGGCACCGTATGTCTTGTTTTAATTATTAATCAATTTATTTTTAACTAAGTGGCGAAGACTGCCAGTTTAAAGTTTGATAAAATATATACGAAAGAGTATAAAATGCTCATTAATATAATTTCTCCGTTTTGAATACAAAATTATTATAAATAATAAAGAAACTATTTATGACAGTTCTGTTTAAACGACGAAGGCAAAAGGCGACGCGGAAGGGTCCCAACTCACTGGAGCTCCAAGTGAAGGACACCACAGGCCTCTCCTTAGCAATGGCCTTCAGAGTTGCGGAGTGCAGGAGCGAGTGACGAAGTATCGTCACAGGAAATGAAGTTGTTGCAGTAGACGGAGGCCAGAACCGTAACACCCGAGGAATACGACTTAGAAGACTTTGCGCAGCTAAAAATATTTTTTATTTAAAAATTGGTTACGTTTTAAAATAAACAGTGTTAATTTAAATGATTAACCGCCAAATAAAAATCTTCACAACATGTACACATACTTTATTTTGACGTTTTCATAATATAATCATAACCATTGGGTGTGATATATACAAGAATACATAAATATAAAACTGTTTACCATATTTTAGAAAAATATGTCAACACTAAGAATTTAAAATTCCTAACCATTAAAATTTTAGTTACATAAGCTTGAACACAGGGTTACCTTCGTGGTCGAATGGTGAATATCTATGGCTTTTGTTAGGTTGCTAACGTGCTCGAGTACCAGTACGGACAATTTCATAAATTCACATGAATCGTGTCAATTTATTATATTGAATACGCATACGTTAGATTAAAAAATATGCAAAGACTATTGTATCCTTTCATAATACGTCCAATCAAATCCAAACGTAATTACTACTTTAGAAACATCCTTAAGGCACTCGCACACTGTGTATTGTACAGTAAGTTACTCCGCTTAATTGAAAACGTGTCTGGGGAAAAGTTTCTGCAATCTTTCAATTACAAACCCCAAAGTTTGCCGTATCTCAATCAGTCAATAGTCTTCTCCGGGCCGACTTCATAACTTCAACTGGAGAACCCTCATAAATGCATATTTTTCCTTCATTTATTTACCTGCTGAAACTATATGAAAGTTTCGAAACGGATTTCTGTCTTCTAACTATTTTCATGTCTTCTCAGGAATGCTTAAAGAAGAAGGCAAGACTGTAATGTTTTAGTTGTGTGACCATACTCACATAAAATCTGTCACTTAATCGACATCCATCTCAAATCTGTTCCAGATTTTTTTTTTGAAAAAGATTCTCATAGTATGATGATTATCTTTTTTTAGCGGAATCCAATATTCGTCTTTTTGATTCTTACTAAGTAATAAAAATAAAAATCTTTACATCTTTTCAAAATTA
Organism: Himalopsyche phryganea; assembly: GCA_022494535.1. NCBI lineage: Eukaryota > Metazoa > Arthropoda > Insecta > Trichoptera > Rhyacophilidae > Himalopsyche > Himalopsyche phryganea. Next base: position 1,897,865 of record JAGVSL010000071.1, read on the forward strand.
ATTGAATAAATCATCAAATTAGTTTTCGGATATAGTGATTAGTGCTTTACCCTAGAGATCAGATGGGTCTAGGTTCAGATTTCAGAAATGCTAATATGAAATTTAAATTAACTTCGGTTGAGATATTGGGTATGGGTGTAATTTCTGCTCGTGTTGACTGACATTCAAAGTTTTAATAGAGGCTATATTTTTTTAAATTATGGAGGTTAGTTACTCAACAGAAGCTTTCTCCAAGAACTGCTTGTTACTCAATTGCTCGATCTTTCTTTTTTGAAGAGAGTAGGGATAGAAGGGTAAGGTTAGGACAGGACTGATGGTTAACTAATCGCTTTAAATACGCCCCGTTGTAAAGATCGGATGAGTGAGAGGGAGTTCTAGACATATACACACACATCCACGTAGTCGAACAGAAATCCATAAAAATCATTTTATGAAACTGTTAAAAACTAATAGCTAAAGCAAACAACGTTGACCACTGCACCACGGACCCGAAAGTGTGTGATTCAAAAATTTCAAAAAATCTCTCGTTTTGGCTTATGATTAGCCTAATACTAATATATTTTACCTAATAATTATTCAATAAGATAATGTTCTTTTTTTTTAAAATATGTAATGAGTATTTTTAAATGTATACGTTCTAATTAATACAGGTTGTAAGTTTATCGAAGGTGTAGTAATTCTCAAATTTTATATTCATGAGATAGTAAGAATATTTTTAATTATGTAAGCAAATATTTAATACACGGCTTCTGTTGTCTGACCTAAAGCAAACATTTCCAATCTATGAAGTAAATAATTAAAAAGCGTAAAACGTGTCGAGAAATTCACATTTTTTTTGTTTTTTTTCCGAGCAATTATAAGCCCAATTATTTTTTGCTACCGATGTAAAAAGAAAAAAAAACTTTTTCTTTAGAAACTCTTGCAGCAAATTAAAAAAATATGGGATCAAACAATGATCAAAGAAGCGGGCGTTTGAAAATATCCACTTTTCTTCCATTCGGCGATACATATTTTTTTTTTCATACTTCTCACCATCGAATTATTATTTATTTTGTTTTCATATTTTCTCGGCGCGGTGTGGTGCTATGATCGACTTTTCCACTTTATGTGATTGATGGTGCTCGCGAAATAAACTGAAACACAACGCCAACCCCAAAATAAATACAAAAATATTGATTGGTCTTTTAAAATTATTTTGAAAAATATTTGGCCATACTGTTATTAATAATCCACACATCAAGTGAGGTAACTTCAAAAACGGTGTGCCTTTAACTAATTGGATTCGAAGAAACTTTTGGGTGTTTTTTTATACTCGGATAAAATAACTATATATAGCCTTACGCCATCCTACCTGATAAAAAACTTTCTGATAAAAATTATAATGGAGTTCTACCAAGTTCTGCCAATTCAATCAACAATTTTTCTTCGCGATTTCACGACTTCGTGACTTCAAAGTTTTCGAATTCGGCTGTAACATTGTGGAAAATTGGGGAAAAAATCGGAAAAATCTATTATAATATTGATGATTGATATCTATAACTGCTATCATTTTTAGCATTTGGTAACACTTATTTTAAATCGAGGCATTTTTGACGTATGCCAACATAGTATCACCAAATTTGAGGTTGCGGTGAGTTACTAGTTCGGTCATATAGATAGATCTAGGGAACTTTATTAAGTGTGACATCTTTATATACCTAAAGGCAACACAAAATATTTACGAAAACGTTCCTGTTTTTATGTATAAAGTTATAATCGGTGTTAAACCTGTGGTATCTGAACTCAATATGTTAAATAAACAATGAAAAACATCTTATTTTACAGTTTATTCTAAAATTTCAGAATTTTCCGGGTTTTTTCTCGCCATTTCAAAATACCCGAATTTTTGCAACACCAGTTATAACACGTGTAACACATAGAAATACTCCATCGAGTAAATAAAATGGGTATTAAAATGAATCGATTATTAGTAATTAACAAGGACATTAACATTTGAAAAAGGACAGGTGGCTCACCACTATTAAATTTATTTCCCTTTGGATTTTCTCCTCCAAACCTCCTAGTAATTAATAGTATTATTATAATAAGTGCTATCATCGTTTTTGTCTTACCCCCCACGTCCAGTAGAAGTAAATAAGCCCACTTCACTCTTATAGTTCTTAAAGAAGCGTGTAAAACGTAACACGACCAGTGGAATAACTAAGTTATAAATTTTATTTTCTATCCTCAACTTTTACTATAAAGGAATATCGTCAGCCTGTAATGCAATCCTTGGGAAAGTAAATGAATCACAAGTGGCTTTATTAATTGCCAAACATGATACCAATGGGAACACATTTAAAATTTCTTTATGATTTATGTACAAACATTTATATTCAATATTTGTTTTCTATTTTGGTATCGAAATACTACACTTGTATTAAAATTTATAATAATTAGAATGACTAATTGTTAAATATAATGGATATGCTTTGTTATTAAATGATTTTTTTTAAACCATATCCGCTCCTTATTCCGAGCATATTGCCATCACGCGGTTCCTCCAAGCTTCTCTGTCCCCCGCCAGTCTTTTCGCTTCCTCCCAGGTCACCCCAGCGTCTCGTAGCTCCACCGAATACATCCTATGGAAAGTCATCAGCGGCCTTCCAGAGCGACAGAATACATCTGATTAGTAGAAGAGACAGGCAGGATTCAGGCTCTCCTGGGGCATCCGCAGCACGTGTCCAAGCCAGGTCCATCGTCGTTTTTTTATTTTGGACGTAATAAGAGGCTGATCCATCCGCTCTCTTACCTCTGAGTTCCTGACAAAATCAAACCACCGTACCCCTAGTATTCACCGCAAACATCTGTTTTCAAAGCACAGTATACGGTTACCCTGTGCCTTGGTGAGGTGCCATGACTCGCAACCGTAAAGCAACACTGTCAGGGTGCATGCGTTGAACAAGTGGCACTTGGTTCTGACCGAGTACAACCGTGAGTCCCAGACTTTCCGCATTGAGTTAAAGGTTGGCTTACTGTTTATTATACATAATTTAACAAATTTTCATCTTTAGTGTAATTAAAACTGAATTAAATGGACGCGGGATTAAATGATGTAATTTTCTAATGTTGACGGCTCAAAAACATGTCTGAAAGGAACAGACAAAAACCGGAATGTGAAAATATGTGTGTAAAATTGATCACATAACTTTGGACACTTCATTTTTGTGTCAATAATCATATAATTGGTACACATATCTTTTGAAAAGAGAAGCGTAAAATATTTTAAAATACAAAAAAAACACATTTTTATGATATGAGGCGAAAGAAAACGACCTCATAAATAAGATGATGTAAAACAATATATCTATCAATTCATAGAAAATATTTCATTATCTTTCGTTAAAATGTTTTTCATCTTAGGGGAGCTTTCTACTTGTCAGTTTTCAAAAAAACAATACAACAAACAAAAGTTTCATTAATCTTTTTTAGGCGTGAGATATTCGTGCGATCGCATTTGCCCGTCTCTCTACAATCTCCTACTGGCTTACTTTTTACCTGTAATCATTTTTATATCAATTTTGTTTCGTTTAATATTCACAAAAAATATTATTTATTGCTGAATGAAATATTGAACAAAAAAATTTATTATAAAATTTTTACTTAAATTTCTTATTGATAATAATTATCATGCTGTATATATGCAGGCAAGGTAAACCAGTCCTTCTGAATCAATTTGTCTTGACAAGTGTGTCGCGAGTCTTGGAACCGCGAGTTACTAGGTGTTTTGCGAAGATTTAATTTTTTTCAATAAATAAAAAAATATAAAAAAACAATATATTATTCCATGTCCATTAACAGCATTATGCGTATAGACTTCTAGCATATTGTTTTATAGACACCTGGATGTAGCCCCATTCAAACCAATGTGGAGCATTTGAATTTTTAATAAAGCATATCTCAACACGCATTCACTGCTTGTTCAGTTGCTCAAACTCTCATTTTCAGAGAGAATACGTATATAAGAATAGGGTTAGGCCACGATTAGTCAATAGTAAAGCTGTTCACTCTCGGTATGCCCTCTTTTAACCTTTTTAGAGGGTAGCAAATTTTACTAGGTGGACAACTAGTAGGCCAGCTATTTATGCTAAATACTATTTCAAAAATATGCATAAATAGGGGTGTTACCACATCAGAATTTAGGTCACTTCACCAAACTAACCAGTATCACTTTTTACACACTATAGTTTTCTAACGAATGGTATATTTCAAAGCAATGTTCTACACATAATGTCACACTAAATTGTTTGCATCATGTTTGCAACGCCCTGTCTCATCGGCGGTTATGGAGAGATGTTGGAACTGGCTGGGTCACATGCTGCGGATGCCTCCGGAAAGCCTCAATCCTGCCTGCCTCATCTTCCAGCCTGTGGGATTCCGGCGTCATGGAAAACCATCGGGTACTATCCATAGGATGTACTTTGTGGAGCTGAGGGACTCTGGCATGTCATGCGAGGAAGCAAAGCGATTGGCAGGTGACAGGGATTCATGGAGACGCCGCGTGGTAGCCATATGCTTCACATAGGGAGCGAATATGGAAGAAGGCGAAGAGGAATAAATTGTTCGCATGTGTAAACTTGTCATAGCTCTGTGGCATCTACAAGCTTCAAGCTGCAACACTTATCAAGATTGAAGATTACGTCGTTAGTATCGATATTTGACTGAAGGTAAAAAACACTTTTTTTCCATGTCCGCTCCCAATGTGGAGCATATGGTCTCCTAATGGAGTTATCTTAACAGAATTTTTCTACGAGAACTACTTATTACTCAGTTTTTTTTTAAATGCCCTACGGTACTCAACGTTGTACCCACCACCACCCACTACGGCTTCACACTCTTACAGAGTGTATTCCGCAGAGTAACAACGTTATGCGTGTTTCAAATGTTTGCCAGGAATGTCCGAGAAGAAATTCCTCAAGACTTGGTTGCATGCACTCTAGTGTTCAGTAGGTTATGTTTAAAATAAGTGTTAAAAAAAAAGAAAAGGTATAACAAGGGGTTTAATGTGTTAAGGAATTGCGTTCCAATCGCTTTCCATAAGACGCCGTAAACTCTTTAAATGCCTTGTAATTTGTCAGAGATGCAACCAAGTCGGTATGACCGACAGGGCCGACAGATGCGACTGATAGTCGTATCGTCTTGAGCAATTTTTCCCGTTCGTTGTTCATGTCTGGACATTCCCAAAGGATGTGATCAGCATCCTGGATCATATTGCCACATTTACATAGTGGACTATCTACCAACCGGCCAAGCTGGAAGAGCTTGCCAGCGAAGTGACCATGGCCAGTTATGAATTGGCCATGGTCACTTCTCTTATTTGAATATGTAGATCTAGATCTTATTACTCAGTTGCTCAACCTCTCTTTTTTCGAAGAGAGTAGAGATGGAAGGATAGGCTAGGATAAGACTAGTGGTTAGCTAATCGCTCTCGCTACGCATCGCGAGAATAGGATGGGTGAGAGGGAGCACTCAGACTATGAACAGAAATCCATAATTCGATTGAAATGTCAATCTATGAAAACCGTCCACACAGGGAATTGAACCCGAAATATCCGCAACCGTAGCCAGCGACGCTACCAAATGCGCCACGGACGCCGACAAAAAAAAACACTGCTTATCAGGAAATGCCACCATACATTTTTACATTACAAAAGTCAACATTCATGTTTGATGGCTTTCTATGATGACGATAAGAGCTCGCGAGTCAATAGCTCGTCAATAGCACAACGCTACAAACAGAAATTAGCTCGCTCATGGCACTCTATAAGTTGAATCGATTGAAAAATCATTTAATAAAACTCTAGTTATCGTATTCGAACTCTGCACACTGAACACCGCAGCAACCGAAGCCGTATACCACTTGGCTACAGGTCTGTACGATTTATTCTTCTAAAAATACTTTCATATAATAGCTGCATAACTAATTATTAAATACCTGTATTTTTGTAATATGTAGATGCAATTCCTTTACAAATTATTATACGCATTTTAACTTTGTTGTATGTGAATTATACTTGGATTAAACATACCAATGGAAAAATTTATCGAGTTTGGCAAAAGTTTTAGTGCACTATAAAACATTTTACAGTCACTCTAGAGTTGTCAGTCAATTACATAAATTGTTTATTTGATTTGTTATAATTCAAGTAGAAGGTTTTATATCTATCTACACCAGTGGTTCTCATGTGCGCCCACCAGAGGATTTTTCTGTGACAACCAACGGTTCTGTAATAATAAAATAAATACGTCATTTGTTTATTCGTACAGCGTACGTTTACAGTTCGAAAACGAAATATTTTTTTAATTAGATGGGGATCTTTTTTAGACAAACATTTTAGGGATCAGTACGGTAACCGTCACTTAATTTGGGCTGTAATACAGTAAGTAATTCGGTCTGTTGTACGAAAACCAAAGCTTTTCATCTTGCAATCGTGTTATTATCATTGAAGATAAATTATCTAAATACATATGTATCAATGAGTGCCTTCTGATTTTTTTAATAAATATGTAAGCATCTGTATATTTTATATCATGAAAGGATAGTAAAAATATAGTATATATTTGTACAGAAAACGCCTGCGGCCCAATTCTCTGCATCATGGTGGTTTATCATTAGTGTAATACAAGTTGGTAATTTAAAAAATACCCACAACCCAATTCTATTGTAAATATAAAATCATAATTTTTTGAGGATAAGTCTCGGGGGTGGGCAAAGTCAGGAACTTCCCCAGGAGGAAAAATTCCTACCTACACAACGGCCAACATGTTTAAATGGTTTTTATTGAATAAAATTATATGTTTACCCCTTTTTTAATAAATACATTGGCCTAATAATCATGATTAAAAAATTTGGTGCGGCCACGAGACATTTCCATAAGACCACTGATGTTTACAATGCGGCTGAAAAGCTGTAAATGAAATTATGGATAATTTGAGTTTCATTTCATTATCATTAAGAATTACGTTTGATCAGTAAATTATTGCAAAATAAATAAAGATTAATATATAGGTTACGTTTTAAATAAACATCTGCTGGGTTAATTTAATAGCTGACCATTTTATATAAATTACTGACCTTCTGTTTTATCTATAATAATATACATCAGTGGTGGAAGAAGTGTCACAATAACCAATTCGGTTTTCATACTTGTCTACAAAATAATAGCCATCACCTAAAGATGAAAACAAATTATTTTTTATGAACTGAAGAGACGAATAATATGTAGTGATGATCTGTATAAAATATTTGAGAATCGACGTCTTTGCGGTGACTGCCAAATACAATGTTTTACGAAATGAAATAAAAATTTTATATTTCGATGGCTCGCCTTTTACAAAATAAAACTTATATTACCACTTAACTAAAAAGTAAGAATGCGATAGAATTTAAGTGTTGGAATTGCGTGGAAGTCAATAATAATAATATATTTTGCATTCTCTCATAGGTGATACTCATATTTTACATAAAAAGTTTGTAAAAATAATTTACAATGTCCATTAATACAGCTCTTCTTAACATACTTAATTGAAACCGTCTCCTTTTATCACAGCAAAATTATTCAGACTCATTGTCAAAGTAAAAATTACACTACTGTTAGAGGCTAATTTAAAATTGGTTTTAATGCAGAACAACTCGAATCCACTAATCCAAGAAATGACCGCGACCGTTTAAAGACAGGATTATGAGAGACGACTGATTACATCAACTCGATATCTCACTCATTTTGAAATGTTTACTCGCCCATTAAAAAACACTGCACAAATCAACTTAATGTAATTTTTCATGTATTTTCCCAATGACTTTTAAAGTAAACTTTTGGAAATATGGAAAAGCTTTTTTAAACCTAATTATATATATTGTCAACGCAGTAAATCCTCTTTCTGCTTAGTATTCCTTTTCTTAAAAACATACTACATCAACATTTTTAACCTTAGATTTTTTAAATGCACTGTAATAATTTTTTTGCACAATCACACTATCAGTCGGGTCCGGTGGTCAACTCTGTTGGCTTCGGTTACGGGTGTGTCGGGTCCAAATCCCGGTACGGACAGTTTCATAAATTTATATTTCAACCGATTTATGGATTTCTGGTCGTATGCATGGATTTTTGTGATGTTTAAAATTTCCTCCAACCAATTTGATCCTAAAAACGGGGCTTAGCGAGAGCAATAAGCTAACCACTAGTCATATCCTAGCCCTATCTTTCCGTAAGGGTACATGACGTGGCAAATTTGCGAAATGTGATATTCGAAGAAAAGTTGTGTATTGTGCCAGAGCATTACGTCATTTCAGCAAAATTTATAATTGTTTCTAGTGAGTACCCGGCATGCGTTGCAATGCCACTCAAAGAAAGAAAGAGTTTGTGTTTTAATTCTGTATATTGAAGTGCTTTTGGTTAGAGGTCTGCACGGGCCGAAATTTCATAAAATTAGCCAGTCCAAGCCCGTCATATTCAAGCCAGGCCCGGCCTGGGCCCGATTCTAAATATCACACTTTTTACTTGAACCCGACCCGAAACCCATATTCATTTTTCTCATCCTGAAAAATGTCTGATTTATTTTTTAATATTGTAATTCATTTATACTTGTAATTGTGTTAATATTTCCAATGATATTCATAGTAGATGGAAAATAAATTATTTAAGCTTTGAAAACTATTGCCTTACGGCTGACTCCTGACCTGAACAGATTTACTACGAAATATTTTTCTTAAATTTGAATTCCTTACCCGGGCCCGGCCCAAGTCCGAATCTGAATTGTCCTTAATCGCCCATGTCCGGGTCCGTGCCTACCTCTATTTTGGAAATACAATATTTTTTGTTTTTTGTCTCGTTCAGAGATGTCGCTATCTGTACGTATTTTGATTCTTTTTTTTTAGATTTTAATTTTTTTCTGTAGAAACCTTCACCAACAACTCACCAAAGTTTGTTCGAAATTGGATCAATGGTAAAGGAATGCATAGAGGACACACAAACAAACAAATCTTCATTTTTATATATATAGATAGATTAAAGAGAAAAATATTTCATAAAATGACATTTAAGTCATGAAGTTATTCATCACTTCACATAACAGAGTTACAAAGAGTGATATTTTTTAATAGGCGATTGTAAAAGCGAGAGAATTACCAAATGCGAAATTAATTTAGAAAATACAATATGACGAACGAACAATAAAGAAATGGGACAATCAGTCTGTCACCACTCGCTGAGTGAGAAAAGTCTACTCGAATTGCATTATCGACATCATCTTCGATCTCTAAACACTTTAAAAAAAAAGACGTAAGACGACAACCGAGTAACAAGTAGTAAAGGAATTTCTTTTGAGATACTTCCATCAAGAGTCCATTTGCTCCATATTGGAAGTAAACATGGTAAAAAAATAAATAAAAACAATAAATCTTGTTAGTGATATTCTGATTTTTGTGGAGAACATAAACGAGAGAAAATCATTAAAAGCCATACCATGAATCCAATCGCATTACATTACTTGAAATAATATGACAGGTAAAACAATTGTATATAGGTATAATATATTAATCAAGTAGTAATGGGAGCAAACATCGTCTTAAATCATTTAACAGGTGACTGCCAACATTGCACCCGTTTAGTTGTACTTTTAATGCACAGTCAGAAGCATTCGTATTTATCGCTATATTTTTTATTATAATTTAAAAAAAGCTGTCGTTGCAGTTCTCAAAATAGATAAAATATTCAATTGATTTAGTTTTTTATAACCTGATTTTTTCTCATATAAATGGAGAGAAAATAGGTGTAAACATATTTACAGAAATGAAGATTTATCATTTTATTGAAAGTATTTTTGTTATAAAGTAATATGTCATTTTTGAGCTCGGATGCCTGAGGATGCCGAAGGGCGAAACCCGGTTCGTTAGTGACAAAATACATGGAAGTGTACAAAATCTCAATAATCCAAATTTGATATTGAAGTGCTTACCCTCAGTCGATGTCTTAAATTATATAAATAATATATCATTGATTTTCAGGTCTTTAGCTGAGTGGTAAACGGCTCACGGGCTCTTATCCAAGGACGAACACTTTCATCTCTCATCCATCCCTAAAAATGGAGTGCTGGGAGAGTGATTAATAGGCCTCTAGTTCTGTCCTACCCTTATCATTCTATCATTACTTCCTCCGAAAAAGAGAGTTTGAGCAACTGAGTAACAAGCAGTTCTGTAGAAAAACTAATGTAAAGCTAAGCTATTAAGAGTCCATATGCTCCACATTTGTAATGAGCATGGTTATAAAGATACACAGATAGTTATTAAAAATGCTAAGTTACTCTGAATTTTAAGATTTCATTATAAAGAAATGAGTTGCTGGCTCACTAAACACTCCTGGCGGTTTTTAAAGAAAATGAGTTTTTATTTAAAAATAAGAGATAAATTTTCCTCGTTTTACACGGTCGATGCGCTCAAACAAACGAGTGTAAAAGAATATTTTACTTTTCCTTATACACCGGAAGCCACAAAATAAATTAAATTATAGTTAAAACTATCATACTGTCCATAAAAGTTTATCGTGATTTACTCAAAACTCTAAAAACCTTCGGGGGCGTGTTTAGCGACCCAGTGACTCATATATTAAATCCTAGCATACTATTATTTGCTTATTGTAATCCGTTATATGTTATTGAGAATATTTCATAAATAAATATACAAACGTTTTCAGCAGACTGTACTTACTTCGTAATTCATTATGATTGATTCCACCTTTAATTAGTAACTCTTGTCTTGCGTAGTCTCGTCATTGCCGCTACATAAGTTAATTACACGTTATTATTCAACCAACTTGTAGCATTAATGCTAATTTAATAATGTTGAACCAGTCAGTTAATGTGTAATAATTACATAATATTGTTATTTATTATTTTACCCAGAAGGTGTTCATTAATATGAAAAATCTATAAATTATTATTCTATATCCAGTTATATCAAATATCTTTTGTTGTAATAAATTAAATAATTGTAGCTCGCGAAGCATTGATTCATAATGTTTTATTGTTTTATTAAGTATTGACTTCTGATTATGTTTTCAGCCAAATTTCGAAATCTTACTTTTTCACTTAGAAATTATTAATGTATAATTTTCTCCGTATTTTTTTAGTCTTGGTTACCTGATTCTTCGCTTTAAATGAATCATTGATTTGAAAAACAAATTTCCTTTAATTTATTCATTCAATAATTAAAATCATACAATACAAATCATAAACAGTTTTTCGTCGCAAGATCTGTTGTAGGTTTTATTGTGATAAATCTCATTTTCAGCCATAATATTGACACGCCTTACGTATAACCTGTATCTGAAGACGTGAGATTTTACAGAAGAGCATTTTAAAGATTCATAACGCAATCGCAAAGTAACGACTGCATGTGTCTTCTTCAAAATTGGGATGTAATTAAGCGTAATTAATAAATTTTCAAAGCATTTATTTAAATGATTAATTAATAAATTTAGATTATTGAGATTTTGTACACTTCCATGTAAAATACATGGAAGTGTACAAAATCTCAATAATCTAAATTTAATATTGAAATTCCATCAAGCACCCTCAGTCGATGTCTTAAATTAGATTAATTAATAATAACATGTAAGCTCCTTTTCACACTTAGTACCTGGAATAATTTGATATTTTAATACTTGAGGTGACATAATATAGTTTATCTCTTCTTAACAGTATATATAAGCTAAAATAAGTTTAAGTATAATTCTGATGATGGCGTTAAGCTGAAAAACCTATCAACTACTTATTAAATTTTGTAGAACTTAATATTTTGTCGGCGTCCGTGGTGCAGTTGATAGCGTCGTTGGCAACGGTTACGGATGTCTCGGGTTCAATTCCCTGTGTGGACAGTTTCATAAATTTATCTTTCAATCGATTTATCGATTTCTGTTCATAGTCATGCATGTTTGTGATGTCTAAAAGTTCTCCCTCCCACACATCCGATCCTCAAAAACGGGGCGTAGTGTAAGCGATTAGCTAACCACTAGCCCTGTCCTAGCCATATCCTTCTATCGCTACTCTCTTCGAAAAAGAGAGGTTAAGCAACTCAGTAACAAGCAGTTCTCGCAGAAAATTTCTGTTAAGATACCTCCATTAGGAGTCCATATGCTCCACGTTGGGAGCGGACATGGTAAGAAAGAAAAAAAAATACTTTGATATTTTATTCTATTATAACGGAGGTCTACCAAGTAAATATCAATTCAATCAATATAAAATTTGAATTTTTTGAAAATTTGAATTGATGAGATGTTTGTACGTTTCCATGTATTTTTTCACTAACGACCCGGGTTTCACCTTTCGGCATCTTCAGGCATTCGATCACACGAGTGAGCTCGAACTGGCAGTTCGAAATGCGAAACCTGGGTCGTTAGTGTCAAATACATGGAAATGTACAAAATCTCAACAATTCAAATTTGATATTGAAATTCCATCAAGCACACTCATTCGATGTCTTAAATTATAAAAATTCTGTTCCATTGCATTCCGCAAATTTATTTGGCTTCCCAAATATACTCTTTATATGATTGATGCATGAAAATTATTTTTCGTGCAGTATCCCAAAAAATCTAATTTAAATTTTTCTTATCTGTTACTACTTTCGTTGTCGTCTACATTATTTTCAACACAACTGTAAATATATTACTAGAATAGCGTTTCATAACCAGGTAATTAAATCGTAAGTACATCGTATTTCTATTTAGTAACACAATTTATATATGCGTATCGATGCAATCAAAAACATGCAACTCTAAAATGCAATGTTATTCCAACTGCACCTGCAAATTTGCGAAATTTACGCATTGTATTATCGTTGGGTTAGAATATTTTTGGTATTAATTAATTCTGTATATTAGATAAGAGTCGTTGAACATCGACCTACGCGCAATGCCATTTTAATACCTCATTGCGAAACGGTAAGCAGGGATATCGATATTAACTGTTTTCCATTGGCTCATTACTCCTGCAAACATGTGCATAAATTAAACAGTAATAATGCTAAGTGTAGGATAATCAATACACAAAGTTTGCTTTGCACAATCAACACAATATTGTATTAGTAAAATTATTATTTCATGCCAATTGATATGTTGATTAAACTATCAAATGCAGAATGGTACTTGTGATTCAAAATCTATAACAAAAACCAATCGTTTCACATCTCAATTACCTGTTCTATTCTCATAAGAAATGCTATAGTTTTATATTATTAAAACTTGGAAATACTCACATGGTACTTGATGTGCACGGTCAAATATTATACGGATTTTTTGCGCAATATAAAGTATGTTTTCAGGAGTCGGAGATTAAGGATCAGCGGTCATGGAGAGACGTTGAAACTAGCTGGGTCACGTGCTGTGGATGTCTCCGGATAGCATTGATCGTACTTGCCTCTTCTTTCGACCGGTGGGATTCCGACGTCCTTGAAGACCATCAGGTACTATTCAAAGGATGTACTCGCCGGACTCTGGCATATCTTGAGAGGAAGTAAAGTGATTGGCAGGGAATCATGGAAGCGCAGCGTGTTGGCCATGTGCTCCACATATGAAGCGAATATGACCGAAGAAGAAGAAGATAGTTCCAGTTTAACCGTGGTTAAAATAATACTTTCTACTAATTATTAAAGAAAAATAAAATATTATGCATGTTTATATTAATTGCATTGACATGTGCCTTCACACCGTTTCACATTGTAAATTGTAAATCACATTGTAAGCCTTCATATTAAATATATTATGTTTATATTGATTAAGTTGAATGTACAATTACTATTCGAGTTTGTGATACACGGGTTCAAATCCCAGTACGGACATTTCATAAATTCATTTTTCAATCGATTTATTAATTTCTTTTCGAAGACATGGGTGTTTGTTATGTCTAAAATATCCTCCCATCCATCCGATCCAAAAAATGGGGCGTAGTGAGAGCGATTAGCTAATCACTGATATTTTCTCTGCAGTTACCTTCTTTCCCTAATCTCTTCGAAAATGAGTGTATTTCACAATCAAAGTAATGAATTTCCCATATTGTATAAATCGGTCCATGGTCACCCTAACAGAGCCCATTAGTTGATATTGGGTATTTCTTCAAATTGCATTTTAAACCTCCCCCCCCCACCTCTTTTCACTCGTAAGGTGGTCACTTGTCCAGATGTTAATTTCTTACACACAGCGATAAGATTTGTCCTATTTTTTTTTTTTTATATAATCGTTATAAACTGTCTATTTGAGTTAGTTCGAGCTCACTCGTGTGCTCGAATGCCTGAAGATGCTGAAAGGCGAAACCCGGGTCATTAATGACAAAATACATGGAAACGTACTTAGGATATACGACACCACGCTCTTTGATAAAACTTTTTTTGTATACAGAAATATTTATTAAAAATGATAATAATGAATACATAATTATTATATTACTCACGGAGTTAAAAAAATCTAATTTAACATTAATGAAGTATGCAATCAAAAACTGAGGCGCTCGGTTTCAAAATATGCTATATGCATTTTTTAATAAAATTATGTCACTTGAAATTTAGATTTTTATAATGTGTCATACCATTAATATTACTTATTTAATATTAATTATAAACGTTGCCTCTAATATGTGACCTTCTGTGCGTGGATAATTCAAAGCCTGAGTAGACCAAACAAACAAATGCGCTGTATAATTTTACAAAAATCAATATGTCATTTGAATTTATATATATATAAATGAATGTTTGTTTGTTTGTCTGTTTGTCCTCTATGCGTTCCTTTACCATTCATCCGATTGCAATGAATCTTTGATGAGTTATTGTGAGCACACCCGTGAAGGTTTCTGAAAAAAAATCTTAAATCTAAAAAAAAAATCAAATACGTACAAACAGCAAAATATCGGAAAAACCTTCTGATTTATTTTTGTACGCACCAGAAGGAAAACGAAAAATATTGTGTATCCAAAAGTACTTCAATAAACAGAATTAAAACACAAGCAATTTCTTTCTTTGAGTTGCATTGCAACGCATGCCGGGTACTCACTAATCTGTTATACAAATTAGTATTTTTTGTGTTGCTTTACAAAGTTAATATTATTATTATTTATTAATGTACACTATTTTTTTTATGATAAATATTTTTAATTAAGTAAATTATTAATTTTGTCGTACAGTTCTCCATAAATTAGGAGTAATTGAGTGCACGCCAACTCAAGATTAGTGCGCGGGAGCTCAAAAGCTGCTGCGTGGCCACGCACACGCGCAGCTTGAAAGGAACATTGATCGTTTTCAAAATTCATGTCAATATATTGATTGATGTTGTCGATCCAAAATATTGCCTATACACTACCAAAATGAAAATTTGTTACTGCAATGCGCGTTCTTGTTCACTCATAATTAAAAATTTCATAATCATGAAAGCATATTTGTTCAAATTAAAAGAAAACGAATGGCCATTAAAACATTGTTCAAATTGTAATTAATAGTTATTTGCCATATTACAGTTTCCAAATATATATTTAAATAGATTTTAATATTTATTAGATAAAAATATGACTTCTTTCAAACACTCAAAAAACGGAGTTTGTGCATTCTAATGGTAAGAGCTAACCTTAGAGATCAGATGGTTCTAAATTCATGTTAGAGCAAGATAAATATCAAATTTAAATCTTTTCAATTTACCTTTCTAAGCGAGGGTGTTTTTAATGTATCTTCTAATAGAGACGATCTCGAGTGTCTTTAAAAAAATGCAATCGACTTTATCTCAGGTGTTTTAAAAATTTCAGAATACTTCACTCTTGGATTTTATAAGCTGTAAAGTCAAATATTTTCTTAATACATTGTTATTTTTCTTTGTTTTTTAATTACAATGTGGGAATACACGATGCGCCGTATCGTGAAATGTGATAGTTCAAGTGTCCAGTAAGTGTAGACGTTGAGTCATCATTTTCACACAATTTCTAAAGTCTGAAGCCAACCTCCAATCGAGAACGACCTATTTATCCGTCATCAACATAGGAAGCAACCTCAATTCCTAGAATCTGAAGCCAACCTCCGATCAAGAACCACCAATTCATACGTCACAATCATCCGTCGTCAACATCGGAAGAAACATACAAATCAGGAAGCAACATTAATTCGTAAAAATATAACGGTTTTAGGAACTAAGCGCCTCATATGAAATACACATGTGTACTCATGTAACATGTTAACTACAGTTTCATATCAAAAATATTTTGCAGTCTCATTTGTTTACTCTTTTAATTAAACATTAATTATTGTGTGCAACGTACTCGAATAATAATTATAATACCTAATATGCAAAAAATGCAATTTGTTCAAAGCGAAAACATCAATCGAGCCGACGTATTTATATTGTGATAGGTTTGATGCAAATAGTATTGCTTTAATTATAAATGCACCGAATCAACTCATCATATCTGTTTGTAATATGTATAAAAAAAACTTGTTTTATATTTTAATGCACAGAGTAAAAAATATTTTTTGCTTTGCATTGCTGTTCTACCGGGAAATCTATTATTTAACAATCATAATATTAAATTGATTTTTATACATTTTTAATTCTGCCTACTAACGGTTTAATCAAAAATACCAGGAATAGCTATTGTGACTACCAAACAACATCTTTATAAACTATTCGAAGTGCGGTTCATTCTCACCGGTGCCAAGAGACAACACAACTAAGGATTCCATTTGAATATTTTAACATCAAAATATATTCGACTCATTCTAGATATTCGGATATTCGAATATCTGATCAAATATTCGAATATTATTCATTGATAGTATTACCAAAACATTACATTCAAAGTCGCATTATGTTTTGCTTTAATCTAATTTGTCAATAATTTAATATAATTATATTCTCGACTGGTGCGAGACTAAGAAAAATTCCTGGTTTTTACCCGGGTATACCGAATACGAATAAACTCGTATGGTAAAATTGGTAAAAACCATTACAATATTCATGATAAATGTATTAAATTTTTAGCATTTGGTAACACTTATTTTAAATGCGCGGCATTTTTTATGTATGCCAAAAATTCTATCCAAAAATTTGAGGTAACTATGAGTTATTAGTTCGATATATTATAGATGGAAATAAAGAATTTATTCAATATCGGATCACGTATGACATCCATGTATACTTGAATCGAACACAAACTATTTACGGAAACGTTTTTTTGTCATTTAAAAATTCACAGGTTTTTCGCAACACTACTCAAGACACACGATGGCAATTAGTATGTATTAACAATTATAATTCTCGTCAGATTGAGACAAAGCAAATAATATATATGATGAAAATCATATATTACATTATTCGAATATGCGAATACTAAAATGTTTTAATATTCGAAACTCGAATATTTGTTTTCATCGAATATTTGGAATCCCAAAATGCAACAACGACTAACTTGATTGCATTTAAAACAACTGAAAAACTATTACGCCAGTCGCTCACTACAACTATTGACCTCGTATATAATACATTGATCATAAAGTCAGCATAAAGAGACTAAACATAGTAATATCAACTTAACTGAAAGACCTGAAGGGTCATGTTTTTATTAAATTATTTGTATTTTATTTATTTAAGTACTGAATGTAATGAGCATACTTATTTTATTTTATTGTTGATAGTTATTTAGAAGGCTGTTTTTAAACGATAGTTTACACAACGGGTTTGGGTGGGCAGAAAAATACATAATATGAAATACAGTCTAATATATGTACTCAGAGGATCCTGTGGCACTGAGTGTCTGTAACAATTGGCTGAAATTAAATTTGTCAAAATTTTCTTGTACAAGAAATAATTCTATTTTCTCAGAGTGTTACCATATACTTAGAGAATCCTGTATCACTTAAAGTGTTTTAAAATGCCTACCAGAAGTGTCACTGTAGCAATAAGATAGCATTTGTCAATGTTTGTTTGTACAAGAGAGAAGTCTACTCGCTTATCATATGACTATTTCTTCAAATGGTGTTGGTGCAACTAGCCAAGCCCATAATTCAACTAAATGATGTTATTTTGATTTCAGATATCGACTGAGGGTGCTTGATAGAATTTGAATATCAAATATGATAAAAGCACTCGAATGCCTGAAGATGACTAATGGCGTAGCCCGGGTCATTAGTGACGTATTACATAGAAATTTGACTATGCTATAATGCAATTATAATTAATTAATAATTGTGCATACCACGCTGTCTAGACATATAACTAAATGCAATTCAATAGTTTTATTTTTACGCTTCTAAGTAGCATCACATGAAGTCACCTTTCAGGGTCTGATAACTTTAAAATAACGATTTTTTTCCAATGACGTACGTGAAATAAGCAATTGAAAAATTTCCACGAATTTTCTATTGATTTTGCCTTACGCTGAGAAGCAAGCAGTTGTAGAATATTTACTTGGGTGAATAAAAAAATGTCTTTAATACAATTCTGTGAATTTCAGCGTGACATTCATCGGTAAAGTATTTTAATTTCCTTTTAAATATAGCGTTCAAATTTACACAATTGCTGGATTTTTTAAAATATAATCGTTGAAAATAACCTTCGCAATCGGAATTTAATAAGCAAATCCACTTCGTTTTGAAAATGTTTTCAATGCGCGATATTTGACTAATGAAAGTTGGCTAGAAAAAATAGGCATTTATCAATATTCGTGTAGCTAATTGAAATAAAAAAAAATCATTACTCTTCAACGTCATGCAGAAGTTAAAATTGATGTAAGTCAGGAAGCTTTATTTACTAAGGTAGCATCATTTTTTAAAAAATTTAACGCAATTTGTTTTGTACTACTTCCACATTTTTATTATAATCAGGACTGCCTTCGGTCATATACTACCAACTGATTATTTATATGAAATTGATCAGGTGAAAATATTTTAAATTTCACATTTTGATATCATTTAATTTTTATTTTTATAAAAAAATATCCGGCATTACAGCTGACAGATAATAAATTAGAAATTCATACGAGATAAACTCGATGAATATTTTTTTTATAATTCACTCAATTCTTAGAATCACAAATTTAAATTGAAAAAATCTAAATTTGATATTGACTTTGCTGGGACCTGATCGTTAGGGCAACCACTAGACCACCGACAAATACTGCTCACGATGAGTGATGTATTTATAGAAACATTTTTTTAAATTTAGAAAACAGGCAAGAGAAGTAAAAATATTAATAACATACAAATTCATAGAAGAAAAAATATCTAAAAAAACAATACACATAGTTATTTTAAGACATCGACTGAGGGTGCTTGATGGAATTTCAATATCAAATTTAGATTAATGAGATTTTGTACACTTCCATGTATTTTGACACTAACGACCCGGATTTCGCCTTTCGGCATCTTCAGGAATTCGAGCACACGAATCGCTACTTTGTTAATGCGTTTGTTTTCCCAACAAAGATTAAGGCTATTATCGGATTTTTTAACTCAGGTATTAGTGTGGGTCTTAGTCTTATAATATTTTATCTTATAAATAATATTTTGTCGTATTAGTATCTTGTATATAAACGTTAGACACTGTTTACTGTCTGTTTCTTTACAGTCGACCTGTCAGTTCAACTCCATTCGTGTGCTCGAATGCCTGAAGATGCCGAAAGGAGAAAACCCGGGTCGTTAGTGACAAAATACATGGAAGTGTACAAAATCTCAATAATCCAAATTTGACATAGTTATTTGCTGAAAATTTTCACTTTTATAGACAATGCTGTGAGAAGTTAAGAGTAGGGCATTTCTTTACTGGGCGCGGAGAGGAGGAAGCTATAAACATTAACAAAACTAATTATCATATTTATTAATAATTACTGGTGTTTGGGGGAGGAATATTGAAGAATCACTCTTCTTATTTGTAATGTTGAAATTAACTCATTTTAACAGTGCTTAGACATAATAGTAATTTAAGTATATTATTCAAACCTAGCTTCAATTTCAATTGTAGGTTGCACGGTAAAAAATAATGGACACCACTGGCACAGACGCGCTAGCCAATCATCTTAATGCTATCTTTTTCTCGATTAAGAACGATATGCAATTCATACAAGTGATTTTAATCCTTTTGTGGAGTGTGAGAACGACTCTTTAGAAGGTAAATGCTGTTAAAGAAGGACACGATTCTGAATGATGTTAACACGATTGATGTGTTTGTTGCGATAGTCCTATTAAGAGAAGAAATGTGGGAAATCATAAATATAGTGATTTGATTCCTAGAAGTGAGAATGATATCATTGGATAAAAATGATTCAGACAATTTTCTTCTAAGCTGTGTTCAATTCAATTCAATTTCTGTACAGAAACCAACAAAACCATCATTGATGACGTATTGGTTGAATTAACTCGTACTTCGTAGTATCCATTATTATTTTATGTATTTTTTAACCATGTCTGAGATATTTCAACAAAGTACTTTCTACTTTCTTCTAAAAGTAGAGATAGAAATATAAGACTAGCGGTTAGTTAATTACTCTCGCGTTTGAATAGAGAATTTTAGACATCACAAAAATTCATGACTTCGAAAAGAAGTCCATTTTAAAATCAGTTTATGAGAATGTCTCAACTGGGGCTTTATCCCGTGGGATCAGTAATCAAAGGCAACGACGTTGACCACTGCGGCACGAATTTGACACTGTATTCATTATAATAAGGTTGAAAATATCAAATAATGTAGCTATACAAGAATCTTGAGAAAAAAAATACTTTACTATTCTTTAAGTGATTGTTGATCTACCATTGACGATGGCAACACGAGTGGCAGTTGAATACTAAGTATGGTTGATACCTGGAATGCAATTCAATAGTATAGAAGAAGAAGATTCTTCAAGAATGTTAGAGTTCATTCAGCATCGTTGATGGTAAATTTTAGAAAAATATTCAAATTTTCAATCATATTCGATCCCAATGTGCAATATGTAGACATGCATTCATATAAAAAAGTCAGTTGAGTTTAGTCACTGGGTCACTAAAGACGCACCTGACGATTTTTCAAAAACATAAGTTTTTTATGTAAGTATGTGCTCTATCAATTTTTCCAGTTGCAAGTCTAAAATTTCAAGTTCGAAATTCAAAATTTTCCAAACATAAAAATGTCGTTTGTTTACACGATCTCGATACTCGTTTTATAAGGCTTACACAGTCTGAAAAAACGACACTGCAAAAGAACATTTTATTTTTCCTTATACACCGGAAGACACAAAATATCTTAAATTATACTAAAACTATCATACTGCCAGCTACTGACTCAGCGACTCATTTAACCTCGATTTTTTGGTGAAAAATATTTTACGCTCTACATGTGGAGCATATGGACTTCTCATGCAACACTTAAACATAAGTAAAACGACGATTATTTTTATGTCAGTTTCTTCGTGTATTTCTGCAAAGAAGTGTGATAAGGGAATTACTAGTAAAACTATAGTAAATATGCTAGTTTGATTGAAAAGCAGTACATCGCATACAGTTCATATTTTATCCATCCATCGCCACGTGATACTATTACATACGTCACAGCAATCTTCTCTTAGATTTTTTCGGGTTACTCCACTTTTTTATTATCTCAATACAGGATCTTGATGAGTTTCGATTTGAATTGTTATGGCTTATAATTTAATTCTGATCGTTGATAGTAAACAAAATTATTAGTTTATTTATTTTGGTACTTACTTCAAAACGTGTAAATGTTTTTCAAAACAAATGCACATGTCTGAAAACATAAATTTTCTTATCAAAAACATGTTTGTGAATTATCGCAGATTTTATTGATACCATAAATATTATCTGTTTATCAATTAACTTTCATTAAATGATCAAAATACAAAATACGTTGCGCAATTGATTATTTTGCTGAAACACGTTGAATTTAGCACGTTTTTGCAATAAATTACGATTCTACGCATAAATCAATTAACTGTTATTATAATAAATATCAAATGTTATTATAAATATTTATGTTTGATACATTATTAATTGAGTAAAACTTTGATTAATTTACTGTCGTAAATCGATAAAAATATTTACTCACACATTTGTAGAGTAAGGTCAGATATTAACTTCTGAATCAACAATCTGAATATTAAGTATTGTAAAGCAAAAATTGATGTCCAGATTTTGTCAAAACCGAACAAAAACGTTCGTAAAAAAATGCTCAAATTTTTAATGACATACATAATCCGAATAATTGCAATCAGATGCTGATATTTAAAAATTTATTTCACTTATATTTATTGCAATAACTGGCTACTAAAACAATGCATTCTTTTCTTAATTTTAAATACAATACAATGGAAAAAATAAACTATCGCTAAAACTAAAAAAAGCGTGAAACACAAAAAAGTCGTTTACTACTACTATTGCAAACTGGACATATCGGTTTTTGCTTCTCAAAGCCTCAAATTATGGATCTTATATAGAGAAATATTCTAATTTTTATAGGCAGCATTTCAAAACAATATTAGAAGATATTTATGATTCGGGCCATTTGTATCTTCCTGTTTTTTTTGTGATGAATAAGCTGAAGTTAGTAAAAAGCTGTGAGGTTAGGAATTCCAACTATTCGTCATTATCAAGTAATCAAATAGTAAAACTGCAACTATTCAAATATATTCGAATAGTTTCCGAAGTATGAAAATAATAAAATTGAAAATTCGATTTGAATAACATTATATAAATACACATTTCAATACCGTTCCAATTTGCAGCTGCGTAGAATAACTAAATCGGTATTTTTTCAATTACTGAAATTACGGCATCTAGAGTTTTTTTTCATGTCTGCTCCCAACGTGAAGCATTTGGTCTCCTAATGGAGATATTTCAACAGAATTTTTCCATTTGTTACTCAGTGCTCAATCTTTCTTTTTTCGAAGAGAGTAGAGATAGAAGAATAGAAGGAAAGGGCGAAGACAGGACTAGTGGTTAGATAATTCCTCTAGCTACGCACCATTTTTGAGGATCGGATGGGTGGGAGGGAGTTTTTCAACGTCACAAACACTCAACCTACGAACAGTAATCCAAAAATCGATTGGTTGATCAATTTATGAAACTGTCCGTACCGGGAACCGATTGAACCCGAGACATCCGTAAACGTAGCTAATGACGCTACCAACTGCGCCACGGAAGTTTTTATGTCTAAGTCATTTGTCAAGTTCTAAGTGTTATGATAATATATTGAAAGTGCCCGAGTTGGGTGAAGGCAGAAAAAAATCTGGAGTATCAATTTTTGTTCTTGAATATTGAGAACTTGTGATGTGATCTTTCGCGGATTTTGTAAAATATTTTATTAAAAATTATTACAAATACCATTCGAATACCGTATAGTTAGAAAAGGGCCGAAAATATTCGGATATTGGATATTCGAATATTCAAGTTGCAATCCCTAGTTGTGATATAATGTCAGAAATTTCCACAATTAATATATTATAAACGAGATATAAAATAATTCTTTTTGATGACAGGTAAGATAGTCATTTTGTCATATATCGATCATATTGGAAAATGTCTAAGTGTGAAATAGTAAATTTTTCAAAAGAGCCGTTCGTAGATTTGTTATCATTCTCGAATTCATTGCATTCACATTTTATATTTATCTTTTTATAAGTATGTTATACTGGATAATTTTCTAGATAGTTATCGTGAAAAATACACTTGTTCACTTTCATTTATAATACCACTTATTGTATATAAAGAAATTTTTCACGTTCATTTTTGAGAGTCACGGAATGTTCATTATTAATTTTCAATCGGTATATTAATTGAAATCCATGTTCGTGTATGTTTATGATATATCATATACTTTTTGAAAACAATGCAAAGGAGTATGGATAAACTTACTAATAGACTTCTATTTCCAACGCCGGTTTCATTTATTGCCCTCTCAGAAGATAGAAGTTATATAAATGCTTATAATGATCAGGACCAGTTTCGCTCATTATAAACATGTGGAAGTAGTACAAATGAATTGTGCTTTATTTTTTAAAATATAATGTCTTTCCACCAAGAATTGATAGTTAACACCTTAAAAGTGATTATATAAATGCATTACAATAAGTTGTATATTAAAAAATAAAACACAATCAGGACCGGTTTCGCTCATCACGAGCATTATCAACTGATAAAAATACAAACATAACAGGCTTATTTATATAAAATTGAGTGTAAAAATGTAGGTATATAAAACTGATGGTTCATGAACTAAGACAAGAAAATACTGATTAGCAAACAAATTATGCATAAATCAAATGAAAGAGTCTACAATTAAAATGTTATGGACCTCTTGCAAATCATTAAATACTAATCTGAAATCACAAATATAGCTACATTAAAAGTCCATTTAGCTGAACAAAAATTTTAATGACGTTGCTAATGTAATATACAATAATGAATCAGGAAAATTATAAGAAAAAATTATTGAACCATTTAAAAATAATCAAATATTAAGTATGTAATTAATATGAATAATAAACAGCCATCTTAAGTGGAGAAAGCAGAGCAGCTATGAGTATCCATTAAATTTTTTATATCTGAAAAACAAAAATTACAGAGAGAGAATCAATTCTTACAAGTTAAAAATAACCTTACAGGTATAACATAAATTAATGAATCGGATATAACAAAGGAGAAGATGCAAAGACGGTTTGCTCATTCAATAAATTTGAATTGGGCAAAAATTTATATCTATTTATTTCTAAAATCTCTTGTTTATCTAATTTTAAAGATTTGTTATATAAGTGCAGGATTTTGAATTTTTCTGTTATGTCAAACGTATGTTTATTTAGAAACAAATGGTTACCAAATGTAGACAAATCATCTCCTTTTTTAGCACAAGCTAGATGTTCCTTGATTGTTATATTAAAAGACCTTCCTGTTTGTCCGATATATCTAGCTTCGCAGGAATTACAATTTAATAGATAAATACCACTTTGGTTAAAACTATTAACTTTATCTTTAGTATTTACTAACATCCTACTTAAGTTTTGAGTATTATTAATACCTTAAAAGTGAACAATAAGTTGTCTTTAAAAAGAATAACTTAATTTTTCATAAGCTTTCCATGTGCTCCACATTAAGAGTGGATATGGCTTAAAAGTAAGTTTAATACTTAGGAGAAAAGTAATAACTCGTTTATCGCAAAATTCATAACAAATGTTTTATTATGACATAACATATTGCGACCTAAATGAATAATTGTAAATAAAATGTTGAAATGACTTATGATAGTAACTATGAAAACCACACAAAGATAAGGAGTGAAAAAATCAGGAGCATTTGTCCTGGAATTCTACTAAGACGTCCGTAACTACAATCAGTTTATGGAGACCTAGTAGAATTTATGAAACGTCATTGACAACATTGTCAAAGTGATTCAATCATAAATATTAATTTTTCTTACATCAAATAATCGTGATTATAGAAAATAGCTGTCGTTATATTTTCAGTCAAGGCAAATTTCTAATAACTCGATCCAGTTATGTCAAAAAAATATTGCAAAAATTGACAACTACAAAAAAATGAAGATTGATGTGATTCAAATAATCTATGCGACAAACATCACTAAGTGTTTGTCTTAAATTGACAACTTAATTCGAAATAGATAATATGAAATTTATTCAAATTATATCAAATTTGGATTATTGAGATTTTGTGCACTTCCATGTATTTTGTCACTAACGACCCGGGTTTCGCCTTTCGGCATCTTCGAGCACACGAATGGACTCGAACTGACAATTAGTGACAAAATACATGGAAGTGTACAAAATCTCAATAATCCAAATTTTCAAAATAATTTAGTTTTTAATTAGTGAACGATTTCCCCTCATATTTGATCCCACTAGGAGAGAATCCGGACTACTATAGTATTACCAAAATTACTTGGCGGCCAGCAAATTTGGAACTAGAATTTTCAGTCTAGAATAAATCTCCCCAATTTCCATTTTATGCAAAATAAACATCTTGTCTATTTTTAATAACCGTCGCTAAAATACTAGTTTTGGAATTTTTTTAAATTTCAGTTCTGGTTGAGTATGGCAACATTCCTAACGCGACGGTGGCACCCTCACTATCGGCCAAGTTAAGTTAGTACATCGTTAGTATTCTTATTAACTATAATATCAGGAAATCAAGACTACTCGTATGTCTATCTTCACAAGGAATTCAACTTTTTAGTTGTCACAATCCGCTATAAATAATATACATCACTTTATACCGGGCGTATTACACAATGCAGCATCGTTAAACGATTTCAAATGACTGTTAAGAGTGTCTCAGGATAAACTACACAAAATTTATTTGCTATGCCATAGAGTCAGGGGATTTAATTGATATCGCGTGGGCGCGTTATCACATGGGATGGTAAGGCTGGTTCGGTTCTTCTCGAAGTCTGTACTAATTGTTAGGTGTAACAAGGACTCACAATTTGGACGTTTTACCCAATGCTAATTGCATATTCTTTTGAAAATTAATGCTATTTTTGTTATTCTGAAAAGAAAGACATTCAATTGGTTATTACTTTCGCCATATGTATAAATACAATCTTCCTATCAGACGATAGTCTTCACATAGGAGAAAGTGACCAAGTGTAAAATAGTAAAAGGTTCAAGAGAAACCGTTTCATCATTTTTTATTAATCTAAAAACCTCTCGTATCGTATTAACATTGCGGATTTAGTTTTTTGATATTTACTGGTATATTTAGGAATGTTATATTGGACAAATTTTCTAAGCTAGAAATTCGTGAAACAGGCACCTGGTCACTTTCTCTTGAGTGACGACCATATATAATATTTTATCACTTGAATAATTATTTTAATGAGTCATGAATCAGTTGTGTTGAATTGATGTATGTTTATACAAAACATATAATCACTAATCACAGCTGCTGGATAACAGAAAATTTCTTCCAGAAAAAATTACTTATGACATTTAATTTAGCATGAGTGTTGCAAAGTCATGACCCAGTAACATTTCATTTTACAAACGATATCTTAAAAAATTATATGTCCATATTGAATCATCTCCGCAACTTATGAGGAGCAAAATGAGTCCTAATAGATCATCTCAACATAAGTAATTTTTTATGAATAGGTTAGTTAGTCGTTCAACCACACTTTTTTTAGAGAATAGTATCGAAAGCATTGATTGAGAAAAAGTGGTTAGCTTAGGTTAGTTAAGCTCCTACTTGAGAATCGGACAAATCCAGGGCATTTGACACAAATGCACAAATCGATTGAAAAGTTTATATATGAAGGTGTCCGTTCGGGGATATGAACCCGTGATCCTACGGACGAATGGAACGAACTCAGCCTTGACTACTTGGCTTTTTTCATATTAATTAAAATTATATGATAAATTAATATTCCACATTGCCCATAAGGGTCTAATTAAAAATTTGCATAAAACGCATATTTATAAAGTGTAATAACAACATAAATAAAACCCGCTTACAGGTTCAATCTGTAATTGGTTATAATTGTAAATAAAAATATAAACATTGAGATGTTTATATAATATTATATCGAGGGTATACTGACAGAAGGCATTAAGTCATAAAACAAAAGTTCCGAGACAATCGCATTTAAGGCATTATTTTTTTCAAACTTCATTCACCCAAGTACAATTGTTTGTAATATAAAATTAAATTAAAAATTGATAACTTAGTTATTCCACTTGGTTTATCACTAACGTGACGCGTTTCGCCTCTTTAAGAAACATCTTCAGACTAACCTTATCGTAAGGTTATTTATTTCTAAGGTAAACGATGATTTTATTCTTAAAAGGGTGGGGTTGGGTTTAATTACATTCTACTGGACGTGCGGAAGGGGGTAAGCTATAAACATTGTTACACTATAAACAAATAAATTACTGGCACCTGGGTGTAAAAATCCCAAAGGGAATAAATTTAATAATGGCGAGTCGCCTGTTCTGTTTAAAATGTTATTTACTAATCCTCCATTACTGTTAATGGTTTTTTGATTTCTAAAAATTCTAAGCTATTCATTTTAATACCTTTTTTATTTACACGATGGAGTATTTCTACATAATTATTTTTATTACAAATATGATCATTTTCAATTAAATGATTCGCAAACTCTGAAAAATTATTACTTTTGAGACAACTGATATGTTCTTTGACTGTAATATTAAAGTTTCTTTTAAGGTGTTAACTGTCAATTCTTGGTGGAAAGACATTATATTTTAACAAATAAAATTTATTTGTTAGAGGAGAATTACCTGTGCAGAAAAACATACTAAAAAGTTCCGCAATAAATAATTGAAGAGTTTGAGGAGATGGGAATTTTTCTGTGACATTTCAAAAAATGCTTATTTTTTATGGTGATTTTAACAAGTTACTGATGTCGTTCTAAATGTACAATATATTCCATATATTATATAATTATATCGTCGTTGTTCTGAAGAAGACACTATCTGAAAAATATAATGGGTAATTGGACTTTGAAATTTGTCAAATGTTTGAAATGCTATACCTTTTTCATTTTGTTAGCTTGTACAGCACTGTTTTTAAGTAAAAGTATAATTTATAAAAAAGGTATGTTATTCCATACTGTGGAGTTTGAAATAAAGAACATTTTATTATAATTAACTCAATATGTATTTTTTTCGAAATAGCGTTTTTTTCCCAGAACAGCTACTATATATTATAATGGCGATTGCTTTAAGAGAATTGTCTCTTTTTATCAATTTCGAAACACAAACATAGTACTTATGGCGTCGCTACGCTTTGAGCAGATTACTATAATAAAAATTAAAATATTATAGTTAAAACGCATTTTGCGACTTAAAATGATACATATTTATTATGTTGATTAACAATGACGAATACTGTTAATATCATTTATTTAACCGCGAATGATTCTGAGAAAAAATCGTGGAATATAATTATCTCTAACGTTTTTGATAAAATATTTTATATATTGTAATTATATGTTATTCTGATTAGTTATCGCAATTCAGTAGTATATTTGCGAATCCAAAATAATGAAAATTTTATTTAAAATATGGCAGTTGCAGCGTTAAATATTTGAGGGCTCTAGCTATCATAACTCAGAATCTCTGTCAATGCTTGTTTTTGGCAAATCAAGAAAAACCGTTTTCATGCTAACGTTATAAATGCATAGTTTGATACAAATTGAACTGTACAACAGTCGCTTACGCGATGATAGAGGTCTGCACGGGCCCGGGCTTGGCCCATGGGCCGGGTTCGGGCTGGTAGAGACAATTGATATTCGGGCTTGGGCCGGGCCCAGGTAAAGGGTTTGTTCTTCAGGAAAATATTTCAGACTATGTTCGGATCATGAGTACTCTTGATAACTAAATACTGCTGATAACAAAAAGGCAATAACTAAAATAATTTATTACGTTTTGAATATCATTGGACACAATATAGTCTTTTATTTGATAAGTATGGAGATATCATTTTATATTTTGGTAACCTGAAACTGAGCCCATAAAATTGTTATTGATCCGTGACACAATGCATTGTTCATTTAATCTTCACCGATAGTAAGTTTAAATAGTTTGTAAATAAATAAAGTGTGATATTATTCAGTATCTGCTTTCTATTCCTTTTATGTAGTCGACCGTTTCGTGTGCTGAAAAAAATTCATCATTATTAAAACCACAACAGATTCGTTAAAAACGAGTTTCAACGAAATAAAGAAAATTTTAAAAAGTTGTGACAGTGGTGATGTGTGGAAATTTTGTGAAATAATTAATTTTTCTACATGTTAAAATGTTGGGTAGGTACGATAAGTGTGTTAAATTTCAATCAATTTTATGCTACTGTATTTTTTTTAAATCGGCTTCTTTTCGGGCCGAGATATATAGATTTAGGCTTCGTGTCGGGCTCAGGTAACAAGTGTGGTATTAAGACTCATGCTCGGGCCGGGTTATTTCATCAAATTTCGGCCCGTGCAGAACTCTACACCATAATATGTAAACAAATACTGGTAGGTATGACAGTACAATGCTACACTCTCATTGGCTTGAATGGAAAATTATAAGGCATTTGAGAATATGAGTTTTGCCAATAAAAATATTGTCACATTCATTTTAGATGGATGTTTGTAAGATTAGAAAGGTATTTTATAATTTAAATGGTAGGTGTGAAACCAAGAAGAATGCTGCATGAGTTATGATAGAAGACCCCTCATCAAAACCTCTCTTCAAAAAAGATTGTCATTTTTCTCAAGATTTCGGAACAGAGCTTGAAAAAATTCATATACCATATCTGTCTTTCTTGTGAAGTTCAAAATATTTCATAATTATCTTATTAAAATATTTGTACTCTATCGCATGCATTCTACTAAGCCATCTACCGCCGCCTAAGGCCGCTACCATTTGAGCCGCTTAAAAGCAAATTGATTTGAAGTATTCAACTCATCAGATTCTGCAAGACATTAAAATTATTTTTTTTTTTCATGTTTTTGTCGGGTTTCGCTAGATATTTGTCTTTTACATATGGTGTGAAATGATTAGTGAATGGGGAAGACGCGAAGACAGTTTTCAGACAGTCTTCGCGTCTTCTCCACGTCTATATCAATAAATTTGTTTTTATAATTAAACTTGTAAGAATGGATTCGCTTTAAATTTATTTTTCAAATATTTATTGTATATTCCTGGTTGATCTTCGTTCCCATCTACCATGGTTGTTTAATATCAATGTTAATCACGTATTTATTTATTTTTGAATTGTTCACTAATTTCTTTTCAAAGTTTTCCAAACTGTTATTTTTCGTTACGAATATTTACGCATCAGTTTAACACATTAAAATTTGCTCAGGTAATTGATTTTTAATGTAGCTTTATTGTTGATTTGAGACTACTACTCATGATTTTTTTGTAAGAGGTCCTTAACATATTTTAATTGTAAATTTATTTTTGATTGATTACCTGTAAACTCTTGTCTTAGTTCATGAACCAACAGTTTTATGTACCTTGTAATTGTTAATATTCAATTTCATATTAATAGCCCTGTGATGATTGTATTTTTATCAGTTGGTAATGCTTGTAATGAGCGAAACCGGTGCTGATCATTATAAACATGTGGAAGTAGTACAAAACAAATTGTATTTTATTTTCAAAACATAACGTCTTTCCACCAAGAATTGACAATGAACACCTTGAAAGTGATATAAATTAGCTTCGGAACATCTTTTTGTTTGTTTTAACTGTTGGCAATCAAAAGCAGATATTTCTTATGATTACTATGAATACATTTGGTAAAGGCGTAAACTTTAAGTTTAAGTAATAACAAATTAAATTAATAGTAAAATAATGTACATAAATCTTCGGCCACATCAGACAGATCTGTGTCTAAGCGCGGTTCAATTGATCACGCCATAATTGTGTCACCGCTGTTACATTTCCCATCTGGTGCCGCAAGTTGCTCTTCCACAAAACTTGTTATCAATAATTAAATAATCACACTGACTCATTAATTCCGACCGCAACTTATCATTGCTTTCAAAACAACGCTATCATTTTGAATAATTGAAAACAATGTTAAATTCACACATGCAAATCTAATCATCATTGTTTACGTTATGTGTAGAAGAAAAACCGCACTTTTAAATTAGTATGTTTGATAATAGGTTACCAAAAGAAATGTTTCAAGGTTGCTTAGTCAAATTGAATGAAGAAATGTGTGTTCAAAATCTTTTGTTGAGGTTTAAGAACAAATATGCAAAAAAGTCAAATCAGGATTAGTGTTAATTTTAAGCTACGCACGTGCACGGCCACGCAGCAGTTTTAGAAACCCCGCGCACTCACCTTGAGCTGGAGAGACATGACACGGAATGACAAAGAATTTCGAAAGGTCAGGTTTTTTTAAAAAATCTTCCGAGTACCTGGGGTCGGTCAATATACAATATATAAGGGATTGTTATTATTATTATTGAATTTTAATGAACGACTTTACAAAACAAAGCTATGTTACCATATCACTGCCTATCTTTCTTGCTAATTGCCTTGGTGAGAGGTGAAACGAGGAGTGTTCTGGGCACAATTCGCGGCTGTAAACAAACACAAGTCGTGTCAAAATTGCATACCATAATTTCTATAAAAACGATAAATATACTGAATGTCATATCGTCGTCTCAGGTAAACAAGGTTCCATCCACCGTTTTTTTTACAAAACGACTTTTAAATGCAGTTTTATTCGCATTTAAAATACGGTTATCTGCATTTAAAATATTTTACATTTGTACATCAAAATTCAAATTAGAAAAACAAATTTTACAGTGCATCAAGATTCCATCTGCATAAATAATTAAAATACCGCGTGAAGGAAATCATAGTCTCTAAGCTGGTTGTCTCTTTCATTCACGTATGTGGATAAATAAGTGTATTTTACTCATAAAGTTACATTTTTGAAATCTTAAATTGTTTCTCCTGAACAGTTGTAGTTTTTGCAGATAGAACCTTGTTTATCCAAGGTGACGATATTATAATAAAGATTATAACATTAATTACGTAGTATTTAACAACCATATGGCTTCTCAGAAAAATACTATACTTATCGACAATGGATAAGTCAACAAAAAAAATGTAACATCACTTTGTTTGAATACAGTTGACATCTCAAAATATTATTATGTTTATATTAAATTGTGTGAAGAATGTTTTGTTGCGATAATGACACGGCCATCTGTTACGATAAGATTCCAAAACAAAAAAAATGACATCTCACTTATAACGCTGAATGCTTTATCTATATTTAATTTATGTATTTATGAAACACGTGTTGTCTAAGAAGCTATTCACCAGTCTGTCAAATTTAAGCCACTGCTCATTCATTTGTGCTACGTCTGATATTTTATTTCTAAAGATTTATTATTATACTATATGAGCCGCTGAGTTGCTTAACACGTTCCTGGCGATTTTTCACAAAATAAGTTTTTAATCTACGTATTAGCTCTATCGACAGATCTATCAATTTTTCCAGCTCCAAGTCTTAAATTTCTTCCATTTGAGAAGACCCCGGATCGAAGAGAGGCGAGCGGCTGGTTATCCGGAGTCCTGGAAGGGCTGATCTCAGACAAACACCATTTCAGATCCGGTTAAAAACTTATTTATTTTCCATTAAGATGCAGTGGTTTAATATTACACAAATATATAAATCTTAACACATAAAATTGATTCTACATTTACATTTACTTAGCAACTGAATTTACTTTAAGTTTTAATACAAATGACACAACGAATTTAAATTAAATCCAACGCAAATCAAAACACAAAAACAAACAAACAGTTCACATCGTCACATCACTTTCGTCGCGACGAGACCTCGTTCGTCCGACTCGGCAGCTCGTCATCGACTGTCTACAAAAATTCAAAAAAACTCCGTGCAAAGTTGGAGCTACCCTTTTCCGTAAAAATGGACTCGTCCAGCGGCCGAAGCCCGGGGGCTTCTTAAATGCCTGACAACAAGAAAGAGCGTATTCTGCGAATTATTGCTGTTTGCCGCAGGCCGATTTCAGTTCGGGACACTAATGACACTTATACTTAAGAAAAACTAGGGTGTGTCAAACCCCCATACTTCTAGTGTCCATGAACTGAGTTCGGACAGCGTAGCAATAATCACACAAAAACAAGATACAATATACAATAAAGAACACAAAAAAATCAAGTCTTAAAAACACACGCGTGGCAGCGCGTCGGTCGTCACACACGAGGCCACAACACAGGTCATGTCGCGATCGGCATCACAACGGGCGGTGGTGCAATTTTCCTACGCCAACAGGCGTCCTGTTCCTATCCCAGGAAGGCATCCGCAGCGTCCTCACTCGGTGGGGCAGGTGTGTCGGCAGCATCTCCTCTTCACAGGCAGACGGCCTCATCTTCTCCCGAGAAGGCATCCGCAGCGTCCTCGCTCGGCGGGGCAGGTGTGTCGGCAGCATCTCCTCTTCACAGGCAGACGGCCTCATCTTCTCCCGAGAAGGCATCCGCAGCGTCCTCGCTCGGCGGGGCAGGTGTGTCGGCAGCATCTCCTCTTCACAGGCAGACGGCCTCATCTTCTCCCGAGAAGGCATCCGCAGCATCCTCGCTCGGCAGGGCAGGTGTGTCGGCGGCATCTCCTCTTCACAGGCAGACGGCCTCATCTTCTCCCGAGAAGGCATCCGCAGCGTTCTCGCTCGGCGGGGCAGGTGTGTCGGCAGCATCTCCTCTTCACAGGCAGACGGCCTCATCTTCTCCCGAGAAGGCATCCGCAGCGTCCTCGCTCGGCAGGGCAGGTTTATTAGCGTCTTCTCGTCTTTACAGGCAGCATGGCAGGCAAAACGGCCTCCCGGGTCGCAAATCTACCAGCCACAGTAAGCCTCACTCGTTGAAGACAAAACAGACACAGCAGGCCTCACAGGTTGCAACTCTAACAGGCACAGCGGGCCTCGCGGATTGCAAACAAACAGCCACAGTAGGCCTCACTGGTTGAAAACACAACAGGCCCAGCAGGCCTCCTAGGTCAGCACGAACGACGTCAAGAGCGGCCAGTCGAGAAGTAGGGCTTCGTGAAAAGTAACAGAGGCCAGGCACCTTTCACCGACGACTCCCGCCAGTTTCGCCTTTGAAGCTGGGGTTTCGTAGTAAGACGCCGGGAAGCTGACTGGTTGTCTGGTCCCGATCTTGAAGTCCACCTTCAGGGCAGGGTCCGGATTCTTAGTGTGCGTTCGGCGATTTAAAATTCCTGAAGTTACGTTAAAATTCGGTTGGGCGCCATGAACCACAGTTCAAAGCCACTGCATCTTCAGAGCATGAGTCCTCAGGGGGTGAATCCTGAGGTGTCACAAACCATCAATGGCCACTAAGTTGGGCGACAAAAATGAGAAGACCCCGGATCGAAGAGAGGCGAGCGGCTGGTTATCCGGAGTCCTGGAAGGGCTGATCTCAGACAAACGCCATTTCAGATCCGGTTAAAAAACTTATTTATTTTCCATTCAAGATGCAGTGGTTTAACATTACACAAATATATAAATCTTAACACATAAAATTGATTCTACATTTACATTTACTTAGCAACTGAATTTACTTTAAGTTTTAATACAAATGACACAACGAATTTAAATTAAATCCAATGCAAATCAAAACACAAAAACAAACAAACAGTTCACATCGTCACATCACCTTCGTCGCGACGAGACCTCGTTCGTCCGACTCGGCAGCTCGTCATCGACTGTATATAAAAATTCAAAAAAACTCCGTGCAAAGTTGGAGCTACCCTTTTCCGTAAAAATGGACTCGTCCAGCGGCCGAAGCCCGGGGGCTTCTTAAACTCCTGGCAACAAGAAAGAGCGTATTCTGCGAATTATTGCTGTTTGCCGCAGGCCGATTTCAGTTCGGGACACTAATGACACTTATACTTAAGAAAAACCAGGGTGTGTCACATTTTTATCCCCCGTTCGAAATTCCAAATTTTTCCAAACATAAAAATGACACTTTTTTACACGATCTCGTATCTCCAATACTTTTTGTTACACACCGTAAGATACAAAATAACTTAATTTATTAATTAAGTATTAATAAAGTATTAATATTTATAGTTAAAACCATCATACTGCCCAAAACAGTTTTTCGTGATTTACTCAAAACTCTAAAAATCTTCGGGAGCGTGTTTAGTGACTCAGCGACTCATTTTACCTCTATTTTTTCGTTGAAAAACATTTTCCGCTCTTCATGTGAATCGTTTGGGCTTATATCATATTGTTTGATTACGTAAATAAATGAAAAACAATTTTGACTTCACAAACATCCATGCCTTGGAACATAAATTCACAAATCAATTGATAAATCAATAAATGAAACTGTCCGTACTCTCCGCATGCAATCCCGTATGATCCGTAATTGAAGCCAACGATGTTGACCACTGTACCGCGCACCTCGCAATGAGTAAAACAGGTCCTGATCATTATAAAAATGTGGAAGTAGTACAAAACAGATTTCTCACTTTTAAGGTCCTTTAAAGTGAGAAATGATTTAAATATTACTGGTAGCTTTGCGTAAGATTTTTATAATGACGTTTTCTTTCAATTATTAAGATTATTGGTCTCTCCTTGAAAAGACTAGATACATTTAGAATATAAACAAGAATGAGTTTGATATATCGACTGAGAGTGCTTGATGAAATTTCGATATCAAATTTGAATTTTTGAAATTTAAATATAAACAAAAAAGGCTACATCTGTTATTCAATTTTTTATTATATTTTTTGTGTTATGTATTTTTAAAGAAATAGTTCAAATGCTCCTTGGGTATTTTACCAGCTTCCTGACGTAATTTATTAGAGAGCTTTAAGAGATTTTATAAATAAAATTACTTTTGAAATTGTGAAATTTGCCACTGGCTTCCTTGTCCTTGTGCATTGCTGTTTATCTAAAAAGATTAATTTCAATTATGCATCAAAATCAATCAACTACAATAACATCGCAATTACTTAACATCAAGATCAGCAATTATTTTTTAGTTTGTGATAAATACTTCGCTAATATAAATACAAATATTTACTTATTCGCGTATTTAATATGTACCACAATAAACATCTGCGTAACCTCTACTATCCCCCATTAAATTTAAATGAACCATACAAAATTTTAAAAACTTAAGATAATCAATGTATTTTTATGACAAATTAACGAATCGCAAAACGGCAGATTTAGTTTTGTTCGGTTGGCTCAGCCATAAATATTTAGAGATAACAGCATTCGCGTAAGTATGCTTCAATAATATCAAAGACTGATAAGCAAGGCAATTAAAAGTTTAAAGGAGTTGTAAGATAGAATTAATTAAAAGCAAATATTGACTTATCGCTAATTGAAGAGACGTATCAATTCGATTAGACATACTGTCTGCAGAAAGACGGATGGTTTTTAAATTTCACTTATGACTGACAGATCTAATCTTACCGCTTGATGAATAATTAATTTGAAATATAGTAAATATAGCATTAATTATTGTATTGGACAAAATAATCGAACCACAGCATAATCAGAGTTTTGCTTTACTTAAAAAAATCTTCATATAGTTACTCCAAAAAATACAGTAATCCGTCAAAAAAGCAAGATGTTAAGTTCAGTATACAGAAATACGCGGAATGGAATATTTATAATAATACGTAAACAATAATCATTTTTATACAATATTTTTCACGTTTATGGAACTCGGAGATCTGGGAAAGTACCAAGCAGCGCCCTGTTACGTCAGTGGTCATGAAGGGATGTCGGATCTGTCTGAGTCACGTGCTAATTAAATTTATCATCTTGGATTAACATATCATTTAAATTTTCTTTTACTTTGCCCACTCTGAATGTGGAGCATATGGCCTCCTAATCAAGGTATCTCAACAGAAGTTTTCTGTGAAAACTGCTTGTTGCTCAGTCGGTCAATCGGAAGAGAATAGTGGTAGACAGATGGGGCTAGGAGAGAAATAGTGATAAGCTAATCGCTCTAGCTACGAGCATTTTTAAGATCG
The DNA here is from genome assembly GCA_022494535.1 of Himalopsyche phryganea. Lineage (NCBI taxonomy): Eukaryota > Metazoa > Arthropoda > Insecta > Trichoptera > Rhyacophilidae > Himalopsyche > Himalopsyche phryganea. Next base: position 1,935,408 of record JAGVSL010000071.1, read on the forward strand.
GATGGGTGGGAGGGAATTTTCAGATATCACAAACATTTATGCCTACAAACAGAAATCCATAAATCAATTCAAAAAATAATCTTTGAAACAGTCAGCGGTAGCCAACGACATTAACCATTGTACCATTAACCCGACTGGATTTATATATTAGTACCTTTTGTATTTATCATGAGTTTATAGATAGCCACTTAAATAATTATTGAAACCAGGTTGCATAGCGTCAGACTTGTCATCTTGTGAAGTATGAGAAATTTGCAAGAAGTCTATATCGTTGAATAATCCAGGTCGAAATCAGTTCAAAAAATAGCCTAAAATACATGTTTTAGTCAAAACTAAAAAAAAAAGCTTTATCTCTGATAGTTGGCGTCTTGTTTATATAAAAAAATATCTACAACGATTTGTCGGATCTCTTTACAATTATGTAGGAAACAGATCGTTAGACTTTTGTATTGTATTACCTTACTATGCAATTTCTGATAAATTTTACCGACGGACTCGTGAATAGTAGGTGTCTTAAAATCTCTATATAGCAGGGCGTTGTGTATGTGCCACGGAGCATTAAACTTTTATTTATCGCACTGGTTTATTTTGAATAATCTGAGGAGTCTTCAAATGTTTCTGGTTAGCATGAGCCCAGAAGAGAGTAGCCTAGCCACAACATAATGGAACGATTTATTGAAGTATAGCGGAGCAGCTTCATTCGACATATCATAACATTATTGCTGCGAGTTTGTAACATGAGTTTGTCGTTACGTGATAGCATTGCGCCTTTTAAGATTAAATTTTCTCTTAATTGCATGCGTAAGATATTTGACTTAACCCTTCCGTAATCATGGTGTAACAATGAGATACTTAACCTTTAAATTATTTGTGAAACAGGTCATACAATTTTTTTTACTATTTGTAAATAAAATACGTCTACATATAATTAAAATAATAATTTGCGTCTTATTTGCAAAATTAAAAATAATTTGAAAATCTCGTCAATTTTATCAAAAAATACAAAATTATAGTATGATAACAATTTGTACAGTAAGTAACAATCCGAGATGCAAGACGTACCGTATGCAAACGTTTTGTTTCAAACGGTACCAAGACAAGTCTCGAGCTTGTTCTGCTATGAAGAATTTCGATTATTCCGTCTTTCGATAATTTCACATAGTTTGATATGTATTTCAAGTTTTACATACAAAATAATTACTTAGTACTACATAAAACCATATTTCACTTTTTGAAATTCTCATTTCGCTTTAAAAATGCGTTTAAATGGCAAAATCCACTCGGTAAACAAATCTGACTGCATGAGATCCGAAGGGATTTTTTTACATGGAAACGGGAAGGTTAATCAAATTAAAAAAATAAACGTAAAATTGAGTAAATATTATAGTATCTTAAATAAAATAAAAGCATTCACAACCTTGAGCTGGAAAGCTTCAAAATCAAATTGCGTGTATTTTTGAACGAGGAAAATTGTATCAATTTTTAGTATAATTGTATTTCCCCCCAATTTTCTGAAGAATTTTTAAATAAATGTTTCCGTTGAACAGCAAGATTACGATCTACGCTTGATAATTCGGCAAAAAACAGTCATCAAATTTTATGACGGTGGTACCATCAATTTGGGTCAGTTTGCCCATAGGTGTGAAGTCTGAAGGTTAGCCCACTATATGGAAAAAGGTTTGACATTATGCTGTTATAATACCATGATACTACTAATGCCATATGAATATTTTTTAGTTAAGCAAAGGTATCGAGTATTCCCTGGTGGTAAAAATATGAATGAATGTGCATCCTAATTTCTTTTATACTTGAATTTATAAGCTTGGAATGATAAAACACAATTTAAAAACTTATTTCGAAATAAATTGGATTAGCCATATTTTCAATTTGTATTACTAATCTGTAAACCAAATGCTGTATATCTTTTTCCATCTCAATTATGTACAGAATATATCAAAGCATAAAGAAATGTAGCCAAGACTTTAAAATTACTGAACTTATAGGAATTACAATGACTATTTGTATCGTGGGCCAAAGTTATATCCAATTTGGATGCCAACTTTGGCCCACCTGGTTTTATCCATTTTCTACAATGAGTCCGTTTTACCTTTAATAATATGTATCAGTGCATGAATAAAAAATGGCAGCTTTTGAATTTATTTAAGAGGCGGCATTTGTGTCACAGTAAAAACAATTGCGCACTGCAAGAACTACAGTTTGTTAACTGTTGGTTAATATCGTATCAATATTTAACATATCTATTAACATATATATTAATATCGTAACAATTAGTAAACGGCAATATTTAAATAATCCTGTATTAAAAAATCCAATCCCAGAATCCTGCTCCTTCGCAAAGTATTAAGGATATAAAAAAATATTATGAAACAATACTTCGTGAGGCAGATGCTTTTTTCAGTAGACCACACAATCATGCCAAATCATTTCTCCGAAAACGCTTTGACAATTTTTTCACATGATGTTGGTTACTGTGTTACTCATTGTTCAAAGAACATTTTAAAACTTAATGATCCATTGATGGGATGTGCTTTATTAAACGGTGTTGTAAAGTAAAACGTCAGCTCGTGATTACTTTAAAAAATTACAAACCAGGTGCTGATTAAATATGAAATACTTCACTTAAATACATTTTATATTAAACTAGTTTGAGGTGAATTAAAACAAGATTTTAAATTTCATTCATCGTAATTTGACAGCTAACCAGCCACCAAAGATATTGTGAAGATACTTTCCATTTTTATATTATACAAGTATTTTTTTACAGTTAACAATTAATACATTTTGAGAAATAGGAAAAAAACCTACTAAGTCTTCTTAAGATTAAAAGTTGAACGCGATATGGCAGCCAAAATAACTAGAGCAAATGTCATGTCGCTACTTTATAAAGTTTGAGAGGAGTTCTTGTGACCGACAGACATACAGAATGATAGTATAGCAGAGATTTGTATACTGAACTTATATAACATTTCTATATTTTAAATAATGAAAAATATCATCCGTACCTAAAAACAATATTTATTATTAAAACACCTTATGAAAGTGTATATTTCGGGCTCCTTATCACGTTGGACGAGAGTCTTTGAAAAATACCACACAGCTACGCGACTGGTTTATAGCGATTTATATATTTTATTGCATATTTTTTTCTGTTAAATTTTTGCGTTAAAATTCCCCTTTTAAATTGGAAAACGTTGCTAATTCTATTTTTTATATCGTTTTATGTTTATATCCGAATGCATGAAACTCTTTGATATTTTATCATCTCCCCACCCAACCTCTAACCGATCTTGAAGACATAGCTAACTATGAGTCTGTTCCTAATTCCATCCTCTTTACTTACAATCTCCAAAGAATGGTTGAACAACTTTTCGGCACAAATTAATACTTAAAGTTTATCATTATTTTAATTTATAAACTCCACTCTCCATTCGATTTGTTGTAATATATTGTATATCATGTTTCATAACAATTTTTAAAAATGTTCCTAATATCATTATGTATTATAATTATGTCGGCGTCCGTGGTGCAGTTGGTTTCGTCGCTGGCTACGGTTACGGATGTCTCGGGTTCAATTCCCGGTGCGGACGGTTTTCATAGATTGATCTTTCAATCGATTTATGGATTTCTGTTCGTAGTCTGAGTCTTCCCTCCCACCAATCCCATCCTCACGGGGCGTAACGAGAGCGATTAGCTAACCACTAGTCCTGTCATAGCCCTATCCTTCTACCCCTACTCTCTTCGAAAAAGAAAAGAGAGGTTGAGCAACTGAGTGACAAGCAGTTCTCGTAGAAAAAAAAATCTGTCAAGATACCTCCATTAGGAGACCATATGCTCCACATTGGGAGCGGACATGGAAAAAAAATTATAATTATGCCAGTCAAAGACGTTTGTGTTAAGCAGAATAATTTAAAAAAAAATTACAGCAAGTAAAAATTACACTTTCTCAAATCGAAAAATTAACCAAACGCCTTCCTCATGTGATATATTCAAAACACCTATGCATAGCATAGTGTTTAATCAAACCAGGATCGCTGATTCATAAGGGCGTATTTGGATTAACCCTTTAATAAGTAGATACGTAGAAAATGAGTAACGCTTTCATCAAACTAACTTTATTTCTCGGTATTTTAACGATACTGTACCAGGTACCTTTGATTCAAGTTATTACTAATACCATTTGGGGTTAATGAAACGAAGTCAATCATATTTTTTGACTTTGCATACGTTTTTCCTCAAATAAAAAATGCATGGATTTTTAATTAAATTTACAATTAATTAAATATGATTATTTTCATATTAATTTTACTAATTGAATATTAATGTACTTCACATTTCATTTATATGACATTTTGTGTCAAAGCGCTTTTTGAGTTATCTTAGTATTGAAAAATTATAGTCTTCATCTTATCAGACACGGCATATACTAATTCGATACAATTTTGGTTATGAAAAATACTGTCTAAGCCCTACAACTAAACTAGTAATAATGTGTCGTCATATTTAATTTTAGAAAGTAACGAGTATAGAAATACAAGAAGACAGTAAGGTGTTGCGCCTCCTATGAAAGAAAATTATTGCTTGTTGATAATGCAGACTGTTATAAATATCGCTACTTCGTTATGACCTCTGATAGGACCATGACTAGCGCTGGAAAAATCATTGGGGGGGGGTCGACAGCTTCAGGTACTTAAGTGTAAACATTCCGGAAGACGGTACCACTAAAAAAAGAGCTCACTATTCACATACGAACAGCAGTAGCCACATTTAACACAATTCAGAACGTGTAGGACCCACGACAAATGCCATTTACTCAATGTACCAGGCATCGCCCTGTTACGTCAGTGGTCATGGAGAGACGTTGGAACTGGCTGCGGATGCCTCTGGAGAGTCTCAATCTCACTTGCCTCTTCTTCCAACCGGTGGCATTACGGCGTCCTGGACGACCGTCAAGTGCGATCCACAGGATGTACTCAGGAAATCTGATGGATTCTGACATGTAATGTAAGAAAGCAAAACGATTCGCGGGTGGCAGGGAATCAAGGAGGCTCCGTGAAGAGGCCGTATGCTACGCATAGGATGCGAATATGGTCAAATAAGAAGAAGAAAACTTGCAATAAAAGCAGGGTTTCTTTTAATAATACATATATTTTTAATTCACCATCGGGTGCTTATGTGGTTTTACAGAAATGAAAACAGTTTTGCAATATATTGAAAAAAATGTTATATTATTGATGTATCAAAACACTTGATAAGCGAAAATGACAGAGTTAATTCAGTATGAATAAATCTTTATTGCCGAAAACGTATTTCATTCAAATACCGATTCAAAAAATGATTCGAAGGAAATGAAATAAAAAAATCGAAGATTCTACGGATTTGCCCATTGTTTGATATTTTTTTGCATTTAAGAGGGTTTCTCACTAGTAAACAATGAGAAAAATAAAAAAAAACGTTTTATAAATTGATACAAGTTTTAAGTGAAGTTGTATTTATGTATTCTTCAACATTTTAAGTAAAGCAACTATTATTTAAATACACAAAAATTAATTAATGTAAGGTTCTTTTTTACGACAAATAATTTAATTTTGGATTGGACCATTTCTGATACAAAATTGAGGATTTGACCACCTTTGAAAAAAAATTATGAGGATCTGTCTACCTTTGATATAAAATTTTTACTCGCCCACTACAAGTCGTCCACGATTACTCTTGATTACTATTAACACTTTTGGTGAATGTGATTGGCCGATTCAGATTTGACTAGATTTGATATGAAACAAATATTTAACTTTCGTTTTTCATTGAATAATGTTGGAATTGTTTTTAACTGCATCAGTAAAAATATCTCTTTTAAAACAGTGTACATTTAGAAAAAATCTAAGTTTAAACTTAGTTCTGACAATGAAATGATGCCGAAATAGCAATCAAAAAATTGATGTAAATTTTGAAAACTGAATACTTCCTTATTTTTAACCTATTATAATAGCATACTTTTTTGGATAATGCTTTTTGCATCCTTACATTCATTTAGATTGAGATGGCTAGTAACTAGATCAATGTATGGAACACTCGTATGTTGTGTATCATTTAATTCACTGCTGGTTGACGGCTTCTCTATGATCTTGAGATGGAAACCTTTGTAGTGAGTAACCCCTTGACAAAAAACAGGACTTCGATATATTATTCGTGAAGAAAAAAACTATTTCTACCGGATTACCATAAGGAGATTGTTGAAAAATATTTATAAGAGCAAGTAAGTCAGTTGATCTATATTCAAGGTTCCAATTGAAAAAAATGGTTTTTTCTTTTAGAAGTCAAATTTAGATAAGTATCCTTATCGTATATTTACATTTTATACGTATGCGTATATATTGTTTTCAATATTTCTTTACGCGTTTTAGATAAAAACTATTTTATGTCTTCTTTTTCAAAGTTATATTTTCATTCGACTGCTTTCATAATAACAATATTTTGAATCAAAATCAGTGATAGAAATGATGTCCAGACCAGGATTGAGGAATTGTTAATAAGACGACTCCCGGATTTTCCTACAATCTGACTCCCAAATCTTGCGAACATTTTTTTACAATGCATTGCTTAACCCTTTATATGCCGGGAGGTTTAATATGGTCGTGCTCGGAGGGCCACAATTTTCTTTTTAGAAAAATTGCAATCTGATATTTATGTAAGTTTACATTGATTTTAAAACAAAATATGTTAAGTGTAAATATTACACCATGCTCCGTACGTGCATCTGTGTGTACAGTTTATTTGAATTATTAAAATTAACAACGTGGACTTGTAATATGGTGTGTCAAGTAGAGCGAATATATACGCTTATTTTTTATAACCGGCCCTCTGCGCGCGGATTTGTAAGTGTATATATTCGCTCGTAGCAGTTAGCCGGTAAAACGTGCATGACGTTTTATATTTGTTCCTTTTAAATTAATAATGTCTTGTTTTTTTTTGTATTTAATAATTTAAAAAAAATGTTTTTATTTTCATTATTGTTTTTATTAGTAGTAATGTTTTCAGTAATTATTATTATTGTTGTTACTGTTATTATGTTTGTGAAATGCATGGCGCATTGGCGTCAGCTGTAATGCCATGCATTTCAATTTTTTGAATTTACAATAAATAAATAAATAAAATATATAAAAATAAAAAGATGGTATTATTATTATTATTACATATTAGGTATTTACATTGCGAGACATTTCACAAAAAACGAGAAAAAGACAGACAGAAATCACTTTTAAGGTGTTAATTGTCATTTATTGGTGGAAAGGCAGTATATTTTAAAAATAAAACACAATTGGCTTTGTGCTATTTCCAAATTTTTATAATTATCAGGACTGGTTTCGTTCATTGCGAGCATTATCATTAATAATATATAAACCATAGCAAGACTATTCATATGAAATTCAATGTTAACAATAAAGCTACTCGTCTGACAAGAAATTACAGATGATCATACAAATTATATGTAAACAAAATTAAATAGTCTACAGTTCAAATGTTAAGGACCTCTTACAAATCAATAACTACTATACTGAAATCAAAAAATAAGGCACATTATAAGTCAACTATGCCAGAAAAATATATTGAGTTTAAAACAATTTTATATTTAATTCTAATAGTATGAATTGAGATTAGTAGTAATTGATTTTTAAGAAGTCCTAAACGTTTAAATTGTAAATTATTTAATTTCGTTTATGTATTGTTTGTACTACGGTACAACCGAATTGGACAAACGTTCAAAAGCGTTAGACACTCGGCTACAGCACCAAAAATCTTTGGACTGTGGGTGTTTATAGATTAAATTCCTATAATATCATTTTATTAAATATAAATATTGTCTTTTATTTGGTTTATAAGGACCAATAGGTAAACATGTATTGCATCACTAGGAACATTGTATTGATATTGTTGTATTCTTACTTGAAATACATCGAGACCAGCCAAAATAAATATCGTTTATAAAGAGAAACTGTCATACTATTCGTAAATCTATCAAATCCAAATTCAAGCGCCGCAAGTTGACACAATAAGAAATCCAGTTACCACACTATCTGTATGTACGGCAGAGGCTTTATATTTGCTGTTTTATTATTTTTTGAAGCACAATTTAAATTTTCTTATTCATGATTAAAATGATTGCATATTTTGTAGCGCCATACTGACTCGTAGAAGCTTTCCGTCAAAACATCATTCAACAAACATAATCTTGCACAGTGAATACAATTTGAGAGAAGTAATTCCTGCTACTCGAGGGAGAGGTAAAGCGTCAAAACACTTCGACTGCCCCAAGTCCGGGGTGGCGACAAGGATAATTCACAGGTTCCTTCGTCTTCTATTAAAACCCTGTCGTATTCAGTATACTTTCTCTTTAATTGCAGTTAGTTTATACTTATAAATTCCTCGAAGGCAGTTACACAAACACAAACAGATTTAAAATACACAATTTCAATTTAAAAGCGCAGCAAGTGGTTTTACGATAGGGTCGTAAATCTCGGACTAAGCCGTCGCTTTGTCGGCGACGACACACAGCCCTCGGGTCTGCCGAGTGACAAGTGCTTCTTTTCCTAAGCATCGCCCGCTTTTTGTTTGCTTCTAACGGTAAACAAACAAATATGACAAATTATTTTTGAACACCTTAGGAGAGATATTACATATTAAATTTGCATGAATAGGAAGAGTCTGTAGATGGGTTTTGAAGACCCTTGTCCGCCCCGTAAGTACGGGGCGGTGTCGGATTCTTGGTGAATTACTCCTGAGACAATCTCGGAAAAAATTTCAATTTATTTAACGGGTTGTAAGTTTCATACGAATGTTGACGGGTATTATAATAAGTGCCCTAAGATAATTTTAAATTGCTCTAATAAATTTTGTGCTACGCGTTATGTCAGTATTCGCTTAGGAATTTCTGCAGCCACATTTAACTCAATGCAGACCATCTGGGATACGCAGCTGTAGACGTTTAAAACCAAATGTCATTTGTTCAATGCTTGCATTCTACCTGTGCTGATATATATGGCACCTGACGAATACTCAGAAAAACCGTATACTTGAAAATATGCTTGCGTCCAATACTTAGGGTGAGAATGTTTTGACTTGGTGAGGAACTAAAGCGATCAACGGGTTACAGGGAATCATAGAGGCCCCGCGTGGTGGAAATATGCTCCACAGAGAGAGCAAGTATGTTCAAAGAGAAGAGTTGGTAAAATATTGTATAACTATTATATCTTATTGATTAAATTGGCGTTTACTGAATAAGACAAAATAACAAAGTATTTAGTGGTTCAAAATTTTATGAGCTAGTTGATAGCTATTTCGGTTTAACTTTCGGCAGAATTACTAATAGTTCTAGAACTATTAATGGTTATCGGGTGTAAATTCTTTACCTGATTTTGTGATTATTTGACAGTTTACCAATGCCTATTGTTGCCATTGATTGTAAAATAGTTCACAAAAAGTTATTCCGAAAAATATAACCAAGCAGCCACAGGCCCCAGGTTTTCGGCGCCTTCCACCGCCGGCAGGATGTGGAAACACAAATCCTGGCGCAGCTCTTTATATTCAAATCATGAGGCAGTAACTCGTGTACACCTCGCTTGAGATAAGAACAGTCCCTGCACTTTGCCGTAGGAATCACGTACCGGGAATAGCACACAGGATATTAGGAATAGACGGATATTATTCCCCCTTTTATCCAGGTGCAGCCAGCCTTTGGGCTTTTTGGGTGCGAGAGCCAATAACTTCTTTCACGGCACTGAATGGGTTAACATATTCATAAATGAGCCTCGAGAGTAATGGTAAAACTTGTTCATTAATTAAAAACATTTTAGTTTAATGAACTTCTTAAATTAATTTAACTTCTTACTGAATAAAATACTTTTGCGGTCTGTATTGACTTGGCTCACTTCACTTTTATTATACTTTTACCATGTCATGTATTTAGAATACCAAAACGTACCTTACTCATTGTTTTGAAAATATCAATTGGCTCACTTCGCTTCTCATTGGCTCAAACTTTACAAACATAATGAATTATTTCTTCTTTGTTATCTCTGCATGAAATCAAAATAAACATTGCAATATAATTAATACTCTTCAAAATTCATAATTCATCATTTACAATGAAGAACAGTTTTTTTTCAGTTAAATAGAAAATCATTATTTCCACTAGTCGTCTTGATTTCGATTGTATAAAAGTAAAATCGAATTTCTTAGCTATTTCAAATCACTTAAAACAAGTCAGGGAAAAATATAACTGGATTAACGCGTACTTTTGTGTTGCCCATTCGTATTATTTATACTGTTGACTATTAGAGATTCACTTATTTTTGTGAAAATTCCTTTTTCATGACTATAAATAATATATTTCTAAAAATAGTAATTTACTTGTGACCTACCGTTAATTTTGAATCGTGAAGTAAAGCCTTTCAGTTTAAAAGTTTGCCCACACCTGACATAGTCTAAATATCTAGAAATAGAGTTTCTTATCCAGAAAAAAAATGATTGACTAATAACATGCTATTGTAAAAATACCTGGTGTTATAATAATTTACTAATTTTTTTTCATATTGCCACTCCATATCGTCGTTGTTCTGGAAAAAGACACTAGCTGAAAAATAACAATTTTGAGCAATTGGACTTAAAGTTTTTCAAACGTTTAAAACGCTATACGTTTTCATTTAGCTCTTTTGTACGAAACTGTTTTGAGGAAAAAGTGTAATTTATAAAAACAAATGTGTACTTCCATACGATAGAGTCTGACATAAGGAACATTTCGGTATATCTAACTTTATATTCTTCCAGTTCATTATAATACATAATATTTTTAGTTTCTAAAAAAAGTTTCTCCCAACTGAAAAACATATTACGTCGGAAAAGTTTTGTTTTTTACTTAAATACATTTCGTTTAAAAACATGTAAATATAAAATTTAAAGTGAAATAAAAAACCTGTTTTTTCAACTAAAATCAAGTTATGCATCGTTGAACAGTTTGTTATTATTTTTAGTATAATCAAACGAATTACTGTTAACTGTACGTGATTTGTACCAATTTTTAACATAAATTTTCTTAAAACTATAAAATATTCAATTTTATAAAATTGAATATATTATAGTGTTAACTGTAAATTCTGAGCGAAATATTTGAAAAGAAAAAATCTTTTTTTTATAACGATCAGCACCGGTTTTGCAGTTTAAAATGCTCGCTATGAGGTCATGATCATTCTATAAAATTGAGAAAATGATACAAGAAAAATAAATTTTATTTTTATAAATATGATTTAATTTAAGACTTTTGTATCAAAACTGAAAATCTCCGTCCAATGCTTGTTTTTGGCAAATCAAGAAAAACCATTTTCATGCTATATTTACAAATGCATAGTTTGATAAAGATAAAACTGTGAAATAGACGCTTACACCACGATATGTAAACAAACACCCCTGCCTATGAGAGTACAATGCCGCACTCTCATTGGCTGGAATGGAGATCATTAGCTTAGAAAATCATGGTGCATTAGAGAATATGAGTTTTGAATATAAACAACATTTTAACATTTTTTTTAAATTATCAGTTTGTATGTTTAGAAAGATATTTTATAAATTTAATGGTGGATGTGAACATAAAGAACAATGCTGCATTCATAACTAATTTTTTCATATGCTGGAGATAATTTTTGAAACTAGATCTCTCAATCTACTTGATCCATTTAACTATTTAAAGGTCCTTGTACGTAATATGTAGTTCTGACGTTGGCGTGATGTCAAAATAGCTATCACCAAATATTTAAACAGTCATTCTAGACAAGCTTTGTTCAAAATGCTAATCTTATTATCTCAATTAATGGAGTTCTATCAAATGAATACAAATTTAATCAATTCATTTCAACATAATCCCCAATAACTATTATTCTGATTTCAAAATGACGCTATAATCATATTAATGCAATACCATGCACAGATTATAATATAGTCACAACGATACAATTAGCTCCATCTGTTGAACAGAATTGCACTTAACGCGAATATTATAATATTGTATGGAGAAACCTTGTTTTGTGATTCGTGTTATGTATTTTCAAAACTGATCGTAAAAGTAAACACATTTATTTATGTTAACATTAATATTTGCACACAGTGATGTGCTGTAAATGTTCATTTTGAATAAATCTGCGGCCTAACGTTACATGTGCCTATGTCATATTTATCAATTGTTCAGTACAGGCGATTGTGTATTTTTCAATTACAATATATTATATCATTATATTTCACATTACTTTTACCAAATACTATGGTGATTTTTGTACTAGAACTGTCCATGTGAAGACAGACACTTCTTGTACTAGTAAATCCCAATATCTGAATTGCTTATAATATATAGATTTTTTCTTATTTGATTAATTTTAAATCGGCTGACATAAGGATTTCTACCATTAAAATAATGAACATTTAAAGGTAGTTTCTGATACTTATATCAAAATCTGATATAGGTACTTCTAGCATTAGGTCCCTGAAATACAATTTTAATAAGTCATAAATAAAAATATATATTTGGCATTGCAGCTAATAATATCCAATATCCCAGATATTTTGAAACTTTAAAGTATGTATCATAGAAAAATTACTGTTGTGGTAAACTCTATTATTTATTTTATAAAATTATCTACATTACAAAAAACTAAAAATTGTAAATTTACGGTTTTTGCAATTTAAACAACGTTTAAAACAAACATTGGAAATTTTCAAGGAAGTCACTCTTAGTAAGTTCAGACAAAATCTACTTCACTGAATTAAAAATAGTGCTGGTCTGAACTCTGAACTCACTCACGTCCACGTAAAACAAAAATACAACCAAAAAAATGAGGTGCAGTCTGAGAAATAAAACATAAATTATTGTGATTAACCGTCAAAAATCTTTCTTATTTTTTTAAGGTATCATAAAAAGATTAATACAAAGATTGAAAACATGCACAGGTTATTGTTAATCGATTTTAATATATTTATACAGTAGATGATATTTTAAAAAAATAAAACACAATTTGTTTGTACTACTTCCACATATTTATAATGATCAGGACCGGTTTCGCTCATCACGAGCATTATCAACTGATAATGATCAGTTGATAATGCTCGTGATGAGCAAAACCGGTCCTGATAATTATAAATATGTGGAAGTAGTACAAACAAATTGTGTTTTATTTTTTTTAAATATAATGTCTTTCCACCAAGAATTGACAGTTAACACCTTAAAAATAAACAGTAGATGATCTTTGAAATAACAATGTGCAGAAAAATCAGAAACTAAGATTGACAATAATGAGTTTTATTTTTTGACATCGCAGATTGTTTCCTTTCTGAAATTTATGAAGCGATATTCTATGAAACGTATCCACTATTTAAAAACGGAATTTACTGAATTATAAATCAACTGTTAAATTTAGTAAATATTTGATTTTTTGTCGACCAGTGTTTAAAAGTGACACCTTAAACATAATATCATAGAAGTCACCAATAACGAGCACATTTCAATGCAGTCACAGATTCTTGGAAGTCGGTAGCAATTATAATTTATTATCGGCCGACTCTTTGAAAATTGTTATCGCATAGCGAGCCGCCTTTTTATCCGACAGTGTGTCATGCCTTTTCAAACAACCCGTACTTAGATTATGATAATTATGTTTACTCTAAAAGGAAGACCACACTGTACAATATAATTAACAGAACTGTTTTAGTTATAGTGACGTAGTCGTAATTAATTCGAGGTGAAATTCAGTGAAATCGTACATCTCTGGTTTTGTTTGATTGCCAAACGCAAATGTGGGGCCGATGTCAAACCGATCAAAACGACGAAAATCAAACAGTCAAGGCGCCAGTTATTTTGAACTTTCAACTCAAGAAGAACATACATTTCAAACACCCAAATACACTAATTTAAATTTGATATTGACCTTGCCGGGACGTGAGCCCAGACCCACCTGATCTCCAGGGTGAAGTGCTTACCACTAGATCACAGAGGCCGATTTCCGATCACATAATAGCGTGAAAATTAACTGTTATTATTCAAGAAATTTTAATTAGTTCTACTAAACACATACTATAATATACTATAAAGCTATGCTATAGTCAAAGCAATGCAAAGTGTTATAACATTTAAAATTTGACATGCACAAGCGAGAAAGAGAAATTTTGTGTGAGCGTCCGTTTTGAGTAATTGTTGATACGTGGAAACACTAGCTGGGGGAGGTGTAAACTATTATCTTTTATTTCGTGTACTTCCTTGCTATAACTTCAGCTTACTTGCTCAATACGTGAAAATGACGTCACAGTTTTTAAAACTGGAAAAAGAACTGAAAAAAAAAGCAATCGCTATCGCAAAAATTTTTAATATGATTTTAAATATTAGCAAAAACGTTACCTTATATTATAAAATAGACTCACCCTACTAAAATTATTTTACAGCTCGTATTGTATTGATGCATAGACACGCTGTCTAACATCATCTGCCAATGTTTTTTACATTGCAATGATATCATAATATAGCTTGAAAACTAATTGACTTATGTAATAACATGTATTGTATTTTTAAATTTTAAAATATTTTCCGATGTTTCCCTTCCTAAAAGTGGTCAATTTATTTTTCTAATTTCCATCATTTGACCGAGACCTGCTATGTCGTCTTTAAAATGAGATCCAATCATTAACTCATTTTCGTATTTTTTGAGGGTTACATCAATTGGCCAAAACGCCGTCGTTGAACTGTCCTTCTCAAAACTGTGCACAATTTCGGTAATGAGAAAAAAATTTGCACGTGTGAACATTATAATAAAACAAACATTGGCGCTAATAATCGTTTTTAGAATACAGAAAAAAACGGCTATGTCTCTTTTATTTATGAACCCGATATATATGTATGTTACAAGACATTTCAAAAGGCAACATAGTTTTATGTTTTGTCAATCGAATGCAGAAATTGCAGTTAGGTACTGATTTAATCTGAGGACATTAAAGGCTCGCCAGCTGAAGTCAAATTTCCCCCTCCGGTACAAGTATTTTGTTTGGATGTGCTCATAGTCCGTTGGAATACGAGACGAGATTTAAAGTGTTTCTGTAGACTGCAGTAACACTTTTCCGCTGTCTCGATTTTTTTGTTAATTTCCTCTAAAATCTCATTGTTACGGTTAAAAAGAGAAATAAGATAGACTAAACTGTCAATTGTGAAAATTTGTAAAGTCATGAAATAAATATAAAATCATTTATAAATTAAGTGATATCATAATAACGTGTTAATTTCTACAAAACATTGTTTATCGGTTGAAATTTTAAATTTTATAGACAGTTTTAAAAGTATGTTCATGTACCATTAATTAATTAATAGCCAGGCGTAAAAAACTGACGATTTTGATACAAAATAACGATACTAAAGTCGGATGCTGAGCGCGGCAATAAACGCTTTGATTTATTTTACTATGCAGTATGGTGACCAAAAGCGATTCAGCAATCCTCAACAGTTTGTTCGATTTCAGAAAAGCTGTTAAAATACTTAATTTTGATGATATCCGAATACATAAAAAATGTGTCATGTAAGACAATATTCATCCTGGTATTCAATTATGCTAAGAATACATAATTTAAATTGATGATTGGTTTTTTAACAAGGCGTGAAACGTATCGATTTTTAACCAAGGTAAAATAATAGCCACTGCATATTCTGTATTGGTAAAGGTTTTTGTTTCCCAGACAAAGGAAAAAAAACCCAATCTATTACCTACTAATCAATAAAATTGCCAATAAACTGAGAATCTACTTCACATGCTAATCATTATTCAGTAGATAAGTAAAGGTAAAATCATTCAACATCGATATCGTTGTTAGTACTTGATGCATTCTTCCGGGTAATGACAAAGCAATATCATAATCATCTGCCACATCCTGGTTTTGTTTGTTAAGTTTAAGTTTTATTAGGTTCCATAACTGACAGCGCATAGCTTTAATGGCAATAATTCTTGATAGTGAAACCAAGTTATTGTCATTAAAAGCAATCGGTTGCCTTAGGCTAGAGCTAAAAATTAGAAAGCGTCCAGTGGACGGGTCTATTATTGACAACAATGGGAGGAACCTAGAGTGGTTGAAGTTTAATTTTTATTTTGGCGGACAGCCGTCGCTCGGAAGCCTTCGGCTCAAGGAAGCCGGCCAGCATCACAAGTAATAATAAATTGTTTTTGTTTGTTTTAAAATTGGACTTAATTTAAATTTAAAATCGTTTGTTGTGTCAATTGCATTATAACTTAAAGGTAAATTCATGTGTTGAGTAAATGTAGACTCAATTTTGTGTGTTACTGATATTTTGTGTAATAAACCACTGCATTTTCGTTAATTAAATAAGAGATGAGCTGGATTTTAAATGGTGTTTGCTTGAGATCCCAGACCTCCCGGATGTTGATAACCAAACATTCGCCTCTCTTCGGTTTGGTCTTCCACATCATCATAAGATGTCTTTAATTATGAAGGAGACGGCCATCAAAATATTAATTGTTTAAGATTATAAGGTCTTATTCATGTGCATTATCGGTCAATATAAATACAAAAACGAAAAAGTAATTCTTCTTCCTTTGTTTAAAAAATATCACTTTCTTTAAAATAGTTACAAACGCCTTTTAGTTAAAACTTTCTCTATTTTTGATCTGTAGTACTAATATCAAACATTAAGCCTTTTAACCCACATCACTAGATACACAATCTACATTTGAGGGCTCTAGTACCATAACTTAGAATCTCTGTCAATGTTTGTTTTTGGCAAATCAAGAAATACCGTTATCATGCTACAGTTACAAATGCATAATTCGATACAAACAAAACTGTGCAACAGACTCTTACACCATAATATGTAAACAAACACTGATGGCCATGATAGTAAATACAATGCTGAACTGTCATTGGCTGGTATGGAGATTATTAGCTGAGAAAATTATAGGACATTAAAAAATATGAGTTTTGAAAATGAACAACATTTTAACATTCATTTTAGATGTGAGTTTGTAAGTTGATAGAGATATTTTATAATTTAAATGGTTACTCATTTTTTTCATATGCTGGAGATTTTGATTTATGATACTTCTTCCTCTTCGACCATATTCCCTCCCTATGTGAAACATATGGCCATCATGCAGTGCCTCCATGATTCCATATCACTCGCCAATTGCTTTGCTTCCTCCCATGACATGCCAGAGTCCTTCAGCTCCACCGAGTACATCCTATGGATAGTACGAGATAGTCTTCCAGGACGCCGGAATGCCATCCTATGATACTAAACCCCTTATAATATGTATATAATATGTTTTATATTAATAATAAAGTTCCACAAAATCACCTCTGAATCCATCGAAAATATAATAAATTAGTTTGTGTAATAATAAAAAGTTTGATACGCTCGCTGCCCGATGATTGCGATTCTGTTTGTCACGGTGCAGGCCATATATTCGTGTCTAAGCCTCGGCCGGCCGAATTATGGCCCCAACGACCAAACCAATGGGCCTGCGTCTCATATTATCCTGCATGCCCTGGGAATTGCACACGTTCATTGGAACATACTGCCCGAGCGGAAGATGGGACAAGATGTATGGTCACCCCGTGAAAACGCATTGTAGGGCATTGCATCGTATAATTAATATTGATTTAGCTATGTAGTAAAATATAATTTATCAATAGGCTAAATTTAATTGAATTTACTCCGTAATAAAAGTATTATTACTTTGATAATTACTTTTACATAGCAACAGGAATAAACAACGTAAATTGTTTCAGCGATAGATAGGAAAGAAAAGGTTTGTTTTGATAATAAATTAAAAAAATTATTCGTTTCTTTAACACATTTTTTTAAAATAAGGTAAATGTACCAGTAGTTGACCTTTTTCAATAAAAGTGATCAAAATAAGAAACGCATATGATGAAATGTTGTCATGTTGATTTGCAGTTTGAAGTGGGGGAAGCGCCTGCGATCCTGCCCGAGTCAGTGGAGTCCGACCGTTCCGGAGGGGAGGTCGCGGCCTGATCCCTTCGATTACTATAAAACCACTTACACAGTTTAACTTAAAAGTATGTAATTCTGTTGTGTCTAATGTCTTGTGAAACTGTAGCTAATTGCAAATAAATCAGATGAGTACGCGGATAAACGACCGGGGTTTTAATGGAAGGAACCGTTGTTTTCTCCTTTGTTGTCCTTATCCCAGGACGCGGGCCTTGAAGTGTGTTGAAGCCCGCACCCCGCTTCTCCCCGCTCCTACACCGTCATCCCTCGAGCGGCGAGCGAGACAGATGTGATTTGTGTCGTTTGTTTTGTTTTGTGTGTTTTTTCGCCTACTCTCTCAAGTGTCGCCTGCAACGTGGGCCGTGGAGGTTTAAATACCTCAGGACTTGACGACCTGAGACGCTAGCCGGAAGATTGCAATTAGTCAGGGTGAAACTCCCTGTGGCGCCCAACAACGGAAAGTGAATGTGGAAATACAAAAATGCATAGAAAATGCGAATGGCGAAATTGCGAGGAAGTTCCGCGATATCCGCCGAAGCCATCCGGCCGAAGAAGGAACCGGAGGAATAAAAATGAGTCCGCATATAGGCCGAGTCAAGTCGGATCTTATAGTGACCGCATGTGTACACGTATGGAGACCGTGTGTACGTAGATAATTCGCGGTACACGTCGAATAGGTTCGACACCTTGGAATACGTTAACGATGACCGGATGTACGATGAGCCTCGCTATAAGCCGAATCGATATGCTAACGATGATTGGATGTACGCCGACGGATCGCGCGACACGTCATACG
The DNA here is from genome assembly GCA_022494535.1 of Himalopsyche phryganea. Lineage (NCBI taxonomy): Eukaryota > Metazoa > Arthropoda > Insecta > Trichoptera > Rhyacophilidae > Himalopsyche > Himalopsyche phryganea. The sequence continues at coordinate 1,954,262 of JAGVSL010000071.1, forward strand.
AATACGCAGACGACGATCGGATGTACGCCGAGGATCCGCCCTACTCATCACATGAGTCTGAAGCTGACGATGACCGGATGTACGAGGAAGAGATTACTTACATCCGCCCGCCAATAACCAAGCTTTCGCAAACCGGCATGAGGTTTGATGGAGACCCGATGATGACCGCAGAGCGCTTCCTGGAGTATTGTGAAGGAGCGCTCCCTAGAACCGGGACACCTATATCGTCCTGGGTGGCACAGACTGCCGACATCTTGGAAGGAGAGGCCAAAAGCTGGTTCACAGCGCTCCGCGAGAAGCCAGCTAACTGGGAGACGTTCAAGGTTGCTATTATCGATCATTATAGTGACGAGAACCGCCGAGCTCGTGACAGGATTGCGCTGATGACGACGAGGCAACGTGAGGACGAACCAATCGTCCTTTTTATGTTAATAAAACGGGACCTAGCCCGGAACGCCGTCCCGAGTGATGACTCGGAACAATTGGCGAAGGTCTGCCACAGACTGATGCTGCCGAGAGACCAGCGAGAGATGAGTCAGCGCTCTTGGAGAACGTTGAACGAACTCTTTGATGCCGTCCTCCGATACGAGGGAGGCCAAGAGGAGCCCGGCTACGAAGCCGCGCACATCATCGCGACGCCAGTGGATGACGTCATGACGTCACCACGCTACGAAACGGTCGAGTTAACGGGTCGTAACGAAGTCGCCTCTACACCGGCGTACGTGCCGGTACTTACGAATGACGAAGTTGTGACGTCACTAAACTTGGACGCCGTATGTTCGATTCAAAGTGGAATCGCGCCGACGTCCGCTCATGAAACCGAATTGCCGCCCACACCTCGAAATCAGCCCGTCTACACTGAAGGAAAGCAAGATGGCCAGACAGTCGAACAAGCCCCCGACGTTGTGCAACGACACCCTAGCTCCGAAAGCGGACTAGAGGAAGACGCCGGTGAAATACATTCACTATCTGCCATCGCCGCCCTTATTCCCGACGTGGCTGCCACCAGTGACAGTGAGGTCGGAGACCAGCCCTTGGACGAGAACTGGAAGCCCGTTCGACCACCCCGCCGGGCGAAAAAGGCACCAGTAACGCTACTGCCTAGTCTGCAGTTGCCAATTACGCCACTGCCTGATTTGCAGCCACTAGTAACGACACTGATCAATGTGTCGTTGCTAGTTACACCACTGGCCGCAAAGATAGTGCCAGAGATGTCGCTGCCTGAGTCGACAGTGCCTGATGCGAGGTCGCCAGTAACGATACTGCCGGATGAGCAGCTACCAGATACGCAGCCGCTGGTAATGCCGCTGATAACGACGCCGCTGGTTGCGGCCATGCTTGATATGCGTACACCGGGTAAGCCGCTGCCTATGATGCCACCCGACGTTTGGCCGTCTGGTAGACCATCACCCGAAGTGCTACGCAAGCGTGCGCCCGATATGCAGCTTAGAGAGCTGCCTGAGATGAGCCTGGAGTCGCCGCCTATGATAAAAGGGTTGCGACCATCCGCCCTGCCACCCGAACTGTGGGAGATAAGCCTGGAGTCGCCGCCGTCGCTGACGATATTACGGCCGGCCGCAAAGCCACCCGATACGCCGTTCAGTGATCCGGTGAAGTTTAAGTGGGAATCTTCGTTGCGCAAACTTGCGCCACCGCCAAAGCCGCCTGATGAGACGTCGCGACGCCGACGAACGCGCCACTTCGCTTAGTGACTTATGCGCGTATTTACAGAATTTCTTGCAGTTTAGAACGTTAGTTTTTGTGTTCGATATGTCATTTCCATTCTGTGTTTGTGTTTGAGTTGAAATTTCTCTTTAGTGCTTATGTTTAATTTGACATTTCTATTTTTGTGGTTTTTATGATTGACATTCCTGTTTGTTTTTACGTTATTTTTGAGCTTATTTTATATTTTGCTGGAAGAGCTGCAGACGGTTATTGAACATTGGGAGTGTGGTGATTTGACACCGCCCCGTACTTATGGGGCGGACAGGGTCTTCAAAACCAATCTGCAGACTCTTCCTATTAATGAAAATTTAAGAATGTAATACCCCTGCTGAGGCGTTAAGGGTGGGGGTCGGATTTGTTGGTTGATGTTGTTGATTTGCAGTTTGAAGTGGGGGGGAAGCGCCTGCGATCCTGCCCGAGTCAGTGGAGTCCGACCGTTCCGGAGGGGAGGTCGCGGCCTGATCCCTTCGATTACTATAAAACCACTTACACAGTTTAACTTAAAAGTATGTAATTCTGTTGTGTCTAATGTCTTGTGAAACTGTAGCTAATTGCAAATAAATCAGATGAGTACGCGGATAAACGACCGGGGTTTTAATGGAAGGAACCGTTGTTTTCTCCTTTGTTGTCCTTATCCCAGGACGCGGGCCTTGAAGTGTGTTGAAGCCCGCACCCCGCTTCTCCCCGCTCCTACACCGTCATCCCTCGAGCGGCGAGCGAGACAGATGTGATTTGTGTCGTTTGTTTTGTTTTGTGTGTTTTTTCGCCTACTCTCTCATACTGAAAAAAAGTAGTCAACCACTAGAACTTTTAAATTTTTAGATGGTCAACTACTAACACAAAAACAGGGTTGTTAAAAATTTAACACAATTTCTTTGTAACAGACCCTTTTTTAATTCTTGTCTTATCATATTAATTGAGACATTTGATTCATTACGAATACACTTTATTTGTCATCATTCGGTCTAATGCCAAACGTTAATCGCTATTTTTGTTAAATTTTTCTCTTAAACGGTCAACTATTGGTACGTTTACCTTATACTGAAAGTCTCTTTTATCGCAGTATGTGTATGTCATCAAAATCGTGGTATCACTAATAAATTTCGTCGCTTACATTAAAGAATTGTATATCTGAAAAATCCATTTTTTTCGGGAGAAAATTAAAACAGTTGAAAAAACAACTTCATTGAATTAAAACAAAAACAAAAAAAAACACGCAATTAGTATTGATATATATTTTAAAAATTCTATATCTACGTCCACATGTTTATAATGATCAGAACCGGTTTCGCTCATCTCGAGCATTATCAAGTAATAAAAATAAAATCATAACTGACCTGAATATAACGCTGAACGTTAATAATTACAAGGTATATAAAATAATTGGTTCATGAACTAAGACTAGATTTTACAGGTAATCAAACAAATTATATATAAACGAAATTAAATAATCTACAATTAAAATGTTAAGGACCTCTTGCAAATCAATAAATACTAATCTGAAATAAAAAACAAAGCCATATTAAAAATCCATTACCTGAACGAAATATAATGAGTTTTAATTAATGCATAAATATTCATTAAACAAAATAGCAGAAGTTGTTTTTAAACTGTTTTGCAATGGAAACAATGATTTACTTATAAGAACTCCATTATAATAAGGTACACATATCGAAGTATTTAATTCCACAAGAATTATAAGTATAAGAATTAGTTGGTAGCTATGTTGACTTTAGGACTAAAGTCCTGACGATGGAGCGAACCCAAAATAGCTATTAACTAATTCTTAATATTCTTATGGATCTAAATACCTTGATGTTTTTACTTTATTATATCTAGAAGAGACTTATATATTCTCCAGGCGAGTAGCCGAGCGGTCAACATTGTTGTCTTTGGTTCCAGTGCTCTCGGTCTTGAATCCCAGTTGAGAATGTTTCGTAAATAGATTTATAAATTTGATTATCAGTAGATAATGAACAAAACCGGTGATGATCATTAAAAACATGTGAAAGTAGTATAAGTAAATTGTGTTTTATTTAAATGTATATATATATTTACATATAAATTTGTGTTCGATGACATCCAGGTCTGTGGTATCTAAGCTTCCTGGTTCGGTACATCTAGTTTTTGTATATTTTAATGAAATTAAAAGATTATCTAATACATGTATTAATATGAATAATATTATAAGCCTGCGTGCAAAAGAAATAAGGCGTTGAGTCTAAAATTAATACTTTTCAGGGAGCCAAAACAAGATTAGCATTTGTATGAAATTTGATGAAAAATTTGATTTTAAATTTGGATTATTGAGATTTTGTACACTTCCATGTATTTTGTCACTAACGACCCGGGTTTCGCCTTTCGGCATCTTCAGGCATTCGAGCACACGAATGGACTCGAACTGAGCTCTCTCGAACTCTCTCTTTAATGATTGTATATATTTACCCTTTCGTCGAATTGCATCCCGTCGAAACCCACAATACTATTATAATTGTAAAATCACTGGTAATTCCATAAGAAGTTGGAAAGCGACAATTCGCCACTCTGTAAATGTGGTGTTTACAAAATAAGGATTAAAGCAATTCTCGAAATTTTAACTCAGGTATCAGTGTGGCTCTCAGACGTATAATATCTTACCTCGTAAATAATATTTGTCTTATTTGTATCTTCTATATAAACGTTAGACACTGTTTACTGTCTGTCAGTTAGAGTCCATTCGTGTGCTCGAATGCCTGAAGATGCCGAAAGGCGAGACCCGGGTCGTTAGTGACAAAATACATGGAAGTGTACAAAATCTCAATAATCCAAATTTAATATTGAAATTCCATCAAGCACCCTCAGTCGATGTCTTAAATTAGAAAAATTTGATGTTTCAACATGAATTTTACCAATTCAGCAGCATTGATTGGACTCTTCCTTTCTATATTATATGCATGTATGTATTGCAGTTATTTTAGAATATTTAACTCGATTCCCTTTTCCTTTCGAATACAGAAACATAATTCAATTTGTTTATAATATCAATAAGAGGAGTGTTCAGAAGTATTCACATAATTTTCGTTGTTGTTCCTGTTTGAATCTTAAGTATTAATAAACACTTCTGCTTGATTTTAAAATAACCACAGATTACTTCTTGTTACATTTGAAAACTGTTTGATATCGGTTTTCTAAGCATTTTCTCATACTATTAACTCAAAACTGCAAAATTTTGACTTGTTACACTTTGGAACTGAGGTATTGATACAAGAACCAATGCTGGTAGTTTGCATGCAGATATCATTAAATCAGACAGAAATTAGTTTTTAGTATTATAAATAACGCTGTTATTTATGTTTTGCTGAGGGTGCTGTGTGCAGCCAGTCACGTTTCAATCAACCGGCCCGCGGCCAAATAAATTATCCTATTACACAATTCTGATTAATTCCGCTATACCATAATAGTAATATTTTATCTATAGTATTATTATTTGTATTTTTTTCCTGCCAAACGACTTCGTGTGACAGTGACATTTCAAAGAATCAATGTCAACCACGTCACGTTATTTTCCATTCGCATTTTTATCAACGAAATTTATTATATTACTGCTTTATGACTCGTTGGTTGTGCTGTAGAGATGGATTAGCTGACCAAACTATTAAACTATGTATCGAGATTATACTGACAGAACGGATAAGACAGTTTTTGATAAATTTCTGTTTTAAATATAATAATGTATGCAATTTAACGTTCTGCGTACTGATAGAACGCATGAAATAATGGTTGTAACCTTTTAACTGCCGGTAGGTGTATTTACTACAGAATGGTTTGGGGTGTCAACCGGGGTCAGACAGGGCTGTGTTCTGGATCCGTTCCTTTTTATAATAATCTTCGACTTCATCCTGTGGAAGTCAATTCCACCAACTTCTTCTACCAACCGGATAGATTCCATCACCCTGGAAAGCCACTGATGACCATCCATAGAATGTATTCGGTGGAGCTACGGGACGCTGGGATGACCTGGGAGGAAGCAAAATGACTGGAGAGGACACAGGAGCTTGTAGGAACTGCGTGATGGCCATATGCTCCGAATAGGGAGTGGATATGGGTTAAAAAATGGTGTATGTATGGCGGTAGCTTACACGTCATTAATTTTATTGATAAAGTAAAACCGTTTTTGAAAATGCATTAAAGTTTATTTATGAAAACTTACTAAATAAAAATGAAGAGTGTGCCGACTATGACGTCATTTATACATAATAACAAAATTAAAATGTTTATGACACATCAGGGTTCTCAGGGATTTTTATTCCGGTGTTGACGTCCAAATATGTCGTTTTTGTGTGAGCGGCGTTCCGTTCATGGTAAGGTCCTTTTCTTGAAACCCTATTGGCAGCCATTCGGTCAAAAAATACAGTATTAAGTCAAATTGTTATTTTTTTAATTCTGGCAAAAAGCACGATATAGCTATAACTCATCTGTACCAAATCTTATGATTGGTATGCGACAAGATTATTCTTTATAAATTACAAAAACTCACTTTCATATATGAATATTTAGATAACCGGACGAAGCAGAACATGATAAAACTGAACACGAAGAAACATAACAGTGACAGAAAAGAACACAAAAATCAGAAATATGACAATTCAGAATAACGGAAAAAGGAGCACATAATAATTTTGTCGAATCTATTTGTACACATCGATTGTAATTACTAAATAAAATTAAATCTGGAAAACTAAGACCTTCTTAAAGCATTTCACTTACGAAATTCATCTATTAATTAAAATTATTACCTATAAAACTCGCAATTATTTTATACCTATATTATATTCATGATTAAATATTACATGTTTTATTTTTTCCCTGTTTTGAATTGCGATAGTTATAATTTTGGCTGTTCTTTTCTGTTTTATCATGTTCTGTTTCCTCATGGAACCGCATATTTTTAACAATCTAAATAAGTAACACAGAGCAATTCAAAACATAATTAGCTGTAAATTGAAAGTGTGCCAGAGTTGCAGTAAAATATATTAAAAGTTATCGACTTTAGTTCTATGTTAAAAAATAACTTTAATAACATTCTTATTCCACCGGTTGTGTAATAATGATTGATGTGTATTTCGTTTCTTTAAGAAGCTAAATATTATTCAGACTAACTTTATCTTCGTTTTTAAACCAAAATGTATAATATTTTGATTCTAATTCTTCATTTATAATATTACATATGCAAAATAATAAGAGTAAGACTTTTAACAACTTTAATGAGAGGGTTAATAATACCTATTCAATAGTTTTTCATAAGTAACATTATAAACAAGACGTGCCTTTATATCCCTGTCCAGTATGCATTTTAGCTAAGTACTGTCTTAGTAAAAATTCAGCTGAAGGCTTTGCATTTGAGGAAAACAATTAATAAACAATCCTGATTGTGTGTATTTTAGGAGTAAGATAAAGTTTCCTTCGTATTGAATTAGTTTACCTATAAATAATAGATAAACTAAATCTTAAAATAATGTTATTCCTACGCAAACAGTTCGTCGCCGCATGTTATCAAAGTATAATAATTTATTTTGACCTTTACTAATGGAAGACTACAGGCGATGTTTCATTTTCAAACGAAATGGTAGTAATAATTAAATGAGCAAATAATAATAATTGCTGTTATATCTGTATATATGTATGACGCCATTCTGTCTACTAAATTATCTGAACAGCTGTGCGGTCTCCGCTCTATTCACTTTGATGATTAGAGATATGTAGGTAAATGATTTTTTATTATGATTTATGAACACGAATTGTTTGAATGCAAATACCAAGTGAACAGTATTTTTTATTGAGTGTGCATTGAAAAGATAAGAAAAAAACGATACCTAAATATTTTTTATTTTACTGAATATCTGATAATAATATTATATTATATGAGAGATAATGAGTGATACAAAAAGTTATACAATGTGATTAAAGTGAAATATTTACATTAAAATCTTTGTGAATCGTTTTATTTCCGCCTCAATCAGCTGGCCCATTAGCTCAGTTGGTTAGAGCGTCGTGCTAATAACGCGAAGGTCGCGGGTTCGATCCCCTCATGGGCCAATTATTTTGGACCGTTTATTTAGTAGATTGTCAAAGAATGACGCAATTTCTTTTTATCCAACCACTTTCTGATGCCACATTAAATTATATATTATCGTCCCAGTACTGTCAAAAAATATTGAGTCTTTACCGCGTTTTTTTTACCATATCCGCTACCTATTCGGATAATATAGCCATCACACGATTCCTTCAAGGTTTTCTGTCCCCCGTCAGTCTTTTTGCTTCCTACCAGGTAATCCCAGCGTCTCGTACCTCCGCCGAGTACATCCTAAGGATGTTCATCAGCGGCCTTTCAGGGCGACGGAATCCAGCCGGTTGGTAGAAAAGGCAGGCAGGGTTCAGGCTCTCTTGGGGAGGGCATCCGCGTGCTCCTTGTACCGCAGCATACCGATTGCGTAGTACTGCACGAGAACATGAAATTTTGAGCCCCCTCAGGGGAATAGTTTTGTAAGCACTGCACTAGTCCACAGTGGTCGTAAGATGTTTGTCTTCGAGCATATGTTTATAACGTTTTAGTTCACAAACATTCTAAAAAGAAAATCTGTGCTCTATACATGCAATAATTGTGAAAAGCCTTGTGACAAAATTTAATGCACAGCAAAATCTCTGTCGAGTTTTGTCCCACATAACTCGCGCAACGAATATGGCCACAATGACCATTTTCGTAAATCACCCAGTCCTTGCTGATAAAAATAGTACGACCAAATGCGGATTTTTACGGAAGCGAATTTGCGCCTTATTGGGAACCTAAATAAGACGTCACGAACAATCCATGAACTCTGTTTCATGGTTGTGCCATATAGGGAGCAACCGCCGAGCGAGGTTACGACCTTTCGATAAACAGATGTGCATCTTAACATATTACACATATTCAACAATATTATGGTTCTATACCCACCAACTACCACTAGCAGTATTTTAAAAAATCAACAGCAATTCTGTGTTCAAAAGGAACAGGGCGATAAGTCCAAATTTGGTACATTTATGGAGAGCCAAACAAAATTTGCGTTAGTATGAAATTGAATGAAAAATATAATAATTCCAGGTGAAATTTTCTAATTCATCAGCATTTATTCGACTTCCCTTTTTCCCCATTTATGCATATATGCATTAGTTATTTTAGCAAATTCAACTCATCTTTCAATCACTCAAAAAAATTTCATTGACTTTGTAATGTCATAAGTAAAAGTCTGACATTTAAATTATATTAATATATTAATAAGCATTTAAACAAGATACGCACAAATTTACTTTAAAAGCTTGTAAACCAATGAAACGTAAACCTTCTAACATCAACGCGGAACAATGTTGTTGATATCTGAAGTCAAATTGTTTTGAGGATTCTTTAAGGGTTATAAATAATTGCACTTTGCGTTAGATAGTTTGCACTTTGGATTAGATAGTACTACCTTAGTACACTCAAACATTGATTTCAATAGTTTCCACTTCGGCACGAAATCTTTTAACAAAGTGAGTTAAGTTGTAGTAGATTATGTTAGGGTTGGTCTGGTTTGGTTTGTGTAATATATTCTAATGCGTGGAGTAAAGACAATATAGGCGGCGTAATATAGGGTAGAAGAATATGTGACATCTAAACAAAAGTGTATTTAATTGTAAGCCATTCTTTGAGCATATCTCAGTAGCATCACTATTTTTAGACTGTTTCTTCCATTGGAAGAATTATACTCTATTCCTATTAATTTAATGATATCCAGTATTTATGTCACATCAGTGCACATAGAGCACCTAAATTGACTGATGTGATAAATAATTAGGGAGTATCTAGGTTCAAAATTAATTACTAAGTTCAAATAAGTAATTTTATTTCTTACAAACTTTTTTATTATTCAACGTAAAACGTGTTTCGTCATTTTTCTCTAATTTCTTTAGAAACATCTTTAGATAAAGATGATTTCAGTACCGCATAATGTATCACGCTTTATAAAACAATACGATTTTGATATAAAATACATAAAATGCCACTTTTATTATTTAAGTTATGAACAAAAACATAAAAAATATTCATCACTAAACAGAAAATCGATTGATAAATCAATTTATGAAACTGGGACTTGAACCCAAGACATCCGTAACTGAAGCCAATGAAGTTTACCACTGCACCCCGGACCCGACAAATTTGTATCAATTTGAAAATTATCAAAAAATATTGATACTAATTTATTATAGACGATAAAGTAAATGGGACATATTGATAAGAAAACATTTATGAAAAAAGTCGATATTTAAAATAAAAAAATTCTGTTCGTTTCTGCTAATATGATGTTCCATTTCAAGCACTGACAACGATGTATTAATTATGTTTTATACTTTGAATAATATATAAGTAATAAATCAACCAGCGAACATTAAATTTTAATCAGTTTCAATTCGATTTTTATCATTACTGTCATTTTATTAACAAAAAGAAACACGAAAATGATTGATTGATGACTGGTCCAGCTGAAAAGTGCAAACTTTTCCCAAGTCACGAACGAGTTTGCGTCGTTTCTGCCAGATCTAAAGATTTTTACTCAAATGGATCGAGAGTAATATGGTAACCACTTCTTCCCAAAATAATAAATACATGATAAGACTTCTTAATAAATGTTTATCATAGGAGGAAACCAGGTCTCACAACATTTGTTCAAAGTAAAGACGAATTATTAATAGAGCTTGCTCTTAGAATACTTATATTTTTAGTTTTCTTATATTGTGATAAAACCAGGATACCAAAAAATTTAATATGAAGAAAACGGACAAATTTGAAATGGGGTGAACGCACGTAATGGAAATTTCAGAGACATACATTACCTTTGTATTAAAATCATTACAATGGCTTAAATATCGATGTACAATTGTGTCTATTTAAGGATTCAAACCCTTAACTGCCCATATAAATAGAATTAAGGCAACGGACATTAGCGCTTATATGTAAAATTATCCTATTAATCTTTTTAAGGTGTTAACTGCCAATTCTTGGTGGAAAGACATTTTATGTTAAAAAATAAAACACAATTCCTCAGTTGATAATTCTCGTGATGAGCGAAACCGGTCCTGATCATTATAAATATGTGGAAGTAGTACAAAGGAATTGTGTTTTATTTAAAAAAAAAAAACTGTTAATCTTTCTTCAGTCTCCAACATCGGCAGACCGGGCATACCTGTTATAGCATTGCCAATTTTTTTTACCAAGTTTTTTTTTCGATTGATTTGACGATAACTTTGCGGAAATTCATTTTTAATATAAAATTAAAGTTTATAACTTTGTTTTTCCACTGGCTGTGTAACTAAATGTGACGCTTCATTAAGAAGCATCTTCAGACGAACTCTGTCGTAAGATTTTTATTTATATCATAGAAATTTATATACACATGCGTGCAAGTTTAGAGCTATAGTTTTATGAGAGTTATGTGACGTGTCATAATATGTCATATTATGGATGGCTGAAACGCAGCGATCATTTCGTGTCTTCCGCCCGGGGGTATAAAAGGAAGTACCGAAATTTATTCTAAATTATAAATGGCAAAAATCAAGGGTGTTTTTTTTTCTTTCTACTGGATACGGAGAAAGGGCTATACACAAACTTGAAATTTGCATTGGCTAATGAACAAATTTTCAAACAAAACTAATAAAAAAAAAACGGTATAAATAAATAACTGTCACCCTAGCATTCATAACCAGTCTCACACGTACATACAACTAGTCCAACGATTGTGCAATTATCCGTGACGACTGCACTCGACGATCCCAATACCAAAATGTCTCCGGTGAACCCGTATGATATTGGATTACCTATAAGAGTGAAATGTCTCTTACGACGTTTGTGCCAGCATCTTGTATTGCATTGCCAGCATCTGGCCTTCATTCTTACTGTCTGAACTTACCGTAATAACAATGTGAATTGTTGTTACGTTTGCTGTTTTGGTATTGGGTAAGTGCATACTGCGTTAGTGTATAATTATTTGTTGTGATGCATAAAATGACAAGACCTTATAGCTCAAGAATCGTCATTGATTTTACATTGGTTATGTTGTTTTATTAAATAATATAAAGCAATTATTTAAAGAGAAACAGTCATTATTATTGATGCAAATTCAATGGTAAACTATTTGGGCTGGGCAAGTTGCTTGAAAGACCGTTTTGTACTTGTGGACACAACCATTTAGACGCTAATCATGGTCTGTGCGATTGCTCCGAAATGAATGCCGAACGAGCAGAGCTATGGTCCGTCCTCATACGGACCAAATAAGCTACGCTGATGAACGCATGATGTCATAGGATTATAGTGTTTTTGAAAAAAAAACATCTTAAGTGTATTTAAGTCTTTAGTTCTACAAGATTTTGTTACAAGGGAGTTGATAGCTATTTTGGCTTGACGCCATCGTCAGAACTATACTTAAACTTATATATTTATTTTTTATTATACACTTTTTTGTAGAAATAAATACTTTGTTATTTCATCTTATTATAATGGAGTTCTACCAAGTAAATGCCAATTCAATCAATTTATTGAAATCTATCAGTATTTTTTTTATTCTGGCAAAAAGCACGATATACCTGTTATACATATATTTATATATTTTTTAAAAAAGTATCTGGCATTACAGCTGACAACCAATGCGCCAAATATTTTGAAAATTAGAAAATCATACGAGTTAAGCTCGATGAGAATTTTTAAAAGTCATTCATTTCCAAGACCACAAATTTAAAATGAAAACATCTAATTTAAGACATCGACTGAGGGTGCTTCATGGAATTTCAATATCAAATTTGAATTATTGAGATTTTTTACACTTCCATGCATTTTGTCACTAACGACTCGGGTTTCGCCTTTCGGCATCTTCAGGCATTCGAGCGCAAGAATGCCTGAAGATGCCGAAAGGCGAAACCCGGGTCGTTAGTGGCAAAATGCATGGAAGTGTACAAAATATCAATAATTCAAATTTGAAAAAATCTAAATTTAATATTGACCTTGCTGGGAATTGAACCAGGACCCACCTGATCGCTAGGGCAAACACTTACCACTAGACCACAGAGGCCGACGACCTCATTATAACTCATTATGAGATTATAACTCATCACTTCCAAATCTTATGATTTGTATGCCAAAAAGATTACTCTTTATAATGTACAAAACATATTTTAAAAAAACAAACAATTTTACTTGGAATAGAGTGGCTAACTGCGATTATTTTTCAATAGAGTAGTGGATTTGCATAAAATTATTTTTCATGGTTTTCTGGGGATATTAAATTTGATTTGTTAAGCTGTAAACATACACAAGAATACGGAGGATATTTTTGCCTTCATAAATATGTTGTTTTCGACTTTTTGTGGACAGTGGCGTTTTTGCTACTCACTCATCTCAAATGTTGGTTCTGCGTGGTTAAAAATAGCAAATTATTTAGTCCCGCCAGATTTTCAATCATCATGTTATCGTCAAAACTAATTTATTATCTAAAAAAATACAGCATAATTTATTGTGACAATGGCGTGCTGCCAAAATAGCTATAAACTATTCTTAACCAAGTAAATGCCAATTAAATCAATAAATTTATCTAGCATTTGTGATCTCATGCATATGTATTTGTACACCCTTCTCGAGTTGATTTTTTGTGACATAAGACATAACTGATTATTTTCTATACATTTATCTAAATTGATTTAAATTATGAATCGCTTAGGCAATTTGTCGTTATATTATACGTATCTGTTAGATGTAATATATGTTTATTTGTACACCTCAACTAAAATTTTCTAGTTTATTCATTTTTTAAAATTGATCGATTTAATAAATGTCACCAAAAGAAACTCCGCAGGTTTGTAATTTCTCAGTTTCAATAGTTATGCAAGCATATCAACGAATTTATTTATAAACTGAATTTGAGATGACACCGATTGAAGATTCTAATCGTGATATATATTATAATATAACATAATTTATAAATTTGCATTGATATTGATTTCATAACTTTTGAAACCAGGGATTTTTACAAATCTATGGGTTCTCTTTAGGGGGCATTTAGAAAATACATTTTCAAAATGAAATATTAAATTTTAGTTGAGATGAAATAAATTGATTGAAATAATCGGTCAAAAACAAGTACCACCAATTCAACGCATGTATTCTGGATTTGTTGCTTTAGTCATGGCACCTCACTAAAGCCTATTGTAATTTTAACCATATACTGTGCTTTGAAACCAGATGCTTGCGGAGAATACTGAGTGTACGGGATTTGACTTTGTCAGAAGGAGGTAAGAGAGCGGACGGACATACCTCTTATTACGTCCAAAGTAAAAAGGCGACGATGGACCTGGCTTGGACATGTGCTGCTGATACCCCAGGGGAGCCTGGATTTACTCGGCGGAGCTACAAGACGCTGGGATGACTTCGGAGAAAGCAAGAAAACTGGCGGGCGACACAGAATCTTGTAGGAGCCGTGTGGTGACTATATGGTCCCAGTATGGAGCGATTAAAAATAATAGTTCACTGCTTTATGATGTAACTGGCACCCTAGGCACCCAGTTATGTAGACGGTTGGCGAAGTAGTATTATAAAGAATGTGTCATCTATAGGAGATGTTTTTAAGTAAACAAAAGTTTGCTAAAAAATCAATTGATCATTTTATTCATAAACAGATATATCTCTCTCTCAGAATCTGAAGCGTTTCGTCCATCTTGAATATTCCTTCCCAGAAATCTAACTTATAATAAAATCATGAATAAAAGAAAGATTTTCATGTATAAAAGAAAAATAGAAGGAAGAGAAAGGTAAATATTAATTTAAAAAAGAAGTAATATATGTACATAATTACGTAAAGACTTAAAAAGAATCCGATATATATAACAATAATACAAAAAATATTCAACATTTTGGGGATATTTTACAAATTGAAATTTTCACTACATTTGTAAATACTTGGTGTTTTCTATGTTTGAAAAGTAATCATGACAATATTTGGGCATTAAATTAACAGCTGAAACAGCTATCAACTAACTAATAAAGATTTTGTAGAACTTAATAGGTTCTTTCTTATTTTTATCAGACGTATAGTATGTAAACCAGTAAATAAATTCTTTTATTTCAATTTGCCAACTAATAATGTGGTAAAAAATAAGAGATATAGTTCAAAAATTGTGTTCCCTTAAAATTATAATCTAGAATATTTATTAAATGTACATTATCGATTGATTTAAATGGCGTTTTATTGGTAGAAGTATTTAGTTCCACTGTTTCTTTTTCTTTAGACGTATTCTTCTATGGCGACAACTCTGTTCCCTTCGACGATCATTCGCCACTCGCTACTGCACTCGTCTGCTCCGGAAGCTATCGGTAAGGAGAGTTATGCAGCGTCTTTCACTTGGTTACTCCAGCGAGTTAGGGCCCTTTCATGTCCCCTTCTGCCTCAACCTTTCCTCTCAAGATTGTCAGTAGGCTTGTGGACAATATAGCCATATGAGTTGAGTAGACGTCATGTATAAACGGCCGAGAGTCTATTCTGGATTTTTAGTTCGTTCAGGATAGATGTGTTTGTCCGTCCATTGCAAATGCGTCTGGCCGTTTTTTTGTCTTTCACTAACTCTCCAGAGACGAGCGTGACCGTACAGTCACATTAACACCGCCGCACATCAAATATCCATATTCGCCCGATCTCTTGCTGAATACCATTGCCTTCACTCAATTTCGGTTAAATAGGCAACGATATTCAGCAAGAAATGGTGGAAATATAATGATAGATGGGCGATGGTGTTAACTGCGACCATATGGTCATGCTCGTCTCTGGAGCATTAAGAGTCTATGTCTCCCCGTCATAAAGACATATGGAGTAGACCAGTGTCCGTACTAGACGCATTTTGGTGTACCTGGTTATTGCCTTACTTTTCCAGATTCTCCAACCTAGACATTGTCGCCTTAGTCATCTCAATTTGTCTTTTGACTTCTGGTTCAAAACTTACATCTTCAGTAATACATGAGTCGAGATAAACAAAGATAAACAAAGTTCGCCAAGAGTTTTAATATATATTTTATAAATTTAATATTTATGTGGGCTGCTTGATGGTATAATATCTTTTTATAATTCTTATGAAACTAAATACAATATTACACCTATGTCATTTTTACCGTATTGTAGAATGATTGCTGTTATTGGATGTTTGGTATACTATTACTTCATCTCAATTTGAATTTAAAATAATGCATAGTAATATTATCATATTTACTGCCACGAAAAAAAATATGATCACCGCTAGATTAGTGGCATACTTAATAATTATGATAATCGTGATGTAAATTTTGACCTAATCGAGTTTATTACGTGGGTTGATGACCGGATTTCAGCTGAACTATAATATTTCATTTATAATTTGCCAATATGCGACTGTACGTGAGGCGCTTAAAAGCAAAAACCGATATGTCTACTTTGCAATATTAGTTGTAGACGACGTTTTTGTGTTCCACACAAAATTTTAATTTCTTTTACCATGTCCGTTCCCAATGTATACGGATTCATATTCAAAAGTACTACTTGTTACTCAGTTGCTCAAATTTTCTTTTTTCAAAAAGAGTAGGAATAGAAAAATAACACTACGACAGGACTAATGGTTATCTTATCACTCTTGCTTTGCCTAGTTTTAAGAACCGGAGGGTGGGAGTTAATTCAAGACATCACAAACATCCATGCTTACCATTACACCATTTGACGTACACCATGGACTCACCATCGACACTATACAAGAGTGTACATTTTTTACCTGATTTTGTAATTATTTGACAATTCACACATGATTATTGTTGCTATTGAGTGAAAATGGTTCACAAAACGCTATTCCGAAAAATAAAATCGAGCAGCCACAAGCACCAGGTGTTCGGCATCAACTTCCGCCGGCAGGATGTAGACACAAATCCTGGCGCAGCTCTTTATATTCTTCCTTCTTTTATATACCAGGTACTCGACAATATTTAGTTTTAGAAATAGGTTATTTTTTTCCATCGTATGGTATATCCAAATAAAAAAGTATGCATATTTTTAGCAGCGAATCAACCGCTCACTGCAATTAATATTAGCAAAGAACTTACTGAAATTTGATTGTAGCTATTAAAGATAACGAATTCGGTATGTCATTAAATTTTTAAACATTTTTTTGTATGCATTTGTCAGGTTTTACAAGTAATTTGTCATTACATATCGAGGGTGTACTGACAGAAAGCAATAAAACCAGTATGATTTATTTTCATCGTACTGTTTCTCCTCCGTACAATTGTTCACGATTTAAAAAGGGTTTTTGTACAGTATTAAGAATAATCTTTTTTGCATACAAATTATAAGATTTAGCATCGATGAACTATAGTCATATCATGATTTCTACCAGAATACAAAAATAATAATATGACTCAATACTGTTTTTTACATCCTATGCCATAGGTCAAGGGCCTCCAAACTATGGCACGAGGGCCAACACCAGCGTGCTATCACCACCAATCCAGCCCGCCATAGTTTTTCACACAGATAACTAGTGCCGAAAGCGAAAAAAAGCCACGAGCAAATTTATGCAACTGATCAACCAAATTTTCTGTAGAAAAGACTAAATATGAGTGTGTAAATAAGGCTGAAGCTGGTTTTATTCTTGTCGACTATCGGATATCTCCGCCGCAATGCAATGTCCTCGACACTTGCACGTAAGTACCAACCGAAATTCGTGCGTAATTTAAATTACAGTATTTTCGTTTGTTTTCTTGATCGTTATTGCATTTAGAAGGCGGCCGTGAAAAAGCGGCTGCATACACATAACGAGTAGGGAGGTTGGGCAACCCACTTGTATACTAGTATGATGAGTTAGCTAGGTCTCGGCCCTTGGGACTTAGTAGAGGAGTCAGTGTGGCCCTTAGGCTAATAATTTTGGGGACCCCTGCCGTAGGACATAAGACCTATGACTTCATTTGTTCCACTCGTACGCAGAGCGTTAAATTGCTTACATTTTGACAACTGACTTAACGCGTTCCGTCAGTATAAACTCAATAATAGATATATGTATTTTTCGTTCGTTTTCGAAAAATTGTGGACTTGGTTTTTGCTTTTCAACTTCTCATATCATGTATTCGCAGATAAAACAGATTTAATCCCAGTCAAAACAATTTTTATGTTTTACTGTATTTTTCATTTATTCATATTTGCTTTGAATTTCCAGTTGTTTAAGAAAACGAATGTAATGCAAGCAAAGTTATTCGTTTTATTATTTTGATTATCAAATTAAAATAATAAAACGAATGTATTGTAGACACTTGAATCTTATGACGGCTAAAGAAGAGCGGAATGAAAGTTTGACAAACTCAATGAATTGTGATCTACAGCCAAGGCTTCCGAAAAGATTTAGTCCAAGGATACCCTAACGGTGGAGAATTTTAAAATTTGGAGAAATTATGTATTCTAGTACCTTAAAAAAAGAAACAAATCACAAGCTGAAAGCTTCATTGAATAAAATGAAGTAGGTAATTCTGCTGGACTTTTTTTTTGTTGAAATATGCTTCAGTAACTTAAGTAGATCAAGTTATTAGTTCTGAATATTTAAAAAAAAAATTATTGATAATATGTATTTCTGTTTTATCAAAAATATATTTTTTTAAATATCTGGCATTATAACTGACAGCCACTGCACCAAATATTTTGAAAATTGAAACATCATACAAGATAAACTGGACGACGATCTTTATCACAAGTCACTCTGCCCAAGATCGTAAATTTTAATTGAAAAAATCTAAATTTGATATTGATCATGTCGGGATTGAAACCAGGACCCACTTGATCGCTAGGGCAAAGCTCTTACCACTAGAACACAGAGACCGATTGTCTATTGTTATCATATATATTTGTAAAACTTAATATAAAAATAATCCAAATAAATTTATGTTACATATTTCTTCGAAAAGTACATTTTGAGTTATAGTTAGAATAGCATGGTCAATTTTATTCTGAACAACGGTGATAGAGGGGACGGAACAAAAAGCGTTGTGAACCACTGATTTTTGCAATGTCAGGATTCTACCTATGAACGCTCTCTACTTATATTCGTGGTGCTTTAATTATTTTTATTGCATTAATTAAATTGGCATTTATTTGCAGAATTCTATTACTTGTGGTAAATTTATGAAAATGTACCTACATAATAAATTATGATTGAATATTATTGATTCTGTTATAGGTTAATAGATCGTGATCTATTATACTATAAATTAATAAAGCATTATTTGTACTTATAAATAATCAGTAATTATTATCTGCATCAATTAAATATGTACAATCCTTTTTATGATTAATTATATATTATAAGCACATAATATAAATTGTGATTTATTATTTTGAAGGTGTTAACTGTCAATTCTTTGTGGAAGAACATTACATATTTTTTTAAGTAAAGTAGATTTTTTTGTAGGTACTATTAATATTGGTTTTGTTTTCAGATAATAATCATTGGCTGTTTCGGACCGGAAAAAATCTTCATTATTATAGGAAGTTCATTATTGTAGTTGCTGGTGTAAATTATGACTATTTTACGTGCTCGTAAATCTCAACAATTAAAATTTGATATTGAAATTCCATCAAGCACCCTCAGTCGATATCTTAAATTACATTCTTTTGACCTTAAATTATAACTCAATTGTGACCTGTAATTTATAACTCAACCTATTAAGAGAGATGAACGTATTTATTATGCACTTATTTTATTCTCCGTCAAAGCGGGGCACTGCAATATTGTATTAGCGAATGCTGTGAACTTCAACTATCCAAGGTTCACGCTTTATTGCGGTCGTCCTGATGATGAGCACCATGATTATAATTCAAAGGTAGTGAGGTTTGAGGGTTATTATTCCGTGCCCACAAAGGTGACGGAATCTTAATTGCTAGCAATAGTAATTTTGTTGGGCTTTATGGGATTTTCGAGATGGCGTTAAATTTTACGAGCCGCGTCGCGGAAAATCACGCTTCCCAAGTTGTGCACCCAAATGGGTTAATTCACTTTAAATTTTGCGATGCTTGTAATTAATTTTAACTAAAATCGTTAATAGAAACAATCATATATATAGTTCAATTAAAAATGGCAAGTAATTATTTAGTCAGTAACATTCCATAAATAGTAATTAACTAATTCGATAAATGGTCTGTATGAAATAATAAATGGTCAGCAAAAAATTATGTTTGGTCAGTAAATAATAGCCAAATAAATAAATGGTAGATTAAGTTTAATTAAAAAACTGACCGTTTTATATAAATATCTAACCTTTTAATTTAATTACTCAGTATTTTAAATAAATTAATGACATTTTATTTTGTTCACTGACCACGTGTATACTGGCTAAAAATTGAAATAGTTACTTACCCAGTAATGCAGGCCTTAAAAATGCCACCCATATTTAAATTCTAACATTTAAAAGATATTGGCTATACTAATAAAGAATTGAATTATTAATTATAATATAGTACTTGAAAACTGATATAGGTAATATATATATCAGGTGCGTGCGGTAGCTTAATCTCTTTCTCGCACAATCACATGAAAAGTGAAGGTGCAAGCTAGATACAAGGGTATGCGGCATGCTCTTGTATCCTTCTTGCTCATACTCAAATTAGGTTGTGCGATAGAGATAGTGATAAGTCCACCACACTCCGATGGTATATATTCTACTCACCTTAGCAATTTTAATGCCGTCGTACCCGATCGGGAACGGTACGAACCATACAGAAGACATCCAAAATATTTAGCGGCAGCTAACCGATTAATACCCTTTTTATAAAACCGTGTTAGTCGAAAACTGGATGCATTGCTAGTACATTGCAGAAAATCATTCTATCTGAAAGTAGAATAATATTACGGTCAATGGGGCTAAAAATATTTAGTAAGTTAAGATCTCTTTATTATAAATGAATGTACGCAAAATAAAATTATTGTTACAAGTTTTTATGTGTTACACGGAATGTGTGAAATTGCTTGTTAAATGAAAAGTGGAAAATTTTGCATAATTTTTTAAAAGTGCAAACCCATTGCCTTATCCATCTTGGTGTCAAGTGCAGGTGTCAAATATCAGGCACCATGTTATAATATTGAAGATGTGCTATAAGGGGGGTCGGAGTGTTACTCGTGCAATAAGATACCGTGTTATAGGAATGAGTGCTATACGAACGACGACGGTATATAAAATTTGGTATAGCTGTGATATTGTGTTATAGTCATAGTGATGGATCAGTCATCTAATTTTTTTTTAAGTGTTAAAAAAAATTCAATAGATAAGGTAAATGTACCGGTAGTTGACCATGTACCAATAGTTGACCATATTCATATATTGCTCTAAATTTTAGAGTTCAGACAAGTGAAACCATGTTTTGTCGGATTGAGGAACTAACACTTCACCATATATGTCATTGGGGTGTCATAGCGGCCATTTGAAAACACCTTATGCATTAAGTATTTTATTTTGAATTTCTTAAGAAAATTGTTAAATATATCAGTGAATGTAAGTATATGCTACTTGATTTAAACAAGAGTGGTCTTACATGAAGCTCTAATGAAAGGTTGTCATGAAACCCTCTGATTGGTCATGGTCAACTACTGAAAAAAAAGTGGTCAACTACTGACACAAAAACATTGTTGTTAAAAATTTAACACATTTTTTTTGTAACAGACTCTTTTTTAATTTTTGTCTTATCATATTAATTAATACATTTGATCGATTATGAATACAGTTGCTTTTTCATCATTCAGTCGAATGCTAAAATTTATTCGTTGTTTTTATTGATTTTTTCTCTTAAACGGTCAACTACTGGTACATTTACCTTACTTACATGTTTCGAAACTGTGGAGTAAAAGCTCAGACAGACATTCACTTTGGTTTCTATGGAAATAACGTTATTTTTATTCCTCAAGTACTGGCTTATTTTCTTTGAAGCGCTTCTTGTTATTATTGCCAAAGGATGAACGCATCTTGGATCGGTTTTGATGCTATACAGGCTTGTAAAATAATATCTAATAATCCTGAAGAAACTCGAAGGATGCGTTCCGCGAAGGCATTGTAGAGCTCAAAAGATCGTAATTATGTTATACCTCGCCATATGAATTGTTAGCACACTTTGTCAGTAAGCATTTCTGTACTCAGAAGAGATTCAAAGCTTTATGTAATAATAATACAGTTTGACGACAAATGGTTGTTAAGGAAAAAAACGAGTAGTTTTTTAGACTAACATCTAATTCCATATAAATAAAGCTTACTTATATAATTTATCGCGGCAACTAATTATTTGGTCAGTAACTTAATTTCATAAATTCTCACTAACTTATTCCTTAAATAGACAGTAACTAATTCAATAAATGGTCACTTTTAAGGTGTTAACTGTCAATTCTTGGGGGAAAGCTGGTCTGCGTTATCCACGTAGCCATCTTACGTTTATTGTTAGTATTAATTACATACTTAATATTTGATTGTTTTTAAATGTTTTCATATAATTTTCCCAATCCACTATTTGCTTAATGCATTAGTAATGTCATCAAAAAAATTGCTCAGCTAATGGACTTTTAATGAAGCTATAATTGTTATTTCAGATTAGTATTTATTGATTTCTAAGAAGTCTATAACATTTTAATTGTAGGCTATTTTATTTGATTTATGTATGATTTGTTTGCTGATCAGTAATTTCTTGTCTTAGTTCATGAATCATCAGTTTTATATACCTTCATTTTTACACTCAATTTTTTATATAAATAGGCCTGCTATTTTTGTATTTTTATCAGCTGATAATGCTCGTGATGAGTGAAACCGGTCCTGATCATTATAAATATGTGAAAATAGTACAAATGAATTGTGTTTTATTCAATAAATGGTCAGTAAATAATTACCAAGTAATCAGATTAAGTTAGGCTATTTCCTATGGATTCAGTGGTAGCTTTGTGGAAATTCATTTTTAATATAAAATTAAAATTGGTAACTTTGTTATATGTTGAAATAAATAACTTGCGATATAGTTAGTCTGAAGATACTTCTTAAACAGACGAAACACGTCACGTTAGTGACAAAGTCAGTGGAATAACAAAGTTACCAATTTTATATTAGGTTAGGTTAAGTTTAATTAAAAACTTACTGTTTTACATAAATTACTGACCTAGAAACTTGCTTTGAAATGTACCATTCATTAAAAAACTATAGAGTGTTAAAAGTGATAGAGGTAAATTCAGTAAACTGACCTAAATATGAAGCTATTGACAACCCTGTTTATTTTTTTTTTAGAATGAAAACGGGAAGATTAATATACATGCAAAATGAAACTATTTGGACCTGAAAATAATAGTAATTAAATCATTTTTATTTCAGGTATAACTAAGTCCAATAGATGCATATATTTATTATAGTTTTTGTAGAGCATCTTATGTTTGGATTGTTTTTTGTACTTGTCGTAAAATGACCAAATATTGATTTTTACTCTAGCAAAACCCCGTCTTTTCGCATCGCATGGGTGGGACGGAGTTTTAGATATCACAAAGATTCAATACTACGAACAGAAATCCATAAATCGGTTGAAAAATCAATTTATGAAACTGACCGTACCGGCGCTTGGATGCGAGACATCTGTAACCGTAGCCGAAGATATTGACCATTACACCATGGAGCCGACGTTATTACTACAGAAAAAAATTATGTAGTTATTATGTTTTTTGCTGGTTAAATCCGTTTTCGATGCAATGCTTGCTCGATAAACGGTCTGTGATAAGTTTTCAAACAATATAATTGATTCAAACATTTCTTTTTATATTAAGATTACAAATAGCATTCATTTTGCAGGTTCTGTAGCCGACTGCTGAACACTATTGGGTTTTCACCTTATCCAGTGAGGTGATCACGTGATAGAATCCGGGAAACGATTCATTTGATAAATTATTATTTATTCAATTGATTTATGGATCTCTGTCCAAAAACATGGATATCTATAATGCTAACATAACTTTTAACCCATCTCGTATCATTTTTCTCTCTTAAAAGTCTCCTATTGTCAGATCCGTGGTTGAGTGATCAACGCTGTTAGCTTCGGTTACGGATCTCACGGGCTCGAGTCCTAGTACGGACAGTTTTATGAATTGATTTTTCAATCGATTTATGAATTTCTATACTAATAAATGTATTTTTGTGATATCGGTAACTCCCTCCCACCCATCCGATCCTAAAAACGGAGCGTAACACGAGCGATTAGATAACCTCTAGTCTTGTCCTAGCCCTATCCTTTTGTCGCCACTGTTATCGACAGAGAGATTGAACAACTGAGTATCAAGCAGTTTTCGTATAAAAAAATCTGTTTAGGAAGTCATATACTTAACATTGAGAGTGGACATGGTTTTAAAAAATGCATTTCCGTCTCATATAAACAAACAGCTTTTTTCTTAATATTTTCTTTTTAATATTATTCATATTTTATGTACAGGTATTTGATTCTATGTAAGATCTTAAAACTTTACGAAAAATAAAAAGGAAAAAAAGCAAGCAAGACTTTGCCAGAGGTCGATCGTTTTCCACATGGATGGGTAGATAAAATCACGTTACAACAGCGCTACACTTATAATTTAAATATATTTTTATTTTATTATTTTAACCTCATTTTAACCTCAGTCAAAACAACGCCTTGTTTTAGAAAAAACTTTTTCAATTCAACAGCAATATTTTGAGTAAATTCAGAGCTTTCTCTATAAATAATGAATACCAGAAATAAAATTTATTTTTCATTCCTAATTTAAATCTTGCTGTTCCGCTTGTGTACCTTGTGTTTTTGTATTGTATAAAGTCAGATTAATTAATATGGATATTTACTAAAAAATTTAGGAAGAATATCAACAGGAACAAGCGATCAGTGGGGGGGGGGTGTTACCTCACAACTCACAACGCACATGCAAGTAGATCCCACTTATTTGGTAAATAATGTTTTTGACAGGAGACTCGTATAACTTTATTTATGCTCAGATGCTATCCTTATGCAAATATTATAGTTTTCAATGTTAATGTAAATATAAAATCAATATTTTTAGAAAAAAACATGGATTTTTTCGACTGAGTAAACAGCAGTCTTGGCAGAGTAACTTCTTTTTTGAATTTTTGAGATTTTATACACTTCCTTGTATTTCCTCGCGCCATTTTGTCAAACTTTGAACAATTCAAAATTTGATATTGAAATTCCATTAAGCACTCTCAGTTGATGTTTTAAATGATATAGAGTAACTTCTGTTGAGATAGAGTGAAAGAGTCTGCAAGCTTCATATTTGAAGCGGGCATGGTATAAAAAAAACCAGTAACCTTAGACTTACTTAAAGAAAAAACAAATACCCATGTGTAAGATATCAAGTTAATCACTTTTAAGGTGTTCACTTTCAATTCTTTGTGGAAAGGCATTATATTTTAATGTTAATTACATATTTAACACTTTATACTTTTTAAATGGTTTACTATAATTTCTTTTAAACTTTTCCAGTTTGGTATTTTAGTTAATGAATATTTACGAACCGGGTTTCGCCTTTCGGCATCTTCAGGTATTCGAGCGCACGAATGGACTTGAACTAACAAATTTGATATTGAAATTCCATCAAGCACCCTTAGTCGATGTCTTAAATTATCTTATTTATATACCTTGTGATTATAAACATTCAATTGTATATAAATGGCCCTGTTTTGATTTTATTAAGTTTTTTTAAGTTGATCATCGTCATCATTATAAACATGTTGTTGGCGTCCGTGGTGCAGTTGCGTCGTGGACTACGGCTACGGATGTCTCGGGTTCAATTCCCGGTGCGGACAGTTTTTATAAATTTATATTTCAATTGATTTATGGATTTATGTTCGTAGTCTGAGTGTCTGTGTTGTCTAAAACTCGCTCCTCACCACCCACCCATCCCATCCTCACGGGGCGTAGCGAGAGCGATTAGCCAACCACTAGTCCTGTCTTAGCCCTATCCTTCAATCCCTACTCTCTTCGATAAAGAGAGGTTGAGCAACTGAGTAACAAAATCTGTTGAGATACTTCCATTAGGAGACTATATGCTCCACATTGGGATCGGACATGGAAAAAAAAAGTAGTGCAAGTCGTGTTTTATTTTTAAAATCAAAAAATTAATGTCAAATTGAAAAAAAAAAAAACAAAGTTTCGCAGGATTTGAGCACGGAATCTTCTGACCGATTATTGGAGTTATTACTACTAGGTTTCAGTTATTAATGTATTAACTAATGATAATGATAAAATATTAAATAAAATAATGTTTCTATGCCGTATTTAATGTATTGGTTGTTTTAAAAATCAATCCAAAACGACCAAAGGCACACCTATATGTTGCCTTGAACTTCGTTACGTGAATGAGCTATCTATCGACAGCACCTTACAATCGTGCTATGATTTCATTTGCTTTTATTCGATGCATAAATACAATTATTTATATGAATCATTCATATTAAACTGCATTAGGAATCGAATAAAAACGTCGGTGTAATAATCTTTTTCTCACGCTAATAATCCGTAATATACTTCTCCATTGTTAATAATAATAACAGATTAGGAAGCTAATGAACGCAAAAAAGGCCTCCAATTACCATCATTGTAATAATTCAAAGTTGTTCATATAAATTATTGATTTGTAATATTTTCCAAATAAGGTAGTAGAATCAGATGAAATGTTACTTAACAACATGACACGGATATCAGTAGTAAAATAAATTGTATTTTTATGTTTTACCATTACATATTTGTTTACTGTTTTTTTCCATGTCCATGTGACTTTAAGCTTCCCGTTTTGGTTTTGTCATATAAACGCATCTATGAAACGAAATAACAATTTGAAAAAGTAAAATATAGTTTTGTGTAGTATTAAGTGATTACTTTACGTCAAATTTTGTATGTAAAACCTAAATACATATCAAACTATGCAAAATTATCGAAAGACGCAAGAATCAATATAACAGAACAAGCTCGAGACGTGTATTGGTGCCGTTTGAAACAAAACAGTTACAAACTGTACGTCATGCATCTCGGATTGTTACTATACTATACAATAATTTTGTATTTTTCGATGGTAAAATTGACAAGTTTTTCAAATTATGATTAATTATACCACGAAAACGTAAAGTGTAATGTATTTTTAATTTTCAATTATATGTAGAACTATTTTATTTACAAATATCGAAATTTTAAATTTTTTGTATGACCTGTTTTACAGATAATTTAAAGGTTTAAAGGCCGAAGTAACTCATTGTTACACCATGACTACACAAATATGAAAGCTTAGAGGATATTGTCTGATTTGAGGGGAAAAATTACATGGTAAATATCTTTAGTATTTTTGACATAATATATAACAAAGATTATTTTTTTCCTTTTACCATATGGATTCCTGATGGATGCACCCCAACAAAAGTTTTTCTATGAGAACTGCATGTTACTCAGTTGCTCAACCTCTCTTTTTCAAAATGAGTAGAGGTGGAATCATTGGACTAGGTCAGGACTAGCTGTTAGGGATGGGATATGGGTGGGAGGAAATTTCAGACATCACAAACATACATGCCTGCAAACAGAAATCCGTACATCGATTGAAAAATCAATTTATGAAACAGTTACGGATGAATCGGAATTTGAATCCGAGACATCCGTAACGGTAGCCAACGACGTTGACCACTGCTCCACGGACCCGGAAATATATACATATTAAATAAATAGTGATTGTAAAACTTAGCATTAAATTTTGCATTATGAAATACATAGTCACATGATGCGATGAAAAGAAAAATAGTCTACATGTTGTTGAAATCGAACAAAAATACGTACATTATAATAAAAGTAATTTCACAAAATATGTAATGACAAATAACTCTGACAGAGGCATACGAAAACTAAAACCAAGAAACATCATCGATGTCATGCAGATGCATAAACTTTGCGTTGAACTATTTTTTCTGTGAACACGGCTTTTTCATTTTCCTAAACATACTTTATACTAAATTTGGATGGACAAAAGGGTGTAATAGGTTTAAATATAAATTTTTGCTAAAATTGGAAATATATATTTTTTTATTTCACTCTCTTGCTAAGCCGGTAAATGTACCTTCGAATTTTTAGCTTTTTTTAATTCCACGATATTTATACGGTAGAAAAAATAATAAATAATAAAGTAAAACACAATTTGTTTTGTACTAATACCACATGTTTATAATGATCAGGGCCGGGTTCGCTCACCGCAAGATTATCTCATCGCTCACTGATTATCGGAAATTGTCATAAAAAACCTGGAAATTTCATTGCACACTGTAATAGTTTACATATACCTAACTTTCCATGTTCTGAGAAAAATGTTCGAATATTTAAATTTGTTATACTTTTTTTTTATTACACAAGTTCAGTTCATAAGACCCGCGATGCCCGAAACCTGTCCTGATCATTATAAACTTGTAGAAGTAGTAAAAAAAGAATTGACAGTTAACACCTAAAAAGTGAAAAAATAAATCTTAATAAAATTATTCAACTGTCTAAGCAGGTATATCCAATAAAGAATAATAAAATTAATATTATACCTTCTCTAGCCTTGCTCCATACAAGTAGTGCTTAGAAAAGGTCAAGGCGTCTCAGAAATAATTCAAAAGACTTCGCTTCCTTGCTATTATTAAATAAAAATGATAAAAAATCCAAAGTTGGACCAAATACACTCGAATCTCTGACACGGTTGGTTAGATCTTGCCGTCTTTCTAGGAATGAACTGATTATGTTTTCAACTTTTTTTTTACTTTAGCGGAAAGATAGGTTGAAATAATTTCGTTAAGGACCTTTATTTATTACTCAAAACAGCATTTCTATTACAGCATTCATCAAATGAAAAAGGAACTCGTAATGTTTGAGACTATAAAGTACTTAAATATAAGCGAATTATTTGACCAGTGTTCCAAAGAAAAAATAAGACATTTACAAAAAGAATTTGTCTTTTTTTAGTCCGCTGAAACTTTTTATTCTAATATTGGACTTCAAATATCTACTGCTTAAAATAATAATCCAAAGATTTTGTTATAACATTCGTGACTTTATTACTCATTTCATTCGAACGAGTAAAGAATAAATCTCTGAGCGAAAGGAAAAGGCGCTAAGTGTAAAATGTGTAGATTTCAAGTGAGCCAAAATATAATTTACATTTATATGCAAATTTTGTTGCAATTTACTCCCTTTTCTTTTCGCACACAGAAAATTTGGTGAAAAATAATTTAGGCCTGTATTCATTGGGACAGTAATTAATCAAAAAGGTCAGTAATTAATTCGTTAAATGATCAGTACACACATGGTCAGTTAATATAATAAACGGTGAGTAATTTATACATAATGGTCAGTTATTAAATTAAGCCAAATTTATTATTTCATCTTTTTTACTTGGTTAACCTAAGCTAACCTTCCTTCACTATTTACTTACCATTTTTATTTTTCTATTGACTGTTTCTTTAATATTTACTGACCGTTAATTGAATTAGATACTGACCAAATAATTTGTAATTTATGTAAGTGAAGGTTAACTAAATAGTTTTGCAACCTATTTTTGTTTTTGTAGTCAATAACTTACTTTATAATATTTGTAGTATTAATTACCCAGCTTTGCTAGGGATAAGTAAAGCTAACGTTTAAACGTTAGCGTTATTTTGGTGATAGCTAATATTGAAAGTTGGAAGTCGAGAGTTGAAAATAACACAGTAAACCGTACTCCATGTAGCATCCACAAAATATGGTCCATCAATTAATATTAATTTTGAATGCTCAAAATATCACTGCAGACAGCTTAGACCAGTGATCGCCAAACGGTCGCTCGCGAGCTACCTGTAACTGGCGGTGGCATTTCGGTAGCTCACGTAGGATATTTTATTATATTTATAAATTCGCCTCACAAATTTTATTATTGGACTCGAAAATGAAACATTTACTCGGAAACTAAATTTCAAAATGAAGGCATTCTTTTCTTCTATCTTATGTGAATCAACGTTTCAACCTATGAATGTGGTTAAAAGTAATTATAGAAACAGACTCACAGATATACATCTTAATAATTGTATTCAGATAGGAGTGACAATGTACTCACCGAGAGTTAAAAAAATTGTGGAGGAAAGTGAATGCCATTCTTTTCACTAATTATTTTTACTTTTACTCATATTTATTTTAAGAAATTTTTCAATTAATATTTTCGTAATAAATAAATAATTACAGTTCGCATTTTATGTTTTATTGGAAGCCCGATGACATAATTAATTTTAAGTAATATAATAATAATATTATATATAATAAGATAAAGGACGATGATAAGAAATTATGAATCACGAATATGTATGAGTAGCTCACCAGACAATTTCAATTTATAAAAGTAGCTCACATCCTTATTCAGTTTGGAGACCACTGGTTTAGACATTACCCCATGTAACTCCCATAAAATATAGTCCATCAATTAATAATAATGTTAAAAGTTTAATGTTGAAAATATTACTGTGGACGTTATATCAGTGTGACTTTATATCACACCCACAAAATATAGTTGATCTAATAATAATAATGTTAAAAGATTTAAAAAAATATCACCGCCGACCGTACCCAATGAAAATCCCACATAATTATAGTCCATCAATTATTGGTAATGTTAAAAGTTCAAAATAGTACAGTTGACCTCTAAAAATGGCAGCCAAAATGAGTAAATGACATGTGCAAATTTCACTACGTTACTGTACACCGTTTGGGAGAAGCTCTTGGGACAGACAGACAGAAAAACAGATTCATACATTGTGTTTTTTCTGCCATATATTAAAGATGGTAAGAATCTTTGTACAAATCCGGTAATTAGCAAAATTAGCTTCTATAAATAAAATGATTAGTCAATCTTTGTTAGGTTAGCTAGCTTAGCTAGTTAGGTTAGCTAAATAACTTATATTTAAAATACATATGTTTTGTATTAATAACTGGCCACGTAGTAACTGATCAATTACTGGCCAAAAAACTGAATATGATACTGACATTATAAATACAGTATAAAGGTATTAGACAAAATATTATGTGTATTAGTGAGCTTATGTCTTAAATCCCCGCCTTTACACTTAACCAATTAGTATGAAAATTTAAAATAAATTCACGAAATATATGACAAGCTGTTTAAAATAGTTGATGATATCATGATATAACGCGTACTTCAAATTAGCGCGCTGTCTGTCAAATAAGCAGGAAAGAAAATATCTCAAAATTTAATGTTTTCCTCGTCTTTCATCTGTTGTTGGAAATATCAAAACAAACATTCCCATAAAATTTCATTCGTTCCCGCATTCAAAATTACTCACTTTTAAGAAGTAGGTATATTTTCCTAATTTTTCGTTCACTTAAAAACATATAATATAATGTAATATTTTTACCAAGTTAATACAGGAAATTGTTAATTACTGTAAAATCTCTAATTATTATTTTCTTCAAAGAATTGTGTGCTATTTAATTTACCATAACCATGTCATTTTTTTTTATATCATCAGCTGGGAGTCTGTGAGTAGCTGTTGTTCATTTCATCTGAATTAAGACGCCAGAAATATCACACTATGAAAAGTGTTTTCTTCTTTTTGGTTCATATCTGTTCTTTAACCCGTACAGCGCCAAACGTTTTCGCACGAATTTATTTTCAGTCCATCGATCTGTTAAAACGCTCACTGTGGCTAAAAATAGATCAATTTCATCAAAAAAAATGAATAATGTGAAATATATGTAAGTTTTTCCAAATACATCAAGAAGTAAATTTAACTCGTCACATTCTTGCTAAAATAAATCGAAGAAAGTGAAGAAGCTGAAAAATATTTAATTTACTTCTTTGCAAGAAAAATAGCTGCGACCAGTCTTCATATACACCGCCAACACGCACACAAGCAAGTGCGTAGCCGTATAAGTATGTGTAATACATAGAACTGACGATTAATGCTGCGTATCGACAGTTCAGAGCCGAAATTCAAAAGACTGAATATCGAGAGCGCTTTTCAATAATATGTCTTCTTGTGTTCTACTTCAAATTTTCATAATCAGTTGCCTATTTTTTTTACCTAAAGATTAGAACTATTTTTTAAAGCATATGTCGGCAAGTGGTCATTCTAGTTTTGCCGGAAATACGAGATAAAGTCTTGGACATGTAAACATGTCTAGCGATCATCGGGTTAACAACTTGTTTAATTATTATCAGATCATAAAAATAAAACAACAATTTACTCTTCAAGTTTGTTTGAGGTTATTTTGACTTTAGCTCAAAATCATTAACAAAACGTTTTTCGTACTCCATGTAAAATGTGTTCCGTAAGATTTACTCCGTTTTGCCTTAACAGGGTCGATATACTCTACATACGCGTGGAATGTGACTAAAATAAAAACACTGCTAGACACGTACGATACTGCCTACGAGAAGTTACAAAATGTAATAGATCACACTAATAATCTATATGCACACATGACAGACAGCACGTCGACGTATTCAGCGAGTGTAACGCGCCGGGGGCGTCGGTTTTCCCGGAACGGGCGTCGTTGGTCGGCTCGACCTTCAACTTGGACGCCGCGGCTGCCGAGCGAGCGACGGTCAAGGGCCTGACACCCGGCACGAAATTTTTGGCTCGAATCCACATCACCGACTCGCGGTGACTCTTTCAAACTAGCACATCAAAAGAATGCGATATTGTAATTGGTGCGGGCCTTTCGTCAAACTCAGTCTGTTATTATTGTGATTAATTGAGTATATTTTAAATATTTCCCTGAATTTTAGACGCATTTTGTGTAATTTTTTTTCACAAACAACATACATTTTTATTACCATGTCCGCTCTTAATGATTAGCATAGAGACTCCTTATGGAGGTATCTCACCAGAATTGTTTCTACGGAACTGCTTGTTACTCAGTTGCTGAACATTTGTTTTTCGAAGAGATTATTGATAGAAGTAAAGGGCTAGGGTAGAACTAGTCGCTAGCTAACCGTTCTCACTATGCCCCGCTTTTAAGAACGGATTGGTGAAAGGAGAATTCTAGACATCACAAACATCTATACCTACGAATAGAAATGCATAAATCGATTGAAAACTGTTCGTAGATTGACTCGAGCCCGAGAAATCTGTAACCGAAGTCAACGACGTTGACCACTGCACCACAAACCCGACTTTGTTGGACTCTTTCTAAACTTAACATCTCTTATGGTGTTAGCTGTCAAGACTTGGGAATCAGGTGCTGATTATTTCATAAAATTTAACGAAATTGATTCAGAAAATTTGTTTTAATTCTATGAAAAATTATAATTGGACATCGAAGGTTTTTTTTTAAATTATTGCGTATTCAAACAAACCAATTGGAATTACGTTTTATAAAGTACATCATTAATGTTACAATTTTGAATAAAGTAAAAACGTCGCACAGAAATGTGAATATATACAAATATACATACAGCACGAGTGTCGCGCCAATCGATGCTTATCTGAGTAAAGCCAATATTTAGATTTGTTTAAATTATTCTAATACATTCGTTAGATAATCATATTTAATGCCAAATAGCTTTTGACAATGGATGGTTCTAAATCTTTTTCAAAATTTCATGTTGAATAAGTATATGAAAAAAACAATGAAAGTAAATAAACGCACAATTTTTTTACTTCAGATGTAGCATTCACAACTCAATGAGGTTGTAGGTTTGAAAACATTACACAGACAAGTAGATTTGGAAACAAAATAAATCAATAAACATGGTATCTCAAAATGGAGATCATTTTCTCTATCCAGAATAATTTCTGATTATTTATTTCTTTTCTTCTAATATGTTTTCCTTCTCAATTTCAAGAGATAAGACATCACGAATACCCATGCCCAAGATAGAAAACGTTGAATTGAATCAATCTTCAAAACAATCTCATCTGATCATTATGGTAAAGCTTTTATTAGTAGAAGGCAGAGGTCAAAATTTTGTGGTACTACCATCATTATTAATTGATATT
This sequence comes from Himalopsyche phryganea, assembly GCA_022494535.1. Taxonomy (NCBI): domain Eukaryota; kingdom Metazoa; phylum Arthropoda; class Insecta; order Trichoptera; family Rhyacophilidae; genus Himalopsyche; species Himalopsyche phryganea. The sequence goes on from JAGVSL010000071.1 coordinate 1,988,070, forward strand.
TTCTTGGGTCTGGGGTCTACTGCTATATAAGTGCCTATGTCCTTTTGACTTAAGTGTCAATAATAACTTTCAAATGTTCATTCTTTTAATGCAAGAAATCCCTATGTCAACCTATTTAAAATTAATGAAATCAGAGAAAATCTATAATGTATATCAAAATAATGTGTTAGTATATTTTACACCAAGAAAAACGTATATTGACACAAGCGACTCAGATGTTGCGATTTACTACTACAAGAAGTGTATATCGTCGTTGTTCTGAAAGAAGACACTAACTAAAAAGTCTAGTTTTGAGTTATTGGACTTTAAAGTTTGTCAAATGTTTGAAATGCTATATCTTTTTCGTTTTGTTTGTTTGTACAAAACGGGTTTTAAGTAAAACTATAATTTATAAAAAAAATAAGTGCATTCTTCCATACGGTAGAGTTTGAAATAGGGAAAATTTTGGTATAACTAAGTCAATATGTCATTTTTTCGATTTAGTGTTTTATTCTAGAACAGCGACGATATGTTAACTTGGTCAGCTCTAGTACAAAAAATTACCACAGTGTTTGGCAATAGTAATGTGAAAAATAATGCTATTTATGTCTTGTTATTGAGAAAATAGCAAATCCATGTTCTGAACAATTGATAAATTTGACATAGGCACTTGAACACTAGGCCCCAGAACTATATATATATTTTTATATATATCTATATATGAGTATTTATCCCAATCAGATACACGCTAGGGACAATGGTGTCTCCAGCACCAAGCAAACAGCCGATAAAACTATAGGTGTAGAATTTAGAGGATACTGTCTGGCTTCTGAACCTCAATACAGCTTAATATTCTTGGAGATCATGCAATGCTGCCCACCCGACACCAATCCTCAATAACGTGGTCTCGTACAGCACAGGCGGCAGCCGCTCTGTAACACTGTTCAGTAAAGCATGATTCCCCCCGTATAACGCAAATTTATTTCTCATGTTTCCTTTTATTGAATATACGTTGATCCCTTTTAAATGATACAGGAAATTAAATATCAATTATTTTATATTATTCTATGAAGATTCTTTCTAAGACGACAGTCTTATAAATGAATAATGTGACGGCGACAATATGACATTGAGTAAATCCGTAGTAAAATTATAAATAGTACGTCGGCTCCGTGGCGCAGTTGGTAACGTTGTTGGCTACCGTTAGGGATGTTTCGGGTTCAATTCCCGGTGCGGACAGTTTTCATAAATTGATATTTCAATCGATTTATGGATTTCTGTTCTGTGGTCAGAGTGTTTGTGTTATCTAAAACTCCCTCCTCACCCACCCATCCAATCCTCACGGGGCGTACCGAGATCGATTAGCTAACCACTAGTCCTGTCCTAGCCCTATCCTTATATCCCTACTCTCTTCGAAAAAGAGAGGTTGAGCAACTGAATTCAAATACCAAACTTGTGTTGATATATCTCCATTGGGAGACCATATGCTCCACGTTGGAGCGGACATGTAAAAAAAATATTAAACCGTATTTCACAAATCCAAACCTTGTCAATTTTACCATCGAAAAATACAAAAGTACGGTATAGTATAGTAACACTCCGAGATGCATAACGTACCGTATGCAGTCGTTTTGTTTCAAACGGTACTGAGACACGTCTCGAGCTTGTTATGCTATGAAGAATTTCGATTCTTGTGTCTTTTGATAATTTTGCATAGTTTGATTCGTGTTTCAGGTTTAACACACAACATATGACGTAAAATAATGATTACATAAAACCATATCTCACGTTTTGAAATTGTCATTTCGCTTTGTAAATGCGTTTATAAGGCAAAATCCACACGGTAACGAAATGTGACTGCATGAGATCCGAAGCGATTTTTACACGGTTTCCGTGCAACAATTCGTGCTATGGGAGTTTGGAGGGGAGGACGGAAGAATTATACGGTACCTTGTTATAATGAATAACTATTGCAAACTAAAAATGAATAATTCTCTCTGAATGTATTCACATCATGCGATCCAGATTTGAAGGAGGCCCTGACATTGGTACAAAATGTACATTTAATAACATGAATTTCTAGTTTTTTCAGCTACTAAATCAAAAAACGTAAAAAACCTCGCTCGTACATAATTAAAAACTCGTGTTGAGTAAGGTATATTAATAGTGAAATGTCAACAAGAAATATCGCTGTGTAAGATATTGCATGAATCGGCATTAATTTGGCATAATTTTATTGAAAATTATGTTTTTTTTTTAAATAACGCGATGGCGTAGTGTCAGGTAACATTAATTTTTAGTAAAAAAAAAATACATTAACGATAAGAAAAAAAATCTTCAAGTATTCTTTATTGAACATGTAATATTTATTTGGCATATAAGTTAGTTGTTGGACAAGTTATGTCATTCACAATCAGGTTGCTCCGCCTCCACCCGTTACGTGTATGCAGCCGCCTTACGTAAGTTATGTCAAACAGAATTATTTGTTTTTAGGTTCCAAAAAATTATTGTTTAAATAATTTAAGACATCGACTGAGGGTGCTTGATGGAATTTCAATATAAAATTTGAATTATTGAGATTTTGTACACTTCCATGTATTTTGTCACTAACGACCCGGGTTTCGTCTTTCGGCATCTTCAGGCATTCGAGCGCACGAATGGCCTCGACTCGACCGGGTCGTTAGTGACAAAATACATGGAAGTGTACAAAACCTCAATAATTCAAATTTGATATTGCTTAAATGTTGTAAAGCAACGAATGTGCATTTGAAACAAGTTTACGAACTCGCCAAAATTACTGCTGAACTTTTTGATACAAATAAAACTGTGGAACGAACGCTTACACCAAAGGTGGCCATGACAATACGATGCTGCACTCTCATTGCCTGGAATGGAGATTATTAGTTTACAAAATTATAAGGCATTAGAGTATATGAGTTTTGAAAATGAGCAACATTTTAACATTCATTTCAGATGGGAGTTTGTAAATTTAGAAAGATATTTTATTATTTTAGCTGTGAACACAAAAAACAATGCTGCATCCATAACACATTTTTTTGTATTAGCTGGAGATTATGAGTTATGATATTAGAGAGTCCTCAAATAAAAGAACCATTACAATATCTAACAATCAAAGGCTCTTGATTAAGACATACTAATGTTTGAAAGTTTAATCTTTGTTTTAGTGTTTGAGTTATTTAAGAATTGATTGTAATAACCCAGAAAATTAATTTACTATATTTTAATCCACTTTTATGATTATAGTTATTATAATACAGTAGTTGTTATTTAAACGATACACACAGCGCCATCTGTATACGATTAACAGATGCAGCAGTACAAAATTGCAAATATATTAAAATATGTTTAAGTACAGCAGTTTACTTCATGAAGCAAATAATTCAATAGAATAACTAAACGCCATTCAATCAAACAATTTTTTCGACGGAATAATACTTATTTACGATGGTGAGTTGCGTATTTTGTATTATGGATACATTATTTCAGGTGCTTTCTTATAAGATATCATTTTTGAAATAAATAGCATATAATAAACAGTTTGAATAATGCTGACATTAAGAAGTGAATAAATGTTTATTAATTCCTAATTTAAAATTTTGCGATATTATATTGGATGTTTTTCTTTTTCTATTGGAATGCTTCGAGTCCATGGTCTCGTGTTCAAATCCCGTTACGGACAGTTTCATAAATTGATTTTTTAATGTATGGATGTTTTTGATGTCTAGAATCCCTCCCACCCATCCGATTTTCATATACTACACATTGTTAGCAAAAAAATCGATTGCAAAGTGCACTAATACTCTTATTAATAACATTTCAAAAGAACTTTTGATGAGGTTGATATAAAGTAAACTCTTAAATAAAAGTTCTGCTTACTTAATATATTTAGAAGGTATAATTTCAATATCTTTTAATATCTTCATTATAATCATTTTTTTAAATAAAACACAATTCATTTGTACTACTGCCACATGTTTTTAATGATCAGGACCGGTTTCACTATTTCAACTATCAAATATTTTTGCACTTTATTATTGTTGTATTTTTTTACTGTAGATACAACTGATACAAGATGGGTGACCTATCTAAAACTGTTGTATATATATATTGACGGTCCACTATAAGGCAATGAAGATCATGACAAAATTGTAAAATTATTAGCATTCACTCTATTGGCCATAGACTGCTGCTATTTAAAAAAAAAAGTAGTAAATCTGTATTTTAGTGTTGCATCTATTTAACATCAATATCACATTTCAATTGTGTTTAATATTGTATTTAAAAAATTGACTGCCTTTGCGCACTGTAATAATTTTTCAAAATGCTTTAATTTAGTTATTTTCTTGTGCTAGTTTACTTTGCCTTATTCTTGTAGTGTAGTATTTATATATTTTGATTTTGTTTAAATGTTTTAAATACTCTTACATTTTTTAATATTTTTCTATAGCACGAAGGAAACTGCACGCAATATTTCCACACCGCGACGTAAACAATACAATGTAAGCGCACCGTCACAATAATAATAACAATACCAGTGCGGGAAGAAGTAAGAAACATAAAACTCTTGCCAGACGGCTTGGCACCTCAGATGACGTCACTACACTTCAACACTACCACTGTGACAGCTGTTTGATTCGACAAAAAAATCGCCCGCAAAAAAATTATGTACCTTACCACTACCATTGCAATTCACAGTCTTTTATTTTTTTATATTGCTTTACAAGATCTGTGAATTGATAATATCATGAAACAGCTCTTCACATTTTGTATTATTCAAGAATTTTATTTAATAATATTTTCAGTTTGTTTCTTATTCAATAATATTATATGAACGATCTTTTGTACGCCATGTCCACTCTTACTGTTAAGCATACATACTTGTTATGGAGCATCTAAACATAAAGCATTTTTGACGTAATACTTTACTATATTTAGTCGCTCAACCTGTCGGAATAATCGGAAAAGCTAGAATTCAGCTAATAGAATTCAGCTCTTGCTACTATTTTTATTTTCATTTATCTGTATTTGTTGAAAAGGATCTTAAATTTACGTACATCCCTGGCTTTAAGCACAAATACACGAATTTACTAAAAAATCAATTTACGTATGCATTATAAGTATTCAAGCCCGTGGACACTGCAACTCTGCAATCGAATGGACCGAACACGCAAGAAAACTCTCGGCTATAGGACCGGGCCGGCAATGAATCAAATAACTAATATTAAAACATTACAATTTTTTTTAATCTTCGATGAGTTCCTTTTCATAAATGAGGTCGGATTTTATTCATTGAATTTGCATTTACCTGGAAACAATTCATTATCAAAAATTAAAAATTTCAAAGCATTTAATTTTATACGAATTATATGATATGGTTGAGATCTATTTCGACATCGCTTCATAGTTATAACGATGAATTAAAGCCGAAATACCTATTAACCAATTCATATCGATACCTCAGTAACAATCAAAAAATATAGTTCTTAGATAATTAGGGGAAGGTTTAATATTCTACTGTATATTTATTTTGTGTAATTTTTAATGAAATTCTATTATTAATTGAAAAATACATTAATATTTTTATTTATAAACTTTATTTTATGTTTTTTAAATATTATTTATATGAGATTTTTACAAGACTTTCGTAGTTGTTACAGTTTGGTTATAAAGTAATATAACCACTGTCAAACTAAAATAACCACAGGTTATCACATTCATGTTACATTTAGAAACTGATTGATGCTAGTATTCTAAGCGTTTCCTCATACTTCCTTTCATACTTTCCTCAAAACTGTTTTTTTTTTATTTGTTACACTTTGGAACTGAGGTTTCAATATAATTCTTGTAGAATTAAATACTTTGATAGTTTTACTTGATATATAATTGTACATTTTCAATAAAATAAACGACTGACGGGTGCACTTCGCAAGTGATCAGTTGAAATTTTTTGTTTACCTTGCTCGATTAAATAAAGTAAAAGTGTGTTATTAAAAATATATCTCAGTCACATCTGGGTATAAAAAACTGATACAATTTGAATAAATTTTTAATGATTTTCACAATTATTACTTAGTATTAACTTAGTATTTATTACCTTTCAAAAACAAAAGGGTAAGATAACTGAATGATCTTTAAAAAATGAAGCGGTGAGAGATTTGTTAGCTAAAAATTAGTAGTTTTATTATCTAATGCTTCTTTTTTTTCTCTCTACGATAAAGAGGTTGATGGAGTAATTTACAACGAGTACTCTTCAAACAACCAAATTGAGAGAGCACTTTGATAAAAATCATAGTACCAACATTCGTTAAAAATAAAATAATGTCTCTGACAAATACCTGAATAGTAAATAATGTTTACATATTACCTTGGAAGTGTTTTTGGCTCAGATTAAAAAATCAATCTTACCACAAACATTTGATACAAACAAAAATATAAAAAACAGAAGTCACCTATACTGCCAATGAAAAAACTAGTCAATGAAAAATGGAAGAGTGCAATATTGATCAATGATCGCTTAACGAGTTAACAAGACCGCCCAGTAGTTTTACACTTCAGTAAAAACGCCAAGAAAAATAACACTTTTGAATAGGTGAGCGAAGTTCTTTGATGTTGTCCCAAGTCCCGAGTGCACGCCACGGAGCAACTGATGTCGTTAATTACCTGCATCATATAAATAACACAAACGTTAGGGTTGGCAGAACCGGTTTTTATTTTTATTTATGTGTGCAACCGGTATTATGAATTGATTTTTGTTTTATTAACATGCCTTGTTTATTAATTTTAGATAAATATGAGACATTATATTACTACATCAATACACTATACCCCAGTACCAAAGTGTAACGAAATTTTGATCAGACCTAATATTATACGTTTTGAATAAAATTCTAGGATTATCTAAAAATTGTATTTATAATATTATAAACAAAATCTTAACCACTGTCTTTCTAAAACAATCACAGATTACTCCTTGTTACATTTTGGTACTAGTAGATATAGTTATTCTAAGCATTTCGTCATACTTAACTCAAAACGGAAAACTTTTGACTTGTTACACTTGGAACTGAGGTATCGATCATACACTTATGTCCACTCACTATGTATTGTCATATGGACTCATAATGGAGCATCTGTTAATGAAATTATAAACGAGAACTGATCGTTAGTCAGTGAATCAAGTGGTATTTAATTGGAGACGGTAATTACATAAGAATGGCATTACTAAAATAATGGTTACAAGCTTCACTTTCTTAAAGTCTTGTTTTCATAAACGGATATGAGGGGTACGAAGAAGGACTAAATTTAAAGCAGGTAAGCTTGATGGTTTTAATCCTCTAATCGATTCAAGAATATCTGATACTAAAAAAACAATTAAGTTTCAATTAACAGTTTCTTTCATTTCCATGTATCACGTGGAAAAACTGCAGTGTTTTTAGGTATACTAATGTTTTATTTATCCATAATTATGTCTTTTCGATACAACCAAATTTATGTTTTTGATGTCATTTCATAAAATAGTAAAATAAGAACGAAAAATTTATATTTTCAAAAAAAATGAGATAGGTACGTTTTGGTATTCTATATCTCATGAAGTATCATAAAAATGAAAGATACACGCTGCAAACGTATTTAAGTATTTAAGAAGTGAAATTAAATAACGTGCAATTGAATGAAAGAATATCGTATAACTTAAACTTTTAATAAACAAGTTTCACCGTTTTATTATTTGGCTCACTCATCTTTAGAGCGGTTGGGGCCGAAAGGGGTGTTTCCTTTTCACTAAAAGTTGACAGATAACACCACCCATATATTGATTAAAACTTCATGATTCAATGTTTGACTGTTTCCAATTGAGGATATGAACCTTTGACCCCATATCAGAGTAGAAAAAATCCCAGCAGCTGCATTAACGATTCTGCTGTGTGGCTAGCGTAATTATTTACACAAAAATAAAAAAAAAACTGAAATACCGACTGCGCAATAAAAAGGTGTGAGCCCTTGCAAAAGATGTGCACAGATTGATATCTTATTGTTAGTGTGGTAGAGGCAGGTAATGACGTTACAAAGTTTTCTAGGAATTGAGAACTGTAGTCAGTATTATAATTATTATTGCTGTGATAATAAATCTATCATCAAATTTTATTGAATGTCATTCTGTCATTCATGACAATACAACTGTTTTATGACAAAAATGACATTTAAATTCGACTTTCATAACATATTTGTGTATTCGAGTAAGAATTTGAAAATAACAGAAAAAAGACTTTCAAATTTCTTTTACTTCATGATAATATATTTTTGTATTTTAACATCATGTGCTATTCACGCGAGGAGTATAATATATAAGATGTGTACTCATATTAAAGTTCTGGCTAATTAGTAATTTTTTTTGTCAAAACTTTGTCAATAACCAAACCCTTATTTAAACACAAACCATGGGAGTGCTTTCCGTTTTATATCGAAACATAACCGCCTCGTCTTCAACATATGAAATAATATATATCGTTTATTTATTTATTTTGTAGAAAAATATACATTATCAAAACTATAAACTCTAAGTTTATGACTTTTGCAATATAAAAAACGTTTAAAATATGGTAAAAACAAAGTTTTCATTGGAAATCGGTAAGCACGTCAACCTAGTAAGCTCAGACAAAATCTACTTCGATACATTAAAAAATAGTGCTCGTCTAAACTCACTCACGTCTATATGAAGTATTTTGACGTCCGAAGCAATACCATTGCTTTTCCCAGTGGCATCTCCATTAACAGTTTATGACTAATCATTGAAAAAGTACAGATCAGGGAATGAGTCAAATTGTATAATAAAGTAGAAAATATCGTTTCATAGTAAAAATTTGTATACATCAAAGGTAAAATAAATAACACTCAATTTGAAATAAATTTTTTTAATAATAAACATTTTCTAACGAGTAATAAGGATATGTTTAATATCGTTAAAACCGTAAACGCGTAGTTCAAAAATCGTGCTATAGTTTCGGTTGTCCAATATCCATTATTAGGTTGTTTTATAAAGAAAAAGCATACAATAGCTGTCGCAGCTTTTACATTTTATAAGCGAACATTTTTCTCAGAGTAAAGTATTATAGAAATATCGTCTACAACACACAATGTCCATCTATTTATAAAATTATTTCCATCGAAATTCTTTCTACTTGTAAAATGTCATTATATTTCTGCAATGTGCAATGAAATTTCCAGAAGATTCCTGATTTGTTGTGACAGTTTCCGACAGTGCATTGGCTTCGGTTGCGTACGAAAATGCATTCACGTTGCAGATGAAAGAGAATTTCGCGGAAAAGTTGACAAAAACGTGTTCACCTTGTGGGAGCAAGCATCAAGATAATAAGACAAAACTAAAGACTTCTATTTGTCAAACAACTTAACGTCTACTCACTTTTAAATATTATTATTTCTAAGTAATTAAAATTTTATGTTCGAATTACAAAAAAAGTAAATAATCATATCGACGTTTCCATTGCAAAATTGTGCATCTGCAAAATGTAAAATTTTCAGGGAAGCATAAAAACAAGTTAAGAATAACTATATCGAATTAAAACAACACTTCAAAACATGCAATTAATATTAAATTTACATATTTTTCTATTTAAAAAATAAAGCACAATTTCATATTTGGAAAAGGCACTTTTTGAATAACAAATAAATATTTTTAAGGTGTAAACTGTGCCGCTTCTTGGTGGAATGGTATTATATGTACGGCTTCCAATTTTCATATGATCAGGACAGTTTTCGCTTATCGCGATTGAAATGTATATCGTCAAGATATTTTTTTCATACATGAATTTGTCTAAAAATAATATTTTTGTTTCTCTATTAAATTTGATCAATTCTTAAAAATCTTTATTAATACGTTCTGTCTAAGTGCATCGCGAATTGGCATCAGCCGTATATGGTTATTTTTCTTTTTCAATTAAATATATTAATAATTAATCAAACCATTATCAGGATTAAGTAGGGTGATAGAAGATGACTGAAATCTTTTTATCCATTCTTCGATTCATCAATAAATCGATTGAAACATTAAATAGTGAATGTTTTCATCCTGAAACTCTAGCCCATGAGTTTGCACCAAAACAGGGTAAAGCTTAAAAGCGTTTACCATTCAGTTATGTTTTCATTACATAATTGGCTATTTTTTTATAATAAAAATAGATTTGAAAGTATTGCCCTCTTGAAAATTCTTTAGCTCAGAATTTTCAAAATTAATATTTATATATAATGCGATATTGCGGCCACATCTGTTATAATCCTTTATAGTTATTGAAATGTTCGGAAAAACTTCCAAAGAGTTCTATTCTTCTAGATATATAGAACCCATATATTTAATAAATAAAATAATATAATAGTTCCCGAGGGTGACGCTAAAGGTTTGATATGGTGACGCATTGAGTCACCCGAATCAGCGGCGTCTGTTTGAAACGATGAATTGATCAAAAATTTTGCTTTGAATGCACTTCGCTAGTCATGGAATTATCTCTCTTTGGGGTTTCTGCCTTTTATTTAGTATTTTATTGCATAAATCAGCAAATTTCACTTGCTTAAAACCGATTTATACATTAAAATAATGTTTGAATTAAAAATCTCTGAATATCATTTATTAGGTTTAAGTACCAACTAATATTGAGGGACACTTTTCATAGCATTATTTTTTGCTGGCTGTGTAGAAAAAAAGTTTTACTATATTGCAGCGTTTTATTACTTTCTGCTAAAATGTAGACTTATTACTCTTCATTGCATTTAAATTCATACCAATAATTGCAGTTAGACTATCAAAACCACCTAAGAATAAAATAAGCAATATTTAAATATTTAAAATTAATCTTGAACTAACAGTTAGTCTGCAAATAGATGCTTCTTAAAGAGGCAAAACATATGTCACAGCCAGTAAAATAACAAAGTTATCAATTAAAATTTTATTTTACAAATTGTCACAAAGTTACCGCCGAATCCATTGAAAATATCGATTTTTTGTAATTAACTTGATATTCTCTGAGCTTTTAAAACTACCGTGTGAAGGCAAAGTTAATTTGTAATATTTATATTCAACAATGTCGAATTTCATATCAGAACCAGTTTCAGTAAGACAATGAGCATTTTCAACTGATTATAAAATATATTCGCTTTTAATGATAATTATTACTTAACACAAGACATGTAAAATATAAATTTATTAATCAATATTCAAAACGGTTTTTTACGCTTGAATATTGCCATACATGTTTTAAGTTTCGGTGTAACAAGGTTTTAAATAAAAAAAAATACGAGTATATATTGAAAATTTTTATTTAAAATAATATTCAACCATACACTTTCATTATCAAATGATTCAAAATAGCTTTACTGAGTTTTGTATACCTATCTAAAATCGATTATTTATCAAATAGGTTTTATGAATATTTATAACATCATCTTTTCCACCGTTCATTTTCCAGTCATTCCCTATTATTTCTCGTTAATCTATACAAATTAGAGGTCTGCACGGGCCGAAATTTTATAATATTACCCGGTCAGAGTTCGGCTCTATTCAGGACATAATATCACACTTGCTACTCGAACCCGGCCCGAAGTCCAGATTCATTTTTCTTAGTCTGGAAAAAGCCTGGTATTATTTCTATTTACAATAAAATATACTGGTAATTAAACAAATCGTTGAAACTAATTAGGATTGTCTTATGACCAAAACGGCGCCCAAATATTTTTCTGAAAAATAAATTCCATAGTGCCTGTATCTTATTTGTCTTGTCTTCATCCCGAATCTAGTCCATGGGCCGTGCCGTGCCGAACTCTAATACAAATACAATTTTTTTAAATCCAATCTCTCATTTCACATGGAAACAATAGTCTTATTTGGTAAGAGTTTCAATTGAATTGATTGAATTTTATGAATTAAGTGATAGCTATTTATAACATTCAGAAATACGTTTAAGAATTAATTTAAATATATTGAAATCTGTATATACTGCAAATTTTCAAATAAAATGGTGTAATTGTCCTGTTTCTGGCATTGAACAGTTTGGTCAATATGTACCTACTTCCTATTGAGTATTGTCAATTTATATATAATACACACTTATGAACATTAATTTAAATGCATCTATTAAATATAATTTCCTTTCTATATCTAATAATCTGCAATTTAGATTATTATTTTTATGTTTATACCGTATTTATACGACCGACTAACTTTGTTGTATAAATGCATTCATTTCTAAAAGAAACGGTTAAACCAAGGTTAGTCCAACAAATCTATATTATTAAATAAAATATATCGATCGACGAGAAGTAATCAGTAATCAGGAAATGTAGTGTTGCATATTTTTCAATTATAAAGAAATTGCATAGATAATTTCAAATTACCTTTATTTTTTTTTAAATTCTTTTGTTTTCGAACTCGCTTTAAATTCAATAATATAAATTAAGACTATTCTTTATTTTTTGTTTATTGTTATCGCAATGTGTGTTATCAATATCACTCTCAAATTTCTCTATATTTACTCATAGACTAATGAAAATATTGTTCGACTCTCTTTTGAAATTCAAAGCATTTTTATCAATCGATTTATATTCAAAGGAAGGTGCTTCTATGACATTTTCATCCCTACCGGTCTACCGCCTTAGCGAACCTGAAAACAGGTTTCAGAGAAAGCGACAGTTAACTACCAATCTTTTCGCAGTCCGAGTTTATCACTCTTATCTTATCTTCTAAGACAGGGGTTCTCAACCAGTAGGAAATTTTCCCCTAGGGGTGAATTTAAGAATTTCAAGGGGATGGATTGCTGCCGCTTATTAAAGATTTTCAATCTCTACTATATAGCACAAAATACATGTAGAAATCTATATGTTTGTATGTCTGTCGGTCATAACAACTCCTGTGAAATTTTCACTCAACTTTCAACTCTCAACATTTAACTTTTAACCTAAAAGTGAAAACGCTATATATTCGACGTTTAAATTCGGGATGAAAAATGTAATAATCATAGTCTCCTAGCAACAGCTCAATACACGCAAGTGACCGTTGAAATAGTAACGCGAACGTAGATATTTGTGTTAAATATTGAGTTTCATGTTTGTGTTTTGGTAGAAAGTGTGTATTAATTTCGTACAACTTGATGTGCATCTAGAATCTTCATCGAGAATTAGCGTATGACTCTGATCGTATGTTTATTTTGCCATTATTAAATTCAGATCAACAAGCTGTCTATCGGGAAGTTCTGCGGCGCCATAACAAGAGTGCAGGTGGCAGAATTGTCATCTTTTATTTTAGCTGGTTTCAACTCTTAACATTATTATTAATTGGTGGATTATATAATTGTGTGTGTAACAAAAGAGATACGATTGGCGGTGATATTTTCAAATTTCAACATTAGCTAGCCAACGTCTAATTTTAATAACTTAGTATAATATCTTGAGCGAAGCCGGGTATAAAACACTAGTATTATAATATTACATAGATCCATAGTTGAAAATCACATTCTGAGTTAGTTAGATTATCTTGGGAAGGGGGGAATTATATTCTAAGAATTGGTGAAAGGGGAATGGAGCAAAAAAGGTTGAGAACCCCTGTTCTACAACTTCTTTGGTAATATTGAACTTTACGTTGGAGTCAATATGGTTTAAAAATATACATATTTATTTATAGAGAGGTGGAACTTATTAACAAGTTTTATAAAGCAAAAAGGGAAGGGATACAGTGGATTTATTTAAATTAAAGAACCTTTTATATTGATTTAAGTGGCAGTTACATGGTAGAACTCCGTAAAAATACGGTAAAAATAACAAAGTATTCAATTCTAATAGAATTTAGTCAGTTTGTTGATAGCTATTTGAGCTTCACGTGATTGTCAGAACTATGTTTAAAATTAATTTAGCTTAGCTATATATTTTACTGTTTTAGAAGAGGTAAACAATATTTCATCATCTCACTTATTAGAAATGAAAATATTTAACGTCGTACTAATTGTGTTTATGAGTTGTTCTAGAAAAAGACAAATACATGATATTTTTAATTGATCGTTAACGTAAATGTATTGAAATTTTACTGATTAGCTTAAATTCTCTTCTAAAACAGTTTTTAATGCTCGCGATGAACAAAACCGGTCCTGATCAATATAAACAATGTGTTTTATTTTTTAAAGTATATAGCTAAGCTAAATTACGTGACAGTTCTGACGATGGCGTGAAGCCGAAATAACTATCAACAAAACTGATCAATTTCTTGTGGAATTGAATGATTTGTTATGTTTACCCTACCTTTTATGTATATATAAATTTATAATTTTAACCCATTGATTGAAAGTAGTCTATAAGAATATATATTTTAAAACTTCACAAATAGATAATCAATTGTTTTTTAGTATAAATATAAATATTGTATTTGAAGTGTACTTACAATTCAATAATTTGATTCCGTAAATCATGTTCCGTAGTTCAACATACTGTTTGAAAATGAAATTTCACAATTTTTCCGTTTAAAATAAAAATGACGAATAGTGTGTTCAAAAATAGCTACCGCCACGTTCTGCCTCTGGCACCAGCCCGCTGCTGTTTTGAGTTAATATCCAACCGTGTCTAATTGACGTTCGCATATTTTGGCAGGGACGGCGGCGAGTTCCGCGAATTGACAAAGCACGAATTTAGTTTGTTTCAATCTCAAAACAGCTCAAAATTTCTCGTTTTGCTCAACAAAAATAATGCTGAATCGTCCGAGGGATCTAGTGATACAATTTTATATTCAATGTCGCCTGAGTGGTGTAAAACTTTCTCTAATTTGGTTTTAAAAAAATTTGTATGTAATAAACATCAATTCAATTTTTTTTTTAATCAAAACAGAGATTGGCAATATTTTTATGAATTGCATATTATTTAAAAAAATTTCAATAGCGAATTTTTAGGATTCTTTGTTAGTTTTAAAATAAATATGAACAAAGTGTTTAAACAAGATACATCATAATGCTATCTATACAAGTTGGTTGCCCCACGTCCACCCATTATGTGGATGCAGCCGCCTTCCATAACACAATAACGATCAAGAAAAGAAGCGATTTTATTGCTCATATTCTTGCCCCGATTCAGAGATGGAGAGAAGAGAAAATAAAATGTTATTTGCTCAACCAATTAGCTTATTATCTTGTGTATCCGTGTGACGTTGCAAATTTACTTAATGGTTCATAGATGGCCTTGGTTGAGATCAAGTCAGCGTGGCCTATTGAGCCTATACGAGAAAGGACCACAGCAAACAGACATAAAATAAGCACGTATGCCTAATGTTGCTAACGAATGTTTTAAATCAGCGGTCGCCAACCTTTCGAACTACACGGGCTAGTAATCTTTATTAAATCCTGCAGACCACTTGCATGCTTTTTTTAAAAATCGTTACAAATGTATAAATTATATTATATAAAAAAATGTCAGTCATAAAAATTAGTTTCTTTTAGTATGAAACGGCTATAAACATTGTTTGATTATAAACAAAATAATAAGTGTGATATTTTTTACTCTAAGTTAAATACAAGTTGGTTACTCCACCTCCACTCGTTATGTGTATACAGCCGCTGCTTCACAGCCGCCTTCCATAACGCAATAACGATCAAGAAAAGAAACGGATTTACTCCTCATATTCTTGGCCCGATGCAGAGCTGCACTGGACCGATTTTTTTACCACGCACTATTGTGCATAAGAAAAAAAGATAGAATGAAAAAAAAACGACAATATGAATTGCTCAGCCACTTACTTTAAGCGATATTGTATTTTTGAAAAAATATTATGGATTTTTAACTCGTTACTGTAATTACTTACTCCGTGGACCTTCCAAATTTTCTCACGGAACACCACTTGGCTGCCACCGTTTTAAGCTATAACAAAACTACATCGATTTGTCAACGCGAAGATTGCTGCGATATTTTGTCATTGAGTAAGCTATCCTTTTAATGCTGACATTATACTGTGACAAAATAAATATATCTGGAATTGTTATTATATTTATATCCAGATACAATTTCACGGCCGCTTAGTATGATATATTAATATCTAAACATAAATTGACTTCGCGATTTGCTTAACTGTTGATCATGCTTTATTATGCTTATTTCGTTTGATTTTATTGCATACGGATGTCTTTTTTAACTTCTTCTTCTTCCATATTCGCTCTCTATTTGCAGCATATGGTTACCACGCGGCGTCTCCATGAATCCCTGACACCCGCCAATCGTTTTGCTTCCTCTCGTGACATACCAGATTCCCTCAGCTCCACCGAGTACATCCTATGAATAGTACCCGATGGTCTTCTAGAACGCCGGAATCCCACAGGTCGAAAAAAGAGGTAAGCAGGATTGAGGCTTCCCGGAGGCATCCGCAGCACGTAACCCAATCAGTTCCAATGTCTCTCATTGACCTCCGATGTGACAGGGATGTCCGTTCCCTAATCTCCGAATTCCTCACGAAGTCAAACCACTTTACCCCCAGTATTCGACGCAAGCATCTAAACCGTATACTGAACTTCGAGAATATATGATTATTTAACATTATTTTTTTGCCATGTCCGCTTCTAATGTGGATCATATAACTCATAATGGAAGCATCTCAACAGATGTTTCTTTAATCCACGAGAACTGCTTCTTACTCAGTAACCCTAATTTTCTTTTTCAAATAGAGTACGGATAGAAGGATAGGGCTAGACAAGGACTAATAGTTAGTTAATCGCTCTCACGTTCACTGCATTTTCAGGATAAGATAGGAAGGAGAAAACTTTTCTCTCTCAATGTGGAGTATATGAACTCTTTATGATTTCCCAATGAAAGTTTTTCGATAAGAACTGCTTGTTACTCAATTACTCAACCTTTCTTTTTCAATGAAAGTAGAGATAGAAGGATAAGACTAGGACAGGGCTAACAGGCTAGCTAATTGCTCTCACTACGCCCCGTTTTAGGATCGAATGGATGGGAGGGATCTATATACAACACAGACATTCATTATTATGAACAGAAACCCACAAATCGATTGAAAAATCAATTTATGAAACTGTACGCACCAGGACTTTAACCTGAGACATCCGTAACCGAAGCCAACTACGTTGATCACTGCACGACGGACCCGATAAACAGAAATATTTGAAGGTTATAAATTCAAATATTAAAAATAGCCTCATATAAAAAATTTGTTTGAACATTTTTTTTTTGTGTAATGTTTTGTTGTTAATCCAATAAATAAACTAATAGATTTAGAATTCGAAAGCAGTATCTCAACATAACTTCTTATTACGAGAACTCGCTCAACCGTCGTTGACAAGACAGCGAGACAAAAATGCCAGTCGCTATATAAGATTATATTGAATTTATATATTTTCAGCCAGCTGTATATTATATAAAGTAATGCGGCTAAAGTCCCACCAGGGCAATATAGCGCTCTGCGATTCTCCAAATGTGGTGCGCAGCTAAATCCACGAAAAATGTGCAACCCCCTTCGCAATAAATTGGCGAATAATACTCGGCGGGTTCGTGCGGGGTGCATTTACGAGGCTCGCTTCCTATCCCCCGCAGCGTCGTTTGCTCTTTTTACTTCCCCAGTCGGAAGTTTTACTAAGGTCGTTTCGTATGGAAATGGTGATTCTCAAAATTGCTTTAGCTAAACTATGTATAATATTCTTCTTCCTCTGATATGTTATAAGTGTCTAGATTTAATGTTTGTTACTAAAATAGGATACAAAAATAATCCTCATTTAAGATAAATAGTTTTTTAAATGTTTATCAGATTGTTTATCAGATCAGTGATTTTTTTTAAATCACATTAGATCAACTCTGAGTGAGATTTTTTAACGTCTCTGGAGATCAACTTGAGAAGAAAAAACATCATAGGTACCCATTCTTTGGATCTAAAATATCAATCGTTGCCAAGACTTAAACCCAAATCTTATCGTTAGAATATTGTTTTTGCCATTATAGCACAAGGTTCACAAGGGCCAATGAAAAATGAATAATATAATGTCTTTACGTATTAATCAATTTTGATCTGAGAAAGAGTGATTTGGAAATGTATCACCGGTCGAATGAGTTCAGTTTTATACCAAATTGTGTTGAAGTCATCATAGCAGACGTACAGAAAATAATTATTATTTTTGTAAAAAAAGTTTTGACTTTGATTTAATCTGCATTATTTGTTGGATCTCCATTTCAATAATAATTTAATTCAACAACAATAATATTATTTTTATGTTGTGACACGACCTAATCGTGTCTGGTAAGGCCTAACTGTGAATTTTCTTCAGAACCTTCCTCGAATCACCTCTCACTAAGGCATTTAGCAATAAAAATGAGCATTTGAAAGGCAACATAGCTTCATTTGTATTAATCGTAGAATCTTTGTTCGACTAATCCTTATCCTAAAGTCATGTTTACTCTTCAGTAAGAATAAAAATTCAATAACAATATAATTCTTTGAAATCTTTCTACCGCTCCAGCCCAAACGCTCTTATACCTGGCATACCAAACCGTAGCTTACAAATTTAAAAAAAGGTACGATTTTGAGTTCTCTGTCAATTCCTGTGTCAGCCGTCACGATGAGAGGTAACTCGAGTGCTATCGGTGCTCCCACTGACCTGAATGTAACCGTCTGCCTTGCCGATAATTTCCTGTACTTAAAATCAATTATGTAGTTTAAAACTGTTCTTGTATTTCTTTTTGTAACTTCAGTAAATGTATAACTTTTACAGCTGTGTAAAATCAATTAACCGAATAAAGATAGCTTGCACCGAAGTTGCGTGTTTTGACTGTCCGAATCACCCTGAAAGCTGTAATAATCATCCTCATCAGCACCCCTGGTCGAGCCGATCTTATCAGATTATAGTCGATAGCCATTCAGGCTTCACATCATCATGTGATTTTTTAATGTAATGTACAGTTTCGCGTTGGGTGCGTTTTTTCCTGCAAAATATTATTTTGTTTATCTTTTAACGATATTTTTACTTATACAATGTTGAAAACAATAATTACTTGACACACTCTGGTTTTTTCTGTTAAGTTTAAGTTTTATTAGGGTCCATAAATGACAGCTCCCAGCGTTAATGACAATAATTCCTGGTATTCCAACCAATTGTTGTCGTTGAAAGCCATCGGTTGCTAGCCGCCGAGGGCCTATGGCGAAAATTTGAAAGTGTCCAGCCGAACCGGTCTATTATAGACAAGAAAGGGTGCAGCGTAAAGTGGTTGGGGTTTTGATTGTCAGTTTTGAGACAGTCGACTGAGAGGCTTAGCCGCAGCGTCGAAGTAATTATAAATTGTTTTTGTTTGTTTTTAAACTGGACTTAATTTAAAATCGTTGTTGTGTCAATTGCATTATACCTTAAAGGTAAATTAATGGGTTAAGTAAATGTAAATGTAGACTCAATTTTATGAGTTAGTAATATTTTTGTGTAATAAGCCACTGCATCTTCGTTAAAATAAATAAGAGATGAACCGGATTTGAAATAGTGTTTGCTTGAGATCGCAGACCTTCCAGGACGTTGATAACCAACCATTTGCCTCTGTTCGATTCGGGTCTTTTCGTACTATTGTTTTCATCAAAGCAATCTTGCTCAACTATTGTTTTTAAGTAATTCTTGATTTAAAATGAACACTAATGAAAAGCTTTCTTTCATTTTATATTCAGTTAATTATCATCAGTTTTATTGTGGTACGACTTTGGCAAGATTTAAAAAATGCATATTGGTAGTTTAGTAAAGTTCATATCAACTAATCCATTTACCATCCAAATGTTTCTGTCCTTTTGGTTTTAAAATCTCTATATGATACTGGTAAAATGAAGCGTGACCCCACTACAATTTATAAGTTTAAAGTGATTCAATTGAAGTATTTCAAGATGAAAGGTGATATAAAAGTTGTCAAAGCTCTTTTAAAAATACCTAGATGAAATTCGCTACTGCACACACGTGACTTGCTAGTTCTTACAATTTCTTTAGATTATCTTTTACATAACAGACAACTGAAATAAGTTCATTTAAATCCACCATTTTATGTAACATTTTTTTAAAAATATTATTTGACCTCGAATGCCAATTATTTTAATTTTTGGAATAATTTTAAATAAACAAAATGAGAATAAAACAACTCAACGCTACTCAAGATCACACGGTGGAATCAAAAACTAAAATATGTATATTTCTTAGATAGGAATTGAACCTTAGACCTTATATCGTACCTTATAGTTATTCTGGAAGGAGAGACACTAACTGAAAAATATAAGTTTTGAGTAATTGGACTTTGAAGTTTGTCAAATATTTGTTAAGGTAATTATTGATTTTTCATATTTGTATGACAAACGATATATATATATTTATTTTTTACCAGGTTCACTCCCAATGTGGAGCATATGGACTCCTTATGGTGGTATCTTAACATAAGATTTTCTACGAGATAGTAGGGAGACTAGTATGAGGCTAGGACAGGACTGGCAAGCAAAAATTTCAATCGAGATATCTCTATAATTTAAGATAATTTAAGATATAATTTAAGACATCGACTGAGTTCGAGCCCTCTGAGTCAGTGACCTCAGTTCGAGTCCATTTGTGTGCTCGAATGCCTGAAGATGCCGAAAGGCGAAACCCGGGTCGTTAGTGACAAAATACATGGAAGTGTACAAAATCTCAATAATCCAAATTCGAGATATCTCTATTAGGAGGCCATATGTTTCACATTGGCAACGGACTTGGCTTAAAATATAATTATGTATATCGCCAAAGATATATGTCATACAAATATGAACATATCAATAATTACATTAACAAATACAAATTTCTAAAAATAAAACACTTTTTGAAATGATCAGTACCAGTTTCCTGCATCTTTTTATTATAATACTATGCTTTTGAAAAATTGCCATGTAATAAAAAAGTACAAATAAAAACGGAGCGATAAAAAAATAATACTTTCCGCATTGCTTTTTTGATAGTTTTTTGTAGATTACTTTTTTACATGATTCAAATAGGAAATTTAATAAGACCCAATGTTATCTAATTATACCCAGGAGGTAAGAGAACGGTGGCGTTACGTGTATTCTCGCAACAAATTATGTCTAGTGGAAGCTTCTCAGGCTGAAACCAGTCATTATGTTTTCGTAGAGCACAGCCGGGTGACGTTAGTTATCTCATGACACGATAGGAAACATGAAATTATTTTATTGTTTAGTGATAATGCTCCCATTGGAATTCCTGGAAATGCTGTTAAGCTGTATAAACGGTGTTGCCAACTGCTGAAGGCATAAAAAGAAAAATAGTATATTATATCGAGAGTGACGTAAAAACCAGTTCTGAGATATTCGCAATTAAAGCAATATTATTTTTTCAAGTACTCTCTTTTCCAAGTACGATTGTTTGTGATTTAATTTTTTTTTCTACATTATAAAGAATAATACATTCGGCATATAAATCGTAAGATTTGGTATCGATGAGTTATAGTAATATCGTGCCTTCTATCAAAGTAAAAAAAAAATAACAATTTGACATAAAACTGTTTTTTTTTTCAAAGCCATTATAATTTATTATTCTTTGACTTCATACGTACTACCAGTAGGGAGAGAGTTAAAATGCATTCAATTTCACATTAAAAACAGAAAACCATCAAACACTGACTTAATTCAATTTGTCAGTATACCCTCGATACATGAGTTGCGAATATTCAAAACTTGATTTGTCACAAATTAACAAATTTATAAATTTTATCCTGGCAACACTGTATTTCGGTTTATTTTGTAAATACTTTTTCTCGTGTAGCCTGTTTTGAATAGGCACGCCAAACATGTAGGGAATTTTACATTATTTATATTATGAAGTGTTTTAGTATAGGGTAACTAGCCCAGAAGTTCTGGAACAGTAATCGGGAATTAGGGTATATTCCTATGATAACATTAATTATTAAAAATAACTGATATTCTATGGTAATTTATTATTGCGTATTGCTGAAGCCCATAAATAACGTGTGTAGAATTGAAGGTAACCGAACAAATAGTCACATCAGAACAGTGACAAAACAACAAAAAAGAAAAATAAAACAACTAAATATTTTTGCCGTATTTAGTAGGGTCCGTGGTGCATTGGTACAGTTTCATGAATTGATTTTTCAATCGAATTATGGGTTTCTGTTCGAAAGCATGGATGTTTGTGATGTCTGAATATGACTACCACCCATCCGGTCCTAAAAAAACGAGCAAAAGCGATTAGCTAACCGCTAGTTCTTTCCTAACCCTATCTTTCTATTTACACTATCTTTGAAAAAGGAAGGTTGAGCAACTGAGTAACAAGCAGTTCTTGTAGAAAGCTTCTGTTTAGAATGGACATGATTAAATAATAAAAATGTATTTATGAATTAAATACATGTAAAACACAATCTTAAAGAAGTTGTTAATATAATATTATAACTGCAGGTGGTGTAATAGATAATAAATTTAATTAAAATATGCATTCCTTAATCACAAACAGATAATTTTATTTAGTAGTTATAATAGAAAAATTATATTTAAATTTATGCAATTTCTTTATTACATTATTTCAAAAATTTCTTTGAAATTGTGTTGTATATGACAAATATACATTGCATTTAATTCATAAATAGTTGCGACAAAAATATTGTGTGTTGTTTCATAACTGTTCTGATTTGTCACTGTTATTTTTTGTCATGTTCTGATTTGTTACCGAACCTATCAAAACACTTAGTGATAAAATTATTAACAAGAATTTCAAAATAAAAATGTAACTTTTTTCCTTTTCACTTTCCAGTAAATTCTTGATACTCTAGAAAAAATCCTGTCAATTTTTAAAACTATCAAGATTATAAATGTTTAAATCTAAGAGCCGTCAACAGTTTGCGTATAACGAGCTCTATCAGGAATAGTTTCAGCGCGTGCCGGCTATTGATTCGACGTGCACTAAGTTACATCGCATCCAAATATAATTCATCCTCCGCTTTACATTGCAAGCAAATTTCCGTTCTTAAAAAAATTATAGTATGAAAAAAATTGTCGCCGCTACTGCTGTTCACAGGAAATAGTTCATGAAAAACTATTTTGTGTTTTATTTGAATTTTCTGGATAAACATGATTAAAATAATTCTTTCGCGATAAACTAATGCTTGGATTACAAATCACTAAAATTCAATTGAAAAATTCCGATGTGTCATTGGCAAACAACCAAACGTAACTGAATATTTGATCATGCAAGATTACTTGTATCCGATAAATCATTGCACGTGATTCTGAAAAAATAAATATGCGCAAGAATATTTGTATGGAATTGATGACGATGTTACATTAAATGAAATCATGGAGTTCAATAATCATCACTATGGGCGTTAGTGCTGGATATTGACCTTGGCTCTACCCCCTGAAAGATTCCATATCATATTCCTCTTTTGGCGTACATTATAACATATAATTTAAGAAATCGGCTGAGGGTGCTTCATGGAATTTTAATATCAAATATGAATTGTTGAAATTCTGTACATTTCCATGTATTTCGTCACTCACGACCAGAATTTCGCCTATCAGCATCTTCAGGCATAGCTCATTGCTCACTCTAAATCTGGTTCTCAAAACAGAAAGTAAACAAAACGACAAGATAACAGAGAATCTTTAACTAACTCGATCCTATTAAGATTTTTAATTTTCAATTCTTAGTGGAGAGGCATTATATTGAAATTTATAAAACACATTTTTTTGGTATTTTTTACCAATATTTTCCATAAAGTCAGAACTGATTTAGCTCATCGCGAGCATAATCAATCAACTGATGAAAAATTCATCTAAACAGTGCTATTTATATTAATCACTTATATGAAGTAGTAAAAAACCAATTGTATTGATTATCATTTACTCAATAGAACTCTATAATAATACGGAAATGATATCAAAAACTTAGTCCTACAAAAATCACTTCCTTGATAGCTGTTTTGGTTTCACGCTATCGTCAAAACTATAATAGTTCATATTACCCTATGTTATTTTTACCTTAGAACAAATTGTGTTTTTTTATTTTTAAAAAATCCATCTTTTTTTTTTACCTTCTCCAAGGATAAATTTTGAGTTGTATTTTCTGTTACTGTTATTTTCCATTAGCAGTTTAAATGGGAGTCCTTGTTGGGTATTTTCGATGGATTTGTCCGTAACTTCGTGGAAATTCTTCTTTTAATATGAAATTAAAATTGATAACTTTTTTATTCCGCTTTGTTACTAAATTTGACACGTGTTTTGCTTATTTAAGAAGCATACATTTTCAGACAAACATTGAAAGGTTATTTTTTTCTAATGTAAACAATGATTCTAATTCTCAACGTAATTCCTTATTGGAAGTGAACATTGATTTAAAAAATCACGTATAATGTTGTTTTTTACTTACAAAAAGAACTATCAAAGTGTCTATCAGTTATTGCATTCCAAATATTCCTGAAATAATAACTTGTCGACACGCGAGGTACGATCAAAACAATCGCTGTAAAAATTCTGTTAAGAATTTTTAGCTATACATAACAAAACTTTATTACATTTTTTCCAAAGTATTCTGGGAAAAAGTAACTACTTAGCTTAATCTGTAGCTCTTAATAATAAAAACGAGAGATTCCATTTTTTGTCGATTTTGACATTTAACACAAAATATAACGTTCCAAGGAACGTCATTTCAAACGCTTTTCATACGTCGGCCTGTATGTCGGCCTGCGCAGTCTAGTGGTCAGAGCTTTGCCCTAGCGATCAAGTGGGTCCTAGTTCAAGTCCTAGCAAGGTCAATATCAAATTTAGATGTTTTCAATTGAAATTTGTGATCTTGGACATGAGTGTGACTTAAAATAAACCTCATCGAGTTTATTTCGTATGATTTTCCAATTTTCAAAATATTTGGGGCATTGATCGTCAGCTGTAATCCGAATATTTAAAAAAAATAACTTATATATATTTATATTTCGGAACAACAAGGCCAGTTTATTTTTTCCGTCGTATCGTATTTCCAGTTAAGAAGAATATGCCCAGATTGCCCAGTATTAGTAAACCGTTATTTGCAATGAGTATAAGCGAAATTAAATTGGATATATCGGCATTGAATTTACCTGTTTCTGCCTGTGATTGTCGTTTTTTTCAAGCTTTGTCAGGTCATAATATCATTACTTGAAGACGTCAAAAATTATATTTGAATTCAAAAATATTCTCCATATTCTTGTGTATTGCAATATCCCTAGAAAATTGTAAAAAATGAATTTGTAAAATGAGTCTACATGCATACTATGTGCAATCACATTACCGTTTTATCGATTTTATTTGATTTTTCACGATATGCCTTTGACGGACAGTGGCATTTTTGCTTTTAACATCCTAATTTATTATGTGAAAATACTTTTTGTACAATTTTGACACAATATGGACCGATCAGTTTTTGACATACACCTCATTAATATTATTTACGTACATTTATAGCTGATAATTAATATTTTTCCTTACTTCAAAAATACGATTTATGTCTTGTACATTTCTAACAAGCCGAGCATGAACTGAAAGAACGTTGTGTGAAATTCTTTCCTATTGTAAAAGTTGTTGATTTTTTCCGTTCCTAAGTTCTTTACGACACAAGATATTTAAAAATGCAATAAGCGTATTTTGCATTACGTACGTGGCTCGCCCTGCCTATTTCTGGAAACTGGCTCAAATTAATGCACGGCGACATGCAATTGTCGAATTTGCGGGTTGCGTGATACGGATCAATATCGTATGTCACTTTTATAGGAGCAGAAAACCTGTTTTGTTCCTGTATATTTAAATGTAGACTACAATACAGGGTTGCTGTAAAGACTTTGACAACCAATTTTTGTTATCGACGACCTAATATAAGCTCGTATCTTCCAAAGTATCTAAAATGAGAATTTAAGTATAGAATTAAATATTTGAAGTAAACATATTCAAAACCTTTTTTTTTTACTGAACATGAAAGGAATATTATGCAATTAATTAATATAATTTAAGACATCGACTGAGGGTGCTTGATGGAATTTCAATATCAAATTTGGATTATTGAGATTTTGTACACTTCCATGTATTTTGTCACTAACGACTCGGGTTTTGCCTTTCGGCATCTTCAGGCATTCGAGCGCACGAATGGACTCGAAATTTTGGAAATCAATAAAGCCCAGTTAAATTCCTTGCCAATTCTGAACGAACAGCTGAACCTTCCAGACTCCCCGTTGCCGTATCCTATACGTTGAAACACCTAACAGATGTCATTAAATGTGGAATGATTGTATATATTTATCCTTTTGTAGAATTGCATCCCGTCGAAACCCACAATGCTATTATAATTGTAAAATCACTGGTAATTCTAATAGTAGTTGGAAAGCGGCAATTTGCCACCCTGTTAATGCGTTGTATACAAAATAAGGATTAAGATGATTCTCGAAATTTTAACTCAAGTATCAGTGTGGATCCTAGACGTATAATATTTTATCTCGTAAATAATATTTGTCGTATTTGTATCTTCTATATAAACGTTAGACACTGTTTACTGTCTGTCAGTTCGAGTCCATTCGTGCGCTCGAATGCTTGAAGACGCCGAAAGGCGAAACCCGGGCCGTTAGTGACAAAATACATGGAAGCGTACAAAATCTCAATAATCGAAATTTGAAACTGCTTATTACTCAACTGCCCAAATTCCCGTTTTTTGGTTATCTAATCGCTTTCACTGCGCCCCGTTTTAAGTATTGGATGGGTGACAGGAAACTTTAGCATAGGAACCTCACAGATATCTATGCTTTCGAATAGAAATCCATAAATCGATTGAAAAATCAATTTATGAAACTGTTCGTAATGGGATACAAACCTGTCCACCAAAATAAAATCTACACATATTTAGTCGATAGAAACTGCATATTATAAACTGATAAAGTTAAATCCAATTTTTAAAAAATGTTATGAAGTGGGCCAAGTGACAAGCTGGTGGAACTTCTTCATTGAAAGTTTTAGTTTAATGAACTTCTTTCATTAATTTACACTTTTTTTTATTTAACTTCTCTTCTGTATTTACTTAACTCATTTTTTTGGTATATATCAGTAAACTCATTTCACTTCGCATTGACTCAATTCTATTTATACCATACAATCTCAAAGATATTTCCAAAAATTACCTAATTCTAAATATTGTATTTTAAAACCTCATGGCAATTCAATTTCATATTGTAAAATAATTGCGTTATTACAAAATTACCAAAAAATTTATTAAATATATTTTTTGTATCGTATTATTTATAGAGCTTTTAGGCAGGCTGTAGAGAAGGCGTTGCAGGTTGCAAGCTCTTGTGGATTGATAAATTCGGTTTGTCGGAACATAAAAACTTTATAGTGGGTATTCTCTGTTGCATGATACCTATAATATTTCAATCGCCAAAGAGAGATGAGACGTAAACATTTTATTTTTAAATTGCATGCCTAACGATAGACACATTTTATTTTTATTGCATGAAGATTTAAAATAAAATTATTCCTACTTTTGCCATTATGCAAAATTTGAATTTAAATTACGTAAATTGATGGAATTATAAATCTATAGTGTTATGGCAGATGTTAATTAATAAGTTAGTTTAACCTTTGTTTACAAGAGAAGAAATCGACACTCCCTAAATATAATCTCGTATCCGCAAACATGACATTGTACAGGACAGCGTTTCAAAGATTCAAAACGCAGTTGCAAAGTAACAACTGCATCTGTCTTCTTAATTTGGGAGAATGTTATTATTTTAAATATAGTTTCTTATTTTTTATAAAGTTTTGCTCAAGTCCTGTCAGTATTGTCATACCTTCTGTGTTGCTAGTCCCCTACAGGTACTCCCCCTCCATAAATTACGGAGTAATTTCGCATGTGACAAAAACGAACAAAACGTAATCACCATGTGCCAGCACGCCAAGGAAATACAGTATCTTCAATTATATTGGTACAGTCTCAAATTCCTGATAAATTTATAGTTAAGATTTGTACAGACTATGGTTGTATAGTTCTTTTACTGACACGGTATAAGTATTTTCAAATATATGATGCTGTCAGCTAAGGCATTCAATTCAGGGCTTTTTTTATGATCCCGGGATTGGTCATTAAGCGTATTTTAATGTTTTAAATTGAATATTTAAAATTAAATCAATGTCTATTTTTGCTTCAATTGGATCGAATATTCTATTTTGGACATATGAATGGTTGAATCACTTTTTTTATTGAGAATATCATATTTGTAGATAATAGATTGTTTTGATTTTTTTATTTTCCTTAGAACTTTAACATATAAACACCTTTATGTTATATCCTTTCCCCACGTCTAGTAAAATGAAATAACCTCACCACACCCTTTCTTTTTAAGTCGAGAAATAGAAGTATTGTTTATCTTAGAAATAGTTGCCATATACTAAGTCTGAAGATGTTTCTTATAGAAACTAAACACGTTTTACATTATCTAATATAACCAGTAGAATAACAAAGTATAACTTTTAAGGTGTTAACTGTCAATTCTTGGTGGAAAGACATTATATTTAAAAAAAAATAAAACACAATTCAAACACACATCAGTTGTATCAGTAGCAACAACAGTTGATAATGCTCGTGATGAGCGAAACCGGTCCTGATCATTATAAACATATGGAAGTAGTACAATTGAATTGTGTTTTTTTTTTTAATACAATGTACAACTTTAATTTTACATGTGTAAGGTGTACATTAAGAAAAAAGATAAAGCACACAGTGATAGATTAGTAATTGCTTGCCATACGAATCTATTACTGTTCTGTAATTAGAAGACTGTTTTGTCTGTTCAGATTCAAGCTTGGTGAATGTTTACTAAATTAACAATTAATTAGTCATGAAAAATAAAAGCACTTTATGAATCTCTCAGTTTACACAGTAGTAATGTGCTTTAGATACAGCTTTAGTTTTACAGCGACTAAAATTCACACACATTCTATGGTTATCTATTTTGGGCCGTTAAAACCCTACCTCGATTGATAAGTCAATAAAAATCTGACAATAGAGGTTGAACGCTCGCCGCTGGTCCGTTATAAGTCCGAGGAAAAGCGGTACGACGCTCTCATAAAAGCGGAAAGGGCCATTTTCAGTTTATATCCTGGCGTCGATAAAGGGCGTCCAGCGACGGCGTCGTAAAAATCAGCTGTTCAGTCGACGCCGGTCGAGCGGGAGGGGCGTTTTTACGAAGCTGCAAAATTTTGAATAGCCCCAGCGATGGTGATGCGCTTTTAATCTTATTTACTGGACCAATATCCCAGTTGCTTCCTGTCTCATAAACCTAATAAAAACTTTACAGTAGCTGTATAGTGAAAACCATTTCTAAATTTTTGTTGATGCAATCCATTTCCAACTAGTAAACTACTTTTCCAAGTCATTAAAAAACCAATTATGTGCTAAGGAACATTTAAAACAAGTACTACTATAATTTAAGAAACAAATAAAATGAAACACTGCTCAACTAACCTACGCCTTTCTTACATGCCTGTTATGAGTAATTCAATGTAAAATAAAAAAAATTGTAGTAAATAAGACTTTTTGTGGTGCAGTAAGTCAGTGCTTTCAAAACTTTTTCATTCAACGTTCAACGAAATTTCCAAAAAATAAAACACGGTCCTCTACCCCGAAAATCAAATTATTTTAGATACCAAAAGTTTTTTTTACATTATACATAATAAACTTACGCCTACATAATATATATTTATACATCCACGTGCATTCTACAATCGCATCGAAGACAAAATTGTAATACAATCACGAATGATGTTTTCTTCTACAAAGAATATGGAAAAAAGAAAAAAAATGAGTAGTTAAATACTTGTAGCTCTACTGGAAAAATTTTCAGCCTATAGTTTGGGAAACACTGCTGTAAATGACAAAACTTTGTTAAGCAACTTAGAACAATCAACTTTTTCAATCATGTTTGCTCCAAGTGTGAAGTATGGGAGATTTCAACAGAAGTCGTTCAACGACGGTTAGTGGTACTGCTCAAATTCTTTAAATAGGAAAATAAGTTACTCCTATTGTAAAGTTAGTTAGCTTATTGCTAATTCTTCTTCTTGACAAGTTTAAATTTTAAAATATCCAAGAAAGTTTTGCAACTATAAATACATTGAATGAA
This sequence comes from Himalopsyche phryganea, assembly GCA_022494535.1. Lineage (NCBI taxonomy): Eukaryota > Metazoa > Arthropoda > Insecta > Trichoptera > Rhyacophilidae > Himalopsyche > Himalopsyche phryganea. The sequence goes on from JAGVSL010000071.1 coordinate 2,018,247, forward strand.
AAATCAATTTATGAAAACGGCCCGTCTTTTGACCTTTACAACTACCTCCGAACAAAGCTTAATTCTATTTATGATAAGTTTATTATATTAATTAAACAAAATACTTAGAAAGATAATAGCAAAAAAGATATTTCAAATTGTAGACATCCTATTTATAGAACCGGAGCTTTTTTTATATATAAAATAAAGCACAGTTAAAATTACTTACTTTAAAGTTTATTTATAAGAACCGACTTTTTTTATGCTTTTTATATATTCAGCAAGAAATTATAACTTATCCCCAATGTAAAAAAAACAAAAATTAAGCTTTTTCGGCGATAGTGTTATGGTTAAAAACCATCTACAAAATCACACAATCCTTACAGCAAAATTTTCATTGACATCTGCGTAATTAATATGTAATTATGCCAATTAAATTGCGATTCAATCGATAAAGATACAGAAACCCTTCATTGGTATAACGCAAGTATAGAAACTTTACTGAGTAAAAAAGAAACGTTTCATGAAAGTGCTCGCCTAATAATTTTATCGCCTTGAAAGGGGGGCTTTGACACTTCTAGACATTGTAAATACTTATCATACGAAGGCCCAAGCTAATTTCTTGACTATGTATTTATTATAAACATTAACTATTTTAGTTAACTTAATCAACAAGAGCTTATAATAATAGACGCTTTAGAAGAATTGATTATTATTTGTAAGGAGAGATTCATTCATTTTTACTATCTAATTTAATAATCAACGATTCGTAACATATTAATAACGACTTCTATTACCAAATAAATATGTAAGTAATAAGAGTAACATGGAAATTATTCAGTTGTGCATACTTCAAACAACTATGTAAATGAAATCGTAATCAACAGATTAAACATTCAAGTAACAAATGATCGATTGAGGCCGCCGGCATATTTTAGGGGTTTCTTTTTTACATTTACATGGAATATTTGCTATAGCCAAACGAACGTTAAACAGTGTAATATAAAGCGTGAAACGCAAAAATAAATTGTCTGCTCCGTGATACAGTGGTCAACGTCATTGGAAACGGTTACGGATGTCTCCGGCTCAATTCCCAGTACGGACAGTTTCATAAATTATTTTTTCAAATAGATTAAAAAAATTCTATTCGTAGACATGGATGTATGTAATGTTGTGTCTAAAATTAAAAGTAAGATTCTAACAGCGAGAGCGATAAGCTTACCACAAGTATTCTCCATGTCCTATCCTATTATTCCTACTCTCTTAAAAATAAAGAAGTGTAACAACTGTATAACAAGCAGTTAAGATACTTCATTACGAGCCCATATGCTTCACATTGGGAGCAGGCATGTAAAAATGTATATTTATAAATAAATCGCTGGGCCTGAAGCTGAGTAATCAACGTAAATGGTTACGTTTGCAATGTTTACGGAAAACAAATTCCCTTTCGATCCTAAAAACAAGGCGTTGCAAAAGCAGTTAGTTAACTTTATACTAATCTTGCCCTATCTCTCTCTTTGGTTGAGCGACTGATTATTATCAATTCTCCAAGTTTAGATAACCTCTATTCGAAACCCACATGTTTTATATCGGAAGCGGATATTGCTGCAAGGAAAAATGTGTGGTGGAAAGAAAATTGTCCGTCCTATTGATGGAGGGATGTTTACAACAATATGATTACACATAAGAGAACATATCGGAATTCATTCGAAATTATTTCAACACTCGTCGTGCTCATGTAAATTTTTTCTCACACTTTCGTTTTCCAGTCTCAATTTTAGCACTTCAAATTCTTCATAATGTCCATATCTCCATCTCTCAATATAATACATACCTGTTAAGAATCGCCTACTATTATTTGCTTGAAAAGCTTACCTGAGAGCCTGATTTTTCCTTTCTGAAAGTGGAGATCGCTGTACTACGACACGTGAGAAGATTTCCAATGTCAAATACCGAAAGCTCGATCGGTGTAGAGCCCTCTACGAGGAAAGCGTCTACAGAATGTACTCACTAAATAATCAATGCTTCATAATAGATATTTACGACTCCAGTTAAAAACCCTCTATTTTGTTTTTAATGAAAAAGATACGGTTAATTTGTTTGATTTTTTTATTGAATAATTGCTTAGTTTCCGGTTTCATCTGGGAACAAGGTTATGCTTTTAGTATTCTTTATTTATTACTGGAAAAAGGAAGGACGTTGTCAAATTCATTTGGATCCGTCAATTGAGGTGTTTAAAAGCAAACACCTGTGATAAAAAAATGTGTCCTTTGCAATATTAGAAAAGTATACGCTATATAAGTTTGCACTTTTCACTATACTGATACACTTTCTGTATAGTACACAGAGCGTGTCAGTGTATTAGTATGTATGAATCCCGTGGATCTTAGAGCCGTGTACGGATTCCGTTATCTTAAATCGTAGAGTCGGAATGCAAATTTATACGGCGTGTACACTAGAGTAAACGACATTGTTGTGTTTTACGCAATATTAGTTCGTTATTTTTAAATGGTTCAATAATTAAATTTGTATTATTGAGATTTTGTACACTTCCATGTATTTTGTCACTAAAGACCCGGGTTTCGCCTTTCGGCATCTTCAGGCATTCGAGCACACGAATGGACTCGAACTGACAGACAGTAAACAGTGTCTAACGTTTATATAGAAGATACAAATACGACAAATATTATTTACGAGGTAAGATATTATACGTCTGAGAGCCACACTGATACCTGAGTTAAAATTTCGAGAATTACTTTAATCCTTATTTTGTAAACACCACATTTACAGAGTGGCGAATTGTCGCTTTCCAACTTCTTATGGAATTACCAGTGATTTTACAATTATAATAGTATTGTGGGTTTCGACGGGATGCAACAAGTTAGTGACAAAATACATGGAAGTGTACAAAATCTCAATAATCCAAATTTGATATTGAAATTCCATCAAGCACCCTCAGTCGATGTCTGAAATTGGTTCAATAATTTCTTTAAAATTTCCTAATCTGCTATTTTGCTTAATGAATATTAAATTTGCGCATTAGCTAAACTCATTAAAATTTTGCTTTGTTAATGGATTGAATTTAATTTTGATTTCAGGTTAGTATTTATTATTTTAGTATTAGGTTAGTAAGAGGTCTTTAACATTTTAATTTATGTATATTTTGTTTGATTACCAGTAAATTCTTGTCTTAGTTCATGGACCAACTGTTTTAAATACCTTGTAAATGTTCACATTCAATTTTATATAAATAGCCCTGTGATGATTGCATTTTTATCAGTTGATAATGCTCGTGATGAGCGAAACCAGTCCTGATCATTATAAAAATGTGGAAGTAGTAAAAACAAATTGTGTTTTATTTTTAAAATATAGTACGACTAAACCAAAAATTGATAGTTAACACCTTAAAAGTGAATAATAATATATTATAACAAAATGAACTTACTATTTATATAATAATATTGGTTATAAGTACAAACCTTAGATGGCGTATCAAACGACACTAAACCGACAGCTTAACCATCTCAGATAAGTAAATGGAACAGTGATTCTCAAATGTAGCGTCGGAATTGCTTCGTTAGCGACCCGTGAGCTTAGATTTAGTGCTATCGTTATCCTCGATAAAGCGATTTTTTACGCCTTCCTCTGTCTTGTCGCTCTTTCTATCATTATGTATTTAAACGTTTTAGCACTTCTCTATAAACGTTTAATAAAATATTGTCAGAAATTTTTGTATTTTATTTACGGAAGTGTTTATAATAATCATTTCAGACAAAAAAACGGTTAATTTAAAATGTTTTTTTTTTTTTTAAATAACACAAAAATTTGAATGGTGATTTTTTCCGATTTTATCTAATATCATTGAACATAAACGTGCAGTGAACTTTTCTTTTTCTCGTTCAATCACATCTAAAATAAAGAGTGCAAGCGAGATATAAAGGTCGCTGATGTTTTCTCTTTTATCCTATTTGTTTATACATAAGTGAGGTTGTGTGACAAAGATATAGATGCATCTATCGCATGCCGATAGTATTCTGAACCAGGCGCGTACTGTGGATTTCTCTCTTTCTCGCTCATGTTAAATGAAAAGTGCAAGCGAGATATAAATAAGGGCATGCTGGTGATTGTTCTTTTATCCTACTTGTTTATACACAAGTGAGGCTGTGGGATACAGCTACATTCACCTGAACCAGGCGCGTGTCGTAAATTTCTCTCGCTCAATCACATGTAGAAAAAACGATGCAAGCGAGATAAGGCGTTTTCTCTTATATTTTACTTGTTTATACTCAAATGAGGTTTGTGATAGAGAGAGAGATATATCCACCGCAAGCCGATGATATTATGAACCAGATTCGTACTGTGAATTCCTTTCTCTCTTGCTCAATCCCATGTAAAATGAAGGGTGCAAGCAACATATAAAGGCACGCTGACGTTTCCTTTTTTATCCGCCACTTTACCGTTCGAGCTCTCACCGAGTAACGTTGTCTGAAATTTCGCGAAGCGAAATTTCAAAGATATCTCCTGCCAGCTCGGTTATTTTCGCATCAGTGTTTAAACAAACAAAATTAATTTTTAAGTTTATTATCTCAAAACAGTGCCATAAGTTGTAATTAATTACTCACTTCCTGTTGCAGTTGGAGTGCCGGCGGCCATCTTGGACTTCCAGCAACCGACTACGTGCCAAGCGCCTCGAGCCACCTAGCGGGGTTTTTTTTCTCGGTATTGGCTTAATCGATTGTGCGTCTTTCCCCACCCGTCATAGGATATTCCCGTGTACGGTGAGCTGAGTCGTGCGATCGTTCTTGGCGGATCGAGTGGTGTACTTCGCGGAACCCATAAGATCTCTTCAGGAAATCTTGGTGAGACATTATATATATAAAATTTTACCCAATCGAGCATCCGGCAGTTTGCATACCAGCAAACTGCCGGCGTCAGCTCGCGCGGCCACGCGTTCTCGCTCTCGGGTCACTAAGTTGACCTACGCTCACCGCACGCCGACACCCTCCCCCACGCCCTCGGCCTCAAAACCGAGCGGCACCATGCCCCCGCCGGGCCCCCCTTCAACCCCCGCGGTGCTGCCCAGACCAGTACAGCTCCCCGCCGACCCACGCAATTCGACTTACTTGCTTTCAGGGATGGACACCACCCCGATTTCAACGGCTGATACCTGGCTCAGGCCCAAGGTATCAGCTCCAAAACGTCTAATTGCACCGTCTTCTCCCACGAAGACGAGCAACAAGTACCGTGCCCTCAATCCCGAGGTCAAGCTCCCCGAGGTGCCCTCAGCACCCACCATCATCGACTCCGCAAAGCCGAAGAAAACTCGCGTCCCCCCCGTGATCCTGTCTGTCGACAGACAGGAACCACATGCCACGGTCGTCAAACGACTGGACTCGATTTTGGGAGAGAAGAAGTTCTCTCTCAAAATCAAGAACGGCACGTATGTCGTTCAGACGCAGTCGGTGGAAGCCCACCGCTGCCTCACCACTGGACTCCGCAATGGACATGCGGTATTCCACACCTTCACCCTGCAGGACGACAGAACCTGCAAGGCAGTCGTCCGTGGGCTGCCCGCTCTTCCCGTGGAAGAAATCGCGTTTGCCATAAGTGAACACGGTTTCAACCCAGCCTCGGTGTCAAGGGAAAGGCTAACACGCCTCAACGTAACCCGATATACCTCGTTGCCATGCCAGCAGGCACGGACATGGCCTTTATGGCCAACAAAATTAAATTCCTTTGCCGCGTGCGAGTCACGTTTGAAAAATTCCGTGGACGGGCAAGCGCAGGTGGCACGCAGTGCTACCGGTGCCAGCTCTTCGGCCACTCAGCTCGTAACTGCAACAGAGACGCAAGATGCGTCAAATGCCTAGGGCAACACGAGTCCCAAGCATGCACCCGCCCCAGGGGAGACACATCCCCAGGCGTCAAGTGCTGCAACTGCGGAGGCGACCACCCCGCAAACTTCAGGCAATGCCCAAAGCGCATTGCCTACATAAAATCAATTGTGGCCCGCCGAGAAGCCACAGCCGCCCCTAAGGCCTCCCCACACAGCTCAGCTGCCCAAGCAGCCGTCCTTAACGTGCTCTCCTACAGGATTGCCCTCGCAGGTCCCCAAGTACCTGCCCAAGCCCCGACCCCGGCTAAGCCCCAAGCTTCGTCCACCTTTTTGGACATCATTAACACCCTCCTCGGCGGCGAAGATGGTGTTACCAACTCAGAGATCTCTCTAATAATAAAGAGTATTAGAATGTCCCGCGCCATCCGCGCTAACCCCGCCATGTCACTCAGCGATCGGCTCCTCAGAGCCGAGGCGCTGCTTGACAAATGCGGCCTAGCCAATGCCTAACGGGCGCAGTCCCATTTGATAACGGGCGACCGCTCAAGTTAGTAACGTGGAACGCTAACAGCGTTTCAGACCATAAGATTCCCGAACTCCATGCTCTCCTCATAGAGCTCGGTATTGACATCGTCTTAGTTTAGGAGACTTTCCTTAAGCCGAAAAACCGCTTCTCCGTTCCCGGATATGACTGTTACCGTGAAGATCGCCCCCCTCCCGCGAGGGGTGGAGGCGTCATGATTCTAGTCCACCGCGATCTTAAACACGCGCACCTCCTGACCTCTCCTCTAACCGGGTTTGAGTCCACTTCCATAGAGGTATAAATCAACGGCAGACCGCACGCTATCATTTCAGCGTACGGTAAGGGAAAGGAAAAATTCCTTGCCTCTGAGTTTGAGCAGCTGATTAAGCTCAGAAATTCAGTCGTCCTAGCAGGCGATCTAAACGCCAAACACAGCGTATGGAATTGCTCTAGAGCAAATCCCCGCGGTAAAGCGCTCCTCAAGCACTCCGAAAAATCGGTCTTTACTATCCTTCACAAGGACGACCCGACCCACTTCCAAGGCAAGTGTCTTCCGTCTTTCATTGACCTAGTGATCGCTCAAAACTCTCCGTCCATCGGCAAACCGAGAGTACTAAACGGACTTCATTCGGACCACCTCCCTGTCTACTTCGAGATAGGAGGCGCGTACGAAAAAGATCGAACTCCGCAGTTCGACTACGCGAAAGCGAAATGGCCTCTCTTCAAAAGGTACATTACGCAGAACATTCACCTCACGGCTAAAACTTTGCAAACGGAGGCAGAAATTGACTCAGCAGTTGCCGAGCTGACTGAAACAATTCTAACGGCCCGTCGCCGATTTGTCCCCAAAGTAAAGCCCTCGACCGCGCGCGCCGAGCTTTCGGAAAATATTCACGATCTCATTCTAAAGCGTAATAGACTGCGTAAAGAATGGAACAAAACTTCCCGCGATGATCACTTCGTCAAACGTGAGATTAACACCCTCACTGCTAGAATCAAGGTAGAAACCAAATTCCACAAAAGCGGCCTGTGGGAGGACACTCTCACTAGCTGCCGGATTTACACGGACGACCCTAGAAACTCGCTCTGGGCACTCGCAAGGCGCATAAAAACGTCTTCGAGCACAATCAAACCTCTCAGGCCTGACCCGGCCTGCGACAAGTTTGTTTACTCCGACCTCGAAAAAGCAAATGCACTCGCCGATGCATTCGTCAAGAATACAGAGATACAGTCGGATACAGACCCCGCCACGAAGGCGCTCGTCCAAAAGTCAATAGAGTCACTTGCCGCGCAAAACATAATCCCGGATGATGTTAAAATCGTTGAACCTGTCGAGATCGAAAAGCTAATAAAATCACTCGTAGTCAAAAAAGCGCCCGGAAGGGATAACATTAATAACGCTATACTGAAGCGACTCCCCCAAAAGGGAATCATCTTTATAGCGAAAATATACACCGCATGCCTTATAGGTGGCTACTTTCCAGTAACGTTGAAAACGGCTCACGTCGTCGCGATCCAGAAACCCAAGAAAGACCACTCGCTAGCTGTCAACTACAGACCAATCAGTCTGCTCGATTGCCTGAGCAAACTGCTTGAGAAAGTGATTCTCGAACGCTTTCTCCCCTCCCACAACCTAATCCTCCCTGAAACCCAATACGGGTTCAGTAAGGGCCTCTCCACCAACCTTCAGCTGGTCCGCATCACGGGCCAGATCACCGAAGACTTTTACAGAGGCAGATCCACCGGAATGGTACTGCTCGACCTGGAAAAGGCCTTCGACACAGTCTGGTACGACGGCCTTGTACACAAGCTCGTCGTGACCAACACCCCTCTCTACATCTCCAAGATCATTCAGGATTACCTGAAAGATCGCACTCTCTACGCAGCGGTCAAGAAGGAAAAATCCTCTCTCCGCACAGCCTCCGCTGGGGTACCCCAGGGTAGCCTCCTGGGACCTAGGCTTTTTAATCATTTCATTTATGATCTTCCAAACCCCAAAAACTGCTCTGTCACCCTCTATGCAGACGACACAGCAATCACATCCACCCACAAGGACCGAGACGTAGCGCTACGTTGCCTTGAGGCTGGCACGGCCCAGCTGACTGACTTCTTCAGCCGCTGGAGACTTAAGGTCAACGGTGCGAAGACAGAGGCGATCCTCTTCACTCGCAAGACCGCCAACAAATCGTACAAAGGGAAAATCACCGTATGTGATATACCCTGCTCTTTTAGCGAAAAGGTCAAACACCTCGGGGTATACTTGGACCGCTCCCTCACCTGGTCTGCTCACATTGCCGAAGCGAGACGCAAAGCTCACGTTGCGATCGGTGCGTTGTACCCGATCTTCAACGCCAGAAGCTACCTCAGCGTGGAAAACAAAAAGGCACTCTACAACATGGTCATTAAACCGACCATGCTGTACGCCTCCCCCATATGGTCTGTAAACATCTCCAGCAGCAATCTCCTTCTCCTTCAGAGGGTCGAAAATAAATGCCTGCGCATAATCTCAGGCTTGAGGAAAAATTCCAACACGCGATATCTACGTGCTTGGTACAAAGGCCTCGACATTTTAGAGACCCTAAGTCTACACCGCGCCAGCTTCATGCAGAGATTGAAGCAGGGGCCTCACCTCGCTCCAACTCTCAAAGCTGAGAAAATTCAAAAATTTAAGCTTCAACTTAAAGCCTCCAAGAACCTCGTCAAGACGATGTCCAACTCCTTATGCTCCCCCTCCCCCTCTCTTACAGGAAATTCTTCTCTAGCGGAGGTGGATGCGGAAGAGGCCGACGGCCACGCCGGTCTTCAATAAGTCGCCCTAAGAGATAAATCTTGAAGTAACGAGCCAGGCTCGAACATTTTAGTTAGGGACTGGGCAAGTCTTAAATAAGCTAAGTAAGTTCTTCAAACTTACGCCAACATTACGAGCAATTCTGGTTAAGAATTGAACTTTTTTTTTTTTTGTTAATGATTCAAAGACAATCATTCTCGTATGGGGTTTTTTCTTAAATGTTTTCCCCACACAAAGCCTTCAGCTGACACAATCTTTTAGACAGCAGTACGTAGCTAGCTTACATGCGGGAAAGGGATATAAAGACTTAGTCTATACCCACCCTAGCACTGACTTTAGCCAGGAAACTAGGAGCCCGCTTCGTGGACTCCATATAATAGTTTCAGGAGGAAAGTAGAGGTAGAAAAAAAAAATCCTTTTTTATCCTACTTGCTTATACACAAATGAGGTTACATGATAAAAATATAGGCCCATCCACTGCATTCTAGTAAATATTGTATATTTTTTGTAATCTTTCAATGTCTGTGTATTTTCAAATTCAGAGATTCAGCTCACTCGACATAACCATGCTATGATCAATCTTGTTTACTTTGCAGTCTCCATCTTGTTATTTTGGTATCTTTTTAATGCTATTTTATATCTGGAAGTTATCAAATGGCATTCCGACATGTGAAAATTCTTGAAGATCACTAAACTTGATCGTGCAGCAGAAATAACTATTATTATTACTATTATAAAAATATTTTCGTATTACAATATTTCTTATAATGCTACATCTAATTTACAAGACATGCATTCATTTAGTTACAATAAATTTTACACTTGGAAATATAAAACCGTAAGAGTAAAGACAAAAAATTATAAAAATATTTCAATAAAAAGGATAATTGTTTTCCATGGTTTTATACAAAATATAGATGCGTTACAAATATACGGATAAACATGTAATGTAAATATATAAATGGTTCTTAAATATTTTTAACGCCATGTTTCGAGTAAATTCTCTTCAAGAAAATCAACGATGCTATGGTATGATATAAAAAGATCTATTTTTCCCAAGATTTTCAGATAATAGATCGCAATTTAACACATAAATCATGCGATGAAGTATGAAAAAAATGCGCTTAACTTTGCGTAAACAACTGTTAGTTAAAACCCATTGAGGATCGACAGAAATATTTTTTATATATCATTAATATTAAAATAACAACAGTAATAATTACAAATAAAAAAAAATATCTTTTATGAACATATATAAGGAAACAAAAAACGAAAAGTGGTTTACTTAAAATGTCCATATCTATCGGGAATGAATTATTTAATGGCAATGCTCTTCTCTCGATAACCTCGGAACCTCGTGCTTGGCGGGAAGAATAAGTTTGTGTATATGTAAAAGAATATAGTGATGCATAACGTTGCGGATTTGCGAAATGTGATATTCGAGGAAAAGTTTTGTTTTCTACCCGAGCATTAAGTTGCGTCAGCAGAATTGATAATAGTTATTAATGAAAAAGATTTCATAAAATGACCCTTATATCAAGTCTTGTCATAAAAGAGTTACAAAACGTGATATTTCTAAACATGTGATTGTAAAAGAAAACAGTCTGCCAACGTGAAAATTATCAAATGCAATTTTTGGAAACACAATATGACGACTAAGGCAGAATAAGAAAAGAGGACATGAGTGAAGAAAGGGGACCATTATTCTGTCGCCACTCGCCGAGCGTGAAACAGTTCCTCTAAACTGCGTAATTGTCATCATCACGATCCGCCTTACTGTTAAATTGCGCCAAGCATTTGAACAACATTGGAAACATATACCTAAAAGATTATGTGAAAAGACATGTACAGCTTCAACGGCTTAAACTTTGACGGATTCAACCTCTTCACCAAAAAGTGACCTGGTATAAGTGAAGTTTCTTCGGTGTTAGTGACCGACCATGTTCACTTAAACAACTTTATTCTATTCTCAATATAGAGGGAGTGAAGAATTAGTGATAATTTTTTGGTAATATAAAATAAATTATGGAATATGAACAAATGATATTTTTTTAAACCACATCCGCTCCCTATTCAGAGCATATGGTCATCACGCGGTTCCTCCAAGCTTCTCTGTCCCCCGCCAGCCTCCTCGCTTCCTTCCAGGTCATCCCAGCGTCCCATAACTCCACCGAATACATCCTATGGATGGTCGTCAGCGGCCTTCCAGGGCGGCGGAATCCATCTGGTTGGTAGAAGAGACAGGCAGGATTCAGGCTCCCCTGGGGCATCCGTAGCACGTGTCCAAGCCAGGTCCATCGTCACTTTTTTATTTTAGGCGTAATAAGAGGATGGTCCGTACCCCTAGTATTCGACGCAAGCATCTGTTTTCAAAGCACAGTATACGGTTAACCTGTGCCTTGGTGAGGTGCCATGACTCGCAACCGTAAAGCAACACCGTCAGCATGCACGCGTTGAATAAATGGCACTTGGTTCTGACCGAGTACAACAGTGAGTCCCATACTTTCCGCATTGAGTTAAAGGTTGCTCCAGTTATCCCTAATTGGATTGAGAGATATTTACGTGGATTGCCATCTCCCGTGATGTGTACCCCCAAGTAGCTGAAGCCGTCGACTCTCTTGATGTCTTGGCCCGCTACGGATGGAATCTCGGTGTAAACGGTTTCATAAATTGATTTATCGATTATTTTAGTAATGGATGTTTGTGATGTCTGAAATTTCTTCTCACCCACCTGATCCTAAAAACGGGGCGTAGCGAGAGCGATCTGTTAATCATTACTGCCGTCTTAGCCCTAGTTTTCTACTCTTATTTTTTTTGAAAAAAAGGTTAAGCGCCTGAGTAACACGCAGGTTTCACAGAAAACTTCTGTTAGGATAACTCAATAAGGGAGAGGACAGGGTAAAAAAAATATAATTTTATTCAGAAATGGTTTAGAAGGTGTTATTTTTTGCATAGTTTTAAATTTTCCTTCGCCATCACTGATGCATAAATTTAGATTAAATTTGATGAATCACGAAATAAATTGATTGAGATACTCTCAACAGCCTAAATAAAATTATTAAACATATTTATTACTATGCTTATGTTCATAGTTAAGTTATGGAAATTAACAATACATTTTAGAATGGAACAAGTTTTTTTATAATCTTTAATGGAGCAATAAAAAACTGATTTATTGGTTTGGTAATCGGCGTGATTAATGAATAACTATAAATAGGTACAATAAAGAATAAAGTTATGTTCTTATTGCATTGTAGAATATCCATTTTATGATCAAAATATATGATTATTTATTTTAAAAAATTTGAGATTTTATTAATGCTTAAAGATTTGTTTGTTCATAATACACCCGGAATAGAAGGCACTGACACTCAGACGTTGGTGATATTATGTCGTTATTATGGTGGGTCGTACCTCGTGTACCTACTACCCACAAAAAAGGTTCATCAATTAATGTTTAAAGTTAAAATCTAACAATATCGCTATGAGTCCATCAATCATTTATAAAAATGTTAAATATTTAAATTGGCATAATTGATCGAGAAATAACAGCTAGAATTTCTTGTGCAAATTTCACGTCGATACTGTTCACTGTTTGAGAAGAGTTTTTGTGACACAGACAGACTTATACATATATTTTCTACTGTATAGTAAACATACATTTTCTCTAAAACTACCTTTAAAAATCATTCAAAAAAATTCAAAAAACTAATATAAACATCTAAATAATGTTATTAATATAAGAGTTTCCTACCGATCCTTTTGAATATCACCAAGTGGAGACTTTGTTTTCTCAATTGTTTTCGATCTTAATACATGTTCTCATACCTTAAAAAAAACTCTCCATTCTATTGAGGGGATTAAACGAAACTATATTAACTGTACCCAAGAACATATTCTCTCTCCTCGTCTGATCGCTTAATACCTCTCTTCCGACATCTCTTTCATGAATATGTAATATTTAAAAATCAGCTTGCAAATATCGTTTCGCTGTAAAATAAACGTATGAAACCGAAGCGGAAAGAAAATATTTTATAAAACTTTTCCAAATTTCTTCCGCGTGCCAATATGGGAAGTGTCAGTTATTCACAGCGCTGAGCTGTATTTTTTGATTGTCTACACAAGTGAAATTTTTTTAATAAAGTCTGGGTGACTGCTTTGGTTAATATAGATACAATTAATTAGTCAATTTAATGTCCAGGAATCCGATAGAGCGTTGTAGAAGAGACATTCCATTAAATCTCGCATACAATATAGCGATAGTTTATCAACTGCATCAGTTTAAGATAAAATAATTGAATAAAAACCCTTACTATAAGTGTTAATAGCACAAATTTTTTTTAATAAAAATGCTCTTATAAAAAATTGACTTAGTACCTTCTTATTCCAAAGAAATGAAAATAAAAATTGTATTTTTACTAACACGAAATAAATTAAATAAATAAATCTTGTCAAATTTTAAAGTGAACCTGTTTTTTTTTACGAATCCATTATAAGTTAAATTAACAATGTCTATTTTGAATCGATACTCGCGCACCAGTAAAATTTAAAATAAATTGAAACATTTTAGTGTATAATAATTAAAGGTGACCAATGAACGATGTAATTTGTAATTTTTTTTATTGCCTCCGGTTATATTAAATAAATGTATTATACTTCTCATGCAAATGGATTTAACCAAGGTTAGTGCTAAGCTTCACAAGAAAACTAGACACATTTTAATAATTTCGACACGCAATCAAAATGTATCATACTAAAAATTTCATTATATAATATTTATTACACTAAACTTGTTTTAAATTCTATTTTTATACGCATATAAATTCATTGATGAATTTAAAGTAACTGGTCAATTTTATAAATTTATATCAGTGTTATTGAGATGAATGGTGAAATGTTTGAAGAAATTGCGCGTCGATTAAGGTTAAAAGAACTACATTTGGATACCAAAATACCATATTATTGCGTCGTCTTCATCGCTTGATAAATACTAGATGGCATATTAATTTTTTGAATAAGAATTTAACATGTTGCAACATTTATTTTTAATACTTAACTGTACATCTATGGCAATATTAATATTAGTAAAATATTACTGTGGCAAGACACTTAATGATAAATCTACTAGTTTTAATTTTACACGCATGCATGAAACACGTAGCAAGATTTTTAAATCAAAGATTAAATGCTTTTAAACCGAAAAATTGAAAAATAATAACAACTCACAAGAGATGTTGGTAACTAACAAGATTGACAGGATTGAAATAAGAACACAATGTGATTCTTGGATATCAATTTTTCGTCTAGAATAACTCAGTACGCACCATTATACAAGTTTGGAAAAAGACAGCAATTTATTCTATAAGTAAATAGATATATAAGAAATTGAGCTACTGAGTAACTGAGTAACACGCAGTATATATAGAAAAACTGTTTTTGAAATACCTGCATTACGAGTCCATTTGTTGAAAGAAAAAAAATATTCTCTAGTGTATGTCTTAAATAATAAAGATGTTTACCATGTAACTTTACCTCTCAAATCGTACAATATCCTCTTATCTTTAAAGTCTCTCTTCTTCTTTATTATTCTTTGACATCTTAGATTTTCTTCTTGTAAAAAAGTCGCTTTGTACGGTTTGATATTTATAACGTCGCGGTGTCTTGCGAACCATGCAAATCGTTACTAAACACAGTGCACAAAGAAAACAGAGATTGTGTATAACGACTAGGGACTCCATCTCGAATATTCTAAATCCAAATATATTCAGCACTTTTTTAACTATTCGGTATTCGAATATTTGGGCAACTATTCGAATCGTATTCGTTGTTATTTTTAATGAAATATTTTACAAATCGACGAAATATTACATCAGAATTTCTCGAGATTTCAAGAACAATAACGAATATTCCAGAGAGTGGTTAATTTTGTCTTCATCTAACGCTTTAACGCCCTACGATTTCAATATTTCATCTACTTAGTTTGACGAATGACTCGGGGCTAAAAAAACCTTTTAAACATACTATAATTTTAATAATTGAAGAAATACCGTTTTAGTAATCCGACCTAAATCCAAATTTTAAATATTTTTATTCAATGGAACGGTATTAGAATATGTATTTATATAAAGTTATGTTAATAATTATTGAAATCGAATTTTTAATAATATTTTCATACTTTGAAAACTAATCGGATATATTCGAATAGTTTCAGTTTTACTATTCGATATTCGAATAGTTGATAATTACGAATAGTTGGAGTCCCTAACAACAATCTGTCTATGAAACGTTTTCAGATTAGAAAATACAGCGTATAGTTGAAAACGCGACGACAGAATTTAGGTCCTTTTCTATGGTTGTCTTTTTATACTGTCCATCCATTGTCAGGCTGTAATGTCTTCTATATCAGCCATCATTTCACTTTTATAATTAAGTATGCAGAATATGATGATATGTTATATTGATTAGTTCCCGCAGATTCTGCTTGGGCCATCACTTGAATTGCTAACTTCTTGGCAAGGGCGTTATACTTTATAAATATTATGCAGAATCTGCATCGTCTATATTGATAACTCACCACACATAGTCTTAATAATTCTAATTCTTCATAGATTAGGTAATTTTACTATTATCTTGCCGCCATATTCCATTCATAGACGGTTTTACCTGCCAAAAGCTCAATTATTGAAATTTTGTATATAAGTCATATTTCCAGTGAAGTTTTCCCCCAGTCAATTCTCCAGCTATTTCAATTGTATTATGATGTTATTTAAACAAATCTAATTTATACCGTAAAAATCTGCAGAAGTTAAAAAAATCAACTAAAGAAATATGTCGGGAATACGTAGCAAAATTATCGCAAGCGAATTTTTAGGTCAGACTTGTTTCCCGTGTTTTTAGAATAGCTTTCCACAAACACAGAACCAATTCAATTATTTACTTCTTATAACCCACACCAAGTCTTAGTGTTGCTTACGATAAATATCAAATAAGAAGTAAAATAAAATATTTTCTGCTGTATTTTGAAATATTATCACCTTACGTTAAGACAAACCTCTGGAAAGAATACCCGAATTTAAAGAGCAAAGGGAAAAAAATAATAAAGCTCTTGTCGGACAATATTTTTTTCATCGTTTAAACACTTTCACCGCGGGATGATATAATGGTTTTTGAAATTCGTTTTTTTTTCAAGAAAAGCTCTCTTTCTTTGCGCCGGCCAAGCTTTTTTTGGCGAAAATAATAAAACGAAAATGAAACTTTTCATAAAAACAACTTTCCAAGTTTTCGCCAAAAAATAAATTATAGTTAAATTTTTTGGGGTAAGTTGGTGAAATGGACCGTGTAAATGAGTAAGAAGTAATGGGAGGGAATTTTTATGGTTAAAATTTTATAAAACGTAATTCAGCCAAGGTGAGCGATATAATTAATGATTATTTAAAATGTTATAAACTACTTATATCAAACATTCCAAAAGACATCCACACTTCTCATGACTTGGTTATTAGAATGATACATTTGTGTTGATGTATGAACATTTTTTGATATACTTAAATTAACTTCATAATTTTCACTTATTGGTTAATCAACTATTTCAGTTTTTGCTAAGTTAAAAATAATAAATGGTGAGTAACTTATTCTTTAAATGATCAGTATACACGTGGTCAGGTAATAAAATAAACAGCCAGTAATTTACATAAATGTATATTTGTCGGCGTCCGTAGCACAGTTGGTAACGTTCAATTCCCCGTGCGGACAGTTTCATAAATTGATCTTTCAATCGATAGATTTCTGTTAGTAATCTGAGTATTTGTGATGTCTAAAAATCCTTCCCACCCATTTGATTCTCAAAAACGGGGCGTAGCGAGAGCGATTAGATAACCACTAATCCTGTCTTAGCCCTATCCTTATATCCCTACTCTCTTTGAAAAAAGAGAGGTTGAGTAACTGAGTAACAAGCAGTTCACGTTAGACTATTAAGAGGCCATATGCTCCACGTTGGAAGCAGAAACGGAAAAAAAAATATTTGTCAGTTATTAAATTAAACGGCCTGATAAAACTCATTTTAATAAAAATATGAAACGGTTAGTTTTTTAAATAAGCCTAACCTAACCAAACATAACTATTAACAGACAATTTATAATATCTTACCGACCATTTAGCAAAATAGTTATTGACCATTTATGGAATTAGTAATTTACCAAATATATTTATCTATCAAAATAACTTTTAGCCCATATTTTGAGTAAATTGGAGTTTACGTTTATTGAATATTACAATGTTTAGTAACCACCCTTTACGAACTAATGCACACTCACAAGCTTCGCCCGTTCAATTTTTTACCCCACTTTGCACTTCTGGGGTATAAATTATACGAATCTCTTGATTTGTTCCACCCCTTAACTTTAAAGTTTCAAATGCTCTTAGCCAAACTGTTTTCAGCCCATATTTATTGTGCATAAGGAAACGTGTTTCTTCTCTGAAATCGTTTAAAATAATTATATATTTAATGTTTTCATAGATAGATATTTAGCAAGCTCTAATGAATAGCTATTAAGCTTTGAAGCTTTCAAGGCAGTTTTATATAATTTATAATTTGATGTAATAAATCAAGGATTCATTTAAGTCACCTACTGACCGTATTTAATCGTTTGGTAGACGAAAAATGTTAAATCTTCTAAACTATGTAGATATAAACATCCATATTCAAGAATAAGTATTACTTGAATGTCCGTGGTGAAGTGTTCAACGTCATCGGCTTCGATTTATCGGAATCAGGTGCCAGTACAATAATTTTTTTGATAAATTAGTTGCGAGTAGCAAGAACGATTAGCGAACCACTATTCATGTTCTATTTCTTTCCTTCTATCCTAACTCTTTTCAAAAAATAGAAGTTGAACAACTGAGTAATAAGCAAATCTTGTAGAAAACTTCTTTTAGGATACTTTCATTAGAGGATTATATATTCCATTCAATACATGTTATATGTTTATTATTTATTCTTCATTGAGGAACAGTCAAGTATATGAGTTATTATTATATATAAATATCAGATTTTAGGGTTAATTTTTTTGGATAAGGTGCGTTAACATCATAGTTCTTTGAGCCTCCTTCATCTCTAATGCATTTTTTTTTGTTTCACTTCCATCGTTGCAGATAGAGGGGCGTGATCGCTGCAGAGCTAAGCTATCCACTGTGAATCCAATTCACGTGGGCGCCATTTGCATTTATATAAATATACCTCACCGCATACCGCACCCACACACATATGCATAAATACACAAACGCATACACATATGTACATGCAATACGTAAAAAACAAAAAAAATACATGTAATGGTAAAAGAGAAAAATAGAATTTATTTTAATACCGATATCCGTTTCATGTTGTTAAGTAACATTTCATCTGATTGTGTTACCTTATTGAGAAAATATTGCAAATCAATAATCGATATGAACAGCTTTAAAATATTACAATGATGATAACTTGAGGTCTTTTTGCGTTCATTAGCTTACTAATTTGTTATTATTAACAATGGAGACTAATATTACCGGATGTTTAGTATGAAAACGGGAAGGTTAATATTTTAATAAAATTAATTACTCGTTCATTAGATTCGATAATATTTTTAACTTTGTTGTTGAATTTAACGCCACGCGGTGAAACATTTTTAAATGCGCAACTTTTTTATTCATATAAAATGTAATATGAAAAAGAATCTGGGTGTAAGAAGATTTATAAAATAATCATAATAGATTTCAGGCCGAACGATTGAAGTGATTGCGTTGGAGCGTTGTGATTTCCCAGTCGGGAATTGAACCCGAAACACGCCATTCGATAATGAGATGAAGCGTTATTAACACATTCGAGGCTATTGATGAAAAGAAAAACAGATATTTCTGTCTGCATGAAAAGTATTATTTACTTTTATTTCGTAACTTTAAAATTATTGACTGCAGATTAGGTTACCTTTACATTTTTTTAATGGTTATAAACGAGTGTAATATTGTTCATGTTTTCTAAAGCGGTGTATAAAACTAAGCTAAATTAAATTTGAAATTTGTGTTAGTTCGCGTTCATTCGTGTGCTCGAATGTCTGAAGATACCGAAAAGTGAAACGCGGGTCTTTAGTGACGAAATACATGGAAATGTAAAAAATCTTAACAATTCAAATTTGATATTGAAATTCTATCAGGCATCCTCAGTCTATATATTAAATTACTTAAATTAAACTAAGCTAAATTAAATTTTAGTATAGTTCTGGCGATGGCGTGAAGCCGAAATAGTTGTCAACGAACTTTTTTAGGCGATCACCATGTAAAAAAGATAAAAAAATACACAATGCGTTTAGTTTCACAGGAATTATGTTAAATAGTTGATAGTTATATTAAATGAAGGTTCAAGTACTGGCTGACAATGGTGTGAAGGTGAAAAGATCTCCTTTATAAACATAATTATTATTTCATTTTTTTCGTGAGTTGAGAACGATTTATATGAACTAAACCTGCACTAATCTTTGATCTTTAAAAATTGAGTTTCATTTTTTATAAATAAATTGATTGAGTTATTCGTTCAAATCTATATATATTATATTACTATGTTAGTTGAGATGTGTGACAAGCATTTATAAATAATATAAAAACCATCAGTTTTTCATCGGAATTATATCCTCTCAAATGTTTTTTCGAGAAAACTCGAGACTGCAGGTGTCAAGAAATGTCAAAACAGAAAATGATTGCACTTTTGCACTTCCGCCCGACTTTCCTTCGCTTTTCAATTCCATTTATGCGTCGCGCGTTTGATGGTTTTGTCGCAAGCGGTTTTTTACTCTCGGCCGGAATAAAATACCAGGCGCGCATAATAGCGACCGGGGGATTTTGATGGAAAAATATGAATGGTTATTCTCGAGGGAGGTTAGTAGTAATTTCAGAACTGCCGATTCTAGTTGCTGCGCTCCTGGGATTTCTTGCTTGACAATTGAATGTTTTTTTGGTTTTTTTTTACTTTAATTTGAGAAGATTTTATATTAAAAAATGGTTTCAACATTTTTATAATAAATACTTATTCTTTATAATAATTTATTTTTGATATGAAAAAAATATATATAATTTCTCATTAGCCTCGCACATATTAAATTTCCATGCGCTATTTTTTCACCTCCTGAAAAATACTTTTTATTAGCTAACAATCAGCCAACGGTATCAATCCTCTATTTAAAGTAAGCCTGCTTGCGATACCTACAAGAATACAGGTTTTATTTTCGTTGGAAACCACGTACGTCTAACGAACGTCAATATTTAACTAATCCACTGTGTCTTTTGCGCCTTCATGTAAACCTCAGGATTAATGATGTTGTCCAGCAATAGTGTCTTTTCAAACTTTTTGGCAAGTATCTCACATCCATCACATATTTATTGTACTAAGAATCGATCGGTTAGCACAGTTTTGTACTACATTCAGATGTTTCTACTGATCACGACTGGTTTTGCTCATTGCGAGAATTATCAACACATTAAAGATGAATAATCGATCAGCCACTTCCGTAACTATCTAACTACTAGCTCTTGTATTTTCATCCTAACTAAGTTCTTACAACTAAGAACTAACAACTAAGTTCCTTCATAATAAGTTCTTTTGAAATTCTCCATTGTGAATTTATGAACTGAGGGGTGGCCAATCATTTCGATATTTCACTTTCCAAATCATAAGTAGTATTAATATTATTCTGTTTGCCTGATCCATTTTTTTTATTTCTACTTTAAGGCGAATAAGTAGGTTTTTTTCATCGCCGTTTTGCGTCATTTTGCAAAAATGGTTAATCGTTTTCCGTCGCCTAAAAATATGAAATGTCGAAATATTTTTTTTTCTTTTAATAATTGAGTTTTCAAAGTATTTGTTTACTTTGTTGCACTTTTATTTAAAGGTAAATAGTAAAGTTTTCAAGCCTGTCTGGCAAAGAGTTGACGCCTGTTTTTCAGGAATGATTTTATTTGATTTCAGCCGTGACTAGATTAGGGTGTATTGTAGGTTATCTAGATTTGTATAATAAAGTATTTTTAAGAAAGTGTTCTTGACGGAATCGGCAATTTATTGAATATAACGATTCTAAAAAGATTTTTGAAATGTATCGAAAAGTTCGTTACCTCGTAATTTTTCTGACTGATATGTAAAGTAGAATTATACCGTATTTAAAAAAAAATTGAGCAACAAGAAATTCTATTTTATACGTCTTTTAACAAAAAAATCCCAAAAAATAATAAGAGTAATAAATAGTAATCATTTTTCGGGGAAATGTATACTATATCCTCTTAAGACTTTAATGAAATGTATCTACTGCAATATTATGCTATCAATAAAATATAGATTTATTATGCTATCAATAAAATAATGATTTAATATTATTCAAAGTAAAAAAGCTTATTTATATTAACATCCGTTCTTTGACATAATTTTTACAAAACTTTAATTTTTTATTTTTAATATTTGATAAATTTTCGCTCAAACAGAGGCAAAAATAAAACTATAAATCTCAAAGGTCTCAAGGAAACTAATTTTTTCATCCTGTTTGGTGAGATTATTTATGTTTAATTCCGATACCCGAGATCTAAATCTTATTTTCTTATGAAATATATATGAACGACAAAAGTAATTTATTAATATTCATAAATGCGCTCAATACACGAAACCATCGGCTATATTCACTCGTATATTGCTATAAAAGCAAGGATATTTCGAGAGTTTTTTACACTTCGTCAGCCGAGTGCTTGATAGTTCTAATAGAAATTTCATAACTTTTCACTAGAGCATTTTGAAGTCTTGTTACTTTATACCTACTTATATGGTGTATCATTCCAGTAGCCTCTAATTTTGTGAGTAGTACATTATTAAGTCTCAATAAACATGAATGGCATATATAGATAGATTAATTTAAAACTGAACTCACCAAAAATCGAAAAACATGAAAATATATACAAATCTCAACAGAAGTTTTCCAACGAGAACTGCTTGTTACTCAGTTTCTCAGCCTCTCTTTTTTGGATAGAGTACGGATAAAAAAATAGAGCTTGAACAGGACTAGTGATTAGATAATTGCTCTCGCTAAGCACCAGTGGCGAGACACCAAACTCCATCAATCGATCGAAAAATCAATTTATCAAACTTTTCGTACCACGACTTTAACACGAGACATCCGTAGCCAAAACCAACGGCGTTCAGCACTACACCATGGATCCGATACTAATCAATCCTTAATACAAACTTTCCATTCGAAATTGTGGACCAGTGGAACTCAAAAAAGCTCCGATAGCGCTCAAAAAATGCTCAAGTTTTGCGGTCCGCTCTCAATGAGCATGGTATACATTTGTTATTTCCATGATCCTTTAGTGTGTATTTGGTAAAACTAATGGAGGCATAAATCATGCCTGAAGAATGTAAAAACTGTTCACAAGCCTAGCAAAAAAAAGTTGTATGAATTGTAACGAAGGCGTGTGGACCTACGCATTAATTTTCCTTCCATGTTCATAGACTGGCACTGCAACCACGCCTGGAAGGAAACTTGCTACCTATAATACATTCTCCTGCCCGAGAAATGAGAGTTATGAAGAGTTTCGCCATTTGGTAAAAAAAAGATTGCGTCAGGAATGAAATGTCAATAAAAGCTTTTCATCTACTTATGTACTTGTTTTAAAAATAAAACATAATTTAATTTGTAATAACATAATTAAATTTGGATTATTGAGATTTTGTACACTTCCATGTATTTTGTCACTAACGACCCGGGTTTCGCCTTTCGGCATCTTCAGGCATTCGAGCACACGAATGGACTCGAACTGCATGCCCGTGTGCTCGAATGCCTGAAGATGCCGAAAGGCGAAACCCGGGTCGTTAGTGACAAAATACATGGAAGTGTACAAAATCTCAATAATCCAAATTTAATATTGAAATTCCATCAAGCACCCTCAGTCGATGTCTTAAATTATATAATAACATAATGATTAGAATCAGTTTCTCTCATCGCGAGCATTATCAGCTGATAAAATATAAATCATAATATGGCTATGTATATAAAATTGAATGTTGATAATTACAAGGTATATCAAACAATTTGTTCATAGCGATGACAAGAATTTACCAGTACCTAATTAAACAAAATATAAATAAATTAAATTAAATCGTCTACAATTAAATTGTTAAAGAACTCTTACAAGTCAATAAACACTAATCTGAAATCAAAAATTCAACCAAATTTAAATTCAATTAAGTGAGACAAATATAATTAGTTTAAAAATAATTTAAAAACATGTAGGGTCGTTTCGCCAGTGCTCAGCCAGTTAAGCGACAGATGTACTTTCAAAAGGGATTTTGAGTCAATGAATGATAAACAAATATTTTTTCGCTGTTATTTCATTAAACAGGGATTAAGTAATGTAACCAACTAAAAATAAAATAGTTAATATTGTACCAAGCATAAAATAATAGAAGTTAGAAAAAAATACCAATTTTCCCAGTGGTCGGCCACCAAAATACAATGGGCGGCCTTTCGTTGCCCAGTGTTCGAACATCACTATGAAACTTCATGAATATCGCGAAATAATTTACTGATAGTAGACAGAACAATAAAAAAACAAATGATGCAAAGGATGACACTATAAAGTAAAAAATGTATTTCAAAATTTCGTTCATTTTCAAAACTCATATTTTCTAATACCTAAAATTTTCTAGGCTAATAACCTACATTCCAACCAATTGATCCAAATTTATATTAGATTCGATTTTTAAAAGAAAAAACATGTATGATGAAACTATTTTACTGACAAATAAATTTACGAACGTAACATCAAGAAGTGCCATTTCAATATTAGTGTGGATAAAAAATATTGTATTTAAACAATATTAAAATAATATGTTTGTTAACTTCTAAATAGGTCTCAGTTTGGAAATTATACAATATTATTTCTCCGTTCTGTGCAAAAGTTTCGAAATATTGTACTGAATATACAAAACTGAAGTTTAAATATTCCGCTATTACATTTAAAGGCTGAACAGAACTTTCTTAGTGTCCTGTTTTTATGCGACTAATAAAAATTAGCATTACACATAAAAAAATAATTAACTTCCTTATGTATTCTATATTGTTAGTTTAAGTTTTAAATGCTTTTATAGTTCAATTCGAATGTTACATTTTACATTGGATTCTAGAAATTATTCTTTAAATTGTTTAAATTTTTTGAACATTTTTAAAGATTATTCATAGTAATTAATATAATTTATTTTTATTACACCCTCATTAAGTACTCTTAGCGATTTCCGACATTCACTGTTTTTATTGTTGTCATTATTATTATTAGTGTCAGCTGTAATGTCATGTAGTTTTTACAGATATTTTTTTAAAAAATTGCAGCCATATTACTAATAATAAGTTAGATAAGGTAGACAGTAGCAAAGTATTTAGTTCCACAATAAATATCCCACATAGCCGACAGCTATTTCAACATCATGTCATCGTCAGAAATTTACTGTATATTGAAGTTTTTCGAGTCAGTACAAACCTCTGTGACAAGTTTCAAAAGATTTTTCTGGAATATTTGTTTTATTCAAAATTGTACAATCAATTAATTTTGGCGTTGATTATTATAATCATTTTACTGATATTAAATATTTATTTAGGGTACATGGTGCAATGGTCAACGTTGTCTTCGCTTCGGTCATGGATGTCCCTTATACTTCTATTTATATTCTTTTTTTTTTAAAAAAAGGTTGAACAATTGAGTAACAAGCAGTCTAAATCATGGGTTGAGATACCTCCATTAGGAGTCCATGTGCACCAAATTGGGAGCGGACATGGTAAAAACAAAATTCTAATAATAACAACACTGTTCAAAATATGTCTGATTTATCCAAATCAATATTATTGAATTAATGTCTGCAAAAAATGCCACATCAGATATTGTAGAATGAATTCAACGGCGATACATCAAAATTTGCAACGAAATAAAAATATAAACTTTTTTTATATATCTGAACAATATTAAATAGAAAAAAATCTTGCGACAGATTTCGTGATGGGCGACAGCTGGAGTGATTGATGTTTAATTTAAAGTAAAAAAGCAAGCGTCGCGAGGAAAAAATAAATTATTATTGCAAGTCGACGAAATATTAGATGAGAATACGATGAGATGTGACGGCGCGTTAAATTCTGACATTGCATAGGATGACTGATTTAAAAAAAAACTTTTTAAAAGCTTTCTGTACCGAAGTTGTTAGGTGGGGGCTGTGGAGAGCTTTATGTTGTGACTCAATCGGAAAAGCTCAAAAATATATGTATGAAGATTATACAGAACGTCAAAAATTTTTTGTGAAATACTGTGAATCCATTTAAGAGTATTATGAAACTTTGAATCATTCAATCTTGCATTTTTTGGGACAGTTGATTACATTAGAATATTGAGTTTCTTCATCTTTTTCGTATCGAGTGATTTGAGTATACATCAAGTTGATGATTATACGTATTATGCCAATAATAGCCAAGGCGCTAGACATTTTGAATATTTTTAACAAATAAAATAAATTATTTTGCAACATGACTACTCCTTATTTGGAACACATGAACCCCTAATAGAGTCTCAACAGACTTTTTCTACGAGAAATGCTTGTTACTGAGTTGTTCAACCTCTCTTTTTCTAAGAGAATAGGAATATAAAGATAGAGCTAGGGTAGAACTAATGGTTAGATAATCGCTCTCGCTACGCCCCATTTTTAGGATCGGATCGGTCGGAGGACATCACAAACATCTATGCCTACGGAGATAAACTCTGATGAAAATTTTAGTGTACTTTAATTTTGTAATCTCATATATTGAATTGATAAAATTTGACTTTAAAGCTGACCTTGCTGAAAGTTGAGCCCAGATTGAATAACTCTCAAGTCAATTGGTCAATAATTTTGACAAAACTGTATTTTGTTGTTTTTTTTTTGCATTATTTTACAAAACAATTTCAACTTTTAGATATTAGACCGAAAACGTGGTAGAACTTTTAGTTGGCGTATAATCATTTACTTTCGAGAGAAATCATTAAAAATGTCAAATTTGAATCATTGTTTAGCTTTGAAATAAAGGTGGTTAATCTGAAGATAATTCTTAAAGAGATAAAACGCGTCACGTTAGTGATAAACTAAGTGAAATAATTAAGTTATCAATTTAACTTCCACAAAGTTACCGCAGAATACACAGAAAATATTAATTTAAAATACACAATTTCAAGCAACATGACAAATCCCGAAATTAAAAAGATCTAAATACTGAGATTCCAGGATCATAAAGAGGGTCCGGGATTTGGATGCTCTATAAATATTTTTAGTGCTTAATTTTTAGGTGAATTTATACACTTTAATGACAATCACGTCAGTGAATTTAGTCAGCAAACATGAAAACAATAAAAAAAAGTATTGTAAAAAATAAACTGTCTTTTTTCCTCTTGAATGAAAAAATATTTCTGCGTGACAGTTTTTTTTTTGTGAAATGTTTATTCACTTCCGGAACGCCAAGCACTAGGAAGTCTAAAGAAATGACACAATGCGAAATATTGTGAGTGGTTCCGTCATATTGAAATGTCATATTTTTATGTTAACTTACTTTCACGAAGGTACAAAAAATTATTTTCAATTTAATCACTTTTATAAATTAAAGTATTGACTGAGGGCGCTTGATGGCACTTCAATATGAAATTTTAATTGTTGAGATTTTGTAAATTTCCATGTATTTCGTCACTAACGACTCGGGTTTCGCCTTTCGGCATCTTCGGGCATTTGATTAT
Source organism: Himalopsyche phryganea (assembly GCA_022494535.1). Taxonomy (NCBI): domain Eukaryota; kingdom Metazoa; phylum Arthropoda; class Insecta; order Trichoptera; family Rhyacophilidae; genus Himalopsyche; species Himalopsyche phryganea. The sequence continues at coordinate 2,045,181 of JAGVSL010000071.1, forward strand.
AGTTCAAACCTTTTAAATTGTTCGTCAAGTTAACCTTCCCGCTTGTATGCTAAATAAATCCATTCTTTAACCTATATACATATCAAACTATGCGAAATTATCGAAAGACGCAAGAATCAAAATTCTTCATAGCATAACAAGCTCGAGACGTGTATTGGTGCTGTTTGAAACAAAACAGTTGCATACAGTATATCATGCATATTTAATTGTTACTAAATTTTATTATCGTATTTTTCGATGATTTCAAAATTCACGAAGTTTTCAAATTATGATTAATTATACAAAGAAGACGTAAACGTAATGATTTTTTAATTTTTAATTGTAACTATTTATTTACAAAAAGCATCATTTTCAATTTTTCGTATGTGTTATTTCACAGTTAATTTAAAGGCTTAAAAGTCAAAGTAATGCATTGTTACATCATGAATGACGAAAGGTTAAGAATCGAGTATTTTTTACGAAATATATGGAACTAAATTCTCTGAATGACACAATGGAAAATAAAATCACATACTGCTTCATATCAATCATTCAAATTCTCAAATATTTAATTAGGTTTGTAGTTTACTCCTTTTTAAAAGTAAGTTAGAATGAAATCAAAGTAAATGTGGAAAGAGGTGTGCGTAAAGTGAATAAGTACCATCCAGGTAACACCTTTTCTTCACTCAACGCCCTCACAGTATGCGAGTCGGACAATGGTAAGTGTGAAAGAAAATATGAAATCAAAGCAAATAATTTTCACCTCACAATTTGAAAATGAAATGTATCTTGTTCAGTATTTGGAAGGAAACAAAGTAAATTGTGTAATGTTATTAAAGAAACAAAGCTTGTGAAATCGTGTTGCTTTTTATTAATGTATAAATACAAAATGATGTAAAGAATTGGCAACTAATTATTTGGCCAGTATTTAATTCAATTAACGTCAGTAAATATTAAAGAAAGAGTCAGTAGCAAATGTGTATAACAGTCAGTAGAAAAATAAAAATGGTAAGTAAATATTAAAGATACGGTAAGTAAATATTAAAGGAAGGTTAGGTTAGATTAGGTTAACTAAGTAAAAATAATAAATCTGATTTAGGTTATATGCGTGCGAATTTCATTAAACCATTTTGAGTGGTAAACAATTAAACTGTTTTAAAATTGTGCATTAAGATATGTTTATTTTATTTATGATTTCAATAAACATCCACCAATTGCCAAGTAAATAAAGTTTTGGTTAGGTTTGATTTAATAATTGACCATTTTATATAAATTACTGACTAAATCATTCAGACATTACAGACATCTTTATAAAACAAATGTATAAATCAATAGAAAAATCATTTTAAAAAACTGTCCGTTCAGGGATTCAAGTCAGGGAACACCGTAACCGAAGCTAACGACGTTGACACCTCGGCTAGAGAGTCGAAATTCTTTAAAAATACTTTAAATTTCAAACTGCGATGTGCGTTACCGATCAACACTATTTAGAGGACATTTTATATTATTTAATTTGTCTTCCAAAAATGCATTTATTGATTAAACAATTTTACACAAGGTACTCGACATGTCGAGCTATAATAGATAGCACTTCACGTAGTGTTGTGTTCACAGCTGTCTAGTGTTTGTTTACTGGGAATGTTGGATGGCGGGTTTGTATCCATTATTTGTTATTTTAGCTACGTACAAAGAAGAGAAATACCAAGAATGATTTGAAAAGATGTGAGAGGTAAAAGAGAATGAAGGAAACAATCTCAACAAGGGAAGGTAAAGCCTCTGAGAAAAATAACCTTTTCCCGATACAATGGACATAGTGTATTACATACTCATGTGACAGTCTCAGTCTTATACTAGGAATGTGTTTTAATTAAGCCAGCAACGTGTCACATTGTTTGACAGTGAATCGTCAATAGATTGTTAAATTCAAAATGTAATAAAATAAAATCTAGAAATCTGTAGCCATCCATCAGTGTTTTCAACCCAATAAAGTATGCAATAAAAGAAGCCATCGATTCAATTGACATAAGCAATATAGAACATAAATAAAATAAAGAAACTGTACCGTCAATCTGGGTAACTTTGGCCCAGTTCGGAGGGTTTTTATATTTTTATGGTTTTCCATTGCATTTATGTGTGGTATTTTTATACATTGAAACGAACTAAGGTCTTAAGATGAAATTTAATTAACGTAAATACATTTTTTGTTATAATTAAAATATAAATATATATAAAACAATGCGGGAAAACTTTGATCCAAATCGGGTAACTTTTGCCCACGATACATATAATCACTGTAATTAATATGAATTTAGCGATTTTAAAGTCTTGAAAACTTTTCTTTATGCTTTTATATATTCTCTACATAATTGAGATGGAAAAAATATACACCATTTATATTATAAACCGCGTCTTTTCACCGGTAATGCGTATGTTGTGACTATTCCAGATGCTAATTTCTTAGACTCAGGGATAAGATTTGTCGTATTTTGTCCCGTATATAATTGTTGAAAACTGTTTACCTGTGTCAGTTCGAGTTCACTCTTGTGCTCGAATGCCTGAAGATGCCGAAAGGTGAAACCCTGGTCGTAAGCGATAAAATACATGGAAATGTACAAAATCTTAACAACTCAATTTTGATACATCATTTGGTTTACAGATTAGTAATACTAATTGAAAATATGGCTGATCTAATTTATTTCAAGAAATGTTTTTAAATTGTGTTTTATCATTCCAAGCTGACAGCTTAAAAATTCAACAATAAAACAAATTATGTTGCACATTAATTCATATTTTTACCAGCAGGGACTACTCAATACCTTTGTTTAATTAAAAAATATTCATATCATGGTATTATAACAGCACCATTTTCCATATGTAGTTGGTCAATCTTACTACCGATGGGTAAACTTACCCAAATTGATGGTAACGATGTATTAAACAAAATAAATATATCATAAAGTGCTAGCAATAGCTATGGGAATCTTTATTTAGCTCTTTGCCCTCCTTCACCCACCATTCCACCACTGCTTGCCATCGTTATTTGTAAACGACAGTATCCAGTGACGTATCAAACGTTAAGCGTATCTACAGTTTGTTTCCTTAATTGGAAGTGTCTTAAGAGCAACTGTCTCTCCAAATAAACTAAAAGGTTGTATGAGTTAAGGTCGACTCCCTCTCTGTCTAACTCCACAACTTTTTTAAATGCCTGATAATTTACGTGGTTGATCGGTCCAATAAGAGGTTGTACCGGCTTGCGCCACTCTTCCCTTTATTCATGCATTAAATGACAATATCATAGGATGTGTACAGCAAAGCTCAAAGAGCTTACAGAACTCTTCCAATTAGATGTAAATATCCTTGTTATGGTTTGTATTTTATCAGTTTATAATGTTGAGTCAACCCGGTCATCAAAATTGTAAACATGTGGAAGTAGAACAAAACAAATTGCGTTTTATTTGTAACATATATAATAATAAGTAATAATATTTCCTATCTCTCCGACTGCTTTTATGTTCAATGTATTACATTATTATAAAAATATGCAATCATATCCCTATAATTCAACATATTGGAATTATTGAAATTTTGTACATTTCCATATATTTCGTCACTAACGACCCGGGATTCGCCTTTCGGTAGTTCGACTCGTCAGTTCGAGTTCAACAATTCAAATTTGATATTGAAATTCCATCAATAACCTTCAGTCGATATCTTGAATTATAAAATAAAACAATTTCAGGCTGATGGCATTTTTTAACTTATGGAATATATAAAAAAAATATTCAATATATTGAAAAAACAAAATATAACTACAGCTTTTTTGAAAAACTTCAGTATGTATCATTCATTTTTTAGCTTAGAGACTGATTATATAAAAAGCTAAGAAAGCTTGAAAATTCAAAGCTTATGTCATTTCCTTCGCTTGAGTTTTCGTAAAGTAAATACATTTTCTGTTTGTGTGTTTTTTTGCTTTCTATGGCCAAGGGTCTGTTTAATTTGTACATTTTATTGTTGACCAACTATTATATAAAAGACGAAAAAGGTTTTTTCTGTTTGCTTTAGGCCATGTTTGCTTTAAAGCTTTTCTGGAAAGGGATGATATTGTATCTTGGAGTTGTAATCATTTATAATGATTCTTTTTGAGAGCTTTTTTTTTTATAAAGAAAACGTTTTATAAACATTATTGAAAATCCAGTTTTAGTTTTGGGGGGCCAAACTAAAAATAGCCATTTGAGTTAAATAAACTATTTTCATGAATTTAGAACGCTAAAATTTTTGAATTATTATATCAATTTTCGTTTTTAGTAAGCTTGTAAGTGGGTTTATTGGTTTTAATATAATATATATAATACGCCCTCATGATGTAGATTATGCAAGTTTTAATTTTGAGATTAATTAACTTTGTTATGTAGGTAACTTATTGATATTTATAAATTACGATGGAGTGATGGTGAAATAACTATATATAAAATAGAAAATTTAATATGATATATATTGTAAGACTAAATACAACATTATTTTCACCATATTTGTGTAATGTAAATCAGTCCAATTCAATCAATAAATGTATTTTTAAAATTAAAATTACATTTATTGATTGAATTGGTATTTGCTTAGTAGAACTCTATTGTAATAGGATTATTATTCTTCATCATGGTCGTTTTCCTCTCTGGTGCTGTTCGCAACCTCCGTAATAATAGAATAAAAACAGCAGTGTATTCAGTTCTACTAAATTGAAATAGTTAACTTTTAGCTATTTCGGCTTCACACTATGGTCAGAACTAAGTAGTTCTATCAAATAACTTTTGCCAAAATAGCTTTAAACTTTATTTTTACCATGATGGCTCCCAGTGTGGAGTATATGGCCTTATAATGTAATTATTTCAACATAAGTTTTTCTACGAGAAATTTTTCTTACACAATTGCTTAATTTTTCTTTTTCGAAGAGAATAAGAATAGAATAATAAGGCTAAGACAGGACAAGTGGTTAGCTAACTGCACCACCAATCAACTAACTAATTACATTTTGTATAATTGAATAATTTTCTATGTTTATCTTATTGAAACTACACGACTCAGTAGAAAATTGCAAATATTTATTGATGTTTAATATTAAAGTAGGTATACATTTTGCTGACTCTTAAAATGTGCAAGTGTTATATTATGAATTCTCACGGTGCAAGAAAATGCATAACAATAATTTACTCACAAATTATGATCTATTTTAAATAACCATTTACACGCTTGCTTTAAGCCATACGTATAAATCTTTCACGCTCTCAATACTCCAGAACCGTTGACTGATTTCGTAATATTTCAACTTGAGATTATTAAATCATGCATCGTTGAAATTAAAATATTTCAAGATCCTATTTTGAGACAGATTATTTTATGGTATCTTCGTTATGTCACCAAGTGAATAGAGTTTAGAGCAGTGGTCGTTAAACTCAGTTTAGTTATTAGACAACAGAGACAAAAATCAACAATAGGTACAACGGTTGAGATTTATTTTGGGAGCCAACTTTTTGAAACTTTAACAAAAGGTGCTTTTTTAGAAGTATAGAACTTTAAAATGAAATAAAACATTTAATAATCGTGTTTATGCTCATTATATTGGATTTATTGAAAATTTTATTAAATGCCATGAACTTTTAAAAATGATTTCCGGCATGTGGGGCCACGGCTGGCTTGAAAAAGACGCAATCTCAAAGTCCAATTTTCAAGCACATACTTTCTGAAGCAGCTGCGATCGGCGATATCGGCGATAACGCGGTGAATGTTGGCTTGAAGTCACTAAGTGTTGCTGGTTTATCGACGTAGGCGAAGTCCAAAGCTGTTAAATCACATGATCTCGTTGGCCAATTCATAGGTCCATTCCGTGAAATTATGCGCTCATTGAAAGTTTCCTTTAGTAAATTGATTGTGGCGTGCGCTGTATAGCATGTTGCGCCGTCTTGTTGAAACCAAAGGTCTTTTACATTATGGCCATTCAATTTTAGAACGAAATTAGCAACCATAGATCTGCTTTATTGACAGAAACGTTCTGGCCAGCATCGTGTTTGAAAAAATATGAACTAATGCTTGCACCAGCCCGTAAAGCACACCAAACTGTTCATTTTTGTGGATGTAACGGTGTTTCAAAAATGGCTTGTGAATCTTCGTTGCTCCAAATCCGGTAATTTTGTTTATTGACGAAGTCATTCAACCAGAAATGAGCCGCATCGCTGAAATTTTTTTTTTCGATTAAAGTCGGGACCAGATGCAATTTTTGTTTTGCCCCATTCACCGAAGTTACGACGCACACGATGGTCAAGCGGTCTGTTCATGGTGAAAAAGCAAACAAAACTGAACACAAATCAGCTGTCAGCTGTCAAATTGGTGGTCAATGGAAAAAGTGCTGCCAGCTTAAAAAACAAACCTCTAAAAAATAGCCTTTATATAGGTAGGTACACTGTTTATTAACTTAATAAACTTTAATTAAAGTTATAAGTTTTAATTAAACTATGGGTACACTGAATAAAACTTGATATCATATAAAATAATGATCTTATCTATCTATGTTGTATATCTTATCTATCTGTCCTCTTTGCGTTGCTTTACCATTCATCCGATTTCAATGAAACTTTGGCGAGTTATTGCGGACACACAAATAAAGGTTTCTGAAGAAAAAAAAATTGAAATCTAAAATCTAAAAGAAAGAATCAAATACGTACACACATCAACATCTCGGAAAAACCTTCTGATTCATTCGTGTACTCACCAGATGGAAAAAAATATTGTTTATTCAAAATAGAGGTCTGTACGGGTACGCGTTCGGGTGGCCAAAGACAATTCAGATTCGGGCTTGGGCTGGGCCCGTGCAAAGAATTCATATTTATGAAACATATTTCGTGCTATCATCGGGTCATGACTCGGCCATAGAGCAATAGTATTCATAACTTAAACTATTTATTTCACATGTGCTATGACTATCGTTGGAAATATGGAAAAAATAACACATATCATTTGAAAAGTATATATGAATTACTATATTTAAAAAAAAATCGGGCTTTTTTCTGGCTGAGAAAAATAAAGCTGAACTTTGGATCGGGTTCAGGTAACAAGTGTGATATTGAGACTCGGGCTTGGGCCGGGCCAGGCTGAAGTTGACGGGCTCTGACCAGGTAATTTTATGAAATTTCGGCCCGTGCAGGCCTCTGATCCAAAATCACTTCAATAAACAGAATTAAAACACACACCCTTTCTTTCTTTTCTGACCCTAACATTTCAACGCGTGACGGTTACTCGCTAGTGTATTGATAAAAAGTAAATTGTAAGTAAAGAATCCATAAAATTAAATCATGACAATGACTGACAAAACACTTATGTAAACAATGACCTTCCATCTCCTTGGATCTTATTTTTTATTAAATGGATACGATGTTTTTCTTCTTTTTGCCAATAATGTCTGCTTGTGGAACTTACGGACTCCTAATTGAGCATCTCAACGGAAGAAGTTATGACAAGAACTGCTTGTTATTTAGTTGTTCGAGTAAAGCTAAGAAAATAATCACAGCCAGCTTCTGAAGGTGGGAGGAAATGTAAGCGCCACAAATAATCATGTTTTTGAACGCAAATTCATAAATCAATTGGTCAAGACTTTGTATTGTCAATTATTTGTGTTGAAAAGGTATTATATTTTAAAAATAAAACAAAGTTTGTTTTGTATTATTCGAATCTTTTTATAATTATCAGGATTAGTTGATAATCAAAGCTGGTTCTGATTTTTATAAAATGTGTGAGCAGTACAAAAGAAATAGTGCTTTATTTTGGTAACACATTTGGTAAAAATAAACAGTAGCTTTTTGAAAAATTGTTTTTTTTTAAATAAAGAGATGGCGACACAACAGAGAACCATTAAAATAAAAAATGACTCATTTTTTTCCTTAAATATATAATAACTAAATATTATCAACAGTCCTATTAAATATGCAATAAATGACTGTATAAAACGAAAATATTAATAACAATGTTGCTGTCTACAATGATAATGGCTTTGGCAACACTTGATAGTTTGTGGTCTATTATAAACTATTATTGATATAAATAACGGAAATTACAGCAAAGTCTCGAAACTCTCGTATGTTTTCAAGTAAATTATATGAGAACTAAATAATTTAGAATAGTTCTCAGCACACAAACTTATTCCGCTGTGTGTCAATTGGCAATGAATCATTATTTAGTCTATAAACAATTGATAAATATTGGCTTCACGAAGGAATGTATTTCAATGCAATAATTTGTATTCTACTAAAAAATTGTTGCAAGTACTTGCAAAACATCATGTAATGTTATAACTTTTAATTTTATAATGAAAACGGACTTCTAACGATTCTTTTCGTATATTGTTTAGCCTTCACGAAATTGTTTATTTATATTTTTCAAAAATTTTATTATTACAAACAAATATTTCGATATGAATTTATTTAACTATACAATTTTTGGATATTCTTTTTGAAGAGGCATGCAAAGTTCAATTATGTTCAGTGATCAAACCAACTAAAAAAAAAACACTAAATAAACGAAAACCCGTAAAAATTATATTTAAATTATTAATACGCTATCAATCATTTTCCATTTAAAATACCTACCTAAATATAAATATTTTGATTCTGTCACATGGTGTTAGATAAACAGTCAAACAAACTCATTTTCAGTATAACTATCCATGTCCTATTCGACAGTCACAATTGGCACTTTATGAATTAAATTTATTGTTTAATAAAAAGTAGAGCTGCTTATTAGAGAAGACTTTTCATGTTTTAGAATTCTTTTTGAACTATTAATCTACTATAAAAGTTAAGCAATTTCATACACCATAATTCAGTAAATCTTGTTAATAAGTCTAAGTAGGGTCAACAAGAAACTTAGACCAAGGGAACTATGCTAATAAGCACACTGACAACTTGCAGCCAAAGCATTTACTGAAAGCTTTAAACCATGGAAGAGCTTTGGTTAGTAAGTGATTAGTCCTTTTGCTGTGCTGGAAACATGACGTTAGTTGTAAGAATAGCCTATTTTATCATTACTATTTTCTATCCTCCATCATATTATTTAATTTTTCACCACAATTTTTGTATTTATTTTAGCTTAAGTATATTAAATATTTAGATATTTTTATGAGGTTTTAATTCGTTTACATTTTACTGATTGTACTGTTCATACAATTAATTTTCTGGACATTTTATCATATCAAATCTGTAAATCTTTTCATTATCATAAACAAATAATGTTCTTTACCTTCCAAGTAACCTAACATAGTTTTTACGAATAGTCCTATTAATTAGTCGAAGATGATCATCAAGCCACACACTTTTAATATGAAAATTAGATAATGTAACATAATACTTTTGTAGTACTTTAATAGTCTTTTTTACAGGATTACATAAATAAAAAGCTTGTTGATATTGTTTTTTAAATATTATGATACATACATTAAAGAATTCACTAAAAAAATCATTTTCCCCTACTTATTTTAACCTACTGAACATTTATGGAGCCTGCGAAGCGTGCTCTCAGTTTTCTATTTTAATATATACATACAGTGGGTACAGGCCATAGTGTAATAAGTATAGGTGAGCTGGATAAAACATTACAGTTGCCATTTTTGCATCTGTTACTTATTTAATTACAAGGTTTACAACTTGAATTACAAAATTTTGGGTTCAAAGTGACGTCACATATTTTACAAAAACAACGACCCAGCTCATCTTTACTTTTTATACCATGGGTACAGACTGAGTCTTTACATTCCTTTGATGCATGCATTCTAGTTAAATACTGTACTATTAAAGATTATGTCAGTTGAAGGCTTCGAATGCGGCAAACAAGTAAGAAAACCTCCTTACGATTACTGATTGAAAGTGTTCTCGGAAAAAAAAGTGTTCAATTGTTATCTTAATTGTTCATAAGTACAAATAAATGTAAAAAAAACTTAGAAAAAATGAATGAGGTAAATTTTTTTATAAATAATAAAAACATAGTTACTTCACATGACTAAGGCAAACCTAAGCCTTTCGTAGTAAAGACCACGTTGTATTAACTCCAAGTCGTGATGCACTTATAGTAGAAGGCGAAGACTTGGAGGAAACTCCTTTCAATATTATACAAGACTCTGGGATAACCGGCTCTACCGGTTTGGGTATCCTATCACATGATAAGTTTAACTAAACAAATCGTACATTGTTTCATATTAGTTTTGGAATTTTTTTTTGAGATTTTTAATAAACTACCTACATATTACATTTCATTGCCATTGGTGTTTAAAACGCGCTTAAATATTTTTTTTCTTCTATGCATCTGTGTCTTTTGTTATGTTGTATTATTAATTCAGTATCTTATTCATGTGTTCAGTATTTTGTGGAATTTAATGATAACAGTAATTTATAGCGAATGCACCAGGCTGATAGCCAAGAATTCAACGTCATGACCATCGGTTACGGTGTTCAAAGCTTAGAATCATAGTATGGACACTTTCATAAATTGATTTATGGATTTGTTTTAAAGATAAAACACAATTTGTTTTGGACTACTTACAATTTTAATAATGATCATGACAAGTTTTGACTATCGCAAGCATCATTAGCTGAGCATTTTCAGGTGATAAGGCACAAGATGATTGAGACTGATGCTGATCAATATAAAAGTGTGTATTGTCTTCTAATTAACTCACGCCCATCTGATAATCCTAAAATCCAAAAAAAGAGCATACAAACGTCCATCCCTGTCCTTGTTCTACTCTTCTTTCCTCGGGTACTAGTGACTGACTGAATACCAAGCAGTTCTCGTACAGCAATTTCTGTTAAGCAATTAATTTCACATCAGCAGCGGACATAGTTGAAAATGATTTATTTGTCAAAAATATACCTTTAGGACTATATTTCCAATTGTTGAATGCGTGACGCGATTTAACAGTAGGTACGGATGATGATAATGACGAATATGCAGTTCAGAGGCGATGTGTCCAGTTTGACATGTGGCTACAGAATGCTCGTCTTATTCTTTATTCTTCACTCGTGTCTTCTTCACTATCCAGATTTCGCCTTAGTTGACATATTCGTGTTTGGGAAATACAGCATTTTATAAATCTCACGTTTGCAGGATCTTTTCTTTTACTTATTCATTTATTTGGAAATATCTCGTTTCGTAAGTCTGATGAATAATTATTATGTGTCAATTTTGCTTCATCTACATTACTAACGTGAAATAATACTCTGACACAAAACAAAACTCTTTCTCGAGTATTACGTTTCGTAAATCTGCAGCGTCATGTCTCACTTCATATCAAAATGGTCTGTAAGTATTAGAAATACTACTGTAGGTATTTGGTGTGTTGCTAAATTAAGCAACCAAAAAACTCATTTTTTATAATTATTATTACTGACTGATGTTAGTAAGAGACCGTTGATGCATTTATTTACTGACCAAATAGTTGATTTTCTTTATTAACAAATAACTTCTGCCAAAAACAAAATGCAAAAAGTATTTTTATTACATCTCCAATGTATAAATCAAAATTTCCTGTCACGATTTCATCGATAGTGAAGTTTTAAAATGCAAGTTTTCGTTTCGGAAACAAACTACTGAAACTAAGTAAACAACTTTGGGTGTAATGGCTTACCCACTGCAAAAAGGGGATGCATCTCGATATAAGGATCGAGATTGGCAATACACGTAAGATTTGTGGATTCGGTCCAGCCGGGAGCGAGATGCAAAACCGTCCGGCGCCATAAGAGTGTCCGGGTTGAAGGGTGACGGAGCGACGTGTTGCTTGAGGACCGTTTCGGCTCAATGTTGAGCAAAGTTTCGTTTTTGCAGCTTTACTTGTATCTAACTTTAAAGTGCGCGCTATAATGTATCATCGCGTTCATAACATAATGTTCGATAACCATTTTCTTAGGTGAAATTATTTATAAAAATTATTTCCTTTTGATAATTTCAGAATTTATTTTATTGAGTAATAACTGTCGGGTGCGTAGTGCAGTGCTTAATAAAAATAACCAATCAGGTATTTTTTCATCGATATTTAATAGGCAGAGTAAATGAGTAATTTCAGGATAAGTCAATTATTCACTGCATTTTTTTCTTACTGATCTGTACATTCGAATTGTATCACTTTGTAACGAAATAAATATAGCACAGTTCAATTCTAATTGAATTCTCCGCGAGGCTTTTTTTTTCACTGTCGGTCAGCAATATTTTTTACCATGTTCTACTTTACCTTCTAACAGAGGTATCTAAACAAAGTTTTTCTTCGAGTACAGCTTGTTACTAAGTTGCTCATACTGTCTTTTTCGAAGAGAGTAGAGATAAGAGGATAAAGCTAAGACAGTAAACATGTGACACACCCTGGTTTTTTTGTTAAGTATAAGTGTCATTAGTGTCCAGAACTGAAATCACCCAGCGGCAACAGCAATAATTCGCAGAATCGGCCATTTCTTGTTACCATGCGTTCAATAGCCGCCGGCTACGCCCGCTGGACGAGTCCATTTTGACGGAAAGGGGTAGCTCCGACGATGCAGGGAGTTTTTTTAATTGTATTTGTAGACAGTCGATTACGATCTGCCGAGCGGGACGAGCTGCGCTCTCGTGGCGGAGGTGACGTGACGATGTGAATTGTTTGTTTTTTTTTGATTTGCATTGGACTTAATTTAAAATCGTTGTGTCATTTGTTTTATAACTTAAAGTAAATTCAGTTGCTAAGTAAATGTAAATGTAGAATCAATTTTATGTGGTAGGATTTATATATTTGTGTAATGTAAGCCACTGCATCTTGGATGGAAAAATAAATAAGTTTTGAACCGGATTTGAAATGGTGTTTGTCTGAGATCACAGCCCTTCCAGGACTCTGGATAACCAGCCGCTCGCCTCTCTTCGATCCGGGGTCTTCTCACATGGTTATCTAATCGCTCTTGCTACCCACCATTTTTAGGATCGGTTGCGTGGGAGGGAATTTTAGACATCACAAACATCTATCGCCTACGAACAGAAATCCATCGGGACTTGAACCCGAGACATCCGTAACCGTAGCCAACGACGTAGACCACTGCCTCCGGCCTGCTATAATAGCAATCAATTCTTGACAAAGCAGTATTAAAAATAATAAAATAAATCATCTCTGGTTTGCTTGTTCTTCCTGTTATTGACAAATAAGTGTCTGAGTTGAAAAACAATCTATTAGCGATGATTTCAATCGATTTCTATACAAATAAACAATTAACTTAGGACATTACAAATTTAGGATCATTAAATTCATTTCTTTGATAAAGACGCACGTTTAATTCGAACAATTATTAATATTTTTTGATAAACTAAAATTTTTTTAAAATAAATAAAATACTATTCATTAAAAAATTCATATGGAACACTTGTAAAATGACTTGAAAAGATGTTGTTGTGGTTTGACCGGTTAGAAACACGGTCACGATTTTGTTCCTTGAGTACTATCGTATGTTTTTCTATGTCACAGAGAAATGGAAGAGCGATATTTCAAAGTTTCGGCATAGGATTTGCTTCTATACATATCTGAATGATTATTTGCCTTCGTCTTTATGAAAAATGTCTTTTCAAGATTTTTGTAGAATTTATTTTTCAATCATAGACTGGAACCAAGAAAATATTCAAATATATCGATGGCCTAGTTCTATAGTGATACAGCTGGAGATTGGTAGTTTTGAGATATGGCCGATCAAAGGTTTGACTCATCTAAACTGACTCGTAAAAAATGATGGTTTATCATTTATATTACTTTTTTATTCAAACAGATGATTCTATTAGGATTAAAGGTTGTTTCTTTATGGAAAGCTACGATTCACAAAAATATATTTCCACAATACGATATTTCGATATGTATGTATATGAAACTGAGAAACTATTTAATTTTGCTGATTTCCATATAAAAACATCTGCCTTTTAAGAGGAAACTTGTAAATTTTACAAGTTAGACTTTAGTGGGACTGTAAAAGAGCGGTGTTCAAATATAACGGCTAACTTAACTCAAAACATCAAATTTTTGACTTATCGTCGTATGGCACAGGGCCATCAATATGTTAAATATAATAATATTACAATTCGTATAACTAACCAAGTCTTTATTACACTTGCAATTATCATTGTGGAATAAATATGCCAAAACAAAATAATTGCTCAAATACCACGCCTTTTCAATTCTTTTATATTCAATTAATTTTTTTTTAAACCATATCCGCTCCCTATTCGGAGCATATGGCCATCACGTGGTTCCTCCAAGCTACTCTGTCTCCCGCCAGCCTCCTCGCCTCCTCCCAGATCATCCCAGCGTCCCGTAGCTCCGCCGAATACATCCTATGGATGGTCATCAACGGCCTTCCAGGGCGACGGAATCCACCTGGTTGGTAGAAGAGACAGGCAGGATTCAGGCTCCCCTGGGGCATCCGCAGCACGTGTCCAAGCCAGGTCCATCGTCGCTTTTTATTTTGGACGTAATAAGAGGCTGTTCCGTCCGCTCTCTTACCTCCGAGTTCCTGACAAAATCAAACCACTGTACCCCTAGTATTCACCGCAAACATCTGTTTTCAAAGCACAGTATACGGTTACCCTGTGCCTTGGTGAGGTGCCATGACTCGCAACCGTAAAGCAACACTGTCAGGGTGCATGCGTTGAACAAGTGGCACTTGGTTCTGACCGAGTACAACCGTGAGTCCCAGACTTTCTGCATTGAGTTAAAAGTTGCTCCAGCTATCCCTAATCGGATTGCGAACTGTTTACGCGGATTGCCATCTCCCGTGATGTGTACCCCCAAGTACCATATTCAATTAATTAAGTAGCGTACCCAAGTACCGTATTCAATTAATAGTTTAAATTAATTTTTAATTTTAAAAAATAAATGAATTACGCAGTTACTTTCAGTTTTGGCGCTTTGGTAATTTTAAGCTTTTTACAAATTTGGATGTAGTGCAACATAAACCGTGTTTTCTTTTTAAAATATAATGCCTTTCCACCAAAAATTGACAGTTGACGCCATAAAAGTTATTAATAATAACTGTTTGAAGAGATGCCGGAACGCGCTTCGGCTCCATTTCGTCAATACTGATGACATGCTTTACACCAGGTACAGTTAGTTCAATTTATAATTCAAGATACTCACTTATTACGCATCAGTATATTTTAAATATAATTGCCGGAGAATCTAACTGCATTCAAAGATGCATCCAGTAATCTGCGAATGACGTAAAATCTGTTAAGAGAACGCTGCAATAATTCAATTTATTCCCTATGCAGCTGTGTTGCATTCGCTATCCTTTTAAGTGCATAGTAACTTGTTAAGAGATGCATTTTGTGACAACTTGCACATTTCCGGCCGAGGAATACATAATACATGTTACATAACATCGTTAGTACGTCATCAATAAATAACCTTCCTAGTACAGTTGTTTAAATATATCATATTCCTTTATTTTAATATTATAATAAAAATAAAATCCCTTACCACCAAGAATTGACCGTTGGCACCTTAAAAGTGATATAATAAAAGGCAGTCCATAAATGTCTTAATGTTTTCCAGCACGCCTCCAGATCTCACCTTCAAAATTTCTCACAACATTCTGTCTTAATAACGACACAGTTTTAATTTACTTCCTGTACAAAGTTTATTTTATATTTAGTCATTAAATTACCGAAATGATATTCGATCACTTGAATGATATAACATTAGTCTTTTAAAACCTAATGTTTTTATGGTCAACTTATATTTATATTTCATGTTAAAATCTCGATACGGACAGTTTTAAAAATTTATTTTTCAATTAATTTATGCGTAATTGTTCGTAGAAATGGATATTTGTGATGTCTAGAATTCCTTCCCACCAATTCGATCCTTAAAAACAGCCCTATTCTTTTATCCCTACTCTCTCCGAAAACACATTAGTATTTTTAACATTCTTCACACTACAGTATGCAACTCTATTTATTCCTGGAGAATTTTGCTGGGACACTATTTTTAAAGTGAATCAATGAAAAACTGTAATCAATATACAAATTTAAAAGAAGGGAGTGAAGCCATAGCGGTTGGTTGTGGGTAGAACCTTCGAATACAGATGCTGATGATGTATTGTGATACACAAGGTGTAAAGAAAAAGGTGAAAAATGCACAAATTTTTACTTGTTATTCAAAAATTGTATCAGGGTAGCATAACTGTATAACAATAATATGAAACTTGGAAACATTTCGTTAATTTGACAATTCATAATGACGAAGCGCTCTGACTGTTGGTATAAAATATAAGTCGAATGAATAGCGGTTGATTATTTTACGGCCTACGTAGGTCAATCATTTTCCAATTTATGCTCTCCTAATAACAGACCTAGTAATGAAATGCAATTGGGATCGAGGGGGATCACCAGAAATGTATATTCTTTTTCATTTTACTTTGAACAAATACAATTTGATTGAATAAAAGAAGCTTTTTGTTAGCTCGGGAATTTATTTCGAAAAATACAAATTCGTGCATTTCTGGATGAATAATAATTCTCAACTTTTTTCATTTTTATGTAAATCGCTTGGTTTTTGTTATTTAAATTTGGACAACGTCTTAAAGAAGTCATTTTATTGCTCATTTACATTATGTAATACATTTAGAAGATTTGTAAATTATTTTATTTTGCAAAAGTGTACATTTAGAATAGGAAAAATAATTCTTTGTTGCCAGTCATTTAAGACTAATTTATTTTTAAACTTTCATTTTTTCTCTCCAATATTTTTCTTTATGAATCGAACGACTCGATAATCTTTTTTAAAACTTTTTCTTCAATCGATCTAGGAAAACTCAACCCGTTGTGTGTAAATACAAATATCCATTTTATTTTTGCCATGTCCCTCACAATGTGGAGCATATAGCCCCCCTTATGGATGTATCTTAACAGAAGTTTTCTACGAGGACTGCTTGTTACTCAGTTGCTCAACCTCTCTTTTTCAAAAAGTGTAGGGATATAACGATGGGGTTAAGACAGGAATAGTGGTCTGCTAATCGCTTTCAATTCCTCGTTTTCATTATCCGATGAATGATTTTAAAATTTAAAATTTTAAAAAATATCTGGCATTGCAGCTGAATGCGCCAAATATTTTGAAAATTAAAACATCGTACGAGGTAAACTCGATGAGAATTTTCCGAAGTCATTCATGTCCAAGATCACAAATTTAAATTGAAGAAATCTATATTTGATATTAACCTTGGTGGGAATTGAACAAGGACCTATCTCATCGCTAGGGCAAACACTTACCACTAGACCACAGAGGTCGGCATGAATGAAGAGGGAGAGACTTTTTGGACATCACAAGCATCCATGTTTACGAACAAAAATTCATAAATCGATTAAAAAATCAATTTATTAAATTATAAGTACCGAGACTAGAGCCCAAATTTAATGTCATCAATAAATGATCACTTAATAAGATAGTTTTGCTGTTATCGTCGGGCTCTAAAGACCCAATTATCCATTTACATACACCAAACAAATCCATAAATCAGTTGATCAATAATTTATGTTTCCATTTCGAGATTAAAACCCGTGACCCTGCAACCGAATAACTGAGAACCTAACAGAGTGGACAACTCTGCAACAGGGCTAACATACTTAAGCTAATGATATTATAACTTTGCTCCATCAAGAATTAACAGTAAGAGATATTAAATTCATTTGTACAATATTACGTAACCAGCAACCAAAAGTGTGCAATGAAATTCGCAATCAACGACTGGGTTGAAAACCCTAAAAGTCCCTCGCTTTATTCAGGGGTGTTTATCTGTTGTCTCCTTATATATTGCGGCCCATAAAACCTCCGTATAGCGTGCGCGGAACAATACTTGCATTAAACAACTTTTACAAAAGGAGAAGGAGATTAGGTACGAACGATAGTGTGCCCCGCTGACAACGAATGCTGAGACACTTTTGTTAGGATTATTATGCAGAGAGGCTGCTGCAGAAGGATGCAATAAATAAAAGTAACTTTTCAAATAATTAAATATAATAAATGAGTTCACACCTATTACATCATTACTATATAGCAGCAAATACGTGAATAAATCTGTATGTCTAACAAAAGAACTCCAACCGAACGGTGAGCAGTAACGACATGAAATTTGTATATATCATTTTAGCTGCCATTTCTAGGGCAACTGCGCTATTTTCAACTTTCAACTTTTAACATTATCATTATTTAAGTGTGTCGCTGAGTCACAAAACACGCTCCAGAATGTTTTTAGAGTCATGAATAAATCACGAAAAACCGTTATGGGCAGTATGATAGTTTTTCTCGTGTTTTTGAGAGCGTCAACCGTATAAAACGAGGATCGAAATCGAATAAAAAATAGATGTTTTTAAGTTTGGAAAAATTTTGAATTTCGAAAAGGCGACGAAATTCGAAGTTTTGCAAATGGAAAAATTGATAAAGCACATGCGTACATAAAAACTTATTTGGCGGAAAATCGCCAGGAGCGCGTTTAACGACTCAAGTATAGACTTCATTTTTTGGGTGCTACACGTGTACGGTACATGGCGATATTTTTAACTTTGCAATCTTCCAAAATGAAAAGGTTCCCGACAGATTCTCCATCTCTGTGGGATTGCTCTTAGAAATACCGAAGGAATGGAACTGTATTAACAAACTAGTTCCAATTCAATCAAAAACTTAAAGCTTCGAGAACGTTAAAATTTAAAAAATCATTTTTTGACTGGATGGATATTCTCTTACGTTTTTGTATTTTTATATGTACCTAATCAAATATGCTTCCAAAAAAAAAAGAAATATAAATTCCTGCCAATATTTTCCGATTCCTTCTACAGCAATCTTTTGCTCTTTTGTTTGGAATATTATTGTCTCGACTTGCGTCTCGTTGCATGTTTCTTTCCCTATTTATTTTAATTTAAGTAATGAACAAACTAGGGTAAGTAGACTTGTATTTTTGAATTAAATAAATAACATTGTTTTCCGCATTACTAATTTTCATATTTATAGAAATATCTTCAATTATTTCGCACAAATTAAGATAATCGTATTAGGAATCGCTAATGCAGATTGCAATATCACTTAGATCACGATAGATAACATAAGGTTGGTCAACGACTAGCTGTGCCTTTTCTACGTAAATGAAAAAGAAATTCATCATCGTTGACAAAATCTTTATAAAACAAAATATTGTTCATAATGTCCTGTTACCATTGACAAACTTTTGGACAACTTTACCATTCCGTGGTCAAAAATAGGGATTTAAATATCTGTGAATTAGTGTAATATCCAATTATCGAGCATACTTAGTTAATTAAAATAGTTTGAATAGCTAGATTTCAGTTATTTTAGAGTTCCAGGAAGATCTTTTGTTATGCAACATAGATTAAATTTGATACATGCCTGATTATTCAAGCATTCAGTTTTTTTATCATCATCAACTGTGAAATCCTGCAGCTTGTTTTTATTAAATAAGCTTGAAGTGTTAACTGTTAAGTTATGTACACAATGCATGACCTAAAAAGATTTCAGTTATCTTTTTATGTAATAAAAAAAATATGCAACTTCTTTTGGCTTACAAAGATACATTTTGATTAAAAAGTATTAAGAAATATTAATATATACAGTAATTTTAAAAAGGCAAGTTACATCAACACAATATAACATTAATAGTTTATACTTCGGGAGTCGGCCCCGTGGTACAGTGGTTAACTTCATTGGCTACTGTTACGGATGTCTCGTGTTCAAGTCCCGGTGCGGACAGTTTCATAAATTGATTTGTCAATATCTATGGATTTCTGTTCACAGACATGAATGTTTGTTATGTATAAAATTCTCTTCCACACATGCGATACTAAATACGGGGCATAGCGAGAACGATTAGCTAACCAATAGTCTAGTCCTAGCTCTATTCTTCTATCCTACTCTTTCAAAAAAGAGAGCTTGAGCAACTAAGTAACATCCAGTTCTTGTGAAAACGTCTGATGAGATACTTCCATTAGAAGTCGATATGTTCCACATTGGGAGTGGACATAGTAAAAAAACACATTAATATTTTAAAAATTCTTCACACTGTATATGCAACTCTTTTCGTGATCAATTTTGCCAGTAAACTATTTAATTTTGTTAATGCATAATTTTCATGACTGCCTCTAAATTCTTGAATTAATTGATTGATATACCTAGTAATTATTAACACTCAATTTCATATTGTTGTTACTTGTATTTCATCAGTTGATAATGCTCGCAATGAGTAAAACCGATCCTAATCATTTTAAAAATGTGAAATAGTACAAAACAAATTGAAGATCTTGGCATAGAAACAACAAATCTCAAACATTGTATTATTACGGTTGTATAAGAGCTTTCCTTCTCCCATCATTCCTCTCTTTGTCTTCCGCGTTATATTATAATATATAATGAATGGATAAGGAAGCAGACAAGGGTTTGGGATGTGATAGAGTTCATCAAAAGCCTCTAATGGAGATGGGCTGGACACACAGCTTGAACAAATGACAATCGTTGGACAAATTTAGTCATCCATATCCAATTACAAAATCCAAGCAAAACGTCCGCAAGGTAGACCTAGAGGTCGCTGGATCGATGAAATGATAAAGTTCTGCGGAAGTAAGTGGCAACGCAACGCACAGGACCGAGAGAAGTGGAAGCAGCTTGAAGAGGCCTTCATACAGCAGTGGATAGATTCAGTCTGATGATTTTTGGGATATTTGCACAGTTGTATCTAGTCGTAGACAGGGAGTCGAGAAAAGCAATAAAATGAAAATGTGAAGTCCTGGACTTTTTTGTTCTTCAATTTAAAATACAATATTATTTGCAACATATCTTCAACACAGCTATTTATGAAAAAATGGCAGCTGCAACAGTAGGTTAGCATTTATTTAAAGCCTTACAATACCTAAAACAGAACATGAACAGGGGAACCCACTCCCGAATTCTTTTTACGACCCCAAACAAAACACTAAGAAGATAAAACAGTATTTATGAAATGAATAAACGATGTTTTTTTGCCAAGGGTAGGTCGTACCGTGTGTATTTATTCGGAGAGGAAAATATTGAAAAGTAAATGAGTCGTGGAATAGAGTATAGCCCTAATGTAGGTCTTTACTCCAAGGCCCATCACAATTTCGTGTCTACAGAGCTAATAGTTGCTTCTCCGTAATAACTATTATCTTTATTGCTTATAGCTATTTCGTATTGTAACAGGGTGATGTTTCATTCTACAGTATCATTTCGCGTATCTTTAAAACAATTTTCCTCCAAGAATAAGCTATCAAGTTTATTTATTGGTAAAGTGATTTTTGCTAGTGTTTTCCTTATAGTGTTTTAAGGGTGTTTGCGTTGGGGGTTGTTTTATTATGCTGTCTTCCTAAATATAAAATCAGATAAATAGCTACAGTAAAAAAATAAATTTAGTTTTACTGTATGTACCCTAAAACACTTATTTATTACATAGAAAAATAATATTTTTTTTCTAGATCAATTATTTATTATGTATTTATAATTCGTATAATCATTTGTAAATTCTTGTAATAATTCTTTACCATTTTTTATGTACAACTTTTTTTTATTCATTCATAATACAATACAAGTAATCCTGTACGAATATTTATTATATATTATGTCATCAGTTGAAAGTGTTTGCTATAAGCGTTATATTTTTTTTATTATTTTTTTAGATATAAAATCTTTTTACCAAGAATTAACGTCTTACATTGTTTAGACCTTTAAAGTGATTAATTATAGACATGATGACATTTAATGAATCGGATACAACTTTCAATGGTGGCTGACCATATGGTGTCACAGTATAGCTTGTGTATACAATAATTCTGCAATAAGAGTGCAAACAATTGATATTTATTTTTAAACAAAAATAAAGTTTTTTTTAAGCACACTAACGCATGGTTAAAGACCGATCCCTTGCAGCTCTGTATCGGACCAATAAAACGACGAGTAAATTTTTTTATTTCCTTTATCTTTATTGCGTTATAGAAGGCAACTGTAAAACAGTGGCTGCATACACATAGCCGGGTGGAGGTGAGGCAACCAAATTGTTTATAGAAATAAAGTGTTCAATTGATACATAATATATGTAAAGTTTCTATTAGTTTGCAGTTTTAATACGGCATTTGAAACATCCTGTGGTCCAACATTTCGTGGAAAATTATTTTTTCATGGAAAAGAAATACAACCACGAGAAGAGAAAGAAAAGCTTATTAATTTCTTTCTAGGTTGACAATAAATAATATTTAAGCCCTCTCATATTTCGGCCCAGATCTTTTTTAGGATTTTGGTTATAGAACATCTAATATTCTCATAATGCTTATTCTAACATAAATTATGCACAATGCTACCAAAGTAAAATACTTTAAATGGTAATATATATTTTTTTAGTGATCTCCGAATAATAAATGGTAATATTAAATCAAATAGAGTGAACGAAAACTATTGTAAAATTAAAAGACTGTTTTAAATAATTTTCTTGAATCAAAATTACTGAAATATATTTGAAGTGTCCTAGTGTCACAATTCATAATTTCCAGCATATGCAAAAAATGAGTTATAAATACAGCATTGTTCATAGTATTCACAATTACCATTTAAACTTAAAAATATATATTGATTGAATTGGCATTTACTTGGTAGAACTCAATTGTAATAGGATTAAATAACAAAGTATTTAGTTCTACAAATTTTTTATCAGGTAGTTAATAGCTGTTTCAGCTTATAGTTCTGACGATGGCGTAAAGCTGAAATAGCTATTAACTACCTGATAAAAAATCTTTCTAAGCTTACAAACTCCCATCGAAAATGAATTTAAAAAATTTTCAAAACTCATTTTCTCTAATGCCCTACAATTTTCTAAGCTAATAATCTCCAACTAATAACTGTAACATGATTTCATTGATAGAGATTCTGAGTTATAATATTAGAGCCCTTATATTTTCTTCTTTGTTAGCACTACAACACAGGGTAAATCTTTATCCCTCAATTATTCTTCTCCATTCCACTCGGTCCTACGTTTCCCTACGCTAATCGCTGACCTACAGCATTCGTAGGTCTTGTGACACCCCGTCTATCCAGTGAAATCACGGTTTACCAACAGCCTTCCCTCAGGAATAGGATATGTGAGGCGCTTGGTGGGTTTCCACTCATCTTTGCGTGATGTAATATGTCCGTTGATATAATTTAGGTAGAAAAATCATTTCATTATAGTAACAGATTTGAGTAAAAATCATCAGTTTTCAAACAAAGCGTAAGAAAGAGGATAATAATTCAGCACTTTAACATAGTCATAAATATTTTAAATTCAATTCTTAGTAAATACTTTTTTTAATAAGACGGAAAGCTCTCTGACTCTCTTTATTTTTTTTACCATGTCCGCTCGCAACATTGAGTATATGACATCATAATGGAGGTATCTCAAGATAACTGATTGTTACTCAGTTGCTCAGCCTCAGTAAGGACAGAAGAATAGGCCTAGGACAGGACTAGTGGTTAATTAATCGCTCTTGCTACACCCTGTTTTAAGGATTGGATGGGTGGGAGGAGTCGATAAATCGATTGAAAAATCTATTTATGAAACTGTTCGCACTGGAATTTTAATGTATCTTTATTATGTTGTGCAAAATTTTCAATGTGTGTAGCATCATTTGTGCAATTGTCATGTGAGCGTTAGTTAATCTTGTACCCTTTGTCTGGTCTCGATAGCAACATTCAGAAGTAATCAATTTTTTTTAATTACTTTTGATAAATATGACTTAATTTCTAAACCCGTCAGCTTTAGTAACTTATTTTTAATTTTATTTAAAATTTAATTATCGAAAAATATTCTCCGAATATCGAAAGCAATAGATTAAATTTCAAAACACGATTTCCAAATATTTTTGCCTTTGCAATTTTGATATTAATTTGATCTTGACCCTCCATTTGGTGAATTCATAATTATATTATAATTCAAGATGATGCGGTTGAATTAAAAATGTTCAAAGGAAGAGACTGAAGGAAATTTACGAAAGTTCAAAAGACTTCAAGTATTTTATATTCACTTAGAATAAATTTATCACTCTTGAGGAAAGTTAAACTTTTAATAGAAACCGTTAAAATTTGTGATGAAATTTCATTATTTTTCGGTATCATAACCGATCATTTAAATTACGTTTTAGGTCATAATAACTGTTTTAAATATTTATCGATAAATATGTGTGTTAAAATAAAGCAGTGATATAAGAAAATTTGCAATTTAGAAATAGTCGTAGAAGGCCCTCTCTCTATCAAGAAATTGTTTGCCGGTTATACGCAGAACGACATTCAACTCCGTTATTTGTAGAATATATTTTCTTTTTATATACATTAGTGCGTGATTAAAAGATCGGTGTCCTGCAGCTTTTCATCAGGCCTGCGTTGCTTACGGCTGCATACACGTAACGGGTGAAAGTGCGTCAACCGATTTACATCATTACATGCATTTACGATTCATCGAAAACCATCATATGTGCCAGTTAATTAATAATTAAATTGTCGCAATAAATTATATCGTACAGTCGTCATAATATAATAGGCAAGAGAAATTTATAAGAGTCGCAATTTATGCAAAAGAATTTATCGCAAAAAACACATTTTAAACTTTTGATTAATTACAGTTATTGATTACGGCTAGGCTTCATAATTATACTCTGACAAAGAAGGTAAACAACTTTATTCCTTTTAACATCCAACATATTACATTTAACTATCCACTATTTCATAGTATTACAATATGCAAGAATTCTTCCTAATTAACCAAAAAAAAATGTGAAAATTTAGAAAAAGAATATCTTACATAATAACAGATATACATTATCCCATGTCGATTTCATGACTTGAAAGCAATTTTGATGAACCGGTTTTGGTTAAACAAATTAAAAATTCACGCTTGACAGAATCTTTGTTAACCTTTGTATACGCTTATGTCATTTCATTGATATGCTCTAGTCCTTCAAATATTCAATTAAAAATAACCAAACTTTTAATCAATTGATAACTGTCGAAACACTAATTTGCTATAATTTGATCCGTCTCATCTCAGGCGTGACTGGTGTGAAAATACAAAAAAAGCTATTTAAAACGTAGATAGATGCATAACCCGTTCATAGAGAGCTATGTCAGATAATTGCTCTATTCGTCGTGGAGCATTCGTGGTGCAGTTGGCAGCGTCGTTGACTATGGTTACGGATGTCTCGGGTTCAATTCCCGGTGCCAACAGTTTCATAAATTGATCTCTCAATCGATTTATGGATTTCTGTTCATAGTCTGAGTGTTTCTGATGTCTAAAAATCCTCTCTTCCACCCATCCGATCCTCACGGGGCGTAGCGAGAGCGATTAGACAAGCACTAGTCCTGTACTAGCCTTATCCTTCTCTCCCTACTCTCTTCGAAAAAAAGAGAGGTTCAGCAATTGAGTAACAAGCAATAACAAACAATATTATTTAAAAAAATGTAATAATTTGCGTAAAAAACTTTTCTCGTAAATTTGTAAACTATTGACCACATATTTCACTAAAAAAGTAATACAAATTTTTCTAGTTGGTTTATATAACGTCGCCTCAGGTAAACAAGGTTCCATCTGCCGTTTTTTTACAGTCACTTTTAAACGCAGTCTTATTTGCATTAAAAATATGGTTTTATCTGAATTTAAAAAAAATTACAATTCTCCGCCAATCCATCAAAATTCAAAATAGAAAAATTTTCTATCTGAAAAACATACAAAACATACAAGTGCATCAAGATTCAATATTTATGTATTATTGGAAATACCCCGCTTACGAAATCACAGTCTCTTTCAGTGTATTTCATTCAAAAAGTTACATTTTCTGAAATCTAAAATCGCTTATCCTGAACAGTGCTAGTTTTTGCAGATAGAACTTTGTTTACCCAAGGCGAGAGTAAGTCAAAATTTTGATCAAACATTTTTCAAAACCACAAATTCCTAGTTGTAGTTCTATGAAACTGACCTATCTATATGTGTTGGTCAAAGCGTAAGCATTGAAAATGAAAACATTTAGAATAATAGAAGCTTTTACAGCGCCATTTAATACAGATATCAATGGACAGTATACACATCGCAAAAAAGCACCACTCACCTGAAAGTTTTCATACCTCTTTTTGTAAAAAGCTTTCAATTGAAAAAAGACGCATAATATCATCGAATAGATAAACTGAAAAAGAAGCCTATTTATCTACCTATTTGCAGAATTTACACCATGTCTCTTTGTGATCGAATTGTGCCAGCACTTTGTCACGCAAGCCAACCGCCAAAATAGGTCCGTGAACAAAGCTTCATTCCAGCTTTACTCAACCATTGATTTTGGTTTCGATTTTATGTTATTGATCACAATACAACCAATGAAAATAAAATTTCAAAGATACATAAATTGTTTTGCTTAATTTTTAGTAGTCCGTTAAATTTAACATTATTTTTCAGTCATTTTTGTATCAACTTTTATTTTTTCTATCCCTCCAGCTCCGTTTTCCTTATTATTCATTTTTTTAATTTGATAAAGATCAGTTTTGCTGAAACATCACACAGGTTGTCAATTTTACACACAAATATATTTCGGCTTTGGTGTATTTTTATGATGTTAAAAAACAATTTATTCTTAAACATTTATTCCTAATTCCATTATAAAAAACACATAAATGACATTTGAAGAAGTTTTTCTAATGTGGTTCTGCAAAATCTTTAGAATAACTCCCATCCATTTCATAGTAAAACAATGGAATACAATATAGACCAGTGTCAGGTCCGTGTTGCAGTGGTTAACGCCGTTGGATCTCACAGGTTCAATTACCGGATAGAACAGATTCATAAATTGATTTATGGATGTTTGTAATGTCTAGAATTCTCTCCAACCTATCGGATCCTAAAAACGGAGAGTATTAGGAGCAATTAGAAAACCATTAGTTCTTTTTACTTTTAAAACTTATTTTGAGATATCTCCATTAGAAGTCCATTTGCTCTGCATTTTTTATTAATTAAAAGATGTGTACAAAAAGGTTATTGATGCTGTAAATAAACGGTTGTCGATCCCTTCCATGTATAGTAAGTTGTATGATCATACATTTGAAAATATACTGACCGAGCGATGTGACTGCTGGAGGCAGAGAAGGTCCCGCAGGGCTGCACCAAAAAGGTTTCCAAAAAGCAATACTGCTGACAGGATATTGTGAAAATCACTTCCTGCGGGTAAGGCTACGCTTTGGAAAGCACGAACCCCCTCGCGTTTTCCTGAAAGCTTCGAGGCATTTTTTCGATGTCCGATACTTTAGAAATTTGAATATCGAGATCGAAAAGATTGACAGAGATTTTTTCAAGATTTCTTTGTGATACAAGTCTTTTAATAAATAAGGAAAATAATTTTCATGAAAATAAAAAATACATTTAAAAGATTCCAATCGGAAAATAAAACCTTTTAATACTTTGAAATCATAAAAAGCCTTAATGGTACTAAATTATTAGCATGAACCCTCCCCCACTTCAATTTAAGTAGTTATGGTAGTAGAATCAATAAAAATTTAACTATCTAAAACAGCGGTCACCAACCGGTGACTATCTCACTATAATAAAATACTTTAATGATCGTTATTTTTGATAAGAAAAAATGCCTGTCGTCTGCTGGATTTCAAATTATTTGGTCCGCAAGTTTGGCAACCACTGATTTAGAATATATGACAGAGACGTTATCTATTTTAATTTATATTAAGTATCAGCTAGCTTGGTAAGAGTCATGACTTAAGTCTTTCATAAAGGATTTCAAGGAGAAGTCGGCCTCTGTGGTCTGGTGGTAAGAGATTTGCCCTAGCGGCCGGGTGGGTCCTGGTTCCTAGCAAAGTCAATATAAAATTTAGATTTTTTAAATTTAAATTTGTGATCTTCGACATGAGTGACATGTAAAAAAATTCTTTTCGAGTTTTTCTCGTATGATTTTCCAATTATCAAAATATTTGGCCGATTGGCTGCCAGCTGTAATACCAGATGTTGATTCAAATTTATTAACAGTCTTAATTAAATTAATCCCAGTGAAACATCTCTTGTTTCAATACCTGTATTTCGGTTTTAAAAAATAAAGCAAAATCTGTGTTAAGCAATAATTGATTTGTCTTAAATTTAAAAAAGTCATTTTTTGACATTGACTTGGGTATTTAAACTCGAAACAGTCTGATTGCTAGGGTACGGCTCTAACTGCTATACCACAGACACCGAAACCAAGAAAATAAATGAAATATCTCAAGTACAATACCACCAGAAGATTGAAACACATTTGTTCTTGATTTTTTTTATGACAGCTGGAATAATTTCCAATTCTGTACAGTAGTTTAATAATCTTCTTCGTTACAAAATTAAAAATAACCTGAAAAAATGTTTTCTTCCAAAATTAAATCATTGTGATCATCGCTTTTGTCTCTTAGGTGTTCACCACAACAAGAAAACAACAAATTCAAGCACAATTTAAGATAATGCACAATCGATTTTTCAAGTGAATAAACAGAAAATGCAAAAGAGATTGATTGCTCTTGTACGAAATAACAGAAGTGGTTTTATAATCTCAAAGGGGGAGAAATATTTGAAAAAATGGTTCTCAAGCGAAATGAGCGAACTACCTAAAATTATTAATCTTAACAATACTGTTTTACATATGTGGCGTTTCAAAGGAAAAATAAATATTTTCACAATTTTAATGACGTTTTTGTGTTTCATTCAGTTGCTCTGAGAGCCACCGGTAAGAACAAGTCTTTAGCCTATACGGTGTGTGAAATTGTGAGCCAATGAAAAAACGAAATATTAAAAAAAGTGATGTGAAATATTAAATTAACATTGATAAATAAGTAATCAATTTTATTTTATATTAGTGAGTACCCCGCATGCGTTGCAATGCCACTCAAATAAAGAAAGTGTTTGTGTTGTAATTCTTTTTACTAAAGTGCTTTTGTATTTTGGATACACAATATTTTCTGTTCCGTCCAGTGCATACACGAATAAATCAGAATTTTTTTATGAGATGTCGCGGTTTGTACGTATTTGATAGTTTTTTATTTTATTTTAGTTTTGTTTTCAGAAACCTTCACGGGTGTGTGCACGACAACTCACCAAAGTTTCATCGAAATCGGATTAAAAGTAAAGAAACATATAGAGGACAAACAAACACTCATTTATATATATATAGGTTAAAAATGAATTTCCACAAAGTTACCGCCGAATACATCGAAAATATTATCGTACTTGAGGTTTTAAAATTTATATTATATTTGTACTGTCGGATCAAATAAAATTGGGATGAATAAATTTTAAATGTGATTTTAATCAAAACATTCTGTTAAAGAACTAATACGCCTCATCCAAGAACCTCAAAATGTGGCACTGCCAATTGGTGATTCCCAGTTTTTAAATACAGTACACAACGTAAAACTTTACACTCCAGCTCTTCGGATTAAGATCAAGGGATCCATATACGGATATAGAATCCATGCTGATACATATACCAGATCCATACATAATAATACACTGACACGCTATGTGTATTATACAGATAGCGTATCAATGAAGTAAAGGGTGTAAAGTTGTACAACGTCTATTACTTTTTGAACGACTTTATGTAAAAGAAAAATATTGTTCGGTACCACAGTTTGACAGCCACCATTGCGTACTTTCAAAGCGTTTTCAAAAGCTTGTGCGTCCGAATTAATTTCTTGTGAAGCGAGAAAATTTGAATAGAAAATTTTGAAATTCACGGCACCGTGGCTCAACAAGAGGCGTGAGAGGAGTTAAACGGGGGAGGGGACGCCACTGCGACTGAGCCTTTTTAGAAATGGCAGAATGGCCAAGAGAAAATTTTAATAATTCTATAATCTCGCGAATTTACTTTCGCTGTCTATTATTTTTAGAAAAGTTTATTTTATATCAAAGAAAATATTCAAATGTTAATCTTGGTTCACATCGCGATAAATACATTAATTAAATGTAGTAGAAACGAAAAACTTGAGGCTATCATCAGCTAGGGATTGCAATACCAGGTTATAGATTACACACAGCTATTGAAAAAGTCGTCACTGGTGTTGGAAAAATTGATAAAACTAAAAAGTGACTTATAAGGTAAAAAACATTTTTCTTGTAATACTTATTTTTATTATCATCACGAGCATTATCAACTAATCAGTTTAATTTTTATTAAAAAAAATAAAAATAGATTCGATTTTGATTGATTCCAGCGCTGATAAAGAGTAGCGATTTTTAGGACGTATTTAAATTTTTTAGGTCTGTGGTGCAGTGAACAACGTCGTTGCCTACGGTTACGGATGCCTCGGTTTCAAGTCTCGGGACTGACAGTTTCATAAAATGATTTTTCAATCGATTTATAGATTTCTCTTTTCGAAGGCATGGACGTCTGTGAATTCTAAAAATGTCCTCCCCTTCAACTGATCACAAAAACAAGGTGTAGCAAGAGTGATTAGATAACCACTAGTCCTGTTTTAGCTTTATCTTTCTATCCGGATTCTCTTCGAAAAAAAGAGGTTGAGAAACTGTGCAACAAGCAGATCTTATAGAAAACATCTGTTCAGATAAACTTCATTAATAGTCAATGTTTTATGGTTCCTCGTTGGCAGCGGATAAGGCTGTAGAAAAATCAATTCAACATCATGTTTTCATGGATTTGAATGGATTTCGATACCATTTGACAATGAATATTGTAAAACTTAAAACTATGATGCTTAGACCGTTTTTGTAATAAGAAATTGGTTTTCGTTTCAAATGTTTCGTGTCCATGTCCGCTCCCAACAAGGAGCATACGCTCTCCTAATAGAGTTATGTCAACAAAATTTATCTGTGAGAACTGTTTCCTACTCAGTTGCTCAACCTCTCTCTTTTCGAAGAGAGTAGGCATAGAAGGATACCGCTAGGACAGGAATAGTCGTTAGCTAATCGCTCTCGCTAAGCCCCGTGAGTATTGGATGGGTGGGTGAGGATAGAGTTTTAGACATAAAAAATAGAAAAAATATTGAAAGATCAATTTATGAAAACTGTCCGCACCGGGAATTGAACCCGAGACGTCCGTAGCCTTAGCCAACGCCGCTACCAACTACACCATGGACACTGAACATAAATAAACTAATTTGATAAATGGTTAATATACACGTAGTCAGTTAATAAAATAAACGGTCAGATATGTATATATATAGAACGGTCAGTTTTTTAAGTAAGCTTAAACTCACCTAATCTTTATTTATTTGGCAATCATTTACCGACCAAACACAAATATTGAATGACCATGATTTATTTCTTACGGACCATTTATCGAATCAGTTACTGTCCAACAAATTAGTTGCCTAAATATTATTTTAATGTATATTAGTTCTAAGAAAATAAATATTACTATTCTTTGTACTTTAACTATCCATTTTTATTTCTGAGCTAGACACAAGAAAAAAAGCCGAAAATATGACAATATAAGCCCTAATCGAATGGCAAACACTTTATATTATCCAAAAAAAATAAAAATATTCATATTTGAAGAAATGTCACATACAGAAGCGGAAAAAGAACAATTTCCACGCCCTGTTGCCAAGTCGGCCACTAAATATTCAATTGGGATGTCTTTTTTATTGACTGTTTAGGTATTTATTGACTTTCACTCCAAGTGTTGAGAAGCCTTGAGTGAATTGACAATATTTAATAAGTCCTGCGACGCGAAAGTTGAATGATTACATACGTTTTATATTATAATACTATCACCAGACAATCGGTGATCTGTTCATGCATGCATTTAGCTAAATCTTTTTTTAATTGCAGGAATGTTCGGATGAGCACCGTGATTTATAAAAATAATTTATTTTATTTCTTTAGAATCGAAGACTTATAGAAGGCTCTAACATTAAAGTAAAGCAAGGTGTATGAAAAAGTGATAATATTGTTGAAATGATATTACCATGCACTCTGTTGTGATTATACGCAAAGTATTCAGTGAACCTCTGTGGTCTAGTGATAAGAGTTGTATCTTATCTATCAGGTGATAAGGACGGTTTTATAAACTTATATTTCATCCGGTTTACGGATTTCTGTTTATTTATTATGGATGTATTTGATGTCTAAAAGTCCCTCACTCCCATATGGTCTCCTGATGGAATTATCTAAACAGACTTTTTCAATGAGAAATGCTTGTTACCGGTTGCTCAACCATTCTTTTTCGCAGAAAGAAGTGATAGTAAGAGAGGCCTGGGACAGGACTACGCTTCGTTTTTAGGATTAGCTGGGTGGGAGGGAATTTCAGTTATCACAAACATCCATGCCTACGAACAGGAATCCATAAATGGATTGATAAAACAAATTTTTGAAATTAGGAGTTGAGTCCAAGAGATCCGTAAACGAAGCCAATGGCGCTGACCACTGCACTACGGATCCGACAAAAATTGGAAAGGTTTGAAATTTTTGAAACACATCCAATTTTTTCCACACAAATTGATGAATCAATTAAAAAATGAACCTATATTGCAACGTCTTTTGAGGTATTCAAACCGCTGCACGACCTAGAGGGATAAAAGTGCTAGGGTGATATTTTTAGCTTCGAAAATCGACACTTAAATTCAAAATTTTATTATCTCTGTGAAAATTTGCAATATACTCAAATATCATGAATTTGCCTAATATTTATTTAACTTTTGAAACCTCATATTACTCACCTTATGTGAATTAAGCATTTTTCATTTGAATTGGGGTCCAGTTATGGAAAACGTAAAGACCTACATTTTCTGAGTAACTTACGCGATTTCTATCTCTACCCAAACAACCTGTCAGAAAAACAATTTCCCGTTTGAAAACGACGCTTCTTAAATGTCGCGGTGTAAGTGTGAGACAATATCTATGTAGCGTTAAAAAAACGATGTGAAGAAAAATTCGTATTAAAAACCAATAGTATACAATCAAAATATAACCTAAGAATTCTACAAATGAGACGATTTCATACATCTCTACTTTCTTTTACGATGTCGGCTCTGAATACAAAGCATATGGATTCTTAATGGAGGTATCTCAACATAAAAAAATATACGGCAACTGTTTTATACTCAGTTGTTCGACGTTCCATCTTTGAATATATTATGTACAGTAGAATAGGGATAGGACAAGACTAGCGGTTAGCTTATTGCTTTCGCTACGCCTCGTTTTAAAGATCGGATGGTTGGGAGAGAATTCTATTCATCACAAACATCCATTACTTCGAACAGGAATCTATAAATCGATTGAGAAAAATCAATGAATGACACTCAGTTTGAACTCAAGACATTCTTAACCGAAGCCAACAACATTGGTCACTGCAACACGGACCCGGCATAAAACTTACATTCTTTCTGACGTTAGTCAATCGAATCAAGCATTTTATTTTTGAGAAAACTTAATTCAAGATATTTAAGGCTTTGTCAACTCAGCTATTTATATTAGTTTATAACAGTTGTAGATTTCAATACAATTTTTTTAGAAAAGTATCTTTTCAGTGAAGTAGGGAGTAAAGAAAGACGTTTAAGGTTACAGAATGACAAGAAACTAATCGTACCTTACGTTTTTTATTCAAGGTGTACTTTGGTGAGAATATCGGCAATAAGAAATAAATCTTTAATCCTAGAACATATTTGCTACATATATTATGCATGTTTCCAACACGTGATGCCTCCAAGATTCCCACCCATCTGTCAATCACTTTGGTTCCTCATATAATATGATAGCATCCTCGAGTAATGCAAGTACCTAATAGTTGTCCGGACCATTAACCTGTTTTTTTTTTTAATAAACATAAAATAAAACGATGAAAAATTTGAAACAGTTCAAAATGAGGGGTAAATAAGAACAAACATGCGCAATGCAACTTGCTACACGCCTTACGAGATCGAAATAATTTAATGCACATTGCATCGTTCATTTGTCAATTATTTTTCTAGGTTGTTTTGTTGTGTATTACAAAATGCGAATAATATTCATAATTCTCTGCAGACCAGCAAAACTTACTCACAGACAATCGCTTTGGCGGCCGCTGGTCTAGTCCATTCTCTTACCTTCGACAACTCAAAACTCGGAAGCCTAGAGTTAAGTATTCTATTTCCTTTAATAAAAAAATTGAAGATTCAATAAATAAAAGATTTTTTTCCATGTCCGCTCCCAACATGAAGCATATGGTCTCGTAATTGAGGTATCTCAATAAAATGTTTCTATGAGAACTGCTTGTTACTTAGTTTTGCTCAACCTCTCTTTTTTTGAAGAGAATAGGGATAGAAGGATAGGGCTAAGACAGGACTAGGTGGTTAGCTAATCGCTCTTGCTACGAACACTTATTCTAGGAACAGAAATCCATAAAACGATTGAAAGATCAATTTATGAAAACCGACCGCACCAAGAAATGCACCCGAGACGCTATCAACTGCGCCACGGACACCGACAAATAAATAGAGATTAAGCAGTCATTATATGAATACAACTAATTGAGCCCAATCCCTACAGCGGTATCCACTTGGCCACAACACTGACTTCTTTTACCTATGAGTGCAGATAATTATTTGTCCTCGTGCGCCACCATGCTTGTTTCACAGATTACAATAACAGGTGCCCCGTTCCGATTTTCCCTGAGATTACCTTGGCATGATAATGTAATGAATTATTGATAAAGTCCGCTAAAGCTGAAATAATTAATACTCTAACAACGTGTTAGGAAAATTGAATGAAGTAAGTTCCTTCTGCAGCTCGCGCCCAACGCCTGTCTTTAATACTTCGTGAGTTAACCTCGTGAAGTTTCAATTTGAAGTAAATAATCGGCGAGTTATTTACCTGCTCCGTGCGATAAATAATCAACACCCTTTGCGTTGAGGTTAACTATGACTTACAGGATGCCTAAAAGAAAGCTTTCTCCTCATTAACTAAGCTTTTAAGCTTTAAAGAACAGCATAAACAATGCAAGTATAAAATGTAGTATAATTCATGTTAATTCAAAAGAGTTACTCGTATTTTGTGATCATTAAACATATTGTAAAATGAAATCATATTTTCATTTTTGTAATTTTACCACTTTTAAGATTAAATCTTTAGCGGAACGTCATTGCTCATTTTTAAGAAGTTAGTCAGTAACTAATTCTATAAGTGGTCAGAAACTAATTCCGTAAATGGTCAGTTGATAATTATGTCTGGTCAGTAAATAATTGCCAAATAAATAAAAGTTAGCTTATGTTAGGTTTCAAAATAGAAAACTGATGGTGTTGTACAAATACCTGACCGATTAATTTAATAACTGACCATTTTATATAAATTACTGACTATTTATTTTGTTGACTGACCACGTGCATACTGATTATTTATTGAATTAATACTGACCATTTATTAAATTTACTGACCAAAAATTTAAATAGTTACTAACACAATAAATGCAGGCCTTCCAAAAAATGTGAAAGTCGTACAAATCATAATATTGTGTTTAATTTAAAAATCGAATAAATTTAAATATTAATTATTTTCAAATGATATGAAACTTATCCGATTGGATGGCCAGTAATATGTTTACCAATTGTTTCGTTTCATTCAAGTTTTATTTTTTGTACTACATATATAAAATCTTGGAAATTTCAATAACTTAAAATCTTTTGAACTATAAGTCAACCGACTGCTTTGATAAATAAACACAAAAATAATGCAATTAGTATTTTTCTTGGAAATCGTCATCCAAGGTGAAATCCTGTTGACTTTAAGCAACCCTGCCTGAACCGTTTGTTTCAAATTGTAAAAGCAAAAAAAAACATTTACATAGGCAAAATTTTATTGAGTGGAGTGGAGTATATTCAATAATAAATATTAATTAAAATTACTCATACATTTTGAAACACTGTGTGGTTTGTGGCAAATTATAAGTAGCAATAGTGCATCGGTGTACACGGCCGCTAAAATTCCAAGTGATATACCCGGGAAATGCATTAGGCAAACAATCGCTTCGAATGTTAATGCCGTGCTCGGGATACACACCCGTAAAACTACGGTTTAAGGATGGAAATTTAAAGCAGACTTAGGTGCTAGGGCTGAGAAACACTATCAGATATTAAAATTTGATCAATCAATGAATTAAAAATGAAACTAATAGAAAACTATTTAGCTATAAGGTTCCGTTATTAGACTGATTTTTTTTAAACAATTTACTCTTTTAAATTGCATATTATTTGAATCATAATCAATTATCTCATATTTAATTGTCTTACATACTGTCATGCAAAATGATAATCTAGTTGTGGGAGAAATATTTCTAAGGAAACAATTTATTGTAAAGCGAACTGTTGTTATGTATAAGTTCATAAATTGTCAGTATTAAGCCAGAATTTTCAAGAAGTACATACATCAAATGATTGATATTGTCTTGTCTAAAATATAATAGCTCATTTATGTAACTGAAGTAATTATTTATGATTTATTACTGACTCCTATTCTAAAAATTAACTGAGCATTTAATAAAATTATTTATTGATACGTTATTCGATTACGTGACACTATTTAATGTATTCAATTGATTTCGAAACAGAATAATTCTTCACATTAAAAAGAATCAATTTCATCGAGCTTCATTTCTTTCCTAAATACGTATGACGTATACGGACGCGATTATAACGTCTAATGTGTGCACCTTTTATATATATTTCAGTATAAACTCTAAGTAATATTTCGAATGGAAAAAATGTGCGGATATTCTTTTTATGCATTGACCGATTACAATATTGAGCGTAGGTACAGATTCCAAATGAAATATATTAAAACAGGTCATTCGCTCTATATGTCTATTCGAGAAGTATGAGCAAAGAAAAATTATGTTAGAACAGCACAAGTTAGCTCAATGATAATATATCTCTAGACATCTCGTTTTTGAGGAACTTTTATGAAGTGTATTGGAAGTGAATAAAACATCCCAGATATCACATCCATTTTGATGCAATGTATGAAAGATTCCTTTCTGAAATTTGAGCATTTTGCACAATCGAATGGACAAAAACGCAAACGTACCACTCGGCAACGGGAGCTTTCTTTTATTTTCTCGTACGTCGATGCGAGGAAATCAGTTTCGTTCGGTGTTTCAGAATTGAACACAGCAATTTTATGTAGAAATCAACCCAACCAAAGATTATTACGTTGTTTCCATGGCAAAATTGTACATTTGCAAAATGTAAATTTTTCAGCATAAAAACAGTATAAGAAATAACTTTATCGAATCAATACAAAAATAAAAACGTGTTTTTTAGTATTAAATATATCGTCACCGTACTGGCAGAAGTCGGTAAATAACAAAATTTACGGAAACTAGGTAAGTGTACAATGAAATTCTTGCATATCAATTCTTTGTCTGGAATAACTCAGTAGGTGGATAAATTATGCCTGTTTGAAAAAACACAGCAATTATTTTTATCAGATTTCTATATTAATAAAATAAAAAGTCAAAAACGCATAGACTGATATACAATATTGCAATGGAAACAACAATGATAGTTTTTAAAACATATAACTAATACGCCGAGTCGCTTATCGTGTTGCCAAGCCCTAGCACTTGAAGCGAGTGCGTGACTGAACGTATTAAGCACAATCCGACGAAATTTACAACCTGAACTATTATTTACTTTATACTCTGTACGCGCCAAATTTATACTCGCAATTTGCCTAATCCTTTACTTACGGCCCATAAAGACGGACTCGTCCAACCGTTTTTGCAACTCGGCCTGCTCGCTGCAACTGTAAACCAACAAACACCTTCCTCTACTTTCATAGTCTACTACCTCCACGTGTGAAAATTGCTTAATAATAAACTAGTGAGTATGCGGCGTGCATTGCAATGCCAGTTGAAGAAAGAAAGTCTTTGTGTTTTCATTCTGTTTATTGAAATGCTTTTAGATTAGACGTCTGCACGGGCCGAAAATTTGTAAAATTACCCCGTCCGAGCCCGACATCTTCAGGCACAGTCCGGCCCGAGCCCGAGTCTCAAAACCACACTTGTTACCCGAACCTGACCTGAAACCAGATTTATTTTTCT
The DNA here is from genome assembly GCA_022494535.1 of Himalopsyche phryganea. Taxonomy (NCBI): domain Eukaryota; kingdom Metazoa; phylum Arthropoda; class Insecta; order Trichoptera; family Rhyacophilidae; genus Himalopsyche; species Himalopsyche phryganea. The sequence goes on from JAGVSL010000071.1 coordinate 2,083,266, forward strand.
CAGCCCGAAAAAAGCCCGATTAATTTTTTTAATATAGTAATTCATTTATAATTCTCAAAACAATATTTGTTGTTGTTTCCACATTTCCAATGATATTCATAGCACATGTGAAATAAATTATTTCAACTATGAATAGTATTGCATTATGACTGACTCGTGACCCGAATATAGTCCGAAATATTTTTTTGAAAATTAAATGCCTGCAGTATAATGTATAAAGTCTACACGGACCAAGCCCGGGCACTTGCAGATCTCTATTTTAGATACACAATAATTTTCAGTGTGCGTACACGAATAAATCAGATGGTTTTGCCGAGATGTCGCTGTATGTTCGTATTTGATTCTTTTTTTTAGATTCAAAATTGTTATTTCAAAAACCTTCACGGGTGTGCCTACAACAACTCTCCAAAGTTTCATCGAAATCTGATGAATGGTAAAAGAACGCATAGAGGACAAACAAACAAATAAACAAATACAAATTCATTTATATATAGATTGTAAATTCAATAACTGAAGAGATAATGGTGATTATCCTATCATACATCCAGACCTAGTTTTATCTGCGAAAAAAGAATTTGCGTCTTCTCTTGAAGAAAAAGTTTACCTTCCTCCTTGCTCCTCAACACTCTATAATCATGTGTGCGAAAGGAAAAGGGCATCCGGTCTATTATTGGTACTTTTCAGGAGAGCCAAAACAAAACAAGAAATGCGATGGTTCAATGTGAAATTTACATAGTTATTTAGCGGCGTTCCGGTGTCCTGGACCTCCGTCGGGTACTATTGGTGCTCCCGGGTACTTTCATGACATACGCGGAGCTAGGGGACTCCAACATGTCATGGGAGGAAGCAAAACGATTGGCGGGTGACGGAGAATCATAGAGGCGCCGTGCGGTGGCCATATGCTCTACATAGGAAGCGAATATGCTCGAAGAAGACGAAGAAGAAGATTATGTTGCAACTTTTCAACTGATTTCTACATTATTAAATTGAGAGTATATTTTTAATATCTATATCCAAGTGTAGGTATTGCCGTTTTAAAAAGGGCGCTTCGTTGTCGAATCTCAGCCATATATTAGATGCAACAGGATCGTGAATGTAAAACATGATTGATTTATGACTTTACACAAACGCCAAGTACTAAATATACTCATAGTAAAGCTTTACAAGTAGAACTAAGCAGTTAAAAGCATTTATGCCTTACTCTAAATACCCTTATAATTACTATTTAGCGAAAGTTTTTGTGCCTAGTTATTGTGACACGTTTTTTACTAAACTGTATTTTCTAACTTCGCAGTGAAATTTCAAATAACGTTCCTGGAATATAAATTTTTTCACATTTAATTGATATTCATAAACTTTATTAATATAATTTTTATCCGATTTAAAATGCAAATGTAAAATATATTAATACTATTTCAACTTTCAATGAATAAAATGATATTTAATTGATGAAAATTCCTAGAAAGTAGAAATCTGTGCCAAACTTTAATATATTTTTTTTTCACTGCACGATTTTTAAAAAATCTTTTGAAACGATGAGTTGCTTCAACGGCGAGTTGTTCGCTGTATTTCGTGTTAGCGATGAATTAATTTAGTCCTTTCCCAACACGATCTAATTCTCACTCTAAAGACTCCATATTAGGGATTCCAGCTCGAATATTCGTCCAAATATATTCCGCCCTTTTTTATGTAACTATTCGATATTCGAATATTGGGGAAACTATTCGTAATAATACTTCAGGTAGTGATTTTTTTTTTCTTCACACAACTCGGGCGCCAACCATATTTCTTGAGTTTGACGAATTACTCGGTGCTAAAAAAAGCTTTTAAACATGCCTCAATTTCAGTAATTAATGAAATACTGTTGGAATAGCCCGAAGCAGCTGAGAATTTTAAATATTGTAATACACTGTAATATTATTGTAATGTGTATCTAATTGTCTCTAATTATTATAAGACATAGGTATCTCATTATTAAAAAACTATTAAATGTGTATCAGTGTATTTAATATATATGTTATTTACCCGGCATACGTTGCAATGCCACTCAAAGAAAGAAAGGGCTTGTGTTTTAATTCTGTTTATTGAAGCGATTTTGGATTAGAGGTCTACAAGTGCTGAGATTTCGTAAAATTACCCTGCCCAAACCCGTCAACTTCAGGCCCAGCCAGGCCCGATCTAAGTCTCAATATCGCACTTGTTAACCGTACCCAACCCGAAGCCTAGATTTATTTTTCTCAGCCCGAAATATGCCCGATTTATTTTTTATTATAATAAATGTAATTCATTATAATAAATGTAATTCATTTATACTTTTCAAACAATATGTGTTATTGTTTGCATATTTCCATATATTTTATTTTCCGTCTGGTTCAGAGATGTCGCTAGTTGTACGTATTTGATTCTTTTTTTTTTTAGATTATAGATTTTTAATCAGAAACCTTCACGGGTGTATGCACAACAACTCACTAAAGTTTTGTCGAAATCGGATCAAAGGTAAACGAATGCATAGAGGATAAACAAATAAATAAATCTTCATTTATATACATATAGATAGATAGCTGAGCTCGTTTCTTTACAAATTGTTATGTACTTTTAAACATGACTTTAGAAAATATATTGTTATGTTATTAATTATTCAGATGGAATTTTTACATTCTTCAAAAAGTATTTATATATTTGAATAGTTTCAGTTGTACTATTCGATTTCCGAATAGTTGATAATGATGACAAGTTGGAATCCCTGCTCCATATGTTTCACATTGAGAATAGATATGTTTTATATATTTTTTTTAAATATTAAAGATGCGTTACCCACAGCGGGCTTTCGCTATGAAAAATTATTTATATAGTTATTTATTATTTACGTATGTACTTATGTGAGTCGCAATACCATACGCCCTATAATATCTATCAGCATTAGACTAAGGTATAATAGTGGACGCTGATATTGGTATTAATATTTGAGGATATTTGATATGTGTATGCAGTGGTGTTTGTTATGTAATCGAAGCAGGGGGTTTCCGGTTCTCTGACCACTAATCGAAATTCTGTTCAGCGGCCGATTAATTAATCATGTTCAATACAATGGTGTAAAGTTATGGGGTGAATTGGAATGTTTTAAATTAATTTAAATAAACGTTTTGTTATTATTATTATTATTATGTAGCGATTGGACAGTGTGTTTAAGTACCATGCTGTCAAATAAGTTGACTCGTGTAAGATATCAATTCTCTTAAAGTTTGTTTCTCCGGTCCACTTACCAATTTTTTTTCAAAAGGTACAAACATAATTTTATAAAATAATGAACAGTAAAGCTTCTTTGTTATTATTTCATGATAAATTGTTTTTTAACTTGTAAATAAAAATAACTTTACATAGAATTGTTGCGCCATGCATTAACACAGTACATACTATTATATAAAAAAAAATTTACGTACAAATTCATATAAGAAAAAATATTACACTTAGTACGTTGTGCGAAAATGGCTACCTCTCTATGTAATTCATTGATCAGCCGGATGGCCCTTGCAACTGGGAACTCATATAACTGACGCAAAGAAGAAATTTAAAAAAAAATGATAGAAGGATGGATCTAGGACAGGACTAGTGGTGAGCTAATCGCTCTCGTTGCAGTCTGTTTTTTTGGATCGGATGAGTGTGAGAGAATTTCAAACATCACAAACATCCACGCCTACGAACATACATCCATTAATCGCTTAAAAAAAATATTTTTATAAAACTGTCTTGGCGGGACTTGAACCCGTGACATCCGTAGCCAAAGCCAACGAAGTTGACCACTGTACCACGGACCCGACAATTCATAAGTCATAATTCAATTCATAGAAATATTTCATAAACATTATTTGTAAATTCCGTACCAATTCTCCTCTGCAAATTGTAAAGGGTGATCTCGCATGGCTAGTCCATCTCATATCCTCGGGCCGAATTCAATCCCCGCTCTCCACTCTGACGTACGCCACTGCATACAAACTGCATCCCGTAGCTCAACACTGCCCCTTCCCATGTAAATCTCACAGAACGCCCTTGATCTGTCTGCACATTGAATTTACGTTCGACAAATTTTGGTTTTACTGCTGGATCTATGTGTGAATTTTAAGTATAATTAATTAAATGTGATGTTTTCTTTGAACCAGGATTGGCTTATCGAGGTTTCATCAGAGCTTTAAAAATACATGAATAGTAGAGCTGACGTTAAGCCAACTTAGAGTAGCTGTGTTAGTTAAGTCGGCATTGTGGAGGATCATTTTGGAGTATTTGTGAATATTAGAACTTAAACATAGATGTAGCGATACATGACGCTATTTGCATGATTATTTGTCAGCAATATAGACAAAGCTAATTGGCTAATAATATTTTTTTTCTTAACACACTTTGAAATGTAGTCAGCGAAATTAAACAGTGATTGATATTTGACGCTGCAAAAAAATGAACACTCTCAAAAGGTATGTCGTGATGATTAAAGTAGCTCACAGACAGTCGACGACAGTATATATGAACAAGGAGAAAGAACCGCATTATTCTGTTGCCATTCGCCGAACTGGAAACATCTCTCCTGAACTGCATAATCATCATCATCCATACCTACTGTTTAATCACGTCACGCATTCAAAAATTAGAAATATATTCCTAAATATATTATTACATTTATAAGTCACTTAACTACTGCATGAAATGGATATCGAAAAGTTTTCAACACCGTCTTTTTTAATTAAGTACTACTTTAGCTTATACACTCTTCATCTGTCCAATATCGACACTTGATTATTAAATAACCTAGCCAAGAATTGAACGTTGGACTCACTGAACAGAGCCCTAACCGCTAAGCTGAAAAGTCAACCAAGGATTCCGGTATTTTAGCTGTTTTTTTATACTGAAATACTGGGTTTAAAAGTACAAAATACTTGTATTTTGGTATTGAAAATTAAGAGGAACCAAAATGAAAATTAAATTGATTTTTGTAACAAAGAAAAAGTTTTTGGCGGGCAGTGCTTACGAGCCGTCAGACGGTAACTTTCTGTCTTATATTTTGCTATCGAAAATTAAGAGAAACCGAAATATATACAATTGACTTTTATGAACTATTACAAGTCTATGAGCGCAGTGATTATGAGCTGTCAGACGACCACTTTCTCTCCTATATTTTGGTATCGAAAATTAAGTGACACCAACATGTAGATATAATTGATTTGTATAACACATAAAAACTTTTTGGTAGGTAGTGTTTATGAACTTTCAAACGGCCACTTCCTGTTCTAGATTTCATTGACGTCACATTTCAATATTTTACTAGAAGGCAAGCGCTGTGACATGGCTAAAAAGTTTTCTAAAGGAAATTTCAAAATACATATATCGAATTGTTTTTCTTATTAAAAGATGTCACCACGATCAAAAGTTTGGTACTTTCTCTTATTCTTAAATGTACATTTTAATTTGTTGAAGGACATTTTTCAAATATGTATTTCACATTTTATTTATGTAACGAAAACTATCAATATTTTTTTCAGTAAAATAATCCTGTTCAAAATACATTTAAGCCAGACAATAAAATTGATCTCTGATCTGTTGAAAATAGCACTTTTTTCCACGTAATTCGTCTAGTTTTTCAGAAACATTATTACTCTAATATATTATTTACATAAGTAATTCTCCCAAACTATTATCACGTCATATGCAAAGGGCATATTTTTGAGTAAATTGAAGTTCTCTAAAAGCTGAACCTACTTATGTCTGATATAATTTAAGCTATAGTTTTCTTGGGAAAAATTCTCGAACATATTCGCTAATCTGACGTCTAACAAATAGGAATTGTATGCGCCAGACCGTAAAGGGTAGTATTATTTTGTTGAAAGCATATTTCACTCATATTTTGGATTACGTAGCGCATATGAAATTTCACTCAGTATTTTTTCAAATATAAAAAAGTCACCCTATTTTGAATAACATATAAAACCAAGGGTTGCCACGATAAAAAATCAATGATTTTCGAAAATAAAAATGCAATCCCGTCAAATTATCCTGAACATCCTCGTTGTTATCTTGCTTCAATGAGATCCAAAGACGATATGTATAAAAGAATGGATGAAGATAGCCCGAGACTGAGTGGCCCAGAGGACACGGCTATTGATATATATGCGCTATTAAAATAAATATACATTATTGACTCCTCAGTCTCAGATGAGACAAGTAGTAGCGTATGGGCATGGTCCTTCGAAGTAAAGTGCGAATACCTATCAAATATTGCCACAAAAAGTATCCTCGCAACACTAACAGCAACATAAAACTGTAGCCCAGGACGTCCCAATTCTACAGCTTAGTTAATCTTCCCATACTTTAATCATAGCAATTGAACTTTTCCCGATATTAACCTCATCAAGAACAAATCTTGATAAGAATTTAACGTTTGTATACTGATTCGAATACAATTATTTTCGTCGTTTTTTTTAAATGATTTTATTCCCTTGATACCGTACCCTTCTAGCTAGAAAATAACCAGCAAAATAGAACCCTGCTTCCTTGACCCTACTTTAGTTTCAGTGGGACAGTACCTATGGAGAAAACAGCTTAATCGACATTTGACATGTGGTACTTTTATATTTGTAATTAAATATTGTATGTACATTGCAATAACCATCAGAACCTGTAGTGAAAAATGACCGTAAAGCTATTTCGCTGGAGTGAACACTGGAGTTACACTCAAACCATGATTACATCTAAACTTATTTTAAGAATACGCCAGGATCACACGTGTAAGCTTTAAAAAAATCACTTTAATTGTACCAATATAGTTTAGAGGTCGAAAATTAACCTTACTAAGCACAAACGGTTAAATATATTGTTTTCATGTTTCTCTAAAATTACTGGATTGCCACCGCTAGTCTGTGTCAATACTAGTGTTATTTAAATCAAGGAAATTTATCATTGAAATAGCAGAAAATCTTTCCTTGACAAACGATACATTTCTGCCTTAGAGAGACTCTTGGGTTCTTTAGCCACATTGTCCAAAGGAGTGATTCAAATACGAAGAATAAGAAGTCAAGCTTTGAAGTGATCTTATCAACTCTCATGTCAAATAGACTTTGTAATGTACTAAATGCAAATAAAAGAATACTGTCTTTTGTTATACGTATTTTTCGTTTATTTCTGTGGCGAATCATCAACATTACGCTACAGATATTATAAAATTATTGAGAGGTAATATTTGTACCAGAGTATTTATGTCGAGTCATCAATATAGACTAGGTAACCAGAAAATAATATTTGATTTATCAAACATAATAATTATAAAAGTTGAAAATGTGGTCAGCGAAATCAAGCAATGACCGATGATAAAGGTGAGCCCTATGAAAAGGTAAGTCATGATGACTACAGAAAAACACAGACAGCCGACGACCAAGGGAAGGACGGAAATTTTGTAGTCGTCGCGCCCGGAACTGCAGACATCTCTTCGGAACTGCATGGTCGTCACACATCATACCTACAGTTAAATCTCGTCAATTACACCACAATTTGAATTATATTCCTAAACTTCATCTTCTGATTAATAATTTATGAGTAATATCAATTATCGTGTGAGTATTTGTTTTTGCTAAAAATATAGATACTGATATAAATACGCCCCAGAGGAATAAAACACGTTGACAATCTTGGAATTATTAATCCTATGGCAACCCTTAATAAACCACTCACGTCTGAAGAAATTAAATAAAATATACTCTCTCTTACTTACATCAGTTAAATGAAGGCTGAGTCTCGAGAAAAGGTTATATTATAAATTATTTTCGTATGCGTATTATAAAATAAACATTATGTCTGTATTTTTCATTGAGGCTTTCTTTTATGAAAATTATATTTGTATTTCGAAAAAAAAACCTTATTATTTAAATGAAAACCTCTCGTCAAGACATATTTATTCACTCATATAATTGAATTGAAATAACCAGGAATAATACATTTTGTAAAATGAATTTTCTTAAGTGAACGCTTTTTTTCTACCAATGCTAAATATTATAGAGTATTATTATGTTATATGTTATGTCGTTTTTTTAAAATATTCATTAGTTGCTTGCTTCGATAAAAAGAACGGTACGCTGAGAAATAGTTGGTAGCCGATTTTTAAACTGGTTAAATCAATAAAACGTAGAAAATATCGTAATGAGCGATACTCTGTTACACTTTCATAGTGCTATAAATATCTTATATAATACATAATTAAAAAATAATATTAAAAAATAACGAAACAAGTAGCAATTTTCAAATCACTTATTGTAAAATGATTTATTATTTATTTACTAATATAACCGTACCCGTCATAGGTGACGGTATTGAAATTAAAATACTCAATGTTTAAAGTAGGTAGTACGTCAGAGCTGTGTGTGCATTGCATAACATATTATTTTATAAATACACTGCGAACGTTTTACTCATGAGAAAATTTCATACCTGCATATGATATGTGATAATAATAAAACTTCTACAGAGCGTTCTAGCCTACTTTATATAAGATGATCATATAATTTTAACATTAGTTATTATTTTACTGGAAAACAATAAATTTTCGTATTTTTTGCCCATAAGACATATTCTATGCACTGAATTTCATATTAAAATTGGATCATTTATATTTAATGTAACAATGTCCCTCCTAGTACATATTGAATTTAGCCAGAATTTTCCATTAATCTATTATTTTTAAATGAAACATATTCTTGAATGTGATGAAAACATTTACAACTCATTTATACCAAAAACGTCACATAGGACAAATTAAGCGTGCAGCGACTATATCTTATAATATGAAATTGAAATAATTCCAATCATTTCCAACAAAAAGCGATCATATTCTGTCTGGATACTATATGTAATTCAATCGATCTAGTCTTATTGATTCTAGACAGACAAGTACAAAAGATAATATTACTTCGTAGAAGCCTGAATAAGACTGCTATCTTACAATATATTATCAATTACATGCGCTTGCGTTATAAATTTAAATTACAACCCCATTATGCCAGCCTAATTGGGGAGTAAATTTGCTTCAGTGAAATCGATTCGGGAGATTTTCCACCCCATATCATTCGCCCACCTGCACGCGAGGCAGTCAATATCTACATGTTTAATAATAGCTATAAAATTTTAATTTAATTGTTAACCTTAAGGTAGGTAATATTGGAAAAATAATAATAAATAAAACAGATGCGGGAAACAATTACATAAGTCAATATTGCAAGATTTTCAAGAGACAGTCACACTTTTTCTTCTAGATTTACACAAAATTCAACAACAGAAACGTCAAATAAGTAACAGAATATTGCTAGAAATAAAAAAATGTCAAGAGTCTGACCACACGATTCAGACTTATATGCTTTTTCGTCTCTGTATTTTTCGAACATTATTTAGTGTGTTTATGAATTATGTTATTTACTACAAACTTTGAGAGTATTTGACTATTGTGCTTACTACTTGGGCATTCATGTGAAGATATGTAAATACTTGCAAAAGAGAAAATAAAAAAATCAAAGAATTTTACTTATGTGATTGTTTACCAACATATTCATATATTCATGTCATGATCACGATAGGTTTTGCTCAGAAAGGAAGCATTAACAACCGTTATGAAAAAATAACTATATTATTTATGTATCAAATTTGAATCGTTCCAATTTTGTACACTTCCATTATTTTTGCCACTTACAGAGGTCTTGTTATCATATTTATTAGTGTCCCAGAACTAATAGTGTCTGGTCAGTAAAGAGCTTTACGCCAAAGGTAGTGATTGTTGTATTTGCTCTAAGCATTAGATTTATATGTATACTTTGTTAAAAAAATATTGTTCTGCACTTAATTCTTGTGAGGAAAAGTTATATTACCACTGACTTCCTTCCTGTATTACAATATTGGATATGTTTATTACCAACCTAATAAACATGTATACCAAATATTAAAATCATCACTTTCGGCGTATTTTCAGCTTTATAAGTGACCGGTTTGTAATAAATTTGAGAATAAGACCGTTGGTAGTCGTAATAATTTATTATTAAAACGTAATTTGGAAAGATCATACCATAGAACTAGCTACTGTTTTTGGTTAGTAGGTTTTTTTGTTGCATCATAAATATCATTATGTAATTAGATACATAATAGGTAATACATTAATACGAAACTGCAATGCAAAACACTAGTATCGGATTTGTCTATTCGGCAATAAATCAACAGTCTTGTATTCAGATATTTACATGGCCCACTGCCATCATTTCAGTACAAACTGTTTTAATGGAAAATTGAACGCAGCTAAAGCAAAACTAACGCAGCGTTCGGTCAGCAATTTTTAAAAAGGAGATTTACGATCCGCCGCTTTCATCTTGTTTGTTTTCCTATATTTCAAACTTTAGTTTACTTAACCTAGTTGCTACTACGTGGTCTACAGTCTACACCATGATGTGTGAGCAAATTAGAGAAAGCTATCTCAAAAAGATGTATATCAATATACTTAAAAAAAAACATTGTTTTGCTGAGAAATATTTAAAAAAAATTTCTTATGTTATAATTTTATATTGTGATCAGGACCAGTTTTTCCAGTGGTAAGTATTTTCAACTGGTGACCATTTCATAAAAATGTAAAATAAAAACAAAAAATCCTGTTTTATTTTTATAAATATAATGCTTTTCCATCAAGAATCGACAATTCAGACAGAATTCTAAAAATGATGATAAAAAATAAAGTAATTATTTCATTTAAAATAATAATTCAATTGTTTCTCAAATCACAAAAATCCAATACTATTTAATATTTTTAAAGTATGAGTAAAGATTGGACTGTTTTTAAATGTTTATATTGTTCAATACTATGTAAAATCGAAAGTCAAAAAATATTGTTTTTTGTACGCGAGGACTTCTTTATATATGTATAGATGTTGACGGCTCCATGAATAAATCGTACCGAAGAAGAATAAAGACAAAAATCCTTCAACGTCCTGAAATAGTGGTCAATGAGCGATACAATATAAAAAAATATAACAGTACAATGCTAGATAATTTACATTTGAAATATCAATTAAATTCTAAATGATTGTTATACCTATTTTTTTTTATCATATCCACTCCCTACTCAGAGCATATGGACACCACACGGTTCCAGGATTCTTTGTGCCCCGCCAAATTTCTTGCTTCATCCCAAGTCATCTTCGAGTCATGTAGTGCCGCTCTTCTCTGATTGGTATAAGAGACAGGCAAAATTTAGGTTTCCCTAAGACATTCGCAGTACACGTCCAAGCTGGGCCATCGCCATTCTAAATATTTAATGTAAATTATCTCGAGACTTATGGTAAATAACTGAAAAAATAATTAATAATAAACATATTATTTTTTATGCTTCTTCCTATTTTCAGCCATGAACTCATAAAATGCATTACTTCAAAATCTTATGCGATATTAATTTGCTAAATGAAATATGTGGTTGGAAAAATAGCGTAACAATCGCTTACTAATCTTGGTGCACGGTGCGAAATTTTCTTCCCAGCTGATACAAAAAGCTCTGTAGAGCTAATGCTTGATTTATGAGAGGTTTACAGATTAAGTGGAGATCGCCATACTTTGCTACTGCCTCGAGATTTTTGTATACCAGACGAAAAGCTTTCAAACTGAAGAAATGAGTAATAACGTACGTAAAATATATATCAAATATTTTTAAATAATGACTTATTTTTTTTTCTATCATCCCAAAATCGTTATTAAGCAGAACTCAAGTTTTATAAGCTTTATCGCAAGATGGTTTGGAGTAGGCTGATGATATATATTTTTGATAATAAAATTGCAGTTCGTATAATCGAAAAATATTGGTTTAAAATGCAAAAGTATTAAAATACATGACTTCTTATCGTTATAATTAAATAACTAAATGCGTGGGTTTCATTGCAAGGAGGCTAATTCGTGAAATCAGTCATTGAATTGACATGCGAGAATTGTTTTATTACTAATTACGTAATTATTACTTATTTTTCCAATAAAATAAAAGCTGTTTTTTTTAAATTCTAGCCGGATATAAAGTAGGAATTCGATATAAAATCTATTGGTGTTAAAAATGGTTTATTTCTTGTTTTCAAGTTCGAGCAGCCTTCTCTAATATTCACAAAATTCTTGCATTTTGAGATTCAATCATAAAAACTTTTGATTAAATCGTACAACTGCATATATTTTTTGTGAAAGTTATACATACATATCTGAAAATGCGTTATTTTGATGATTCAACTTAAATAAAATAAAACAAAAAATGTTGATGAGCTCTGATAAAAATAAAACGGATTAAAATGAAAAATAATAAATTCATTTCATTATAGTTTATGAACGAGAAATTAAAATAAAAAATACTGAATTATTATCAATCTCCTTTCTTTTATCACCGACATATTTTATTCGCGTATTAGAGGTTTCTGTGAAAAGTGCTGATAGTTAGTCTTTTTCTGCGTAATGTACTAATCTTGCTTTTTCTGTTTAGCTTAGGAAAGATTCTCAAAATTTATTTGAATAACTGTTTTTTTGTACACAATTAAAACAATACCAAGAAATCTATATACATCTATGGTCAAACTAATAATTATGAAATGAATAAAGAATAATAGGACGAAGTAACAAAGTATTTAGTTATACAAAATTTTATTAGACAGTTGATAGCCATTTCGTCTTGGCGCCATCGTCAGAACTTATAGTTTTGACTACTGATACTAAATACTTTGTTATTTTATCCTATTATAACGGAGTTCTACCAAGTAAATGCCAATTCAGTCAATGAATAAAAAAATTAAGGCTTAAATTACGCTAAATGTAAGATAATAAAAATATTACATTTTTACAATGCAGAAATTAGGAATTCAAATAAAATATTCGGACGTTCCAAATTCGAATATATTTCTAAAATCCAAATATCTTGTTTGATATTCGTATTTTCGAATCTAATAAATTATTGGAATATTTCTCGTTCATAATGTAGTAAACCATTAGGTTAAAAAAAATGACGTTCAGCGTCGCATTATGTATTAATATCATTTATTTAGTTTATCTTAACCCTTCTGTACTAATGGTGTAACATTGCTTTACTTCGGCCTTTAAAGATTTAAATTATCTGTAAAATAGGTCATACAAAAGATTGAAAATTGTGATATTTGTAAATAAAATAGTTTTACATATAATTAAAAATACATTAAAGTTTACGTCTGCTTTGTATAATAAATCATAATTTGAAAACCTCGTCAATTTTACCATAAAAAAGACAACATTACATTATAGTATAGTATTAAATATAGTATAGTAACAATTAGAATACTATGGTAACGACTCAAGATGCATGACCGTACCGTATGTAACCGTTTTGTTTCAAACGGCACTGAAACACGTCTCGAGCCTGTTCTGCTATAAAGAATTTAGATTATTTGAGTCTTTCAATAATTTTGCAGAGTTTGATATGTATTTCAGGTTTTACATCCAAAATATGACGTTTAATAATTACTTAATACTACATAAAACCATATCTCACTGTTTGAAATTGTCATTTTGCTTTATAAATGCGTATATTTGACAAAACCCACACGGTAACGCAATGTGACTGCATGAGATCCGAAGGAATTTTTTTAACATGAAAATGGGAAGGTTATTATTTGAATATATTCGAATACTGTATGATTTCAATATTCGATTTTTTATTTTAAACGAATAATTGAAATCTCTAATAGAAATGTATGAATGTACAAATTAGTAGATTTATTTTTTATTCATAAAAATAAAACATTTCTTCTTTGGTTTTGCTCATCGCGAGCATTATCAACACTTTTCACCGATAATTAACAATTAACGCCTTAACAGTGATTGGTACAAATTGTTAGTACAATATATCAATTAAAGTTTATCGCACTTCTTCTACATCACAACCTACACAAATAAAAGTAGTATTACTAAACTTAACTCAATTATTTAATACTTAAAACAATTATTTGATTTCTTTCAATGGAAGTGCTTGGGTCAATAAAATAATGAATTCGTTTCTCTATAGATAACGAAACAAGTTCTGACGTAATTTATTCCCTCTTCACATTACTACTTGGAAATTTTAGAATTTATTTAATATTACTTTCAAATTTTTTGATTTTTTTTTTTAAATCTGAACAGTCAATTGGAAGTATTTATACCATTATTATATCGATATATACATACATATTATTATATATGTGCATGTATATATCATTCTTGTTTAGGGTATAATTTTCATACCACTCTTTCCAAACAGTAAAAGTTAATGAAGCCTATTCAACTCATCATTTTTAGCAAATCGTATTATGAAGTTTCACAATTATCGTAACCGGTTTCCTCTTCAAATAGACGTTTTCACACATAGATTTTGAAATAACATATGATTCTATATCCAAAGATATGGATGTATATAATGTTGACACCCTATCTAACAACTATGTCGGTCGTAATCTCATCATTTTTATATTATAGTAGTATAGCCGTACCCGTCATAGAGGATGCTATTGAAATTGGAATACTGAATGTCTAAAGTAGCTAGGACGTCGAAACTGGGTGAGATTTCATAATACTTTATTTTATATATACACCGCAAACGCTTAGGTTAAGAGAAAAGTTCATACCTACGTGTGATATGTGATAATAATAAAACGTCTACAGAGTGATATGGGCTATTATATATAAGATATTACTGGTATTACCGACTTAGCTTGGAATAAAGGGCATAAACATTGGATCATTTAGACGTTGGCGTTATTATGCTTTATTTTGGTGCTAGTTAATGTTGAATGTTGAAAATATCACCGTGGTACATAGCTCGTGTAACACCTACAAATATATTCCATGAAAGTTTAGTGTTGAAGATAGCACAGTTGAACTATAAATGCCAGAAATAATGACATTCGCAAATTTCATGTCGCTATCGGGAGGAGTTCTTGTGACAGACAGACAGATTTATACATGTATTTTCTTCAATATAGTACTATAGATATTTTATTGGTATTTGAAAACGGTAGTTAAGTGACTCTTTAGCTCATAATTTAAATTGGAATACATTATGTTGTCGTTAATACTACAATATATCGTATGTCAGAAATTATTCAAAATAATTTTATACCGTAATATAAACACAATAAACATCATCAGTCAATATCTTAAATTATATCAAAAATTTATGTTCATGGCTACGTTGTTCTTGCTTTCTGAACACTTTCTTGGGGTTTCTTGACACACGACCTTTTGCAATATCAACAAAAATGAACACCTGGAATGAATAAAGGAAAATTGACAGATACGAATTATTCACTTAGCACGGCGGACTTGCGAAACAATATACTTGTCATTATTCCTCAGCAATATAGATGAGGCTAATTGGAGTAAAATATTTTTTATTTTTTAATGCAGTCAGCGAAATCAAACGATGACCGATACACGACAAAGATTCTGCACACACTGCGATAGAAATCAACGCTCTGAAAAGGCAAGTCATGATGACTAAAGTAGGACACAGAGTGTCGACGACAGTATATGTAAACAAAGGAGGAAGGACCAGATTCATTCTGTCATCGCTCACCGAACGACACATCTCTCCTGAACTACATACTCGTCATCCGTACTCCGTACCTACTGTTTTATCGCGTCAAGCATAAAGCGATTGGAAATATAATATATTCTTAAATCTTTATTCAATAGTGTAAAAATAAATTTATTATCAAATAAATAAAATTTGGGGAAACTTTGCATCTTTTAATGTTGACCACAATATACAATATTAGGTATTTGGATTCCAACTTTGTTTCAGATTTTTTGCAGATATATTGTTTTGCATACTCGACACAAATTTATATGTAAAAAAACATTCGTTTTCGGATGGGTTATTTGAAATGAATCGTCTGCCAAAAAGTGATTTATCCTTTTTAAAAATTCTCCATACACACAATCTTGGCGAGAAAATATCTGTTTTTTTTACAAAATACACAATTGTTATTTGTACAATCATGTGGTAGGATAAATATCAATCGAGCATTTCAACAGAAGGCATTTGTAGACACGCTGCGAATCAATCACATAATGAAAGAAAATATTTCAACATAACTGTGTTGCTTAGATTATGTCTACATAAACATGTAGATAGTAATTTATAAAATAATGGGGATCTAAATAAAAATAAATTAATTTCAATAATATAAAAAGTTTCACATGTTTTTGAGGCGCTAAAAGGAAATTATATATGCTTGTTTTCTATTTCATATTGCTTTTCCAATCAATTATTTTACTATCATGGATAGTATTATCTGAAGGAGTCGAATCCGTAGCCGAGTGGTTAACTTTGCTGGCTCTGGTTGCGGTGCTCATCGATTCGAGACCCATTACGAACAATTTCGAAAATCGATTTATAGATATCTGTTAAAAGACATGGACTGATCAGCTAACCACTAGTCCTGTCTAAATCGTATTTTTCTATCCCTTATATCTTCAAAAAAAGAGAGGTTGAGCAACTGACTAACAAGCAGTGTTGTCTTCAATAAGAGTCCATATACACCATCTTAGAAATTAACGCGGTTTAATAAATATATATTTACACGTCACTATGTTATTACGTTTTTGTCAGATACTTTTTTTAGGTTTATCAGTACGGTTGAACATTTTCCTATTTAAAAATCTTACAATAGAAAATAAGTGTCACGGTACATAGTAAGTCGATGCAGTCATTGCAGAGAAAACATCTGTCGAGTTCCTTAAAACAGTCTTTAAATAAAATATCTTCTGAAAACAGATTCAAAAACAAATGAACATCGATTATCTGATTCAAATATTTCTTATATAACGATTTCTTTACGTAATTTCTCCTACAATTGTATATTCTTTTATACAAAACAGTTACCCATTCAAAGAGATATAAGTTCTCATATAAAACGTGTCTAGATAGCTAATAACAGCTAATATTAAATAAGAGTCAACATTTAAAAGCATTCAATAATAATTACGCCTCATAAATACTTTATCGTCACCCCTCAAGAGATTAACTGCGCAATTATATCATAATTATTATCTACAGTGATTCATAAATTACTTAGAAAACATATAATTATCTTATTATTAATATAATACATCATAAATAATTAATTTATCGATCATAATTCACAGGTCGTTCGGTATAGCGAAAGCTCAAGGCAGCTTTTGAAAGCGCTAATCATAAACTTTGTAATCTCAATCATTAATAACTCGAAAGCTTTCAAATACACTGAACGTGTGAAAAATTGCACGGTGCATCGGCGCAATGCAAGTGCAGTACAATAGATGTTCGTCAGCTTGTTTTTAGCAAATAATAGAGTTATTTTCCAATAAAAGAATTAGAGCTGCCGTAAAAAATATCCGCATTGTTTTAATGAAACAGTAATATCTTGAAAACTTCCAGTCTTCCAATGTCTTTCATATTGTATTTTACAGATTAAAACAAACGTTCTGGCAGAGTTTCTTGAGGATGACAGGATCGCACCTTTCATGGCAAGCTTCAAGAGAATCCCCAATTTTGTGTTCTGTTTTTATTAATAGATGCAGTCAGTTAGTGAATAATATAAATAATTTACAATTATTTAGTTACAGTTACAAATTAATACACGCTACACAAGACAAAAATTAAAATTAAAAACAAACTACATTTACGATTGGATAAGAGTGAAGTGCTCCACCCCCACCCACAGCAGACAGCAGTCCAACAGCAATACGTTAACGAAAAGACGAACGAGCAATGAAACTCAAAATGCGCCCAATTTGTAATTTGAAACGGTCGCAGGTACGCGACCCTTCAGCCTTGGACGCTCACTGGGCCGATTTCAAACGTATACTTAAATGCGGTTTGTGATATTATTATTACTCAGCGAATTTATTTAAATGATGTTAGGTTAAAAAACATTTGTTTGCCAATGAATTTACGAATGGATTCTCACAGTCAAAGGTGACTCAAGGCATGGTTTTGGGCACGATTAAGCCAATGTCTCTGTTAAGAGTCATACTGAAATAATTATGGTCAGATAGCGTTAAGGTTGTAGTTATTCCGATATGTGTGTTTGGCTACGAATCGTTTGCAGATATTCATCTTCAAAGCGGGGCGCTTGTTCGGTTGCAGTAAAGTGCATCGCTAGGAGCGCTTTTGACAGATCATGCAAGCTGCTAAACGATTTTCAGACGCTTCTACGAACACCATATTCTTGGTCACGTACTAAAATATCTATTCGTTCTTTGGGACATGCATTATACGTGTTTACGCCATGTTAAAGCAGTAAATCAAGCAAAATTCAGCCTATTAAATTCGTTTATTACTTATTTACAGTAAGCAGGTGATGTTCATTAAATACTGGATTAGATATAACGCACTCGACTTTTCCCCTTACAGTTTTTTTTTCATCCCAATTAAAAAAACTAAAATAAGAAATTTCTGTGTTGCAATACCGTCAGCAGATTTATATAGCAATAATGAATCAAACTACTATTTTATAAATAAGTTTGGGCATTGTACATGCACCATGTCAGCTCCCAACGTGGGAAAAATGACATCCTAGTGGAGGCATTTTAACATAAGTTTTTTGCTAGAACTGCTTGTTACTCAGTTACTCAACCTCTCTTTTTCGTACCGTTTTCTCCATGCAATTTGTTCCTAAGTTGAAATTTACAATCTAAAAATTAAAATATATTTTATCAACTATGCCACGGGGCAGAGAGTTCCTTTTGCACGCCAGTCTCCTTAGCCAATATTAATGGTTCTTTTTAGCACTCTACCAGTCGTTTTAATTGATTTTATTGATGAAATCTCAGCGCCATATTTATAACACCACACTTTGCACGATACCCGTGTTCTCAAATTCAACACTATTTATTTCTTTACACTTGAGGCTCTTGCCATAGAAGGAACTATTTCACTGGAGACTGGTCTACTAATAATTGAACATCCAACCGACATGAACGCTCTTCACTCTGTAGTGCTTGTTTATTGGTTTGTATTTCATATTATTTGATAAATTTAATGAATTGATTTATAGGAATATAATTCCAATCGTTGAATTCCTGACGGGATTCAACTGTGGGTATAGAATGACGTGTGACGATTATGCAGTTCTGGAGAGATGTCTTCAATTCCAGGTGCGACGACTACAGAATGTCCATCCTTACCTTAATTATCCATATAAATCGTCGTCGGCTGTCTGTGTTCTGCTTTAGTCATTATGAATTGCCTTTTAACAGTGTTCACCTTTATAATTACGTATGCAGAATTAGCGTCGTATATCAGTCATCGCTTGATTTTGCTGACTGCATTTGTGCTTTAACATTTATAATTATTATGTTTATAAATATAATATAATTTGCGAATTTGCCTAGTCTATGTTGATGACTCAACATAACTCTGATATAAATATTATTTCTCAAGTATTGTATTCGGCAAGTATAATATTACGGAAATTTGCAGCGTTATGTTGATGATTAGTCACAGATTTTCCAATCGATTTTCTGATTTCTGTTCGTAAGCATGGACGTTTGTGATGTTTAAAATTCCCTCCCACCCATCCGATCCTAAATACGGGCCGTAGCGAGAGCGATTAGCTAACCAGTAGTCCTTTTGTAACCCTTCCTTCTATCACTACCTTCTCAAAAAAGAGAGGTTGAGAAACTTAGTAAGTAGTTTTCGTTGAAAAAACGTCTGTTGAGATACCTTCATTAGGAGTTCATATGTTTCACACTATGCACGGACATGCAGACATATAGAATTGCCGCAACATCATTAGAAAGCAATAAAAAAATATTTGGCTTAAGAGCTGATAAAGTTTTTTGGTCGATTTATTTTTTCTAAGGTATGAATGTCTTTCATGCCTAAAATCTATTTGTTCGGTAAATCAGATACACACTTACCTTTCTGCAAAATTTAGATTGTTTATTAATGCAGTTTTTTTAATGCCAATGTTGTATAAAATTACTCATATTTTTGTCCTCTTATTTTTGACTTGTCCACTGGTTTGATTCTCTGAATGGATGATTTCGTAAAATGATTTATAGACTTGTGTTTGAAGGCAGGGTTGTTTAAAATTTCCTACCACTCGTCCAATCCTTTCTTCTCTAGTCTTATTCTTCAATCTTTACTCTCTTCGAAAAAAAGAGGTTTTGCAACTAATAAACAAACAGTTCTTTAAAAAAAATTCTAATGAAATAAGCTACATTATGTTCCACGTTAAAAGAGGACATGGTAAAAAAATAAATTTCATTAAATAGTTACAAAAATAATTGTTTTCATATTTGTTAAAATATGATTATTTTCTATATTCATTAATAATTTGACAATGTTGTTTTATATTTGATAGTAGATTAAACGTGCTATTTCATGACAATAATTAGTAAAGGGTTAATATTGTTTCCGCAATGACACAATATTACATTTAAATATTGGTCAACTAACAAATTTTAATTAATTTTCCTACTGCAAAATGACATAAATATCTGTTTAATATTCATGCAGCGTTGATAAATTATGACTTCACGTGATGTCTAATAAATTTTTCACTACAAATCAAATGTGTTAATTATGCCCCAACACTGTTTATTATTATTTGTTTTCACTCTACTGCACCGTGTCATAAAATATGTATTACGAATTCAACAGTACTTCAATAAATATCTACCATTGAAATATTGTTTTAATAAAGCAAATTCAATTTCAGGGGAGTTTATTTAATAGTTTAAGCATGAAAGTTTCTTGCTCCGTTCATCATGATAACTATCAATTGTTCTTACTGAGAACGAATTGTATTTTTAATAATACAATAACTGTGTTAACTGTCAATTCTTGGTGGAAAGTCATTATTTTTAAATAAAACACAAACTGTTTGTACTACTTGGTAGTAGGTATGGATACCAGAGTATTCATCAGTTGATAATGATAAATGGTTCCGAAACTATTCACCCTTGAAGATTTCTTAATAAAAAGTTAGCCTTAAATAAAATGTTATATTATATATCAATGGATTAGGCGGTATCTTTTCTGTGGTATTTAAATGTCTTCTACTTCTTTAAGAAGCACCTTCAGACTAATTATATCGAAAGGTTATTTATTTCTAACGTAAAATATTTGATTTAATATCTAAAACATGGGTTTTTGTGATATATTTACTCCTCGAACTGTTCCAGTCTTTCATGACTTTCATGACTTTCACTATAGTCGGAACTTTAAAAAAAATAACTTATTAAATCGAATATGAAATATTATTTAAAAACAATTTATATATAATTTCAAACTTCTTTTAATAATTGCACTCTCAAAGTATTTGTGTACACTATTGTACTTTTATTTAAATGAAAATAATTTTCAAGCCTCTCTAGCAAAGAATTGTTTTTCAGAAATGCTTTATTTGGTTTATGCCGCGACTAGATTAGGTTTTATTGTAGGTTGTCGAGATTTGATCTCTGAGACAAAATCATAAAAAAAAGTATTTTCAAGAAAGTGATAATGGCATAATTTGTAATGTATTGAATATAACGTATCTACAAAGATTTTTGAAATGTACCAACAAGTTCGTTATCTCGCACTTTTTCTGACTGATATTTAAATATATTTTTACTGAATATATTTTTAAAAAGAGTAGAGCAACAACAAATTCTATTATATACGTCTTTTAACAAAAAACTCCCAAAAAATAATAAGACTAATAAATAGTTTTAGTATAGTAATAAATATCATTTTTCGGGGATATGCTTTTATTACCTTATATTATGATTAAGTCGGTGTCTGTCGTCTACCTCGAAACTACGCTCGTTCTTCTTAAGTAATAAACAGGTATTGCAAATGGTAGCTATTGCTAGTAACATATTGGCGTATAATTGATGCTGGAATCAGATCGTCTACCAGCTATTTCTTGTTTGATATATACCTCTTTTCTTGCTAGTCAGTTTAAGTGTAATTGATAAAAGCTTTTATTTCATTAATAGATTACACTGTCACAGAATATAGAGCTTTCCACTCACTCTGAATCGCACTTTAAAAATTTTATGAAATGCTTTTTAAAACTTGCCTTACACATATCTTTCCAAAAAATGGCGACAGTGTTTTTAAAAATTTAAATTCTAATCACAATTTTAAATATTGATTGAATTTGCGTTTACTTGGTAGAACTCCATTACGATAGATTAAAATAGCAAACTATTTAGTTCCATAAAATTTCATTAGGCGGTTGATAGCTATTTTGGCTATGTACTGTTTAGAAAAGATAGACAGTACCATTTCATCTCACGTAATTCAAAATTATAGCATTTATTTCAAATAAAAATGTTTAATGTGCTTATTGTGATTTTGAAAAAGGGGGTTTACGTGGTATTATTAATTAAAGGTCAAAGGAAATGTATTGAAATTTGATTATTGATTGAATTGGAATTTACTTGGCAGAACTCCATTATAATAGGACAGATTAACAAAGTATTTTGTTCTAAAAAAATTTATTAGGTATTTGATGGCTATTTCGGCTTGACGCCATCGTCAGAATTATACTTAAACTTTAAATAAACATTATAATGTTTGAACACGTGAGATGATGTGATATTGTCTATCTCTTCTAAACAGTATTTATAACTAAGCAAAAATAAGAATAAGTATAGTTCTGACGATGGCGTCCAGCCGAAATAGCTATCAACTACCTAATAATGTTTTGTAGAACTAAATACTTGGATATTTTACCCTATTACAATTTTAGATATTGAACATATTATTTTTTGTCGATCTATCGAACGTATTTGCTTGAAAGGTAACATGGTGATTGCATATTTATGTTTCTCGTGGCTCAGTGACAAACATGGCCGAGTGTTTGCTGCGCCGAGTTTAATGTCTATTTGGATAAGCCACTAGAACGTGTATGTGGGGGTGAGTATCATTGGGCGCCGACTGTGGTAAGTCCGAAATGCGAACAATAATAATATTTTTTTTCATGCTTTGGTTATGTTCGAAATTAATTAATTAAAAACTTTTTTAACCGTGTCTTCTCCCAATATGTAGGATATGGACACGGGAACTGCTTATTACTCAGTTGCTCAACGTCTCTTTTTCGAAGAGAGAAAGGATAGGAGGATAGGGCTAGGATAAGACTGATAGTAATCTTATTGCTCTCGATAGGATAGATGCAGAGGATTTTGAGACATCACAGACATTAATGTGTCCAAACAGAAAACAAAAAATCAATTTACGAATCTGTGCGGATTTAAATTCGTAACCATTCAAGTAAGAACCCGGCATAATAACATTTATGCTCTTCTTATATACAAAAATAATTACCTCGAAGCAGTGCTTTCTTATGTCGACTCCGTGGCGCAGTTGGTAACGACGTTAGCTACGGTTACAGATGGTTCAATTTGCGGTGTGGACAGTTTCATAAGAGTGTTTTTGATGTCTAAAACTCCCTCCCACCAATCCGATTCTTACGGGGCGTAGAGCGATTAGTTAATCACTAGTTCTGACCTAGCACTGTCCCTACTCTATTCGAAAAAAAGAGAGGTTGAGCAACTGAGTAAAAAACAGTTCTCATAGAAAAATTCTATTGGGATACTTCCATTAGGAGACTATGTGGTCCACGTTGGGAGCGGACATGGAAAAAAGTGCTTCCTTTTAGCATTAGGTCAATACGCGTGACAGATACGATGCGAAATTGAATCGAAATTTCACTCACTAGTAAAAAAAACACTCAATACTCTCTCTCGGTACATACACGGACAGATAGAGTTGCTGGGTTCATAAAATTAGTCGTCTGAAAAGATTTAAGAAGATCATTCAGTCACACACGATATTTATGTAAAGCTGTTACTGACAAGATGGATAGATAGTTTTAAGTACTATTTGAATACCTTGGTTGGAGAAGGAAGGAAAGTCATTTGTACTGAACTAATCGGTTAACGCGAACTCCGAGAAGTACAGACAAGAATAAGAGAAAAGCCTTACGAGATTACATATAGGATCAAAGAAATGTTATATCGTTTCAAAGAAAATCAATCCAGCTTTGAACGTAATAAACACGACCCCTTGTATTATGTAAAAGACTCAACTTGAAATGCTTTCTTATGTATTATATGTGCGTATTAAGATATCCAAATTCCGGACCCTTTTTACGATCCCGGGATTTCGGGATTCAGAATTTCTCAATCCCGGAATTGGTAATTAAGTTTAATTTCATGTGTTAAATTGTACATTTAAAATTTAATTTGTGTCCATTATTACTTCAATTGTAATTTACATATGATTAAATATTTTTTTGAGCATTGGAATGATTTTTTAATTGATTTAAAATCAGGCAGTCAATTACAAAAAAAAAATATTTAAAGTGATGATCGAAATAATTTTATTTTATTTATTGCATTATTATGGTAGGGTTTACGAAATGGTATCCAAAAATAGGAAATATCCTTCAATTTGACGAAATATTGCCGTCGATTCATTTTTGAAGCGGTCTTAATTTGTCCTCCATTTCAAATTATTTAAAAACGGCTGTTACGAAATATGAGAACGAAGGAGACTACAATAAATGAATATTAATTCTATGGGTTTTATAAAAAAGCTATGTATGTGCATGAAAAAACTTGGGTACACGTTGTAGTTAATCAGGATGTTTCGATTTGATATATGAATTATTTTTTAGCATTTACAGTGAATCCCGAAATTTCGGGATTGTCTGAATCTCAATCCGGGGATTCCGAGATCTAATAATTGACCTGGATCCCGGGATTGGAAGTCTTAGTGCGTATGTATATTTGTGTGGGTACGGTGTCCAGATGAACCGGCTTCAATGTGGATTGCAGACCTCTGCAGCGATCATACCTTTCTATCGGCAACGATGGAAGTGGAATTCAAAAAACAATAACAATAACGACCCGGGTTGTTGGAAAGCGGCAATTTGCCACTCTGCTAATGGGTTGTTTACAAAATAAGGACTAAACCAATTCTCGAAATGTTAACTCAGGTATCAGTGTGGCTCTCAGACGTATAATATCTTACCTCGTAAATAATATTTGTCGTATTTGTATCTTCTATATAAACGTTAGACACTGTTTACTGTCTGTCAGTTCGAGTCCATTCGTGTGCTCGAATGCCTGAAGATGCCGAAAGGCGAAACCCGGGTCGTTAGTGACAAAATACATGGAAGTGTACAAAATCTCAATAATCCAAATTTGATATTGAAATTCCATCAAGCACCCTCAGTCGATGTCTTAAATTATATAATAACATTAGAGATGAAGGAGACTCGAAAATCGCTCATTATGACTAAACGCTCTATCAATTTGATATCAAAAAAAAAAAATCTTCACAAAAACAAAAGAAATAATAATTATTTAAGGTAATCAACTTAAAGCTTTGTTAAAGTAATCTCTTTATAAATTTTGTGCAATGGTTTGTAACTTGAACAGCCTGTGGTTAGCGGCACATTAACTATTACTGTTCTAGCTTAAAAACGAATGCTATTCAATTTCATGTTTCAAAATTTAATACCATGGATAAACAATCACTCCAGCATAATAAGTGAAAGCAATTAAAACTGTTAATGTTATTCAATACCTATTATAAAATTTTGTTTACCCAACTGTTAAAATTAAAATATTATAGTAGAGATATTTTATTTCGTATGGTATTACATTTTTTTAAAGCGTACAAACTCAATTACCTATATACAAACACAAATCCAAGCAAAAAGCTTTAGTGTTGAATTCAAACAATATATTGACTGAATTAACATTAACTTCTGAGAAACATAAAAGTATTCAGTTCTACAAAATTTCATCAGTTAGTTGATAGCTATTTTGGCTTAATGTCATCGTCGGAAATATGCTTATATATATTATATTATATGTCGCCTCCGTGGTGCAGTTTGGTAGCATTACATTAGCGTTGGCTACGGTTAAGGATGTCTCTAGTTCAAGTCCCGGTGTGGACAGTTTTTTCAAACGATTTATGGATTTCTGTTCGTAATCATGAATGTTTATGATATCTAAAACTCCCTTCCACCCATCTGGTCCTCAAAAACAGGGTGTAACTAGAGCGATTAGCTAGTCACTAATCCTGTCTTAGCCCTCATCTTCTATACCTACTGTCTTCGAAAAAAGAGATTTTGGGCCACTGAGTAACAAGCATTTCTCATAGAAAATTTATTTTGAGATACCTCCATTAGGTAGCCACTTGCTCCACGATGGGAGCGCACATGGTAATAAAAATAAATAATATATATAATGTTTAGAAGAGATATATAAATATAAGAAAATATTATTTCATCTCACTTATACCAACATCATACCATTTATTTGAAATTAAAATATTTAACGTATTAATTGTGCTTTTGGAAGAGGAACTTACTGGGTATTATTAATTAATTGTTGACATAAATGCGTTGAAATTTTATTGAGTATGCATAATGACGTTAGCTTTTTATAATGGTTTAAATAATGTCGGCGTCCGTGGCGCAATTGGTAGCGTCGCTGGCTACGGTTGCGGATGTTTCGGGTTCAATTCCTGGTGCGGACGGTTATCATAGATTGATCTTTCAATCGATTTATGGATTTATTATTCATTAGTAGTGTCATAGCCCTATTCTTCTATTCCTACTCTCTTCGAAAAAAAGAGAGGTTGAGCAACTGAGTAACAAGCAGTTCTCATAGAAAAATTCTGTTAAGATACCTCCATTAGGAGACCATATGATCCACATTTGGAGCGGACATGGAAAAAAAGTAATGGTACATGTACACAATAATGACAACGTCCTAATTCAAAATGGTGGTGCCATAATAGCGCCATAATAACGCAGACGCAAATATTTGTACGCGTGTTTGTAAGTTCAATACAATTAAGGTAAAGCTGTACGCTATACTTACCTTTTCTATTTATAAAACACAAACGTCTTATTCATAAAAACGCGGTATAAAATTTCCCGATTTCCAGTAAATAGTTACATGTTTGTGTTTTAGTAGAAATTGAACATGGTATTTACTCGTAATGAATAAATAATGAACCCAGGTAAAGTCGGGTTACAAAGTTAGTACTATAATATAACCTCAAAATAATCAGTTAAGTTTTTTTGTTTTTTAATCATCAGTTGATAATGCTCGTGATGAGCGAAACCGGTCTTGATCACTATAAATGTGTGGAAGTTGTACATTGTGTTTTATTTTTTAAAATATAATCTCTTTCCACCAATAATTGACAGTTAATACCTTAAAAGTGGTCATTTAAGTTATAGTGTGATGCCAACATCAACAATATTTAAGAATTCTGGTTAAACAAACACTTAATATTTCTTACAATATGAAAAAATATTTTCAATGCAGAATGGTATTCAGCTTTTTTATTATACCACGTGCGATAATATTGTACACATTGGTGTCGGTCAGTCAAAGGGGTAAGTCAGGCAAAGGGTGGGTGGAGTTATTCCAGACGGTTGCTAATAAAGCGCATTCCAATACAACATGGCCGCCCCGACAAAGGGATGAAATGCATCATTAATTTTGGATTATGCTTGTTCATTACATACCTAGCCGATACAGATCGTGGCGGTAGGAAGGGTTGCCGGGGAGCACGGGGTGGAATTCAGCGTTTGCTGGAGAAATTGGTTACTAAGACGTATTTTGATTGGATTATTCAGAACTGTCATGATGAGTATTTCTTCAAATGATTGCAATATCAACTCGGTGTTATATAAACAAGATCTCAGAGCAGGAATTAATGTTTATTAATCATTAATTCGTTATGAAAGGCTGCCTAGAAATCAGCAGTTGTTCACACATACAGAACAGCAAAAAGTATTACTTTAAAGTTTCATATAATATGCGACGTTTAAAAGTACATATTTTTAGACTAACTTTATTAATATATTGACGGTGTTTTGGCCAATTGATGTAACTCTCAGGAATTACGAAAACGAGTTAATGATTGGATCTAATTTTAAAAACGGAAGAGCAAGTCTCGGCCAAATGACGTAAATTAGAAAAATAAATTGACCACGTTTTGGAAGGGAAACATCATTTTACATTGGTTTTCGGCTTAAGAATTCTGACTCGGTCAATTGATATGAACTATTATTATATCAACACTTCCTACTTATAATCCCGTATCTGCAAACATGAGAATTTTCAGGAGTGCAAAGATTCATAACGCAACTCACCATATGATGTTTTAGATAAAAGCAGTTTTTACTCTTTCCTGTACAATTTAAATTTTGAGGGTTACATCAATTGGCCAAAATATATTATGTAACCGATAAGCTCAAATTTTAACAAAATCGAACAAATAAAACATAGTACACTTAAAAATGAAACACAATTTGTTCTCTACTAGTTTCACGTTTTTATAATGATCAGGCTCATTGTCGGCTCCGTGGTGCAGTGGTTAGCGTTGTTGGCTATGGTTAGGGATGTCCCGGTGCGAACAGTTTCATAAATTGATTTTTCAATCGATTTCCGTTCGTAAGTATGAATGTTTGTGATGTATAAAATTCCCTTCAATTCATCCGATCCTAAAAACAGGACATAGCGAGAACGATTAGCTAACCACTAGTCCTGTTTTAGGTCTATCCTTCCTATACATACTATCTTCGAAAAAAAATGTTGAGAAACTGAGTAACAAGTAATTCTCGTAGAAAACTTCCGTTGAGATACCTCCATTAGGATGCTTTATGCTCTAAACTGAGAGTGGACAAGGGTACAAAAAAGATCATGACCGGTTATACTCATCACGAGCATTATCAACTGATTTCATTTGATAATGCTTGTAAGTAGCACAGTATCACGATACTTTGGTATGTTTGAAGTATTTTTTTTAAATTCCTGTTTATATTGAAAACATATCGTCGCTGGTCTGGAAGAAAACACTCGATAAAATAACATTGAGTTAGTTATACCAAAAATTTCCTTATTTGAAACTCTACTGTATGGAAGAACACACTTATTTTTACAAGTATACTTTTGCTTAAAAACTGTTTCGTACAAACAAACTTATTGAAAAACGTATAGAATTTTAAGCATTTGAAAAATCTCCATGTCCAATTACTCAAAACTAGTATTTTTCAGTTAGGGTATTCTTCCATAACAATGGTGATATGGGAAATTTAATAAGCACATGTAATGTATATTATTTAGAATTAATATAAGAAAAATTGTACATCATATATGATATTATTATTACAAAAATCTTTTAATTTATACACTATAAGTTTATTAAAATAATAATCCCCTAACTACTAACAAGGGTGTGAAACAATTTGCAGAATGTATAACGGTTGAATTATTTATAGGAGCTTATTGTCATTCGCCAAATCAATTTGACATTTCACTGAGGCACCAAATTCAAATACCATGGCGGCGCTTCCTAAATACTTTCATTCCAATATATCAGGGATGCCAACAACAACGTATCTTTGTTAAGTATATATATTTTGAAATACTTTTTAATTAAAATTAAAATTAAGCTGATTACACAATTATGGTTAAAGATCTGGGTTATAATTTGTACCTTAAGTTTAAATCATAAATAAATTACAATCATTGATACTTAATGACACAGCCCAATAGCATTTTGCACCATTGCTTCATAATGTTTCATAATTGACCCCTATTTCCTCAAGTTCTCGGCAGTTTTACAAAAAGCCTGCTCTTTTGAAATTTCTCGTCAGTCGTTGAGCGGTGACTAAAGGCTGGATGATTCCGCAACTCTCCCTTTCTTCGCAATGACTGAAAGTTAACCGTTTATGTATCGCGCGACTCTTTTACGCAAACTGCTTAATTCTCTTTAACTTGTGCATCGCGTAATTTGTAATCATTCGATTTGTGATTGTAAATTTTTCCGTGGTGCAGCGGCTAACGTTGTTGGCTACAGTTACGGATGTCTCGGGTTGAAATGCCAGTAAGGAAAGTTTTAAATTGATTTTTCTATTGTTTTATAGATTTCTGTTTGTTGGCATGAATGCTTGTGATGTTTAAAATTCCCTCCCACCTCCCACCCATCTGATTCCTAAAACTGGACATAGCAATAGCGATAAGCTAACCACTAGTCTTGTCCTAGACCTATCCCTCTATCCCTACTCTCTTCGAAAACGTGAGGTTGAGCAACTGAGTAAAGAAAGCTTTTGTTGAGACATCTCTACTAGGAAGCCATATGCTCCACATTGAGAGCGAATATGCTAAGAAAAATTTCCATAATATTTTAAATGCATTTTAAAAACAATGTCTAATCATCAATAACGAAATTAACTCACTAACACTTTTTATTCATATCATTTGAAACCCTTTTGGCAGCCCTTGTTCAAATAATTCTACAAAGGGTTTATCCAAACTCCCTGTTTGGCAATATCATTAAATCTCGACAATTTGTTTGCGCGTATAATCACAGCTATTGTCGTTGGATGAATTTCACAATTGATCAAATTAAATGAGTAAATAGTTAAGTAACTTCAGTCCTATTGCTTGGCATTTAATTTGATTTGAGGATATGTGGCGAGCTTTTTGGTGGTAAATTAATTCTCATTCCTTTAAACAAACAGGAAACATATTGTAATCGTAAGGGGTGTACGTAGCATCACGCATGTTTTTTTGTAATTCTATATCTTTTCAGTCAAGTAACTCTATAATATGACCGGGATGATGCATAAATGATAAATAAAATTACGAATTAAAAATGAAATTTTATAATTTGTAACATTGAAAATATGTATTTTGGTTGCCATGACTTTAAAAATGTTTGTGCTGTTATGCCTACCAGCTGAGATTATTTGTCAACAAATCATTACAGCTGATATAGATGTACCGATTTAACTTGGTCACTAGTGAGGGGACCACTGTTGCCTTAGAAATGTTGCCATACTCAACAAGAACTGAAATTTCAATAAATTCCAAAACTGATATTTTAGCGACTAGCGATTTGTCGCCATAATTAATACTCTTTATTTCGTTGGGAGAGCACTGTTTTAAAAATACATGAACGCAAAAAAAAACAGCAAAAAGCAATACAACTAATTATTAGTTTGAGAATTGTTTCTCCCATCTAGAACCGGTTTCTCGGTCAGACAACTTTTAGCTGACGTTAATAAAAATTGTTAGCAACTTTCCGCTGAAAATTTACACCTCGCCAAAGCCTTCGGGCGTCCCAATGTAAATCTTTGCCTTTTACATAAATCTCAATTTTGTACGGTGCAAATATGACGGCGGAGTTGATTTATATACCTCCTCGCGCGCTCTGTAATCCCGAGTCCGCGAATGTACTTAGTTGATTACCCCTGAACTTTGCATTACTCTATTAAGACTTTTTTCAAGATTCATAGTCTGTAAACATATTTCAGAATCTTTTGGATGAAAGCCACTGAATTATACAAAATGGATTCGATCTGATGTAAGTGCATCACGGTTTTGTTTATTTTAATAAAACAACTGGAACAAGTTGGTTGCCCCACCTCCACCAGTTATATGTATGAAGTTGGTTTTTCACGGCCACCTTACATAACGTAATAACGGGCAAGAAAAGAAGCGAATCTATTCTTCATTTTTTTGGCCCGATACAGAGTAGCACGGGACTGATCTTTTAATCATGCTCTATTGTTATTAAACAAAATAAAGAGAAAAAATAAAATTCCACTTTCTCAAACACTTAGTTAAAGTGATACTGTATATTGAGAATCCACCGTGGCGATAGAGCTCGATATACCCTACGTTGAATCTGAAGAGGAATCAAGAATCGTTACAGTAATACAAATTGGTTGCTCCACCTCCACCTGTTATGTGAACGCAGCCACTGACTCACACAATAATGATCAAGAAAAGAAAAGAATTTGCTCATAACTATATTGGCTCGGTGTAGAGCTGCACGGAACCAATCTTTTAACCATTTTTGTGATTAAGAAAAGAAAATACAGTTAATAAGTCGCAAATAAAGTAAAAGTAGTTGTTTATTTTTCTCTATACCTTTTGAGATAGTAAAAAAATGTCCGCTACTCGAGGGGAAGGTTGGAGGAGCGTCAACACACTTTGACTGCCCCAAGTCCGGCGTGGTGACAAAGGATCAATCACAGGTTCCTTCGTCTTCTATTAAAACCCGGTCGTATACTTTCTCTTTAGTTGCAGTTAGTTTATACTTATAAATTCCTCGAAGACAGTTACACAAACACAAACAGATTTAAAATACACAATTTCAATTTAAAACACAGCAAGTGGTTTTATGATAGGGTCATCTCTTTGACCAAACCGCCGCGGGGCTGTTTCGGCCACTAATCGCCAAGCCCCTAGGCCGAGGGACAAGTGCGTTTTTTTCTAAGCATCGCCCGCTTTTTGTTTACTTCTAACGGTAAACAAATAACGGTAAACAAACAAATATGACAAATTATTTTTGAATGCCTTAGGAGAGATATTACATATTAAATTTGCATGATAGAAAGAGTCTGCAGACGGGTATTGAAGACTCCTGTCCACCCCATAAGTACTGGGTTAAAAAAAGTACTGGGTGGTGTCACTTTACTTTTACTATACCTTTACCTAATACATTACTGTCAGTAATATTGGTGACTTGAATAATCGTTTTGAAGGAATTAATATTTAAATAAATTATTTCAAAGCTATATTTACCTACTGCACTTATGTGGAGCCTGTAAACCGGGCTCTGAGTTTCATGGTGATTTTTATTTCTAGGGTGGGTACTGACTAAGTCTTTATATCTCTTTCTCGCATATATTCTAGCTAACTATTAATATATTTTATGTCACCTGAAGGCTTTTAGTAAGGCAAACGAAAATTAATGATAAAATTGAATTTGACTTTTTGTAAAATTTTGTACAAAAATAATGTAGCCACGCAAAAAAATTCGCAAATGGAAAACAAACAATTCGCTGTACATTTCCATCACTTACGTCAGTTACGTCTTTTTGACTTCCCAGTTTCTGTATGTGTACAGCGCACACGTAAAAAATCAGATGTATGAAAACTTTTCCGTTTACTTTTTTTTAAACTCGGATTAAACTGAAAACCAAAACGTAACTCTGCGCCTCGTTCGTATCCTGGCAAGAGTGTTTAAATAACCGAAAAACAAACCGGAAGTTAACCGATACGGAAATGAAAAATGAAGCCTTACATCGAAGTTTATTAATCCTCTGCCACTGACTTCACGTATGAGGTGATTCGAAAAAATTGAGTGATAAAATTTTCACATTTTGATTGCTTAGTGTAAAGATGTTATGTGTCCAGTTTTTGTTGGAATTTAGTCAACATACACAAATCGTCAGTCTGCATGATATCCTTATGCTGTAAAACCATTGTTAATCCAAATTGGGTACTTGAGGAGATATTGTATCATTAAAATGCATAATATGTCCATTTCGCCTATATCTTTCATGCATCTTAAATATTTAAATTCGATTTTCTCAAAAAAAGAAAAGCTGGACATATAACATCTTTGCATAAAAACATCGACTTTTAGGATAAACATTTAAACAGTTTGCATTAGATTATATATAAAAATTAGAATCAGACCACCTAACTGCAGTAGCTGATTTTCAGACTAAGCATTTTTTGAATTATTTAAGAATTTCCGTTTATAGGAGACACATTCATTTACATACAAAATTTGATTGTCCACTTACCTAATACTTGTCATTTTTGTTACTTTCCAATTTCTTCAGTGTGAATAGATTTAATTTGTAATTTTATGCAAATGTTAAGCTGCTAAATTAAAACTATGGATTACAAAATGTAAACAACAAAACAGTGTGACACGGTCCAATCGTGTTTGTTACGGTCCAGCTGCGAATTGGGCCCAGAACTCTCCTCAAACTATCTCTCACCAAGGCAATTAGCAAAAAAGATAGACTGTGATAATAAATGCCAACATCGCTACATTTTGTCACAAAGCTTCAAAGTGTTTCGAAATTGGTCAGTGTTATATGAACCGACGGTATAAAGACCTACCTCAGATACTTGACAGTTTTTCAAAAAGCCTGCGTTTTTGAAATTATTAAACAGCTGTTGAATATTGCTTAAGGGTTAGACGATTCTGCACCTCCCCCTCGCACTGACTGGAAGTTAGCCGTTTTCTTTTTGCGCGCCATTTTTACGCACGCTGTTTTATTCACTTTAATTTTAGCTTCGTGTAATTTTTAAATATTTTTTTGTTATTGCAAATCCTTAAACTGTGTCTAACTGCAATAAAGATAACTTGGATTGAACTGGCGTGTTTGACTGTCTGAATCAAAGTGAAAAATAAGAATATGGGGAATAATTATCAGCACTCGTGCTACGTTTTTCAAGCTTATCAAGTACGGATACGAAAATTCCCACAAGTTGAAATATAAATCGTTTTAAATTATTTGTAAATTTGGCACTTGAGGGTAAATCTTATCTACAATTTGAATGTAAAGAAATATTTCTAATCATAACTCATATTTCACAAATCTGCTGTGTACACACACTTAAAACATACGCTCGGCAGCTTTTGTGAACAGGAAAACATCAAACTTTCAACTTGCACCTCTGAACATGCCAAAACTTTACCACGAGCTTTCTCTGTCAAATGAGTTACTAACTTACTTCAACTTCCTACCATCTTTCCGTTAGTTTATTATACGTCATTTGCAGTTCACAATAATATTGAATAAGAAAATTTTCTAAGATGCAGTCAATTAAACTAATCAAATTAAACGGAAGGGGTGCCATGTTATAAGGGTGAAAGAATAGCTTAAATATTTGCAAATTTTGTGGAACTAAATACTTTAATATTGTATCATATTATAACGAAGTTCTATTTGCGATAGTGACATCTATAAACGAGAAAAAATAATCCCTTAATTATCGACGTTGAGCAACTAAGTAAGTAGTTCTCGTAGAAAAACTTCTGTTTTCGAGATACCTCTACTCAAAGGCCATATGCTTTATATTGGGAGTAGACATGGCTAAGAAAAATATACTAGAACCATACATGACGACGTTAAAAGCAAAAACACCATTGTCCATCAAAGTCGTTTTGCTTGAAATCAAATAAAATCGATACTGCGGTAATGCCATTGAATATATTTTGTATGTTAACTCATTTTTCTAGGGATACTACAATTGATCTGTTTAGTTGTATGCATACGCAAGAATATGGAGAATATTTGTGTATTCAGACGTCATTTTCTACTTTTTGTTGATAGTGGCGCTTTTGCTTTTAACGTCCTCATATATAATTACTAATATTTTTTTCTGTTCCGTGGTGCAGTAGTCAACGTTATTGGCTATGGTTTCAAATCTCACGGGTTTGAATCCTACTACGGAGAGTTTCATATTTCAGGATTTCTCTTCAAAGACATGGGTGTCTTCAATGTCTAAAATTACTTCCCACACACCGATCGTAAAAACGGGTGGTAGCAAGAGCGATTAGTTAATTACTAGTCCTGTCCTATCCTTATGCTTCAATCCCTTCTATCTTTGAAAAAGAGAGGTTGAGTAACTGAGTAATAAGCAGTTCTAGTAAAAAACTTATGTTAGGATACCTTCATTAGGAGGCCATATACAACAAACAAATAGTTTTCAAAATAAAAAATTGATTTTTGTTGAGATAAACTGATTTATTGAAAAGTAAGTCACTGGCAACTTATAACTGTTCAGAGTGACATCTATGAATGAATTCATGTAATAATTCGTGAAATATAGCTAACCAAAACTTCCTAGATGATTAAAGCATTCTTTGTTCTTATTCCCAGTGGCGTGCTTAAGCAAAGACTTTTTATTTTTTAATACATTCATTCTAAAGCACGCTACTGGCACGCAATCCATCCTATACATTAAAAGTTGAGTGATGAAATTAAAGTCATGAAAAAATGATAATTTACACATTGTTTATTATAATGTTTTGAAAATAAAAACAAATATACTTAAACTATTCAATATGACTGGAAATTTTCATTTTAAAGCAACATAAATATTTCATAAAATAGTTGATAACATTTTTGTAAATTTTTGAGCAATTAAAATACAATTTAGATAAATCACTTCTTAATCACCTGTGGTATATGTACCTGATGAAAATAATTTATCGTTTCTCGCGAATGATTTCGTCACATCATTTTCCAGGAATACTCAGAAGGAAACTTAAGTCATGCAATCTACCAAACTGGGGAAGCCGAAATGTAGCGTGTCATTCCAAGTATTTCTGATGTGGCAGCGAAATGATTTCCAAGAATTTATATCAGGAAAATTTTGATGTTTTATATCTAAGCATTAACAATTGTTTACCGTCATAACAACAATTAAATACCTTCTTAATACGTGAACGGTGAAACGTAATAGCTTTCTAATATTTCATAAATTGTTTTTAAATTATTTAATGGGTTTACAATTTTATCGTAAAAATTTTGCATTTTCTGTTAATGAATACTAATGATTTTTTTAAACTCATTATATTTTTCTTACATAGTTAACTTTTGATATGGCTTAATTTTTGGTTTCATATTAGTAATTTTCAACTTGTAAGACGTCCTATAAATTTTGATTGTAGGCTATTTAATTTTGTTTACATATAATTTGGACGACTATCTGTAAATTCTTGTCTTAAAATGAACCAATTTTTTGTGTACTTTGTAATTATGAACATTCAATTTCGTATAAATAACCTCGTTTAGATTTATATGTTCAGTTGATAATGTTCGCTGATCGTTTTAAAAATGTGAAAAGTAGTACAAAAAAATGCGCTTTATTTTAAAAATCAAATGCTTATTGAAAACTTTGACATAAATGCAACAGTAAATGTCGAAAAACTCATGTCATGTTGTCACGAGAGAGTATAACTTGGTTGTAAGTTGTGACATTTGCTGTTTTTTTACAAAACGGTTTAGTCTATTGCATCTTTTAAGAAAAGCGGTATTTTTTAGTGACCTGGTTGATGGGATTTACGGTTTTTTTTTAATATATCGACTAAATATAAAGTTTGAGTTCATTCGTGTGGACGAATGCCTGAAGATGCCGAATGTCGACACCCGGGTTGTTAGCGACGAAATACATGGAAATGTACAATATATCAACAATTCAAATTTGATATTGAAATTCCATCAAGCACCCTCAGTCGATACCTTAATTTATAAATATATTAATATAAACATAAATGTCGTCGTTTCTCTGAAAAAAGACACCAACTGAAATATACTAGTTTCGAGTAATTGCACTTCGAAGTTTTTCAAATGTTTGAAATCCTATACCTTTTTCATTTAGTTTGTCTGTACATAACTATTTTTAAGTTGAAGTATGATTTATAAAAACACGAGTTCTTCCGTACTCTAAAATTTGTATTTCACATAATAAACTATAATTGTTACCCCAATTAGTGAGAAAAGTAAAAATAATTGGTTTTTATAGATGAATATTTAAATGAAGCCTTGTTTTTGAAATTATTTATTTGAGAAAGGCTTCATTAAATTTTGGCCACTGTATCTCGTCATTCATATGACCATTATTTATGAAATGAGTTTTTGTTACACTTCGCTAAAAACATTTGTCGGTGTCCGTGGCGCAGTTAGTAACGTCGTTGGCTACGGTTACGGGTGTCTCGAGTTTAATTCCGGGTGCGGACAGTTTTAAAAAATCATCATTCAATCGATTTATGGATTTCTGTTTGTAGTCATGCATGTTTATGATGTCTGAAACTCCTCCCTCCCACCCATCCGATCCTCAAAAAACGGGGCGTAGCGAGAGCGATTAGCCTAATACTAGTCCTATATTAGCTCTATCCTTCTATCCCTACTCTCTTCGAAAAATAGAGGTTGAGCAACTGAATAACAAGTAATTCTCATAGGAAACTTCTTTTGAGATTCGTCCATCAGGAGACCATATGTTCAACGTTGGGAGCGGACATGGTAAAAAAACGTTTGCTTTATTGGATTTAAATAAGCTAATCAATAATAAATAGGTATTTTAAATCCATAGAAAATATTAAAGTAGCCAGTGTGGCAAAATAGGCGATTTTATGTTAGTCTGAAGATGCTTCTTAAAGAGGCGAAACGCGTCACGTTAGTGATAAACCAAGTGGAATAACTAAGTTGTCAATTTTAATTTTATATTAATACATAGGTATGCTTTCAATGTGTTTTTTAGCCACGATGAAACAATAATATTCGAACAATTTATCAAATATTCGAACATCCGAATACCAACAAGAGCCGAATATGTTCGAATATTTGGTTGGCATCCCTACTTATAATCATTGTTGTTATTTTATTTGAAATTAATCAAAAGATTGACTCGCGTGTTGATAAAATTCTTTTTGAGATTTATTTCTATGGGTAAACCATAAATGAATTTACGAGCTACGTAAGTTTAAAATAAAAATCACTTAAAATCTTATTTATCCAATAAAACCTGTTTTATTTATACAGATATAAGCAATAAAATAGGAACACTTAATTTAATATCAAACACTTAACATCTATAAAACAAGCGAATTAAATGCTTCTATTTAATTCCAGTGCATCTGCAAAAATACACATCGAGTTCAAAAAGCAAGTGCACGTCTGGTTACAATCACAAAGTGAATTTAAATTAAATATCTTGTTTTTTTAGCATTTTATGTGTCTTTCCAGCATTTAATCCATTACGTTCTACTTGAAGCTAGCAAAGATCCGAACCACTGCTGTTAAGAAGTACGTACTATAACTCTTGCAGTCTCTATGAAACGAGTGCAGTGAAAATTGAAAATGTTAGTAATTGACACTGGCATAGTCATCTGTGAATGTGTTTTGAAATGTAATGTGTTGGAAAAATTATTAAGTAATATGTTATCTCTTTCAGTATCAGCATTATACTTATCAAATTGAGTACAGAACCGAGATTTAAAAATTATTTCACCATTAACTATTCTTATTGTATTGCATAGATGAGTAACGACTCTTTAGGCTTCCGAATATCGACCTAAAATTTGAACGCGTAAATAAATACATGGATATATTATGTTGATAAAACTATAAATGATTTTTTTATTCCAGGGCATATGTTTGTTTTACTTATTTTTTCAAACCCCCCGTTTGTGGGTTGCCCCACGCATATTATATTTTAAGCACATTTAGAGGGATTAGTCGATGAGCATTTCTTCTTAACCGAGTATTCCTTGTTGAGTTGACGCGAATTGCCTTTGCACCATGTCCGATTCCAATGTGAAACATATGAGCTCCTAACGGAGCTAAGTTTGTTACAAAACTGTGTTTTACGCAGTCATCCAACATCTCTCTTTGAAGAGAGTACAAAAAGAAGAATATTGCTATGAAAGGATCAGTGGTTAGCTAATCGCTCTAGCTAAACCCCGTTTTTAGGATAAGATGAGTGGGAGAGAATATCAAATATCACAGTCATCCATTTTTCCGAATACATTTTTTCGGTCTCTGTGGTCTAGAGGTAAAAGCTTTGTTCTAGCGATCAGGTGGGTCCTGATTCAAGTCTCAGCAAGGTCAATATCAAATTTGGATTTTTTTAAATTTAAATTTGTGATCTTGGACATGAGTGGGTGAAATTTTTAAATTGAAATTAAAAAAAAAAAATGAAAACCCATAAATCATTTGAAATATTAGTTAGTAAAACTGTCCGTAGTGGGATTTGAACCCGCGAGCACCATAACTGAAGCCAACGTCGTTGATCACATGCCTGATAGATATGAACACGATTATAAAAGTGTCGATTAGAAGAAAAAATATGACGCAAGGTTTGGGTGACTTGCATTAGTTCATTCAACACTTTTCTCTTATTTTTGGGTCTACTTCTTGACGGATTATTTTAGTATGGATCAGTTGCCAAGCAACTTTTATGATATTCCAAATTAGTTTAAGGTATTGGCTAATATTATCGCAAGCTGAGTACCACTGACCTATTTCCGCCTTCAGCCAAGCTGGTTTATCTTTTTGCAAAGCTTTCACTGCTAGCCTCGAACCATTGATAACTTTAATATTTCTTTATATGAACGTGGGAATAACTTTATTTTTAAAACAACTGATATTAAACCATAGATGTTGAAAAACAACTCGATATTTTAACATTAATTTACTGTAAGGTTCAGTCAATCTTGCTGTACTAGAAATATGTCGACCCAGAAATGGCAGCTAGAATGGCATGTGAAAATTTCACATCATTACTGTACACCGTCTGGGAGGAGTTGTTGTGATCGACAGACATACAAACATACAGATTTTTAGATGTATTTTCTGCTATATAGTAGAGATATATATCGAATAGTCTTAACACGTCATCGAAGTCGATACGTTTCGTCTTTTGGTTACAATTATACTGATGTATCAGCAAAAAGGCTGTCAAAATTTACGGCCAAATCGCAGCTTGAGCTTTGAGCGTAAACCACGGACATAATCATACCATTTATAATACTTACAAGTCTTACGACCGAGCGCACTTTGATAGCTCGGAATCGATGGATGAATTTAAGAATACTGGTGGCAAATTTTTTTCATTTTCAGTGCATTTGTATTAATATCTTTTTCGGCGATAACTTAAACAAATTATTTTTTCTTCCAATGTCAGAAAGATGAGGCTGAATGAGGACTAGTAGTTCTTCTTCCATTTTAACATTTGGGATCAGGGTTAATTTTCTCCTCAAGTTGATCGCACGTGACTCTGAACCTTTAAAAAGTGTACATATTCATTATTATTATTTTAAGTCCGCTCCCAACGTGGAGTATATGGTCACCTAATGGAGATATCTCAACAGAATTATTACTTTGAGAACTGTTTGTAACTCAGTTGCTCAACCTTTCTTTATCGAAGAGATTATGGATAGAAAGAAACAGCTAGGACAGAACTAATGGTTAGCTGATCGCTCTCGCTACGCACCGTGAGTATCGGGTGGGTTGGGTGAGGAGAGAGTTTTAGAAAACACAAACACTCAGACTACGAACAAAAATCGATTGAAATATCACTTTATGAAAACTTCCGCACCGGGAATTGACATCCGTAGCCTGACCTACGACGCTACCGATTGCACCACGGAAGCCGACAAATAGAATAAAAGTTCTGAAATTAATCAAATATTGAAAATAAAGTACAGTTTGAGAAACATCTTCAGACTGAAGATGCTTCTCAAAGTGTCACACTTAGTAACACAACCAGTGTAATAACAATGTTATGAATTTTTATTTTATAAAGCCAACCTATTCCCTTAAACTGTTATTCTAAAAGAACTTTTATTTTCTAGTATATATATGCATGACAAGTTGAAGCAACAATGAACTTGATAATAACGCAACTCCGTTTAAAATTTGGTCGTATTCAATTTTTCAATACACAAAAAGCTCCCAACTAAAAACCACGAAAGGGTTAACATGTTTTCCAATACCAAAGGCTGTTGTGTTCGTAGAGCTTTTTTCGCATTTTGAGCACTGCCTACAGTGGGTTCAAAAAACCTTAATTTTCTCTCTTGAAATTTTGATATTTGGGTTGACTAAAAATATTATTATCCACTCTTTTTTTGATATTAACACCATATTAAAATATTAGCAAATCATTAAGGCTGAGCATTTTTGTATAGATACAAAAATTGCGAGATTTGAAATATTAAAACTGAATTTATTTTTGCAGAAAGCAATTAGTTTATACAAAACACAGAAGTGGTAGATTAAACATATAATTTTCAATCTACCTATAATATCTTAGGAAAATATTTACCCAGACTATTATTTAGTAATTGAATCGGTATTTACTTCGTAGAAATCCATTTCAATAAGGTCAATAACTTATTGTAAGGTTTCACAAGGACTATAATATATGGTTGGTAACTATCTCAGTGTCGTGTGTTCGTAACGAAAGTTAGTTTGACGATGGCGTGAAGCCGAAATCGACACTCCCTACGTATAAGCACGTATCTGCAAATATCATATTTTACAGTAGAGTATTTCAAAGATTCATAACGCAATTGTAAAGTAACGACTATGTGTATCTTCTTTAAAATTAGGAAAGTGCTACTATTTTAAATCTAATTTTCCCTGTTGTTTGATGCCTGCCCATAGAACTAAGTGCGTAGACAACAAAAATGCAAAAGACATAAAATCACATATTTTGTACTTAAGACTTACGTGTTGATACGAAGGAAATGTCGAAATAGTTTATAAATATATCATTGAGTTGTTATGGAACTAAACAATAAGCCATTTTAATCTATTTTAACTACTCTTTCTCTGGGTTGGGTCTTTGCAATCATTGACATAATTTTTCGCTCAATGAAGGAGGGTTTTTGTTTCCATCATTTGACACGCCATGATATTTTTGCGAACATTTATTTGTTTTTTGGAAAGTTGGAATGATCCAGAACAGCATTTGAACACTTTTAATATCGCAACTCTCAGAATAATCTCTAAATAATGTTACCTGGTCTGATAGATCTCTTCGACCGGACATCCTCACATTAAAGTATCGTATCATACAAAGCCTGCTAAAATGTGAAACGAAGGTTTCTGGGAAGACTGCTTGATGATGACAGGATCGCATCTTCCAGGACAATCATCATTAAAAATATCAGTTCTATTAATTCGTGTTTATTAATAGACGCAGTTGGTTGGTTTACAATACAAATAATTTAAAAATTTATTGTTTACATGAGTTAATACATCTAACACAAACAATTTTCAAACAAACTAGACCAGCCATCTAATTTCAGCAGACTGCAGTCTAACAGCAAAATGTAACGTAGAGACAAATTAAGAGTGAATGACGCTGACAAACTCAAAAAAACGTCCTCTTCGTAACGAGTCTAACCATTGGTCGCAGGTACGCGACCGTTCAGCCAATGTGACCTTCATCCTTCGGCGGGCAGTAAACCAATTTCAAAAGTTTACCCTAAAATGGGGCTCGTGTTTTTATTAACACTGAATTTAATCCGTTGATTCACACAAGTGAAGTTAAATAAAATAATGTTTGTTTGCCAATGCTTTTACGAATGAATTAACATAGTTAAAAGCAACCCAAGGCATGGTTTTGGGCACGCTATAAAACTGGGTGAGTCAAAAGATAATAAAATACTTTTTTAGCAAACCATTTCAACCACCTTGTACATCCGTGCGCCAGTAGCCAAAGATTTCGTTGGTTGCACATTACGAGGCAAGTATGCAAAAAGCTCTCCCGTTGAGCTTTGAAGCGGTATATTAGGGGCATTACGGAACGACGGGAGATTAATTTAGTGTAATGTCCGCTATAGTTTTTTAAATGCAGTTTCGATAGAGTGTTTTTATGGCCTTTTTATGTATCGTTATTAACTCTCTCTCGGTCTTTAGAAATAGAGGTTTTTATGAGCAGTAAATACTGTCAATTAATGCATCGAAAACTGTAATTAATATTAAATTTCAAATAGGTAGGTTTATCAAAACTCCTTTATAACTATTGTATTGTTCTGATATAATTATCGATATTAACTGTAGAATATTTATAACACACTTAATGACCTACGTCTTATTCTGAGGTAGTTTTCAAAATATGAATTCTGACGATAGTTGTGACGACAGTGTGAAGAAAATAGCTACTAACTAACTAATAAAATTTTGTATAACTAAGGGCTTTGTTATTTTTATCCTATAACAATTACTTGATGCAAAGGGTAAGCAGTCGTCCAGGTGATCGATATTTGGATTTAATAAATTTAATATTAGAAAACAAAGATTCGCATAAATACCCCTTTCCAAAACATGAGAAAATTTGGTTGGAAATTTGGAATTCATTACTTTCCATGTGTATATCAAAAGATTTGAATTCTGTTAGCGTAAAGTCATTTTTCAATTCATTAAACTGTGAGTCCGAATTCCCCGCATTCATTGGAAAAATAATTGCTGTGGTTTGAGCTAGACTCTGGACATTATTCTCATTCATATTTTAAGGTGATGATCAAAACTGTAAATTTTATGAAGTTCATCAGTAAACTTCTTGTTATATTGTTTCAACATTTATTTCTACAACTGCATTTGGTCTGCATTTATTAGGTCAGTGACTATTTCAATTTTTGGTTAGTAAAAAATAATAAATTGTCAATAATTAATCAAAACAGTCTACTAATTCGATAAATGGTCAGTTAATAAAATAAACCTAAATTGACCTCACCTAACCTAACGTTTATTTATGTGGCTTTTATTTATCTTCCAAATATAATTATGAACTGGTTATTTATCGAATTAGTTACTAATTCTTTTCATGCATGGTTATTAATTTTAAATATGGAGATCATTAATGTTTTCAAAATTTACAATTTTATGAGAAGACCTGAATCGAAGAGAGGCGAATGGCTGGTTATCGACGTCCTGGAAAGGCTGGGATCTCAAACAAACACAATTTCAAATCTGATTTTATTTTTAATCAAAAAAGTGATATAAAATACACAAAAATATTCTTAACACATAAAATTGAATCTACATTTACATTCACTTAAAAACTGAATTTACTTAAAGTTATAATGCAAGTGACACGACAAACGATTTTAAATTAAGTCCAATTTCAAAACAAACACAAAAAATCCACAATGTCAGCGGTGCCGGCCACGCTGG
The DNA here is from genome assembly GCA_022494535.1 of Himalopsyche phryganea. Lineage (NCBI taxonomy): Eukaryota > Metazoa > Arthropoda > Insecta > Trichoptera > Rhyacophilidae > Himalopsyche > Himalopsyche phryganea. The sequence goes on from JAGVSL010000071.1 coordinate 2,127,821, forward strand.
CCAGCAGTTCCCCTCCACTCGAAGGCTGGTAATCGACTTCTAACACATAAAATCAAAAGGACTCACGCATCGTCGGAGCCACTCCTTTCCGTCAAAAATAGACTCGTCAAGCGAACGTGCCCGCTGGCTATTGACCGAGCCCCTCACGACAAGAGTCGACTTCTAGGAATCATTGTCATTAACGCTGTGCGTTTTCAGTTCCGGACCCTAATAAAACTTACACTTAACAAAAAAAAACCAGGGTGTGTCATGTAATTAGCATTGATCAAAATTTTCTTCGTGATTGACCGGTTGGGAATAGATTGGTAATAATGTTTAATTTTAATTTTCAATGATATGATTATAACTTTAGTGACATTGCATGACTGAAAATAGATATAGAAAAGCGATACAAAAGACTAGTAAAATAAATTTATGCAGTAGGAAGACAGTTCGACACACAATATCCATTTATGGACACAGACACCGAGCTCGATTCAAATGCTGAGAAAATATTATCATCTCATAAAATATATCTAAGGAAAATATGAAAACCATTACTTACTTATTGCAGACGTTGCAAACACTTTGTACGAAAAACTATAATTTAGTAATACTTAGTATGCTGATCTTAATGATCGTGTGATAACGCTTTTTAAGTATTAGTTCGCCGATAATAATGACATCCAATCATGTTTGGGGAAATAATCGCACAAATTACAAACTGTTAGGATTCGTAGTTACAAATACTTAAGACTACCTATGCAATTATTTTTCCAATTAATATTATTAAATCACTAGTATAAACGTATCCGTCATATATGACGGTATTACAATTGAAATACTGAATGTCTGAAGTAACTAGTACGTCGGAACTGTGTGTCCATTGCATACAATTTTATTTTAATGTACATAGTGAACCGCGAACGCTTAGGCCATGATGCAATTTCATACCTACATGGAATAATAATAAAACGTCTACAGAGTGGTCTGGGCTATTATATATAAGATCTAATTTAAGACATCGACTGAGGGTGCTTGATGGAATTTCAATATCAAATTTGGATTATTGAGATTTTGTACACTTCCATGTATTTTGTCACTAACGACCCGGGTTTCGCCTTTCGGCATCTTCAGGCATTCGAGCACACGAATGGACTCGAACTGAGTCCATTCAGTTCGAACTCAGTTCGAATCCATTCGTGTGCTCGAATTCCTGAAGATGCCGAAAGGCGAAACCCGGGTCGTTAGTGACAAAATACATGGAAGTGTACAAAATCTCAATAATCCAAATTTGATATATAAGATCGTTAAAAATAATTCAGATCACCATTAACATAGCTCCATTAAACAATATAAACTCATTATATTTTGATCAAATAATTGATTTTGAATGTGGCCTCATTTTTTGATTTTATTTATATTGTATTATTGATTGTATTTGTGGATTTGTAAGAGGTCCTTAACATTTTAGATATAGACTATTTAATTTCGTTTATATATACTTTGTTTGATTATCTGTAAATTCTGTTTCTAACTGTTTTATATTGGTTGTAATTTTCATCATTCAATTTTATATAAATAGCCCTGTTATGATTTTATTTTGATCGGCTGGTAATGCTCACGATTAGCAAAACCGGTCCAGATCATTATAAACATGTGGAAGTAATACAAAAAAAATGTGTTTCATTTTGAAATATAATGTCTCTCCACCAAAACTTGACAGTTAACCTTCCCGTTTTCATCATAAAAAATCCCTTCGGATCTCATGCAGTCACATTTCTTTACCGTGTGAGCTTTGTCATTATATCACAATTTCAAAAAGTGAAATATGATTTTATGTTTTATTAAGTAATTTTTACGTCGAAAATCGTAATCCTTTATAATAGAACAAGCTTGAGACAGTCATGTCTTGATGTCGTTTGGAACAAAACGGTTGCATACGATACGTCATGCATCTCGGATTGTTACTATACTATAATTTTATTTTTCGATGGTAAAATTGATAAAGTCTTCAAATTATGGTTAATTATACAAAGAAGATGTATTTTTATTTTTCAATTATAAGTAGAATTTTGTTTCCATGTCCGCTCCCAATGTGGAGCATATGGTCTTCTAGTGGAGGTATCTTGACAGAATTTTTTCTACGAAAACTGCTTGTCACTCAGTTGCTCAACGTCTCTTTTCTTTTTCGAAGAGAGTAGGGATAGAAGGATAGGGCTATGACAGGACTAGTGGTTAGCTAATCGCTCTCGTTACGCCCCGTGAGGATGGGATTGGTGGGAGGGAGGACTCAGACTACGAACAGAAATCCATAAATCGATTGAAAGATCAATCTATGAAAACCATCCGCACCGGGAATTGAACCCGAGACATCCGTAACCGTAGCCAGCGACGAAACCAACTGCGCCACGGACGCCGAAGAAACTATCTTATTTAAAAAAAGCAATAATTTTTTTGTGTGACCTATTTCACAAATGATAATGTTTAACTCATTGTTACACGATGAGAATATTAATGTTTTACAGCATTAGTATCCCTGGTTTATAAAACTGGCTGCGTTCTTTCCAATACTTCATGCCTCTCATGAAAATAAAAGACCTAGTACTTTGCTTTGAAAACTCGGAGCTGTATGCAAAGTGACGGAAAAAATGTATGGAATTTTTGATGCTTGAAATAACATTTATCAAACAGTAAATGCATTTTGCATTGAAATCTGTTTTACATATGAATAAAGTGAAAATTCGCATACAATACAATAGTACAAGTAGATTTCTTTATCTTCCTAGTTATAAATATTATTTTTCCAATCGCCGTGGCTGAGATGTAAGCATCTGATGTCAGAATCGAATCATCGAATGAACATTTGCATACGTTGATTGGTTGGGATGTCTGTACAATTATGGTCACCTGCTATCCCATGGGTGGGTATTTTCATATTAAAGGGTGGCATTCAAAAAAATTCTAAGATATATTCTGTATCTGAACGAAAACAGTCAAAAGGTCGCACACGAGTACATAAAGAATCGTAGGTAGACGTTTCACACATGACGTATCCTATCCCAAAAATAAAGAAAAAGCTATTAGATGAAAACTAATCTTTATTACACATCACAAATATATTACTTTTAACAGGTGTTAATTCTTGTTGAAAAGGTATTATATTTTAAAAAATAAAGCACAATTTGTTTGAACTACTTCCACAACTACGTCAACATGCGGAAGTAGTACATACAAATTGTGTTTTATTTTTTTAAATCACAAATATATCATTTATACATTTACAACATGTACACATTTATGTTTCAGAAATGTTTCAATAAAAAATATAAAAAATATAATAAAGAAAGATTTGTCGGATGCGTGGTGAAGTGGTCAACGTCGTTGGCTTCGGTACGGATCTCGCTGTCTGAAATACCAGCACGGAGAGTTTCATAAATTGATTAATGGATTTCTGTTGAAAAGCATGGATGTTTGTTATTTATGCACTACCTTGCTCTACTCTACCCACCACTGCTTTCCCATCCGTTCATTTTATACGGCAGTATCCAGTGGCGTAACAATCGTTAAGCAAATCTACAGTTATGTCCTACTTAATTGGGAGTGCCTTTGGAGCAACTCCCCAAGACTTGGTGGCGTGCACGTTCCAGATAAATGGAAAGCTTTGATAAATAAAGTGTGATGTATGCAATATTCTCCTATCCCTTTTTAACAATATCCGCTTCCTACTTGGAGTATACACGCGGTTATTCCAAGATGCTGTGCCACCTACCAGTCTTCTTACTTCTTCCCAAGTCATCCCAGCGTCTCGTAGCTCTACTGAGTACATTCTATGGGTGGTCAGCAGCTGCGACGGAATCCATCCGGTTGGCAGAAGAGACAAGCAGGACTCAAGCTCTTCTTTTTAAAAATATATTTATTACATAGTATACATTACCAAACAAGTTTTTATTCTTCTATTATTAAATTGTTTATATAATTTGAATGCCTTGTTAAGTAGTAAATAAATTATTACTATATATAATGTAATGTTATAGCTAAAGTAAAATTGATGAAAAGCATGAAAACAAAAAAGAGTAATTGATCTAAGCATTTGACATGTTTTTGACTTGACGTGTTCATATGTATCGATTGTCCAGTTCATTAGTCAGACAGTTCCACAATATATAACTCAAAAATGCCACCAAAGAATGGTAAGGCAGATAACCATCTAAATCATATTGATATTGTCTGCGTCAGTAAAAGAATATTTCTAAATATCCTTCCACTGACTATACTCGGAAAGCACATAATTGTGAAGTAACTGTTGATAAAAAACTAGGGTACAAATCAACATTATTCGAGTTATGGTGATCATTTTAAAATTCCTTTTCATATTTTTTCAATATGGGTTTTTTGGAGATGTCTGAGTAATAGACTAGACAATAGATATTATCAATTCATTGTCAATGATTTTCTCATGTTTTCTAAAATAATTTCAACTGTTCAAAAAGTCATTGTTTGAAATTATTCTTCTAAGATAATTGAACCTAAAGATTTAGTATATTCAGTTTAATAATATAGCAACATCGACACTTTACTGTAATAAATAAAATAACGTTTGAAGAGTTTGTAATAGAATTACGGAATGAAAACTGTTTGATTATTTGGCTAGCATTATTTTCTTGCAACCGAAGCAATTTTCTTAAGCTCCATTCGTACATTCCACGTATCAAAGTGTTATTGCTAGGATGTTTTTAGAAACTGACTGTTCATTTATGTCAATGGTTCTCAAATGTTTCATTTTTACATTAGACTCAAACAAAAAGAACTTCAAGAATCATGATAAAATCATAAAAAAACATCATTAAGGTAAAAAGATACTCCGAAAAATACTTGTAGGAATGTCAAAGAAACAAACTATGAATTAAACGATCAATCAATTTTTCCACAATAATAATTATAAAATATTGTTAAAAGCTATTTTAATATTATTTTTTAATATTATTTGCCAGATTTTTGTTAAATTATAATATACTACTAGATTTATATTTACAAAAATTAATGTTTGTTTGTTTGTCTTCTATGCGTTCCTCTACCATTCATTCGATTTCGATGAAACTTAGGTGAATTTTTGTACGCACACCCGTGAAGGATTCTAAAGAAAAAAAAATTAAAATCTAAAATCTATAAAAAGAAACCAATACATACGAACAGCGACATTTCTGAAAAACCTTCTGATTTATTCTATTACTATGTTTGGGTCATGAGTCAGCCATAGGAAAATATTCATAGCTTACGAGCATTCGAGAGGCATTCGAGCTCACGAATGGACTCGTACTGACTTGAGTCCATTCGTGAGCTCGAATGCCTGAAGATGCCGAAAGGCGAAACCCGGGTTGTTAGTGACAAAATACATGAAAGTGTACAAAATCTCAATAATCCAAATTTGATATTGAAATTCCATCAAGCACCCTCAGTCGATGTCTTAAATTATAACATATATTGTTTGAAAATTATAAATGAATTACCATATTAAAAAAATTGAGCTTTTTTCGGGCTGATAAAAATAAACCTGGGCTTCGGGTCGGGTTCAGGTAACAAGTGTGATATTGAGACTCAGGCTCGGGCTGGGCCGGGCTCGGACCGGGTAATTTTATAAAATTTCGGACCGTGCAGACCTCTAATCCAAAAACACTTCAATAAACAGAATTAAAACACAAACCCTTTTACTAGTTTTATAGTCAGTTCTACTGATAAAAAAAGATGAACAAAAACTCATTTGAGCATAGTTAATGAATGCCGTGAAACTTAAATAGTAGACCTAGTGTAGAGCATATAACCTTCTAATGGAGGAGAGAACAGAATTTCTTCTACGAGAACTGCTCGTTACTCAGATTCTCAATTTATGTTTTTTAAGGAGAGTAGGGATAGAATGATAATTCTTGAAAAATACTTGAGGTTGGTTAATTGCTCCGTCCCGTTTTTATGATAGGATGAGTGGATGAAGGGAGTTTTTAGACACTAAAAACATCCATGTCGTAGAACAAGAATCTATAAATCGATTTATGAAACGGTCTTTATTACGATTCAACGTTGATCACTCCACCACGGGCACGACTTAACAGCTATAGACTATAATATCACGAAATTATTGGGTATATTCTGTTATTTACAAGTAAATGATAGTTAACCTTCCGCACTCATGGTGTAACAATGCGTTACTTCGATCTTTAAACTTTAAACTATCTGTGAAACAGGTCATACAAAAAATTGAAAATTTTGCCATTTGTAAATAAAATAGTTCAACGTATAATTAAAATTGCATTATAATTTACGTCTTATTTGTATAATTAATCACAATTTGAGATCCTCGTCAATTTTTTACCATCGAAAAAGACAACATTATAGTATAGTAATAATTAGTATAGTATAGTTACGATCCGAGACGCATGACCGTACCGTATGCATCCGTTTTGTTTCAAACGGCACTGGAACACGCCTCGAGCTGGTTCTGCTATGAAGAATTTCAATTCTTGCATCTTTCGATAATTTTGCATAGTTTTATATGTATTTAAGGTTTTACACACACACAATATGACGTAAAATAATTACCTAATACTTCATAAAACCATATTTTAATTTTTGAAATTGTCATTTCGCTTTATACATGCGTTTATATGACAAACCCCACACGGTAACGCAATGTGACTGTATGAGATGCAAAGGGATTGTTTTAGTATGAAAACCGGAAGGTTAAATCGTATCTTTAATATTGAATTTATTGATTGTATATACTATTTATTGTCAACTCAACCAATATGTTTCTAAAAACTTTATGATCAACATCAGCTATATGTAAATATCTTATTTAAATATCGTTCATATTGAATGGACCAGATCAGTAATCGAAAAATATTTTCAATTAACTTTCATGCGGTGAAAAAACTAAAATACTTTTAAATGACGGGTTCCCGAGTAAAATATTTTGAAAAGTTTCCCGATAAAGACGTTTCCCACTTCAATTTCCACCGTCATAATATTTTTGTCTGGCTTGTCTTCCAATCTTCTCAGCAAAGTTTGCTCTCACCGTCCACTTGATTCGACAAAATGCGCTTAGAGTCTTCAAATTGTGGTAATAATTCAATTTAACACTACATTTGAATCAACGTGGAGTTCTGCTAACTCATATTCTGAAGACTTTTCAGATAATGGTTGTTGAACGAGAAACGAAAAACAACAATTTACTTTAAATATGTTCATATAAGGAACATAATTGAATAAAAATAATTACTAGCTCAGCGAAATAAAAGTATTTTCTTATTTAAAACAAAATTTGTATGTACTACATTCACATGTTTATAATGATCAGCACCTGGTTTGCTCACCGCAAGCATTATCAACTGACATTTAAACGAAAAAAATAGTTAACAATTAAAATGCTAAGGACCTCTTACAAATCAGTAAACAATAATCTGTAATCAAAAATATAGTCAAATTAAAAATCAATTATCTGAGCAAAATACAATGAGTTAAAAAATAATTCGTCAATCAATTATCACCAAAATAGCAAAATTTGAAAAGAAAATTATGAACCACTGAAAAATTTGTTGATATAATAACACATTTTGATTCGATTATATATCGTCGTTGTTCTGGAAGAAAACACTAAATGGAAAAAATTACACATTGAGTACCGAAATGTTCCTTATTTTAAACTCTACCGTACGACAGAACACACTTATTTTTATAAATTACACTTTTACTTAAAAACCGTTTTGTACAAACAAACAAAATGATAAACATATGGCATTTCAAGCATTTGGCAAACTTCAAAGTCTAATTACTCCAAACTAGTATTTTCTAGTTAGTGTCTTTTCGAGAACAACGAAGATATTTAGTTGCTCCCATATATTTTGTTTAAGCTGACGGTAAATTATTTGTCTAAAAGAAATAATCGCAGAAAAAAAAGGAACTGTGTTAGCGTAAAAGTAAAATCGCATAAAAAGAGTACTGGGTGTATAGATATTATTATAGAGTTTAAGACATCGACTTAAAGTGCTTGATGGAATTTCAATATCAAATTTGAATTGTTAAGATTTTGTACATTTCCATGTATTTCGTCAATAACGACCCAGGTATCGCCTTTCGGTATCTTCAGGCATTCGAGCATTCAATTGGATTCGAATTGACAGACAGTAAAAAATGTCTAACTTTTATATATATATTTGAGTTATTGAGATTTTGTACACTTCCATGTATTTTGTCACTAACGACCCGGGTTTCGCCTTTCGGCATCTGCAGGCATTTGGGCGCACGAATAAACTCACACTGACTGCGCTCGAATTCCTGAAGATGCCGAAAGGCGAAACCCAGGTCGTTAGTGAAAAAATACATGGAAGTGTGTAAAATTTCAATAACTCAAATTTGATATTGAAATTCCATCAAGCACCCTCATTCGATGTCTTAACAACTCAAACTAGATATCGACGTTGGAAACGAAAAAGGATTTAACCCACACACAAAAACTATTGTGTATAACCCAAACAAAACGTGTATTAAATTATATACATTGTGATTATCAACAGAGGGATGTATCTTTTTCATTTCTAGGATCGATATATTATATATTTATAAATAAATACACTGTATTAACACGTTTTTTGTGAGTTATACACAATATTTTTTGGTGTGGGTTTCGTCCTTTTTCCTTTCCAAAGTCGATATTATTATTATTGTTAAAAAAAATATGCACACTTCTAGCTGGGATTTGATCGTAGGCCCTAAGAACTAAGCATTGCCACTTGACCATGCTGTTGGAGAGACGTTATTTTTAACTCGAGTTAAAAATATGAAATTTATTTTCGTATATTAAAGCGCGACATATTTAATTCTGCTAATAAGATGTGTTTTTTCATACTTTGTCCAAAGAATTCTTAAAAAGCTTCTTATATAAGAAGACGCGCTGCTCTTTTGAGAGCATTTTATTCTTTGGATGTCCCCTTTTTGAATCTTGACACAAGAACAATTTCATTTTGAAGGAGATCTTGATATATTTTTGAGACTAAACAAAAATGACCTTTTAAATAAAAGTTTGAAATGTAGGCTTTTAAGATTTTGTTTCTGAATAGAATCAGATCTTAAGCCTTTGTAAAAGGATGCCTCTTTGGCGGAATCACACTTAAAAATATATTTTTATTTTGCCCTGAAACCAAAATTTTGGTAAAATATCATGACGATTTTTGTAAAATCTGTCAAAACTCACATACGTAATAATTTTTTTTAAGAATATTTGAGTAAGACTTTCGTCCGGCGAGCTGATGATGATGAGGTACACTCAAACACGCTCGTTCTTAGTCAAATTCACTTTATTCCAGTTAGTAGTTTACAATTTAAAATACAAACAATTGACATTAAAAAAATCAAGCCCGCGAAAAATTGGTACCCAGAGTGCTATGGGTCAATATTTACAGTCGCTACGAACCGACGGCCTCTATAGGTTAACGTAAGTGCCGACCGCGCATACATTCTTGCTTCTTAGCTGTCTGCGGTCCACTGCCTAAAAAAAATCTCTAACAGCTCTCTGCCAAGGACTTGGAATGTGCCCTAGGATGGTTCTCACCGCTTTCTAAAAACTCATCCAACGTTGCCAAAATCTGGCGCCACATTACAACAATTTTTTTTCTTGACTTTGTGCGAGAGAGGTGATCCGATAAAAATTCTGGGCACGACTCACACTGGAAAATAATGGGTCGTGTCAAATATTATTGTTTTCAGTATGACGCCTACTAAAGTATTGACTCGTTTTAAGGTGTGTAAAAGAAAAGCATGCTCTTTAAACAAATCATAAATCTGTTGTAACACTTATTTATTCAAATCCCGTAAATTAAATATCATGCTTTCAAAAATCATCCATAGTTTGTACAAGATTTGTTCAATATAGCGAAGAACTAATTTAAAATATTGACTGAGGATACTTAGAAGTAACTTGAGTAAATAGTAAATAAAAGTACTTGAGAAATTGCCAATTCAATCAATGATTTTAAATTGGTGGGTTTTCTTAGGGTGAATATAATATGACGTATTATCATGGGAATTTCATTAAAATGCCCGAGTTGTCAATGACTAAATACATGAAAATGTACAAATTCTCACCGAATTAAATTCAAATATTGGTACAAATAAAGAGTTCTAATCAAGGGATCCCAGTCAATTATTCAATCGTGTAATCCCTGGATTGAGATTTAGACGATCACGGGATTTCAGAATTCACTGTAAATACTAAAAATTAATTTATCTATCAAATCAAAACTTCCTGATTAACGACAACGTGTATTAGATGTTACATACATAGTTTTTTTATAAAACCTATAAAATTAATATGAATTTAAATAACTTGAAATGGAGGACAAATTAAAACTGCTTCTTAAATGAATGGAGGGAAATATTTCGTCAAATTGAAGAATATGTCCTCTTTTTGGATACCATTTGGTAAAAATTATTTTGATCATTACGTTTTTTTTTAATATTTTTCTCTTTTATTGTAAATGACTGTCTGATTTTAAAAATAAATTCAAATTGAAGTAATAATGGACGCAAATTAAATTATAAATGTACAATTTAACATATGAAATTAAAACTAATGACCAATCCCGAGATTGAGAAATTCTGAATCCAGAAATTCCGGGATCGTAAAAAGGATCCGGTATTGGATGCTTTAGTACAAATATTCGGAATCCCTAATTTTAAGTAATCAAAATATTGTTTTATTTCGTTAACAATAGTTTTTATTTGCATTAAAGGTGAAAATTCTGCATAAAATGTTGTCCAATTGTATTACTGAAAACAAATGAATTTCTTATTTTCATATCCAATAGACTATACTTAAATAAATGCAAACTTCCCCTTGGTAGAGGAGGGTTGACTTTGAATAAATATTTACTTTTGAAGTTTTCTTCTTCAGCCGGTTCTTTCTTCTTATTTGCGAGTATTTAAAGACGAATTGGCAAATAATAAATTATGTCTTTTTAGTTCCTTGTTTTATCTAGAGATGTAATCGATTCCCAACTCGGTGTATCTACCCGACTACCTGGTACTATTCTATTTCATTAGATAATAAATAATATATAACATAGTCTCTGTAGTCTAGTGGTAATAGCTTTGCCCTAGCGATTAGATGGGTCGTGGTTTAAGTCCCACCGAGGACAATATCTAATTGATTTAGAGTGCCTTATAAAAATTATCATCGTGTTTATCTCCTATGATTTTCCGATTTACAAAGGATTGGGCGCATTGGCTGTCAGTTGTAATGCCAAATATTATAAATAATAATAATTATACAGGTAAAAAAATATTTCAATAAATAGTTGTAATAAATTTGCCATTTTACTTGAAAATAGTTTCAGACTGAGTATGGTTAAAATATTTTAATTGAATCAAAATGCTTTGGTAAATCAAACTTGATAAAAAATTTCTATTGTTGAGATTTTGTAAATTTCCATGTATTTTGTCACTAACGACACGGGCTTCGTCTTTCGGAATCTTCAGGTATTAGAGCACACGAGTGAATTCAGACTGTCACAAGTAAACAATTTATAACAATTATGTACAAATAAAATAAGACAAATTTTATCCCAGAGTCTAAGAAATAGCTCAGACCGCTCTGTAGATGTTTTATTATTATCGCATATCACATGTAGGTATGAAATTTTCTCATGACCTACGCGTTCGCGGTGTATATATAAACTAAAATGTTATGCAATGGACACACTGTTCCGACGTACTATCTACTTTAAACATTCAGTATTTCAATTAAAATGCTGTCATCTATGACAGATACAGTTATTAGTATACAAATAATGCTCTTAGGTATTCGGGTAGCGCTGTCTGAGTAACGATGGTAGAGTTATTTATTCCATGGGAATTTATAACATCTCTAGCTGCGACGGGTTTTGGCAAACAATTCAGAGTTCAGGACGCAGATGGGATTTTAATACTATAAATGCAAAGTAAATGTCCTCTAAATGCCATTTCTACCCACTGCTTCAAACATAATTTATGAGATGTTTGAATAAAAATATTTATCAGAATATTCACGATGACTTCTTTAATTGTTTACAAAAAAGACAAATTTACTCGGTGCAATAGTAAATTTTGTTCCCACTTTTATATGCAATATAATTCACGAATTGAGTATTTTTTAAGGTATTACAATAAAACCTTTTAATTAGAGATTTTTTTCACAATAGTTATTTGAACACAATACAAAAAAAAATGTATATGTATTTAAACAAATATAATCATCACTCCCACAGATTGCCAATAGCTGTTTTTATACACAAGTGTTAGCACGCACGATCGGGTGGTTTGTGTGTTTCAAAACGAGAAAGAGTTCGTGTGACGTTCTCGTTATTTTATCTGTGACGTTCTCGTTTTTTAGACTGTGGATATTTTTGTTTCATTGGTAGCTAAAATTATCAATTTATTATTCATTATTCAGTTATTTTGTGAAATATAAAAATATATTTTTTTTTAACTTGTAGCAATCGTGAAAGAAATCAGTGGAATTCATTAATTTAATATTGTTTCAAACTATCTTTCATAAACGACTTAAAATAATTGTCAGATACTAAAACTGCGTCTAACATGACAAAATATTATAATATTATAATTAAACGTGAATAGGCTAATATCAAATCTGAAGACGAAGATTATAAAACAATATTATTTCTCCTTGTTGAAGTGAAACAATATTAAATTGATGAAAACTACCAGTCTGTTAGCTTTGAAGTTTATATTATCATGAGTCTTGAAGTAAAGCTTGTAACTTATATTGACCAGGCTTCATTTCATATATTTGCAATATTATTATCAAAAATATTACTAGTTGCCATTTAAATAGAACCAAATTGGTCTTACCAAACAGTACATCTTCAAATCATTGTAAATATTTTAGCCAAAGCTATTCAAATTGTGTCCATAGTTTTTAATACTCGTACAGAAAGATTCAAAAATATTTTTTTAATTAAATTTAAGGATTTCTCTTTAAAAGCATTGATGATTATGATGTTGAAATTCCCTTCCAGTCAGTCATATGTTGCTAAAAAGAGAGTGTGGGAAAATGATAAGCCATTTCTCAGCCATATTCTTCTATCTTCACCGTCTCCAAAAAAGAGAGGTTATGCAACTCATTAACAACTAACTTTCGTGTAACAACGTCTCCAGATATACTAAACAAGTAGTTCATAATCACTTGTACAGTGTTATGAAATAAATAAATTTAAAATAAAACGACACTCTCTATCAATCTTTTATTTGTTTTTGTTACGGGTTTTATAATAAATCAGAAATACAGTAAATATAACAATAAAAGTAGATGTTATCTATTAAATATCGAATTCCGAACCACTACCGAGCTGTGAGTTCCCATAAGCCTGGCTCTGGCACTCGGTCCGGGGTTAATCCCCACTGCCGCCAGTAAAACTTGCCTCATATTTGTAAAAGCTCAATGAAAAGAGGATAAAGGAAACAAAAGCAATTTACCAAAGTCCCCGGAAGTTGCGAACGGCGCGTTGATCAGGTGCGCCGGAAGTCGACATTTGCTTTATTTTGTTCGACTACAAGTGAGTGGCGTTTCCACTGCTATCATATTAATTAAGTCAGGCTTTTCGATTTGCAAAGGGTATTGGATTTGTGGAATTTTTTTCAAAGTATTAATTGCAAATGAGAAACTTCTGATTCTAAGACAGTGACATCTTTGAATGAAAAAAAAATTAAAATGATTTGATGAACAAACATTTATGTAATTTATGAAATTTAACATACTTGAATCAACACATTAGTCAACAAGGGCATTTATTTAATATACTTATACTTCTCCTAATGCTGTATAAAGTGCATAGAAAGCTAGCGGCGTGGTAAAACAGCTATCATTTTTTTCATTTTCATTAAATTATTTCATTCTGACTACCGTTAACCACAGACTTGTAGCTAAGTGGTCAATGTCAATACGTTGATTGTGATATTCATGGGTTTGAATTCCATCGAGCTAGAACGACTGTGAAGGTTTCAATTTGAAATTTTAATTCGATTTAATTCAAGGTTTTAACCGGATGACTGCCAGAGACGAGATATCTCGTCAATACCATTTATCGTACATTCCTTTAAAAATAGTCATTCTAATAAAAATATTTTTATTGGGTTTCAGAAAATTCACTTTTTTACAAATTTGTCGACGTGCTATTTACAAATGTACTTTTTTCTCGGCAGCTAGAAGGTTAAATTATCTCACTTCGAAATGATGTTTTTTTTAGAGTAAGTAGTAACTCTATATTTAAAAAATATATCAATATTCGTTATATTTCTATGTACTTACAGCAAAACGTTATGAATTATGAAGCCCACTTGATTCATTTTGTATAAGACAGCGTAAAAACATGAAAAAAAAGAATCACGCGTATTGTCATGTCCCTCGATGAATGATGGTAGGCTAAAGGTATCAAACAGAACTAAATGAAATGTGGATGTTTGCTATATATTAACAATTAAAAGTCGACAGATTTTTGCTTCTTAATTATATTCGGTAATTATGTCAGAGTAATTACCGTACGGATTTCGTTCAGGATAAGCAGGTGATATGCAGAATTATAATTTGAATTGATAAACTGTTTATTATTCAGAATAATTCAGAAACAATAAATGGCGTTGGTTTGTAAACGAAGAATAAATAAATAAAAAGTTATAAAGATAGTCCATTGTATTCGATTATAATATTCATATTTTAATGGGTCAATGATTTTTGGTGTAACAAATGAATTTTGGTAGTTTAGTTGCTATGCCAACAATGGCTTGTTTTTTAGATAATTTGTAAATGGAAATATCTAGTTAGGTAAGCTATAAACGTGAATTCAATAATATGATCAATTTTTAGTGAGAAGTGGTTCAACACTTAACAGTATGTTTAAGTATAAAAATTTGATAGACAAAGTATGTATGTTCAGAATTAACCAATTTAATGCCATTCTTGTACAGATAAGACATCCATACATTGTTATAACTGTGTTTATGACAATACTGACAAACTCGTTCACATTAGACGTTTGCAGTAAGAGCTAGACAGTCTTTCATAAAGATGATTGTTATGGTTTCATATTAGCTTTTAACTAATGTTTACAATTTACGGTATGGTGTTATCTGGAGAGATGCAGCTATAATAATACTTATGGTTCATTTGGACTCAACTGGTGTTGCCAGATAACATATTTTGAATAACAAATTTAAAATAATGTTTTCGTTGGATCAATTATATGACAAAATAATAAAAATATATAAACTACTTTATTTACTGTCAGTTTGATTTCATTCGTGTACTCGAATTTCTGAAGGTGTCGAAATTCGAAACCCGAGTGATAAATGACAAAACGTATGGAAATTTACAACATTTGAACTATTCATTTTTTTGATTTGCATTGAAATTCCATCAAGCAGCTAATACCAGTTAATATCTTAAATTATTAAAAAACAGAATGTTGAAAAAGCGATTTCTTTTCTTAGCTCCATTCTTCAATTCTTATTCTCTCATAAAAAAAACCTTGAGCGACTAACATACCTGTTTTCGTAAAAAACAAATTCTATGAAGATATGCTTTATCTTGTGTTCGTATTCTCCATGTTAATAAAGGGTTGAAAATCATGATTAATTTAAATATTCAGATGTTCATCAAATTCTGAAAATAAATTTTATCATTTGTCAAACAGCAACATGCCGAAATCCACCTAAATAGTTCTTTTACCGAATACTGTTTTTTGTTTAATATTTCAAAAGTGCATTGGCAACACTGAATCTTCACATAACAAAATAATGACTACATACAATGTAATGGATACAGTATTGCTAAGTTGCTGCCGTGATTAGATATTTTATTGCCAGAAGTTTGACAGTGTTGACAGCACTTTGTCGAAATTCCTTAAGCGCTGAAATTTGAATTTGTTATTACAAAACTTTTTCAACTTCCCCATTTGTCAAAACTTCAATTTATGTTTACGTCTGGCAATCAAAATTTAACTCGAACCATTTGCGCTGCATTTCAAGCAATTTGGATAAGTCCCATACATTTTGTTGCTAGAACTATTGTTATACTTGTAAAATGTAAGCATTATTACTAAATGTATATTAGACACAAGTACAATTTTTTTTTCTCAAAGCTCATTACTCGTATCAAATACATTCAGTTAATATCAATAGAAAATACTGTTGATGCGAAGAAAAACCAGCCCTGAACATTTTAGTAGTATTGGCATAACCTGATAACTACTTTTTGTTATTTTTTTAATCTATTTTTCATTTAACAATAGTCAAAAATCTAGGTTTCGTTTAAAAATTCTCGAAACGTGGTAGTAACAAATGTGATGATAATATTTGATCAAATATGGGATAATTTATTCATAGTTTAAGATCACTCTCCTATAAATTCAAAATTTCGCAATTAACAGCTTATGCCTAAGCAACACCAATTTGATTGATGGGCTCGTAAAATTCTTTTTTTTTTTTCATTTATTAAATAAAATGTCTTTCCAAGGCGATTTGACAGTGGACACGAAAGATAGTCGCGTGCACAACAATACTAAAACCTCCCGACACATAAGGGTTAACGCCATAATTTACGTTCTTAACAAAAAACACTAACAATCGAGCGTTTGACAGATTACAGATTATGTAATGTTGTAGGTTTAGTTATTTCAATTATATTAGGGATTTAACACGGTTCATTTTAATGCTGATTTTTATAAAAATATCTGAAGTCGATTGTTTTTTTGAATTAAAATTTGTCCCCAGTAAAGGTAGTTCATCAACGCTGAACTCTATCAATCTTTGTTGAATCTTCGTGTTAATAAGTACTGCTACAGAAATTGCCCTCTCGGATTCAACGCTTGTTGGAAAACAGTCATTCAATAAGTGTATCGGAATACAATCTAAAACTAAAACAACGATATTTTATATTTTAAAAAGTGGTATTACAGCTTTTTTTTTAATGCGAAAATACTGGGTTCGATTGTATTGGAATTGTGTTTCCTAATTTTAAATAATTATCCATTTCTGCAAAATGAAATTTTATTTGCGTTTTTACGAATAATTCAAGCGCTAGTCTGAGCATACAAATAATATGATATTCTTTACTCTATTTCTATTGTATTTATTTCTTCAACTTTTGTACCGTATATCGGTTTTCTCAAGAGATTAATTTACCGAGAAAATACTTCACGTTAGTAGAATAGCCAGAAATACTAAAATATGTATCGCAGTATCTTGTATTTACAATAGCATGACATGTTTTCTACCATACCGGAAGAGATGACTCTTTTCTATGGCATATTATACATTTTACAAAACCTTAGGGATTCTTCTTAAAAATACCAAGAAAACAGTCACTGTATGTATCTATAGGGTTGCTGCGAGATGGTTTCTATGTTTTATATACAAATATAAAGACAATTTGATTATTCAAACATAAAAAAGTGTATAAAAATAGGATAGAATGAGAAAAAAGAATTTGCAATTGAATATTGGATATTGGATATATTTATCACTTTTAAGGTGTTAACTGTCAATTCTTGGTGGAAAGGCATAATATTTAAAAAAATAAAACAACATTTTTTTATATTACCCGGTTTTATAACGAGCATTATCAATTTAAAAAAAGGGTATATTTATGTTCGAAGGCACAAATGTTCGTGATGTCTAAAATTCCCTTACACTCATCTGATCCTAAAAACGAGACCGATGATCTCAACAGATGTTTTCTACGAGAACCACTTGTTAATCATTTGCTCAACATCTCGTTTTTCAAAGAGAGTAGGTATAGAAAGATAGGGCTAAGAAAAGACTATTGGTTAACTAAACGCTCTAGCTACACATAATACCTACCTAGCCTACGAACAGAAATCCATAAATCGATTGAAAAATCAACTTATGAAACTGTCCATACCGGTAGCGGAACCTGAGACATCCGTAACCATAACCATCGCCGTTGACCACAGCACCATGGACCCGACAAAGTGTCGTTGCTATTTTTAAGATGTATACCAGTGGTTCTTAGCCTTTTCGAAATCACGGTGCACTTTTTGTCATAAGAAAAAATGGCGGTGCACTAAAGTCAAACAGGTAAAAAACGAAGAAAAATATCCAAACATAGACTTTATTAAAAATTTAACAGATTATACAACAGTTATAAAACAAAAACTAATAAAAGACATAAATATGCAAAAACTACAATGGAGATTATTTGATGTGAAAATCAATTTATATGAAACCTGAGCTTATCGGCTTTTGCAGATTTCAGAAATATTTGATATAGCTACCCTCAATTCTTCGTCTAAATTCGTGTTTCTTGTTTTTTAGTTTCCGTATTAGTAATTGTTAAGAAACCGAGTTCACACAAATATGATTTTGAAAACGGTAACAAGATGCTTAGAGTCCTGATAGGGAGAGCTGGGTATTTGTCTTGGACAAATAGATAATATACAAATAATAATATACTATTGCAGGGAACGAGCGCTGGACCAGAGGGGTGGGGAAGCGGAAAACCATTCGACGCGAAGCAACACGTGTGATCGATTAGACGGCTATCATAATTTTGAGAAACATTTTTTCGGTTTTCAACATTTCGCTTGTCTTTCACCATATTTCTGCGGTGAACTTGCAACAGGCTCGCGGTACATCGGTTAAGAACCACTAATGTATACCAAGATTATTATTCATTTTAAATGTAAAATAATGGAGTTGTACCATGTAAATGCCAATATATTATTTTTTATTTCATTACTCTCTGCGAAATATCCAAGGTCACCCTGTCAAATAATCCACTTCGCGGGAATGAGCTTTTGTCCGTTATGGAGGAAGTTAACACGTCATAATATCAGCTGTAACGGAACGCGAGGAAACAAAAGCGTCGAGAATTTTCGCGACGCAAGACGTCACCCGTCGTGCCGCGTCACTGCCACGCGTGAATTTCAAGGGGCAATTATTTCATAACTCTAGCATCGCATAGCTACGAGAAGCTTGGGATTTCTTAGAATTTCATAAAATTCACTCTTTTCAGAACTGTCAAATTTTACGCACACTTTAGCAGCTCTTTTAGAGAAAGCTAGAGCAGGCATGTCAAACACGTTGCTAGCGTGCCGAATGCGGTCCGCCGATACTTTTCAGATTTACAACATTTTATTTTGATACAATTCATTATCTTTCTGTTATTTGCAAAAAATTGACAGTTTAAAATATTCAACCAAATTATAATTATTTAGTTTATTTTTATAAAACAGTGTGTAAAAATGTTACTTCTTTAACCTTCAATTAATCTTGGTTGATTTGGTCTAACAGGCCTTATTTAAAAAAAAAAAATATAAGTTCATTTATGATCTGAACTGGTTAGCAATTCCTGAGTATTTGAATAAATTATTTTTTTTATTTATATATAACTTCCCTTTTTGGCTTGTTTTTTAAATTGAAAACATACAACCCTCCACCAATGTAAATAAGCCTATACATCCCGCGGTTCCCTAGGTTGATATGTCTGGCTTAGAGTGGCGCTTATTATTGTTGTGATAATATTATATAGAAAACTGGTTTTTATATAGAAAAATTATTCATCAGAAGATATATTTCCCAATGTTGTTCTTATTTTTTCTATCGGTTCTGTAGTAGAACGATCATTGATGTATTAACCTTTCGGTAACTTGGTTTCATGGATACAGCTTTGAATTTGTTAATTAGACCTCATATGCATTTGTAGGGAGCTAAATAAGATGGATGGCAACCCAGACGAGATGGTAATACTGAATCAGAAGCATAAACACGAGTAGAATGCTGACTATCTTACAGAAGGATGGATGACAATACTGTTTCATTGGCCATCGACCTCACAGGTTGACGGCCGCTCTATTCTCAAATCTCTCTATTTTAATTCTCTGTAATAATACAAGTTAGGAACACGATCCAAAAAAATGATTTTTCAATCCATCAATAGCTTTGTATCTAATGACATTTATCTGACCCTGAAAACGGGACGTAGAAAGAGCAACAAGATAACTTTTAGTGCTGTCTTAACTCCTTCCTTCTTTCTTAAGCCTCTTTGAAGAGAGAAGTTAAGCGACTGTCTTACAACAATTTACGATAAAAATAAGTCGTGTTGAGATGTACAAAAAAGCCGTTAAATTCATACATTTAATCAATGTATTTTCTAATTGTAATCAATGTATACAATCAATTATCGTTGTCGTCTAAATTAAAATTCGATACGGCCCAATCTTGTCAGGCAAACCATAAGTCTTCAAAATTCCCAAAACCGTCATCGATACCCTTTCGTGTGATGAAATTTACATGTATAGATGTTGGCAAGATGAATTTGTAAGAAAAAATTAAATCCATTATTCTGCTCGTTATTTTTTTGGCTGTAGGTTTCTCGTTAACCGCCCGAGGGATCGGCTTAATCACACCCAGCTGCGTTCCTGACCCTTTGAAAGAAGTGGGGTTGCTTTTTGAATAAAATTATTTTTGTCACTCGCTTTCCAGCCGGCTTATTGAACGGTTGTTCTTAAAAGTAAGCTGACCGAAGTGGCATCTGTACTACGATCTTTCCGCCTACCCTGAAGCAGTCCTACACCCTGCGTCAACATGGCTTTTTCAAATTCCATGTCTTTAAATACTCAATTGTAGTTTAAAATACATACGTAATTGAAAATATATTTACAAAAAAGTTTAAGGCTTCATTGTCAAAAACTTAATCGGCTTAATGTACTTAACCGTCTTGTTAAACTGTTTGCTTAAGTAAGACAGCTGAATTAATAATACGCTCGCATGAGAGTCTACTAATTTCGTTGTTTGACTTTGCCAAGACGCAAGAGTTTTGTAATTTGGAATTGAACACGCCGAACTGCAGCCACGATAGACAGTAGCGTACCTGCCCTACAGAGGAAACATCTGATTAACCTGTCACCCTGAAACCATCTACCAGTAGACGTAACCTAATGTATCTTGATATTATTGAAACCATTGTCCTCTTAGCCTCAGTGAAATCAAAATAGGAAAAAAATCAAAGTGTTCATTGTAAAAAATTTCATTAGCTAGTTATCATCAGAACTATTCTTAAACTTATTTTGGTTTTGGCACTAAAGAGTTAAATAATAATATTACAAAGTGGCCATATCAGTTTTTGGTTTCACCTTTTACAACGCGAGTCGTTTCGCATGAATTTATTTTCAGTCAATGAATCTATTAAAACGCTCCTATGACTAAAAATAGATCAATTTCAATTGTAAAAAATGAAGAATTATGTGCAATATATATAAGTTATTCCAAACACACCAAAAAGTAAACTGAAAAATATTTAATCTACGACATTGCAAGCTAAATTTCTACGGCCAGTCTTTATATACGCCGTTAACACTCACACAAGCAAACGTGTAGCCACATAAGTATGTGTAATACATAGGGTTGACGATTAATGCTGCATATCGGCAGTTTAAAGCTGAAATTCAAAAGACTAAATATCGAGGGCTCTATTGTGTTCTACTTGACATTTTCATGATCGGTAGGAACTATTTTTTAAAGCATATATCCAAAAGTGTTTTCTTTTAGTTGACTTGAAATACGAGATAAAGTCTTAAACATGTAAACATGATGAGCGCGTTCATCGGGTTAAGCGCTTCGTATAAGTCTTTGGACGCTACTGAGGGCAGGATATGTAGCCATAACTAAAACTAGCTACGCAGCTACTATTAGCCAAACTTGTAAAAAACTTCTACCAAGCGGTAGAAGCAATTTCACCTTGCAAGTTGTAAAACTAACTGTTCATGTTTAACTGGCGTTTGTTTATAATACAATAAAGCAGTGCTGAGTCAAAGACTTAAAGGTTTAACTCCAGTCTTATTAGAACGGAAATTATTTGATTGGGACGACATAAAATATCGTGGAAATAGTGCACGATTTTTAACGCCACTAATTATGAATAATATAAATTTTAAATTGATACTTAAGTTACGGCTGTGCTACTAAATGTGACATGTGATTCGCTTCATCTAGACATAGCATCTACAGACTAACTATAAGGTAAGGTAAATAATGATTCTAATTCTCAACGTAAAAATGAAAGGTGTTGTGGGATTATTTCCTTCTACTGGACGTTGTGAGGGGTTAAGACACAAACGAAAATAGTACTTATTACCATTATTATAATAATTAAAAAATTAATTACTTATTTGGCTGAGAAAACCTTAACAAATATTCAAAAGTGCTGAGCTACCTGTTATTTACAAATAATATACTACTGTTTATTATTATTCTATTCATTTTCATTTCTTTTTTGTATACTCGATCGAGTATTTCTATGATATAAATTTTAATAAAGTTATGATAAATTTTCAATCAAATGATTCACAAACTCTGAAAAATTATTACTATTGAGACATCAGATAATATATTTATATTCTTTGATTTAATATTGATTTAATATTTAATATTAAAATGTCTACCTGTCTGTCCTATGTAAGAAGCTTGACAGTCTTCACAAAAGAGGCGGTATACGCCACACTGTAACAATGATTCTATTCGATCTCGAGAGAGGCGGTGGTTATGCTTTGAAATTTGTCATTCAGCCACCTAATCGCTAATTACTATTTTATTTATTCATCCAATAGGTATTTACTTGGTATAACTTCATCATAATAAGGTAAAAATAACATGGTATTTAGTTCTACGAGATTCTTCTAGAATTAAATGGTTTTTTATTGTTACCCGACGAAATCTTTTTTTATTTACAAACTGCTTAACTAGTTATTCTTTTCCTTTATAATTTTATCTAATTTAACATATAGGCTGCGATGCTTGATGGAATTTCAATATCTAATTTGAATTGTTCAATTTTTGTGCATTTCTATGTATTTCGTCAATAACGATCCATGTTTCACCTTTCGGCATCTTGAGACATTCGAAGTAAGTAAACAGTTTTTATTATTTATATACGAGACAAATTGAGAAAAATTATTATCACTAAGTCTAGGAATTACATTGATATTTGAATTAATTTTAAGATGGATTGTATAATAATGGCTTTTATCCTTAATTGGGAAAATAATCGCATAAAAAATTACAAACTAAAAGGACTTTGGAATTTCAGGCAACCAAAATCAATTATCATTAAAATGTAATTAGGAAGAAACATAACATGGAGGTACTTACTAATTTTAAATTGGTTGGTTTTGTTTGGATGAATATTGAATGACGTATTTTTGTGAGAATTTCATTATTTTGATTGCTGGAGTAATTTTTGATATTCAATTTCCATCAAGTATTCTTCTAACGATATTTTAGTATATATCAGTTTGTAATTGTTGGCTGAAGAAGGCGAAACCCGGTTCGTAATTGAAGAAATACATGAAAATGTACACAATTCAAAAAATTCAAATACCATATCATAGCATAAAGTATACCTAAGACAACAAGGGCAGATAAAAATTAAATAGGGTATGGAGCAAGCCTACAAGTTTACTGAAAGCGCAAAGCCCCACAGTATCAGTCATCAATGGGACAGTGGTTGCTAAGGAGGATACCTGCTCCAACCCTTGACAACCGTTTCCATACAGCCAGGGAGTAACACCCTTGTTGAGATTCTCACACTACTCTTCACCGACTTCTGTCGTCAACTGCACAAGTTGACAAGTGCTCGGGCTATGTACAGTGACCATTATGCCTTGGGAATATAGTTTGACATTCATAACTACAGAACTTTACATGTCAAAACAAATAATTCAAACTTGAAATATATAAATACATAACCATAAACCAAAACAAAACCAAGGTATTGCACTTTTATAAATATACTGGTTGTCCCGGCTTACGACCGAGATACGTTCCTGAACTTTGGTTGTAAGTCAATATCCATACAATTTTTTTAAACTAAATACTATTCGGTTCGGCGTCACTTTTTATTTGTGGAAATAAAGCAGCTACAACCAAAAATGGTACGGATACATTTTAACACATCAGAACGCGTTCTATTGGAAAAAAATGAACGTGCTTAAATTCATGAAGAAACAAAAGCATGTCAGGATTCAAGGCATTCAAGGATAGTGTTATACTTTTATTTGGTGGAAATATTTTGCCGATATAAATTGAAACCATCACACGAAACACCCAAGTGCCTTCAAAGAAATCAGTACTGATATGTTACTCTCGCATTACCGCTCAATCAAAAAAGGATGGATTTATTTACAAATTATTTTCTGGCTTTAAGACTGGTTTTTGAATTTATTTATTCCTGAAGTAAAACAATATTGAAGCCAGAAAAGAATTTCAACGCAATTCTTGCAGACATAACCTTATTTAAATCACTTTTTTTACAAGACAATTAATAACATTGTGTTCATAATGTTTTATTCTCTGTTCTGTTTATTAAAAACAGAGGATTGGCGGGCTAATTTGCGATAATATTTTGACTTTAATTTGACAGCTACAATAGATAAAAATTTAGCGTACATCGTGTGCCGTGGATTTCTTTCTTTCTTGCTCAATCACATGTAAAGTCGTGACTGAGAAAACTTGTCAGAAATCAAATACATAATATCAATTTATCATCAAATTACAAAACCCGTGCTGGCGTATGACGTGACAAATGTGTTGCTATTTAAGCAATGCAAATTCTCGGAATATATGTCTAATTTTTGAATGTGTGACATGATTAGACCGAGAGAACCGACCAGCTTCGCAAGTAATTATAAATTGTTTTTGTTTGTTTTGAAATTGGACTTAATTTAAAATCGTTGTTGTGTCAATTGCATTATAACTTAAAGGTAAATTCATGTGTTAAGTAAATGTAAAAATAAGTGATGAACCGGATTTGAAATGGTGTTTGCTTGAGATCCCAGACCTTTCAGGACGTTGATAACCAGCCATTCGCCTCTCTTCGATTCGGGCTTTTCACTTGTTTATTTGGTAAACGTTTAAATGTAAATCATTTTATATTTATTTTATTTCAAAAATAGCTGGCCTAGAAGTATCCATTTAGTATAATTTGACTGGCATACAAATGTTTAAAAAAATATTTATATTTAAATCATGGTGAGCCTACCCACTAAGCCGGCCGATGCTAAAAAGCATATCGTTTTAATGAGAGGCATTTTATACTGGAGGCTTGTATGCAGTCGTCCACTCCAAAGCAGGGGACATCCCCGAGGAACCCGACGCGTAGCGTAATATTATACGCTTATATGGAACACTTAGCAAAACAAGTGCACACAACTTTCATTGTTTATGTGTTTCTCTTGACGGCAGAGATGCTTTATACGTCTATGTATAAAGGATAGTTTACGAATGGGTGTCACATCACTGGATCCAAGGGAATTATTTAGTGTCACACTTACAATAAATTTAGTATCACGTTTAGTCGACACACAAAGAGTTGTCGGAATGAATTCGTCATGCTTCGTAAATAAGTAGCCAACGTACTGAATAAATATAATTGTATGAAATCGATGAAAGAAAATTTATAATTATTCGGTAATTAATTAATATTACGGTAGACTAATTAATATATACAGTAATGAGTAGTATAATTTACGTCGGTAAGGAATGTCAAAATCGGATGTATTATGGGAATAAAGAAAATAATGCTTACTTATCTGGTATTACACTCAATGCGTCAAATAGTTTTAAAATTGGATAATAATAGGTGATTAACTCCATGAGAATATTTATAAGTCACTCATGTCTAAGACCACAAATTAACCTTTCTGGGATTTCAGCCAGCTAATCGCTAGTACAAAACTATTACCATAATACAACAGAGGCCAAAATCTTGTTTCTACTATTCGAACCTTTGACTGCGCAACCACGCAGTAAGCAAATTATAGAGGGTTACCACTTGGCTACCACTATTTTGTACATATCCATGTATTTCGTCTCTAACGACCTGGCTGTCGCCTTTTGGCATCCTCGTGCAATGAACTTGAACTGACAGTTAGTAAATAGTTAAAATCTTTTATTTAATATAATATGTAAGAAAAATGAAGAAAAAATATTTTCACTAAATTAATATGAATTAGATCAATTTCGTTCATATTTATGAATGGCAAAAACTGTAATTAACATTACTATAAAAAATAATACTAAAACTTAAATAGAAATCGTAAATGATAAGTGAATCTTATAGTAGGATAAAATAGTAAAGTATTTAGTTCTACAGATAGTTCTGACGATGGCGTAAAGCCGAAATAGCTATCAACTACCTCATAAAAAAATTGTAGAACTAAATACTTTGATATTTTATACTATTATAATGGAGTTCTACCAAGTAAATGCCAATTTAATCAACGAATCTTATAGAGTGGTTAGTTTAACGAATAATAGTTAAGATATGTAAATGACAACATTTAAATTTTATGACTGTCTTGATAGTTGATTATCTCAATACAAACTCACAAACTCTAAGCAGAATCAAAAATGATTGCCTTAGCAATATGTATTTTGAGAGATTAGGCTTAGGAGTAAACTATTCAACCACCTTTCTATGGCTTGAGATTCCACTTTATAACTTTGCATTCCGGCTCTTGGATCTAGTATCACGGAATCCATTCATACTTATACACTTTCACGATCTGTGTTTTACATACAAAACGTGCAGTTGTGCAAAAAACATACACAGGCTTGAGGGCTACTATTTTTTGACCAATAAGTAACCAAGATTTTTTTATCCATATTCGTTTCCTACTCAGAGTATATGGCCACTACACGGTTCTTCCAAGATTCTCTGTCTCTGGCCAGTCTTTTTGCTTCCTTCCAGGTCATTCCAGCGTCCGTAACTCCGCCAAATACATCCTATGGATGGTCATCAGCGGCCTGCCAGGGTGACGAAATCCATCCGGACAATAAAAAATGTTCATTAAGTATTTATTGAAATAATTTAAACATTAAAATGATCTTATCTTATAATCTAATTAAAATTCAATGTGGGTTTGTTCGTATCTTATGCACTGCCATACCGTTCATCCGATTGCGATAAAACTTTGTCAAGTTATTGCTTGCGCTTACGCAAAAAACATAGGCATAAAACAATTAGGCTCGGCCTCGCCCGAGCCCGACTCTCAACGTAATAATTTTTAACTTACTGTACGTCTTATTATATATAAAAGTCAATCTTTCAATCCAGATATATCTAAAATCTAAAAAAAAAAATTTTATGTCAAGAAAAGTCAAATTCGCACAAATAACGACATTTCGGAAAATCTTCTGATTTATTCGTGTACGCACCAGATAGAAAAACGAAAAATATTGTGTGTCCAAAAGCACTTCAATAAACAGAATTAAAACACTTTCTTTCTTTAAGTGGCATTGCAACACAGATATATGAAGATGCAACCTGAACTAGAAGTATGAAATACTACAGCTATTTGTTTTCATTTTAATTTATTCCAAAATGGACAAAAAATTATATTATCTAATACGTAAAAAGCGGGACTTTTAGTTATTTGTGGACATGGTCCGTTGATACTGTCATTGAGTTGTTTAAACATAAGTTATAATGATGTTACTAATTATTATCAAACGAAAAGCAATTATAATTATTCGACGAACGAGCATCGATACATTTACAATTTTATTTAATTATTTAGATGTATTTTTATTCATTATTTCAATATTTCATAGTTATTAATTCTGCTGGCATATTCCTTACAAACTTATTTAACGAACGTGAAATATCAATTATCAATCAAAAATATTTTAAATATCATATTTAGAAAAAGTTTATAATGATAGTTGGCATAGCATAGAGGTAAAGCTATAATTTTCTAAGCTTTTTCCTTCATCATTAAGCCCCCTCTGTAAGCTTTTACATCGTTGACCTGGATACAACTACTGTGCTTTCACGATACTCACGCACAACATGTAAGGGTGGATTTTATAATAACCAGAAATAGTAAGTTATATTTTTAATAAATAGTTATTTTAAATTTGTGTTTGTAATTAAGATAGATATTTAATTTTAATGCAGAAATTTCTCTTATTAACCTTCCCATTTTCATGCTAAAAAATCCCTTCAAATCTCATGCAGTCACACTTCGTTACCGTGTTGGTTTTGTCATATAAACGCATTTATAAAACAAAATGACAATTTCAAAAAGTGAAATATGGTTTTACGTAATATTAAGTGATTATTTTACATCATAATTTGTTTGTAAAACTTGAAATACATATCAAACTACGCGAAATTATCGAGGGACGCAAGAATCTAAATTCTCCGTAGCAGAACAAGCACGAGACGTGTCTCAGACGGTCATGCATCTCGGATTGTTATTATATAATACTATATAATTTTGTATTTTTGTATATAATTTTGTATTTTTCGATGGTACAATTGACGAGGTTTTCAAATTATGATTAATTATACAAATGAGACGTAAACTATAATTCATTTTTTACAGATACCAAAATTTTCAATTTTTTTATATGACCTATTTCACAGATAATTTGAAGGTTTTAAGGCCGAAGTAACTCATTGTTACACCATGAATAGGGAAGGGTTAACAAACATCGTAATTATTCTCTATTAAGCTATGGACGAACTCAGCTTAATTTCTACCAAAGTTATTCTTTCTATGAATTGAGCTGGGTATTTTTGTTCAGTACTTCTTAACACTATTGATTGAGGATATGTCTCTTTTTCTGAAAACACTACCCAAGATAATGACCAATGCTTTTTAGTACTCAAAGAGCAAGGTATCAACAATTTATACGAAACTTATATAGATAGAGAGTCAAGCCATAAAAATCTTCTATCAAAACATGTTTTGTCATCTTGAAAAGCATATTCAGACTTAACGTCATTTATTTATTACTTATAAATTAGGTAACTAATTATTTGATCAGTAACTGATTCCAAAAATGATCAGTGTTTATTCGATAAATGATCAGTTAATAATTATGTTTGGTCAGTAAATAATTTACAAATAAACAAAGGTTAGATTAGGTTTAATTAAAAACTGATTTAATTTAATAACTGTCTATTTTATATATTATAAATTACTGACCGTTTATTTTATTAACTGACCACGGGTATACTAACTATTTATTATTCCTTACCAAGACTGATCCCTAGAGTATATCAACTGTGTTTAGGCCAATTGGTGTTACCCTAAAAGTTAATGAGTTAATGATTAGATCTCGTTTTAAAGACGACAGAGCAGGTTTCGGTCAAATGATGTAAATTAGAAAAATAAATTGACCACTTTTTGGAAGGTTTTAGGTTTAAAAATTCTAACCCGGTCGCTTTATGTAAGCCACTATTATATCGACACTCACTTCGTAATGAGAATTTATAGGAGTGCATTTCAAAGATTCATAATGCCATATAATGTTTTCGATAAAAACAGTTTTTACTCTCTCTTGAACAATTTCAATTTTGAGGCTTACATCAATTGGCCAATACACCGTCAATATAATAAAAACACATATAGGTTTTATAAAGTAGCGTTACTATTAATATCAATGAATTTCTTTTATTGCAGTAAAACGGAATTTTTAATTATCAGTAAACAAGGTAAGAAACCATCCTGCGTCAAGACTTTTATAGAAAAATATATTGATGGAATGGTTTATGATAATATTTAGGTTAACAAAAAGCGTTTGATTTGTTTGAATTCCGACATGAATGCCTTTATTCATTGACTTCTCAATCGATTTGTTGATTTGAACACAGACGCATGCATCATTAGTACAAACTTTTGAAGATTAGATAGAACGATAAACTAACTAATTACCGGTGTAAACTTTCTAGTGAAATGTTTCAGTAAGAATTAACAAGCTCGATATTGAAAGTGGAAATGATTTAAAAAAAAAACTTTCTGAATTAATTGTGACAACCCTGGTTATTGGTGACACTGCACTATTACGTCACCCGGAGGCTTAGCAATAAAGCAAAGGGGTGTGCCTGTCCTCATCCCTTATGCACCGGTGCAAATGCGAGCGGCCGATCGATATACGGTGCTAAAAATACCATCTGAGTAATTTATTAGTTGGCATGCCTGCAATCGTGACGGTGGCTTTGCAACAAACGCATTTCAATACACTGCACCCTTCGAAACACTGTTCAAAGCACTGATTGTGAAATAATTATTGACACTGATTAGTTATAATATGTTTTTAGAAATATGATTGTAATTCTTGAATGCGTGACGGGATTTAACTGTAGGTACGGGTGATAATGATAACAAGGACGATTATGCAGTTCAGAAGAGGTGTGATTAAGTCAGCTGGCCATGACAGAATCCCAGTTCGATGGGCGATGACAGAATCCCGCTCGGCGGGTGATGAAAGAATGAATCCGATCCTTTCTTCTTTGCTCATAATTTGACGGTATTTTCACCAAATGATGAAACCCTCGAAATTAAAATTTTTCAAGAGAACTGTTTTCATTGAAAATGTTATTTGGTGAGTTGCGTTATGAATCTTTGAAATGCACTCTTGTAAATTCTCATGTTTGCAGATACAGAACTAAACGTAAGTAGTGTCGATATAATAGCTGCTTACATCAAATGACCGGGTCAGAATTTCAAATCTAAAATCAATGTGAAATGATGTTTCCCTTCCAAAAACTAGTCAATTTATTTTTTAACTTACATCATTTGGCTGAGACCTGCTCTGTCGTCTTTAAAATGAGATTCAATCGTTAATTAATTTTCGTATTTTTTGAAAGTTACATCAATTAGTCAAAACACCATCGATATATACTATCATAGACGGTCTGTGTCCTACTTTAGTCATCATGATTTACCTTTTCAGAGCGCTTACCTTTATCTTAATATATGCAGAATCAGTGTCGTATATCGGTCACCGCTTTATTTTGCTGTTTGCATTTTCAAGTGCTTTAAAAATATTATTTGCCAATTAGCCTCTTCTACATTGCTGACGAATCACGACAAGCATAATGTTTCGTAACTCTGCAGCGTTATGTATCACTACACGTTCACAAACAAATCTTAAATACAATTACAACGGTGAGTTATCAAGATTACATTCCCAAGGCCCGCTAAATTGCTGCACATCACATTATAATAACTGACTTTGTAATGCAATGCGAACTGCGTAGAATATAAGGTATTATTTTTCCAAGACCAAGCAAGCTTACAAACAATAAGATATAACCAAAGTTTTAACTCCCGATTTCTGTACCAGCTAATAATTTTAATTTCATGGTTCATAGGGCACTGGGCATAACTTCAATGCTTCACTGTAAATGCAACAATATGAGTCAGGATGCTGATCACACCATTTGTAAATATTACGACGTGAATAGGGATTCCAACTTGAATATTCAATATCCAAATATATTCGACTATTTTAAAACTTTTTTATAATCGAATATTTGGGCAACTAATCGAATAGCATTCGTAATAATGTTTAATGAAATATTTTACACAATCGATGAAAGATCACATCACAAATAATCCTTGTAGTAGTTATTTCAGCCTTCACCCAACTCGGGCTCTTCCAATATCTTATCATAACGTGGGCCGAGTACTTAACTGTCATATCAGAGGTTTTGTAACTTTTCACTGGAGCATATTTTGTTATATTATATGGAAATTGTTGATAGAACAAAAATTACCTTAAAATTAGAGTTTACAAGAATTTTTGCTCATAAAACTACCAAGTTCCAACACTTAAAAGTGCTCTAGTGAAAAGTTACAAAATTTCTGATAGAACAATTAAGTACTCGGCCCACGATAATACTTGAGTTTGACTAATGACTCGGGTCAGTAATTGTAGAAATACCTTTGTAAATCCAACGTAGCTGCAAATTTTAAATATTTTAATACAATGAAATGGTATTAAAATGTGTATTTATATATTTTTATGTAATTAATAATTCAAATTGACTTCAGAAACTATTCGAATAGTTGATAATGTCGAATAGTTGGAATCACAAAGTCAACAATGAATAGGAAAAATTGTCCAAAGCGAATTAAATTATAATTGTCAACATTCACTTAAAGCTTCTTTATTTCTAATAAAAATACCTGTACTTCAATTTCATACGAAGCGAAGATTATTATTTCTGTATCAGAAATACATTTCAACCAAGTCAGCAGCTGTCAACTGAACTGCAGAGTAGCAAGACTTAACGCGAGCGATGAAAAGCACAAGTAATAGATATTTGTTGTCGAGCTTTCGAATCGTGCAATGAAAATAAGCTCCTTGGTTCACCTTTGATATGATCGCAGCTTTCTTCGAAAAGATAAAATCAACTTGAAGATCTTGACATCAAAGAGTTTTAAGTGTGCTTGTCTTGTATTCATTGGTACAAAACTTAATACATAGTATGGATTTTAGTTAATCCAAAATAAATTATAATAAATGTTGGAAATAAAAACGAAAAAAAGGATTTTTGATATAAAAAGGAGGTAAATGCATAATTAGGAATATTTTTAAATATTAAATGAAGACAAATATTAGAATTACCAGCATATAATTTCCTAGGCGACAGATATTTCTAAAAAAATATTAATTACGTAAAATAAAAATGGTGAGACTTTTTTTAATCACTCGAGATCAACTCGTCGAGAAAAAAATCACAATTTTGGCATTTTGATATCAAATAAAAAATCACACCTATAATGCCTAAAGCCTAATAAATTATATTTTTGATTGAAAAAATCTCAATATCATAATTGACTTAGCTGGGATTTGAAAACAAACCCAACTTATCGCTAGGGTACAGTTCTTACCACTAGACCACAGAGACTGACAATATATATATACATATTTATGTGTAGTGATTCATGACGCTGCATATTAACGAAATGTGATTTATAAAGAATAGTTTTGTTTTGTGTCAGAACACAACGTCTTTCAGCAAAATTGATAAAAGTTATTAAAGAAAAAGTTTTCATAAAATGACACGTATCACTTGAAATAATAGAAAATTTGGATTATTGAGATTTTGTACACTTCCATGTATTTTGTCACTTACGACCCGGGACGCGAATGGACTCGAACTGACGAGTCAGTTCGAGTCCATTCGTGTGCTCGAATGCCTGAAGATGCCGAAAGGTGAAACCCGGGTCGTAAGTGACAAAATACATGGAAGTGTACAAAATCTCAATAATCCAAATTTGATATTGAAATTCCATCAAGCACCCTCAGTCGATGTCTTAAATTATATGAAATAATAGAGTTAAGAAACATGATTTTACTAAATATATGATTCTAAAAGAAAACTGTCTGCCAACGTGAGAAAATACAATATAATAACTAAGGTGGAATACGAATAGAAAAAAGGACATGAATGAAGAATAAAGGAAAAGGATCATCATTCTATCACCACTCGCCGAACGGGACACATCTATAAGCTGCATAATCCTCATCATCATCATCATCATCTGTCCTACGGTTTAATCGCGTCAAGCATTCAACATTGAAAACATATTCCTAAATATATATACTGAAAATTATTCCAAGGGGGTAGTGCCACCTGCTATGCTTTACGTTTGATCCGCTGAAAGTGAGATAGTGTGTGTGATATGCTTTAAAATTGACTCAACACTAACTCTCACACACTGTCTCTCTGCGCTGTAAGCGCTGACAAAGAAAGAGTTTGTGTGAATGTGCGCTGTGATGCAAATAGAGATATTATCTTCATAGAAAAACCACGAAAAAACGTTAGCCAAATAATATTTCTCTGTATTTTTATTTTAAATAATTTGATTTAATTAACGAAACGTTTGTATACCACTGAAACTATGTTTACATACCGTTTTAAGATGGGGATATTTTGAAGTGTTGATAAGTTTTAAAAACAAAGATATTATCCTGTAAGACAGCTACGGACTTGAAAATGATTTGAAATAAAGCAAAAACAGTTTTTCCCATAACATCAATTTTTTAAAGTAAACAGAAAAATTATCCAATAAAATAATTGCTGAAAAAAAAATATTAATTTTTCAAAATCCATCATTTTTTTGTCTACTCCCAGAGTGGAATATAAAGACTTATAATGAAGTATATCATCAAGGTTTTTAAAGAGACTTTATTGTAAGCAAAACACTCAATTTCTCATGGGAAATCGAGAAGCTTAGATTTTCGTCGGATAAAATTAAAATTAATACATTTGTTGTTATCCCACTCGTTATATAATTAGTTATACAACCATTGGAATAATTAGTATTCAGCTAAACACTCTCTTTACACAATGAATATAATAACTGTACAAAAATTTCCATTCCTCGATGGTACCCTTTAATCACATTCCATGTAGGATGAAAAATGAAGAACTTTAACTGTTTGGCTACGGGACCAAGAAGACTCAATTTCAATGTTAATTTCCAGATAAAATGTACATGTTCTGTTATTTACCATGTTCTCTCCCAATGCTGGACTCCTAAAGGAGGTATCTCATCAGATTTTGTTCTGATAACTGCTTGTTACTAAGTTATTCAATCTGCATCATTCGAATGTAGTTGGGATAGAAAAATATGACAGGACTTGTGATTAGCTAATCGCTCTCACTGTGCCGCATTTTTAGGATAGGATTGGTGGGAGGAAATTTCAGACATCGAAAACATCCTTGCCTACCACCAGAAAACCATAAATCGAATGAAAAATCACTTGACGAAACTGTCCGTACCATGATTTTAACCAGAAACATCCATAAACAAAGCTGACGACGTCGACCACAACACCACAGACCCGAAAAAGTGTTCTCTAATCTGCACTAATTCATTTTAGATTTTTAAAAATTGTTAGTTTGGTAAACTCCTTTTTAATATGGTAAAAGTAATTTTAAATTGGTGATGGCTTTTTAGATATTATATTTTGAATATATATTATAGTAGTTCTGACCACGGCATGATGCCGTAATAGCTATCAAATTTATAACACTATTCGTATGGTACTTAAAACAGTGTTTTTTTTTTACATAATATTATTTATTCAAATAATAATCATTATTACCCTCGCATTTTGCACATGTTTTATTGCATATCGTAAAATGATTTATAGCCACGGTTATTATAAAATGCAACGACTGCATGCAATGCATTCAATAAAGCTTATTTCAGTAAGGTATATGATTACTAGAATTGGTAAAAGCTTTTATGTTGTACTTTAATTTACAACCACTGCAATTTATGATTTTTCAAATGTGAGGCGTCTAAAATCAAAAACGACTAACCAATCCACATTTCGTCAAAATCGAACGCAATTATTATTCTATAAATCAATTCAGACAATATTAATTTAATGATAAATTACTTGCAAAACCCGACAAAAGCATACTAAAAACAAAGTTAATAGTTACATAAAACTGGATTTATTTTTTTATTATTCCATGTCCGCTCCCAATGTGGAGCATATGGTCTCCTAATGGAGGTATCTTAACAGAATTTTTCTTTTAGAACTGCTTGTTACCCAGTTGCTCAACGTCTTTTTTTTTTCGAAGACGGTAGAGATAGAAGGATAGGGCTATGACAGGACTAGTGGTTACCTAATCGCTCTCGCTAGGATGGGATGGGTGGGAGGGACTCAGACTACGAACAGAAATCCATAAATCGATTGAAAGATCAATCTATGAAAACCGCTTGCATCGGGAATTGAACCCGAGACATCCGGACGCCGACGAGGCAGGTGAAAAACCTGGGCTTAAATTCGCATGGGAAATTGGGATTAAGCGGGAACAATTGTAGTATTAATGATAACTGTACATCATTTTTAGCATTCGGAAACACTTATTTTAAAAGCGTGGAATTTTTTACGTACGCAAACATTTTATTCGCAAAGTTAGGATGAGTTATTAGTTCGATTATATTGATGAAAGTAAAGAATTTATTCAATATACGATCACCAGTAACATCTATGTATACTTGAGCACATCACAACATATCTACATACACGTTTCTATTTCTTTGTATGAAGTTAAGCTCGGCAAGATGAACATATTTATAATATGTCCACACGTACTCAACATGTCGAAAAAAATGACATATATCATAATTAATACGTAATTCGCAATTTTCCGAGTATTTTGCAAACAAATTTCGATATCTAAAATTTTATTTCGCTTATTGCAATGATCTGTTGACTGGCTAGTAAAAATATGCACATTATTCTTAATTGGAAATACAGTACGATCGAAAAAATAAATAATCGCTTAAGCGAATAATTATTTAAGCAGTTTTGTCTGTTGATTTTTGTCCACTTCGCTGCCAAGCTCTTACAGCTTGGCCGGTTAATAGATGATCCAAAATTTAAATATGGCATTATGATTCAGAATGCTGACCACATCCTTTGGGTATGTTCAGATATGGACAACGAAGGGGGAAAATTGCTCAAAACTGTCGGTCCCATCGTTTTTGGCGGTCATGCCGAGTTGGTTTCATTTCGAACAAATTCCAAGGCATTCGAAGAATTCACGGCGTCCCATGAAAAGCTAGTGGAATAGAATTCATCAAAGCTTTTTTTATTATGGAACTTACATGCAACCAAGACTAAGGGAATTTCAGACGTTTCTGGCATAAATTTTAAACAAGAATAACATTAAATTTGGATTATTGAGATTTTGTACACTTCCATGTATTTTTTCACTAACGACCCGGTTTTCGCCTTTCGGCATCTTCAGGCATTCGAGCGCACGAATGGACTCGAACTGACAGACAGTAAACAGTGTCTAGCGTTTATATAGAAGATACAAATACGACAGATACTATTTACGAGATAAAATATTGCTATACAATGACTTGAATTTACTGTGATTGCGGATGAGAGAGTTAGCTCTTTTGGAAAGTTTATACGCTGGAGCATTCATATATGAAACTACCGGGCGAATTGGTATTGAAACCTTGTGAATTTTTGGTAGCCCATAAAATTTGGGGGCTTGTGGATTTCTATTAGATAAAAATGACAAATCCTTAGGGTTGATTGTAATGCTACAACTATTTATAAAACAACTGATATCAAACCATAAATTTTGACAAACAACACGATATTTTAACACTAATTTACTCTAGAGTTCAGTCAATCTTGCTGTACTAACAATATAGATATAATTTAAGACATCGACTGGGGGTGCTTGATGGAATTTCAATATCAAATTTGAATTATTGAGATTTTGTACACTTCCATGTATTTTGTCACTAACGGCGAAACCCGGGTCGTTAGTGACAAAATACATGGAAGTGTACAAAATCTCAATAATCCAAATTTGATATTGAAATTCCATCAATCACCCTCAGTCGATGTCTTAAATTATATAAGAATAACATTGTTATGTTGCGGAATACACGTTTCGTAGCGGGTAGGAGTGGGTACAACAGTGAGTACCTGAGGAAATATTAAATTTACTGAATTTATTGGGTCAGTAACTATTTCAATTTTTGGCCAGTAAGAAATACTAAATAGTTAGTAACTAATTCGATAAATGATATACACGAGGTTAATTATTTAATCCAACGCTCAGCTATTCATATAAACAGGTAAAATTTTTAATTAAACCTAACCTTACCTAACCTAACCTAACCAATTGACAATTATTGTCTCATCAAACATAATTGTTAGCTGACCGTTTATCTAGTTACTAATACTAGTCGTTTACTGACTATATTTGCTTTTGCTTTTAAACGCCACATGTTATTTTAAATTATGTTTTTTGTAATATAAAATTTTTATGAAGTAATTTATCTTAGAAATGTCAAACAAATAATACGATTTGTACTTTCTTACACTTGTGTACCATTGACGTAACCCCAGTGAAATTTTTTCTCGGTATTCAATATACAGAAAGAATTTTATATAAAACAATCTTCTAAGAAAGCAAGTAATATACAAGTCTAAAGAAAGCTCTTGTAAATATGTATACGCTGTAATGGCAAAACTTAGTCACTTATCGCATCCTTTTAAAGCTATTTGTAATTTTACAGAAACAACAATGTAGCGACGGGCCATGAAGGAACGTCAGGCAACATTTCGGCTGAATATTGTTTCAAACTTTAAAGAGGGTCCTATTTAGAGACTTTAGTCTTTTTCCTGCTTCAGACAGAGCTTTCAAAGCTGTCTTATTGAAAAATGTCCTTCAACAAATTAAAATGAACATTCAAGGATTAGGGGTATGCCAAAGCTTCGATTGTAGTAACATCTTTTAATGAGAAAAAGAATTATTACTCGCTATTTACCAAAAGTGTGGAGTCGTCAAAAAAAACGCGACTCAAACTCAGTCTCCGACTCCACAGTCCTACTATTTACACATATTCGTGTATTTGATAAGTTAAGATATTTCTCTTCAAAAGTTTTTAGCCATGTCTACTAATACTGTGGAGCACGTGGACTGTTAATGGAGATTATGTCAACAGTTTTTCGAGGAGAGTATTAATAAAAGGATATAGCTTAAGCAGGACTTATCTAACTACTCCCGCTGCATCCCGTTTTTAAGGATCGGATCTTTAAGATGTCATATACACCCATGCCTTCAAATAAAAATGACATTGGCCACTTTGCTCAAGGCTCGGTCAAAAATTTCTTTTAATACTTATCTACTAACCGTGTAGTGTGAAAAGTGTGTGCCCGTGACGTTTCTTTTTCGATTTTCTCTATACGTCTTTTGTTTTGACAATGATTCGTAGATGATTTAAAATTTATGAATACCAAAAACTGTTTTTTTTTTCCATTTGCGCTTGCAGCCTGAACTCAATTCAATTTTATAATGGACTTTTCAAAATTACTATGTTTGAAGCTATTCAAAAAATCCTTTCATTGAAAATTCATGTAATTAGTAAATTTATAGAAATATAGATAACTCTCCGGCTTAACGGCAGCAATAAGCTAAGAGTTCTTATTTTGGCTCTTCAACGTAGAAAATATTCATACACAAAAATCACACATTTTCATACAAGTCACAGAAACACATTTTACGCAATGAGAAATATCAAATAATTTCAACTCAGAATGCAAAGTAAAATAGAAAGGTTTCAGTGTATTGATGATCTTTTACAGGTATGGGCAAACTTTTTGGCTGAAAGACTAGATTAGGAATTTAAAATTGTCGGCAGGTTGAAAGTATAATACTGTTTATTAATATACATTAGGCAGTTAATTATTTGATCAGTAGTTTGGTAAGTAAATAATTGTTAAATGGTCGGGTTAGATTAGGTTTTATATAAATATCTGGCTTTTATATAATAGTAAAAACATGTATTCGTGTAATACCAAACAACGATATGTAATATAACATTTTATGTCTTCTCATTCTTTTTAATAAATTTCCATATTTTTTACGACATATCTTTTGAATGGATTATGGTTTTCATGTTATAGTTCACTATCATATCCGGAGAAATATTTTCTATGCATCGTGAGAATAGACCCAGAATGACAACGAAAAAATCAACTTTTGCCATCACTAGTTCAAAGTTTGTGCAACTTATTTAACAAGGCTTTGTATGAACAATAAGATGACTTTGAAGTATTTAAAAATAAAAAAAATATTTTATGAAAGCGATTGAATAACTCTGTTTTGAGCTTCGTCTGCGAATAGATAAGGCACGTCAAAGAGTAGGTGACGTTACTTTTTACAATTCCCAAAACTTTTTATACCAATAAGCTCTTTCATAATTACACTATTAAATCTTTTTTTGTTATTATAAATTTTATTATTTTCATATTTGGAGATCTCTTGGGCTCAAGTCACTTTCGATAAAATGATACCAACAGCAAAAAATAAGTAGTTAATACTACTAAAATCAGTTAGTAGCTGGAGCAAACTTCAACTCAATGCGGAATGTCTGAAACTCACGATTGTACTCAGTCAGAACAAAGTGGCACTAATTCAACGCATGCGTTCTGATAGTGCTGCTTTACGATTGATAGAACGAGTCACAGAACCTCACTACAGGGTAACCATATACTGTGCGGCGAATTCTAGGAGTGGGGTGGTTTGACTTTTTCAGGAACTCGGAGGTAAAAGAAAGGACGAATCAGTCCCTTATTACGTAAAAATAAAGAGACGATGGAACTGGCTCGGACATGTGTTGCGGATGCCCCAGGGAAGTCTAAATTCGGCTTGTATTTTAAACCAACCGGCTGAATTTGCGCAGGAAGGCCGCTGATGACCATCTATAGTGTTGGAGGGGCTATGGTTTGCTGGGATGACTTGTTGATGTAGGAAGCAAGAACACCGGTGGGGGATAGAGAAGCCTGGAGGAATCGTATAATGTCGCTCCGAGTAGGGAGCGAATATAGAAAGTAGCTATTTATGATTACTAGTAGTGTATCATAAGCAATGACATAAAAATTGGGTTGCTGAAAAATACTGGAAAGCTTATATAGATATACATAAGGACCAATTCTCTCTTAAATCAGCAAAAAATCTTAGTATATACGGCGATATCAAGAATGGTAACGTTAAAAAGATGACAGCATGTTAGGGTAAGGTTTGATTAGTAGAAATATCAATACAAATATGGATCTGGCTGAATTGAGTAAGAAATTCTCTTCAAAGTCCATATGCATAAAAAGATCGCATGAGCATTCTGTAAACTCATTTTATTAATATTAGAAAACAAATAAACTTATCTTTATAATTTATAAATGTTGAGAACGAATAAATACGAATGGGAACACAGACGAGCTGCCAACACGGGCAGAACGCACAATACCGTGAGGAGAAGCGGACGACAATACTACTTCAGTGGCCACCATCTGCACGGGTCCGCCGGTGCTTCTGGACCATTTCTGTAATAATACAGTTACATGATATACGGTTCCTAAATAAGTATAATATTTTTTTTAGATTATCCTAGAACATCATTAAAATATACAAAAATAATATGTATTTACAGTTAAAGATTAAACCTGCCTTAAGTCTTCTTTCGCAATTATTTCAGAACTACTCTTTTAGAGTTATACACTTAGGAACTGAGATATCGATATTTAAGTATCGTGTTCCTAATTTATATTATTACACAGACTTCATTTAAGTATGGAGCGGCCGTCAACCTGTGCGGAAGCACGAGCGGACCGGTCGACGGGCAGTGAAACAGTATTGTCGCCCGTCCGCGTGTAGGGTCGTGCACCATCTTGTCTGTGTTGTCATCTGTCTTGATTAGTTCCCCACACATATATTTATTATGGCCTATTAGTCAAAAGAACAAACTACAAAACTAGTAAAATTTTTTTATGAAATGTGGTAAATAATTTTAAAAGTTTGGCGAAATTCAAATAAGCAGACTATGTTTCCATTTGGTACAAGTACATTTCATTATTTGTATGTTATTATTTAATACCAAAAATGTATTTGCTAGTCATTACTTCATCAAATAAATCGAATGGAAATATTGAGGTAGGTATCAGCTAACAAAAAGTTTAATATTTTTATTCATGGGTACATGACTCCTCCATACTGTTTGTATTAAATTATGTACATGTTTACATTCAATTATTGTATAAAATAAAATCACTCTTACTCTGGCGAAATAAAATCTACTGCCTTAAAATAATATTTTTCGAAATGTTCAAATATTACATATTTTTTTCTTTGATCAATTACACATTATTGGTTATATAACGAAAAGAAAAATTTAGCTGTACAACTAAAAAAATATTAATTTAAATAACTGTTAATAAAATATGGTTTGTAATTATTTATTTATTTTACCATGTCCACTCCCAATATAGAGCATATGGCCTCGAAATGGAGGTATCTCAATAGAAGTTTATCTACGAAAACTGCTTCTTAATCAGTTGCTTAAACGTTTTTTATCAAAGAGAGTGGGGGTAAAAGTACTTTCATACTTCCATTCATTATGCGTATATTGTTTCATTGCTAAGAAAAAGCTATTTGCTATTTTTCTTTAAACCGTGTAAGGGAGTTGGGATAGAAAGATAGAGCTAGAACAGGACTAATGGCTAACTTATCGCTCTTGCTACGCACCGTTTGTTGAAGCGGATATGTGGAAGGGAATTTTATACGTTACAAGAATCTATTTTTTTGAAAAAATCTATAAATCGATTAAAAAATCAATTTATGAATTCTGTGATTCGAACCAGTGAGATCCGTAACCGAAGCTAACCACGTCAAACACTGCGCCAAGTCATCATCATTACAGATATTACAAATTAATTACAACACAATCGATATTACAAAGAAAATCTTGCTTAAATTAATAAAATATTTTAATTACTTGACAGTTATGCTGTTATGCAAATGTACCTATGACATTTTGCATTTGAATACACTCTTTGAAAGTATGTATACGGGTAGTCTTTCTCAATACAACTCACTCATAATCGTCATTTTCGTCTTAGAGCCTATTATCTGAGAAGTATAATTATTACATACAAGACCCAAAGCGGGTAGAATTTCCATCACAATGAACTCGAAGTTAGCTACAAAGCTATCGGAGAATTTCGCAATGGAACAATGCCGCTCATCAAAACGCCTCAATATGCTCTCCTGACTAAGGAACGAAAAGCTCATCTTGCAGACAACTACGGATGGGAAATACTCAAGTTTTTTTTGTATTCGCCTATTTGAGTACACATGCTGTCAACCATATTTATATTAACAGCTTAATGTGATTTATAGTTTAATTATTTAACTGGTTGTATCAAACCCATTGAAATAAAAAAGTTTGTTTTAAATGAAAAATGAATCTTAAATTCCGTTATCGTTGAAACCATGGTTAGGAAGATATATAAAACTAGGCCACATTTTTTCATAATGTTCGCAACTGGTTTCGGTCATAGTGAACATTATCAATTGTTGAAAAATAAATTCATACAGGGTGACACAACTCATAATTATTCAGTGAGAATCGTGCTCAGACCTGTCATCGGATCATCTCTTGTGGCGCAAAGTCAAAGAAAAAAATACGTTGTAATGTGTCAAGCGCATCGTGTTTTGACAACGTCAAATAAGCTTATAAAGTGGCGAGGACCTTTGCTGCCGCATTCCGACCCCTTGGCTAAGGGTGCAGGTAGTAATATTTTTTTGCCAGTCAACTGCCGA
Source organism: Himalopsyche phryganea (assembly GCA_022494535.1). Lineage (NCBI taxonomy): Eukaryota > Metazoa > Arthropoda > Insecta > Trichoptera > Rhyacophilidae > Himalopsyche > Himalopsyche phryganea. Next base: position 2,170,812 of record JAGVSL010000071.1, read on the forward strand.
GACCGACCACGCAAGGGCATGTGCCCGGCTGAGCGTCTACGTTAACCTATAGCGGACGTCGTGGCGAAGCAACTAGAAATGTTAACCTATGGCACTTTGGTTGCCAATTTTTCGAGGGCTTGATTTTTTTTTCAAATGTCAATCGTGTTTTTTTATCTTTATTTTTATTTTAAATTGTAAACACTACATGTAACTACTAACTGGAATAAATAGTGAATATGACTAAGTAAACGGGCGTGTTTGAGTGTACCTGAGAGACCTTCTCATCAACACCAGCTCGCCGGATGAAAGTCTAACTCAAAATCGCTATGCATATGAAATTAAGTATAACTATTAATAAGGTGTACAAGGCAGTCTTTCAAGGTATATGACAATAAATTACAGAAAATCGTACAAATTATAAATAAATGAAATTATGTCATCAATAATAAAAATAATTAATTTTTAAATATGTATTAACAAAATAGGAAAAATTATTGATGAAATTGAGAGCTTTTTCAATAATTTCAATAAATATCAAATACTTAATAAACAATTATTCTTAACTTAAACTTTGGTAATGTGGGAATTTTTTCCGGTACGAAAAATAAAATCCGTTTACAGTTTAGACATAGTTTTAATATTCCAAAGACACATCTATCGAAAATAAAAACCTTTGTGTTACTCTAACAGATTTCCACCAATTAAATATGAATCCGATCAATAAACTAGAGACATTTATTTAATAAAAATATTAAAGTATTTACTCCCACAAAATCATGAAATATATTTGATAGATATTTGGGCGTCAATCCATTGTCAGCACTAGTTTCAGTTCTAAAACTTTAAAATAGTTCTGACCATTGATACTCATGTTGCTATCAAGTATATTTTGTAATTCTTCCGGAACTAAATACTTTAATATCGATTTTTATTAGGTTATAATGAAGCTCTGTAAATTAACGACAGTTAATTCAGTTTACTTTTATTAATTTTCAAATGCATTATAGAATGGAAAATAGTGCAACCGAAGGCTTAAGCAAAATCACTTTTAAGGTATATTTAGTTTTTATATTTACAAACATCAGTTGATAATGCTCGTGATGATCAAAATTAGTCCTGATCATTATAAATAAGTGGAAGAAGTACAAAAAAATTGTGTTTTATTTTTTAAATATTCAAGTGTGCTGTTGTTATACGATTACTCGAATAGTTACTTTTGTAATTTAAATTGCCATCCCTATAACAAGCAACGTGCCCTTACAGATCTAAACGCTAACAATGATGTGGATTCGTATTATAACTAACTACGAGGCAAGTGTTACAACTTTTACTATCTATGGTGAATATTCTATTATACACAACTTTGCCCCTGTACTTCTGTTAAAGTCTCTACATTTTGTGATGTTATAAGTAGATTATAGTTGTCTGAAAGATAACAGCTGTTTTATCATTTCAGCAACTTTTCAGAGCTTTATAAGATAAAGTATTTTAATTATTAATAATGTAAATGTCTAATAATGGAAATTATAATTAAATTTATACGGGAATATACTCTTTACAACGTGCTTAGTTTATTCCGTATAAACAAATAATAAAAAGAATTTTACGTTCGGGAATTATGTTTTTCCAAAGACTTTGTGGACTAAATACTTGGAATGGGGTAAAAAATTAAGAAAAATACTGGTTGTTCACTGTGTGATATCACAGTTGTAGAATTTACTTCCAATTACCCAGTCTTTAACTGACTTTCAAGAGAAATTTGAAGGTGACCGCATAGACCAGAAGCCCTCAACTTTATTTCTCTATTCCCTTTTTTAGCAATGTTCAAAACGTAATTATTCCCTTCCCAAGATAATCTAACCCTGTCCCAAAGGGTGCTTTCCAAGTATGAATATATTTATATATTTTATTGAAAATCTTTAATAAACTCCAGAAATTCCAGCTGAAACTCTAAAATTCACCCATAGAATGGTATTACCTACTGGTTGGGAACCCTTGGAATACACCTTCTACCAAAAAGTTGCGTGCACAATCTATTTTTCATTTTCACATAGAGCATTTATTACCTGTAGTATCGTTTTTTTTCTGAAATCGTAGTCGAAACTTTGTGCCATGGGAGAAATAATTGGTGAAGGTGGTGAGGGAGGTTCGTAGGGAACTTGTCATCACATACTATGGCATACAGTACATTGATTTTGTCACATGATATTATTTATTTGTTAAGAGTGAGTAGTGCATATTAAAAAAAAAACTTTAAAATTTTATCTGGGTTTTATGCATTTATAGGAATGCGGGTGCAGTGGTCAACGTTGTTGGCCTTGGTTACGGATGTCTCGTATTCAAATCCTGGTACGGACAGTTTCAGAAAAATTTATGAATTTCATGGATCTCTGTTATGTTCAAAACTCTCTCCCACCCATCAAATTCTAAAAATGGGACGTAGCGAGAGCGATTAGCTAACTAAATTAATCCATTCCTAGCCCTAACTTTCTATCAGTACCCTATTAGAATAATAAACTTCAAAAAACTTCTCTTGCAATACCTCCATTATGAGTCCATATTGTTTAAATTGACATCGGATATAAAAAATAAAAATGCACTAAAGTTTTACCAAGCGTCATGAAAAAAGTTCATGCTAGTTTGTTTACAACATACAACGTCTAAAATTCAGAATTGATAATTATATGCCGAATAGCTGGCAGTTAAATTCACTCATTGTAAAAGTCTGAAAGCTTAGTTTAAAATGACTGGTCATTTAAATAAAGAAAAGGATAAGTGCCTAGAAGTCTGCAAATTGGCATTGGCCGAGGACGCAGAAAAAAGAGAACTTTTTGCAAAAATACTCAAATAAAATCCTTAGAGCCGTTTTCAAACAATTTGTTCCACTTACAACGGAGCAGCCTCGTAAACGAGAGAGCGCAGTATTCTTTAAAATCGTAAAAGAAAGTTCTCGGGTGTGATGGGACGAATGGCACTTGGAAACCAAACGGCCATTTTACAGTCAAATGGAATTGATAATTTTTACGTGGACCGAACTACCCCACACCACTCTTCGTTTGCTCGCAGTGTGTAGGATGTAGAACTTATAGGGATGAGCCATCGGTACAATTTCAACAAAACGAAATCAAACCGATGTGACACATTTTAGAGATAAAACTCAATTTGTTTTGCATGACATAATCGGTTTCGCTCATAGAAACCATTATCAACTGAAAATATTAACAACGCTCTTAATATTAAATGGGAAAATTTAGCGATAAAGTTGTGAACCACTTAAATGATTTAATAACAATTGATGAAATATTCACTTTTTCAGTCAGGAACATAAAATAATTTTTGAAAACAAATTTAGAAAAACATAACCAATTTATTCCAGCAAATTTAAAATAAATACTTAATAAGTTTATTGATAAATCTGTGAGTATTATTTATGGTTACTATTGTTGGAATCAAACTATTATACACTAGTATTTTTTGTCCGGCTCCACCCAAGATAGTGGTCGTTCATCTTAGTTTATTTAACACTTTACTTTTAATTTTGGGCATACTTCTTGTAAAACTCAAGAATTCATTGTTTTAAGTTTTATAATTTTAAATGATGGATAATTTTTCTCTCAACCTTTTAATTTTTTCCAAATTTTACGATTCGCATCACAAGTTATTACTTGTGACTTACTTATCAAATTCAACACAGAATGAGTTGTTATAACGACATGACAGATTATGTTAGTATGAAGCGGTTGCTAAGCCACTATTTGCCATTATTTATATAGTGTTTTAAGTTTAAGGTTGAAAGTAAAAACTTTTGAGTTGAACGTTTAAAATAGCTCAGTTGACTTAGAAATGGCAGCCAGAATGACAGTTTTTGTGACCCACAGACCGAACATACAGATTTATACATGTATTTTGTGCTATATAGTACAGACTTGAAACATGTTTTTCTATATTAAGTTAAAAAGAATACTTTAGATCATACTCTTTCAATGAAGATTTATCTGAAGTTATACAGTTCTATTTAACTAATTATCACAAACACTTACTTTTTACGTCAATTTATTGAATTTTCTCTAGCATGATAATCAATTATATTAATAAAAAGTGTTTTACTTGGTGACAGATTGTGAATATGGCTATCTAGGTCTAGTGAATTATAAGTAAAATAAGATATAGTTATACATTATGAAATATGGTGGTCGCTTAAAAGTTAATCGATGCAACTGACACCGCCCTCAAACCGAGACATATGTATTTTTCTTCCTTCTATGTTTTTTAAATACTCATTTTAAATGTTCAATTTTTAAAATAAAATACTTTTATTTGTTTACTTTCATAATAATCCTACAAATAACTTTTCTCCCTTTTTATATATTTTTAATCGCTTTTAAGGTGTTAACTGTCAATTCTTGGTGGAAAGACATTATATTTAAAAAAATAAAACACAATTCATTTGTACTACTTCCACATATTTATAATGATCAGGACCGGTTTCGCTCATCAGTTGATAATGCTCGTGATGAGCGAAACCGGTCCTGATCATTATAAATATGTGGAAGTAGTACAAATGAATTGTGTTTTTTTTTTTTTTAATATATTTTTAAGCTAACTTTTAGGTCCACATTGCCTTTTTGTAAGTAACGAACGTCTCATCTATAATCACATTTATCAACCCTTCTTACCTCTGTATGGAAACTTTAAACTTGTGACGTAGTGCGCATTTAATTAAAAATACTTTTCAGTTTATTTAAACAGATTAATATAAACAAAGAAATACAGTTTAATAGTGTCAGGGGCGTATCTTTATTAAACTATCATCTGCAAAAGTTTTACCAGACGTCCTGAGAAAATTTTCCTTTACGAGTATGAATGTGCCAGACGTGGTTGAATTGTCTTCCTCTAGTCATTACCAACAAGTAAACGTAATTACTAGAAATATGCCATTCTTACAGAAAGTTTTGGTTACTACCCAACGTAATGTTAACTGTCATTTTGATTTATTTTACAAAGAATCGTTAACAGTTGGTCATAAATGAAATGCCATTATGAAAATAAAACATAATCGCCAGTTAATGACCAAGTAATTATTCCCGTGTTTTGAATACAATGAATGCTCTTAGGCTTTGAAAAATTAAATGTTTAAAATACAACTAAAGTGTCTTTTACATTCAGTGTGGCCAAATATTAATGCACGTGGATTTTTTGTGCTACTCGGTTACATGGTCAAGGGTTCAATTTTTTAAACAAAGATGGAGACGTATGTGGTGGTTCCATCCCTGCGTATCCTCCCTTAACAGGTTGTAAAAGTTGATCTTAGAGGGATCAATAATAAATGCAAGTCCTTTTCTCATTTCAAGTTACTACAGGTATCTTTAAAAAGTGACTAAGTGGCTAACTTGCAATCAGTTATTGTTAAAAAAAAACCTTTGTTAGATATGTATTTATTAGTTTCCCGTATTATTTTCATTATAAATGTTAATATTTTTAGTAATTATTTACCATTCAGAAGTTTCAACGTCAATATCAAATTTAGATTTACAATTCAATTTAAATTTGTGGTCTTGGGCTTGAATGACTTATAAAAATTTTCATCGAATTTATCTCGTATGATTTTCCAATTTTCAAAAATATTTGGCCCATCGGCTGTCAGCTGTAATATCAGATATATATTTTTTTTAATTTTTAAAATTTAAATTTAAAAACTATTATTGCTTACTTTATTTTTTTGTTCGGTACGGAAATTTGATTATCTCGAAAAATAAAAAAAATGATAGTTTGATTGTATAATCTAATTTATCTCTAAAAACTTTTTTATTTTAGTAATATATATACAAAATATTAATTTCATACAAATTACCATCTCAAAGTAAGTTTCGGATCAATGATATCTCTATATATGATATCTTCAAAATTCTCCACATGACCAAAAAAATATAAATATAGATAAATACTCAAAAAATGTTCACACTTTTATACGATATTACTAATGATATCGAAAGATCACCTTTTTGGTGAAGTAAAAATGTTTGTATTTGTCGTTAATTTTGCCATCTGTTAATTCAGCCCCAAAGCTGAATGAAATGTATAAAACAGTTTGGAAATTATTCATAAGAGTCGATTTATCAAAGTATTAAATATATTTTGACTAATATTATTCTTCTGTTTACAGTTATCGATACTACCCTTGAATATGTTTTGATTCATTAAAAAATATAAATATTGAACAGCTTTAAACTGTAAACATAACAGTAAAACTAAACGCAAAAAGTCTTGTGTATGTGTTATTTGACTTTAACGTCATACACTGATTTTTCGTGTTTTTGTAAACCTATTCACCAAACATGAGTCATTATTTAAATATATGTTTCCCATTATTATTAAAGATAATACTACCACACATTTAATGCTAAAATATAATTATAACGAAAACTTTACTAATGGTTAAATTGATCAACGTGTTTATTATATTTCCGATATAAACGATTATTTTCATTTCAAAAGATAATTGATTACAATGGAACAAGATAAATATAAACAACTATAATATGTAATAGTTATTAAAATGAACCTCCTCCTACTCATCGTCCGTAAAGTGGCAGAATAACGTATAGTGGCATACACATAATGGGTGGAGGTGGTGCAACCAACCAGATATCATTATCGCCATGCTCTATCTCAGTGCTCCGGAACCTTTTTTCACCCACGGAACACCTTAGCACTCATCGCGCACTTTCGCGGCACACAAACCAAAATATGTAAATTACTAAAACAAAACTCACAATTTATTAATTAGTTTTAATTGATGAATTTAAAATCGTGGCTAATATATTATTTTTTTGGTTTGTGAAAATTACAAATTATAAAAAGTGTTTGTAAAAGTGGTAACTAAAACAGTCAACTAAGTTTCACAACTAAAAAATATTTAAGCTTAGTTGAGTGGATTTTATCCACTCAACTAAGTACTGCCCATTTTTTTTTGGCCAAATTCAAAATAGTCTTTCTTTTTTCAACAATAGTCTCGTATTCACATTCTGTGTGAAACAACAAAAAGAAATTGGGTATTTAAGGCTATTGATTTGACTTTATTTTGATACATTCGTTCAATGTTTGTAATAAGTCCACTAGGAGATGTTTCGCCAACAATGCTTCACAACATGTGCAGCAGTGTGTATTTTGTCCGGTAAGATGTTTTTGTTTCACACACGAGAAAACCCCAAATTTATTCTCCATCATTATAATATCATCATAAGTTGCACTATCCATGCAAACACTTATACAATTATTCCATTAAATATCAAAATAATATAATATTTGTTTCAATTAGAATAATTTTAACGAAAATCTTAGCAACCGAGAAGCTTTATTTTTTCAGGGATCGTCCCGCGACACACCAGTTGCGTAGCACTGCTCTATCTAATAAGCCAATGAAATTTGCCAGATCTCGCAATTCAGTAGTTCCTAAACAGTTCCTTTAAAATCAATTAAAAATATTTTGTATTCGATTTTTCTCATTTAAAGAGCAATGCCAACGTCAAGATGCAATAATATCCGTTTTCTTATATATCTTTGTTGAAAGTTAATTAGAATTTATTTGATACTTTGAAACACGCTCAGGTTTCGTAAACTGCATAATATTCATTTGAGAACATAAAAGTGTATATAATATTATTTTTAAGTAAAGCAATAACCCGTGTGATGCTAGGAGCGTAGTTTTATGCTAATGTTAAGTGTTATATGAGGTATTTTATTTAAAAAGCTTTTTAAAGGGTTTTTTATAAATTTGTGGATTCAAATATAGAAATTTATGATTCCTATATTTAGTTATGTCACATACAAGATACAATATATATTAGTGAGAACGTCCGTCATATGTAACGGTATTGAAATTGAAATACTGAATGTCTAAAGTAGCTGTTCTTTAACTTCCATGTAGATTGATGTTTGTTTGCTTCGGGTTTTGCGTGTAATAACCACAGATTACCACTTGTTATAATTTGGAACTGGTAGATATCGGTAAATTAAGCATTCCTTCATACTGAAGACAAAACTGTATATTTTGAACATGAGATATCGTTTAAATTTAAGACATCGACTGAGGGTGTTTGATGGAATTTCAATATCAAATTTGGATTATTGAGGTTTTGTACACCTCCATGTATTCTCACTCAATTGTGACTCAGTTTGAGTCCATTCGTGTGCTCGAATGCCTGAAGATGCCGAAAGGCGAAACCCGGGTCGTTAGTGACAAAATACATGGAGGTGTACAAAATCTCAATAATCCAAATATGAGATATCGATTTGCTTTCAAATTTGAAGTGAACATGGTTACAAAAAATGAATAACTGATCTCGATACTTTTCAATATTACCTCTTCTATCAAGATCAATAATTCTCTAAGTTATTTTATTCATTTTCAATTGGCTTAAGCCAACATCAAGTTATTTTCAGTCGGTTTAAGCCAACTTTTGTTATTTATCTTTAACGGTATTTCGAAATATCTATTAAAATATCATTCATCAGTTTTAACACACGACACGTGGCTTTAAGCCAACCACTGTTGATATCCAAGCCATTTGATGGGCTACCTACTCAAACATATTTTACGATTTTTTTCTATACGCCATCGTAAACATTTACGGATTTCTAAGATATTGATATATTGCTTACAGTGGATCAGAACCTTTTGATTACACATTTTTTTAATTATTCTATTTTTTCAATTGTTATTTTATTATTATTATTAGCATTATTTATTTATTTGTTATATCGTGGGTATACTGCTGCGAAAAATTAGGTCAAAAATACTAGTTAAATAATTGAGATTTAATGTTTTGTTTGTTAAGTTTTCTTAGTGCGTTTTTGCTGTAGAAATGTGTGTGCTTTTGACTTAAAACTGAATCTATTTAAAAAATAAATATGAATTTGAGTGTTTTGGTAAATTAAAGAGCGTACATACACTTAATAACATTACTTGATGATTCAGTCAAATCATCCAAATTTTGACTTAATACCTTTCTGTAGTATATAGACGATATGTACTGTTAAAATGCATGGCGCATTGGCGTCAACTATAATGCCGTGTTTTCTAATTTGCATTCACAAATAAATAAATATTGTTTTAATTCTTGCAAAATGCGCCTTTGGAAGCTTTCACCTTTCATGTATTTTTCGATGGTGCATTTCACTGGTTTGTATCCCCGTACGGACATTATCATAGTTTTATTTTTGTTACACGGCATTGATGACTGTGATATTTACATTCCCTCCCACCTCCCACGCACCCACGAGAGTAATAAGCTATCTACTAATCCTTTCCTAGAACCATCATTCTATCTTTACCTTGAGTTAAGTCCTTAGAAGTCAAGTTGTCATAAAACAACTTATGTTGAAATGTTTCATTAAGAGTTCATATGCTCCACATTTGGAGCAGGTGGGGTTGAAAAAAGAGACACAACTTTCTGTCATTGCATAGTATTACACATTTTTAGTTTACACGAATAATTTATTGAATACAAGTAACAATTTTAAATTGATAACTTCGTTGTTCCACTGGTTGTGTTAGTAGATGTGACATGTGTTTCACTACAGACTCAAGATTCATCTTCAGTGTCAAAGAAAATCTTCAGACTTACTATAGCAAACGTAGACATTGATTTTATTCATAAATTATAAATAGGAACTTTTAAAATATAAATTGATCATCCATTCGAAATTTTAGTTATTTTATCCTATCAACTATTTTTAACCATTTCCGCTCCCAATGTGGAGCATTTAGTCAAAGGACAGTAGTTTTTCTAGGAAAACTGCTTGTTATTATGTTTGTTAACCTTCCTTTTTCGAAGAGAGTAGGAATAGAGACATAAGGCTAGAACAGAATTATTGGTTAGCTAATCGCTCTCGCTACGCCCCGTATGGAATGTGTGGAAGGGAATTTTGGAAATCACAAACAGAACAGTCTTCGAACAGAAATCCTTAAATCGATTAAAGATCAATTTATGTAACTTCCCTACTGAGATCAAAACCCGTGAAATCGTTAGTGATATATGAAAAAATTTAAATTACTGAAAATCTATTGGCGGCAACTTGCGTCATTTTTTTAACAGAGTTGTTCAGTTGCGTACCACTGTTATTTTATGGGTCATATGAGGTGTAAACTGAAGTAAATAAAGGGAGAGATGCGCCACACCAGTATTAAAAATACGCTTTTCATCACCACCAAAATAAATCGTCTAAATATAATATTATGGTTAGCAATATATTGAAGCCGCTTTAAGGATCATTCACAACGATATTGTAATGTATGATAAAACAAATATTATTTTTAAAAAATAAAACATAATTAATTTGTATGATTTCTATATATTTAAAATGATCAGGACCGTTTTCCGGAAGTAGTACAAATGAATTGTGTTTTATTTTTTAAAATATAATGTCTTTTTACCAAGAATTGACAGTAAACACCTTAAAAATATTATTTTATCAAAATCCTTTAAAAATGATTTTATGTCTCATAAAAATCTCATAAAATGATCTCATAAAAATGTTTGAGCATAATATTAACCCTATTGTAGTAATCTCAACAGAATTTTTCTACGAAAACTGTTTTTTACTCGACACTACTTACTATTTTTCTCAGTTTCTATTTTTCTCGTGGTATTGACCACTGCACCGCGTTTACTATTAGCCATCTTTTACTTATGACGAGGGCATAGCTTATCAATTTTTCTCTATTATATTGTTTGAATAGCCTTATTTAGTTTGCTTTTTACTAAATTAAACTACATTTTAGCTAAGCGACACTTTTGTTGTGGCTATGAAAAATATGGATGAAAGCTCAGCAAGAAATAATATTAAACATTATTAAGTTAAATGTACAGTGTGTTAAAATAATCCAACATTATTATGGCTGTGGGTATATAATGCAGAATATATATTATATTCATTCATCAACATTGTAATAGTATATAATGGAAGGGCAGAGGTCTTCCGAACCTAAAAATTTACACAAACAACGAGATATTATGACCCAAAAACATTACGGACCCTGCAGATGAGACCATGGGAAATGGGACACGGGACATTAGTCCTGCCGCTCCTGCCTGTGGTGAAGCTATTGCACAGAGAAATCCTAGCTTGGTTGTTTTAATTTGAAAAAGGTTATTGTAGGCATTAATATAATTATTATAACACATCTATGGAAAATTGCCGTACATTAAACAATTACGTTATCTGACAATTTATCCATAAATGATGGATAAATTGTCAGATAACAAACTTAATGGCAAGGTTATTTAATAATGATTCGAGTTCTTAACATAAAAATAACATAAAACATAAAAATGAAAAGAGATTAATTTTTTCTGCTTGAAGTGGGTGGTGGACAGAATAATTTTTTTGTTCTTGTCCGCCCCCAATGTGGAGCATATGGTCCCCTAATGGAGGTATTTCAATAGAATTTTTCAATGAGAACTGTTTGTTACTCAGTTGCTCAACCTTTCTTTATCAAAGAGAGTAGGGATAGAAAGATAGGGCTAGGACAGGATTAATGGTTAGCTAATCGATCTCGCTACGCCCCGTGAAGATGGGATGGGTGGTTGAGGAAGGAATTTTAGACAACACAAATACTCAGGCTACGAACAGAAATCCATAAATCGATTGAAATATCAATTTATGAAAACTGTCCGCACCGGGAATTGAACCCGAGACATCCGTAGCCGTAGCCCACGACGCTACCAACTGCGCCACGGACGCCGACTAATACTAAATACGATGACACTACTAATTAAAAAATTAATTACTAGTTTTTTGAGGTGAAATTATCAAAAGGAAATAAATTTAATAGTGCTGAGACACCTGTACTATTTAAAATATTATTTACGTCCAGTAGAAGAAAATAATCTCACTCCACTCTTCATTTTTAAGTATGAATTAAATTTATTGTTTATCTTGCGATATAGTTAGTCTGAATATGCTTTACGCGATATTTTTCAAAGCATATCTAATGAAAGCTGCTCGCCACTACTTTGAAACAAAAAATACATTTTTGCTCCACCCCAAATCAGTTTTTTTTTTAAATATTATGCAATTATTTCCATTCAGCAATTTAATTGGAGCCCTGAAATATATATTAAACATTTGTCTCTCACGTTCTTTTGGGTGATATATAAACAAATAAAAGTAATCCAAATTTATACTCCATCAAACATAATATACCAGGCTCGCATACGTTGAGTCCGGTTGCCTGCAACGCTGGCGAGATAACGCGGAAATGACGCCTAGTAGATGCATCGCCCGTAATTTACCCGACTACCTATGTACGTGATTTCCTACTCGCCTGTTTTCTGCCCGCCTGATACCTCGCCACGAGAAATTATCATCTATATGCAAATGGAAGGGATGCTAAATAGACCCAGCAGAGATGGGATGATGATGAGACATACGTCCTATCATATCAGGGTAGCATATCTAAGCGATGCTTTTATGCACACTAAAAGTGAAGTATTTTTTAAAGTGTTATATTTTGTTCTGTTTGCCGGACATTTTTTTAAATAAATATACAGTTAATTCTAAATATTATTTCAGCTGTTACTACCAAGAAAGGCTGGTGACTTCTTTTCAAGTTGAAGATGACTACACATAAAGCCACCAGCTTAATGATTGGTATACCATGTGTAACAGTTAGGGGATACCTTCAAGGCAAATTTCCATTTGAAAACCCAACTGTATTTTGCATCTTGGTTTTATGTACGCTTGAATCTATAGATCTGGATTCCATATGAAAATTCGTACTAGTTGCAATTGGAGAGGGTTTATAAGACATTTATACGTTCCAGAAGTTTTCCCTTTAATAATTCCATATAAGAGTACTACATAATCAAATTTATTTTAGGAATGCTATCATTTATTTACTCTATTGAAGCTCGAAGATCGTCTTCAATTGTAAGCATTTTTCTCTTCTTCTTCGGGGACGAGTTTATAATCATAAAATTCTCAAGACTATTAACTTACATGCTCCCAATTTTTACCTGCGTGGCCGAAACCATAACTAAACAATTTTTATTCTCAAAGCTTGTTCTCCGCGTAGGTCATTGTAGTCACCAGTTGCAAGAGCCGTTTGACTGATAAATGCAATGTCTATAGAGGTGGATATTTTCAGCAAGGAACTCTGGGTATCGTTTTCTTGTATGTTAATAACGTCTTGTTCTTTTCTTTTTCTGTATTATAATTTAATTTTTTTTGTATTATTATTATGCATTGCTGTTGTTATTAATATTATTGTTCTTTATAAATGCATGGCGCATTGGCGTCAGCTGTAATGACATGTATTTCAATTTTTTTAAATAACAAAATAATAAAAAAATTATACCTTCAAATTGATAATATATATTCGGTCAGCTGGGTAGGACTTTAAGGTAAATATATAATTATTTTAGCCCAAGCTTGTATATATTCAGTAAGGAGCTGGTCATGTCTAATATAAGAATAGTTAGTTCTTCAAATTCATGAACAATTATTGGTAAGAATTGAACTTTTGTGATTAAAAGGCAATCATTCCCTACACAAAGCCTTGAGCTGAATCTTCAAGATAGTATTATTCAAAAGAAATAATGTTCGTACACACCCAATCAAGAAATTTACCCAGGAAACAAGGAGCCCTCAAAGCGGACTTTCAATATGAAAGTAGAGATATAAAAAATATATATTTTAATTTAGATTATTCAATGAAGACGTTTGCCTTCAAAAATTTAACATAAAGTATCTCTAATACCAATATAATTAATTCCTTTTGACTAGCGGTGACTTTGAGTCATTTGCTCCACTCATCACTTTAGGAATTTTAATTAGAGAAATATGTTGAAGAAGGTGTGATGATTGTCTTAAGTTGTAAAATTTATTTTTCAAAAATAGCTTCTTATTTTTTATGGATGTGACAAGTGATGATACCTCTTAGAGAGGCGAAACACAGGTCATGCTTAGTTACATAATCAGTGAAATAACAAAATCCCAGAGTAATATTTATTTTTAAATATATATTCAATTAATCTAAGTGGAAATATTTTATAATGAAACAATGGAATTGGATTTTTTAGTAAAAAAATATCCGCTTCAAGAATTTTTACGCATGGCAAAATACATTTTGATTGATAGAGAAATGTAATGAAATAATTTTAATAATTTAAATATAGTTATCAAAAAGGGATTGCAAATAATGCTGTTTTATGCTGTTAATATTTTTCATAACTGTAGAATCTTTCCATATCAGCTGACAACTTTAATAATACATCCCTTCAGTCTACTCTCCTAATACATGAACCCCTACAAATAATCGTCTATATGTAAATTTAGGGCTGTGAAATTGACCGTCACAGGCTTGAAGATAACTGGAAGAGGCTTGATAAAGTGGACGTATGACTTTCAGGCTGTATTCACTTTAAGGGGGTATTTTGAATATTTCACTAATAAACTGGCACAAGGGTTAAAGTTATTATCGTAAGAAAGAAATAAACAGTTTTAATTGAGCAATAGCACTTCAACCCTCATATTTTGCTATCGCGTTTTTAGTAATCATTATTATTCTATATTTTTACGCTAAATTTACACGTTTAAGAAATGATAAGTTAATAATTCTCATAATTCTCATTATAAGAAAAATTGGTTATTATTTTATAGCAATAAGTTGTATATTATTCTTCTGTTCTTAGTGGGAAATCGTTATATTAAAATAAACACACACACAATTTGCTCTGTACTACTTCCACGTTTATAAAATGATCAAGACCGGTTTTTATCATGGCGATATTTATCAGCAGATATCACTTAATAATTAATAATAATTCTTACTATTATACTGATATTAGTTGATAATGCTGACGTTGATAAACGAAAACGGTTCTGTTCATTATACAAAAAGGGGAATTAGTAAAACTACTTGTGTTAGTGATTTAATTCTGTTTATTAAAGTGATTTTGGACACAAAATAGTTTTTGTCCGTCTAGTGCATACACGAATAAATCAAAAGGTTTTCCGATGTGTCGCTGTTAGTACGTATTTGATTCATTTTTTTAGATTTTTTTTCAGAAACATTTAAGGGTGTGCGCATGACAACTCACCAAAGTTTCATCCAAATTGGATGAATGGTATAAATAGGAATGCATAAGGGACAAACAAATAAACATTAATTATAATTAATTGTATAGATTCGTGTAAATTTAAGCTATCGAATACACTTAAACTTACACTTTGTAAATTTCATGTTGTTAGAATAATACATATTGTGTGAAATGGCTTAAAGTAAATATAAGATTTTTTAGCTGGATTTTGATAAAATATGGAATTATTTGTTTAAGGTTTTAGATGCTTCAAATAGTGAGTCAATAATGTATCATATTAAATCAACGGTGTTTCGACAAATTTATATAACCCTTAAAAATACGAAAATGAGTTAATAATCGAATCTCATTTTAAATACGATAGAGACGTCTCGGACTAATGATGTAAATTAGAAAAAAAAATTGACCACTATTTAGAAGAGAAACATCATTTTACATAGGTTTTAGGTTCAATAATTCTGAACCGGCCACTTGATATAAGCCATTATTATCGACACTTTGTACGCTTAATCCAGTATCTGCAAACATGAAAATTTACAAGAATGGATTTCAAAGATTCATAAAGTAACTCAGCATGTAATGTTTTCGATAAAAACAGTTTTTACTCTCTGCTGAACAATTTCAATTGTTAGGGTTACATCACTGTTGATTATAAATGCACAGTACAAAAAACTTCATAATATATCCCGGAAATTGATAGTGTTTAGCCGTGCAACAGTGGCGAATCATATTTCAGATAAAATATTCAATGTACCATCAGTGCCTTTAAATAATAATACGGAAGGGTTTGAAGTCTCTATGGAAAGAAGGGCTGAGAAGGAAGAGCGAGCAGTACCTATGTATCGCCTTTAACAGGTAGACATGTGCTACTTCTAATTTATCCAGACTGTATCTTAATACAGGTTTTCAACCAGTGACGACACGTGAATCAAAGGACAATAATACCAATATGTAGATTATTATATAAAAAAGTATGACAGGTGGTGGCTTATGCGGTCAAGTGTCTAGTGGTAATAGGTATATCTTATGGATCCAGGTTCAAATTCTAGCAAGATTAATATATAATTTACATTTTCTCAATATAAATTGATTCAATTGGCAATTACTTGGTAGAACTCCATTATAATAAGATAATCAAAAGACGATTATACAAATATGTAAATTAATAATGTCTTGTTTTCTTTGTATTGTATAATTTTAAAAATGTTTTCATTATTATTGCTGTTTTTATTGTTGTACTGTTGTTATTATTGTGTGGATGCATGGCGCATTGGCGTCAGCTGTAATGCCATGCATTTTAATTTTTTAAATTTACAAATAAATATGTAGATTATTAAAAAAAAAAGTATGATAGTATGTTTGAGGTGGCGACATCTTTGGTCTAGTGGTGAAAGATTTGCCTCAGCGATCAGGTGGGTTCAAATCCCAGCAAGGTCAATATCAAGTTTACACTTTTTCAGTTTAAACTTGTAATCTTGGAAATGAGTGACTTATCAAAATTCTCATTGAGTTTATCTCGCACGATTTTCCAATTTTCAAAATATTTGGCGCGTTGGTTGTTAGCTGAACTGCCAGATATATTTTATTAAAAAATTTAAATTCTAAAAAATAATAATTTAAATTAAATAAATTTAATTTAATTAAAATATCTATGCGTTATAAGAAGCTCGTGTAATTACGCATAATTAATACAATTTCAATGCATATACTTTAAATATTATTTAATAATGCCATATATGATTCTTTTCTACAATAGTACAAAATGAAAAGGTTTGAATTTTTTAGGTGATTTAAAGAATAAAATTCACTCTTCCACCTTTTTTAAACTAAAAAGAGTTTTTGATGTCAATAATTTTTTATAGAACTTCTGATGTTAATAGAAACTTTTTTTAAACTAAATATTAAAGTCAAAATGCTCCTGTTTTTTTAAGGTCTGTATAAAATAAACGGATTTAATTTGATTCGGGCTAAAAATAAAGACGCCATTATTTTAATAAAACTTTCGCATCAAATGTATTTCGGTCTGTCTTATTTACTAAAGCTTATTCAAAATTGTCACAATTTAAGATTTTCTCTTTCGTTTTCCTTTGCAATTTGTAATTTGGTTTTTCTTTATTGCCCAAGCCGAGCCACCCCTGCAAACTGTCATTACTTCACCATAGGGGGCTCGTGCAAAAGGAGACTAACTTTCAAATGAATTGTCCCTTAAATCCCAACGGGTTTCCGCTGTTAAGATAATGTTTCACAGATACAACGCAGACTCAGATTACCGCCCCCAGAGTCTTGCGCTCTGTGCGTAGAAAAGGCGATGCACAATGGAGTAAGGTGGCCCTGGTTAGGCTAATTGATTTGTTTATGTATTAATTTGCATTCCTACTGGTGAAGATGACATTTGATATTATTTTCCGTAAGCATTTCGTCACACAAATTTTTTGACGAAGTACTCCATTATCATATCAAATGCAAAATAAGATATGAAATTATATTGCAACGGCCATTCTTGTAAGGGGACAAATCATGAAAACGTATTTTTAATATTTTTCTTCACTATAAAATATTTCGATCCATGATGCAGTAGTCAACGTCGTTGACTTCGGTCACACATGTATCTGGTTAAAATCCCGGTACGGACTGTTTCATATATTGATTTTTCAATCGATTCATCGATTTCTGTTTGTAGGCATGGATTTTTGTGATGTTTGAAATTCTCCTCCCATCTATCTGATTCTAAAAACGAGGCGTAGCAAGAGCGATTAGCTAACCAGTAATCCTATCCTAGCCGTATCCTTCTATCCCTACTCACTTCGAAAAGCAGAAGCAGTTTTCGTAGAAAACTTATTTCGAGATACCTTTATTAGGAGGCCATATGTTCCACACTGGGTGTGGACATGGTAAAAAAAATATTTAATATTACACATTTTCTTTCAACTATGTCTACACGCAATGTATGGCATATAGAATTTGAAATGAAAAATATTTTTTTATGAAACCCCATAACAATAAGTCAGACAGTTAGCCCCTTTCTTCGAAATTATAGGAAAGGAGAAGAGTTATTAATTAGCTATCTCAAAAATTTGATTTTTTAAATATCAACTCAAGAAGAAAAGACGGACGATGAATTGAAAAAACAAATATTTGATATTTCTCAATTTATTTGTTGAATAAGAGAATACTTTATAAAACTCCTGACCGTGAAAATCACAGAAAATCATTAATACAAATCCATATGTTGATTAAAAATATTTTTAAATAGTCCGTCTATGAATTCAAGCCAATGGAAACTTCATTCAAAAAAGACTCAACCAGAAGATTGGAATCAACCAGCAACCTTCCAGTTTGTATATAAAATAATTTAAATGGTTTTGAATTACATAACGTTTTTATAGAATTAGAATGAAGTGAATCAAAGATTCTAGAAACCACCTGATCCAAACGGATTACGCAATTTAAGGAAGTGAACAAGTAAGTAATTGAAATGAATTATTGCATATTTTTTTCGCATTCCAAATTACGTCGATTAAATAATCCTAAATACCTCAGCGTGATCAGGGCTGGATTTCGCGTTTTGGTAATACAAAGGCCGCGCCGCATAATTCCAGTCGCAAATGCGTGATTTATGTATGAAATATTGTATACCCGGAAGCTAGTGCCATATTTTACGTTGTTGCAATGGTTTTTGTATTTTTTTTATACGCCGCGGTGAAATGAATGCAATGTAATAACGTGAATATCGAGAGTATACTGACAGAACGCGTTAAGTCAGTTTTTGATGATATTCTATTTTAAATGTCAAAATATTTGCAATTTAACGGCCTACGTTTTTGCATTCTACCAAGATATTCGAAGGATATAATGGTTTTGAAAAACACTGTATTAAGTATTAAATATTGTTAATTTCTGTTTTGACAAAAAGTATGGTAATATATAACATTAGTTATTCAGTTCCAAATATTGTATAATTAAAGAGATCAAGCTTTAGATATAGGATGGTATTTTAAAGTGACAATTTTTTCGATCCGAACATTTTCAATTCCGGAAGCAACGACCGAATTTCAGTCTTTTTCGATGGTTGTCCATTTATACTAAGCATCCGTCGTTGGGCTCTATTGTTTTCTGTATCACTCATCACGTGATTTGATGTCTGTTTTTCCCGGACATTCACATTTATAATTACGTATGCAGAATTAGGGTCGTCTATCATCCATACCAAATAAACCATAAATCATCCATACCAAATATTATGATTTGTATACCAAAAACGTTATTTTTTATAATGTACAATCTTTTTAAGAAGCATACTGTTGCACTTGGGAGAGAGAGTACTTTTAAAAAAAAATAATGCTTTAAATGCGATGATCTCAGAATATGTTTTTATGGCTTAATGCTTTCTTTCAATACACCTCGATATTTTGTTTGGCGTACACTCATCATCATCATGGATATCATAATTGACAGCTCATTGAATTACACTGCTAAATGTAAGACTCCCTAATTTAGTTTTTAATTTATCTTAACTTAATCGTATTTAAGACCATATATATTGTAATGTTATTGGATTTGTTTTTTACTATGTCCACTTGCAATTAGAGTCTAGTGGAGGTATCTCAACAGAAGTTTTAAGACAAGAACTGCTTGTCACTCAGTTTTCCAACTTCTCTTTTTCGAAAATATTAGGGATAGAGGGATAAAGCTAGAATGGAACTAGTGGTAATCTGATCGCTACCACCACGCCCCGGTTTTTGGATCAGATGCGCGGGAGAAAATTCTAGACATAACAAAAATAAATCCCTACAAACAGATATCTATAAATCGATTGAAAAATCAAGAGATTAGTATTATTTGAATCAAGAGAATGATTATAGGTTCGCAATTTCTTAATTTTGCTCAATTGCAAGTTTAATGGTTGGGCGTTTAGAATAGTTTAGAATTTAATATACATAGCCCTATAAAAAGGGGGTATAAAAAGAGTTATAAGGTAGCGAAATCTTTCTGTTCCTTATGATATTAAATTACATTATCTAAAAAGAGATGTTGCCCAATAGACTAAAAAACGTTTCTTATTCTTGTATGCCAAAATGACTTCATCCAAGAATTGACAGTTAACACCTTAAAAGTGACTACATTTCAATTAAAATATGCTCATTGTTAGCAATAAATAAAAACAATGATAATAAATCCAACGTGTTTTCAAAATTGTGTAATATTTACGTTTAAAACACGTTTTTGATATAGTAAAATAATTCATAAACATACAAAAACACTCGCGTACCAAAAGTGGCGTTATTTAAGCTCTGTTTCTCCCGCCTCGTTCCACACAAAACCACATTTCCCACAAAATCCATAATAAATTTCTGAATAAGCTCTTTGGCGAATTCCGATAAAAGAGAGTTTTCACATACTACATACATATTGGTACCAATATGTATTGGTACTTCGTACCTTTTATATGGTACCCCATACCTCGTACCGCAAGGCTGACGGAATCGAACATAAAATAGCTTTAAATAATTTCAAAAGGTTTTTCATCATATAGGTGCGTTATGTTTTGCGAATTTTACGTCGTTTATTTGGTTTTGTTTGGCGTCGGCAACGTGTGGTTTTCGAAACATTGCGTAATTCTATTGAATGTAATTAATAATCAGCCTATTAATCACCTCGTTATTATATATGACATCAAAGCATTCTCTTATATCCAAAACACAGTAATATTAATTAACAATTGGATTACATTTCAATTTAATGTTTTCAATGATATGGAAATAAATTTTTAAACATATTATACATGCGCTGTCAATACTTATTTATGTTTAGTCAACACAATTAAAACTATAAAAGAAAAAAAAATCCAAGCAAATAAAACGATAATTACTTTTAAGATGTTAACTGCCAATTCTTGGTGGACAAGCATTATATTTTAAAAATTAAAACACATCTATTTGTACTACTTCTACATGTTTATAATAATTAGGGCCAGTTTCGCTACTTGCAAGAATTTTCGACTGATAAAATACACATCATAAACATCCTTTTCAAATTTGAATTATTGAGATCTTGTACCCTTCCATGTATTTCGTCACAAACGACCCGAGTTTTGCCTTACGGCATCTTCAAGCATTCAAACGCACGAATAGACTCGAATTGACAGACAGTAAACAGTCTCTAACGTTTATATACAAGATACAAGCAAGACAAATATTATAAGTCTAGGATCCACACTGATACCTGAATTAAAATTTCGCCTTAATCTTTGTTGTGTAAACAAACGCATAACAGGTTTAAAAATTCTGACCCTGCCACTTAATTTAAGCCACTATTATATTGACACTTCGTACGTTTAATCCAATATCTGCAAACATGAGAATTTACAGAAGTACATTTCAAAGATTCATAATGAAACTCACCATAAATTTCGATAAAAGAAGCTTTTACTCTATCCTAAACAATTTCAATTTTGAGGGTTACCTAAATTGGCCAAAACACCATTGGTAATACCAGCAACAATAAAGCTCTTCAAACGTTATATTTTATTAGCTTATCGAGTAAATTTTGCTAGGTCTTATCATTTATGAAGATATTCTCAACGAATAATCGTTGAATCCGATTTCTAATACAAAATGCTGAAATGTAAAGTCATCATATATTTTTTTCCATGTCCGCTCCCAATGTGGAGCATATGGTATCCTAATGCAGGTATCTAAACAGAATTTATCGACGAGAACTGCTTGTTACTCAGTTGCTCAATCTCTCTTTTTTCGAAGAGAGTAGGGATAGAAGAATAGAGCAAGGACAGGACTAGTGGTTAGCTAATCGCTCTCACTACGCCACGTGAGGATTGGATGGGTGGGAGAGAGGACTCAGACTACGAACAGAAATCCATAAATCCTATTGAAAGATCAATTTATGAAAACCGTCCGCACCGGTAATTGAACCCGAGACATCCATAACCGTAGCCAGCGTCGCTACTAACTGCACCCTAATATATATACCCTGTAATAAATACCCTTTTGACTTTTTGCATAATTATTTACACTTTCATGTTTGGTGTAAAAAAAAAATATCTAATATTCACAAATGTGATATTTCATAGTCAATAACTTATAAATAGTTTGTTTTTACCATTTGCCTTCAATGTAAATCCAACGGTTTTGTTTATCGTACATACCTCTGTTATTAATAAGGTCAAAGATTTTCAGTTTCTGAGCTGCATACTGCCGATCTTGTGTTAAGTTGTCAATATTTTTGTGCATCATTCTCTTAGTAACGAGATAAGGGGTAAAATCCTGAATGTTTACTTTCATACATTAATTTATGTATTTTGTATTCAAAGGCATAGAAATGTCTGTGATATTTTCAACTATTATATTTACTCTGAAAAAATCTCTTTCGTTTTCTAGTCAAATTCTTCTTTTCATACCTTCATTGAAGAGATAGATGTAGTGACTGATATAATAACAGTTCTTATTAAGCAATTCTGTCTGCAAAAGAAAAAGTCAAGTCGAGTTTATTGAAAAATGAGTTAAATATTCTGAAATAACTACAATACATAAATGTATATGAGAGAAAAAGGATACGTAATTAAAATTTACGTTTAAGTATCACTTATTTCATAAAATTTCATACAAATGTTTATCTTGTTTTGGCTCTCGTGAAGTACCAATCTTAGTATTAGCGCCCTTTACCTTTCTCACACAGAATTTTTTTAAACGAATTTTTTTATTACGAATTACAAATTCATATTTATAATGTACTAACATCTTAAGTGACCAAGCTTTAAAAAAATAAAACAACACCAGTCTGTTTTTTTAAATTATTGATGCGCTCAATTTAATATCATAAAAATGTTTTTTATCCCTGGGATAAGCGCCGTGCTAAAATATGTTCAAATCTTTTGAGAAATTTGACTACGCGGAATAACCGTATCACAGCAACAGAAATCGTCGAAGGAAATTTTTAATATTGACGCATTTCCATTTTCATTTGCTTTATTATTAAACATGTTAAATTAATTACATTTTAGGATTTCTCTTAGACCTCATTTATTAACAAGAAAGCTGTAAAATTAAACTAATATTATTTTGAATTATAAATAATTGCACTTTGTATTAGATTGTATTCACTCGGTACACTTAAACTTTTATTTCGATAGTTTGCGCTTCGAATCAGATAGGATTAACTTAGTACACTCAAATTTTGATTTTTATAGTTTTCACTTAGTCACGGATTCTTCTAACAAAGTGAGTTAAGTTATTGTAGGTTATGTTAGTGTTGGTCTGGTTTGATTTGTGTAATGTATTCTAATGCGTGGGGCAAAGACAATATAGGTGGCCTAATATAGGGTAGGAGGATAAGTGACATTTCATTACAGCTTTGTACAACTATCGATTTCAAAGTGTGAGTATTTATTGAGTGAAAAATATTTTATCTTTGTGAAAATATATTTCTTGTGCTAAAACCCATGTGAAGATAGACACTTCTTTTACTAGTTAATTTCAACATCTGAATCGCTTATGTCAACATTGCTTGTTGTAAAATATGCTGACAGATTATTTTGAAATGCGATATAGATTTTCTCTTATTTAATTGATTTTAAATCGGTTGACATAGGGATTTCTACCATTAAAACAACGGAAATTTAAAATTGTTGTCTTGTACTTAAGTCAAAAGGACATAGGAACTTATAGCATTAGACCCTAGATATGGTATACAAGATTATATCAATTGCATCAATTAACAATGATGGTAGAACGACAAAATTTCGGCCTCTGTCTTTTACTAATAAAAGCATTACCTTAGTGATCAGATGATACTGGCTTTAAGATTGATTCAATTCAACATTTGAGATTTTGGCTATGGGTATTCGTGATGTATTCCTTAAATTGATTTCTAGTGATATTTAAAATTAAAATAACAATTAAAATTGCTGTCCATAATCAAGGAAAAGGCCTTAACTTACTTTGATTTTAAATATGAATTCTTCATTTATTGTTGCTTTTAACAGTTTTCCTTGTAGTTATCTTTAATTCTCTGTAGCTAATACCACTCTTTGTATAGTTTTAGCTCCTACAAGAGACATAATCATGATCACTTTCATAAACAGTGATCTAAACAATGAGTCTTAGTATAATCGGGATGTAAAAGATCTTTCAGCATAGTTGGAAAAACATGAATAAACATTCAATTATTTTATTAAATAATTCGTTAAACTTTCAATGGAATGATGCTTTGTGCTCAAACACATGAAAGCAGAAAAAGTAAAACTCGACCGCAAAAAACATCCGTCTATTTTTTTAGCAGGGGATTACCAGCAGAAGGTTTTGCGGTGCGAGAAACAGAACACCAGGCATACATCCTGAAAGTTCACCTAATAATGAGCTTTTCTCTATCATAATCCCACTTCTGAGCTCCTTTGTGCGCTCTCTTCCATTTTTTTCAACTGTAATCTTCAAACACGAAATATATAATTGTAGTAACCTTGGTTTTTGAGGTATTTTTAGATTTTAGGATTAGCATTTCAATGGTTATAAAAAATGTGTTTATGTATATACAATAATATTATTTATACTAGGAATTCCCAACCTGGAGTAAACAAAACATAAAAAAAATAATGGCGGACGTATAGTGTTTCTCAAAACACGTCAAAAGATATGATACAAAAAGGCACAAGGTTCTGTTTTACAGAGATTTAAAAAGAGAAAACAATATGACGAATTCATCAGATATGTCAAATGGTAGCATGAGTTACTTACTATTTTTACGTACATCTACAAACAAAACATTCAATATATGAAAATAAATAAAGTGAATTTTATAAACGTTTCGCATCGCAAAACTAGAATATGCCTATATTGACATCATACATCTTGCCAGTTAATAAAGATTACGAAAATACAGTTAAAGCTTGTTATCTTATTAGTCACTGTATTGCTAAATGTAGTTAAAATCATACTACAGCGGAAAATTTAATTTTTTCTTGTAAAAATTAACCTAATACACAAATCTTCACAAAGCAGAGCCTATTGTGTCTGCCCTACTCACACTCTCCTTGTCACACCAATACTATTCATTAAAAATAACTACAAATTAAAAATAGCAGCAACTACATGAAATACAAACGTTTTTGTTATATGAGGGGATCAATTTAGCGAAAAGGGTTGCCAAGGGGTACGGAAGTGAAAAAACTTTGGGAGCCGCTGATATTTACCATCTAAAATAGCTTAAGCATATTATTTATTCACTGACCAAAACCGGTTATATTGGCTTAAGAAAATATTATGATGAAAACTATTTTAAAGAATATCATTATGCCATCTTGTAGCCGAGGGGTCAACGCTGTTGAGTGTCCGGTTCAAATCCCCGTATACACACTTTCATAAAATGATTTTTCAATTTCATTAATTGATTTTTATTCATGGATCTGGAAGTTCATGTTGTTTACATTCCGTTTTATCAGGTAAATTAAAAAATAGGGTGGAGTGAGAGTGATGACCCAATAATTAGTAGACCTTTCCCAGTCTCGTTTTTCTTCTCACTCTAAAATTATATGATCTTCATTGGAGGCGGACATGATTGAAAAATAAACTTGGTTCAAATATATTGTATATCCAGTGTTAATAGAAATTGAGTTAACACACACAACACGTTTGTTTACATCATATTATCTTTATGGTGTAAAAATATTGTACATCTAAATAGGGTATTTGAAGAGATGTTGTGTTATTCAAATTCATTATGTGTATTCCATTTCACTTATGCTTTTTGAAATCTTCTAATTTGATTTTTATAAAAATAAGTAAATCTGGACAGACAATATCTTTGTACCGAGACATCGATATATTTATCTACAACTTTTTTACAGATTTTAATTCTGATTCTGTAAATGTATAATTTAATTTTCATTAATTTTACAATACGGTTTTATAATAATTGTATTGATGAGTTAAGTGCATAGACGCTTTATTATTATCACTAGAGTTTAAAATGAGGTGCAGCAAAAAGTATAAAATAAAGAATTATTATTATAGACTTCTTTTTAATTTCTCCATATGGTGCGTTATAATTGTGCCGAATCTGAATAACGTGTTGTTAATACAGCCCTCCCCAATGGGCTTTCAATTCTTATTTGTTTTTTAAATATCGAAGATATACTGTCAGAAGGTATTAATTCATAAAAGCAAGCTTAGAGATAATCGTATTTAAAGTATTATTTTTTTTCTCTCCCAAGTCTAATTGTTGGTTTTGTAAAAGAAAATCATAATCTTTTTTCCACACTACTCTTAACATTTGGTATCGATGAGTTATAGTAATATCATGCTGTTTGCCACACTAAAAATAATAGCAATACGACTTAAGAGGATAAAGTAGCTTTTTCTGTCATTTCTGTCGTTTCAATATTTGCACTCTCAAAGTATTTGTTTACACTATTGCATTTGTATTTAAATGACAATAGTAAAGTTTTCAAACCTTTCTAGCATCGAGCGACACCTGTTTTTCAGAAATGCTTTTATTTACTTTACGCCATGACTAGATTAGGGTTTATTGAAGGTTATCGAGATTTGATGTCTGAGACAAAATCGTAGAACAAAGTATTTTTAAGAAAGTGATTGTTAGGGAATATGCAAATTATTGAATATAACGATTCTATAAAGATTTTCGGAATGTACCAACAAGTTTGTTTTCTGTTGTTTTCTTGTCCTGTAATAATAACTTACTCAATAAAATGTGTGATAAAAAATTTCAGATATCGAAAAATGATATTTTATAAAATTATTTACCGATTTTAATAGTGCCTGTAATGACAGAAAAACCTACTGTAGGGCCTTAATACCAGGAGTGTGGAGTCGTCCAAAAAAAACGTTACTCCGAATCCAACTCCGGCATTGACCAACAACCCGACTCCGACTCAGATTATGACTAACCCCTCTCTAATTTTGTCAAGTTTTTTTTCTTACCTTTCCTATTTATGTGTAATTGGTCTTAAAATTCAACACCAACGAACAAATTCGACAAATGGCCAAATTGTTCATATTATACATATAACATATGTATATTGCAAGACAAGTAGATTTTATAAGTATAAATAAAAATGAAACAAGTAAACTAATTCAAGCACTTTAAGAAAAGTAGTCGCTCGTTTTTTACAACTCTGGCTCCGCAGCCCTGCTTAATACTGTTTTTCTTCAAAGCCATTATATCCCATGACTCCATGCGTTCTACTAGAAAATATAGAGTTAAATTACAAATATTTTGACATTTAAAACAGAAAATCATCAATAACTGACATAATGCATTCTGTCAGTAGATATAACCTCGATATGTATCTGTCATTTTTTCTTGTTTATAATAAATTAGAAAGGGCTTCATCTGGCGTTCAGTAAATTATTATTTTGGTTGAACACACGTTGAAAATAAATACAAAAGAAATACAAATTTGGAGATCTCCTTGCCCCTTATGGGCTGCGCTCGTCCCGACCGGAAATGGTCGAGAGATTCGGAGCCTCGCCGCTCCCACATCCGGCGCGTCGGGCGGGCGCTCATCGTCGCGCTCAGTGCGCGTAGCCACGGTGCCGTTCTCTTGACAGGTGACCGGAAGCCAGTTGCGTCAAGTGAAATATTACGTTTTGATTTACTCCAGCGTGAACCGAATTCGCCATCTTGATAATGCAAATCCTTGAGAGCTGTTTTTTGAGTGAATTATTACAGGACGAGAAAAAAACAGAAAAAGATTTTTTGCGCGAAAAGAAAAAAACAATTCATTACGGCCACTGAATTCTAAGACTTGACCTTTTGCGTTTTTTGGGGTAAAACGTAAACATTTAATATGTCTTCTGACTATAAACAGAGTAGAGCATATATTTTATGACTTCATATATCTTCTTCATTCGTATTTACAGTTCAGCAATTGATTTTTTTAGTATCCTGTGAATTGAGCGTTTTTTTTTAAATGACCAAGTCAGCATTAAATAATTTAATTATACAGCTACAAATCCAACGATAACACATTGCGTTAATAACAAATCATTATATATTTTTGCTAACCATATCTGCTCCTTAGTCGGAGAATATGGCCATCACACGGTTCCTCAAAGATTCTCTGTCCCCTGTCAGTCTTTTGGTTCGTCCCAGGCCATCACAGCTTCCCGCAGCTCCTCCGAACACATCCAATAAATGGTCATCAGCGGTCTTTCAGGGTGACGGAATCCGTATGATTGATAGAAGAGACAGACAGGGTTCAGGCTTCCCCGGGGCATCCGCAGTATATGTCCAAGCCAGGTTCATCGCCATATTTTTTTTAATTTTTGAAGTAATAAGGAGCTGGCCCGTCCGCTCTCTTACCTCCGGGTTCCTGACAAAGTTCAACCACCATACTCGTATAAGTATTTGCCAGAGGTAAGAGAACTAGAGAGAGAGAGGGGCACTGAATAACTAAGTTATGGTAAAACGGCTTATGGTTAACGCCTCCATTTATTGAGCCAGTAACTATTTCCATATTCGATCAGTAATTGATCAAAATGGTCATTATACTCGTGGTCATTCAATAAAATAAACGTTCAATAATTTATATAAAACGGTCAGTTATTTATTTAAACGTTCAGATATACATATAAAGTGGTTAGTTTTTTAATTGAACCAAACCTAACCTGACCATTTGGCAATCATTTACTGACCAAACATAGTTATTATTTACTGACCATTTATGGAATTAGTTGCTGACCAAATAATTAGTTGCCTATATTTAAACTGTGAATTAAATTCAATAAAATTGTATTTCAGACATTATTATTTTTACCAATGTATGAATTTCAAGGAATTTTAATAAAACAGAATAAATGACTTCTATATATAATATAAAAAAATAGATAAAAATTGTTCAGCATGAATATTTTTTTCATATTACCACAAAGCAAAATTTTTTGCTGTGATACCTCTTTTGGAGTGAGGAAAATGTTAAATTGTGTCCGGATGCTCTGGCATAATGGGGGTGGCTTTAATTAAAGGGAAAGAAACCCGCTCTTGCCTTTCCTGTGGTCACCATAATCATTTTCTGTTCTGACCACGTCAAGTGTACCAACTCGCCAATATTCATCCCGGACAGCATTATCTCCAGTTTAATTTAAAACTTTTTCCATTATTTTTAAACACAGTTAACATAAAATTTGTTACCTTCATTATTCATGACCCACGTATTATGTATTTAAGTATAATACTTAGAATAATTCGTTCGAAAAGTCTTCGCTATAAAAAATATAATATGATTGTCAATCTACACCAGAAATGGTTTTTTAACTTGGCGTGACAAAATTCTGAAAAAACCTATCTTAACTAGAATGTCATGTCACATCTAGGAATATCAATAATTTTGCAGCCCTTGTAAATAAATAAAAGATTTGTTTTTGAACTATTTATTTATTATTATTAAAAAGAAAAAAACAAATAATGATTTATATTAGTGACTTTTTGCTACTGAATTGCATTTTCTAAGTCTTCAATTGAAGATTGCTATTTCTTAAATTTTAAGTACACGCAAGCGTTACTAACTTCACGAGTCAGTTGGTTTACCTATTAGTTTTAATATCATTTAACGCCTAAAATAAGATCTCAAAAACGTTCGTAGAGGGAAACTTTGTGAGTAGAGCCATAGCTAGATATTTTAGAATGGAAAAAGTGTTCAATAATGACACTCTTCTTCATTCTCCAAACGATTTCTTTCTAGATGAGATAGATTTCATGAATTTGAACCTCAAACTGACAAACTCTTGAGCCCAAATGCTGTCTCAAAATTCTGCATCTCCAAATCATCAAATTGTAGACTGTCTAACCATAGATCATTGAAGAATATTTAATTTCAAAGTAATGTAGGCTGCTACATTTGGATATTTAATTATTGAGATTGTATTCTTCAGGCTACTAAATTGATTAAATTGACAATTATCATTTTAAAAGGCATTTAAACATTAAATATTATATTTTTAACATATTTAATAGAGAGTCGATCCTTTAGATCATGAGTGAGCAAGTTTTCAACAACTACGAACGATCTGCTTTTGAAATTACTGGTGGCGGTATAATAACCCTAAAAGCTTTAATGTAAGCCCAAAGCTAAGATAAACTTGAAAATATACATTAAATAATACCAATATTAAGTTATTTTAATTACCTTGAATGTATTCACGACGCTAACCATGTCAGTAAATGTTTTGTTCTTTCCTGGAAGTTGCAAATTTAGCTCATTTAGTTTTCCTGTAATTTCAAAAAGAAAAAGCAAGATCAAGCACCCACTTATCATCTTTCAATTGAGGATATGATTTATTAGTTGGTACCGTAAACTTTATTTCAGCTATAATACCCTAGAATCTTTTTTAAGCCACCTTACATCCGCGCGCAATAGTAATTCCCAAGGATCAGATTCACATTCTTCTAGTAATGCTCTGAATTTTCGTTATTGCAAACTGGTTAGATCAATAGAATTAACTATTTAAATACGACATTCATCATATTCAAATTTACCAAGGAAAAGATTTTACTGTATCTTATGAAATCGAAAAAATTACCTTCTCACCACCCTAACCGTAGTCGGTCTTGTAACAGACTACAGAGAAAAACTAGCTTCTCTTCTTTCCAAACTCATTTTTCTTTACTGACTAACCCTCTCTGAAAAGGGAGATTTAGCGACTAACTTACAATTAGATCACATTAAAAAAAAAAAATAGGAAAGTTCCGTTCAGCTTCCATAAGGCTCACATGGAGGGTAGACGTGATTAAAAAAGGAAATGATTTAGTAAATTAAATTATTGATTGAATTGGCATTTACTTGGTAGAACTCTATTATAGTAGGATAATTATAGTAGCTCTACAAAATTTTATCAGGTAGTTGATAGCTATTTCGGTTTTATACCGTTCTTTATAGTTCTGACGATGGCGTAAAGCTGAAATAGCTATCAACTACCTGATAAAAATTTTGTAGAGCTTAATACTTTGTCATTTTATCCTATTAAATTAAATAATATTTATTGCTTCCATCTAAACTAGCAATCGAAGTTCACAGATGACTTTAAAATTTAATAATATTTAATGAGACATTTTTTTTTAAATAACGTCTTATTGCAAATATGCAAGACATTTTTAAATTGCAATTGTAAGGATCTAAATTAAATTCAATTAAATAAACCGTATAAAAACTCTCACATGGCTGACAAAATTACATAGGATTTTGCATTATGGTATCGATATAATTATATACTTTTAAATTTTCTAATAAAACCTATAAATAAAATAGGCCGAAAACATTTACATAAGAATATCTTATTTACATACCTCAAACCTCATTTTCTGAAAATATTCTGCAACTACAATAAGTCCGCAACTTTAATATTAAGAAAAAAAATCCAATGGGGAAGCGAAAATTTTCAAGCTTCAGTTGACTAAATAACTTAACTTTTTATGGAAGGCACCCACGCGGGAAACTCGACTCAAGTCATCCATCATCTTGAAAAGGCTTTTTGTTTTGAAAGGGATGTGCTGGCACAGAATTCATATCACCACCTTATCGAGAAACAGTTTCAGGCCGGGGGAGACTGGAGGTTTATTTTTGAGGCTTATTTTTAAATTAACTCAATTCAAAAGAAATGAAAATCATCGTGACTGTGTGTTTTTTGAGATTTCGTAATTTTATTTTTTGTTTAATGTATTGTTTGACAGTTTCTAACGATATTTTTTGCTTACCTATACATATTTTAAGTAAAAAATTTAATATTTCCTCCAAACGAATACTGTCAGATATGTATTAAAGTCTGGCTTCATTCTTAATCATTTATCCAATGTAGATAATAATCAGATGAGACACAAACCAAGAATAACCTTAAAATATTTCAATTCATGCTAGTGAAATGGAGCCAACATGAAATTGAAAGATTCATCGTATATAAAGTTAACATTATCTTTTAACCTTCTCGTTCCATGCTAAAAATATCCCTTCAAATCTCATGCGGTCACATTTCGTTACCGTGTGGGTTTTGTCATATTAACGCATTTATAAAGCGAAATGACAATTTCAAAAAGTAAAGTATGGTTTTATGTAGTATTAAGTAATTATTTTACGTCATATTTTGTGTGTCAAACTTGAAATATATATCAAACTATGAGAAATTATCGAAAGATGCAATAATTGATATTTTTTGTAGCAGAACAAGCTCGAGACTTGTATCGGTGCCGTTTGAAAAAGACCTTTGCATACGGTGCATCATGCATTGGATTGTTACTATACTATATTTTTTTATATTTTGATGGTAAAATTGACAAAGTTTTCAAATTCCGATTGATTATACAAAGAAGACTCAAACTATAATGTATTTTCAATTCTAATTATATGTAGAACTATTTTATTTACAAATAGCAACATTTCAAATTTTTCTGTATGACCTATTTCACAGGTAAACAAAAGGTTTGATGGCCGAATGAATACGAGAGGGTTAATTAAAGATTTGAAATCCTATTTGTCAACCTATGAGAACATTATTTGATATTTAAAGTTGATTCAATTAAAAACAAGCTGAACTGTCAAACTTTTACTCACTTATTAAAAAAAATTGAGCATATATATAAGTATGTTTGTTCATTTGCTAATTATTAATCAATCAGTTGATAATAATGTTGAAAATAGCACAGTTGCCCTATAAATAGCAGCTAGAATGACATCTGCAAAATTCACGTCGCTACTGTTCATCGTTTGGGAGTAGTTTTTGTGACAGATGTACAGATTGATACATGTATTATCTGCTATATATTATAGTTAGATCACGAAAAATTTCATTAGTAATAATTAAGCCTTCTAAAAGATGATTTAAATAGTCTCATTGAACGAATTGGTATTTATTTATAAATATAACATGAAACATTACAATTCAGTTCTGCAAGAATTATGTCATGAAATTAATAGCTACTTAAATATAACATCGTGGTTTCAACGATGACGTGATACCATAACAGCGATCAAATTTTGTTTACCATGTCTGCTCTCCATGTGGAGCATATCACTTCCTAATGGAGATTCCACAGAAGATTACTGCGTATTACTCAGATGCTCAACCTCTCTTTTTAGAAGAGAATCGGGATAGAAAGATATGACTAGAACAGGACTAGTGGTTAACTAATCACTCTTGATGTGCCCCGATATAATTCAATTTTAAAATCAAATACTTCCCGATTAACTACAACGTGTACCTCGGTTTGTTGATCCACATCTATATATATAAAAATGAATGTCTGTTTGTTGGTTTGTCCGGATCTTATAGGCTTCTAAACTACTCAACCGATCGCGATGAAACTTTCAGGAAGGACTTATTGTGATCATGCAGGTAAATATTATATAAAATAAATTTTTGTTTGTCCTTTACGCGTTCCTTTACGATTCATACGATTTCGATGAAACTTCGGTGAGTTGTTGTGCAAACACCCGTGAAGGGTTCAGAAGAAAAAAAACTTAAAATCTAAAATTGAAAAAAAGAATCAAATACGTACATACAGCGACATCTAGGAAAAACCTTCTGATTTATTCGTGTACGCACCAGACGAAAAACAAAAATATTGTGTTATAACAAGTGTGATATTGAAACTCGGGTTCGGGTCGGGCCAGACCTGAAGATGATGGGCTCGAACCGGGTAAGTCTATGAAATTTCGGCCTGTGCAGACCTCTAATCCAAAAGCAGTTCAATAAACAGAATTAAAACACAAACCCTTTCTTTCTTTGAGTGGCATTGCAACACATGCCGGGTACTCACTAGTACTTTATAAAATCTACTTAATTAATATATAAAATATATAGCTGTCTTCCTCCTTCTCATATTTTGTAACTTCCGTAGACAGAATCAGATAATTTTGATTACTATGTCTATTTTTGTTTTTGAAAATTTTATCTATTTCATCTATAAATAAAATCTTTTCAATAAATACAAAAACCATTGCCCAAAAAAACAAAAATACGACATTCATTCCAATTGAAGCAATAATGGAGACGTACTTAATTTTAAAAATATAGTTTTAAAGATGAAATTACCCCCGAGTTCTCGGGATTAAAAAATTGTGTAAAAATTAAAGAAAGAACCAGGATTGGATACCCTAGCTGTTATTACACTATGAATAGTATTTTTCTTTACTTAAAAATGTCGTTATATATTACCGGTTTCAAAGTATCCACCGGAGAAATGGTAGATTGTCGTCCAGAAAATTACCAACCATACTCTTTTATGCAAACAAATTTATTTTGCACTCTTGGCAATTTCTTCACCGCTTTTAATTAAAAAATGTGACGAGATGAGATCGCAGCAGTAGAATAAAGTACTCTTCAGTGCACAAATGTTGACAGTGGAAGAGGTCGGATCACTGTTGTGCAACAATTATCATTCGATTATTAATTAAATTCTCCAAATTGATTTACACCAGTCACAGTTGCCAAGTCTATGTGGCATTAATTTTAATTTCATCTCTATTTTACGGCAAGCAGAAGATTAACAGTTCATATTTGACGAAATCAAAAAATACACAAGTCAAATGTCTAACACAATTAAGTTTGAATTAATTTAAGACATCGACTGAGGGTGCTTGATGGAATTTCAATATCAAATTTGGATTATTGAGATTTTGTACACTTCCATGTATTTTGTCGAACTGATGGTCAGTTCCAGTCCATTCGTGTGCTCGAATGCCTGAAGATGCCGAAAGGCGAAACTCGGGTCGTTAGTGACAAAATACATGGAAGTGTACAAAATCTCAATAATCCAAATTTAAGTTTGAATTGATAAATTTTTCATTTCACTGCTTTTTGTCTAAATCTGAAACATTTTTTGTCTTTTTGAGACCCATCTTCAGATTACTTTAGTAACTTTGATAAAATTCATTTTTAATAGAAAATTAATGATAACTTTTAAATGCACGTTATGAGTGAAACCGGTCTTGATCATTAAAAACATGTGGAAGTAGTACAAACAAATTGTGCTTTATTTCTTAAAAATATAATGCCTTCCATCAAGAATTGACAGTTATTACATTAAAAGTGGTTGATAACTTTGTTATTTCACTGACTGTGTTACGAAATGTGACACGTGTTTCGCTTCTTTAAGATGTCTTAATTATGAATGAAGATGCATCATCTTAAAATAATGAAACAAGTCTGCTTTGCCCTATAATTATATCCCAACTTCGAAAAAAAGACAGGTTTGTCAACTGAGAAATTTTTATTTTTTAATTATGTCAGTTGATAATGCTTGTGATGAGCAAAACTGGTCCTAACCATTATAAAAATGTGGAATAAGTAAAAACAAATAGTGTTTTAGTTTTATTTTTAAAATAGAATGCCTTTCTACCAAGAATTGACAGTCAACACCTTAAAAGTGATGAGTAACTTCCTTTGAGATACCTCTTTTATAAAGCCATGTGCTCCACATTGGTAACGGATATGGTTAAAAAAAATCAAATAAACAAGCCCAAAGATTTTCAGTATCTTTGCAAAAGCTTTTTATTTCATTAATACATAATGACTTCTTTTAATTACATTGTAAATATCTCAAAATAACCTGTGATTTATTTGATTGCCTATAAATTTAAATTTAAGCTTCAATAACAAACGCCTACAAGTGGAAACACTTTCTTGATTTCTTTTATAGGTGTGACATGTCACGTCACATAAATTGCCCAAGAAACGAGGAAAGAAATCATCCACCGTTCTAATAGACACCTCTGAAATAAACGCGGAATATATAATAATAATAAAGCTAGGTATTTCCCGAGCTTCAAATTTCAAAATAAACAACCGTTTGAAATGAAGAGCGTTTTGCATTGGTGTTGACAAATATATCTTTGACTACAGGGTGAACGGCATTTTCAAACCATTTTTTTGCATTAAAAGAAATTAGACTTTCAGCGAAGATATCGACGGTGTTTTGACCAATTGATGTAATAATCAAAAATCCTCAAAAAGAAATTGTTCAGGAGAAAGTAAAAAAATATATAGCAAATTGCGTATTGAATTTTTGAAATGCACTCCTGTAAACTTTCATGTTTACGGATAAACCTAAAACCAATGTAAAATGATGTTTTCCTTCCAAAAATTCGTCAATTTAGTTTTCCAATTTAAATCATTTGGCCGAGCCCTGCTTCGACGTTATTTAAATAAGATGCAATCATTAACTCGTTTTAATATCTTTTTAGGTTTACATCAATTTGCCAAAACAAATTCGAATTATAAACTAGCTTTACTTGATAGGTTGTTAATTTTATATGGCAGTATCCAACAGTGTAGTAAACATAAAGCTTTCTTAAGAGGAATTAGTAGGTTTTTCTCTCATTTCGTGAAAATCCGTCGCCTGCAAAATATGAAACGTTGAAATAAAAAAAAAAATCTTTTAATAATTGTACTCTCAAAGTATTTTCTTACACTATTGAATTTTTATTTAAATGGAAATAGTATAGTTTTCAAGCCTGTCTAGCAAAACGTTGACACCTATTTTTCAGATATGCTTTTATTTGCTTTACGCCGTGACTTGATTAAGGTTTATTTTAGGTTATCGATATTTGATGTCTGACATAAAATCTTAGGACAAAGTATTTTTAAAAAAGTGGTTGTTAGGGAATTTGCAATTTATTGAATATAACGATTCTATAAAGATTTTTGAAATGTACCAAAGAGTTCGTTTTCTCGCAATTTTTCTGATTGATATTTAAATTACTATTATACTGAATATATTTTTTTTAAAAAATACAGGAACAAGAAATTCTATTATATACGTACTTTAACAAAAATATCTCAAAAAAAAATAAGAGTAATAAATAGTAATCATTTTTCGGGGGTTTTTTTTATTACCTTCCTTTGTGATTAAGTCAGTGTCCGATTATATTTAAATAGTCCTATTTAAATAGTTATATTTAAATATCCTAAAATATTTGCGCGTCATTCTGTTTCACAACGTCATATTTGTATCTAAGCCTATTCAAAAACCAGCTTACAAATGCTATATAAAACATAAAAATACACAAAAAAGTTATTCTGCTATATCATAAATTGGCTTCCTGTTAGAATGATTTTTTCCACGTCTTCTAAACATAGAAAGACTGGCTAGTATTTGTGTAATATGATTTTTTTATGAACGTGAGTTTCTATCGACTTCAATTTTTTTCTTTCCTTTGTTTTGAAAAGTTTTTCATTGCTTAGAATAATTATGTGAAATGGAAAAGACCTTAAGTCTAAAATTGGTACTTTTCAGGAAATCCAAAACATCTGCATGAAATTTGATGTACATGCATGTATGTATTGCAGCTATTTTAGTATATTTAGCTCGTTTTTCAATTAATTCGATTTAACTCCCTTTTCCTTTCAAATATTGAATTAACCTTATTTTATTTCCTTTTTCATGTCAGCTCTCAACATGGAGCATATGGTCTCCTAATGGAGGTATCTCAATAGAATTTTTCTATGATAACTGTTTGTTACTCAGTTGCTCAACCTCTCTTTATATAAGAGAGTAGGGATAGAACAATAGGGTTAGGACAGGACTAGTAGTTAGCTAATCGCTCTCGTTACGCCCCATGAGAATCGGATGAATGGGTGAGGAGGGAGTTTTAGACAACACAAACACACAGACTACGAACAGAAATCCATAAATCGCTTGAAATATTGATATATAAAAACAGTCCGCACTGAGAATTGAACCCGAGACATGCGTAGCCGTAGCCCTCAACGCTACCAGCTGCGCCACGGATGCCAATATTTTATTTACAAAACTAAAAACCACTATTGAATTTTATACAAATTATTGAGTACTATTTTGTTGCCTTAAATACGCTCAAAATTGAGCGTGTTCATTTTTTTTCTCTTTAATTAATGCAATTTTATAAACACCATACAAGCAATCTATATTTCGTTTGAACAGAAATATATTGACGGTGTTTTGACCGATTGATGTAACCCTCAAAAATACGAAAATTAGTTATTTATTGGATCCCATTTTAAAGAAGACAGAGCAGGTCTCGCCTAAATGATGTAAATAAGAAAAATAAAATGACTTCTTTTTGGAAGAGCGTACTTGATGTAAGCCACTATTATATCTGAACTATTTACGTATAATACCGTATCTGCAAACATGAGAATATACAATAGTGCATTTCAAAGATTCATAACGCAACTTACCATATAATTTTTTCGATAAAAACAGTTTATACTCTCTTCTGAACAATTTCAATTTTGACGGTTAAGTCAATTGGCAAAAACACCGTCAATTATTATCGTTAATAAATTTCTCGTCAACAAAATTTGCTTAACTCTCCTTGAACTAAAAGATCGTGCGCACAATAACCAGCCTAATACTATTTGAAACAACTCTCAAAAAAAAATGATTCGTTCATAATTTATTATATAAATCAATTTATATGTTGTTATTATACTTTTGAAACGTGGTGTTTTTTCTCCTATAAATGCGGACACACACAACTTGTTCTGGTATCAAACGAATATGTCAGGTGAAATGCTCGAGTCATTTGAACATTCGTAATGATGCAAGTTCCAGGATTCTTTATATATATTCATTTTTTTCCCGTGTCACCTTTTGTATTGTTATATATTTCGTGGGTGCGATGGAGCGAGACAAGGAATGCGGTATTCTCTTTCGCAGGGTGTTCAAAATGAATAAACTGTATTTCTTTTTTGTACGCTGTCCTTTTAGATGAAATATTTTATTTGAATATCTTTCTTAGTATGATTTTCGAATTTCTAAAATGCTTATAGAACATATTATATTATCCATGGTGTTTTAGATCCTCAGAGACCGTTGACTTTTTGTGTATGTTTATTTATCAGGACCGGTTTCGCTCATCACGAGCATTATCAACTGATCAACTTCATTCAATAATTCTTGTGATGAGCGAAACCGGTTCTGATCATTGTAAACATGTGGAAGTAGTACTATTATTGACAGTTAACACCTTAAAAGCGATTATTTTTATTGACATGTTCATGATTTTCAATATTAAATTTTTCTATTTTGGATTCTATTTGCACATAATTTCAGAAGTTTTTTATTATCAATCTTATAACCGTGAAATTTCAATAATTCATCATTATCTACGGTATAACTAGTATTAATTACCCGACTTCGCACGACAGACAGTGCGTTAACATTAGGCTATTTAGACGTTGGCGTTATTGTACCCCTGTGGACCTTACCGCATGTAGCACCCACAAAATATAGTCAATGAATTAATAATAAAGTTAAAAGTTAAATGTTGAAAATATCACCGTGAACCGTACTTAATGTAAGACCCATACAATATAATAGTCCATCAATAATTATTAATAATGTTAAAATTTGAATGTTAAAAATATCATACTTGGTGTAGCCATACACTGCATGACTTTGCAGTTTTTACTAC
Organism: Himalopsyche phryganea; assembly: GCA_022494535.1. Lineage (NCBI taxonomy): Eukaryota > Metazoa > Arthropoda > Insecta > Trichoptera > Rhyacophilidae > Himalopsyche > Himalopsyche phryganea. The sequence goes on from JAGVSL010000071.1 coordinate 2,210,310, forward strand.
ACTGATACGCTTTCTTTATACTACACAGAGCGTGTCAGTGTATTAGTATGTATGGAATCCGTGAAGCTAGAGCAGTGTATGGATCCCTCGTATGTTGCAGTATTGATCGTATAACCATGTATGGATTCCGTGATATTAAATCCTCGAGCCGAACCTTAGAGCCTTAGTCCAAAGTTTTAAGGCGTGTATTCTAGCTCACACAAAATCTATTGTCATTCTACTATCTTTCAATGATGACTGACTTTCTGATCACCGTGTAAATGCTAAAATTGTCATGTTGAGCATTGGTGCGTTGATATTCCAATCTAAAATGCGTCTCAGGCATTTTCTCACTAGTTCACGTCAGTTGTGAATTCTTTTAAAAATATCTTTCTATTTTCTACCGATACATCTTTTATTTATTTACGTAATTTCATCTGAATCGGTATGACGATAAAGCATTTTTGAATATATTTAATTTAATTTTCAAGGCTCAATATCTCCGTACACAATATAACATATCATATAAGCATTTTCTGGGTAGAATTCTATCATAACTATTTTTAAATGTAATATTTTGAAACAAGAATAGTTAAATATTGTTTTTTTTTCCATGTCCGCTTCCAATATGGAGCATGTGCATATGGTTTCCTAATGGATGTATCTTAAAAAAAAAATTCTATGAGAACTGCTTGTTACTCAGTTGCTCAATCTCTCTTTTTTCGAAGGGATAGAAGGACAGGGCTAGGACAGGACTATTGGCTAGCTAATCACTCTCGCTACGCCCTGTGCCGAACAGAAATCCATACATCGATTGAAAGATCAATTTACGAAAACCGTCCGCACCAGGAATTGAACCCGAGACATCCGTAACCGTAGTTAACGACGCTACCAACTGCGCCACGGACGCCGACATATTGTACCTGCCATATAAACTAATATTACGTGTGACTCCAAAAACAACGAGATTGATGTAATTTATTTATACTATATTATAGTATTTTGTCGTACAAAAATTATAAGATTTGTTATAGAGTAAATTTCAATTAAATCAAAAAATTCAACATCTCATTGAAATAATAAATTGACATATAAAAATATGAAAGGTACAGTTCAAGTCTCTCTGAAATAACTTGGGAATGGTTTATACAATATAATATATATTTTTATGTGTCTTGATTTATCTGTCAGTCTGTCTGTAAGGCTTAACACAAACCTACGCTTGCTCACGAAGAACGATGCGCAGACAGAGAGAGTGTGTGTAAATGAAGAGTGGCACAACAACTTGCTGTATAATATTGCTAGATATGAAATACACATAAATTACAACACAAATAATGCGCTTTATATCTCCTCGCATGGCAACAATGAAAGGACCAAGGGAATAATCTCTTATTTTATTTATTTTTTTAATAGTAACAGAGCATCACCTAGCATACTAAACATATATTTTTTTTTTTTTTTCCATGTCCGCTCCCAATGTGGAGCATATGGTCTCCTAATGGAGGTATCTTGACAGAATTTTTTCTACGAGAACTGCTTGTCACTCAGTTGCTCAACCTCTCTTTTTCTTTTCGAAGAGAGTAGGGATAGAAGGATAGGGCTATGACTGGACTAGTAGTTAGCTAATCGCTCTCGTTACGCCCCGTGAGGATGGGATTGGTGGGAGGGAGGACTCAGACTACGAACAGAAATCCATAAATCGATTGAAAGATCAATCTATGAAAACCGTCCGCACCGGGAATTGAACCCGAGACATCCGTAACCGTAGCCAGCGACGCTACCAACTGCGCCACGGACGCGACAAACATATATACAAATTATAATTAATTTAAATATATTACATACAAAGAATTTTATTTGTAACCTAACCTTATGTTTAGTTTAATTAGATAAATCTAACCTCACCTATCCTTTATTTATAATTTAATTAAAAACCTAACTTAACCTAACCTTACTTAATCTAACTTTATTTATTCGGAAATTATTTACTGATCGAACATGATAAATAACTTTTTGACCAAATTTAGATTTAGTTACTGACCGTTTATGGAATAATTTAATGCCCAAATAATTTGAATTATTGAGATTTTGTACACTTCCATGTATTTTGTCACTAACGACCCGGGTTTCCCCTTTCGGTATCTTCAGGCACTCGAGCGCACCGGTCCTGATCATTATGAATATGTGGAAGTAACACAGAATTGTGTTTTATTTAAAAAAATTAAAAAAAATATAACAATTAGATACAAATAAAATACGACAAATCATTTAATTGTTATAAACTGTTGATTTGTGACGATTTGAGTCCATTCGTGCGCTCGAGTGCCTGAAGATGCCGAAAGGCGAAGCCCGGGTCGTTAGTAATAAAATACATGGAAGTGTACAAAATCTCAATAATTCAAATTTGATATTGAAATTCCATCAAGCACCCTCACTCGATGTCTTAAATTAGATCAAATAATTATTTTACTATAAAGTAAATAATATATTAAGACTGTTCTTTGTAGCGCTTTGAAAAAAACAAATATTTTCAGGAAATGTGTTATTTACAAAATGAATGTTGAGTTCGTAGAAAAACTTTTGTAAACAAAGGAAAACTTCCATTACACCTGAAATCACTGTAGTATAAATTCATTTCCTCTTACAAATCTTCACTCCAGAAACGGAACCAAAAAGATAGCGAAACGTACACCACATGCAATACACCACTCCACTCCAATCCACATAAACTTCAAGTCGCTTTACAAATGTTTTCTCGATCAACTTCAAAGACTGGTACGAAAGTTTTTAAAGCGAGCTTTCAATACAGCCTGAGTTGGCTGACACCATCGACGCCAGTCTTTTCATCGGAAAGTGCAAGCTACCCGCCACCCCGAAAGCCTCCAGGCTGATCTCACGGTCCCAAAGACAGGATGTGCACTAGCCTGCGGCGTGTAAGCCTTTATCTCGACTTTCAAACAATTTTCCACTCGCTTCTCCGGCGGAAAACACTTTGCCCATATTTAATACACTAAGTTTTCACTTGGCTATTTTGTTTGTGTGTTCAAACTTTTTAAAAGTTTTAAGTTCATGAATGCAAGTTTTTGTTGTCAATTTTACGAGAGTCACTGGAGAAGAATAGGTTTTGTTTTATATATACTATGCGTATATTTGTGTAGTCAGATTGTTTTCCCAAATCGTCAATCTTTTTTTTACCATGTTCGCTCCGAATCTGGAGTGTATGTACTCTTAATAGAGATATCTCAACGGAAGTTTTTTTACCAGAACTGCCTTCTTATCAGTTGCTCAACCCTCCTTTTTCAAAGAGAGTAGGGATAGAAAGGTAAAGCTAGGACAGAACTACTTGTTAGCTAATCGCTCTTCCTACGTCCCATTTTAGAATCTGATGGGTTTAAGGGAATTCTAGACATCAAAAACATCCATGTTTAATAACAGGAATCGATAAAATGATAAAGCTCTCCGTACCAGGATTTGAACCGAAGACATACGTAACCGAAGGCGATATAAATTTTAATTATTGCATTCAATTTTTACTTTTATTTTTATAAGCTATGTCCGGTCCCAATATGGAACATATTGCCTCCTATTGGAGGTATCTCTGCAAAAGGATTTCATTCTACGATAAGTGTTTGTTACTCAGTTGCTCTATCTCTCTTCAACAAAGAGAATAGGGATAGAAGAATAACGCTAAACAGTACGACTGGTTAGCTAATTACCATCGCTTTCACCTCGTTTTAAGTGTCGGATGGGTGGGAGGGAATTCAAGACATTACAAACATCCATGTCTTTGAAAATAAATCCATAAATTGATTGAACTTATGGTACTGTGCAAACTGGGACATTATCCAGTGAGATCCGTGACAGAAGCCAACGTCGTTGACCACTGCACTACGGACTCAACATTATTTCATGCATCTGTAATAATTAAGTGGGTATTTCACTGTTCACTATGCTCCTAGAATGGATTTTTAATGGTTTAAAAATTCGCTATTTTGAATATCAAAATCAAGTTACAAAAGTGTTTGCCTTAGATTACAAAATGCGTGCAACAGTTATTCATCAAGGTGTTTAAAATAATCGTAAAAAAAAATTGTACGACATAAAATAAATGTTTGTTTGCGAATGGGAATCTTTATCTATTACCTTAAAAGAGTTTTATTTGGTACATTTTTTTATTATGAGTGTTGCCAGCATTTTCTATGAACACAAGCATAATTTATTTATGGCTTAGAATTAAATATACTTTTTTTTAGATCACATTCACTTTCATAAAAAATAGTTTTTCTTATAACAAATACATTCCACAAAAAACAAATTCTTTCACTAAAATAAAATGGTCCCACATAATAAAATGTATTTTAACATTGCGTTACCTTACTTTGAAAAAGTTCTGATTACACTTGACCATGTTTTGAGATACAAGCGTTTTAAGTTTTGACTCATCATATTTAGTATTTTGAAGGAAAAAATGTATATTTAATTAATGAGCATATATTTATAAATATTTTACTTCTTTTTCATATAATTTCTTTTAACTAAAGCCTTTTATATTAGAAAATAGTTAGTATCTAAAGCTTTAATTAGAATTGGCAACAATAGTTTGTTTGAAAAGGTTGTATCGAATATTTCAATTTTATCAAACAAAACGTTCTGATTGTTGAGATATTTATTAATATTATAAATAATCATGACTTGCTGAATCATATACGCTAACAATAATATTATAATACAACAGAATAATAATACATATATACTTTGAATGTTTGAACAAACTCAGCTAAACTTTGTTCAATGACCACATCGATAGAACAATAGAAGTAAAGCGTAAAACACACACCAACCATCGAGCGAACAATGTTCGACATGACGTTAAAATCTTTAAAAAAAACTGTGATATCTATGTTTTTTTCTCTGTGAGATAATAATAAGCAGTTATATCGATTCATAGAACCGTATAAAACAAGTTTATGAAAAAAAATGTGTGGATAGAACTGAGGAATACTGCTAACTTTCTGATTGAATAATATATGACTCTGAAATCAGCATATATAGTACAATATGGCTAATACAACATTTTTCAATCAAAAGGTAATTTTAGCCCAAAATGTCAATTAGAACCTTTTCAAAGTAAGGTATCGATTGAAGAGATGCGACAGTGTGAAGTGGCGACAGAATTCCCTTTCGGAAGGCGATTACAGAATTAGTATAGTCCTTCCTTCTTTGTTTATATATACTGTCTGTGTTCTACTTTCATCATCATGATTTGTCTTTTCAGAGCGTCCACCTGTATTGCAGCGTTTGCAGAATCCGTGTCGTATATCGGTAAATTGAAATATTATTTGCTAATTTAATTATGCCTCGTCAATAATGCTGACAAAAATGAAAACTGTAATGTTTCGTAAATTTTCAGTCTACAAATTACTTGATTGGATTGGCATTTACTGTTAAGAACTTCATTACACCAGGATAAAATGTTAAAGTTTTCAGTTCTACAAAATGTTTGGTTCTGATTATAGCGTGAAGCTGAAATTGCCTCCTGACAAATAAAATTTTGTAGAACTGAACACTTCAATATTTAATCCTACTACAAATAATATTTATTCTCTTATGATTTATTTACAGTAACGATTTACATTCAACACTGTTCAGTTTAAGATTATTTTTGTTGTGTACAAAAAGTTTCAAATATTATTGAAGGGACTTTATTATTTTAGTATTGAAGTTACACTTGAATATTTAAAATATGTAACATAAATAAAAAGATTTTTACTATAAAAAGACAAATTTAAATTCATCGGCAATGAAGAGACTTACAAAACGCGAGAATTTCAAAAGCCTTACAATTTTCCATTTCCGTAGAAATTCAAGCTCAACCACTTGTTCCCATACATTTTCTTCTAAGCGGAAACGTGTCCGTACAGTAGGGATGCTTTCATAATTGAATAAATATGAAGCCGTTCTAGATTTAACTAAATTAAACAAATTTTTTTAGGTCTTATTGAAAGAGTACCGATACATAAAAGTTGAAATCCATCCAAGCGGATTTTATTATTAATCTTTCTGTATAAAACAATCGTGGTTAACTCCAATAAATTTCAACTCAATACGCCCATGAAAACAGTATTCCTAGTGCCAAAATATCAACATACCATATCCATACATGATATTCAATATTCGGTTATATTTTTTAACTGACTTTAACAAGATTACTATTTAGAAAAATGCTCGTTTGGAAATAGCTACATTTAATAATACGATTGACAAACGATTTATTTGAATTGTTTAAATCAATCATGAAAGATCTTTAACTTTTTTAACGGGCTCAAAATTATCATAGTGTCTTCAGTTTACTGAGCGTACATTTTTAAACGATTATATCAACAAACATAAAAGACTGCAACGATAATTTACAGTGTCAGTGATATTTCGAATAATAACTTAAGTACACTTTACTTTTTAATACATAATTCTACACAATACATTAATATGTTATATGTATTGAGGAGTAATAAATATTTTAATTATATCCATCTAATACTAGCTCTATTACGTCATTCTAAAAGTGAGTCATAGAAGTTTTCTTAAACACACTTTAGTGTAAATCTTGAATTAGTTCTACAGGCACACTGTGCTAAATACAAATGTGTTACAGGATAAGCACAGTATCTAATTGATTTAAACACAATAAATCTTTCGTTTGATATAAGATTAATAATATTATACTTTTTAAATGAGCAAGATTAAACATGAATAACAAAAAGAATAGTATTTACAATTTGATAATTCATTTGAGTAAATGTCAGAGCCTGTCAAAAATCGTACAGTAGTATATTTTCATTTTGTCCGGTCACTATATGGGCCATAGAAATATATTATTCATTTAATAAGTAGATGCTGTTTATAATTATTAGAGAATTTGTATTACTAAACTTAAAACAAAATAAAATATACAAAATTTATAGACGTTTTTTTACTATACCAGCTTAATATAAAATTTAAATTGGTTATTCCACTGGATGTCTTTGATAACGCAAGACTTATTTATTTATAAGGTGGGGTTGGATTTTTTCCTTCTGATGAACGTGAGAGGGCGTAAGACATAATATATGATAATAGTACAAATTACAATAACACTACTAATTTCAAAATTAATTACTAGTTTTTGAAGGTTTGATCTAAAGGAAGCCTTACAGAATTTTACGTAAAGATTTTATTTAAGTTGGAGTGACGAAGTCAGTAAAAAAATTCACGCTAATCTGGGTTAATAAATTGTAAAATACTCTATGCTTATTTTTTAACACTTGGGCTCAAATTTTGATAAATTTTACATGACAAACAGGTATGATTATTTTGTATTTTGATGTTTTAAATATTCATTAATAACAAAAAAAAATAAGATTATCTTAAAAAATGTTTGTGAATATTCATACTCTGTTCATAATGTCTCATCATCAATATTAAATCTCAGTTAGAACGTTAACTTCCATGTCGCATCCCTAGTTGTTCTTCACCTTTCATTAAACAGAGGGTCGTCTGCAACTTCCCTTTGCATATTTTCATTTAAAGCATTTCACCCCTTCTATTTATTTCTTCTTCGGCGTCGTTTTCTTCTTCTACTGATGCGATGTCTGCTTGTTTTGTTTTATTATTTTGTTGCCATGAGAGCCATGTTTTTGCCAAAATATTTAGTCCACCCCTTTTTTGCACACAGAAACTTTTTGGGCGACTGTGCTGCTATTAACAAACTGCGACTTAATTTGTATATGCACGTATCTTCTCGATATAAAAAAATTTATTAAATGTGTTTTACGAAAAATTTACCCCGTAAAAAAAAGTCAGTAAATAATAATGTTTTGAAATATTATGTTAAATAGGAATGGTTAGAAACTTTTGACTATTTTATTTACATACTTACTGCTAGCTCCGTATGTATGTGGTTAGCTGCTAAATTGATCTTTTATGTTATAGTTATGAGTTAGCTTCTAAATTGTTTATAATATAACATATAAGACAAATTAAGGAAAAATATTATCATTTAGTCTAGGAACGACATTGATATCTGAATTAATTTGAATACCGATTTGAGTAATAATATTTTTTATTAATTTGTCTTATATGTAAAAGATATAAACTTTGTAGTAATTGTCAGTTCGAGTTCATTCGTGTACATGAATGCCTGAATATGTCGTAAGGCAAAACTTAGGTTGTTTGTGAGAAAGCGTACGGAAATTTCATGAAGTACCGTCAGTCGATAACTTAAATTATAATAAATAATATGCCTCGATAATAACTAAATACATGCAAAAAGATAGAAACCATATATTTAATTTACTGACCATGTACGCATACAGCTATAAAAAATATTTGTTGACGGTGTGAATTTGTGAACTGACACTTTCAAATGTGTCTCATTACTAAATGGCCTCTCCAATGTCGACAGATGCACCTAGGCAAATTATTTTAATGAGAGCCCAACAGCGTCGCGCATTCGGGCACAGTGAGAGTAAGCACGGAGGCGCTTTGGGCACCTCACAAAACCCTCCACCCTTTTTTTCTTTTTCTCCTCTCTCTTTCTACCATACTTGAACTTCCCAACTACATTTTCCGTGACCCCGAGTACTGCAACCATATTTTGAGACAAATATTTTTTTCTTTATTTGAAAACAATATTATCTATTGAACTTTAATCTTCCCAGAGTGAAAATCCCGCACAATCCGCTTGGATTTACAGACGGTTCTACCAGATATATATAGCAGCGTTCACTACTTTCAAAAAATTATGGTTTATAAATTAGAGAAATTACCCAAGATTTTGTTTCCATGTACTGTGAAGTTATAAATTTAGGTTAAACTTATGCTGAGGTACAGACAACGCAGTTCAGCGCAGCTCAGATCTTGTATTACATGAATAAGTATAGACTTGCGTACGCCGCAACGCTTTTTTGTTTTCGTGTGGTGATGGCACAGCTTCTTGCATGACGCATGCAGGTTTGAACTTGGACTGGTGACTGTTATATATTATGCGTCATTCAGCTATGAAACTTGTGGGACGCAACGTACGCTAGTCCTACAGTCAGTCTGCCCTGCCAATTATGTTTTGAGCTGTTGTGCGTCGTCTGCATTTCAGTATACGCTTAACCTTAAACTTCTTCGATCAAATCAGTGAAACGACGGTAAGTCAAAAAGCATTTAATTCCTAACTACTTGATTGCTAATTCAAATCTTATAAAAAAGACATAAAATACCGTGCATGCAATTTTCAGTTACCACTGTTTAACATTGAACCTATTTCGTTTTGTCAAACTGACAAAGTATTTGTTGTATTGCTGTTACTTTCAATCCACGTTCACTCTCAATGTAAAGCATATGGACTCCGATTATATCAATAGTTCTTTTTTCTATGAGAACTACTTATTTACTAAGCTGATCAAACTTTCTTTTTTACAATGAAAGGAGGGATCGAAGGATGAGACTGTGATGAAAGGGCTAGTGTTTCGTTAATTACTTTCACTAAGCACCGTTTTTAAGATCGGATGAGTGGGAGATAATTACAGACATAGGTGTCTTTGAACAGAAATCAATAAATCAATTTACAAAACTTTCCGCAATGATATTTGAGCCTGTTAGTTATCACAACTGAAGCCAACGACGTAGACAACTCGACCACGGATACAGCAACATTTTAAAAGCTTTATAGCATGCCTAAACGTTGGTCACAGTCAATATTTATATGCGTCCGCGCGTTAATAATCACAATGTTTTGACTCGACTGAACGTTTCAAATTTTTGTTCATAATATTGAAGCAGAATTTTCGGCAAACAACCTCTTCTGAATAAGTAAGCTGGCAAAACGTTCAACCGACTATATTTTAAAAGGATGAAGCCTTCGTTAACAAAATAACAACATTAACGTGAAGATTTTTCGTTGAATTAGATCCAATGCAGTCTGAATCAAAATCTGTGAAAATCATTAAAAACAAAATTTAAATTCAATCAAAAATAGAGCCGAAATTTCTCAACAAAAAAAAGTATTATGGACATTAAATTAATAAAAAAACAACATCTTTACTATATGATAGAAAATATATGTATAAATCTGTCTGTCTGTCACAAGACTCCTCCCAAACAATGTACAGTAGCGTCGTTAAAATTGCAATTCAACTACGCTTTTATCAATTTTTAACATTATTATTAATCTATGGGCTGCATTTTGTAGATGTTACATAACGTACGGCCCACGGTGATATTTTCAACTTTCAACTTTTACATTATTATGTATTTAGCATTTTAATATTATTTGTGTAACATGTGGCATTTGCCGGGTAATAAAAACTATTAGTAATATAAATAAAAGCTATTTAAATTTGTCTCAACATTATGGTACATAAATACCAATCCATGTACCAATCCAAAACATAAGCTTTGATCTGAATGAAGACAAACAATTTAGATCTTTAAATAATGTGGTGTGATGAATAAATGAGACAACATCTTTAAAACAAATGAATAAAGTTGGAGCTATGGAAATAATAAACGCTCTGCAGAGAAAACATTAAAGATAAAAATTATCAGTCAAATCAAATGTTTACAACCATAAGAAACCACATTGTAAAAAAGTGGCATAGTCAGCCAAATCAAACACCAAGTAAAGATTTTTGGACTGGAATGTTTCTAATTTTATTTAAAATACTTTCAAATAGCTTTTTCACACAGGAAACAATAATAGGTTGTTTTTGGCGCGATTCTTACATTTATAAGAAGAAAAAAAAAAAAAAGCGATCAGGTAGGTTTGGGTTGGTCCATTATTAAATTTAGATTTTTACAAATAATATTTTTGATTCTTGGACATGGGTGTTTGTAATATCTTTTCTCCTTCCAAGTAACTTCTATAATTATGATTTGAGGCTATATTTTATTTTGATTATTTTTTTTAAAACATGTTCGCTTCCAATGACCTAATGGAAGTATCTCAACAAAAGTTTTTCAACGAGAACTGCTGGCTACTCATTTGCTTCACCTTTTATTTTCAAAGACAGTAGGCATAGACGGATAGGGCTAGAACAGGACTAGTGATTAGCTTATCACTTTTGCTACGCCTCGTTTTTGGGATCGCATGGGTGGGAGAGAATTTTGGGCATCTCAAATATCCATGCCTTCAAACAGAAACCCATAAATCAGTTGAAAAATAAATTTATGAAACTGTCCGTACTGGGATTCGAGCGTTTCAAATCTGTAACAAAGGCCAGTGACGTTGACCACTGCACCACGGACCCAACAACTATATTATCTAATTTTTTTTTAGTAATTACCTAAATATAAATTTGATCTAAACCTACATGCTGTCGAGTCATTTTCTAAACGCAAGCTGACCTATAATAATATATATATAAACTTACTTTAAGGCAGTATCTAAATTTCTACGAATAAAAAAGCTATCGCCCCCAGTTGTAAAACAGAATACTCAAGTTAATAGTTTCCAAGAAAATTTATATCAATTATTTCAACTCGAGGCCTATAAAGTTTTCTCTAGAATAAAACGAGATCTTAAATGTAATTATTATTACAAGTAAAGGCCAGCTAAAATTAAAACGTGATATTTCTCTTAATTGTTATTTTATAATCTTCTCTTCTCTTTATGTTTTTAATGTAATAATTTAAGCATTCTTCTGGGTTTATGAAACACTTTTTTTTATTTCAGTTAAATAATTAATAATTTAACTTTCTTTTACATTTTTTTTGTATTATAATATCGTCGCTATATTGGCAGAAGTCGTTAAGTCAAAAAACCTTGTTTAGAAGTTATCAACTTTTAAAATCATGAAATTAATTTACGCCACTCTATTTACATACCTTAATCATTATTTATTAAGCTAAACACTTTATGAGATTCGTTAACTATTTAAAATTCGATTTAAATATTATTAAGGCATTTTTATAGTTTTTGACGATTAATACTGTAAACGAAATTGACTTAATTCATATTGGTTTCTTTGAATTACGCAAAAAATACATAGATTATGGCAACGCGAATATTGTCTCGACGCAAGATATTCAAGACTCAAGTTATAGCGTTTTCAATTGTAGGTCAAAAGTGAAATGTTGAGAGTTGAAAATAGCACAGTTGAACTAACAATTGCAGCCAAAATAACGTGTGAAAATTTTACATCGCTACTACACACCGTTTGGGAGGAGTTGTTGTGTTCGACAGACACACAGATTTATACATGTATTTTGTGCTATATAGTAAAGATTTTCTGCTATGTAGTAGATTATGGCAACGCGAATATTGTCTCGACGCAAGATATTCAAGACTCAAGATATATCGTTTTCAATTGTAGGTCAAAAGTGAAATGTTGAGAGTTGAAAATAGCACAGTTGAACTAACAATTGCAGCCAAAATAACGTGTGAAAATTTTACATCGCTACTACACACCGTTTGGGAGGAGTTGTTGTGATCGACAGACATACAGATTTCTACATGTATTTTGTGCTATATAGTAAAGATTTTCTGCTATGTAGTAGAGAATAGACATATAATAATGCCAATGTTGATCACAAGTGTTACCACTTGAATTCAATTGAATTGATGCTGAATTTTCTCACACAATTTCAAAGCCTTACAAAAGGTTAATTGATAATTTTGCTAATTTTGGGTTATATCATTCTTGCTAGAATCTTTTACATATTTTCATTAATTTGACTTGTTCCCTGCGGTTATCGTTTGTATGTGGGAATGAGTTCTTTGTGCGGTTTGTGATAGTTTCTTAAAGAATGGTTTCAAAATACCTACTCCATTTGTTATATGCGGAAAGCACATGTTTGTTTAAAAAGTTTATAATATTTTTTAAATAGTAAAATTTACATTTATATAAAATTATTTTAGTACTAGTTTAACTCAACCTTCAAAACAACAAAACTGATCATGTAGAATATTTACATACGACATAAAAAGGTAATCCACAGATGGGCATCGCATATTAAATTTACGAAATAGCAATGTATTTCCAGTGTGATCAAATTAAATTTTGTGGAATAAAATAAGTAATCGTTCGAGATTATTGCGTTCAAATTTGAATAGAAAATAACAAAATATATCTTTTATATATTCTATTTGGAAGAAAATACCTACCACATTTTCATTCCAATAATTGAAATGACGTTATGAAAATGTTTTTCCGTCGAGAATAATAAAAAACGTACACTAATCAAGTGATTGAAAATACTATATCGACTAACATCTAACATGTATTTTCTTTCTTAGTTTTAGCAATTAATGTAATATAATTTAAAAAATTGAAACAATTCCATCGTCATTTTGAAACACTGGTTGCGAATCAAAAGATTTTTTTTCATGATGGTTAATTTTGAAGAGGAATAGTTGTAAGCAGCTTACGATCACTGACGATGACGTATTTTATAAAATATTCCCGAGAAGATGAATTATCACCTAACATTTAAGTTCTTGCAAGTAAAAATTTATAGAGTTCTGCTCAAATTCATGGACGTTTGTGACAAATTGAAAGCAAGAGCAACTAGCTAAGCACTAATTTTGTCCTAGCCCTATCCTTCTATATCAACTTTCTTCGAAAAAAAGAGATATTGAGTAAATGAGATATCTCCATTAGTAGACCATACGCTACAAATTTTAAAAAACATTTTGGGTTTTGTTTTGATTATAAACAATATTTAATGTATATAATGTTATTCATAATATAAAATAAAGTTTTGACAATCGAAATAACAATTATCTCAAAAATAATTATGTAAGTAAGTATATAATCCACTTAAGCCACATTTTGAAATAACTTGCGGCTTTAATCGGGTTAGGATAACCAAAATCATATTAGTGGTTCTCTCTATGACGCCATTATTATTCTCACAAGATAGTGTGCGAATGAGAAATTACATGACGTTAATTTTCCATTACAAAAATAAACCGTTTCCTTATTATTATATAATGACATGAATTTCATAACAGTGAATCACATTACGCTAATTATGGTGCAAAAAAGATACTTAGCTCTAAATTTACCAAACTAAGTAAATTTTATATTGTTTAACCTTCTTAGAAACAGAAACATTTTACTAAAGGTACGCTTGTGTTGTCTGGTACCAAAAGTCGTCAAATCCTTTTTTATATGAAACTAGTGAGTACCCAGCATGTGTTGCAATGCCACTCAAAGAAAGAAAGGGTTTGTGTTTTAATTCTGTTTATTGAACTGCTTTTGGATTAGAGGTCTGGACAGGCCGAAATTTCATAGACTTACCCGGTTCGAGCCCATCATCTTCAGGTCTGGCCCGACCCGAACCCAAGTTTCAATATCACACTTGTTATAACACAATATTTTTGGTTTTCGTCTGGTGCGTACACGAATAAATCAGAAGATTTTTCCTAGATGTCGCTGTATGTACGTATTTGATTCTTTTTTTAAATTTTAGATTTTCAATTTTTTTTCTTCAGAACCCTTCACAGGTGTGTGCACAACAACTCATCGAAATTGTATGAATGGTAAAGGAACGCGTAAAGGACAAACAAACATTTATTTTATATAATATTTCCCGGCATGATCACAATAAGTCCTTCCTGAAAGTTTCGTCGCGATCGGTTGAGTAGTTTAGGAGCCTATAAGATCCGGACCAACCAACAAACAGACATTCATTTTTATATATATAGATTAGCGAGTAGCCGGCATGCGTTGCAATGCCACTCTAAGAAAAAAGTGTTTGTGATTTAATTCTGTTTATTGAAGTGCTTTTGAATACAAAATATTTTTAGTTTTCCGTACATGCGTGCACGAATAAATCAGAATTTTTCGAGATGTTATTTTTATTTTTCAGATTTATATTTTTTTTTTCAGAAACCTTCTTGGGTGTGCTCACAACAACTCACCAAAGTTTCACCAAAGTTGGATGAATGGTATAGGAACGTATAAGGGACAAACAAACATTCATTTTAAAGCAACTATATCGATTGAAAAAATCATTGCTGTTCACAATGAATTCGATAATCAAACAATACTTATATTTGTTAATAATTAATTCCACTACATAGCAATAAATTAAATGTGTAAATGTACCGGTAGTTGAACTTTTTCAATAAAAGTGTCCAAATTAAGAAACGTAGATGCGGGATTGCTCTAAATCGTAGAGTTCAGACAAGTGAAACCATCTTTTGTCGGATTGAGGCACTAACACATCAACATATATATGTCATTGGGTTGTCATTGCGGCCATTTTAAAACAAGAAATTGCGCAGTTAATATTTAATTTTGATTTTCCTAAGAGAATTGTTTAGGATATCAGTGAATGTAAGCATACGCTACTTGATTCAACCAAATGTGGTGTTACAGGAGGCTCTGTTGAAAGGTTGTCATGAAACCCTTTGATTAGACATGCTCAACTACTGAAAATGGTCAATTACTGGAACATTAAAATGGTTGTTAAAAAATGGAAACAATTTTTTTTTGTAACAGTCTCTTTCTTAATGTTTATCTTATCATATTAATTAAGACATTTGATCTATTATGAATACACTTGTTTTGTCATCATTCGGTCTAATTTCAAACGATAATCGTTATTTTTGTTGAATTTTTCTCTTAAGCGGTTAACTACTGGTATTTTTACCTTAGTTGTTTTAAAGCCCTGATACTAAGCTTATTATAAATAACTTTTTTTTTCCATGTCCGCTCCCAATGTGGAGCATATGGTCTCCTAATGGAGGTATCTTGACAGAATGTTTTCTACGAGAACTGCTTGTCACTCAGTTGCTCAACCTCTCTTTTCTTTTTCGAAGAGAGTAGGGATAGAAGGATAGGGCTATGACAGGACTAGTGGTTAGCTAATCGCTCTCGTTACGCCCCGTGAGGATGGGATTGGTAGGAGGGAGGACTCAGACTACGAACAGAAATCCATAAATCGATTGAAAGATCAATCTATGAAAACCGTCCACACCGGGAATTGAACCCGAGACATCCGTAACCGTAGCCAGCGACGAAACCAACTGCGCCACGGACGCCGATTATAAATAACTAATTAATGAAAAAATGTGAAAAAATTTAATCGATGACTTACTTTATTACTTTAGTCGTCGTGAATAAAAAAAAACAATATCATTAAGGATGAAGGAGACTTGAAAAACTCTTGCACTAACGTTCCTTTAGACTTAACTCTCCATCAAATTGATATCCAAAAAAAAAACGTAACACAATATAATTTACCCGAGTTAATACTTATTGTTAGAAAATGTAACATTTGAAATCCATTCCTGAGATGTGCATATGTTGTTGTGTAGCAACATTTTCATTGTTGTCAGAAGAATGTCTTACCGAGTTTATTTTTATTTCATAAACGTTACAATCGCCTCAAGTTTTTGAAGTATTTTCAATTTGAATGTAGAACATGCTGCGCTCTCTGTGCAGGAAAACTTAGTGACCAAAAGTTCGATTTGCTTTAACAGGGCTGTAAAAGATATGTCAAAGTTGATTCGCTTTTTGAGAGAAGTCAGCGATAAGAATCCACAAAACGTTAGACCACACTTTGCAGTTTTTAAAAAAAATGTAATAATACGTTTGATCAACTGATCTTTAAAAAAACATGAAGAAAAAACAAATAACAAATAAACCTTTTTTTTAAAAAAAAAAAAATGCGTTTGCAAATAATTGAACCTAAACGAAGATACGCATAGATATCTTAGTCCTTTATTATTCACTAAGTAGGGAAATATTTTTTAGTGTTTATATTAAATTTATGAAAGGTCTTAAGGCCCAATAATATTAATTACGATTTTGCCATTATGATGTCAGCTGTTAAGTTATCGAAGCTGAGTGGGTTTTCGTCTTATCTTTATACGATATTAAAAATGGGACGTAGAGAAGGCTAATTACTATAAACCAGCATATTTGATACTTATTTTTTCTACAAAAGCTTCTATTGAAAGAAAGACTTATTTTTGTTCTCACTTTTTTGCAGAACTGTTTTATTAATATTTACACAATCTGTATAAGCACTGAATAAATTAATAATTTTTATTTCGAAAATGATCAAAACATATTTTTTACTTTTTTTTTACTCCTAATGAAGGTATGTCAACGGATTTTTTTCCTAAGAGAACTGCTTATCATCCAGTTGCTAAACTTCTGTTTTTTAAAGAGAGTACAGATAGAAAGATAAGACAGGACTAGGGCAGGACCAGGACTGTTGTTATAATCGGATGATTGGGAGGGAACTCTAGACATTACAAACATCCGTGCATACGAACAGAAATCAAAAAATCGTTTGAAAAATCAATTTGTGAAATTTTCCTTACTGAGATTTGAACTCGAGACCACTGTACCACGGACCCAACAATTTTAGGTACTTTTTACGACTGCCAAATCCATTAAATATGTATGTGCAGGGAAAGATAACAAAACGAATTCAATATATTTTCTGTTTTTATTGCTTTCACAATTTATGGTGATAACCCTGTTAAAAGCTCGAACATTTGGAAAACAAACAAGTTTCTCCTGAAATATGAAATTGTGTTTAAAAGTGATCTCCGTTCTTCAGACCATATGGGCAAAAGCTTCAAAGCTCTTGGTTTGAATTTGTCAATTATTATTTAGTATTATTATTATTCCTATACGTACAACTTGTTTCAACAAAGCTCGGCGCCTTGTGGAAAGTTTCGATTTGAAGATATTGCTTTTTGAAACAGTTTTGTGAAAATTTCGTCATGTTTCTAAATTTGACGTTGCAACAAAGTTATTTGATTCAAAAGGAGGCATTATTTTACTCGTGTCGAGTAAAAGCAGTATTTGTAAACCCAATGTGGATAACACTTGACTAAGAAAATAATTCTGCATGTCTCTTTTTCCAACCGGATAGATTCCGTCACCCTGCAAGGCCGCTGATGACCATCTGTAACACTGTTTCTTTACCTTTTTACATCCACGGACCACCAAAAAATCAAAAAATGTTTTGCGGACTATCAGCATTGGAATAAAATAATAAATATTTATATAATTTATTTTTATTCAAAACAATTGATTTTGCAACAACGTATGCTCGATGTTTTATTACTTGTTATTTTATTATAGAGATAGACAAGAAATGAGACAAGTTGGTTGCCCCACCTCCACCCGTTATGTGTATGCAGCCGCTATTTCTCGGCCGCCTTCCATAACGCAATAATGGTCAAGAAATGAAACGAATTTAATCTTCACACTATTGGCCTGCTGCAGAGCTGCACGGGACCGATCTTTTAACCGAGCACTATTGTTCTTAACAAAAGAAAAGATAAAAAGAAGAAGAAAAAAAAGAAAATGTGTACTCGGCTGAGCTACTGTACGCTGAGATTGCCTGGGAGAATCAACAAGACTGGTGGGGGACATAGAATCTTGTGATGGCCATATGCTCTGAGTAGGGAGCAGGCCATTTTGTCCATGGCCAATGTACATTTTAATATATCCGCTCCAAATGCTCGTCATATGGATAACTTGGAAAGTCACAATTTGATATAAAGAGTTAAGGTTAGTATAAAAAGCATTTTATGTTTTAATTTTTATACTTTTTAATAGTATATTTATTCAATAACAATGAGCTGCTTACTTTATATTGTGAAAACCAAGTAAACAAATAAATGCTTCATCAAAAATAAATATTAATTAATATGTAAAAATAATGCACAGAATCATTGAAAAAACTATTTTTTAATTAATTGACTGAATGAAGATTTACTCCCCTTTTTTGAATTTTTTTAATTACGGCATCGTAAAAACCTGTGACATAAATCACAAAATAATGCAAAAGGTGACGTCTACCCAAATAAGTAAAACATAAAATATGTATACGTTAGAAGCTCTGCCACAATGGCAAAAGGCATCGTTTATTTCTACCCCTTTCCAGAGACGGAGTGAGGCGTGGGCGTTGGCAGCAATGGCAATTAGAAACGCAGGTACAAGACAAACCACTTAGCCAGGAATAAACAAATACCCGTTGAATGCTAATTCCCATCACGAAAGTGCGAAATAAAAACTCGAAAAGTGGAGCAGAATTTACTTACGATTGTCGTCCTCTGGAGAGACATACACGAATTTCTAAAAATATTTATAAATGTATTTCAAACTAGTAGCTGATTTTACAAACTGTAAATATTATACTTACATATTAAACCCAAAGTTGGAGCATGAATGAACTCTCAATAGAATCGAGTGAAACATTTTACTAATTTGTTGAAGGATGAAAATTCAAAGTCAGTTTCTTAAATAAATAATTAGTTATTTTCGATGGATTTGACTCGTTTTCAGGTCCAGCCAGCCCGGCCCGAGTCCGAGTATCAATATCATACTTGTTACCCAAAGCCCAGATTTATCTTTTTCAACCCGAAAAAAGCCTGATTTTTGAAAATATTTTACATACTGTTCAAACAATATATGTTATCGTTTCCATATTTATATATTTTTTGTTTTTCCGCCTGGTTAAGAGATGTCGCTAGTTAGGTATTTGGTTCTTTTTTAATTTATTTTTATAAAGATTTTAGAATTAAAATGTTTTTCTTCAGAAATCTTCACGGGTGTAGGCACAACAATCAACCAAAGTTTCATCAAAATCGGATGAATGGTAAAGGAACGCATATAGGACAAACAAACATTCATTTTTATATATATACAAATCTGAGAAACATAAATCTGAGCTTAGATTCAGTGACATGTCCGGACCTGAAAGATTTGGGCTCGGACCAGGTAATTTTACCAAATTTCAGCCCAAGCATACTTCTAGTCTGTACACTTCTTATTCAAGTTGATCAAGTTTAAATAAGTCTATTCTTACAAATCGATACATACTAAAAAATTCCTCAATATATTTTACAATGAAGTGTCTTTTGAAATATCTTTGTAAACATTCTTCATTGTATGAATGTGTTTTAAGATTCCAGGACTGGATTCTGAGTGTAATTGCGTTGTTTTTGTTTAGAATAATGTGGTTACTGTGATTGCAATGCAAGAGACGACCAGATGCGGCCAACTACTGCATCGTGCAGGACTCACTTACCAGCTATCTACACAGGGACAATAAAGCGAATTACCAATAAAAAATACCTTCGCTATTTCTACTTTATTGATAACTCAATTATTTAATTACTGATTTTTAGGTAAGATATTTGATTGCTTTTAACATGTTGGCTGTTAACGTATAAAATAAATATTTAAACCTTGCATTCGACATATTCGTTTTGTCAAATTCTTATTTTTATGATATCTCAGTCACTCCACCGGTCGATTTTCAAATACGGTTTGGATAGAACAATTGAGTTAGGCACGTACAAGGTGTAAACTAATTAGCTGAGCTACACTAATTTCGTTCGAAATATTAAAATACCATAATACATCATTCTAAAAAAGTTATTTCTTGACGAGAACAGGTTATTAAGTTAAAATTTATAACTTTGTTATTCCACTGGCTGTGTTACTAAATATGAAACGTGTTTCGCTTCAAGAAGCATCTTCAGACTAACTTTCAAGGATTCAATGAACATGATCTTAAATTAAGAATGAAAGGTGGGGTGGGTATATTTTCTTCCTACTGAACGTGGGGAGGAAGTAAGACACAAACGATGACAGTTCTTATTACAATAACACTACTAACAATTCATGAGATTGGCATAAAATGGATGCACATCATCCAATTTGAAGAATTCCTATTCCTGGATGATTCTGGAGAGGCGATCGTGGAAGTTCTGTTGGGCGAACTTTACTTTACGCATGTAGAAACCGCGAATTCACGATATCTTGCAATGCTTGTGCACCACCGTGGGCGTCTTCCGCTGTGTCTTCGATAGGATAACATCGATAAACCGCTTTGCAGTCGGTACGACCGCAATTTTCTTGAAGTTGTATAAACTCATTTTTCTTTGTTTGTAATAACTTTTAAACTTAAATTAAGAGTATCTTATATGGATTCGGCGGTAACTTTTTGGAAGTTCTACAGACTGATGCTTCAGTCTGGAGATGCTTCCTAAAGAGGCGAAACGCGTCACGTTAGTAATAAACCATGTGGAATAACTAAGTTGTCAAAATTAAATTTTATATTACATAAGAGTGTTTCTCTTGTTGAGAACTACGCTTGAAGCGCGACTGTCAGCGTCTGTGGCGCAGTTGGTAGTGTCGTTGGCTACGGTTACGGAGGTCTCGGGTTCAGTTTTCATAGATTGACCTTTCAATCGATTTATGAATTTCTGTTCGTAGTCTGAGTGTTTGTGATGTCTAAAGCCCCATCCCGCCCATCCGATCCTCACGGGGCGTAGCGAGTCACTAGTCCTCTCCTAGCCCTATCCTTCTATCCCTACTCTCTTCGAAAAAAGAGAGGTTGAGCAAATGAGCCATAAGCAGTTCTCGTAGAAATATTCTGTTGAGATACCTCCAGTAGGATACCATTTGCTTCACGTTGGGAGCGGACATGGAAAAAAAACTGACAATTTCAAAATTAATTACTCACTATCAACATTTTGTTCTCCATACATATACACTTTAACTTTCAATTCTTGGTGGAAAGATACTATATTTTAAAAAATAAAACACAATTCATTTGTACTACTTCCACATATTTATAATGATCAGGACTGGTTTCGCTCATCACGAGCATTATCAACTGATAAAATAAAAACATAACAGGCTTATTTATATAACATTGAGTGTAAAAATGAGGTACATAAAAAGAGTCTACTATTAAAATGTGATAGACCTCTTACAAATCAATGAATACTAATCTGAAATCACAAATATAGCTACATTAAAAGTGCGTTAGCTAAGCAAATATTTTTAATGACATTACTAATGCAATAAGCAATAGTAAATCAAGAAAATTATTGGAAAAAAATTAGTGAACCATTTAAAAACAATCCAATATTAAGTATGTAATTAATGTTAACTATAAACAGCCATCTTAAGTGGAGAAAGCAGAGCAGCTATGAGCATCCATTAATTTTTTTTGTATCTGAAACACAAAAATTAAAGAGACAGAATCAATTCTTACAAGTTAATGTTAATTACAGCTTTAATACAAATTAATGAATCGGATATAACAAAGGAGAAGATGCAAAGACGGTTTGCTCATTCAATAAATTTGAATTGGGCAAAAATTTATATCTATTTATTTATAATATCTCTTGCTTATCTAATTTTAAAGATTTGTTATTTAAGTGCAGGATTTTGAAATTTTCTGTTATGTCAAATGTATGTTTATTCAGAAACAAATGGTTACCAAATGTAGACAAAAAGGATATGATTTGTCTACATTTGGTAACCATTTGTTTCTGAATAAACATTCATTTTTGCACTCAATTTTATATTAATAAGCCTGTTATGTTTATATTTTATCAGTTGATAATGCTCCTGATGAGCGAAACCGGTCCTGATCACCATCCATATTCGATAAAATTCATCATTTAGCTTGATGTTTTTAGTCCATCTTCAATGAAATTATTTATCGCGAACAACATGTCACGCAGACATCGCTCAAAAATTAAAAACACAATTTTTTTTTTAAGAATAACCGCATGAAAAGAAAATTTCTTATTAGCTATATATATTCGATATTTTCAACGGATTTGACTGAAACTTTATTAGAAATTCATTTTTAATATAAAATATCACAGTGGAATAACAACATTTAATTTTGTATTTCATGTTTGACTGCAAGTTTACAATTCCTGTTATGGTAGAAGACTTTTACTCACATATTGAAACTCCAACATCACTTATATGGAAAGATGCTTGTCGGCACATGCCTCTTGCAGTTTCTTGATGCAATTTCTTCCCTGCCCCCTTTAATTTAATTATTGATCAGGTGTTATGGTAATGTGCAATTAAATAAATAAATCGAATAGTTTAAACACAGACATATTTATAATTTGCATGTCTACTATTCATAGTATAACTAACAAAATAAATGTAAAAATCTGTATATTTGTATGTCTGTCGTTCCCAATAACTCCTCCAAAAAGGCGTACAGTAGCGACGTGAAATTTCCACACGTCATTTTAGCTGCAATTTTTAAATTAACTGTGCAATTTTCGACTTTAAACTCTGAACATTTAACTTTTAATCTAAAACTGAAAATGTGATACTTTTGACATTTCAAAGCGGAATAAAAAATCAACAAACGCTGATCACCTAGCGACCGTTCCATACCAAAAATATTCCCTGATTGTCATTGACATAGCGTCGTGTTGCTTAGTAAATATAAATAATAACATAAACGTCACAGATTATTATTGTTCATGCTTGAATCATAAAATTAGTAAAAGATAAAAAAAAATGAAAGCAGTGACATCCATTTTGTGTCTTTAAGGCACCGGTGTAAATGAAGTTGCCATCATCTTTGCCGAAAATGAAATTAAGATTCGTGATATTGTCTTTAAAATGCGTAGGCTTACGAGACTTACATTTTGTATGACGGTTAAACGTAGAATCCACTCGTGTTTCCACGTGGCGAGGATGGATATGCCATTAATATCAACTGCATATAGACAATTTTTGCATCAGTATTTGGTTGACATGTATGCTAAAAACGGAATCAAAAGAAGTTGCGTGTCGATGAATATAATGAAAACTGATAATGTCGGTATTGATAATCAGTAGATGGTCCTAAAGGTCATTTGTAAGCAAAGCCAACGTTAAAATAACTTAATATGAGCGTAATATATCTTGGGGGAAACCGGGTAAAAACTACTAATATATTATAAAATTTAACAATGAATTATTATTAATTTTTAAAATTATATGTGAATCTGTATCACGTATTTTTTCAATATTAAATATAATAGTTTATCAAATTATTAAGTCTTTATTATATTAGTTACTTCAATTTGATTAAGATAAATTCGTTAAAATTAATAGTAGAAATTTTTTTTCTTATCACTTACCCTTAAAAATAGTTGACACATAACCAGGTATTATTACTAAGAAACCATATAAATTGATCGGATGAGCAGGAACTTCGTAAAAGACTTTCATGGTTAATTAAAAATTGTGAAGTATTGAGTTCCAAAATAATTATACAAAAAATATACTATACTAAATATTTTTCTATTTTCACAATATCATATTTATGATTAAAATATACATTAAACACGAATATAAAAAGGTTTGCTAAACAAGTTAGCGTTTCAAAAAAGGATCAATTAAAAATTTTCAGTTATTAGTATAACATTTTTTCACCAATAATTGACGGTTTACATCAAAAGATATCTTTTTACTATGTACACACCCAATGTAGATCATATGAACTCCAAATGGAGGTATCTCAACATAAGTTGTTTTCTACGAGAACTGTTCTGTAACTCAGCTCGTTACCCAACCGCTATTTTTCAAAGATGCACCTTGTTTTAGGATTGAGTGGGCTGGGAATTTGTTTTAAACATCACAAAAATCCATACCTACAAACAGAAATCCATAAATTAATTGAAAAAGCAATTTATGAAACTGTTCGTACTGGGAATCGAACTCTGATCCATAGCCAAAGTCAACGGCGTTGACCACTGCACCACGGACACGTCTAAAATACTTTTTTTTTTTCTTCTTTTTCCATATTCACTCTCTATGTGTAGCATATGGCTCCCACGCGGCGCCTCCATAATTCCCTGTCACCCACCAATCACTCTGCTTCCTCCCATGACATGCCAGTGTCCCTTAGCTCCACCAAGTACATCCTATTGGTAGTACTCGATGGTCTTCCAAGACGCCGGGATTCCACAGGTTGGAAGAAGAGGCAAGCAGAATTGAGGCTCTTTGGAGGCATCAGCGGCACGTGACGTCAGTTTCAACGTCCCTCCATAACCAAAATACTTAAATATTATTATTGGCAATGAACGTGGTTTTAAAATTTATATAAAAATTTAGAAGCATCTAAGCTTACATAACAAATTTAAATACTATATCAGGAGAGTGAGTACGCCCACGTAATGCAATTAATTTGATTGCAATCAACCGGTGAATATGTTTACATGTAACAGTCTGGATTGAATGCAATTCAATGCAATTGCCGCATCGAATTGACATAAATTAATTAAGCAATTATTGCATCAGTTCTGACGTTGCTTAATCAACAACGAGTCATTAAGAAGTGGTTCTTAATTACATGGTAACTTAATAATTTTTAACAGTTCCTTAAGATTGAGTTTGATTGTATTAAAGTGGATATTATGTTTTTTTATTGAGAAAGCACAAAATATATCGATGGCCCAGTTCCATAGGACGATAAATCAAACATTTGATGTTTTGAGTTAAATTTGAACTATTGAGATTTTGTACATTTCCATGTATTTTGTCACTAAAGACCCGGGTTTCGCCTTTCAGCATCTTCAGGTATTTGAGCACACGAGTGAACTCCTACTGACGTAAATAAACAGTTTAGCACAATTATATGACTATAAGATAACACCCTCAGTCGATTTCTTAAATTATATCCGTTTTGATTTAAGTACCACAAAAGCACAGCTTGTAAAATATACAGGTTTTCTCTCAAAAGGCAGATATTTGCATAAGTAAATCAGCAAAATTAAATAATTTTTCAGTTTCATATACATACATATTGAAATATCGTACTGTACAAATATATTATTGTGAATTGTGGCGTTCCATAATGATACAACCTTAAATCCTAAAACTGTAAACTAATTGACCACCTATTTGAATAAAAAATTAATACAAATAATAAGCCATTACTTTTTACGAGTCAGTTTAGGTGAGTCAAAACTTTGATCGGCCATACCGCAAAAGTCATACCGCAATTTCTACTTGCATCACTATGGAACTAGGCCATCGATATAATCTGAAATTCGAATATCATTTTGAGAAGTCACCTTTTGAAACATTAACTGTGATTTTACATGGCAATACGATCTTTGCAAATTTTCACTGATTATTTCGATTCGTTATAATAAAATTACGTATTTTTTTGACTAAGATTGAAATCACAGTTTACGTTTTATTGGTTGGAATATCCCTGACGATTTCTAGGTCGTTTTAAGTCACTTTCAGTGAAAATTTTAGCAGATCGTATTAATACAATTGAACGACCAATGTGTATATTATAAACTGTCTGCTGGATATAAAATAATAACTTATTGTGAGTAAAAATATATTAGATCCAATGGAATGTGTGTGTTGACTGAATCTAATGAGTGGAGCATGGAATGAACAATTCTCCATCAATGTAAGTAGAACAGTTTGAACATTTTAATATATTTTTAATTTGAAATGGAATAAAAAGGTAATGGGAACTAATTATTCGGTCATTATTTTATTCCATAAAAGGCTATTAATTGATTTGTTAAATGATCAGTTAATAATTATATTTGGTCAGTAAATATTTTTTTTAATAAAACAACTTCCACACGTTTTTAATGATCAGGACCAGTTTCGATCATCACGAGCATTATCAACTGATGAGCATCATCAACTCATAAATGTATAATGCTAGTGATGAGCGAAACCGGTCCTGGTCATTATAAAGATGTTGAAGTATTACAAACAAATTGTGTTTTAATTAAAAAATATAAAGCTTTTCCACCAAGAATTGTCAGTTAACACCTTAAACAGTAATTGATTGCCAAATAAATAAAGTTTAGGTTAGGTGTAATTAAAATCTGACCTTTTAATGTGTCACTTAGTATAGTAATGGTGTAAGTCCAAAATTACTAAAAATGAGTTTATACCTCAAACACGTTCAAAAGATGTTAATTTATTAGTTTAGTAATGGTGCACCTCCATATATACTCCTAATTTCTTTAAAAAACATATTTTCCATATTTCCATATTTAACGATATTTTTCAGAATAATAGTGAAGTACTTCCAATATGAAAATAAGAGCGAAGTGTCCGGACAGACTTACTACACTAACATTTAAGTTCTTCAGTTGATTGACAAACAGTTATTAATGGCTGTTATTTGATCCTAAGAACATTTTACAAAACCTTGATGTTTTCAAAACTTCAAAACTGGAGTTACACCATTACTATTCTAAGTGACACATATAATAACTAATAATTTTATATAAATAACTGACTGTTTATATTATTAACTAACCACGTGTATACTACTTTTTGATTAATTACTGACCATTTATTATTTCTTACTGACTAAGAATTTAAATAGTTACTAACCCAATAAATGTAGGCTAAAAAGAATTGTTCTTGTTCACATTTCATAAATAGTTTGTTCTCTGATTTAAGAGTATTGGGGGAAAAAAAATATATGACGATTTGGAAATCAACCAGTGATAAACCATTTGCTGTATTTTAGTAATAATTTTAAAGAATATTTAAAATATTTTTTATACTTTAGTAAAAGTTAGCGTCATTTTTTGTAAATATGTATTCATTATTTTTCAGTGCAAGATTATGCAATATATACCCGGATAAGATATTACTTATGTGTATAATGCAAGTAAGCTGTAGGGTGAGTTTATTTACTGATGATACCTCCTTCATCCATCGTCCCCTCGAAGAGTGAACTAAGTAGAGCCTTCACGCAAGTTTGGATAGTAATAGCGTTACAAAAGATACGCTTCTATACTCTAGTTAATTGAACAAGAACTATGACCTACCTTTCTTAATTTAAGTTAATATTTGTTCAGTTTCGTTTTCTTCAATATTTATGATTTGAAATGGTATTTGGTACTAAAATTAAAAAAAAATAACGAAATACTAACGTGCTATTCTCAACTGTCATTTTTTTATAATATGGAACATATTGAATTTGTTTTCAATATTTCAATTGGATTTAAAACAAAAAATTTTACCCAAAATAAAAGTTGATAAAGTTGTTATTCCATTGATTTTTTTTGTAGTTGTGTCACGTATTTCGCCTCGTTCAGATGCATCGTCAGACTAGTTCTATCGTAGAATCTCACTTATAACCTAAACAATGATTTTAATTCTTGAGATTTAAATGAGAAATAGAAAAAGTGGGATTTGTCTATCAATTTGCAAGGTGTGGGCATAGATTACTAATAATTGATTTCTATTAAGGCCAATGTATTTTAATTATTCATATGTTTCTGCCATAAGTGCAATGAATTATCATGTGTCATAGTAACAAAATATTGTAAATATTTTCCTATGAATGGATTTTAATTTATATAATTTATAGGGGTAGCATATTTCAAAATTTAAAAGTAAATTTAGGACTTGTTTTATTCAACTAAACTGAGAGAATTAATGAGTTCTGCAAATTGCTCTTTATTTTGAATGAAAATGAACATGGTAAACAATACAATATTGTCACATATTCTCGTTAAGCTCATTGATAAAGCTTTCATCGGTTTCTATTGTAAAACTGCTCTTCTTTCTTGAACACGACTCTAATGCCTTAGCTCGCGAAAATGCTCGTAGGCAGTAAGAACCTTCATACATGCACAAGTGTAGCGTGTACTACTTGTTCCCATATCATTATTTCTACGCCTTGCTATTACTGAAGGCTTATCAGAACGAACGACAACAGAAGTGGATCAGTTTAGTACGCCCTGTATAATTATTACACGGCTCCGTGGTCCAGGGCGCGGAGTGCACGAGCTGTACAACCCTTTAGTTAAACGAATACAATTGAAAAAAAACGCAATATCCATCAATCAAGTTCCATACATAGATTGATAATTCACTTTTAATCATACAGCATGGTTACTTATAGTGCTTTGATTTCTGGCTTACCCTTCACTTACTCATTGAACAATAACATTGGAAAATTAACAAGTCTGTGATATTTTACAAATATTAAGGACAATTTTACCTCTTCTTAAATTTTATTGTTGTTATCAAAAACACTTGTATTGACGGTGTAAGTATATATACTAAAATACGCTTATAACTTAAAACAAAATCGATTGAAACTATTTTCTAAAAATTAATTCGGACTTGAGACAGTGAATACTTTCAAATACTGTACCAAGGATTCTCTCCTTAAATCACTTTTACTGTCACTCTTATGAAGAAGGCAGTAACTGTTACTGGAAAATGACAATATATATGGTTTATCAAGTTTTAGATTGTGTTAACAAAAATGCGGTTTTTGTGAATTAAACGTAAAAATAAAAACAAAATAATTTAAAATCTAAATTATGATAAAATACCAATCAAAGAATATAACACTTACGTTAATAATTAGGAAACAATCAAAATTCTAAATACTATAGTTTAATGATTATGCTGATTTTTGGATTCACAGATTTGATAGCATACAATAATATTTAAAAGAAGGCATTCATGACATAAGTTCTCCTAAGAGGGGGAGTGTAAGAAAGGCTACATAACTAACAACCAGTCTTCATTTATTACTTTCATCATATCTACATTTCATATTAAGAGTGGGTTATATTAGTTGTTGAATAAGTTCGCTAATAAATATAATAATTCAATCATGATTTTAAATCACTTAGAGGTGTTGGCTGTCAATTCTTGGTGGAAAGGCATAATATTTTAAAAATAAAACACAACTTGCTTTTTGGTACATTTACATTTATAATTTGATCAAGACCGGTTTTGCTCATCATAAGTATTATAAACTGATAAAGTGTATATCTCAACAAGGCTATTTATATGAAATTGAGTGTTAATAATTACAATGCATATCAAACAATTGGATCAAGAACTAAGACGAGGATTTACAGATAATCATACAAACTATATCAAAGGTAAATTATGTGAGAAAAATATAATGAATAATAAATAATATTGAGAACCACTTTACCACACATTTAAACGGTGACACTAAGCAGCAAAAGAAAATATTTAAATACAAAACGTTTTATACTTTCTGAGAAACGAAAAGCGACAAATCCTCTACTGATCATAATATAAGGTTAGAACAAAAAAATGTAATTGATCAATTGAGTTCGCAATATCTATTGCAATCGTTATTTGGATCGTTTAGTAATAGTTTTTACTAATTATCAGTTTGAGTTAATCCATGCACTTGAATGCCTGAATATACAAAAATCCGTGTTGTTAGTGACAAAACTTATGGAAATTCTTCAATCATGTACCCTCAGGGAGGAAGTTTAAAAATAGCAATCGTGAATTTATCGTCGGTAGATGTTATTTCGTTCACGAAATTATTTCTAGAGGAAACTCTTTACACTATTTGATGAAAACACTTCTTATTATTTATTTATAAAACGAGCACCGTTGCTGTAAATCTCTTGTATAATTTAGCTTAATTAATACGAGCCGAATTTTTAAAGCTTCGCTAAATGAAAACTCTATACTCTATTGAATGAGTTTGTATGGGGTATATTTAGGTGGTTTTCAGTGGGAAACTCGGTCTGGTTCTGTTTCGGCCTGTTAAAACCTTCTTTAGCTTCAAACACTTCAAACCACCCGGAAAATTTAGAGGTTCTTCACATAAAGGGGGTTGTTCACTGCAAATTCGATTATAAATATTATATATTTTGGATTTCAGTGTAGTAACACAGAATTAAACAATTAATGGATGACTGTTTTACGAAACGTTAAGTTGCTTTTGTCAAATTTTTAGCCAAATTCGGTCATAAAAAACATTGTATTTTAATTTTTCAAAAAACGTTTTTAGATCAAATCATTATCAGAACTATTACTCGTTACATTGACGATATTGTCATATCAAAATAGCTACCATAAAAAAGTGCAATATCATATAACGCCAACTCAATAAAAATACTACTTATTTACTTTTTGAACGTGTCCGCTCTCGGTCTACACAAGTGTTTCT
Organism: Himalopsyche phryganea; assembly: GCA_022494535.1. Classification (NCBI taxonomy): domain Eukaryota; kingdom Metazoa; phylum Arthropoda; class Insecta; order Trichoptera; family Rhyacophilidae; genus Himalopsyche; species Himalopsyche phryganea. The sequence goes on from JAGVSL010000071.1 coordinate 2,241,015, forward strand.
TAACCTATGAACCACTAAAAATAGAAAATATTATTATAATTAAATGGCATTAACTAAAGTTAAAAATGAAAAATAAATTTCTAAATTTAAAATAAAGAAATGCAATTTTTGTTGATTAGTTTTATATATATTATTTATATATAAAATAATATTATATGTATGTATAGATATTTTAATATAAAAAAATATTAAAACTGATGAAAACTACTTCATTTTCTAGTTTGTTGGTGAAACAACTCTAATATGTAGTTACATTGAAAAATTTTGTCTTATTCAGAAAACCTAAAAATGCCGACGGAAAAATGCAAGGTAGATAAATTTCCAAAAATAATTAAACAAAATATTGATATTCTCTTGGTCAGCAAAAAGTAAAGTAAAATATCTTATTCTTAAACAATTGTTTATTAAATATATAAAACTCGGATACAAATCAATAACATTTGATTAATGGTTACCATTTTAATATTGCTTTTCCCATTACCTTAATATGGATGACTCGGTAATAAATTATACACTAGACAATCTAATTGGGTGATTTTTAATTACCGCGTAAACACATCACTAGTGAAATTGTCCGTAACTGAAAAATACAGCAATATACTTTTGACCCTTATTTACTTGTCAAAACTTTTCATCCACTTTTGTCTTCGATTGAAAAGGCTGCCTATAGAAGCTATTAAACAGTATTCGAATTATTTTTAATCCGTTTCCAGAACCGATATGAAAATGTAGGTAAAAATTACTCATATTTAGTAAACGTGTCGATAGTATCGACAAATTTAAAATCCACAGTGAAAAGCCCTTTCAGGGTGGCTCAAATATACAACTTACATCCAACGCGCCGGAAAATGGAATTAGTGGAAATAGAAAACAGACTGCTTCGGTGGTAGGGTAAACAGTTCGAAAGAAGTGTTTTCAGAGATGCAAGTACCCCAACATTTTATAACGTCAGCCAAATTTATTCAATTCATAAATATACTTTCTATGAACGTTGCTTACTTAGGTCGTCTATTCGAAGAACTCAGCTGTACTAGATTGAGATGAAAACGTTCCCTGCGTAACATAGGTCTTACTGTACGTTTTAAATTATATTTTTGATGAATTCGCTGTTTTTATGTTTTTATTATGTCAATATTATAATATGTGGGTGGTTCGGAATAACAATGGCCCAACTCCAATCCATACAATATGAGTTATATTCATCCAGCTCTGTGTTTATTAAAATTTGCTTAATTTTTTATTTGAAAATGAAAATTACAATAAATAGTATTACAGCCGACGCCAATGTGCTATGCATTAAGACAATATAACATATAAAAAAACATTTTTAGGAATAAAGAAAAAAAAATATTTGCATACAATTTTATATAAGAAAAAAATATCTAAAAAAAAATTCACAGAGTTCACTGATGAAAATTTTCACGTATCAATGCATTGATCAGCTGAACGGCTCATATAACGACGCGAAGAAGTTAAGTTTTAAGAAAAAACATGTTTTATTTCAGTTCGGTATCATTGTCTCTGTGGCATATTACAGAAATTATTTCAATAAACTATGATAAAAGATATAATAATATTTCATTGATAATATATAAAAAAACCGCCATTTACTTAATTTTTGACAGTTTTCTTAACAGAATCAACGAACATTATTTTCATTGTTATATTTGTCAATAAATTATGAAACAAATAAATGGTTGAAACCACTACCATAGGGTAAAAAAGTGCAAACCATAATTTGACGGTGTTTTGGCAAATTGATGCAACCAGCAAAATTGAATTTGTTCAGGAGAGAGTAAAAACTCTTTTTATCGAAAAAATTATATCTTCGTTGTTCTGGAAGAAAACACTAATCGAAAAATACTAGTTTTGAGTATTTGGACTTTGAAGTTTGTCAAATGTTTGAAATGCTATACTTTTTTCATGTTGTGTTTTTGTACAAAACTGTGTTTAAGTAGTGTTTTCTTCCGGAACAGCGACGATATGGTGAGTTGCGTTATGAATCTTTAAAATGCACTCATGCAAATTCTCACGTTTACAGATACGGGATTATACGTAGTGAGAGAGTAGGAAACGAACAACACGAACGTCTGTCTCGCCGCTCGATGGAGGAAGGTGGCGAAGAGCGGGGAGAAGCGGGGTGCGGAGCTTCGACACACTTCAAGGCCCGCGTCCTGGGACAAGGACAAACAAAGGACAAAACAACGGCTCCTTCGTCTCTCATTAAAACCCGGTCGTTATCCGTATACTCTTTCTCGTTTATTTGCAATTAGCTTCTATAACTTTCTTGAAGTATAAATAATTTCTCTACACTTTTAATTTAAAATCTGTAAGTGTTTTACTAGTAAGCGGTGGACTAAATCGCCGCTTCGTTGGCCGACGACTCTCCCCCGGGAGAGGTCGGACGCGACTGAGGCTGGCAGGATTGCAGGCCCTTCGCCCACTTCTAACTGTAAACCAACAACAGCAACCAAACAAATATGACACTACTCTTAAACGCCTCAGAAGGGGTATTACATTTTAAAATTTTCATTAACAGAAAGAGTCTGCAGATTGGTTTTGAAGACCCTGTCCGCCCCATAAGTACGGGGCGGTGTCAGTAGGTAGTGTTGATATAATAGTGACTTACATCAATTTTAAAGCTAAAACCAATATCAAATGATGTTTCCCTTCCAAAAAGTGGTCAATTTATTTTTTATAATTTACATCATTTCACCGAGAGCTACTCTGTTGTCTTTAAAATGAGATCTAATCATTAACTTATCTTCGTATTTTTTTAGGGTTACATGAATTGGCTAAAACAACGTCGATGTTAACTTTCGTACATTCTTTTTTTTACTGCATTCGATACATATTTTTGTACAATTTATCCAATAAAATCCAAAATAAAATCGCTCAATACAAATTCTGTGTGTTTTTTTAAAGAAATTCTGTAAAGTAATTGAACTGTCTGTAACATAACGTAAGTACAAATAAAAAACGCAATAATAAACGCCCAAGTACTGAAATTCTTTTTAGGAAAAATAAACGAGAAAAAACAGAAATAAGATTTTCTGTCTGTAGTACTTCCAAAAAACAACGTGAAAAAATTTAATAAGTGCCTGTTCAGTAATGTTTGGAATGACTCGTTATTTTGAAACTGTTATAACCTGAACGATCACTATTTATGAAGACAATGATACATTCCTTCGTGTTCATCAATTTGAAATCTTCTATGTTTTTTCAACTCTCCAGACATAACAACCTATTAATATCAAACGAGCTTCGTATGAAATAGATAGAGTATATTTATTTTTTTGGTCGAATTTTACTCGACTAGTTAACAAATAGATAATATTCAATATTTTCTATACAATAAAAATAACTTTTTAAACAGATTTGGTTCATTTTATAAACACAATGTGAATTTATATAATATATTAAAGTATTTCAGACAAATTCCAATTGTAAAAAAATATACCAAGAAGATTAATAGAGGACAGATGATTTTTTTATATCTAATGTATTATTAAATACGTCAGTAAACAACCTAGCCGAATGGTAATGATATGTGCTTCCACGCATATAATAGTTGTTTTGAATTAATCTCATTCAGTTTAAATCATGTTTTGGCAGACACCATTTTTTTGACATATTTCATTCATCTCTGTCAAGCTTTGTGGGACGTGTGTGTTCATTTGTTTGAGGTGGTATATCCGAGTTCTTCTGTATCGAAATTTATAATTATGTAATGATTTGAATATTAATACTACTGGCAATGAATACTTCATATTATATATAATAGATTGTCACAATTTAATGTGTTTATTTGTATTTTGTTTGATAAATATTACATTCTAGGAGACATCAAAACGGATGGCAATATTGATAAGAACCACAGACTCGTACCAGAACGCGCACCACCTTACAGACGAGAACACCTCAATACTCTTTTACTGGTTGCACGGGTCCACCCGTGCTTTGGGACATGTCGATGGTCGCTCTAATACTCTAAGTACTAAAGAATACTCTAAGTAAATATCTATACTTATACAAAATTAAGAACACGATTTCTAAACATTATAAACAATAGTGTATTTTTTTGATTATCTTTTTACTAGCGTTGAATAATTGACATGCGGTAAAGTGAGCAATAGACTCAATAAGGTTAATAATCATTGATATTGATGATCTATAATGGTAACTAAAAAAAGTTTATTATACCTGATAATAAATTTTTCAAATATTTTTGTACAACTGAACTTTCGTTTTATTATATTATGTATATTATGATAAATGGAAAATGAAGATGGGGTGTTTCGGGAGCAGAACTACCAACCACCTGAATGTTTTCTCATTCCGTATTACGACAACTCTAACAGTATAAAATTTCATGCTTACATGAAGCTTAATTCACAAATGCAAAATACTTACTGCCGGAACCACCCGCGCAAAACGCTTGCATTTTATCTGGCAAACGTCAAACTTTTATATCATGTAAACAGTTTTAATTATTAAACATTAAAAAAGATTATCACTTTACCCGATCCTAATGTGAAACATAAATATGGAGTTCTAATGGGGATAATTTCAACAAACGTTTCTGTTTTACGGGAATTGTTGATTGTTCACTTGCTTAACCTCCTTTTTTCGGAGAATAAATATAATAATGCTAAGCCACTTATTTAAAATGCTAAAAATTTTGTTTACTAATAATTTAAAACCTACTGTTGATGATTTTATTATTTTCTAAAAACTTTAAACTATTCATTTTAATTCCTTTTTCATTAACTAGATGAAGTATTTCTACGTTTTTATTTTTATTAAAATTACGATCATTTTCAATGAATTGATTCTCACATTTTAAAAGTTATTGCTATTGAAATATCTTATGTTCTTTAATTCTAATATTAAAATGTCTACCTGTCTGTCTTACATAAAAAGCTTGATAGCCTTCACAAGAAAGGCGGTATATGTCACACTGTGACAATGATTTTATTTGATCTTTATTATTCAATACAATTTTACCTAAATTATTAACTGTATAAAAAACCGATTGTAAGCTATCCGATAACAACTGACATTTTTAATGATATATCTCAGAAATAGATCATTTACGCCGGCTATAGCTAGTATCATATGTTTGTTCTTTATCCGAGTATAAATTATCTAATTACTTTATTTATTTGCTTTCGCTTTAATATATAGTATTATCTAAATCGGTGCTATAACCATTATTTAACGCAATTTGTATTTAATAGAAATACAAAATTTATTTACTCGCTTTAGTATGTCTAGGTATTTATTTTTAGTAAAATAATTGTCATTTAGTTTCACAGTCAATGGAATAACTAAATAATCAATTTTAGTTATATAATAAAAATGACTTTCCACAAAGTTATTACCGAATCCATCGAAAATATTGAATTAAAATCAATCGTATTTATTATATCGATGGTGTTTAGGCCAATTGATTTAACCCTATAAAAATACGAAAATGAGTTAATGATATCGTTTTAAAGTTTAACGACGACAGAACAGGTCTCGGCCAAATGATGTAAATTAGAAAAATAGGTTGACCACTTTTTGGAAGGGAAGCATCATTTTAAATTTGTTTTGAGTTTAAAAAATCTGACCAAGCCACTTGATGAAAGCAACTATTATATCGACACTCCCTATGTATAATCCCGTATCTGCAAAACCTGAGAATTTACAGGGGTGAATTTCAAAGATTCATAATGCAACTAACTATATAATGTTTTAGATAAAAACAGTTTTTACTCGCTTCTATTATATTATCTGCACGTTTGGGTATCGCTGAGACATCCAGAACAATAATTCTAATCTATTCTTGTGTGAGGCAGTTAGTAGTTAGTCCGTTTGCTTCTGAATAACTGGCTAGCAAAAACGGAATTAGGTTCGCATTTGCAGTACACGTATCACCCAGCAACAACGGGAGTACTCAAACGGCATCTCTCGTGCTCGCCCAGCGATATGAATAAACAACTTTCTTCATTTAAATTTCTTTGCCTGTTATTTCATGAAAATTACTCCTGAATAATATTAGCGCACTGGAGGAGACAAAAAAAGTTTAGAGAGTTGTAACTGATATTCCAGCAAGTGTAATAAATAGTAAGTTATTATTATAGTTTATTACCTTATTTTATTAGAGTATTAAATATAATTAAACTTTAGTAATAAATTATTATTTTTTTGTCTATGATAAAACTGTTAAGCTGTAATTTAAAAAAATATGTATTTTTCATGTTCTTTTTGTTCATGCAACCGTATTTTGTAAACTAAAAGTTAAAAAAAAATAACTTATTCTACATAAACGGGTCATAAAAGCTCATAAAACTAACGTTAAATAAACCTGCTTTTTCCAAACTTGATATGTATATATCAAAGACTTAGTTCTATTGTGCAACATTTCAAATCACATAGTTATGAGATAATTAGGAAACGGGATTTTGGGCAAGCTTAATCTCCTACTGTACATTAAATTTTTGTAAATTTTAATAAAACTCTAGGATTATCAAATATGTATATTTATAATATTAAAAACAAAATTTAATTTTTTTCTAACATTTTTTTAGCTGTTTGTTATTACACTTTTGATTCAAAGAATTTATAACCACTGACTGTCATTCTAATATAACCGCAGTTTATCTTTTACTTTTTACATTTTGTAACTGTTATATATTGGTATTTTAAGCATTTACTAATACATAACTCAAACTGTTTTTTTTTTTGACTTGTTACGCTTCGGAACTGAGGTATCGATATATTCTTATCATGCTATATTTATATAAAAGACTGTTAGAGTTAGTTGATAAATTATAAACTATCAATTCTTGGTGTAAAGCATTTATAAAAAAATAAACACATTTTTTGTACTAGTGCCACGCAAATTTTATCATATGATCAGATCCAGTTTCACCCGTTACGATCATTTTCAACTGATCAAGTTCAACTTCAGTAGATTTGTTCTCGCCACCAACGCCGGATACCCACACATTCATTATCTATTTATATAATATATTCAAAAACTATTTTACTTGTCCTTAGAACAATCGGGAGTTATAGTCACTTAAATTTATACAACTCCAGTTCTTTCCAAAAAACCCAACTCCTTACCGTTCACAACGGATAAAGTAAATCCATCAGTAAACCACTATATAAATTCTGAAAATTTTTGATGAATATTTTTGTGTTCCAAAAGGTAACAGTTCCGAATGCATTATTTTATCTTTACGCTATCTCTCACTGGCTTCATAATTTATCCGATTATCGCTGTAGCAGTGAGGTATAACATTCCATGCACTAGTTAGTTGAGACAGCTTACCGGTCCTCACCTGATACCGGATAGTAATTGAACGGACACATCAAAGACGTTATTGGAGTATCTGCAAAGGACATCATCTGCCTGTCTAATGCAGGGTTGTCAAAACAAATTAGACGGTACGTCTTTGCTACCGGTATTAGAACAAAGGAAGAATAATATTCTAATGGTCAATGAAATCGATATCTATCTATCTGCGGTATTTTTGTTATTGCATTATGTAATTAGGGTCTTTCTCACGTAGAATGCTTTTGTTTATAGATTTCGTGTGAATATTTATTACAAGAATAATTTTAATTTAAATCATGCTGGTTTTATGACCGTCTATCGAATATTGTATCTTATTTGTAATTTGTGTATGTAAATAATATGTATATGATCAAAATTATTTTGCAAGATTCTTACATTTTCGACATCTCTATGTCAATACGTCAGTTCCAAAGTGTAAAGCTACGCATACATCTGGACATTCAGTGTCTAGAAAAGTGTTCCAAGCTGGTTGTTGGAAACTTTTTAAGAGACTCATAACAGTTAAAAATAGTTTATTAAAAATAGTAATTCAGGTATTGACAGCTTTTCGGAAAGTCCGAAGTATTTTTTATTATTATTGTTTGGACCACTGAATGTTTTGTAGGTATTATAAGGTTACATTTATTACATGGTAATATATAACAAAAAAAATATATTTCTGTTTATAAAACTGTTTAATAACCTCGGCTCCATGGCGCAGTTGGTAACGTCGTTGGCTACGGTTACGGATGCCTCTGGTTCAAGTCCCGGTACGGACAGTTTCATAAATTGATCTTTCAATCGAGTTATGGATTTTTCAATTTTAGTTATTGAGATGTTCTACACTTCCGTGTATTTTGTCACTAACGACCGGGTTTCGCCTTTCGGCATCTTCAGGCACTCGAGCGCACGAATGCCTGAAGATTTATAGATTAACCGAGACACTGCTCTATTTGACTGCCCACATTTGGACACTTAGCTTAACAAGTCAAAAAAATTGTAGTTTTCACTTAAGAACAAGGAAGTGTTTAGAATACCTATATCTAAAATGTTGAAAGTGGTAATCTGTGTTTTTTTTAGAATGACAGTGGTTATTATAACGTTAGATCTAAACTGTAACAACTACAAAAAATTTGTCAAAACCTCTGAAAAATCCTATCATTGATATTAAAAAAAAATAAGATTAATATTAAATAATCCAAGAATTTCTGGCTTCTGCGGTGACCGCAAAATATTTCACTATCGGCTTCAAGTATTTTATCATGCATTTTTTCCCCTTTTATATAATATATGTATGTATTTTTTATATAAGAATACATTATTCGTGATTTTATTAAAAAAAATCTTTGAGGCGATTTCAGAATGCAGGCGTATGTATAATTAAGTGTATTATATTATACATAATGTCGAATAAGGTGTGTGATACAAAATTAATTTAATTTTCGGGGCAAGGGGCCGTGGTAATTTTTTTTGCACTTTTGTCGGTCATAAAATGAAAAAGTTTGGAAAGCACTGAACTAGATCACGACAATTGAATACTTTTGTTTTTCTGTAATAATATTGACAGTTAATAATTACATATTTGAATCGTGATAGTATATTCTAAATTGAAATAAGGCGCATAATACAACATAATTTAAAATTTAATAGACAAACAAACTCAAGGCATTTCACCCAAATTATGATTAATCGAAGTAAATACGTACCATTTCGCTATTTAAATTATTATATTATATCTTAATACCGGATCTTTCTACATAGCCCACTGTAGTCTTAGCCTCTGAAACGTCATCCCAAAGGGACGTCTCTCTCCAATTAATGCACAAAATATGTAGGGCTGTGCTTATTAACGGCGAAAGAAATTTCGTAATTTAAAATTATTTTTTATATTATTATCAAGTGTTTTTTTATTTTTTATATCAATTTTCCTCGATTGAATAAAAACTTTATCTTAGAGTGAGGCCATAATTAAAAGTGGTTTCCCGTAAATTTTGTAACTTTGCCAGCTCATAATATGGATCACAAAGACTCAGTCTCTCTACTCGTATTTTTGGATAGAGTTAGAATAGAAGGAAAGGGTCATGATGTCATGGTGTAAGAAGTACAGGTGAGCTGGATAAAAAATATCAATCGCTATTTTTGCATTTGCGGACGTCATTGCGTGCGTATTGAATTACAATCTACGTTTACAACCGTTTTAAATTTGAATTGTTCAGATTTTGTATATTTCCATGTATTTCGTCACTAACGACCTGAGTTTCGCCTTTTGGCATCTTCAGCCATTCGATCACACGAATGAACTCGATCTGAAAGACAGTAAACAGTTTGCATCGCTTATATACAAGATAATATACGAAACTCTTATCACTAAGTCTAGGAACTACATTGACACCTATATTGGTCACAACAATGACCAACAATCCTAGTTGGGAAAACAAACACATTATGGATGGAATGAAGGGTCTTGAAATGCAATTTGAAGAACAACATACTTCTATTTAAAAAAAGTGTTTTAGTGACGATAAAAATTTGATTTGAAGTGACGTCACATATTTTACAAAAAACAACGAGCCTGCTTATCTGTTCTTTAAACTTCTTGTACCTTCGGAAGGGGCTACGGCAGAACCAGTAATTAGTTAATCGCTTTCACTACTTCTTGTTTTTAGGATTGGATGGGTGGGGGAAATTTTAGACTTAACATAAATCCAGGCCTACAAACAAAAAGTCGTAAATCTATATATTCTGGGACTCGAACCCGTTGACACTGCAACTACAATAGTGTTACAAACGTCTGAAACGGACTAGCATTCGACACAAGACAAACGCAATCTGTTGTTTTTATATCACAATTGTATAATGTAATCAGCATCTGAAAATTTTTAATCAAAATGTGACACTTTGCTCGATTTTTACGAATGGTAACATGGGTAACCCTACTCTGTTAGCTCAAACTATCCACGTAAACTATTCGCCTTGAGCTAATTGATTCTGTCAACTGGATATGACATATTTTAGCGCAGTTAGTATTCATAAGAACGAACCTGAGTTCGTATCAATTTGATGGACTTATTCAATTATCCCCCATTTTCACCTTAGTCGATTAATTTTACTCAGTTGACAGTAGAGATAAATCTTACATTACAAAAGCAATAAATGAGCCAGGGTAAATATTGAGAGTATGTTTATTAGTTTAATTTGCATTTTTGCTCCATTATAGTAGGGTAAAACACAGTTTGTTTGTTGATGATGCTTGTGATGGGCCCTGATTATTATAAACATGTGGAAGTAGTACAAACATTTTATGTTTTATTTATAATAATTATATCGATACCTTCATCGTATACGTCGATTCGTTCCAAAGTGTAGCTACTCAAAAAGCATAATTCTGAGATATTAAAGAAACAAGATTTCGGACCGAATTAATCTCTTATTGTACATCTAATTTTTGCAGGTTTTAATGAGACTCTAGGATTATCCAAAATATGTAATTAAAAAATAATAAAAATAATTTTTATTTTTATTTAAATAATAATAATACAAGTTTTTAGAGGTTTTCATAGGATACAGTTTGGATTTAAAGTAATAACAACCACGGTTATTCTAAAATAGCTACAGATTACGAGTTATATTTTGAAGTTGTAGATATCGATATTCTAAAAATTTCCTCATACTTAACTCAAAGCTGTAAACTTTTGACTTCAGACACTCAGGAACTGACGTATCGATATTGTCATTACTTATTTTGAAAACGGTCTTCAAACGAAATACAACTAGAATAATAATATTTTAGCATATTGATTTAATTGGCATTTACTTTTTAGAACTCCATTTAATAGGATAAAATAACAAAGTATTTAATTCTACAATTTTTTTATAGACAATATCATGTCATCTCACGAATTCGAACATCATAATGTTTATTTTAAAATTAAATCATTCAAGGTACTAATTGTGTTTTAGAAAAGTAGCCTACGTGGTGTTATTAATTAGACATTAAAATAAATGTATTGAAATTTTACTGATTATGCGTAATTACATGGGCTTCTTGTAATGGTTTAAGTTAGGGTGATGGGCTAATATTTGTTTGGTCATTAAAGAGATTATTGTCATGATTGTATCTACTAATTAATAACACCACGTAAGCTCTTTTTCTTAAAACACAATTACTACCTTGAATGATTTAATTTTAAAATAAACATTATGATGTTTAAATACGTGAGATTACATGATATTGTTTATCTCTTCTAAACAGTATATATAGCTAAGCAAAAACAAGTTTAAGTACAGTTCTGACGATGACATAAAGCCGAAATAGCTAAAAACTTTGCTGTTTTATCTTAATATTTTAGTACGTACTACAAAGCAGTACATTCATTCAGGTCGACATGGTTTTAAAAAATAAAATAAAATGTTTGATGTTTCGACAAAACTTTTCTATCGTCAAATATAATCGAATTAAAGGTGCAGTGTATTGATCGTCGTATTGAAACGCTAGCAGACGATAAATCGCTTTAGAATTCACAGTAAAATATAATGCAGCGGATAGTGTTTATCTTCAACGCTTCGAACGTCTATTCTCTCGTCAATTATTCAGTAAACGATGACAAGCTACAAGGCTGTGAAACATTTGCCAAATAAGAAATAATTCAAAAGAAGAGTTGTAGCAGTTACATAAATGATGTACAATTATGATTATCAAAATAACAAATATTTAGAATTTCATGAAGAATTCATCTTCAATTAGAAATTATAAAGGCTACAGTTTATATGTTTTATTTATTGTAAATTCAAAAAATTGAAATGCATGGCAATACAGCTGAAGCCAATGCGCCATGCATTACACAAACATAACAACAGTAACAATAATAATAATGATAACAATATGTAATGAAAATAAAAACATTTTTTTAAATTATAAAATACAAAAAAAACACAAGACATTATTAATTTAAAGGGAACAAATATTTGGTGAACAATACCCAGAGCTTAGTACTGAAAATATCCAGCTCTCTAGACAATGCATTGATCAGTCAAACGGCTCTTGCAACTGGTGACACGAACGAACGAACGACGCGAAGAAAAAGTTTTAAGAATAAAAATTGCTTGGTTATGGTTTCTGCCACGTAGATAACAATTGAGAGCATGTAATTTAATAGTTATGAGAATTTCAGGATAATAAACTCGACCCCAAAGAAGAAGAGAGAAATATTTTTGAATCGAAAACAATCTTCGTGTTTCAAGAAAGTGAAAAGATAGCATTCCTAAAAGAAATTTGGTTGGGTAGTACTCTTTTAGGGAACAATTGAAGGGAAAGTATTTAAATATTTTATTTTATATTTTCTCAGATAAAAATGGCAAATAAATTTTACGCTATATTTGTCTTGATTTATATTTGTATCTATAACCCACAGCACAACAATGCGCTTGTAAGATCACTGATGCACAAATTAAATGTGTGTGTATGCGCTAGCATGAGTGTTGAGTGAATTTCTACATGCTGCGGTACTGCTATTTAACGCTGTGTGTGTATATAATATTAATTGTATTTAATAGTATTATTAATGTAATAATGCAACTTTTTTCACAATAAATAGTATACACACCAAAATGTGTCTATTACGATCGCTGGTCTACTCCATATGCGTTTACAGTCTGAAGACATGGACTCTAAAAGCGAAAGACCAAAAATGGCTAAACGCATTTCAAATGTGGTGTTGGAGAAGGAATGCTTTGTATACCATGGACGGCCATATGTACTAACGCATGTATCGTGAACGAGTTACAAATCCAGGATAGACTCTCGGCCGTTTATACAAGACACCTTCTCATCTTTTTTGGACAATCTTGAGAGGCTCTACGTCACAAGAAATTTCAAATGCAGAAGAGGAGGTGGAAGGGCCTTAACCTGCTGGAGCGACCATGTGAAAGACTCCACAGGCTTCTCCTATCCGACGGCCTTCAGGGCAGCGGAGTGCAGGAGTGAGCGGCGAACGATCGTCAAAAGAAACGGAGTTGTTGTGATAGGCAAAGGTCACGACCCTCACCACTGAGGAATACGACTAAAGAAGAAGAGAACAATAATATGAATATGAGCTATTTTAAATGATTTTATTAACAACATCAACCAATAATCTTGGAATCGTAAACTTCATTTATTTAATTAAGTTTTTGGTCGTGTTGGGTTGTGGAAACCCTGAAACCACAACTGTAAAGGCATTCATTACAATTCGTTAAAAGTTTTACTATAATTACTTTAAGCAATTACCGAGTTATACGAAAAATCAATTTTCAACAGTCATAAATGATACATAAAACCAACGAAAACGAATTTCCTTATACTATTACTGGAATTTCACTTGCGAAATAAATAAATATTGATAACAACTTTTGTTTTGTAATAAAATTGCTATAAGACATTCATTTGAAATGACGGTGTACCGGACATGTCGCACGGCGAACAGACAACTGCTGAACGAATGCAGTCTTTCAGTGGTACCAGAGGAGCACTACGCGGCCTCAGGGGCGTCGCAAAGCACTCTGGATTGACGGAAATATCAGGTTTGGTCGAAGTACTTGGCAGCATTAAGCTAGGAGCCGAGAAAAGTGGAGGGAGCTGGGGGAGGTCTTCATCCAGCAGTGGATCGACCCGGCTGAAAACGATGATAGGGGGTTGACTGTTTTTCTGAGTCTTTGTCAGGTGTCATGATTTGCTAACCTAAATCAGCACAGGTAAAATGAAATAAAATATTAGTTTTTAATGTTACCTGCTTAATTAGGTTTTGATATCCATGTCAACTACCAATGTGGGGCTTATGCATTTCTAATGGAGCATATCAACACAAGTTTTTTTTAGAGGACTGGTGGTCTTTATTCAGCCGCTCAATCTCTGGAGATTGCGAGGCGGAAGGTGGAATAGTGGGGATAGGAAAGAACCATTAGAAAATATTTAGGATTATATGCACGGAAGAGACATCAAGTTTCAAAGATATCCATCCCTTTGAACACAAATGGAATGAAAAATTGATATAAATATGAAAGACGATTCGAGCCCTTGGATACCGCAACCAAATAAGAGGATCTCCCAAAAGATTGTATTTCTCTTCTAAAACACTGCTTCTCAAACGTTTTCATCCCACGGCATGCAAAATTTGCAAAAAGTGAATAACGGCGTCCTACTCCAAAATTAAATTAATTTTAAAATTAAAAGCTTCATTTGACATTTTATATATACATACACCATACACCTGCATTCTGCGATCGCCGCAAACACAAAATTTAAAAAAAAAACGAATAATGTAATCTTATAGTCATAAAGAATACATACATATGTTACAGGAAAAATGTACTATTAAATATGTGTAGCTCTACTGCAAAAATTTTGCTGCCCCGCAGAAGCCCTATGGAGCATAGTTTGGGAAGCACTGTTCTAAAAGACTGACAAGGGTAAAAATATAAATTTATTTGCAACGATTCTTGTCGAATGAAATACTTAACTTCTTTTTTACACCAATAATATTCTTATGGGAAATAACTGCCATTTAAATAAAAAGATTAATAATTACCTACATTTAATGTTTTTTAATCAGAAATAATATATAAGAATGGAGCATAATATTTCTTTTAAAAGATAACTATATTTAAATTGATGTCAATATGATTTTACTTAAATGCACGTGTTCGTAAATTTATAATACTTCGATAAAAAATGGTTCCTTTTAAAATTAATTATAGACTCAATTTATAGTGACTGATTTAGTTTATGGCTGATCATTTACCATAGATAACAAAATCCTTCTATTTTCAAGTCCGATCTGCCGTATTTATTTTCCACTAAGGTAAACAATTTATTCTGCAAAGAAGATTGGTATTGGCTTTTTGAAAGGTTGAAAAATACATCGAACAGTTTGTAAAAAATATATTTAAAAGATTACTAGAATCTAAATAGACTTACAAAAGAAAGATTTGGTATTGTAGGCTTAAGAAACTTCTCTTATTTATATTGAAATAGATATTCTTTGACGAAAAAATATAAATAAATTAGAGTTTTTAAATAAGAAACTAATGTTTCATAATTTAAAATCTTTTCAGTCTTTTTTCTACAATAAAAGATGTTTTAATTATTCATCGGTTTTAATGTTTTAATATATTGCATAATTTACACAAGCGCAATTAAGAAAATAGACTTCGATACTTTATTTAAAAAACCATGGCAAACTATTTGGTTCATGCGACCACCACGCGGTGCCTCCAAGATCCTCTGTCCTCCACAAGTCTGCTTGCTTCCTCGCAAGTCATGCCAGCATCCCGTAGCTACGTCAAGTGCATCCTATGAATGGTTACCACCGGCCTTCAGGGGTTACGAAATCCATCTGGTTGCTAGAAGAGCATTGGGTTTAAAAGGTTGGATCTACAGAACATTTCCAAACCAGGTTTATTGTCGATTATTTTTTATTTTGAAGGAATATGAAGCTTTCTAACATATTTACAAATTAATTTGAAAACGACTAGAGTTAAATTTTGGAGAGTGTATAAAAACTTAATAATTAAAAAATTAAGCCAAATGTCTTGTTTCCAAAATAAGTTCACTTATAGTTGTTACTTGCGTCGAATACCAGGGGTAGGGTGTTTGTTCCTAAAGTCAGCCGTCGCCAGTAGTCGGTCTTTTGAGCTTAAAATTTAAATAATAGTGAATGTATTTAAAAACACAGATTTTGTTTAATTCGTGTAGGTAGTCTTTCCACTTGCCAATGTATATCTGCACTATACTGACCTATACCAATACACAATTTAAAAAAGCACATTTTTTACTTCGCAAGTTTCGACAAATTCATTTTGTATGGGGATTGCTAACAAAATAAATTTTATTGCATCATTATGTTTTTTAATCTTCTGTCTACTATCAGTAGATTATTTCGCGATGTTCATGAAACTTCATAGTGATGGCCGAACACTGGGAAACGAAAGGCCGACCGTTGGATTTTGGGAGCCGACCACTGGGACAATTGGCATTTTTTTTGTAAACTTATATTATTTTATGGTACGATGTCAACTATTTTATTTTAAGTTGGTTACACTGCTTAATCCCTGTTTAATTGAATAACAGCGAAAAAATATGTATTTATCATTCATAGACTCAAAATCCCCTTTGAAAGTATATCTTTCGTTTAACTGGCTGAGCACTGGCGAAACGACCCTGCGATGATGCGGTCTTTGTCAGGAACTCGGAGGTAAGAGAGAGAACAGACCAGCCTCTTATTACGTCCGATATAAAAAGCGTTGATAGACCTGGCTTGGACATGTGCTACGGGTACCCCAGGAGAACCTAAATCCTGTCTCTCTGGAAGGCTGCTGATAACTATTTATGGGATGTACTTGACGGAGCTAAGGAAAGCTGGTATGACCTGGGAAAAATGCAAGAAGACTGTCGGGGGGTTGAGAATCTTGAAGGAACTGTGCGGTGGCCATATGCTTCGAATTGGGAGCAGATATGGCTTAAAAATGTATGTTTTCATTTGGATTATTGAGATTTTGTACACTTCCATGTATTTTGTCACTACCGACCCGGCTTTCGCCTTTCGGCATCTTCAGACATTCGAGTGCACGAATGGACTCAAACTGAACTCGAACTGTCAGTTCAAGTCCATTCGTGCACTCGAATGCCTGAAGATGCCGAAAGGCGAAACCCGGGTCGTTAGTGACAAAATACATGGAAGTGTACAAAATTTCAATAATCCAAATTTGATATTGAAATTCCATCAAGCACTCTCAGTCGATGTCTTTTTTGTAAGCATGGCTCTAAAGAAATTTATTTATTGCAAACATTTTCGAGAAGAATTATTTTATATTATCAAAGAAAAAACTCCAAAATTTGACGGGTATCCAAAAGGGCCTATAAAACCATAAATCAAACTTAACTAAGCCAAGAAAATATTAGTTTAATAATTCAAAAACGTTGTTGTAATAAAAACCAAAATAAAATTTTGAATAATTTATTTAAGAATGTTTCAGAATTTTACAAAACTTCTCACATAATTCTCAATAAAAATCTTAAGAACATTTTTTACGTCAACCAAAAACTTTTAATCTGCAAATCCGGCAATTTGTTTTTTGCTGCGCTTTAAATGAACACATTTAACACCTCAAAACTTTACACTACGTTTTTTAAACATTTATTGTTTGATAAAATAAATACTTTTTTTGCAAATGTGTTTTATCTCAATATGGAGCAAAAGATGTCCAAAGCAACCTCATAAGATAAGTTATTTAATACGCACTTGTTGTTATTCTGTCGCTTAACGAAATTTAAGGATCGGATGGGAGGAAGTGAAAGTAACCAATACAGATGTTCATGCTGTTGAACAAATTGAAGGAAAAACATTATATGAGTAATAATAACTCGTGATAAAAACAATTGGTTCTCAAAGATCTTTAGGAATATGAATATAATTGTTGAATGCTTGACGCAATTAAACAGTAGAACGGATGATGATTATGACGATTATGCAGTTCAGAGGAGTTGTTTCCCGTTCGACGAGTGGTGACTGAATGCACGTTTATAAGGCGATGAATCTGTCCATATAAATATACTGTTCTCGACTGTCTTACTTACATCATCATGACTTGCCTTTTCAAAATGTTTAGCATTATCGCAATGTATACAGAATCCGTTTCGTATATCCTTAAAGAATGTGTATCTCTACCTTGTTAAGCTAGTTGGAACGAAAGATTCAGTTAGTGAAAACAAATCTCACTTTTTTAAGACAAAAAATGATTAATACTGTAAAAATGTACAAGTGTCGGCATACTAATTCTTGAACGCTCAGATGAATAGGATGACAGCTCAGAAGTTCTTACTAGTCGGCTACGAGACCGGTCATATACAAAAACAAAAATCATTTTTTAACAAATCAGAATCTGAAAGGGTAAACTGGTACGTTTAGAAATAGCCCCCGAATCCTCCCACTTAACTGACTATCGTTTCCGTCGTCAGCGTCGCGGCGCTGCATGGGAAGCTTTCGTTACGACGCCGACGCCTCGCGACCGCTTTTCGAAAACACGGACGCAATCGCTATTCCGCTCGCATTCGAGAACTTATTGCACATTTCGGGTAATCCCGCAACGCCACTCCCCACTTCCCGTTGCCAGTGGTGTGCGGGTTATAATGTCACAAAAGCTCTTCCTGCTTTTGGCTGTGTATAATCCGTTACTAACCAAATATGCTGACGACATAAAGCAAAAGTTCAATAAAATATATTCTTGAATAGAAATGGTACTTGAATAATTGACCAGCGTTCCGAGTATGTAATTGAATAGTTTTTTGTCATGTCCGCTCCCAGTGTGGAGCGCATGGCCTCCTAACGAACGTATCTCAATAGCAGGTTTCTACGAGAACTGTCTGGTATTCAGTTGCTCAACCTTTCTAATTCAAAGATATTAGAGATAGAAAGATAAAGCTAGAACTGGACTAGTGATAAGCTAATCACTCTCGCTATACCCCGTTTTTTTAGAATCGGATGGGTGGGAGTTAATTTTAAGAATTAATAATCAGAAATGTGACGCTATTTAGTCACGTAAGTAAATTTTTTTATGATGAAATGATAGTTGTTGAAAAAACGTTATTAACGAAAGAACAACTTAAAAAAGGTCTGTATTTATTGGATCAGTAGGAAATAATAAATGTTCAATAACTAATTTGATGAATCTTCGGTATACACGTGGTCTGTTAATAAAATAAACTGTCATATATTCATATAAAACTGTTAGTTTTTTAATTAAACCTAACCTAACCTTCATTTATTTGACAAATATTTACTGACGAAACATAATTGTTAACGGACCATTTATCGAATTAGTTACTGACGATTCATATGATTAGTTACCAATTATTTTTGGTATTAGTTGACCTTAAAAGAGATATACAGATAAATTGAAATGAAAATTATCTAAGTGAATACGCACTCGTATTACGGTCGTGTATAATTAGAGAAGAACTTTAATACGTTTATTTATATATTGAAGTGTCACTTATAATCGTTTTAAAAATATTTGAACGCTACTGCCGATTCCCCACCACGACTAACTCCACTCTCCACATCATGCAGGCTCGCTTCTAGCCATTAACTCCGCCCTTAAATATACCCTGTCGCAGTGTTTTTCAATCCTTATAATGACACTATCAACCTGAGCGTAAAGACAACCGAGTACATACTGAAGTAGCAATAACTTTGTTTATCCATAATGGAGATCATTATGACGAAGAAAAAAAATTTGAAAAATCCTCAATTATTGCAAGGGGTCCGACTTTGTTTCAAACTACCTTTTAACACCGTAACCCATCAGTACATTGTCCTTTTGAGTATTTTATAATATTTAAAAAACACCAACGTGGACACTATGAATAAGGTATGCAGCATTTTAACAAGTGGTCCCAGTCACAAGGGAGAATTGGCATTTACATTAGAACTCCATTACATTACGGTTAAAACAAAAAAGTATTCACTTTTAAGTTGTTAACTGTTAATTCTTGATGGAAAGCCATTATATTTTTAAAATAAAACACAATTTTTTGTACTACTTCCACAATCATGTCTGTAACGATTAGAAACGAATTCGCACATCGCGAGATTGTGATGATGTTCCCGATCATTAAAAATAAAAAAAGGATTTAGTTCTACAAGAATTCCATCAGTTTGCTGATAGCTAGCTTAGCTTCATGTCATCTTCGTGTTTAAGCTTATTTGAGCTAAGCTATGTAATATACTGTTTTATAATAGATTTTCTTTACCATGTCCGCTCCCAATATGGAGCATATGGCCTATTTAAGGAGGTATCTCAACAAAAGTTTTTCTACGAGAACTGCTTGTCACTCAGTTGACCAACCACTCTTTTTTCGAAGAAGGATAGGGCTAGGACAGAACTAGTGGTACATAAATTCACAAATTGATTGAAAAATAAATTTATGAAACTGTCCGCATAGAGAATTGAACCCGAGACATACATAACCGTAGCCAACGATGTTAACCACTGCACCACGGAACTGACTCTTATGTCAACTTACATATTCCAGCATGATAACTTTTTAAAATTTAAGTTGTTGAGATTTTGTAGTCCATCAAGCAGCCTCAGTAGACATCTCGAATTATGTCATAACTTTTATTTAAAATTTAAATACCAAACGTTTTAATTATGTTGTTTAAGGAAAAGGTACATACATGGTAATTATATATTGTATTAATTAATTGTCAAAATAAATGTGTTGAAGTTTCATTGATTATACTTAATTACGTAATCTTCTGTAATGGTTCTTCTTGTTTGTTTGGTCATTAAGAAGGTTATTATTTTCGTTAAATCTATTAATATCCATTTGTTCGAGAAACTAAGAAAAAGGTTTTTATCTCACAAATGTAGGCATACTTTGCTAATAATTATTGAATTCAATTCGATTTAAAATCTCTTTTCTAAATTACTAATACGGGTTAAGTTGCGGTTTGGTGGAACCGTCGATAAATATGCGACGAAATCGGTCTAACAGAATTACTTCGTTGAGCATCGTTCCATTTGCAGTGACTGCAGCTTTGCGTCTATTATTTTTATGCTCCCACAAGAAAATTTGTTCGGTGTCAATGCCTTGGTGAATACTCTGACCGGGAATAATCACAAATAGAGTCACACGTGATTCTTTTTTAAATCTTCAAACACTAAACATCGATATCATAAAATATGTGAATGAGGTGATGACCGTTTTAACCAAACATATATTTTAATTGAATTGGTTTTTCATAATAATTCGATGGTGTTTTGGCCAATTAAACCCTCAAAATTAAAACTGTTCAAGAGAGAGTAAACAGAAGAACAGAGAGAAGTTTATCGAAAACATTATAATATGGTGAAATTTGGATTATTGAGATTTTGTACACTTCCATGCATTTTGTCACAAACGACCCGGGTCTCGCCTTTCGGCATCTTCAGGCATTCGAGCACACGAATGGACTCGAACTGACAGACAGTAAACAGTGTCTAACGTTTATATAGAAGATACAAATACGACTAATATTATTTACGAGGTAAGATATTATACGTCTGAGAGCCACACTGATACCTGAGTTAAAATTTCGAGAATCGCCTTAATCCTTATTTTGTAAACACCACACTTACAGAGTAGTGAATTGCCGCTTTCCAACTTCTTATGGAATTACCAGTGATTTTACAATTATAATAGTATTGTGGGTTTCGACGGGATGCAATTCGACGAAAGGGTAAATATATACAATCATTCCACGTTTAGTGACATCTGTTAGGTGTTTCAACGTATAGGATATAATAACGGAGAATTAGGAAGGTTCAGCTGCTCATTCAGAATTGGCAAGGAATTTAACTGGGCTCTATTGATTCTGTCAGTTCGAGTCCAATCGTGTGCTCGAATGCCTGAAGATGCCGAAAGGCGAAACCCGGGTCGTTAGTGACAAAATACATGGAAGTGTACAAAATCTCAATAATCCAAATTTGATATTGAAATTCCATCAAGCACCCTCAGTCGATGTCTTAAATTATATAAATAATATGGTGAGTTGCGTTATGAACCTTTGAAATGCACTCTTGTAAATTCTAATATTTACAGATATGGGATTATTAAACCTAATACCAATGTAAAATAATGTTTCACTTCCAAAAAGTGGTAAATTTATTTTTATAATTTACATCATTTGGCTGAGACCTGCTCTGTCGACTTTTAAAATGAGATCTAATCATTTTCGTACTTTTGAGGTTTTCATCAATTGGCCAAAACACAGTCGATATGTTCCATTGCCAGTTCCATAGAGAGCTGTGAAAAATTTTTGCTGTAAAAATATTGACTACACTTCATTAAAAAGGTGACACAAATATCATAATTAGCCATCACTTTTTTACATGTCAGTTAAAACTTTGGTCTGTCATTTTTCAAAATTACCAATTTGTTGTAACTCTACTGACCCATCCGATTTATGCCATAATACATCACTTCTTTTATTCGATGGAATTTTAAAATCATAATTTTTCGTCTATCATCCATATAGCAGTTAATTTAATATACAAGGTCAGCTGTATCATCACACAAGTCAAATCAGCCAGCACGCGTCAAAACAGCTACGTTATTAGTCCAGTTCATATGCTTCACATTGGGAGTTGACATATTTAAACATTTATCGAAACCTTGAAAGTGTAATAAGTCAAAAATGAGTTAAGTATGAGAAAATGTTAATCGTACTAACATTTACCAGTTCCATAATATAACAAGCGGTAATCAGTGGTCATTATTACTTTAGATTCAAATTGTAACAACTACGAAAATCTTGTAAAAACCTATGAAAAATCGTATTATTAATTTTAGAAATATAAAACAAAATTAGATAATCGTAGAACTTCATTAAAATCTACAAAAATTAGATCAGTAAAAGATCAAACCTGCCCAAAATCTCATGTCCTAATTATCTCAGAACTATGCTTTTTGAGTTGTTACATTTTGGGACTGAGGTATCGATATATTATATTAGTGTGTAGTCCTTGATTGATTACGGTCACCTTCAATATCACAATAACAACTAAGGAAAACTAGTGAACTTACCTTCTACTCTCTTGGTAAGGTACAGGGCATTGCGGGACTGACATGTATCCATATACTAACTACTGTCGATCAAAATAACGAATACAATGTATTGCGACTTGCTAAATTAACTTAATTCCATATTTAGCACCTATACGCTTACTGTATATTATGCGGATAAAAAATTCAAAAACAAAAAAAAGTACATGCGCTTTAATCGTTGCAATTTCCCCCCGTCTGGCCGGCATTGAGACAGCTATCGGCCGAAGCAGGTGTTGTCAATTGCGGTCCGGCGATACAGACGCGGTCCGCGGGGACGCAGCGACAATTGGAGCACCGCCGCTATAAATTAGCACGTGATTTACAGCCGCCCAGGGGCGCGGTTGACCCCATCTCCCCTACATCCTGGTACATCGCTCGCTTTGCTCAGCGTACAGCAACATATTGTACAGAGGAATACATACGTTTGGACAGATATATTTCGGGGAGTGCGGGCTGAGTGTAGCATGGGGCAATAAAATAAATTTAGGTAACATGCGTTATTGGCGTACCTTAATGCTATTTTTTTTACTGTTTTTATCCGAATATGAAAACAAGCTACATTTTTTATGCATACATTTATGTACTGTACCCTCAGTAAAATAATGTCACAAGTCTAAAATTTACATTTATTATTTGGTTGTCTAGGTTTAGGATTTTGTTATATTTTTATACAAATAATATGTGCATATCTTGAACCCAAATAGATTCAGAAAAAAGGCACCTAACTTATTTTACCACACTTTAAAAAACCG
The DNA here is from genome assembly GCA_022494535.1 of Himalopsyche phryganea. Taxonomy (NCBI): domain Eukaryota; kingdom Metazoa; phylum Arthropoda; class Insecta; order Trichoptera; family Rhyacophilidae; genus Himalopsyche; species Himalopsyche phryganea. Next base: position 2,264,719 of record JAGVSL010000071.1, read on the forward strand.
TGAAATAAAATAATGTTTTATTGGTTCAGCTACCAACACTGAACCTGTAGTTACAGTAGTGTATTTTTAGTTATAAAAATATACCTATACATATAACAGGGCCCGTGGTGCAATGGTCAACGTCTTTGGCTTTGGTTACGCATGTCTCGTTGTCAAAATTATTGTTGTCAGTTGTAATTAAAGCTTTAGATACTCACTATTTTCTAATATAAACGCTTTAGTTAAAATAAGTCATATGAAAGACAAGTAATATATATATAAATATGCTAAATCACTAATTAAAAATACGTTTTTCCCTTCAAAATATAAAATTTGATCAGTCAAAACTTAAAACGCTCGTATCTCAAAACATAGTCAAGTGCAGTTAGAACCTTTTCAAAGTAAGTTAACGATTAGTGTGACTGTTATCTTGATTATCTGGCTTTTATTATCGGCAAAATATTTCCGTAGTGTTTTATTCAATGCATATATTTTTGGCAGCCTAGAGTAAACCTTCAGATACCTGATACTATACTATATTATATTTTATTATTTTTTGTCGACTGGTTACTTTCTTGTATAACTACTTTCATTTTTATGCCAAAGTATTCAATTATTATCCGTATTCTGACAGTTATGGTTGAAAAACGAATTAATAATATGTAAATATTATTCTTCCCAAGACTATAGTCCATACCTCACGTAAATAATAAGCAAAGCATAGTTTACGTCTCAGATTTCTCATGCTTGGCGGATCATAAAAATAGCACAGTAACATGTAAAAGGTAAATAGTATAAACTCAAGACGATTCCACTGAACCGACACAGAGAAAAGACTTCTGTTTCTATTCACAGAATCATTCCCATGACGCTGAACGTTTGCAAACTGTAATATTACATGTGACAGAAAACAGTAAGCGCTTATTTCAACGTCTACTGTTTGTACAATTATTATTTGCATAAAATCATAGCTAAACAGTGTAACTTGCAAGAGATTGTTATTTTCAGATGGATGGTTTTATTGTTTTGAATTCGTAGTTGTTCTGGAAAAGACACTAACTGAAAAAAACTAGTTTTAAGTAATTGGACTTTGAAGTTTGTCAAATGTTTGAAATGCCATAACTTTTTCATTTTGTATGTTTGTACAATACTCTTTTTAAGTAAAAGTATAATTTATAACAATAATTTTCTTATTTCATAGGATAGAGTTTGGAATAAGGAACTTTTCGGTATAACGAACTCAATATGTAATTTTTTTCGATTTAGTGTTTTGCTTCAAGAACAACGACGAAACAATCAGAATAACGGATAGAATTTTCAAATTTATCTATTTATATAAAAATGAATGTTTCTCTGTTTGTTTGTTTTTGTACCCTATGCGTTCCGTTACTATTCATCCGATTTCGATGAAACTTTGGTGAGTTGTTGTGTGCAGACCCATGAAGGTTTCTGAAAAATAAAATAAAAAAAGAGAATCAAATACGTACAAACAGCGACATTTTGGAAAACTTTCTGATTTATTCGTGTACCCACCAGACGGAAAAAAAAAGAAAATATTGTGAATCCATAAAAGTACTTCAATAAACAGAATAAAAAAACAAGCACTTTATTTCTTTTAGTGTCATTGCAACACATGCCAGGTTTAAGTTAGTAATTTATAAAAACAATTGGTACATGTTAAATGAGTCGTGAGACGCTAAACAAGCTGCCGAAGATTTTTAGAGTTTTGAGTAAATCAGCAGTATAATAGCAGAAGGCGTTAAGTCAAAAAAACTTATTTGTAGATAATCGACATTTAGGAAAATAATGAAATTATAGCCTTTCTAATTATATACCGTAAGCACTACTTAAGCTCACGACTTTATGAGATTCTTTAATAATTTACAAGTTCGATTTATTTATTATAGATTTTTGCCAATAATAATTGTGAACTAAATTGACTACACACTGAAAACTGACACATTAAAAACATGTGAAATATGGTAGAGCGTACTAAAATCTATCGTACTGCATTCATAACTGAAAACAGCCAATTTTCTACTTTTCGCCTTTTGCCACTATGCTGACGATATGTTAAATCAAAGTGTCACAGCTCGTTGACAATATTCTGCATATCATTATCTTTTGAAGGCAACAGTGGGACAAAAATATTTAAGAACTCAAGGTTTGTTTTGATAGTGTAAAAATAACAAAGTTTCTGCAAAATTTCAATTAAAATTTCTGCAAATTTGTATTGGTTATAACCGTATAACTTATACGTAATTACGCGAGCTTCGTATAATGGTTTATGTAGGTAATGGTGATACATTAATGTGTGTATAGTCATTAAGAAGATTATGCCTATTAATGTACAGCTGTTCTAATAAATTAAATAATAAAGCTTTTAAACAGATGTGTAATGAGAATGAATAACAACCAATTCCAATAAAATAACTTCCATTTTAAAATATCGACTGGAGTTATTGATCTATTTTCAAATCAAATCTGAATCGTTGAAATTTTTCACATATCCACACATTCTGTCGACTAGAGGTTCGCCTTTCGACATCTTTAGACATTCGAATAATTCGATACACGAATGAACTCGAAATGATAGTTAGAACATAGTTTATATAGTTTTTTTTATAAGACAAATAAATATTACAACTTAGTCTAGGAACTACATTGATACCTTAATTAATTTTAACCGATTGAATTTTCAGAACCTCCAAAAAGTTTTGGTATGATGTTTATATTTTTTAATGATTTGGCATTAAGCTCATGGGTTATAATTATATATAATATATAACGCCGTTTTAATCTTGATGCAATGTCAATTAACTTCCATTTATAATTTTTATAAAAATATTAATATATTTTTATGATTCTCAATTACTTGATGTCTCTTTTCAATAAAAATGTCAAACACGAAATAATATATCGAAAGTATTTTGGCAAATTGATGTAATTGAAATAGCTTAGGAGAGAGTAAAAACTGTGTTTATCGAAAACATTATATGGTGAGTTGCGTTATGAATCTTTGAAATGTACTCCCATTAATCCTCATGTTTGCAGATACGGGATGATATATAGAGTGTCAATATAATAGTGGCTTACATCAAGTGGTCGGGCCAGAATTTTTAAAATTAAATGATGTTTCCCTTCTAAAAAGTGGTCAACTTGTTTTTATAATTTACTAGTGAGTACCCGGCATGCGTTGCAATGCCACTCAAAGAAAGAAAGGGTTTGTGTTTTAATTCTTTTTATTGAACTGCTTTTGGATTAGAGGTATGCACAGGCCGAAATTTCATAGACTTACCCGGTTCGAGCCCATCATCTTCAGGTCTGGCCCGACCCGAACCCGAGATTCAATATCACACTTGTTTTAACACAATATTTTTGTTTTTCGTCTGGTGCGTAAACGAATAAATCAGAAGGTTTTTCCTAGATGTCGCTGTATTTGATTCTTTTTTTCAATTTTAGATTTTCAATTTTTTCCTTCAGAACCCTTCACGGGTGGGTGCACAACTCACTGAAGTTTCATCGAAATCGTATGAATGGTAAAGGAACGCGTAAAGGACAAACAAACATTTATTTTATATAATATTTCCCGGCATGAGTCACAATAAGTCCTTCCTGAAAGTTTCGTTGCGATCGGTTGAGTAGTTTAGGAGCCTATAAGATTCGGACAAACCAACAGACATTCACTTTTATATATATAGATATCATTTGGCCGAGACCTGCTGTTTCGTCTTTAAAATGAGATCAAATGATTAACTCGTTTTCGTATGGTTTTTGATACGCTGTATAAAACTTCCATACACCGTCACATCGTCTGTATATTCGCAAATTCCACTCCGTGAATTAATCACCCTAAAATTAGGATTTTGTTGAAATCCGATGCAGAATTTGCATGAATTACAATTCATAGATTTCACGGTATTGTGAATTTCGCTTTAGTTGCGTATAGTTGAATCAAACATTTTAGATATTGTAAAGTATTATTTATAAAACTAGATGGATGACTACAAATATTTCTATCAATAAAAAGATTTGTTAATATTGAATGAATCATACCTTCTTGGCCCGACTATAGAGTGTTAACACAAATTAATTTTGATATTTGTAACTCTTTGGTAATATATACATATTAAAATGAATGTTTGTTGTTTTGTACCGTATGCGCTCCTATACTATTCATTCGATTGTAATGAAACTTTGGTGAGTTGTTGTGTAGACAACAAATTGATACAGACAGCAACATTTCAGTTTGCGTGTGATATAACGAGTGGCGTTAATTGTTAAATTTCAATTGGGTGCCTTAAATGGAAAATTTAAAAAAGAAGATTTACTATTGTTACGCATCTCGATGTTTTCGACAAACATGGCAGTCGAATTTAAACATCTGTGGTTTCCGGGGTGACTCGCATTTGCAATAACCATCAACAAAGCACAGGGAAAATCGCTACAAGTGTGTGAACTAGATTTGGAAAATTGATGCTTCTCATATGGACAGCTGTATGTGGCCTGTCACGCGTCTGAAAACCTTCTGATTTATTCGTGTACGCACTAGACGGCAAAATAAAAAATGTTGTGTATCCAAAAGCACTTCAATAAACAGAATAAAAACAAACTTTCTTTCTTTGAGTGGCATTACAGCGCATGCCAGGTACTCTCTATTAAAAGTTAGAAAAATATTTATTACTATCTACTTGAATACATTATGTAAGTATTTACAATTTTGAAAATTACTATAATTAATTTTGATATTAGTAAATCAAAAAACTTTAGTAATTTATTTTATTAATAAGAAGTAAAGGTTAACCAGCTGTCAAAAACTGCAATGTGCCAGTAATTTGTAAACAATTTCTGTTGAACGCACCTATTAAAGTATATTGTGATGGATGTAATATAGTCATCTCGCTCATCGCGAGAAAGTGAATTTTTTATTCATTTGCATGAGACTCGAATATAAGGTGACTGCCTCTCTTATTTTCGTGTCGCTTTTTAAAATAAAAATTCCTCGTCTTATAGTCAGGCTAATGCGTTATTTTTTTTATTTTATGGGAAAAGACAAACTGAAATTCGTATGGCAATGACATATTCTATGTATGGAAAAACATTTTTATTTCAAAAAATCGTGTGACTGATTAAATATAGCTTTTGAGGTGTTAACCTTAACTCTTGATGAAAAGGAGTCAGATTTTTTAAATAAAACAAAATTTATTTGTCTAAAACATAATTACAAAAATTCATACATACCTGAATAATAATTTATGTTATATGATTCTTTTAAGAGGTGGTTCGCGAATCGTGAATCTGTTTTTTTATTAAATAACCTCATATCGTCGCTGTTCTGGAAGAAAACACTAAGTCAAAAAAACGATATATTGAGTTAGTTAAGCCGCAATAGTCCTTATTTCGAACTCTATAGTAGTGTTTGATAAAACAATTCAATTGAAATTTCAAATGCTTTAATAGTAGGCTATTTCAGCGGACAATGGTATCGGAGATGGCTGAAGAAAAAATCTTATTACGTAGTTTAAAAAATATAGAAAACTAAAGGAAGTGGTGGCATACATTATAGTATAATTATTTATAAATAAATTGATAATCGTACTTTTCTAAGTCTTCATAAATAAAAATCAAAGTTATCCACAAGTGAATAATGTTGTTGTTATGGAAGAAAACACTAAATCGAAAAAATGTCATATTGAGTTAGTTATACCAAAATGCTCTTTATTTAAAACTCTACCGTGTGGAAAGAACATACTTATTTTTAAAAATTACACTTTTACTTAAAAACAGTTTTGTAAAAACAAACAAAATGAAAAAGGTATCAAAGTCCAATTACTCAATACTGGTATTTTTCAGTAAGTGTCTTCTTCCAGAACAGCGCGATATGTTCTTTAAATCTAGTTGGAATACTCCTTCCTGTCTCTCCAATTTTTCTTTTTACTAAATTTAGTATATTCATATCTTGCTACCAGATTTTGGTTGTTTACAAAGTGATTTATGTATATAGTAGAATTTCGTTCATGTTATGTGAAACAGGCTATAGATTATTATCCTTGAACGAAGCTATGCGAGTTAATCCTTTAGATCTACGACTGAATGACATACGAATACACTGTGTCATTATTATAGCAAATTTGAGGTAAGCCTTCCCTTCTACAGGCATTCAATTTTCATTTAAATACGCAATTCATCAATATACCTTTGAAATGAATAATGGGATCCCTACAAAATGAGAATTACTCACTAGCAATTATTGAGAAACATTACGTTAGTGTTTTACAATTCTAAATGACGAAACGCACCGTAAAAAAAATCTACTTTTAAGATATTAACTGTCAATTCTTGGTGGAAAGGCATTGTATTTTAAAAATAAAACAAAATTTGCCTTTACTACTTTCACATGTTCATAATGATCCGAACATGTTTTGCTTATTACGTGCATTATCAACAGATAAAAATAAAATCATAACAGAGCTATTTATATAGAATTGAAAGTTAATAATTACAAAGTATAATATATAAAACAGTTGGTTCTTGTCATATTACTTGAAACACCTGTTTTATATGCCTTATAATTGTTAACCACCGAATCCTTCGAAAATATCAGAATAACTATTTTTACACACGACAAAAAAACAGAGTTTCACAGTTTCCAACGAAGCACCTTTTCCAGTATAAATACGGTTTAAATAAATGATAAATCAAGGATAAACTCCCTTGCACAATTCCGACCAATCAATGGTAATCTCTTTTCTTTAGACGTTGAAGTTTTTCGCGCAATCAATCAATGCTTATCGCGGATTCGTACCGAAAAAAGGAAAAGGGATCAACTTTTCTCAAGTGCACTTGTTCACAAAGCACTGTTATCCGTTTTTTTTTTGTAACGATGACCAGGTAGATTTAAAGGCTACATAATGTTTATTTTCGATGGATTCCTTTTTAATATAAAATTAAAATTGATAACTTTGATTTTTCACTGGTTGTATTACTAACTTTTGCCTCTTTAAGAGGCATCTGAAAATAAAAAAATTAAATTGACTAATTTAATAATGTAAACTTGTCGGGTATGTGGTGCTGTGGTTAGCATCGTTGGCCGATTCATAGGTTTCTGTTCGTAAGCATGCATGCTTGCGATGTCTAAAATTCCCGCCAACCCATCCGATCTCAAATACGGGGCATAGCAAGAGCGTTTAGCTATCTACTAGTCCTATCCTGGCCCTATCGTTCAATCCCTACTCTCTTAAAAAAGAGAGAGGTTGAGCAACTGACTAACAAGCAGCTCTTATAGAAAATTTCTGTTGGCTTACCTCTATCAAGAAACCATATGATCTACGCTGGGAGCAGAATCGGTAAAAAAATACATAAATATATAATAATAATATAACCACCTGATGAAGATATCTTAACAAAAGTCTTTCTACAAGAACTGCATATTACTCAGTTGCTCAACCTCTCTTTATCGAAGACAGTAATTTCTCTCGTTAAGCCCCGTTTTTGTTTAATTGGATGGGTGAGAGGAAATTTTATGCATCTGTCCGTACGTGAATTCTAACGCGAGACATTCGTAGCCGCCGAATCCAACGTCATTGACCACTGCTTAGATACCTCTATTAAAATCCCACATGGAGCGGACATGCTTTTTAAAAACTTCATTTTGTATTGAGGTACTTATACAAAATATATATTTCTAATCAGACCTTGACATGCATTGTGGGCAAAGCACAAAACAAACATCTTAGAGCAATAGTTTTCTTAATTATAAGTTATCTCTCCTTAGCTTATATCAATATATTTTTATAAATAAAACACAATTTATTTCAAATTACTTCAAAATTTTTATAATGATCAGGAACGGTCTCACTGATTAGATATAAATCTTAACAAGGCTTTTTATATGAAATCGAGTGTTAGTAGGATAGAATATAAAAAGTATTTAGTTCTACAAAAATTTTATATCAGGTAGTTAAAGCTATTTCAGCTTTACGCCATCGGCAGAACTATCTATCGGCGTACAGACGAAATAGCTATCAACTACCTGATATAAAATTTTTGTAGAACTAAATACCTTATTATTTAATCCTATTATAATGGAGTTCTAAAAAAAATTGGTTCAAGAACTATGACAAGAATTTACAGATAATCAAAAAAATAAATACACAAACGAAATTAAACGGTCTACAATTAGAATGTTAAGGATCTCTTAATTGTTTTAATATTCTGATTTTAAGCTATTTAATTTCGTTAATGTATAATTATGTATAGTTTCTGTAATTTCTTGAAACAATTGCTTAATGCACCTCGTAATTATTAACATTCAATTTCATATAAATAGTCTTCTTAATATTTATATTTTATCAATTCATAATGCTCGTGGTGACTGAAACCTGTTGTAGTCATTATAAAAATGTTGAAGCAGTAAAGAACAAATTCTGTTTCATTTTAAAATGTAATGCCTTTCTTCGAAGATTTTAATCAACGTTGTTAATATAAATATTGTCAATATTGCATTATTATTTTTTTTCTTTTCCCATGACTTATAAGCAATTTTTATTGCTTCACAACTTGTGATGTATAATATATTATATTCCCTTACCTGTTACCATTAAAATTTTAATATGATATTCCACGTTCCACATGTTCACAAATAAAGAAAAAAAAAGCTCAAAACTTCCCTCGTTATGATTTTGTTTTCGCAAAACTCACGCGGGAAAATTTAGCCCTCCCCCTCTCCACTTTCACTTTCCAAAAAAGCTCGACTGAGGAAGAAAGATAATATTATTACTTGATAACATTACGAAACTTTGTTAATTTGGGATAATACTTAAAAGTTCAAAAAAGTTGAGCCTACGGGGGAAAAAATCAACCATTCACCTTTCGGGCGTTTTATGTTTTTATTATGTGAGATTTTTTTACGTCAGCGTGTAACTGTGGACTTTTAGAACTCCGCGAATATTCATTTTTCTTTTTAAATACGTGTATCTATATCAAGATTAAATACTTACCTGGAAAATTACACAAGAAAGTATTTTTAATGATCGAAGTATTTTGAAAGCTTGTTCAGAAAATTAATTTTTAAAACATCTCAAGTAACAAATGAAAACATACTTTTTTATACCAAACTCCTAATAAGTGGCCAAGTAACTTTTGTGAGATATATTATTTTTATATTAAGATTAAACTTGCACATTCGTTTTTGTTGTTTTTTTTTATATCCACTTCAACAGAGCAGTGAGTCGTAAAGCAAATGAGCGTCGAGCAAAAAATAATGATAATTGTTAGTTTCTAATTCTGTGCATTGAGATATAATATTTTTTTTCCATCGTTTCGTAACAAAATTTCATAAGAAAGGTGAGAAATCCATGATGAATTAAATTCATGGAATAACCATCTTATATATAATAGCCCAGACTGTGATGTGATAATCAGACTTTTATGATTATCACATCACATGTAAATATGACGTTTTCTCAAGACCTAAGTATCCGCGGTGTTTATAAAATAAAATGTTATGCAATGCACACACAAATCCAACAATACACAGTTCCGACGTAACGCAAATTCTGAGACAAACAAATAAAAATAAAAATGACAATCAACAGTATGAAAACTAAATAACAGCAGCGATTGCGATTACGTCGTCACCAGTGAGGAAAACGACCATGAACATTTATTAGGAGTTAATAAGTTTAGTTTTCCAATTAACTTAACATTATCAAAATTTTTGCTATGTTTCAATATTATCTACTATAAAAGTACATATTTTAAAATGACATCTCTCAAAATGTTCCATAAATATTTATACACATGTACTCAGACAAAATAAATATTTTAAAATGAACAAAGTTACCATGCCGTTACAATATTCCAAGAAATTCAAATTTTCATTTCAAAATCCTTAAATAATGAGGTCTGTCACGTTAATACAAAAGTTACATCAGGGAAAAGTCACATTTATGCTTGTTCACCGTAAAATGTGACTTTTAAAATCACATTAAATATATCATACAATAATGCACATTTGAAAACCTACTTTAGTAGCAGCTTACCCAATAGCAATCCCGCCGACCTCACTTGTACCGGAAACCCCGGGATTAAAATTAAAAAATCTTAGGATTCTTAAAATCTGTGTTAAAGTGTTTGTCAAATTTAATTACTGGTCAACCCTGTTACCAATATGGAGTATATTGATCGTCCAGTTCATTACTCAGACATTTAGAAATAATCAATGTTAAGATAACAAATATTGTTGATTTATAGCCGAGTTTTATACATTCAATAAACAGGTGTTGAAAAATTAGGTTCTTTTCGAATATAGTCTGTATAAGGCTATTTAGAAATATCCTTTTACTGACAAAGAAATATCAACATATTTTAAAAATAAAACACAATTTTTTTGTACTACTTCCACATGGTTATAATTATCAGGACCGGTATAGCTCGTCACGAACATTATCACCAGAAGATTCATAAGAAAGTGTACAATAATAGGTGATACCACATCCCTATTTTAAAATATTAAAATTACGTTTGGTTTGAGGAAATGAATAAAAGTTGTCACACTATTGCTTCTATTATCTTATCGAACAGTTCTACCTACACTCGCCATGTGTATGCAGTCGCTGTTTCAAGACCGCCTTCCATAACGCAATAACGATAAATAAAAGAAACTAATTTACTTCTCCTATTCAGAACTGTACGGCACCGATATTTCAAGCATGTACTTTTGTGCTTACAAAATAAAGAGATCTAACCTCCTCAGTCACTTATTGAAAGAGGTACCAAGTATAATATCTTTGATATAACTAAAACTTAATTACATGGTTGGTGTTCGTGGCGCAGTTGGTAGCGTCGTTGACTACGGTTACGGCTGTCTCGGGTTCGATTCCCGGTGCGGATGGTTTTCATAAATCTACCTTTCAATTGATTTATGGATTTGCCTTCGTAGCCTGACTGTTATTGATGTCTAAAACTCTCTCCCACCCATCCACTAGTATTATCCTAGTTCTATTCTTCTATCCGTACTCTCTTCGAAAAAAGAGAGGTTGAGCAACTGAGTAACAACCAGTTTTCATAGAAAAATTCTATTAACATGCTTCCATTAAGAGACTATATGCTCCACGTTGGGAGCGGACATGAAAAATAATTATGAAACCTTAATTTCTGTTTTTCGAGTTCCGGGAATAATTAAAACAGAATCCCGGGATTAAAATACAAGCCTGAACGACCATCCCCAGTGATAGTAGAAAACACATTACACTAAAAGGAATGCATCATTTTGAGAACGCAGATAGTTAAATTATTATTTTTGCTGGCTGACATGACTCAGGGTGGAATAATTTAATTTATCCCTTTACAAGACTTTTGTACAGACAGTGCAAATGCCACAGTGGTTTTAGAAAATCACTTTAAAGAATAGTTATAAACTAAAATTGTAGCAGTAAAGGTATTTGTAACAAGTGAAAAAATTGTTTTCTAACTATTAGTAGATAAGCCAAAATCATTATTGGAATAATGAATTACTCTCCTGAAAAGCTTAATTATATCTGTAGACAGAATAAGATGTTTTAAGAGGTTTCTGTTTAAACTCATTTGTAAACTAATAATGGTGGCATATCGATCATCTAATTCATTACACAGACATTTCAAAATAACACATATAGAGAAAATGGTGCAATTATATAAAATGGTCAGTTTTTTTAATTAAACACAACCGAAGCTTTATTTTTTTGGAAATTATTTACTCATTTATTTTTTCTTACTGACAATTTATCGAATTCGTTACTGACTAAATAATTAGTTGTCAATTTTTATATCCCTGCTTCTAAATTATAATATGCACAAAAGTAGAAGACAATTGTGTCACTACTTCTCAAAAGCAGCCATATCCATGTTGCTTTTGAAACCTTTTTTGTCTTTTAATATTCCTGTATTTAAAAAATGATCCAAATGCTATTAAATACCAAGTGAATCAGTATTTCTATAATCTTCCAACATTGTGACTGTGTACACGAAGAAACAAAAAAGTGGTTTTTCCCTAATTCATCCATTTTGGATACGGCTACTTTCGAAAAGTAGCGACACAATTATCATTCTCTCAGTAATAAAAGAAAGAATTTGGAATATGGAATGAAATACGTTACTGACCACTTATGGATTTAGTTACTGACCATGTATGGAATTAGTTACTCACCTAATAATAAGTTGTCGTTAGAATGCAGTTTTGTTCGTATTTTTTTTCTTTAGACGATAGACAAACGAACATTTGCGAAACAAAACCTATGAAATCACAATTGAAAGAAGAAGTAAAGGTATTTTTTGTATTTGCAAACTCATCTTGTATTCATGTATGGCAAAACATATTTGTTTTGATTATAATATTATGATATAATTTAAGACATCGACTGAGGGCGCTTGATGGAATTTTAATATCAAATTTGAATTGTTGAAATTCTGTACATTTTCATTATTTTGTCACTAACGACCCGGAGTCCATACAATTTAGAGGTTTGCTGGTTTCAGTTGCGGGGTTGTGGGTTTGGTAGTACAGCAAGATTGACTGAATTTTACTGTTCGAGTCCATTCGTGCGTTCAAATGTCTGGAGATGCCGAAAGTTAAAACCCACAAGCCTCTAAATTTTATGGAAAAATTCAAATTTAAATGTTATGAGTTTAAAGCCTACATACCAATTTATGTTTATTTATTTTGATTCTTTTAGCAATAAACCATTGTAGGTGAACGAAAAACAAAAGAATTAACACCTCTTGAAAATCCAAAATTGAATTATTATAAATGAAATAAAAACTGCATTTTAATCTCTGACTTATAAGTCACATATCATCCAATTTTCGTTTCAAAATTCTGATAAATAATCTCTACCAGATTTTTTCACCCTAAAACACTTAAAATGTATTATTTTTAACACTTCATTTTTTCTCAAGTGCCCTTTCGCTTTCGAGCAACGATACATCACCAGTTCCTTTGAATAAATAAATATATAATGATACTTTACTCCACTTATTGGATATCATACTATCGTAGCATGGTCTACATCGAATGGAAGCAATGCGCATTATTTAGTCGTGCATTCAGCCAGAAAGTGAAGTAATAATAAGCCATCGTGATATAATTTGAACTTGATTAATTGCGGAAGTTTAACTGCATCCATTATTCATGGGAATGATCCTGACAGTTGACTGGAGGGGGAGCGGGGGGTAGTTACGCAGGGAATAAAGCATCTGCCAATATTTAACCATACTAGCGAGGAATTATTATAACTGATTGATTAAGAAAACTGAATCTTGAATTCAAACAATGAATATTTTCGATGGAAATTCATTCTAAAATTCAAAATTAGTAGTGTAATGAAATTAATTTACTACTATTGTTTGTGTATTACACGCTCCTCACGTCCAGTAGAAAGAAATAAGCCCACCCCACTCTTCATGTTTAAGTTTAGAATTATAGCCATTAATTTAACTTCCAATATAGTTATTCAGAAGATGACTACACTGGCTGTGAAAAAACTGAGTTATCAATTTCAACTATTTATTAAAACAATAAAGACTACAAATTTACAGAATATAATTGCACTTTAAATGAATTTAAATGCACTTTTGTTTAGATCATATTCACTTTCATAAAAATAGTTTTCACTTATAACAATTACATTCCACAAAAAATAAATTCTTTCACTAAAAATAAAGTGATCCCACATAACTATCAAGAAATATATTGCACTTACAAAAAAATATTTTCAGATAGATAAAATATAAATACTCACACTTTGAAATCGATAATTGCACGATGCTGTAAGGAAATGTCACTTATTATTCAAACCTATATTAAGCCATTTATATTGTCTTTGTTCCACGCATTAGAATACATCACACAAACCAAACCAGACCAACCATAACCTAACCTACTACAACTTAGCTCACTTTGTTAAAAGAATCCGTCACTAAGTGGAAACTATCAAAAAGCAAAACTTGAGTGTACTAAGTAAATACTATCTAATCCAAAGTGCAAACTATCTAAATAAGAGTTCAAGTGTACCAAGTGAATACTATCTAACCCAAACTGCAATTTTTTATAACCCTTTTATATACATAGATATCATTTTTCCATCAAAAATTGTACAGTGTATGTACTGCATTTCAATGAATATTTCACGACGAGGGGTTGATTTTGTCTAGCCTTTGATATATCTCAGATTGAGATATGAGCTTTTACGAAGACAAAAGCTTAATTTTTAATGAACTGTTGACATTGAATAATACTGTAATAATATGTTTATACGATTTTATACAGCTAGGCTGTGGAGGAATTTTCCATACACAGTAATTTTATATTTTGACATATATAATATTATTTCTTTTTTGGTAAAATGCTAATTATATGTATGAGAATGAAAATTTTTTCTAAAATAATTAAATTTATTTTCATATTTATTTATAATGAGCATTTTTAAAAGTATTGTAAAAAATTTATTTTAAAGGAAAGTTGGCTATTAATTTTAATGGCAAGTTGTATATTTATTTTTTGTGTAGATTTTTAAGCGTCCTTACAGAAATAAAATTAACTACCTTTTTGAACATGTACCCGGGGTAGTGCTAGAAGTGCCTATGTCAGATTTTGACCATTTTGACTTAAGTATCAGAAAATATTTTTAAATGTTCATTATTTTAATCGTAGAAATCCCAATGTCACCCGATTTAAAATGTATGAAATTATAGACAATCTCTGGAGTATGTCAAAATAATGTGTCGCCATATTATACATCAAGAAAAACTTATATTGACATGAGTAATTCAGATGTTGGGATTTACTTAAACATGAAATGTATATGTTTACTTAGGCACGTCTAGCACAAAAAATCACCATAGTAATGTAAAAGATAATGATATATTTATATATTGTTATTGAGAAATACACAATCGCCTGTAATACTGAACAATTGTACTGAATATTGAACACTTTGAACATCTTAATAAGTACGTCTTATTGAACAACAATTTCCTCTTTTTGGATACCATCTGATAAAACTTACTGATTGAGAAATTCTGAATCCCGATTCCTCAGGGTCATAAAAAGGGTCGGAGACTAGACGCCTTAATAAAAACTCTATCAAAATTGCATAGACATATTATGAAACCAATACTGATATTTTATTATTTAGAAAAATATTTACTATTAAACTTACTTTGGTTTAAGCTAATCCATTTCATGCAGGGAAGTATTTATTCAAACTATCAAAAAGTCCTCAGAATAACTCCATCACACTACTTACTACTGGATTCATCTATGTTAAGAAACTATCTGTTGGCTTAAAGTTTCTCAGGGTTTTTTGTTTCTAATCGTCCCGGTGGTTGAGTCTCAAACTTTGAGGAAGAGAAAATTATCTCATGCACTTTAATCACTTTTAAGATCTTAACTGTCAACTTTCGCTGGAAAGAATTTTGTGCTAATTCAACATTTGTACAATGGTCAAGATCGGTTTCACTCATCGCGAGCATTATCAACTGATAAAATATAAACATTAACAAGGCTATTTATATGAAATTGAGTGTGTAAAATCACAAGGTACATATTTATATGAAATAATTGGTTCAAGAACTATGACAAGAATCTTCAAATAATAGATAATGAAATTAAATATTCTGTAATTAAAATATTGAGAACATCTTATAAATCAATGGACACTAATCTGAAATCAAAAATAAACCAATTGAATTGTCAACTATGCTAGAAAAATATAATTCATAAATATTCTTCCGTAGCAGAAATATCAAATAGGAAATATCAAATAATTTTATTACAATTAATTTAATATCCGTATACTAAGCGCACAAACGTATCTATCCTAAAAGAGCTTCAAATACAAGATAAACTTTCGGCCGTCTATACTAGACGCACACTCGGCTTTTTTGGCGACATCTTCAGCAAGCCTAGCGACAATCTCGAGAGGCTCATCATCTCAGGAAAGGCCGAAGGCAGAAAGGAACGTGGAAGGGCTCCAACTCGCTAGAGCGACCAAGTAAATAACGCCACAGGCTTCTTCTTACTGATGACTCACAGAACACCAGAGTGTAGGAGCGGGTGGCGAATGGCGATGGATTAGCAAAGGCAATATAGTAGTTGTGGTAGGAGGGAATGAATGTAATTAACATTAACACTAAGCAACACATGGTCAATTGGGAATAAGAATTTTTTGGTCATGAACATCTTGAACTATAGTTTAACAACATATCGACGTTGTTCTGAAAGAAGACACTTACTGAAAAATACCAGAATTGAGTAATTGGACTTTGATACCTTTATCATTTTGTTTGTTTGGACAAAACTGTTTTTGAGTAAAATTGTAATTTATAAAAATAAGTATGTTCTTTCCACAAGGTAGAGGTTTAAATAAAGAACATTTTGGTATAATTAACTCAATATGTAATTTTTTCAATTTAGTGTTTTCTTCCAGACAACGACAATATTCACTTGTAAATAACTTTGATTTCTATTTATAAAGATTTAGAAAAGTCATAGAAAAGTACGATTATCAATTTATTTATAAAAATTATACTTTAATGTGTGCCACCACTTCTTTTAGTTTTCTATATTTTTTAAACTACGTAATAAGATTTTTTCTTTGGCCATCTTCGCTACCATTGTCGAGGACATAGCCTACGATTAGATCATTTCAAATTTCAACTGAATTGGTTTATCACAAACTATTTAGTTATCATTTGGTCTGAAAATTGTTTTTAATTGTTGTTATTAATGAAGATAACCATATATTTCGAGGCCCTTATTTTTATCAATAAATAATACATAACTATAACACTTCGAGAAGCGCCGTTCATAAGATACTTCTTCTCGGTAATACGTTGAGGGAACAGCATTTTACATTATACATTTTGTAATTATAGAGGAAGTTTCTCATAGATTTAGACTGTTTTAGACGCTAGTGCAAAACACAATTAAGCTAAACATTGAATTTAAAATCTACTGAATCATTTATACGATAAATGCTTCTTGGCTGACGGGTATCATATTGTTAAGAAACTTTTAAATCCTTAAACAATGATTTGAGGTTGTAAAAATTTCAAAATACCAGATTTGTTATAAAATTATCATATTATCGATTGTTTTGCATAAAATAGTTATATTGGTCAATGAACAACGAACTTTTGCTGAGGTTTTCGAACAAATAGTATTTTTCAAATTTATTTTTTGAAATATATATTCGTCGGCTCCGTGGCGCAGTGGTTAACGTCGTTGGCTACGTTGGTCCAAATCCAGGTGAGGACAGTTTTATAAATTAATTTTTCAATCGATTTACGAATTTATGTTCGTAGGCATGAATGTTTGTGATGTCTAAAACTCCCTCCCACCCAGTCAATGCTAAAAACAGGGCATAGCGAGAGCGATTAGCTAACCACTTGTCTTATCCTAGGCTTATCTTTCAATCCCTACTCTCTTCGAAAAAGAAAGGTTGAGCAACTGAGTAGCAAACAGTTATCGTAGAAAGCATCTGTTGAGAAACCTCCATTAGGAGGCCACATGCTTCATAATGAGAGCGGAAATGGTAAAAATATATATATATATATGTATTCATATAATGTAAGATATCGACTGTTACTAACAAACTGGTTTTCGTTTTTCGGCCTAGTAGGATTAGGCGTCCCTGGCGCAGTTGGTAGCGTCGCTGGCTACGGTTACGGATGTCTCGGGTTCGATCCCCGGTGCGGACGGTTTTCATAGATTGATCTTTCGATCGATTTATGGATTTCTGTTCGTAGTCTTAGTCCTCCCTCCCTCCCACCCATCCCATCCTCACGGGGCGTAGCGAGAGCGATTAGCTAACCACTAGTTCTCTCATATCCCTATCCTTCTATCCCTACTCTCTTTGGAAAAAAAGAGAGGTTGAGCAACTGAGTACAAGCAGTTCTCGTAGAAAAAGTCTGTTAAGATACCTCCATTAGGAGACCATATGCTCCACATTGGGAGCGGACATGAAAAAAAAAAGGATTAGGCAGTTAATTGGGCAAGTTAATTGCTTCCGCTACACCTCGTTTTTTAGAATCAGGTGTGTGGGAGTGAATTTTAAAGATCACGTGCTTGAATTCCACTACGGACACTTTCATAAGTCCTGGGAATGGCTCAGTTTAATTGATTGAATTGAAATTCAATTGGTAGAACTCCATTATAATAGGATAAAAAAAAAACAATTTTTTCTGATCTGAAAGAATTTTATAGCTTTTCGATAGTTATTTCGGCTTCACGCCATCTTCAGAACTATGTTAAAATTTAATATAGCTTATCCTCTCGTACGCGGTGTAATGTAGAACATTACTACTTTATGTACAACTATTAAAATGGAAGAAGTATTCCTTATAAATATTGAAAAAAAAAAAATAATACTTAATGTCTGTACAATGCAATTTTATGGATATTACGACAACGTGGCTAGACCAATCAAGTCGTGCCGTAATATGCAAAACTGAACCAATGATAACGCTTAGAAAAGAAATACGAAAGTGAACTCTGTGAAAGAAGAGGATTAATAAAACACTTCTGGTCATGTTGTAAAAAGTACAAGGTGAGCTGGATAAAAGGTGACAGTCGCCATTTTTGTATTTGTTGACGTCACTACGTGCTTATCCAATTACAATGTACTATGTTTACAACGGTGTTTTGGTGACAACAAAAATTTGGTTCGTCAAAGTGACGTCACATATAATACAAAAACAACGATCCAGTTCACCTTGTACTTCGTACACCATGACTTCAAGTCTGGCGTTCGACCGTGGAGGTGGTCCTCCAAGGACTACCCAACCGAGCAGCGCACTGATGGAAGTCATACGATCCTGATGGAGCAGCAACATTTTTAATCAGTATCATATTTATATATTTTGTTTTTTATTTTGATGTATTAAATTTAACTATGGTCATCGTATATGTTGTGCGTATTGCAACTTTTAAATGTAGATTGATTCTTTAGTTAGACACGTGGTAACTTCAACTTTCTACTTGAGAATTTTGTATTTGTGGTCTTTCATTTTATATTAAAATGTGATGTGTTACCAGTCATATAGTGTTTTTCATTTAAAACTGTTTTTTGTCTGAAACTTTTTCAGACTTGCGCCCATTCTTTTATTCATAGTTTATTAAATAACCGAGTTCTTGTCACCATTATCAACATTTTTATTAATGGCATTGTTTAGTAATGTCAACCTAGTATCTGACTATTAACTAACTATCTTTCTTCATCTAAACTTAAAATCAACTAACTTCACTTTTTAATATACATAACTTAGTAGAAGCTTCTCTTTTCATGTACATAACTAGATCTACTTCTATTAGATCTGTTTTTTTTTCTATACTTGACAACGGACGAACTTCTGTGCCCAATGTGCCCAAAAAGCGAAAACCGGGTCGTTAGTGAAAATGTACAAAATTTTAACGGTTAAAATATGATATTAAAATATCATCAAGCTCCGTCAATCGATATCGTAAATCTTATTTCATTAATCACGATCAAAATGAATTCTTGATAATTTATCCACGTGAGAATCGAAAAGACACACACATTAAAACTAAAACCAGAGTCAAAGGTATACGATTTAATACCGCCGGGTCAAAATAAATAAGTAGACTCCATCTTTAGTCATCATGTCGCGTCGTGGGGATTTTAACAGGTGAATAGTATTAATTGACGTCGATCCATCAGGAGTTGGAACATTACACCGGCGGTGCAAGACTAATGCAGTGCGCTGGAAAAGTGCAGTCATTAATATTAAAATATATACTTATTCACAGCGAATATTAAACTAAATGCTTTTTTCAAAAAAAAAAATATTTTTTCTAAATATAAGAAATTATAAGAATCGCTAATCCTATATTAATAACAAAAAAAATTCTAGTTAAGTTATCTCGTCGGTGTTGTCCGCCGTATTTATTCGTCTCTCACACAACATATAGATCTTCAAGACTTTGTGGGGAACAAATCAATACCGATGGCAATACAAGATCAGAAACGTAGATACGAAGAGAACGCGAAATACTGTTAGAGAAACCGGACTACCTCACACGATGGACAACAATAATTTCTCACAAGCCGTCGACCGTGGTAGCTCAGCGGCAGATCTATTCTTAAATTAAATTTCTGCAATAATACAGTTACATAATAAACGATTCCTAAAATTATAATAGATATAAAAAAAAACACAATATACATTAAAATTTAATTATATTTATTGTAGTATTAAAATGATTTTTTAGTTAACTTGTACTTTATGATATTTTTCTTTATATTTTTGTACTTTTCTATGGCGCACCATACATTGGGAACGTCTTAAATAATTGGTTGATTGCACATTCGTGACGCGGAAGCGACGGGGAGTTCAGTAAGAATGATAAAATAAATAATGTTATGAACCTAATTTGGCTCTGGATTACCTTTTTTATTATAAAACAATCAAACCCCACAATTATGTTTCTGTTTTTAGTTTCATCATAGGAATCATAAAATAATGTGAACATTTATTGACCACTTAACATTGCTTGTGTTACTGCTTTGTGAAATTATTTCATATTGGCCGATATTGAAAACTAATCTTGGTAATCATGGTATTTAGTCTGTGAGCCATAATAAGCGTACTTTTGGGCTACATGCAGTCCAACCAGGGCAGGGGGGGGGTTGCCCATCAGCATTCTAAATATTTATCATTAACAGCAATTTGAATATCGAATGGTAAAACTAAAACTATTCGAGTAGTTTCTGAAGTATGAAAATAATATAAAAAATTCAATTCGAATATTTTTTTTTTCCATGTCCGCTCCCAATGTGAATAAACAATAATAGGGCTATTAATATAAAATTGAATTTTAACAATTACAAGGTAAATAAAACAGTTGGTTCAAGAACTATGACAAAAACCAATTGTTTTATATACCTTATAATTAATATAATTTAAGACATTCAGTTCGAGTCCATTCGTGTGCTCGAATGCCTGAAGATGCCGAAAGGCGAAGCCCGGGTCGTTAGTGACAAAATACATGGAAGTGTACAAAATCTCAATAATCCAAAAAAAAATACCTTGTAATTATTAACACTCAATTTGATATAAATAGCTAGGTTAGGATTTTATGTTTATTAGTTGTTAATCCTCGTGACGAGCGAAACCGTTCCTGATCGTTATATACATGTGCAAGTAGTGGAAACAAATTGTCTTTTATAAAATATAATACCTTTCCATCAAGAATTGACATTTAACACCTAAAAAAAAGAATAGATTTTAAAAATGTTTTTTTCAGATAATCCCAAAACTTCATTACAATCTACATAAATTAGATGTACATCAGAAAACTAAACCTTCCGAAAGTCTTGTTTCTTGATTATCTTTTCTAAACTATTCTTTTTGAGTTGTTACACTTTGAAACTGAAGTTTCGTATTGTTTTATTCTAGGTCATTTAAATCACGCTTTTTCTAAATCTGTAAGCCTATGACTACTAAACAATCCATTGTGTAATTTTAAATTTAACACATTTTGTTTTTAGCCATCATTTTTCAAATGTTTCTCATAAACTATCATAGATTTGTGTCAATCGAAGATGCCTGTTAGGGATTCTGTGATGATACAATGCGAGAAATAATTCCAGTGAATTCCATGCTTTCCCAACTTCTGTGCTGTGCTCTTGATACTCGGGAATTCCCGGAACTCGGGAAAACTTCAGAATTGCTAGTGCCTGTAATGGAATAAAATATGTTACTATTACCAAATAGTCCATTCACTGCCAAAAATAATTGACATCATTTAATCATAAATTTTAGCTTCAAGTAGATAAAAATCCATTTGTAATTGTATTTTCAAGCATTTACTTTTTTAATCAATATAAATTGTACATACATTTTGTAATCGTGAAACTTTGAAAAAAATTAACGAGGGTAAATCAAAACGATGCACCTTAATATATTGCAATCGTACAAATTTGTTCCCAACAAATAAACTTCTTGTTTTAGCACTACAGTATGTCCCAGAAACGTATTATTAAATTTAAGTTTATTCCAATTATTTATAGGTTTATTAACATTAATAAATATAAACTGAAAGTTCATGAGTATTGGATTCTAGAAGCGACTTGTATAACGTAATTATTTTGACCAGAAAGTATTTCTAATGAACAAAATAAAATAATCCTCTAATGCAGACCTGGGAAAACTTTTTGAGTCACTGAGTCGCTAAGCACGGTCCTGGCGATTTTTCAATAAAATAAGTTTTTAATGTATGCTCTATTGATAGATCTATCAATTTTTTAGTTGTAAGTCTAAAATTTTGTCCCGTTTCATCCCATGTTCGAAATTTAAAAGTTTTCTGTACTTAAAGATTTCGTTTTTTTACAAGATGATTGATTCTCGTTTTACACGGTCGTCGCGCTACAAAAAAACAACAGTGCAAAAGAATATTTTAGTTTTACTTTTACACCCGAGGTCACAAAATATCTGACATTTTAGTCAAAACAATCATACGGCCCATAAGAGTTTTTTGTATTTACTTAAAACTCTAAAATCTATCGGGAGCGTGTTTAGCGACCCAGTGACTCAATTCACCCGGAACACGTATATAATATCAGTTTTTAGGTGTTAACTGTCAATTCTTAATGGAAAGACATTATATTTTTAAAATAAAACACAATTTTTTTGTACTACTTTCACATGTTTATAATTATCGGGACCGATTTTGCACTTCATAAGTAGTACAAACAAATTCCATTACTCATAACAAATATCTGACAGTAATTTTTGTATTAATTATAAGTTATTTCTCCTTAGCTAATGTGAATACATTTTTTAAATAAAACACAATTTGTTTTTAATTATGTTCACATTTTTATAATGATCAGGAACGGCTCCACTCATCACAAGTATTATCAATTAAATATCAATGTTAACAAGAATATTTATTTAAAATTGAGTGTTAATAATTACAAGGTATGGTGCACACAAACAATAGTGTTATATTTTTACAACATATTGCCTTAAAAGTGATTATGTCAATTATATTATGTCAAATGGAACTTCTTAAAACAAACAGTAGAGCAAATTTTAAATATGTTCTTAATAGTGTATAGTATTAGCGCTACATCCTGTATCGCTCGTGTTGGGGCTAAATCGAACAAGACAAAAACACCCGCCCTACAAATAATATGTATGTGCGTAGCCGGAAAACACTTTTAAAAACTTTCCCCCGATCGGGTCGAGCGAATTTCTCTCATTATATTGGAACAAATAGGTCTCCCGACAAACAAGTCAGTAAAACACATTTTTCTACCGGGTGTTATCCAGCTACCCCCACCACACACCCACCGATTTTCAATCTATACACTTGATATTAATTTAATAATATGTTACTCTAGTTACTCCGATATGCGTGGTGCAGTGGTCAACGTTGTTGGCTACGGTTACGGATTTGTCAGGCTCAAATCCCGGTATGGACAGTTTGATAAAAATGATTGTTCAATCGATTTATAGATTTCTGTACGTAGGCATGGATGTTTGTGATGTCTAGAACTCCCTCCCACCCATCCGAATCCAAACACGGAGCGTAGCGAAAGTGGCTAACTAACCACTATTCCTATCTTAGCTCTATTCTTCTATCCCAACTCTCATAAAAAAACATTAGAGGTTGGGCAGCTGAGTAACAAGCAGCTCTTTTAGAAAAAACATTGTTGAGATACTATCATTAGGAAGCCATATGCTCCACATTGGGAATGGAAATGGTAAAAAAAATCTTGATGATGATTTCTCTCTTAACGGGAGCAAATATTAAACGCAATGGGACACTATTTTCAAAATTAAAAGCTACCAATCTTTCACTCATTTATTAATCTATGAAAGTGAAATTCAGCTAAAAATTCCCGATATGACGGAAACCAGTACTGATAATTAAATAAAGTTGTGGAATTAGTTTATTTTATTATAAACAACAGTTTTTTAAGCCATGTCCGCTCATAATGTAGAAAATACGACCTCCCAATGGAGGAGGTATGTTGTTACAAAATTGCTCAACCTCTCTTTTGTTAAAGATGATAGGAATAGAATAGGGATGAGACAGAACTGGTGGTTAGCTAATCATTCTCACTACGCCCTGTCGTAAGGATTGGGTGGGTGGAAGAGAATTTTTAACATCACATACACCCATGCCTTGCCAACGTAAATTCATAAATCGATTGAAAATGTGAACTTACTTTTACTAGCATTCAATCCCTTGGTTAACTACTGCAGCACAGTATAAGATAACATTATAAAAGTGAAACACATTTAAATTACATATTCGATGTGCCGCAGCTCAGAATATGATCACAATTATTTTCTGTATGAATGAAAATTCAACCTCACCGAGAAAGCTAAAAATAGCGCGTTTCAACTTAATCAACGAGTTTCATATTTAAATAACAAATTCTCACAATATTTAAAATAAATTAAATTTGTTCACACTGTTATGTACCCTGCCTTACACTTAATATTTTAAAGATGAACTTAATAGAGTCATTCACATCATGCTAGCAATAACAAAATCGAATGTTTATACTTAAAAGAAATAAAATTTAATTTGTTACGCGCTCACTTAGGCGTGACTTGGAAATCTTTCAAATATAAACAATTTAACAATATATAATGCAACACTTTAATTATAGAAGTCAGAGCGAGTTTAGAGCCGGACATATACACACTTCACGTCCGTTTGTCGATCAAATCCTTTGTCTATGTGTTCTTAAAATTAATATTTATTTTATTCATCTTATTAAAACCATTTGTACTTAATAAAGAATAAACCTCACATTCGATAACTGAATCTAGTGATTGGTTGCTGCAGGCCTATTTAAAAAATCAAATAATCTTTTGGACATAACAACACTAGTGCAACAAACAGTTAGCCACCACTATGACTAACCCTGCTTAAAAAAAGTATGCGATTGTTCTTTATTTGAATAAAAAAAATAATTATTTTCATATTATTAAAATAAATAAATATATGGTGTGAAATTTATCTAAATATAATATTTTTCCCACAGTTTAATATTCACCTCACAAAAATCCCGTTTCGAAACCAAACTTTTGATTAGATCCAAGCGGACTGGACCGCTTCGGCTTGACGTGTGAATAGTTCCAGTTTCGTTTTTAGCATTCAAAACGCTGTATTGAAAGAAACCCCGCGACTAGTTTTCAATCGCACCGTCAAAAGAAAACAAAATCAAAATGATTTTAAATTTACAACCATTTCAAGGGAAACTTATTTTTAGCTTTACTTGAATAGTTTTTAAATATCTCTTCACCAAAAACCAATTTTGAGAGTCTCCGCAACGTTTTTTTTTTACTTCGAAATATCATCTTAAATCTAGTTTTATGATGAATTTTAAAAAGTCTTTTATCTCTCTTAAAACAATATCTATCCTCAAAATGAAATGATCGTGTAAAAAAGGAACGGTGCCATCCAAAAAATTCGCTTAAAAAGATGACTGGGTTTATAGGAATGTCGATGGCTCAGTTCATTAATCAGACAGCTCAAATAAAATAAAATTTAGTTAAATATGCAGTTATATGTAAAAGTGTGTGCAATTATCTGATTGAGTATTCAGATAACTTAAATATGCCACCAACAAGATGGTAAGGTAGATAACCTTAAAAATTTTAAAAAAAGTTGATATTTATAGGTCAGTAAAAGGATATTTCTAAAAATACTTCTACTGACAATAGTCGGAAAGTACCCGATTGTTACACATGTTTATAAAATGTAAGAAAACTGTGCTACAAATCAATGATATTTGATTTATGATAACCATTTAAATATTCCTTTTCTCATTATCTCAATATGCGTTATTTAGAGATGTCTCAGTAATAAACTGGATGATTGATATCGATGGCCTAATTCCATAATGATACAACTAGAAATTGCTACCTTTGAGATATGGCCGATAAAAATTGTGATTCATCTAAACTGACTCGTAAAAAGTGACGGCTTCGCATTCGTATTACTTTTTTATTCAAATAGATGGTCAAAAGTTTACAGTTTTAGGATTAAAGGTTGTTTGTTTATACGTCTTTAACGCCACGATTCACAAAAATATATTTCCACAAAGCGATATTTCAATATGTTTATATATTGAACTGAAAAATTTAATTTTTCTTATTTCCATATGCAAATATCTGCCTTTTGAGAGAAAACCTGTACCTTTTACAAGCTGTACTTTTGTAGAACTGTAGAAGAGCGGTGTTCGAATAAAATGGAAAACTTAACTCAAAACATCAATTATTTTTTTTATCGTCATATGTAACTGAGCCATCGATGTATTGTATTATAGAATTTTAAATAAAATAAATTTTATTTTCAATAATGTTTGTGGAAAATAATATTTAAGTAAAAACAACAAAAATACGATTTTGTCATTAAAACAGCATTTATTTAATGAAATATTTTGTAAGAATTGTGTTTTTACTGCAAAAAGCTGTTTCGTATGGAATAAAGTACTCTTTATAGGTGATATATTATTATATTCACTATGTTAAAGGAAGTTTTTCCCATATTTAAATTCTGTAAAATTTATCGTGGAAACTTAGATAAAACCCAATCATCTGTAAAATTACTTACTGTCTCAATATTTACAGGAAAAATTCGCTCGATAAAACTTTTTTTTTCAGCGAAAGTTTTGAATTGCTTTTGTTCCCGATTAGTTAGTTGATTAATGTTTACGTTAAAAACAAAGATTTAAATCAACTGGCCTTCTTTAGAAAATCTGCGACCAGTTCAATCAGGGCTCGTCGGTGCAAAACAAAATTGTTTTCAATTCGGCCATTTTTATTATTTCGTGCCAAAGATTTTTTTAAGACGGTCGTAAAAAGTGTTTTTATAGATATTTTTTGGTGAGAGATTATTAAGTTTTATATGTGTCAGTTTTATTACGGAAATAAAAAATGTGCGCATGATTTTGATTGAGAAAATATGAAAACATATACCTATCATAAAAAAGTTGCTTCAAATTAATTCAAATGCATGAAAAGAACTGAAAACACGTTAAAAATTTAGTACAGCACAGTTTTCTAATATTATTATATATCAGCGCTGTTCTGAAAGAAATCACAAAATCGAAAAAATGACATATTGTGTTAGTTATACCAAAACATTCATTATTTCAAGCTCTTCCGTATGAAAGAACACACTTATTTTACTTAAAAACCATTTCAAACATTTGAAAAACTTCAATGTCCAATTTTTTAAAACTACTATTTTTCAGTTAGTCTCCTCTTTCAGAAAAAAAAAACGATATAATAAACCAAAAATCCTAAAAATCTGTGTTTTATACATGTTAAAAATAAAATCAGTTTATAATAACCAATTAACTGGTATTAAAACACATTTTTTTTTAATTTAACTTATTCAGGTATTGCGTGATTTTTGATTATTGAAAAATATAAAACTGGTTGTATCATAACATTTTAAGACATTGTTATTTAGGTCCTAAAAGACGAATATTTTATATTGGCAACTAACTCGGTCAGTAACTATTTCCATAAATTGTCAGTAGGTAGTTCCATTAATGGTCAATAATTAATTCGATAAATGGTCAAAAACAAAATTTGTATAGTGTGAATTGAAGTGCGCCCCAACCCGAAATGAATATGCGGGATCTTAAATCTACAAATTTGATTTTCTTAAAACACTCAAAACTGGACATACAACATCTTTGCACTAAATCATTGTCTGCCAAACGGTGTAACGCAAGAAGTCTCAAGTGTGCCGCGACAAATGAAGACAAATTAGAACATAATATTTTCTATAGATTCGGCGGTAACTTAGTGGTAGTTCGTTATTAATATAAAATTAAATTTGAAAACTTAGTAATTCCACTTATTTTATCACTAACGTGACGAGTTTTGCCACTTCACACTAACCATCAAGCAAGGCTATTTATTTCTAAGGTTAACAATGATTCTAATTTTTACATTAAAATATAGGGTGGGGGTGGCTTTATTCCACTCTACTGGAAGTGAGGAGGGGGTAAGACATAAACCATTTAAAATCAATTACTGGTACTTGGAGGTGGAAAACCCAAGGGAAATAAATTTAATAATGGTGAGCGTCTGTTCTGTTAAAAATGTTATTTACTAATCCTCCATTACTGTTAATGATTTTATTAATTTCTCAAAACTCTAAGCTATTCATTTTAATACATTTTTTAATTAATTGGTAGAATATTTCTACGTTATTATTTTTATTAAAATTATGATCATTTTCAATTAAATGATTCGCAAACTCTGAAACATCATTACTTTTGAGACATCTTATATATTCTTTACTCTAATATTAAAGATTCTACCTGTCAGTCCTACATAGGAAACTTGACAGTCTTCACAAGAGAGGCGGTATATTCCAAACTGTGACAATGATTCTATTCGATCTTTATTGTTCAAGTAACAGCTTTAACATTTTTAATGATGTCTCTCAAAAATAAATGATGCTACACCAGCTAAAAGTTCTATCATGTGTTTGGTTTTTGTAGAGATAATTTAGTATTAGATGAACCAAGTGGAATAACTAAGTTATCAAATTTATTTTGTTATTACAAATTAGAACCTTTGCCAGAAGTACAAAGTACATTAAAAATCTTTTCTGCATCGTTTTGTAAGTATTTCTCTTCTCTTTATCATAAAATATATCAGTGGGCCATCAATCCTTTCGAAAAATTTCGTGATAAACACCTGGTGTGAAACGGAGGAGGAAATTTTAATATACATTTAAAACGAACTAGTGCAGAATCCTCATTTTTTGAGTTATCACCAATTTGGAATTCACTTTGGAGTCAATATCTTCGATTGGCTAATACAGATATTCAATCTTTGTTGTCGTTTGGATAGTCACATCTTTGGAAATATGGCTTTTCAGCGCTCACGGAAATGAAATAAAAAAAACGACGAGAGCGGCTACATATGGTAGATGAGAAGTTACGTGTTTGTTTTACCAAATTTAGAGAGGCGGTTTGACATAATTCTTTCTTAATATCAACAGCATCATTCTAACTAATACAAAGTTTACCACTTCTGTATATCTACATTGTATATGTTCATAAAAAACAGTAAGATTTTTTTTTTTTTTGCAGTTGATAATGCTCGTGATGAGCGAAACCGGTCCTGATCATTATAAATATGTGGAAGTAGTACAAACGAATTGTGTTTTATTTTTTAAAATATAATGTCTTTCCACCAAGAATTGACAGTTAACACCTTAAAAGTAATAAGATTTTCTTTATTTACATGTGTTAATAAACGGCATTACTTTTTTTGTGTGCCGTGGAATAGATCCCAATTCCTTAGTGTGCCGTGGGGTAAAAAGTTTGGCTGACACTGCACTAAGCCAACGATTAGTTTTTCATAAAGTTCTTATAGCTGAAACAAATAATCTCAGTCACACACTGTTAAATTAAACGTTGATTGCACGTTAATTTTACGGCAATCTTCTGCAAATTATCATTTTATAACTGGCATTTATAATCGTGGGAAACATTTAAGCATGCGTCAATGGCAATGATAATAAATCTATCGTCCGTAGTAGGAAATCACGTTTCAATTTTAACGGTATATTCATTTCATACTCCTTGTTACATTTCCAATAATTGAAACACAAATTATCTTGTTTCACATACAAACGTAACTAGAGCTCATTTATTGCAGGCGCGTCATAAATCGATTGAGAAAACGTTGAAACAGCAATGGCTTGTCCGCACATGCTTGTTGTTTCAATAATAATTATTATTATATGATATGATTAAAACATTAATTTGTCAAAGCTGAATACAAAATATGATTTCCATCACTATCGACGGTGTTTTGGCCAATTGATAAAACCCTAAAAATTGAATTGATTTAGGAGAGAGTAAAAACTCTTTTTATCGAAAAAATTATATGGTGAGTTGCGTTATGAATCTTTGAAATGCACTTCTGTAAATTCCCATGTTTGCAGATACGGGATTATACGTAGGGAGTGTCGATATAATAGTGGCTTACATCAATTGGCCGGGTCAGAATTTTTAAACCCAAAACCAATGCAAAATCATCGACGAAACGGTGAGACCAAAACATTTTTTTTTCGGTACCCCTATTAATTATTGTAGCGTATTATTGCATGCATTTGCTTTTTGCTACTCCTACGTTTTTAATAGCCTCAATTTTTACGACGGGTAACGTTCAGATAGGCACTTTCTTCTCAAAGGTTTATTTTCACAGTTCGGTATAAAAAAATAATTTATTCAATTGACACATGCAGCAAAATGCGAACTCAAGATTTTTTTGAGAATAATAATGTAGAAATACTCTTTCGCGTATTTATATTAAAAATTACCGTTAATAAATTGTATCGAACTGTAGCGGGTAATCAATATAGACGATACAAATTCGGTATAATATTTATAAAGGTTACCGCCATTGCAAAGCTGTCAGCAAATTTAAGCAATGACCGATATAGACGACGCAAATTTTTCATACATAATGATAAAGATGAACGCCCGGGAAAAGTGGTCAACAATACAAGTGATGAGTAAGGCAGAAAACAATACGGCAGACGGCAGTATAAATGGACAACCATACGAAGGACCGAGATTCTGTCGTTGAGTTCTAAACTGAAGACATCTCTCGAGATGCGCATAATCGTTACTCAAAAATACCATCATATACTAAATTTATATATCGTTAATTATAGAATTCCAAAACAACTATTAATAATGCATCACAAGTCTTATGCTAAATATAGAAACAAATTTAAGTTATTGAGATTTTGTACACTTCCATTTATTTTGTCACTAACGACCCGGGTTTCGTCTTTCGGCATCTTCAGGCATTCGTGCGCTCGAATGCCTGAAGATGCCGAAATGCGAAACCCGGGTCGTTAGTGATAAAATACACGGAAGTTTACAAAATCTCAATAACTCAAATTTGATATTGAAATTCCATCAAGCACCCTCAGTCGATGTCTTAAATTATAGAAACAAATTGTTTCATTTTAAAATGAAATTTACTTTACGCTTTTTCTTTATTTGTTTCCGTCGAAATTACCTCTTTTCTATTTAATAAAGAATGTTAGCAGCGACTCCAGCGTCTTCAATGTTTTTTTTTTTAATTTTTTTGGTCAGGTCTGTAACTAAATTAATATTACTTATATTGAAGATATTTTTTTAGATATATTAAAATTATGGCCTTTAGATGCTGCATGCATAGTCGAAACATGTGTTTAACATAAATACACAATAGTGTGTCAAAAATATAATGAAAAATCTTTTACTGATTTAATAAAAAAATATTCTTATAAAGTTATACATGTACCTTTAAGTCCCTTTGAACGCTAGAGCGGTCATTTCTCGCAAGTATGGACGCGTGGGAAAGTAAGTATGCAGTGAGTACTTATAACATATGCAAGGTAATACTTACTTTGAAAGTTTGCATATTGACTCCGAACGGACGGCTGGGTACCGCATTTTAAACAGAAAATTATATGCATCATACAAATTAATACATTCCATCTTACTAGACGTACAAAAGTTTTTAATATATAATGAATTTGTACCCCTTACTATTGTTCTACATATCGCAACTCATAGAGAAAGGCTCAGTAACAGATAAAAGAATATTTGATTTGATGTTTTATTTCTATTGAGCAAAATTTTGATGTAAATTCACTTACGCCCTTTTGAGTATTCAAAATTTTTTAAAAACATAGGAAAGAGGTATCAAAAGACAATTAATCATTTGGTCAGTAACTAATCTGATAAATGGTCAGTCAATAATTATGTTTGGTCAATACATAATTGCTAAATAAATAAATATTAAGTAAGGTTAGATTAAGTTAGCTTAGGTTAGGTTTAATTAAAAAACTAACCGTTGTTCTATATAAATATCTGACAGTATAATTCAATAATTGTATACTAACCATTTATCGAAATAGGTATTGACTGTTTATTATTTCTTACTGGTGAACAATTGAAATTGTTACTTACCCATTAAATGCAGTCCGTATAAAAATTATTCAATATAAAAAAACCAAAGGCTTTAGGCTTACCCTCTCCTTCTGAAAATATAAAATCTATTGCTTGCCGACTCCCGTGATTTTAAAAGTTAATCGTAACACTCTTAATTTTGGTAATATTTACCTAAATTTCACTTACAACCTCACTAATCATTTGAAATTGACAAAATTGACGACTATTTCCGTTTTATGCCTAAATAACAAGAGTTTTATTACTTTAAATAACATCGTCACGCTATCTATAATGCTAAAATATGCAAACGATTTACATAAGCACGTTTAATTTTACCTACATCTATTTCTGTAATGAAATTCTAGGATTATAAAATAATTTATTTATATTTATGATATAATGAACAAAATTTTATTTTTTTTTCAGAAGTTTTCACATGATTTTTGCAGTTGTTACAATTTGAATCCAAAGTATTGTAACCATTGTCAATCTAAAATATCCACAGATTACCACTAGTTACATTTTGGGTATTCTAAGCATTCCTCATAGTTAACTCAAAACTGATTTTTTTTTTTGACTTGTCACGCTATGGAACTGAGGTGTTGAAATATAAATATAATAGTATAAAATATCAAAGCACATAGTTCTAAAAAAATATATATGTTAGTTGATAGCTATTTCGGCTTAACGCCATCGTCAGAAATATACTTTTTTTTAACTTAGTTGTATATACTGCTTAGAAGAGATTGACAATATTATGTCATCTCACGTATTTTAACATCGGAATACAAGTATAGTTCTGACGATGGCGTTAAATCCGAAATAGCTATCAACTATCTAATACAATTTTGTAGAACTGATGACTTTTTAGAAGTTCTACCAAGTAAATGCCAATTCAATCAATAATATAATTTTTTTTTTTTTTAGATAATCCTAGAATTTCATTTAAATCAACAAACTTAACATAAGATGTAGAGTAAAACCTGCCCAAAATTTTGTTTTTTAATTATCTCAGAACTATGCTTTTTGAGTTTGTTACACTTTAGAACTGAGATAGCGATATGTACTTTTGTTGCAACAATATATAAACTCGTTTTAAATGTCATAAGTACTAAATATTATTGCATAAAGATATCGCCTTATCGGTTATTTATGGGCATTCTAAATAACAAACCAGGTGTAACTTTGTTAATTGCATCTACAAGCAATTTATTGCAAAGCTGAACATTTTGATTTATATTAGCTACCTCTTCATAAATCTTATATCAATACTGGTATGGTAATTATTTTAATCAATTAATAATACTGTTACATTAATTCAAACGCATCTGTAAATATTATTTAGCTAAACAATTTAAACTAAAGATATCGGTGTGTGCCGCTCGGGTGAGTACCGAGAAGCATAGGCATCCAACGAGCCACTTTTGGTACGCTGTATGACGTGCGAAAGGGATTGGAAGAGATTTTTTACATCATCAAGGATCGATTGAGCTTAAATTATTTTTAAATGTGAACAACAAAAAACATCTGGCATTACAGCTAACAGCCAAGGTGCTAGATTGAAAAATAAATTACATGAGATAAAAATTTTAAGTCATATGAGATCAATCCGGGAAAGAAATACATCTGGCATGTCTCAGATTTGAAATTTAAGTAAAAAAATCTTTGTTTGATATTTACCTTGCCAGTACTTGAACACAGACTCACCTAATCGCTAAGGTAAAGCTCTTTTCACTAGACCACAGAAGCTGAAAATTACACACTGCTTAAATAACTGAACCAAAAAAACATGACTAAACAGACCATGGCTAAACATAATATAAAAAAACACAATGTCTGTTTGGTTCATGGAACCGTTTATTTTTAATATATGCCTTAAAATTATTTTTTTTTTATCTTTCACTATATTAGTAAATGTTGTCGGCTGTGTGGCACAGTTGGTAACGTCGTTGGCTACGGTTACGGATGTCTCGGGCTCAAGTCCCAGTGCGGACAGCTTCATGAATTGATATTTCAATCGATTTATGGATCTCTGTTCGTAGTCATGATGTCATGTTTGTGATATCTAAAAACTCCCTCCCATCTATCTGATACTCAAAAATTGGGTGTAGCGAGAGCGATTAGCTTACTAAGTTCTGTTCTAGCTCTATCGTTCTATCACTACTGTATTTTCAAAAAAAGACACTGAACTACTGAGTGACATGCAGTTCTCATAGAAAAGTTCTGTTGAGATACCTCCATTAGAAGGCCATATGCTCCACGTTGGGAGCGGAGATGGTGAAAATATATAGTATAGGTTATTTTCGTGTATTTTGTATAAACCTAGTATTGACACAATTATTTATATAGTTTATCAAAATTTGTTATTTTTTAACTTTATCAATTTAACAATAAACGTTACATTCATTTATTCAAATACCAAGAATTAGAGTGTCGAAATTTTATTTTACGTAATTTAGCATCCCAATTTATCTTTTTACTTGTGCGTTCTAGTATAATTTTAAGTTAATGAATTAAGAGCAGATTAAATAGCATATCTGTGAGAGGAATTGTAAAACCAATAAAATGTACTATTATATTTAATTCATAATGAATATAGTGCTTAATTATAACCTTATATTGCATGCCTGTCATTAATAAATACATTGGAAAATAAATAGAATAATGTCAGCGTATTAACTTCCCTACTATCTACAAATAGAGTATATTTTTTGATAAATATTTGAAAGTTCTTCCGGTGAAGCAACTAAGGTAGAAAAATAGAAAAGGAAGTAGGAAAAACAATAACAAACTTTTGTATTTACTAGTATGGACTCCGAAGGGTATTCGGAGTTTCACAAGAGTTGATCTGAACTTGCGAGGAGTTTTTCATTATTTCTTTAACTTTAACATTGCAAAAAAAATTAGTTTCTCCCGAAATAATTTGCTAATAATATTTTGGATACTCTTCTAACCTATTTTGGTAATTATTTTATTTTTCATTTTAAGTCTATATATTACGTTCGATGAAATATTAACTTACCCCAGTTTTAAGCACACCCAAGACTATGCCTTGAGCTACCATTAACTATGAAAATTCATTGGCAAAAGCATTGGCAAACATGTATTTTTTTTTTCATTTACATGAATCTGCAGAGTTAATTCAGTAATAATATAATCATGAATCATTTTAAAGTATTAGTTTTAAATCGGCCACAGTCGACCAGAGTCGTTAAAAATTACAAAAGTGCGCTGCTTTGAGTTTTTCAGCCTTCGTAACTACTTTTTTGTTGTATTGTTAACATCTTGTTGTTAGGATGTTGTCCGCTCAGGGTGGGGGTGAAGTGCTTCACTCTTATCCGATTGTATGACTGGTCTACGGTTTTGGTTACCAATCGCTTCGTTGCCATGTAATTCTTTAATTGTTTTTTATTGTACAACGTGTATTAACTTTAAGTCATTGTTAATTCTTTCTACTGTCAACCAACCAACTGCATCTGAAAATAAACGAAACACAACGAGACTGGCGTTGTTCTCGACGATTGTTCTGGAACGTTTGGTCTTGGCGTCTTCAAGCAACCCTACCAGAAACGTTTGTTTCAATATGTATATATAGATTGTCTACCCAATTATTGTTGAGATGCACCTTCGAAAACAATGCTTTGTTACACCATGTATGTAGATTGAAACGTTATCATTATTTGCTATCTCCATGACGTGCGTTCCCAATATAGAATATATAAACTCTTTGAATCCTACACAGAAGAAGTTAGTTTGTGTTGAATAATTGCTATTTAGTTACTAAACCCGAAAGTTGGGATTAGGAAGGTTCTTAAAGTTATTTTATCACTAGTATTTGCTTTTGTCAATTATCGGATATATCAAATAAATAACAGATTGATTGAAAAAATAGTTATTAAATGTTCGTTCGAGTGCTTTGTCTGGAAACACATATCCGTATAAAACAAACACTCAACGACTTGACAAATCAGCTTCAGAACAGGCATTTGTTTTTTCAAACTAGTTTTTTATTCCTTTTTACATAATAAATTAATTGAATTCATAATAAAGTACAAAACATATACAACACATGAACCTTCTCAACCGATTTATCCATTTGGCCTTGCAGTAATAGTTCAGCTTAACGGTTAAGCTTCAAATGCTGTTCGTGGATTTTTTAGACTAGACTATTTTTCTTTTCTTAAAATTGCGAGTGGTTTTGTTACATTCTAATAAAACTAACATTCACGACACACATGTCACAGCTAGTAAAAATACCAGTGAAATAATAAGGTTATCAATTTTAATTTCGTAACAAACCAAATTTTGTAGTAATTAATTGAATTGAGATCCACTTATTTGTGATACTGTATTCACCTTTCGTAAAACACTTCATAACTTCTTGCAATAGACATGCATAAACATCTACTCTCTCAATAAAAAGAAACTTTTTTACTGCCTTCACATTAGGTTACGCGATTCTCCTACCATTATCGTAAAAAATCGTGAATAATGAAACTAAAGAATAGGGTTTTTGTTATATCACTCTTGTTTAAAGGTTGCATTTAATATATGAGCGAATAATAATATATCATTTGAGAGAGTAGGAGAAAAGAAACAACACAAATCACATCTGTCTCGCTCGCCGCTCGAGGGTGGACGGTGTAGGAGCGGGGAGAAGCGGGGTGCGGGCTTCAACACACTTCAAGGCCCGCGTCCTGGGATAAGGACAACAAAGGAGAAAACAACGGTTCCTTCCATTAAAACCCCGGTCGTTTATCCGTGTACTCATCTGGTTTAATTGCAATTAGCTACAGTTTCACAAGACATTAGACACAACAGAATTACATACTTTTAATTTAAACTGTGTAAGTGGTTTTATCGTAATCGAAGGGATCAGGCGTTGCCGCGACCTCCCCCGGAACGGTCGGAACTCCACTGACTCTGGCAGGATCGCAGGCGCTTCCCCCCACTTCAAACTGCAAATCAACAACATCAACCAACAAATCCGACCCCCACCCTTAACGCCTCAGCAGGGGTATTACATTCTTAAATTTTCATTAATAGGAAGAGTCTGCAGATTGGTTTTGAATATCCGCCCCATGTAGGTGTCAAATAGGTAAAATGTTTTGTTTGCTTCGCAATATTCTTTCATCAGGATTATTGTAATAGCTCTATTTTAAATGTAAGGTAAAAAAAAGAAAAAATCTGGTTCGGCTAAATCGTGACAAATTTGATAGTAAACAGCATGAGGGTTTCTTTCTGCGACGTCGAGAAATACATGGACAATATAGATAATTAAGTACAGTGTAACGCTGACTCTTTGTTGTTCAAAGAAAATGATGAATGCAGGAAAGTCATGATTTATTTTCAGTCTCTTAGCAAGAGTTCTTACTTTCTTGAAAGGGGGGATATTAGTTACAAGTCAATATTCACTATGCGAAATATGGGGCAAAAATGAACACTGATTGACCCGGCGAGACGACTAAACGGTTAGTACATATTTAGATGCCGAATAAGAGTCAGCAGTAAAGGAGTGAAGTCAGCAGTGGTTGGCGTCATAACAATAAGGCGACGCTTGCAGATTTGTAGTCTCGGTCTTTTTTACGACAGTGGTTGAATGAGGTCACTGATGGCTATGAGCAGGATGACAAATATTCGACAGAAACGATCAATCGGGGTAATATTTGTGAACAGACCATAGTATTTAATAAATTATTTATATAATAAAATTTGAACGATACATGCGGAAAAACGAAAATGCGAGAACGACAGATCGGGGTTCCACTGTAAATGCAACTCTTACATAATACAGTAAATGATTCTTACCAAGTTAAAACGAAATATTTTTTTATAATGAACGAATTCACTCGTGATTATTATGTTTATGAAATCATAAAATTGATACACAAAATTAGGTTTTTTTTTCATGAATATAACGTCTTTCCTCCAAGAATTGACAATTAGTACCTCAAAGTCACTTTCATTAATAGTTAGTTAAACAGTTATTATTAATAATAATAATTCAGCAAGCTGTATCAAACAATTTTGTATAAATATTATCTCTTATTGCAATACAATTATATTTGTCACTTTCAAGGAGTTTACTGTCAATTTTTGGTAGAAAGGATTTGCATGTATTTTAAAAATAATACACAATGTGTTTTGTACTACTTCCTCTACATTTTTTTACTGATCAGGACGCATTTCACTCGTCACGAGCATTATCAACAGGTGATTGAAATAGTAGAGTTATAAATTTCAATTTCATATTAACCCACTGGTTTGGAACCTGTTCCATGAACAGTACTGAGTATTAATAATGGGGGAACCACCTTATACCTTGAGATGATTACTTTTCTCCATGATGATCGGTTTGATATTTAATGTATATCATGATACATAACCCACAATAATGCTACCGTATTCGATACCTCACTTAGTTCAGTTAAAGTAACCATTTACAAGTGTTTCTTAAACTGTCAAATGATTTTTTTCTTAATATTTTAAATAAAACAGAAAATTTTAAAATCGTGTAATATAAATATAAATTGCTTAGCAAAACTAATCATGACGGAACATATATTTTATTTGGAAAAGATTGCTTAAAAAAGATATTACACAAAATTGATGTTGTTATAAATTACTTTTAAGGTGTTAACTGTCAATTCTTGGTGGAAAGACATTATATTTTCAAAAATAAAACACAATTCGTTTGTACTACTTCCACATATTTATAATGATCAGGACCGGTTTCGCTCATCACGAGCATTATCAACTGATGATGTTCGTGATGAGCGAAACCGGTCCTGATCATTATAAATATGTGGAAGTAGTACAAACGAATTGTGTTTTATTTAAAAAAAAAAAAAAGTTCTTACAAATATAGGTGACCAGCTATAACGCAATATAATTTATATTAATTAATATTCCTTTGTAAATTCCATTGAAATTATGTAACCCAATATCTAAATAAATAAAGAAGTTCTCAATTTGTCAATCAATCTTTTAGCAAATTAAATATAAAACTCCAAAGTAATTAAATTCTTGAATGAGTCACACCACTTTACGCTTAGCATGGCAGTGTGGTGGTTATTAAACATGTAAATACTATAATAAATCTCTGCTATAAAGCAGAAAATACCTTTATAAATCTGTCTGTCTGACTGTCACAAGAACATCTTCCGGATGGTGTACAGTAGCGATGTGAAATTTAGCGATTTTATTTTGGATGACATTTCTAATCAGCTGTGTTGTTTTCAAAATTAAATTTTTGACATTAGTATTAATTGATTTATTATATTTTGAAGTTATTAAATCAAGTACGACGCGCGGTGACATTTCAACATTTAACAATTTCTTTTTTTAATGGATTTTTATATATTTTTTTAATAATAATTTAAAAAAAAAATCTGGCATTACAGCTGACAGCCAATGCGCCAAATATTCTAAAAATTATAAAATCATATGAGGTAAACCGAATGATAATTCTTAGAAGTCACCCATGCCCAAGATCACAAATTTAAATTGAAATATTCTAAATTTGATATTGACCATGCTGGGACTTGAACCCACCTGATCGCTAGGACAAACAGTTACCACTAGATTACAAAGGCCGATATATTATTAATTAATGAACTATATTTTTTTGGAGTTAGATAGAAGGTACGGTCCACGGTGATATTTTAAACTTTAAAATTCCACCTTTATGTAGTAGCTTACACCAAAATAACGCCTACGACTAAATGTTAGCGTGGTCTATCGCTAGCAAAGCTTTGTTATAAATAATTTATAATAAATAAAGTATGAGTAAATAAATTAATTGTATGGCATGTTGGAAATGTTTGGAACATGAAAATTTTTTATTCAACAGTCAGGCAAAGTATTTAAATAACGCATGTGTGCTGCAGAAGGATTGCAATATGCACTTTCTGACCATATTCTCACGGTGTTTATGCATCTGGTAACTCGAGTATATAATTATGTTCTTATTTTTAAAA
The DNA here is from genome assembly GCA_022494535.1 of Himalopsyche phryganea. Lineage (NCBI taxonomy): Eukaryota > Metazoa > Arthropoda > Insecta > Trichoptera > Rhyacophilidae > Himalopsyche > Himalopsyche phryganea. The sequence goes on from JAGVSL010000071.1 coordinate 2,304,689, forward strand.
ACTGACTATTATCGAAATTTACACTTCACTTGTACCTTTGGTTTTTACACTTTAACAAGACGTTTGATTATCATTTTATTACCATTAAAATCACAAGCCTTTTTTTAATTTCTTTTCTGTCTAAATGTTAAATAGAATTAAAACAATTTTATGGAACTTAATTATTAATGTGATATTGTAATTTGTACTTATAATATCAACTGTGTTTTGGCCAATTGACGTAACTCTCAAAAAATGCGAAAATAAGTGATTGGATCTCATTTTAAAGACAAGAAAGCAGGTCTCGGCCAAATGACGTAAATTATAAACATTAATTGACCTCTTTTTGGAAGTGAAACATCATTTTAGATTGGTTGAAGATTTAAAATTCTGACCGAGCCACTTAATGTAAGCTACTATTATATCAACACTCCTTATGTATAATCCCGTATCTGCAAATATCTGCAAATTTACAGGAGTGTATTTCAAAAATTTGTAACACAACTCACCATGTAATGTTTTCGATAAAATCGGATTTTACTCTCTCTTGAACAATTTCAATTTTGAGGATGACATCAATTAGCCAAAACACCGTCGATATAATCATTTAAATATTTCTGTAACAACTTATTAATATAGACGAAGCTAATTCTGCATACGTAATGATAAAGGTGAACAACCGGGAAAAGCAGTCATCGATTCAAGTGACGATTAATACAGATAACAATATAGCCCGACGACGGATAGACAGTATAAATATACAATCATCGAAAACGAACCGTGATTCTGTTGTCCCGCTTCAAACTGTAAACATCTCTCCGGATCCATATAATCGTCACTTTAAAATACTATCCTTTACATAAAGTCAAATCTTTTTGATTATACAAAACAAAGAACTCATTTTCTAAATTGTTAATAATAAATTGGTCAATATGCGCTGTAGGATATGTTTTTTCAATGCTTGAACTTCACTTATTACCATCAATAAAAATTATAATGAGCTCGGCCCACTCGCTGTCTATAAATATATGTATTATAAATATTGACTTTACTATTTGTATAGAAAAAATATTTATATATTTACAAATCAAGAGAGAAAAAAACATGATTAAAGATACGTACTTACAATTTCATATCAATTTATTATGACAAGCCACGTGAATAAATCATTTTGTGAAAGTCAGAGTGGGGACGACATGAAATAGGCTGTCTTTCTCTAAACGCCACGGCATCTGTTAATTTCCCATGTTATTTTTCCCTCTCGTATTAATTTTATCGTAGAAATATTTTTTTAGATTCTTCCACAAAGTTTATTCAGTTCCATACACGTCATGTCATGAATAAAAAATCATCTGAAATATTCAAGTTTGTCTCAACCGTATCATTTATTACAACAACGGTGTGTAATTTTGTCGTAAAGGTTAGGAATTTAATGTAAGGGTATTTTACATGCTTCAGTTTTAACTTTAACAAAGATTACGTAAATCACATTTTTTTCTGTATGCTTAATTTAAATATACACATATTTGGTTGTATAACTTTGCACTCAGGCTCTAGGATTTAAAATTCCGCAATCCATACTGATACATACACGGAATCTATATACTGCTTTAACCCTTCCGTATTCATGGTGTAACAATGGGTTACTTCGGCATTTAAACCGTTAAATTATCTGTGAAACAGGCGATACAAAAAAATTTAAATTTTGCTATTTATAAATAAAATAGCTCTATATATAATTAAAATTATCTTATTTATATAAATAATCATAATTTAGAAACCTCGTCAATTTTACCATCGAAAAATACAAAATTATAGTACAGTATTAACTAGTATAGTAACAAATATTATAATATAAAAATAACCCGAGATGTATGACCGTACCATGTCGACTGTGAAAAGGAAAAAGGACGTAACCCACACCAAAAAATACTGTGGATAGCTCGCACAAAGCGTGCTAATACACTATATTTATATATAAATATATCGACTCTAGAAAGGCAAAAAAACTTATTTTCCGTCATTTAAAAATATTTTTTTCGATAAACACAATGTATACAACTTAATATACGTTTTTTTTGGGTTATACACAACATTTTTTGTGTGTTGGTTAAGTCATTTTTCCTTTCTACAGTCGATATGCAACCGTTTTGTTTCAAACCGCAATGAAACACGTCTCGAGCTATGAATAATTTCGATGTATTTCAGGCTTTCCACACATAAAATATAACGTAAAATAATTACTTAATACAACATAAAACCGTATTTCATGTTTGAGAAATTGTCATTTCGCACTATAAATTTTGTTAATTGACAAAAACCCATACGGTAACGGAATGCGACTGCGTGAAAGGGATTTTTTTTAGCGTGGAAACGGGAAGGTTAAGATCACAGGATCCAAACATACTAAAACACTGGCGTGCTCTGTTTATTATACAGAAAGTGCAAAAAATGGAAAGTTACTGTGTGTAGAGTATACATAGATGTATTGTACATTGGAAATGATAGTTTTGTAACGGCCGCCTTATTTATTATTATTAGTCTTACGAAAAATCTCAGTTTTTTTAGCACACGAATGGACTCGAATTGACTGCCTGAAGATGCCGAAAGGTGAAACCCGGGTCGTTAGTGACAAAACACTTGAAAGTGTACGAAATCTCAACAATTCAAATTTGATATTGAAATTTCATCAAGCACCCTCATTCGATGTCTTATATACAAATTAATATAATTAAATTATATTTTTTTTTGCTTTATTATTTCATGTTATATGAGAAGCTATTAGTTCTAACAGCTATATTATTCTTCATTCTGTACCTACACTACCTACATATTCTTTAATCTTGCTAATATTTAATTATACTTTAAATTATTGATTTAATCTTTATTGTAATGTACAACCCTGAAAAATTAAAATGAAAATCAACATGAACCGGAGGGTATCTTTGCCTACGAGCCAATAACTATTGACAGACAACTCTGAGGTAAAATGTTTTTAAGCGACCATCAGATATCAACATTTGGCCACATTTATCTACCTAGATATGAAAATTGTATGCGCGAAATCAAATTTTATTTTGAAAGAAAAGCAGCTTATTTATCATGATTTTTCATTTAAAGCCGTAAATAATGCTACTCTTAATCTTAACAATTGAATTAAATATAATTCAATATACGAAATGACAAATTTTTAAAAAGAAATAAAAAAATATTGAAAATTATGCAAATTAATTCGACGGTAGCAAGTCGCATAATCTCTTAAATTAATTACAACCCCATTTAAAATGTTGATACAGAGAAGAATAAGAATAGTTGATGGTATTGATGAAAATTAAGAGATTTTTTATAATTCTGATTCGGATGATTTTAATAGATAATTCTAATCAATATCTGTTTTATTGTATGTATGTTTCATTATTTTATTTTAAATATGCAAGAATCTATTTAATGTTTGTCATTAAATTGTTAAAATAATATAATTATATTTTAATGTATCAACAAATATTTTCATTTATTCAACTCAAATCAATAATAGCTTCGAAGTAATTCATTGAGCATAAAATAACGGATATTTTTTTGTTCAAACTCTCTCTCCAAAGTTAGTCCTAGCAAATCGACTTTACTGATGTGGAAGCCAACGGTCGCCGGTCTGTATTTGTTATTATAAACTTTCGTAATTAAAAGTTAACAGCACGAATTTTCGTGTAGATAGCCATCCATACCCACCCTCTGCGCGCCGGGTTGCCATCTGAAACTAAAGGTACGAATGTATTTGTGATTAATCGAGAGTATACTGACGGAACGCATTAAGTCAGCTTTCGGTGATTTTATGTTTTCAATGTCAAAATGTATGCAATTTTGATACTAGTAATTACGCATGAAGTCAAAGGATATAATGGCTTTGAAAAAAACAGTGTTATTAAGTCATAACGTTATTTTTTTATCCTGGCAAAAAGCATGATATAACCATAACTCATCGATACCAAATCTTATGATTTTTATACCTGAAAGATTATTATGTACAAAAAATCTTTTAAAAAAATAAACAACTGTACTTGGTAGAGAAAGTATTTGATAATAATAATGCCTTAAATTGCCATTATCTCAGAACTTGATTTTATGACAGTATACACTTGAAACACATGACAACTCAAATGAAATACACCTTTGTAAATATATTTTTAATAAACAATATTTTTCTTTATTTTCTCAATCGGTGATAGGATAATAAATCAAGTGAATAAGTTATTATACTGCATAATAATATTCTTTTCTTCTATTAAGTGGCGAATGGAGATTATTCAGATGTTAATACCTTATCACTGGACGAGTAGATTCATTTTGGGGCATGATGGTTTTGCTGCCAGATTCTTCAGGCTAGACCGGATAGTAAATGGGCCAAAAGCACATGTAGCGAAATTCAGAATTCTGGCCATATACTCTGGAATTTTACTTTAACGCTAAATGAGCAGGAAGAGCTCTCAAATCGGTCAGACCAGCTGTCGGACCCACAGGCCATGCCGATTAGGTAGCTAATAGAAAGATAAATAAGAAAACAAATTAACGGTGTCATACGGTGAGCTATCAGATCTATACAGATAACGCTACGTTATTGTTTAAGTTAGAGATAATCAGAACATTAAAGTGCAAGCTGCTGAGTTATGGGCAGCTGCTTATGTGACGATCCCAGCACAAAAGCTTAAATTACATTTTTTTCCATGTCCTCTCCAACGTGGAGCATATGGCCACTTAATGGAAGCATATCAACAGAAGTTATCTACGAAAACGCTTGTTACTCAGTTGGTGGTGATGGAGATTACAAATTTAAATAATATAATAGAGCTACATGTTGTGCCAGAAATATTTTATTAGCTTATAACCCACTTTAAGATTTGCAAACATTATTTACACGAAAGTGTTATATCTTTTTCGTGCGCGTAATTTATCTGCGTAGGCTCGTTGTGTGGAGCCGTTTTATTTTCATTTATATCCTAGTTATGTATGAGAAATCTTCCTCACTGGATGCGCTCAGGATGTGGAGGAAAAAGCAAAGGGCGGTGCGTGATGAATGCTCCTCAGTGAAAGATGATGTGATATACGTCATGCTAATGGGGACAGTTCCTTAAAAAAAGGGCGGAAAAATGTGTGAAAATAGTCAACACGGGGTGTATTTATGTCAGGATGAAATATTTTTCCATATTACTAGCAATTTTAATATCTTTTACTTTTGTGACTTTTCAGTTATTCGTGATCATGTCAACAGTATAAATTAATCCACTGTCAATTATATATTATGCTCTATAGTGTACTATTCGATGGTATAGAACGTATTATTTCAGCTTTTTTAGTTTTTTTTTTTGTTTTAAATGTAAACAATTTAACGTTCTACGTAGTGAAAGAACGCATGAAGCCATATGATATTAAAGATCTGCACGGACCCGGAATTGGTCCACGGGCCTTTACCCAGCCTGACCCGTGTGCCGGGCTCGGGCATGTAAAGACGATTCAGATTCCTACTCGGTCTGGACCCAGCTCGGGTTCGGAATTTAATTTTCAGAATAATATTACCGACTATTTTCGGGGCATGCTATAAAGCAATACTATTCATATTTAAAAAAATAAAACACAATTCATTGTACTACTTCCACATATTTATAATGATCAGGACCGGTTTCGCTCATCACGAGCACTATCAGTTGATAATGCTAGCAGAAGGCATGATACGACTTTAACTCATCGATGTCAAATCTTATAATTTGTATGCCAAAAAGATTATTCTTTATTATGAACAAAAAAAAATTCAATATCACAAAAAATTATTGTGCGTTAGAAAGAGAGTAGTTTGAAAAATAAATTTTGTGATATTAATGTGATTATCTCAGAACTTATTTTTATGTCTTAATGCATTCTGAACGTGAACGTCATTGGTCTCGATGGCAGTGCTCACATTGTTCGACCCCATGTACGGACGATTTCATAAATTAATTTTTCAACCGATTTATGGAATTCTGTTCGAATACCTGCGATGTATAAAAATCCCTTCCACCTTCCACCCATCCAATCCTAAAAACGACATGTAGAATATTAAGCACAATTAGTATGTAGGAACATAACGCATTGAAATGTATTGAGTGTGCGTAATTACGTGAGCTTCTTGTAATAGTTTAAGTAAATGAGATTAATTAATGTAAATGATTTGTCAAATTTGAATTATTGAGATTTTGTACACTTCCATGTATTTTGTCAATAACGACCCGGGTTTCGCCTTTCGGTATCTTCAGGTATCCGAGCGCACGAATGAACTCGAACTGACAAAAGTGACAAAATACATGAAAGTGTACAAAATCTCAATAATTCAAATTTGGTATTAAAATTTCATCAAGCACCCTCATTCGATGTCTTAAATTATAAATGATTTGTTATTTTTACCCTATTATAATGGAGTTCTAACAAATAAACGCCTATTAAATCTATACGATTTTTGATGCCTATGTTACAAAATATTTCAAAAATATTTATATTCATTCTTTCTTTGCCGTTAATAAGCAGTTGTTATACAAACTCATGAATTAATTTATTGTATATCCGTTAAGAAAAAAAACTGCATTTTGATACTATAATGCAACTGTTTGTTTTATCCTCAAATATATTTCATCTAATCGTGTCAGTATTCAAGGAACATCTTAACAAAAAATCTTTTTAGAGAACTGGCTGTTAATCAGTAGGACAACGTGTACTTTTAGGAGAGAATAAGATTCGGCTTGTAAAACTACTCGTGGTTAGGTTATCGCTTGAATTAGTGAGAGGGAATCTTAACATGAAATATGAAAACTACTGGAAAAGAAAGGGGAACGTCATGAATTTTGTTAAATTGATATTTTTAACCTCTTTCTTTTGAATACAGTAGAGATATAAGTATAAAGCTATGATAGAACTAGTGGTTAACTTATCACTAAGCCTCTTTTTAATCGGGTAGGTAGTAGGGAATTTCAGACGTCCCAAACTACCATGCTTATTAACAGAAATCTAAAAGTTAACTGAAATATCAATTTATGATACTTTTCGTACCGGGATTCGAACGCGAGGCATGCGTAACTGAAGCCTACAATGTTGACCACTCCCACAAACCCGACGAGTTGTTTACTTACCATATAAATTTACGAGTTAATAAACTCATAGTGATAAATATAATAAAACAAATTGTGAAGCAATGACATTAGTTTAATAATCATAAATACAAATAGAACTTCCTTTTAGAGGTAGCAATAAAAATATTAATACTTTTAATCTTCGTTAAATTACTTAATGTTTGACATTTAATATTTTGCTGTAAAATTCTGTTTTGCGGACATTTAATTCAATAGAACTATGCATAAATCTTTTGACGCAAGATTTTCAAAAGCTAACAAATCATTTGCTATTTTTAATCACTTAAGAACTGACCCAAGAACTCATTACTGTTTTATTAATTACTTATATTATTTCAAATGAGTTCTTCGACAAAATAATGAATGGTATCATCGGTCTAAGATTGGCCCACTACATGGAAAAAGTTGCTGTAATAATACGATGATAATACAAATGAATAGTTTTTAGTTAAGCAAATGTATTGAGTAACCCCTGGTGGTAAAAATGTTAATTAATGTGCAACAAAATTTGTTTTATTATTGAATTTGTAACAATGATAAAAAATAATTTATGAACTTATCTTTAAATAAATTGGATTAGCCATATTTTCAATTCGTATTATTAATCTGTAAACCAAGTGGTGTATATTTTTTCCCATCTCAATTATGTACATAATATATGAAAGCATAAAGAAAAGTTGACAAGACTTTAAAATCACTGATTTTATAATAATTACAATGATTATTTGTATCGTGCGCCAAATTACTCGATTTGGATGCAAACTTTGGCCCAACTTGTTTTATCTATGTTTATATATCAATTATAACATTAAGTCAAATAGATTATTAATTAAATTTCATCTTAAGACATTAGTTAATTTCTATGTAGAAGATTACCACACAAAAATGCAATGGCGAAACATAAAAATACAAAAATCCTGGACTGGGCCAAAGTTACCCAGATTGACCGTACACAAAGAATTCAATTTAAATAATTATTCTTATTGTGTTCTATACGCACGCTTCAAAATGACACTCTGTATTATGAGTACAGATTTATAATGCTGAAACATTTTTATGGCACTGTCATTACTTCAATCAAATTCAGTGTTTTGGATAATATTTCAAAAGACACTTCCAATTTGCGAGTTCTCTCACACGATGTACGTCATGACATTTGAGATGTGCGTAAATAAAACTTCGGTATCCTGGCAACACTCTTCAGTCAGCCGAAAAGTATTTCCGGGAAATCTTCAAATTATACGTTTGTATTTTTTAGCACACGTGTGGGTAACAATGTCACATCTCACAATGTCAACAAATATAAAGAAATAACGGAAATTATTTAAAATAAATAAGAGGATTTTTAATAATAAAAAAATTAAATTGAACACAGTTATTCCACTGGCTGTGTTACTAAATGTAACGCGTTTTCCTACTTTAAAAAGCATCTACAGACTAACTATATCAAAAGTTTATTTTAACGTAGACATACTCCATCGAGTAAATAAAAAAGGTATCAAAAAGAATAGCTTACAGTTTAGAAAAATTAATAAAAGTAATAACAGTAATCGATTATTAGTAAATAACATTTTAAATAAGACAGGTGGCTCACCACTCACCACTATTAAATTTATTTCCTTTGGAACTCCAAGCGTTTGTAATTAATTTTGTATTTAGTATTGTTATGGTATAATCGTTTGCGTCTTACCCCCTCCCGACGTCCAGTAGAAGAAAACACACCCACTCTTCCCATAGTTTTTAATTAAAAAATTAGGATTATTGTTTACATAAGAAATAAATAACCTTGCGATATAGATAGTCTGATGATGCTTCTTAAAGAAGCGAAACGCGTTACATTAAGTAATACAACTAGTGGAATAACCAAGTTATCAATTTTAATTTTATATTTACCCATCCGAACTCATGGTGTAACATTGCGTTACTTTTAAACCTTTAAATTGTCTGTGAAATAGGTCATAAGAGAAATTTAAAATTTTTGCTATTTGTAAATTAAAAAGTTCTACGTAATATATAATTAAAAATACGTAATTAATCATAATTTGAAAACATTACAGTAAAGTATAGTATAGTAACAATCAGTATTGTATAGTAACGACCCGCATGCAACGTTTTGTTTCAAACGGCACTGAAACACGTCTCGAGCCTGTTCTGCTATGAATAATTTAGATTCTTGCGTCTTTCGATAATTTCGCATAGTTTTATATGTATTTCAGGTTTTACACACAAAATATTGCGTAAAATAATTACTTAATACTACATTAAACCTTAATTCACTCTTTGAAATTGTCATTTCGCTTTATAAATGCGTTTATATGACAAAACCCACACGGTAACGCAATGACTGCATGAGATCCGAAGGGATTTTGTAGCATGAAAACGGGAAGTTTAAAAATGAATTTCTACAGAGTTACACTAATATTTTTAATAATTCACTAATTTAAGTAACACTTCATGTAGGTCATGAAACACAAGATATACGGGAGGACTTTTTAAACTAAGGTGACAGCTTTCATACTCTTAAAATGTTAGCAAATCAATTAAAACGTAGAAAAAGTCATGTATATATTCTAATTATTTTTATCTTTTTATATAAATATTGTTAACATTACTTTTTTTTAAATACGAATATCCATTTTAATTAAACTTACACTTTTGTTGTCCACTTTGCGTAACTGGCGTCATTGTTTTGTGAAAACTTCCTTTCTTCTGAATCATTTTTTTCCATGTCCAATCCTAATATGGAGCATATGAAGCATGAGGAATCTCAACATAAGTTTTCTACGAGAACTGCTTGTTACTCACTTGCTCAACCGCTATATTTCGAAGAGAGTAGGAATAGAAAGATAGGGTTAGGACAGGACTAGTGGTAAGCTAATTGCTCTCGCTATGTCCCGTTTTTTTAGAATTGGATGAATGGGAGTACTAATACATAATATATTGTCATTTTTCTGGAAGAAAACACTAACTAGAAAATATTAGTTTTGAGTAATTGGACTTTGAAGTTTCCCAAAAGCTTCAAATGCCATACGTTTTTCGCGATGATTGGTCAGCTTGATAATTGCTGCGTTTGTCATACAGGTCTATGAAAACTGTCGCTTTTGTTGAATACTCGTAACCATATGCAAAATTGCCAGCTCTAAACTTTGACATATTATCTAATATATTGTTGACAAACAATGAAGACTGCCGTCTTTCGTCAGCTAAATGCATAAATAAGTTTTCTGACATATAAAATTAAATGAAAAATTGATAACTTAGTTATTCCACTTGGTTTATCACTAACGTGACGCGTTTCGCCTCTTTAAGAAGCATCTTCAGACTAACCGTATCGCAAGGTTATTTATTTCTAAGGTAAATGATGATTTTAATTCATAAAAGGGTGGGGGTGGGTTTTATTACATTCTACTGGACGTGTAGAGGGGGGGGGGGGTAAGCTATAAAAACTGCTGCACTATAAGCAAATCAATTACTGGTATCTAGATGTGAAAAACCAAAGGGGAATAAATTTATTAATGGCGAGCCGCCTATTCTGTTTAAAATGTTGTTTACTAATCCTCCATTACTGTTAATGGTTTTATTGATTTCTAAAAAGTCTAAGCTATTCATTTTAATACCTTTTTTTGTTTACACGATGGAGTATTTCTATGTTAATATTTTTATTAAAAGTATGATCATTTTCAATTAAATGATTCGCAAGCTCTGAAAATTTATTACTTTTGAGACATCTGATATTTTCTTTAACTCTAATATTAACGCTTCTACCTGTTTTATAGGGGAAGCTTGACAGTCTTCACACAGAGTTGGTATATTCCACACTGTGACAATGATTCTATTCTATCTTTATTGTTCAATAAGATTTTACCTAATTTATTAACTGTATAAAAAGCTGCGTTAAAATCATCGTTTACCTTAGAAATAAATAACCTTACGATAAGGTTAGTCTGAAGATGCTTCTTAAAGAGGCGAAACGCGTCACGTTAGTGATAAACCAAGTGGAATAACTAAGTTATCAATTTTTAATTTAATTTTATATTAAAAATGAACTTCCACAAAGTTACCGCCGAATCCATAGAAAATATAAAAGTTTACTGACATTTCGCAAATTTTGCAGGAAAGCCATTTCAAGATTTAACTTTTTTACATTTCCCTATTAGAAATACTTCGTCTCAATAGTGAAAATAATGCAAATATTCAAGTTATATCGGAACCTTGCAAATTATAAATCTTAAAAATAAAACGAAAAACCCGTTTTTTTTTAATAATAGTTAAACTAGTTCTGCATCCAACTGAGACTTTGTTTTCGGAACCTCAGTTGGGTTATACTTTATATCGCATCGCCATTTTTGATGTACTGTAATTTAAACTTTAGCCATTATCATCACATACGTATATACTTATATTTCAAACGTATATCAAAGAACCAAATACAACGCATCAAATTTCATATTCTGACGTTTTTACGGAGGCCGCGTATGAAAATTTAATTGAAGATCGTATCGTGAAGCTCTCAAGGGACCATACTAGGAACGTTTTACCGTTTCATTTAGTATTATAGGCTGCTTCAATTATTCTGTATCATTATCTTGTAAACCTTTATCTTCATGGTACAACAAAATAATTAATAAAACTAATATTTATTACAGATGTATTCGATTTATTCGAATATTGTAGTGTCGATCGAATTAATGTTTTCTTGGCAAACTTCGTTATAATGAGGTATAAATAACGTTTAATTTACCACTGGCGAGTACGCGGCATGCGTTGCAATGCCACTTAAAGGAAAAAAGTGTTTGTGTTTAAATTCTGTTTATTGAAGTGCTTTTGGATACAAAATATTTTTTGTTTTCCCGTCCAGTGCGTATACGAATAAATCAGAAGGTTTTCCGATGCGTGATCTGGCCACATACAGTTGTCTATGTGAGAAGTATAGATTTACCAAATTTAGTCCACACATCTGTATCGATTTTCCCTGTGATTTGTTGATGGTAGTTGCAAATTTGAGTCACATCGGAAACTGCAAGCTTTTAAATTTGATTGGGATTCGTGGAAATAGTACATCTTCTTTTTTATATTTTTCACTTAGGACTAGCAATTGTAATTTAACAATGTTATGTCACTGTTTTTACTTACTTTATTCTATTTTTTTTTAGATTTTTTTATTTATAAACATCCACATGTGTGCGCACAACAACTCACCAAAGTTTCATCACAATCGGATGAATTGGATAGGAACGCATACCGGACAAACAAGCAAACATTCATTTTTATATGTATAGATAAAGATAGTCTGAAGATATTTCTAAAAAGTCAAACACGTGTCAAATTTAGGTATTTTAATGTTATATTAAATTAAAACTTGCTTCTGTTATTTCTAATCATGGACATTTCAGAAGTTAGACAGTTGTAAAGAAATCAAGATCAATAAATTTCATGTAAACTTTGATAGTTGTTAGAGTATTATCAACATTACTTGGCCGCCGCCTGATTCGCAACTAGAATTGTCAGCTTAGAATAAATTTCTCCAATTGTCATTTTATGCAAAATATTATAATTTAAGTTCTGGAATATGGCAACATTCCTAACGTGACGGTGGCACCCTCACTAGCGGCCAAGTTAAATTTGTACATCTATAGTTGATATCCTTTCGAAAGAATGATGAGTTTTAAAAATCATCAACTCTCCTACTTACTATCTTTTCATAATTGACTTAATGTGCATTGAAAAGATGGACTTTCTGTGAATACATTCAATGAAACCAAATAATTGGACAATCCATTGTTTTATACTACTTTCAAAAATACTGTGTTTATTGTACGATATTCATTGTTTTCTTAAAACAATATAAGTCAATTTCAAAGAAAAAAGTTTGCAATAACTAGTTTTATAAAACACAGTTAGCTGTATTAGTAAGTATTTAACAAAACAAAATAAAATCTGTAACAAACAACTAGCCGAGTCCACATAACATTACCTTTATTATTAAAAGTTAGAATCACAATTTATTCCACATTATAATATCAAGTATTGGGAAAAAATATAATTTTAAAAATGTGCACACACGTTAGAAGTAAGCTTGTATCCTAAATACTTATTTTTTCTTCTGAATGTTGTCGCCATTCAATCATATCACCCAAGCAGAATGAATTTTATCAGGGCCTGTTTCACCCTGACGACAGGCCAAGGGTTAATGACATCACAAAGGGACGAGCGGAAATGACAAAATAAGGAATAACACAAACGGCGAAAGGGGATTCTATGCGGAGGTCCGAATAACGAATGCTTCCTTCTCAGTATTTTATAATTTATTTCAATCACTTTTTATATAACTATAATAAAGTTTGGTAATCGTCTTAACAATGTAAGAACACACTTGTAGCTACTTATTTTTTGAACACATAACACAGCAAATAAGTAGTGTCAATTTCACTTTAATTATTCTAAAAAAATAATTCTTTTCTAAAAAAATTCTTTGATATTTCATACTTAAATATATAATACAGTAAGCACTCGACTTACATGACTAATTCTTCCAGAGGGTTTTCGTATTAGTTTAAAAATCGCGTAAGTTAGCCAAACCTTAAATTCGAGAAATATTTGATATTATATGTGTCAGTTTCAAAGGATAGGGGAACGTTAAATGGACCTACATAAATATATTAAAAAAAAACATTATTATTTATTCATATATGTACATAATCGTTTCTCATTTTTTTTTAATCGCGTAAGTTGAGGACTTACTCTACGTCGATCGTCCAATTCATTACTCAGACATCTCCAAATAACCCATATTAAATATTAAGATAATGAGACAAGCCATATTCAAATGGTTATTATAAATCAAAAAATATTATTGATTTGCACCCGATTTTCATGCATTTTATAATGGCTTACAATTAAATGCACTTTTGAGCATATTCACTTTCATAAAAATAGTTTTCACTTATAACAAATATTTTCCACAAAAAACAAATTCTTTCACTAACAATAAAGTGATCCCACATAATAAAAATACTTTCACATAAATAAAATAGTTTTAACTCAATTTAAATTACTCACACTACGAAATCGATAGTTGCACGAAGCTGTAATGAAATGTCACTTATTCTTCTACCCTATTTTAGGTCACTTATACTGTCTTTGCTCTATGCATTAGAATACATTACACAAACCAAACCAGGCCAACCCTAACATAACCTACTACAACATAACTCACTTTGTTAAAAGAATCCGTAACTAAGTGGAAACTATTTAAATCAAAGATTGAGTATAGTAAGTTAATACTATCTAATGCAAAGTGCAAACTATCGAAATAAAAATTCAAGTGTACCAAGTGAATACTATCTAACACAAAGTGAAATTATTTATAACCTTGATTGATGGAATTGGCATTTTCTTCGTAGAACTGCATTATAATAGGATAAAATAACAAAATATTTAGTTCTACAAAATTTTTATCAGGTAGTTGATAACTATTTCAGCTTTACGCCATTGTCAGAACTCTACTTGTATTCTAATGTTGAAATATGTGAGATGATTTTAAACTCTTTTAAACACTATATAAGATGGATATTAAGCACAGATAAGCTAAAAAAGTTTAAGTATAGTTCTGACGATGGCGTAAAGCCGAAATAGCTATCAACTACCTGATGAAAGTTTTGTAGAGCTAAATGCTTTTTTATTTTATTCTATTATTTATAACAGATTTTTAACTATGAGATATTTTTCGACTATAGTTAGTAGAAGAATATTTAAAAATATTCTTTTACTGACCCAGAAATATCAACATTTTGTTAATTTTAACCAGAAGGTCAGCTGTGTTAGCATTTTTTGGTAGTGTTCATTAGATAGAACGTGAAATTTTGCTTTTTTTTTTGTGTTGTCTGAATAATAAATTGAGCGATCGATGTATTGTATTATAAGAAAAATAGATTCATATAGTAATGTCAAAAAGATGTTTTTAAAAGTTTTTTGATTACTCAATTAATGCTCGAAAGATCAAAAAAGAACGGTTAAATATCTGCAATATTTTTTCTCCATTTTCTGTAAAATTATCATATTTTTTGAAATTAAAAACACGAGTTTGAAATGAATTAACAAATTTCAATTTATTCCGCCGGGCCAAAGCAGTAAAATAAAACTTAATTAATGTACAAGATTGGGGATGAAAAAATATATAGGTTATTTACGCGGAGAAAATGTCGTAAATTATGGCGTAATAAGGGGTGGCTCTCGGGGGTCTGAAGAAAAGGAGACGAGGAGTATAAACGAACAACGTCAGGTTAATAACGTCATAATACGTTTCATGAATATTTTTAAAAAATTAATTTTGACTAAAGACAGCGCAGTACACATTTCTTACGGAAGGATCCTTATACTATCTACAGAGTATTATTTTATCAAATAAAACATTACCAAATAGATTAAATCGATGGTGTTTTGGCCAATCAATGTAACTCTCAAAATAAAAGAAAACGAGGTAATGATTGGATCTCATTTTCAGGACGACACAGCAGGTCTCGGCCAAATGATGTAAATTGTAAAAATAAATTGACCACTTTTTGCAAAGAAAACATCACTTTACATTGATTTTAAGTTTAAAATATTTGACGTAAGACACTATTATATCGACAATCTCTATGTATAATCCCGTATCTGCAAACCTGAGAATTTACAAGAGTGCATTTCAAAGATTCAAGACACAATTCAAAATATAATGTTTCCGATAAACACTTGACACACCCTGGTTTTTTTGTTAAGTTTAAGTTTTATTAGGGTCCATAACTGAAAACGCACAGCGTAAATGACAATGATTCCTAGAAATCGGCCCGACTCTTGTCGTGAAGAGCGCTCGGTCAATCGCCGGCGGACACGTTCGCTGGAGGAGTCCATTTTTGACGGAAAGGGGTGGCTCCGACGGTGCGGGAGTCTTTTTTGATTTTTCGTGTGAGTGTCGATTGCCAGCCTTCGAGCCAAGGGCAGCTGCCAGCCAGCGTGGCCGGCACCGTTGACGTTGCTTGTTTTGATATTGGAAAAAATCGTTTGTCGTGTCACTTGCATTATAACTTAAAGGTAAATTCATGTGTTAAGTATATGTAAATGTAGACTCAATTGTATGTGTAGGAATTATTTTTGTGTATTTTAAACCACTGCATCTTCGATTAAAAATAAATAAGAGTTAAACCGGATTTGAAATGGTATTTGCTTGAGATCCCAGACCTTCCAGGACGTCGATAACCGACCATTCGTCTCTCTTTGATTCGGATCTTCTCACGCTGTTTCAATTTCATTTAATAACTGACAACGCATATACTGACCATTTATCTAATGAGTTACTGACGATTTTTTATTTGTTACTGATCGGAAATTGGATTGGAAGGTGGCCGTGAAGCACTGGTTGCATACACATAACGGATGGAGATGAGACAACCAACTTGTGATCAATGCCTTGCGTAGAGAGGTCGACATGTCCAGCAACGATCTCTGGGTATTGTTCTTTGTATATTTTTCTTGTATGAATTTCTATGT
This sequence comes from Himalopsyche phryganea, assembly GCA_022494535.1. Taxonomy (NCBI): domain Eukaryota; kingdom Metazoa; phylum Arthropoda; class Insecta; order Trichoptera; family Rhyacophilidae; genus Himalopsyche; species Himalopsyche phryganea. Next base: position 2,321,344 of record JAGVSL010000071.1, read on the forward strand.
TAATAATATTTCTTGTTCTTTTTTTCTATTTCCTAAATTGTTAAAAATGTTTGTTTTATAATTATAATTGTTGTTACTATTATTGTACTGTATAAATGCATGGCGCATTGGCATCAGCTGTAATGCCATGTATTTCAATTTACAAATAAATACAATATATTTGTAGCATAGTAATAAACAGTGTACAGTGAAAAGCAATCTACTAAATTTACAGCAATATCAAAAAATGAACTGTTAATGTTTTTATTATACAAAACAAATATTTTTTTTTGAAAATAGAACGAAATAAATGCTAATATGTTATTATTACTTCAGAACCAAAAGGTAAATTCTTGATTTCATATTTCGTATGATGCACTTTTATTCACTGTCAATTACGCAATAGTTGAAGACCTGAGTGGATCTTGTTTTTGACGTGGATGACTGTGTTTTATACCCATCTTTCATATTGGCGTATCCCGCGTATCAGACATCTTAAAAATTGTATGGTCTGATTTCGCGGAAGTATATGAAATACCTATGTCACAATGTAATCTTATTTTCATTTGAAAATGGATAAGGATGTCGTTAACTATTACGACACACATCAATAATCATCACAGTGTTTTTTTATATAAAAATAACACAGATTTATTTAAAAAAAACCGATTAGCACTCATTTTGTCAAAATTTTACAAAATATACGTATATAATAATTATATCCTTTCAGTAATTTCATATTAAATGTAATGATGTATTCTTTTTGTAAAACCCAAGATACGAAAAAACTCTTAATGACACGCAGAATCAACTTAGTTATAATATCGTCGCTGTTCTTAAAGAAAACATTAAATCGAAAAAAAATATGTAGTTAGTTATATCAAAATGTTCCTTATTTTGAATACTACCGTACGATAGAACACACTTAATTTTATGAATAATACTATTTTACATTTACTATTTATATTATTTTACAAACAGACTAAATGAATAAGGTATAGCATTATAAATATGCAATTATTCAAAACTAATATTTTTCAGTTATTATCTTCTTCCAGAACAGCAACGATATTACATATTATCTTTACAAATTACATCTCAAAATGGACATGACAGTATTTGCTTAAACGATTCACATTTGTTTTCAATTAATAAATTCAATGATCCTTAGTTACCATGTAAACATTAGTTTAATGTGGGTAGATAATAAACTAACTTGTCGGGTCCGTGGTTCAGTGGCCAACGTCACTGTCTTTGGTTACTAATATCTCAAGTTAAAGTCTCGGTACGGAAAGTTCCATAAATTCATGTGATCCCTCCCACACATCCCATTCTTAAAACGGGGTCTAGACTCTAGAGAGAGCAATTATTCAACCATTAGTCCTTTCCTAGCTGTATCCTATCCATACTCTCTTCGAAAAAGGCAGGTTGAGCAACGTAGTAACAAGCAGTTCTCTTAGAAACACTTAGGCTGTACCTCCGTTAGAAGTCAATATGCTCCACATTGAGAGCGGACATCTCAAAATAAAATGTAGTCTCGCATAAATTATCCATAAAAATTTAAGAGCGCTTCTATTATCCTGAAACATGAAACAAATCATCGTAAGACCTTTAAACCATCTGCCATTGCAGCAATTGCACAATTAACACAGTTTTACTGTAAGCTTTAAGCGACAAACTATTACAGCTAGCCCGTTTTACCCTAAAAGCTCCCCTTGTCGTTGGCATCAGCAGAAAAAAAAAGCTATCGACACCATCAAATCCGCTCGACTGCACCGCCAACCGGTGACCCGCCACCCCCTCGTAAAGCCTCCCAGATAACTTTATGCACATTATTAGAATATCTCTTCTGAGAGATCGTCGTAAACTGTGCGCTTCTCGCGGGGGTAGTGGGCCGAAAAAAGTTCACCCTGTCTCATACTAAAAAGCTGAAGATCCTCAAAGCTCAAAGCGGAAATTTAATTATTTACATCGTTAAATTTGACAACAGAGATCTTTCAATGAAAGAGTGATTCGAAATATATATGTATCTTTCAGTTTCTTTGATTGAATTGAAATTGAATTGGTAGAATTCTATCATAATAGGTAAAAATATCAAAGTTTTCAGTTTTACGAGAATGCTCATACAACTAAATGTGTTTACCTTATTAATAGTTTCGTCATAACTGAAAGCTGTAAAACAGTTTAAGATTTAAATAAACGTAGAAAAAGCATCTACAATAATTAATTTAAATTGCTTATTAGTAAACAATGTCATAGAGCTTATGCTCAAAAGGTCATTAACCATAAAAATACTATAACTCTGCAAGCTACGTAACAATTTTTTTCCTCAACGTATTGTTATCGAAGTTTTTGTGTATTTGTGATCCACTAGCTGTCATTTAAAAATGTGCAGTATACAATTCATAATAATTCAATAGTGTTTAATCCTTCGTCTTCAGTTTTTAGCAGCCGGTAAAAGAAAGATATTTGCAAATGTTTTATAAACAACAAAAAATAACTATAATTGAATGTACAACTATTGTTTATTAATAATAATTGGTAATTGTTTATCGATGGTTGATATTGATTGTGTTATTGTGAGTATTTTCTATAGATTATTTCATTGCATTTTTAGATGATAATTCTCTAGTAGAACTATTCGACCCTCAATTGACTGGTACCAGTTAATAACTTGTATTTATTGGAGTATAAAAATGATTGGCCGAATTTATCTATAACAAGTTTATTTTTATAGAAAAGAATAATAAGCTTTAAGATTAGCTTTACACCACAAATTTTTCGACGTTAGTTCTATGTTTTTTTAAAAAAAAAACAAAAACTCAATTTTTCGTAGATAATATGATGCATTGTTTTTATGGGCAATAATTTTTTTATCGATACACTTTTTTAGTGCTCAACATAACAAAGAAGTGTTTGCATTCTGGAGCACATATAAGTAACGGTTTAATAATAGCGTATTACAAAAACAACAAAACGACTATTCTGTAAAGTTTGCAAATGCCTGTTTATAGACAGCCGCCGATATAAAACGGAGAATGCCCGTTTAAAAGGTATAAAAAGTTAAGCAGCTACAAGGAAAGCCATAAAAATGTGTTAAAAATGTGCAAAAAATTCCGGTTTATTAGTTTTGAAGGGCCGCAGCGCCGGACAACAAAAACATTCTTCGTAATAAAAAAATTGTGAAGCTCCGCAATAAAGAGAGTTATGATATTCTGCTAACGATTGCTGTTTAGGCCGACTTCAATATAAGCAAAACGGATATTATAAGATGAATGAAAACTGCAATGATGGATTTATGCCACTTTGCACACAAAAAACGACCTTAATAGACGAATAATTTAAACGTTATTAATATAATATATCGACAGAGCTTTGGCCAATTGATGTAACCTTAAAAATTGAAATTGTTCAAGAGAGAGTAAAACTGTTTTTATCGAAAACATTATAATAATATATGGTGAGGTTGCGTTATGAATCTTTAAAATGCACTCGCAGATACGGGATTATACGTAAGGAGTGTCGATGTAATAGTGGATTACATCATGTGGCCGAGACCTGCTCTGTCGTCTTTAAAATGAGATCCAATCATTAACTCATTTTCGTATTTCGTATTATTTCGATTTGCATAATTGAAGATTTTTGTGACCATGTCCTCTAAAAATGTGGATCTTTTTTTAGCTTTACCCGCTACCAATATGGTGCAAATGGACTCGTAATGGTGGTATCTCAAATGAAGCTTTTTTCTACGACAACTGCTTGCTACTCAGTTGCTTAACATCTCTTTTTCGAAGACAATAGGGTTAGATGGATAGGACTAGGACATGACTAGTTGTTTGGTTATTACTCTCGCTACACCCCATTTTTAGGATTGGATGGATGAAAGGATTTTTTTAAATTAAACATACATCCATGCCCCAGAAATTTTTCAATCAATTTATGAAACTCGTGAACACCATAACCAAAACCAATGACGTTGACCACTGCACCGCATCAAGGGCCTGGATCAAATCTGCATCATGATAATTTGTACTCCTAATAGAACTTATCTCAACAGAAGTTGTTCTACAAGTGCTGCTTGTTACTCAGTCGCTCAACCTCTCTTTTCAGGAAACAGTAAGAATAAGGTTTTCGTAGGATTGGTGGTAAGCTGATTGTTAGAATGGCATAGATGGAAGTGAATTTGCAAGCGTCCATGAAATACAATTTAATTAGTGTTAAAAGATTCATATAAAACGTTTATCAAAACAAATACTCGGCACCCATTATTTGTGAGTTTGAAAATAATTCGTAAATATGTCTAAAAATATATCTTTTAGATGCTCCTGACCGATCTTCATTCCCCATTTATCATGTACTGTTTAGTGTTAACGTTAATTACATATTTCATTATGCTTAGAAGTTCACAACTTTCTTTTAAAATTTTTCATTTGCTATTTTGGCTAACTTTATTTTTATACTTATTATATTTTGCTCAGATAATTGATTTTTAATCTGGTTTCATTTTTGATTTCAGATTAGTATCTATTGAATTAAAAATTGATAACTTAGTTATTCCACTTGGTTTATCAGTAACGTGACGCGTTTCGCCTCTTTAAGAAGAATCTTCAGACTTAACGTATCGTAAGGATATTTATTTCTATTAGGTAAACGATGATTTTATTCTTAAAAGGGTGGAGATGGGTTTTATTACATTCTACTGGACGTGTGGAAGGGGGTAACCTATAAACATTGTTACACTATAAACTATAAACAACTATAAGCACTATAAACATATATAAACTATAAACAAATCATTAGTGATAAACCAAGTGGAATAACTTTAATTTAATTTAATTACAATTTTATGTTTAAAATGAACTTCCACAAAGTTACCGCCGAATCCATAGAAAATATTATAGTATCTATTGATTTGTAAGAGGTCCTTAACATTTTAATAGTAAACTATTTAATTTCGTTTATATATAATTTGTTTGATTACCTGTAAATTCTTGTCATAGTTCTCGACCCAATATTTTATATACCTTGTAATTGTTAGCATTCAATTTTATATTAATGGCCCTGTTTTGATTGTACTTTTATCAGTTAATAAAGTCCTGATTATTATAACAAAAAAAAGTAGTAAAAAAAAATTGTGTTTTATTTTAAAAATATTGACACTTACCATCTTAAAAGTGACTCATAGTTAACTCTTTTGCTTCCTTTACTATTCAAATAAATCTTTTTTGTATATATTTTCTGATTATAAAAATGACTCGTCCATCTCTCCAATGGCAACAACAAAAATCGGTAAACAAATAATAGAAAAAGTCACTCCCGAATAAAAAGCCCGCGCTCATATATTTTCGCGCGCTTTTGAACGCACCGAACAAGATATATGGCGATATGGATAGAATTTTTTTAATACCGATGTTTTTATCTGTTTTTATGGGATTTTAGGCTAGGAGCACCCCCTCTACCGGAAGCATAAACATCGCATATATTACGAACAAGTGCGTCTTCGATGTTTTATCTCTATAGTGAAGCAAATAACATCTGAGGGAGACTGGGCATACTTGAGACTCCTTTCACCTAATCCGATATTCGGGGAAAAAAACTCGCCAAAATCTTTTTAAAGAAAATCCTGTTTTCACAGCCGTGGCGACAGCTTTTGCCTTTTTTGATTTTTTTATGAATGAAAATATTTTTTCGGTGTCATATTTTTAATGCGATTTTCAGGACGAAAGGCTGGAGAAGATTATTTAAATCCAGTAGTATTTCTCGTATGAATTTTTATATTTTTTTTATAAGAATTTATGTTTTAGATTTTTTCGTATCATTTTTAACTTGATTCAGACATTGTATATAATCTCAAATATATATTCATCAATTGAATACTACCTCTACTATATAACAACGTGGATAAATCTTTCTGTCACAAGAACTCTTCCCGAACGGTGTACAGTAGCAACGTGAAATTCTGGCTAGCATTAAACGTTATTATTAATTGACCGACTATATTTTACAGGTTAATATTAGTACGGTTCACCGTGATATTTTAAACATTCAATATTAGCACGACAAAAATAACACCAACGACTAAATGTTAGTGCGGTCTATTACTAATTAATTGTATTTTCAACTAATTTTTTACCACCAAATATTAAGAATTTATGATCATTTTAATTATTGAAATGTTTCTTTTAGTTATTTCGTGGTATTTTATAATAAAAAAATACTAATGTTTATTATTATATTCTTGAATAACTAGGAAACATATTATTTTTTTTTAATTTATTTAGCTATGAATTGAAATACACCCAAGGATATTGTACTTGTTTTTTTTATGTAAATTAATGTAGTCATATTTCTTAAGCATTTTATATGTGTCGCTTGAGAAGTATTTTCCGAATAATTAAATCTTAAAACTATCTTTTGTACTAAGCATTGACTTAAATTTGCTTCTAAAATTGCTACTAGTGGTAAGCATTTATCTATAAAAAAAGTAATTAACATGCAGTGAGTTTTTACGCAATCTGTTTCAAAAAGTTTACTTTCTCATTCTACCACATTCTCCTCTGGTAGGGGCTGGCAGGGTAAGGGTGTTGAAAGGGTAGGCAGAGGAAGCGGATGGGGATGTATATCCTATACCGCGTAGCGCGGAAAGATTGATCTATTGAACAGAAACCGGCGTATTGGTTTTTCTTTCTAGGCCCAGTATAACACAACTCGGGCACTGGGCTTAAGGGCTACCTTGCTAATGTTAAAAGAATGTATTTAGCGATGGCTTTGTTTATATAGTTCACGAATAGAAAACAGATTTTTAAGTTAAAAAAATATTTCACTGATCTTTTACATTGTTAAACGTCAAGCATAGAAAATCATGAAGTCGAATAATTTATCGCTTAAAACTTTTCACATTTTACAAAAATCATTCTTATATCGTAGATTGCTTGACTCTTTCTTGAAATGTATTTTGTTTTTGATCAAAACATTATAAATTTATTATTTTAATAAAAGCCATTAGTAGAAAAAAGTGCTATGTTTTAATCTAATGATGCTGCCAAGCAAGCGAAATTAGTAGTATCGTACTTAGTTAAATATTAAATGTAGTAACTGTAAAAGTAAAAATAAAATTATAATTAATAATTTTGTATTGAAAATGAATTTCTAGAAAGCTAACCTGAATTTCTTCAAAAATATGTTGAAACAATTTTCTTGAATTTAAATATAACAATTGAGCCATTGAGAGAGGAAGTGGACTAAGTGATAAAATGGTGAAAATTGTTTATTGAAAGTTTTAGTTTAATGAGCTTCTTACATTGATTTACAGTTTGAATTTAATTTCTTAATACTTTTGCAGTCTGTATTTACTTAAGTCACTTAAATTTTATGATACTTGTGAGGAACAAATCAATACAAATCCCAAACGACACGGGCAGAAGCCGTACTACCTCACATACGGACGGGCGGCAATACTTCACTGGTTGTCGGCCGCACGGGTCCACCTGAACTTCTAGACAAGTAAACGGCCGATCTATTCTTAAATTAAATCTCTGTAATTATACAAGTCAGGAACGCGATTATACTTTATGACATATTGAATACCAAAACGGATCTCATTCATTTTTATCGAAAATATCAGTAGGCTCTCTTCACTTCTCATTGGCTCAATTCAACTCTTGAAATTGTCCTTAAATATGACTATATCAAATAATGCTTTTCGAAAAATAGCTACATAGTCATTTTTAAATAATGTGTTACAATAAATTGATAACTCATAAACGACTAAATGGCATAAATATCACAAGATGATAAACTACATCTGTTTTTACTAAGTATTCGTTTGGGGTATTCCTCGTGTGTGATATATTATTGTGGGGTATATAATGCCCTGTGAAACCGCGTGACAAATGAACTGAAAATGATTGAGGGTTGTGACACCAAATTATTCGACATACATCATGCCATAAAATAGCGAAATTCGTCGATAAAACGCAAACTATGGAGTTTTGGGACCATAAGTTTTCATGGTTTCGTCGGTAAAATATGCGATAGGCTGAGTGTTCAATTTATCACGAATTATCATCAGTTAAAATTGACAGCAACAACAGATCAAAAGAGCTTTATTTCAGGAATTATTGATTCATCATACTAAAACAATATCCACACAAACTTTTCAAATAACATGCGTTCTGTTTTATGAGCATAATATATAGAGAATTTATTATTTTCTATGATATAATATAAAATTAAAATTGATTATTATTTAGTTATTCCACTGGCTGTGTTACAAAATGTAATACGTTTCATTAAACGTTACATAAGAAACTTAGAACAGACAGGTAGAAATTTAAATATTAGAATTAAAAAACATATATAGTGGCAGAAGGCGTTAAGTCAAAAAAGCTTGTTTTGACATAACCGTCTTTTAAGAAAATCATGAAATTGTCTTTATATTTACATACCTTAACCATTATTAAATTTGGATTATTGAGATTTTGTACACTTCCATGTATTCTGTCACTAACGACCCGGGTTTCGCCTTTCGGCATCTTCAGGCATTCGAGCACACGAATGGACTCGAACTGGAAGTGTACAAAATCTCAATAATCCGAATTTGATATTGAAATTCCATCAAGCACCCTGAGTCGATGTCTTAAATTTAACCATTATTATTTATTAAACTAACTACTTTATGAGATACGTTGTCTGTGGCGCAGTTGGTAGCGTCGTTGGCTACGGTTACGGATGTCTCGAGTTCAATTATCGGTGCGGACGGTTTTCATAAATTGATCTTTCAATCAATTAATGGATTTCTGTTCGTAGTCTGAGTGTTTGTGATGTTTAAAACCCCCCTCCCACGCATCCGATTCTCATGGGGCGTAGCGAGAGCGATTAGCTAACCACTACTCCTGCCCTAGCCTTATCTTTCTATCCCTACTCTCTTCGATAAAGAAAGGTTGAGCACTGATTAACAAACAGTTCTCATATAAAAATTCTGTTAAGATATCTCTATCAGAAGATCATATGTTCCACATTCGGGAGCGGACATGAAAAAAGATAATCTTTTGTACTGTAATATAATTATAGTTTTTTGCCACTAATCACTTTTAACGAAATTGACCTGATTGATATTGATTGCTTTAGATTACGTAAAAAAAATGCATGAAATATGGCTGAAATTGTTTCTCCAGCCTATAGACCATCCTAAAATCTATCGTACTGCATTCATAACTCAAAATAGCCGAATTTCGAAGAATTTTCTTCAGTCATATAGCGTACAAATCATTTAATTGAAAATGATTATAATTTTAATAAAAATAATAACGTAGAAATACTACATCGAGTAAATAAAAAATGTATTAAAATGAATAGCTTAGAGTTTTTATAAATTTATAAAACCACTAACAATAATCGATTATACATTTTAAACACTACACGCACTCGGCAGATAATTTGCCTAATTCATGAATAGGGCAACGGGTTTGCACTTTTCATGAATAAGGCAAAAGTTACCCATCCTACAAAATATGCAATTTCACACATTCGGTGAAACATGTATATTTTTTTTACCATGTACTCTCCCAGTGTGGAGCAAATGGCTTCCTAACGGAGGTATCCCAACAAAAGTTTTTCTACGAGAACTGCTTATGACTCAGTTGTTCAACCTCTCTTTTTTTAGATGAGAGTTGGGATTAGGGATCAGTTTCTGAACTTCTTTATTCCAAATTGAATAGGTATTGAAGGATAGGGCTAGAAGAGTACTAGTAGTTAGCTAATAGCTATCACTACGTCACGTTTTTTTAGGATCGGATGGGTGGGTGGGAGTTTAACACATCACTGACATCCATGCGTACATGCGCAACAGAAATCTGTAAATTGTTTTGAACAATTTATTTATGAAACTGTCCGTACCGGGATTTGAAACCTAGACATCCGTAACAGTGGTCATCGATGCTAACCACTGTGCGATGGATCCAAAATGTATTAGGTACAATTAATCATTATAACAAAATGTATGGTATATATACATATTGGCTTGGTTATAATATATTATATACTAGCTAGTACCTGGCATCCGTTGCAATGACACCCAAAGAAAGAATGTGTTTGTGTTCCAATTCTTTTTATTGAAGTGCTTTTAGATTCACAATAGTTTTATTTTTTTCTACGAGAACTGCTTGTTACTCAGTTGCTCAACCTCTCTTTTTTCGAAGATAGTAGGGATAGAAGGATAGGGCTATGACAGAACTAGTGGTTAGCTAATCGCTCTCGCTACGCCCCGTGAGGATGAAATGTATGGGTGGGGGACTCAGACTACGAACAGAAATCCATAAATCGATTGAAAAATCAATCTATGAAAACCGTCGGCGTCCGTGGCGCAGTTGGTAGCGTCGATGGCTACGGTTACGGATATTTTTTTTCCATGTCCGCTCCCAATGTGGAGCATATGGTCTCCTAATGGAGGTATCTTAACAGAATTTTTCTACTCTTTCTCACTCAGTTGCTCAACCTCTCTTTTTTCCGAAGATAGTAGGGATAGAAGGATAGGGCTATGACAGAACTAGTGGTTAGCTAATCGCTCTCGCTACTCCCCGTGAGGATGGGATGGGTGGGAGGGAGGACTCAGACTACGAACAGAAATCCATAAATCGATTGAAAGATCAATCTATGAAAACCGTCTGCACCGGGAATTGAACCCGAGACATCCGTAGCCGTAGCCAGTGACGCTACCAACTGCGCCACGGACGCCGATTTTTATTTAGAAGATATTTAATATAAAAGATTGTATTTCAAAAACTATAGATACCAAATATGAAAATTTTCTCGTTAAATAATCACCGATACATTCATAAATAAATATTTTTCAATTTATTAGATATTTAATATTATAATAAACTGTTCTATTTCCTCCATGAGGCATCTTTTTTGAAATTATTATAGTAATCGTAAATACATACAAACTTTTATTGCCTACACATATTGATCCTTACACGCACATTCTACTAAGGTAAGTGACGAACACTTTTACAGAAAAAACGTGTTAACCATTTAATTTTGAAAAAAGAACGATCTGTTCAAAATAGAGGATCGAAATCATAACGTTATTTGGGGACTCGAATCAGTGATCAAGTATACGAATAGAACAAAATCTTTCTCAGCTACGGCAACTGGTAATGGGTACATAACTAACTATATATTATATAAAATTCTTATATTATGACTCGTAAATATTTGATGTAAGTTTACCTTTTGCCACTAAAACCCTCGAAACACTCTGAAATTGAGTACGTGGTAGTTACACTTCATATATTTAGACCTGATTCAATTTCCAACTGTTTCGTTCAACTTTTCAAATACAAAATGTTTAATTCATGAGTGGATACAGGGCGATCAACGGCGGTTGTTTTCTAAGAACCAGCTTTTTTATCAAACACTGTATGTTCGGAAAGTACATTTTGAAACATTTATTTTTTTTATCATGTCCGCTACCAATGTGAAGAATGAAAACTCCTAATGGAGTACGGTGGAGCTATCTCAATATCTATTGTTATATCCGATTCATTAATGTGTAATAATTGATTCTGTCTCTTTAATTTTTGTTTTTCAGATATAAAAATTGATTGATGCTCATATCTGCTCTGCGTTCTTTACTTAAGATGGCTCTTTATTGTTAATATTAATTACATACTTAATAGTTGATTAATTTCAAATTTGGATTATTGAGATTTTTGTGCATAACTTCTATTTAATTTGATTTATGTATAATTTGTCACTAACGACTTGGTTTCGCCTTTCGGCACCTTCAGGCATTTGAGCGCACGAATGCCTGAAGATGCCGAAAGGCGAAACCCAGGTCGTTAGTGACAAAATACATGGAAGTGTACAAAATTTCAATAATCCAAATTTGATATTGAAATTCCATCAAGCACCCTCAGTCGATGTCTTAAATTATATTAATATTTGATTGTTTTTAAATGGTTCACTAATTTTTTCTTATAATTTGCCCAATCTACTATTTGCTTAATGCATTAGTACTGTCATTAAAATTTTTGCTCTGCTAATAGACTTTTAATGTAACTATATTTGTGATTTCAGATTAGTATTTATTGAGTTGTAACAGGTCCATAACATTTTAATTGTAGATTATTTTATTTGATTAATGTCCTCACTAATTTCTTCTCGGACATTCTTGGTAAGATATTGAAACACAAATAACGTTTCTATGCCACGGAATACTGAAGAGTGTGAAACCGTAGAGGATAGTAGTGGGTACAACTTTAAGTACCGTAACCAAAATCAAAATGTTTTTATTTATCATACTGTTTTCAAGTGGAGTATTTTTTTTATTGTATTTACGACAAATATATAGACCATAATAATTATGGGTTCTTTTTGGTAGCACTGTACAAATGAAAATAATGTTTGTCTGCTTCAAAAGACGTCTAAAGAAAAGCTTTTTCAAACTTTTTTCCTCTATTATTGAAATAGTTCCAATAGAAAGAACATTTACGTTAGGGTTCATTCAATTTGTGGGCCTAATAAATATTTCGAATCATTTCGAATATTTTCCCTATGATTTGTTGGGAAAATATTTAACTATTTTGTATTGTGATACAATTGAAAAAATGTTTTCTCCGTATTATCATTATTCGATAATAGACGTTTTAGGATAGATGAAACTGAATAGAAATGAAATAGAAACTTATTTCTTAGTAAGTTGTGTATTTTCTTTTGGTTCGTTTTTAAATTTTTTTATGACGTGATATAATGTATGACAAACAGCTTGTTCAAAATTTTTTTGTGTCTGTTGGCTATGAATCCAAAATTCTTCTTAGTCGTATTGCTCACGTGTGAGGTTCGTGAGCTCCGGTTACCACAACAACTACATATCATTCGGTGATCCTTCGCCACTTGCTCCTGCACTCCGCTGCTCCGAGGGCCATCGGTAATAGAGGCCTGTGGTGTCCTTCATTTGGTCGCTCCACTTCGGACCCTTGCGCGTCCCGTTCTACTTTCAACCTTTCCTGTGACGACGAGCTTCTCGAGATTCTCGGTAGGCTTGTTGGCGATGTGGTTAAAAAAGTCAAGTAGGCGTCTTGTATAGACGGCCGAAAGTCTATCGTAGTAGTATACTGGCATCCTTCACCAGCACCACATTTCAAATGCGTCTAGTCATCTCTTGTCTTTCGCTTGTACAGTCCAATCCTACGCTGTAATGGCATATGAAGTGGACCAGCGATCGTGCTAAACGCATTTCGGTATGTCTGATTATTTCTTTGCTCTTCCAGATTCCCTCCAGCCTTGAAATTGCCAAAAGCTAAAACTGTTCAGGAGAAGCAATTTTAAATTTCAGAAAATGTAATTTTTTTAATAAAATACACTTATGCATTCACATAGGTGAATGAAAGAGGCGACCACTTTTGACACAGTGATTTCCTACACGTGGTATTTCTAATAATAAATATATAAAGATTGAACCATGATCAGAAACATTTTTATGTTTTTCAGATAAAACATTTTTCTAATTTGAATATTGATAGATTGACAGACAATTGTAACGTTTTTTAAATGCAGATAGAACCGTACTTAACGTAATGCAACTGCAAAAAACGACAGATGGAAACTTGTTTACCTGGAGCGACGATATCGTTCCCCATCAATAAGAGTGTCACAGTTCAAAATCCATCATTGTTTGAATAAATATACGGACAGATTCTTAATTTAAAAATCCGTCTTCTAAGAAAACGTCATCTATAGTTAATCAACTCACCGCTAGAAAGCTGAAATGACAATTGGTGTATCTGTAATCGTGAATTATGTAGGTACTGACTTAATACAAAAAATGGCGTCAGTTGCTAATAAGTAGCATGGCACGTGTTGTGCATGTCACCGATATCACATGCAGAAAATTTAGTAGTTACAAGCAAATGCCGATATGTGAAAATGCTGCTTATATTTATTGCAATGCATGGTTAACTGACAAATAAAACGTAGCATATTCTTCTTAATCGGATATACAATATGATGACAAAACGTACACTGACGTCAAAACTAATAACACAAAAATGTCAATTGCGTGTATAAAAGCAAAAACACCACTGTCTTTCAAAACCATACCGTGAGAAATCAAATAAAACCGATACTGCGGTAATTCTGATATATTATACGAACACGTAAGTTTTAAGTGAATTGTTATAAAATGTATTAATATAATCCATGTGACTAAACTTAATGATTCTGTATTGAACAGTAGTGAGTTTGGATGTAAACGCAAATTTATAAATTAATTTTTCATGATTTTCTGGGGATATTGCATTTCATCTGTTAGAATACATGTAATTTTCAATTTTTCTTTGAAAGTGGCGTTTTTGCGTATACTTTATATTGGATTTTGCTCTAAGACGTCTCCCAATATATTGGCATCTAAATATGATTAAAATGGAACAAATTATATATTTACCATTATTGGATAAAAACAGGTTTGCTGACATATTTTTTTTCTATGAAACCACGTTTGCCCAATATTATATAAATTCTATGCATGTAAAAGCGTGATACATCAAACGAATAACGACAACCATAAAAGAGCCATCTTGTAGTAAAGCGTTCAAACTAGTTCCCTTTTAGGGCTTAGAGCTATTCAAAGAGAGAAAAAAGGGCCGCAATGAATGGGTCTTCAGCCGATTGACAGGCCCCGACCAATGCACTTAATGGATCTAATTTTCCACACTTTTCCACATACACAAGAAAAAGTTGGCTATGGCCGGAGAGGATTTGTGGAAACTTGTCACTGTGTAATGACATCATCTGTGGAAAATGAGCTATTCAGAGGACGACGACTTTTTCGCAATGACTCCCTATTGGTGGATTACGATTGCTTTATAGATTTCTCAAACATTTTTTTCCATTTCAATAATATAACATATATTTTATACAATAATTATTTTACTTTATCACATAACATTGAATGTAACACTAATATATCTCGTGTACCTTAAATTCAATAGAGTGTATAATAAGCATAGAATGAAATTACACTTTTCAAAACTGTCAATTAATTTAATTACTCTACATTTTTGATATGAAAAATGAGAACTAAATTTCTGCAACTAATTTTTGACTAACAACAACTTATTTATATATTATCAAATCCGCTCCAAATGTGGAAATATTGGGATAAAAGTTATTATATGGAAACAGTGACTAAATCTCTTTTTTGAGAGCTTAAGAGTAGTAAGGAAAGACTTTGTCAGAAGCTCGGAAATAAGGGAACGGACGGATCAGCCCCTTATTATGTCCAAAATAAAAAAGCGACGATAGACCTGGCTTGGACTTGTACTGCGGATGCCCCAGGGGAGCCAGAATCCTGCGTATCATTTCTACCTACCGGCTGAATTCCGTCACCCTGAAAGGCCGTTGATGACCATCCATAGGATGTACTCGACCGAGCTATGGTACGCAGGGATAACCTGACCGGAAGCAAGAAGACTGGCGGGGAACAGAGGAACATAATGGCCATATGCTCCGAGTAGGCATATGGTTAAAAAACGAATAATAGGTTAAGAAAGTACTTATTGTCAGATAGTTGTTTTTACAAAATCCTTTTTCTGGGATTGGATGGATGATAAGGAATCTTAGCATCATAGTCATCCGTAAATCGATTAAATAAATAATTAATGAAAGTTTCAGTACCGGATTCCGGTGGTCACCGCAAACAAATATGGTGGATACCTGAACTGATCACTCCGCTACAGGATTGACCAATAACTATAAAATATTATAATTATACATATTCCTAAATTTTTATTTGAAACTTGGGACAAATATAAAGTATTATATTATCAAAAATAGTATTCTTAATTAAGTGGTTTCTTCCAATATAAATAAGATATTTTAAATAAATAAGTAATACTTACAGTTTCTTGCTCTTTTTTAAAAAATCCATGTATTTATTATTAATTAAAAATATAAATTTTTGTCAGCAAAGTTTGAGATGTGTCTTCTGTTCAATCGAGCGTGGAAAGTGGCATCTAGCGACTGATTGAGTAGACGTGTAACACACTAAATCCTCAGCGGTTTGAGTCCGGGATAAAAAAAAAATCGCCCACGAAGCGTTTATTTTCTTTTTCTTCGAGCAATTGGCGGCTAGGAAATAATATGCCTTTGACAATTTGATCTCCTTTTGCGAAAGTTCTTTTCAAAAAACCTCTCAGTGGCAAACGTATGTGCATTTCTCTATACGTGAAAGAAGTTTTTTAATACGTTTTACGAAAACTGCTGCCTCTTTCACGCCGTATTTGAGCTTCACAAAAGAATTTCTTCGAGAAGTTTAACAATCTTCAAATATTTTATCAATCAATTGATTATCAGTATACAGTAAAAATTTGCCCATCTATCAAATATATACGTCACTACTAATTGTCAATTCTTGTTGGAAAGGCATTATATTTTTAAAATAAAACACAATTTTTTGTACTACTGCCACATTTATGTTAATTATTTTCTATCAGGACCTGTTTCACTCATCTCGAGCATTAGCAGTTGCTACAAATAAAATCATAACAGGGCTATTTATACAATATTGAATTTTAAAAATGACAAGGTATATAAAACAGTTAGTTCATGAACAAAAATTTACAGGTAAAAAATTATACAATTAAAATGTTAAGGATCCTTTAATAACTTTTAAGGAGTTAACTGTCAATTCTTGGTGGAAAGACATTATATTTTAAAAAATAAAACACAATTTGTTTGTACTACTTCCACATATTTATAATGATCAGGACCGGTTTCGCTCATCACGAGCATTATCATCAGTTGATAAAAAAAAAATCCCTTAATACTAATATGAAATCAAAAATTATAAAATATAGCGAGTTTTAAATAATTCTTAAATATTATACAAAATAGTATATTGGGAAATTTTAAAATAAATTAGTGAACCATTTAAAAATAATCAAATTTGAAATACGTAATTAACATTAACACTAAACAGGTTTGATAAATGGGGAATGAAGATCGGCCAGGGGCACCAAAAAATATCTGAAAAACAAATTTATATAGACCAGAATGAATTTTTACAAGTTAATTTATAAAAAAATATACGTTATATGATAATCATCAAAGTACTCAGTTCATTAATTTTGTTAGTTAGTTGATAGCTATTTCGGCTTCACGCCATCGTAAGAACCATATTTCTCTATCTAGTTCTAACTTGAACTAGAATAGTAAGAAATGAAAAAATGTAGCACTTGTCTATCTATTACGTAAACCAGCCAAATTTTGTCTCACTGTAGGAGAAAGTGGTGAAAGTTTGAGCTGTTTAAGCACGACTGTATCATTGAAATTTAAAGTTTCCATTACTGAGTTTGAATCCGTGACTCATCAATATAGTGTAAAATAACCTAATTGTAATACACAGAAGAGGTGTTTTTCAGAGTCGATACTGTAGCCAAGTGGTCAACGCTGCTTCACTAGTATAGGTAGGAAAAAAAAATCTTAGTGAAATACATGTTTCTATAATGTCATCATGTTTTAAAGAAACTGAATTCTCACTTTTAATATGTAAAATGTCAATTAATGTGTACGCTGTCTGGTGGAAAGGCATTATTATTTTTAAAATAAAACACAATTTGTTTTGTATTACTTCCACATATCGTTATTTGGTCAGGATTATCACCAGTTTATAGTGCTCGCGCTACTCGTTCTGATCATTATAAATATGCTGAAGTAATACAAAACAAATTGGGCCTTATTTAAAAAATAAATAAAAATAGACATGATTCTTGCAAAAAAACTTTATTCTGTATAGTCACATTGGGAGCGAACAAAATGTTAGTTTACGAATATTTAAATACTTTGCATGCACCGGACACTGGGCGGAAAGGAAAATGCTCGATCATCTGAGGAAGCAGGGTTGCCTAGGCAGAAAATTCGTCTGGTTAGTTTCATTGACGTATCTACGTGATACGTTTCAAACATTTTTACATATACACGTTATGCTGAATCATACTTCGATACTGTAGTTGTAAAATCAAATATGCGAGAACGTGAAATTGCTTTTCTGTTCAAAAAAAAAAAACATTCATCCAGTTTGTATTAGATTGATTTAACTTCAGAAGCGTAATATTATTAGCAAGCGGACAATGACTCAATTAAAATAACAGAACAAACTAAATATCTACTTATTTTCTAAGGATTCTGCAGTAGTTTTGTGGGAATTCATATTTATTATATAACTATAATGTATAACATTCTTTTTCCTCTGTTGTATTACTAATTGCGACTCGTAATTTGCTTCTATAAGAAGCATCTTAAGACTAAGTACGTCGTAAGGTTTTTTTATATATTGTAGATATATGTACATAGATTCTAAATCGTAAATTTTAATTTATTATGAGTATTTTCAGGAAACTATATTAATACAGACTTCAATTAGTGCATTGGCATCAGCTATTTGAAATTTATTCACTAATTAATCCACAAATTATTGCTGGTTTTAAATATAGTAAATAATAGTAAATTTGTTAATATTATACAGCACTCCACTTTATGATCTTTTAACTACACAGAAAGTAATTTTTATAGAGGGTGGTTGTAGACGGTGTGTGGGCAGGTTTATCCATCACGCATTGATCAAAGAAAAGATCGTCTGTTTATTTTTAGCTGGATACACTTTGATTAAGTTAACAGTTTTCGCTGTCTGGTGCGCTGGAACGCGTCCCATGTGGTTGCCGATCACTGACCGATAACTTTGTGCATGCAGAATGAGCTTTATAACACCTTCAGTCAATATTTTATGTAATAAGTTTTAAATTATAGAAATCCATCGATAAATAAAACCGTAGAAAAATAATGAAATAAAAAATGACAGAATATACGTCCTTCCCATAGGTACCGTCGTCAGCTGTCTGTGTTCTGTTTAGTCATCATGACTTGCCTTTTAGGAGCGTTCACGTTTACCACTGCAAGATTGGCGTCGTGTATCAGTCATCGCTGACCGCATTTTTAATTGCGATAACTTTTATAATTATTGTGTTTGAGACATAAATAAAATCATTTGCCAATTTACCTCATCTACATTGTTTACTCGACACAAATATTGACAAGTATAATGTTTCGTAAATCTGCCGCGTTAAGTTGATGATCCGTACTAAGCATTTATATTTTTGAAATGATGCTTGTTAGTATATTAAAGGGGGACAAAATGGCCACTGGTCACCTATCCAACCAATACAGTCAATGATAAATTCTTATAAGTGGAATAGTATTCTAATGAGCACTATTATCAACTACACAAATGTTTTCAACAATTTGTATATTTTAAAAAATCTGACTGTCTCAAAATCTGAAACTTTTCACTCAACCTTAACTTCTAAGACAGTATTTTTTTGTGTTATGGTAATTATTACTATTATCGTTTGTGTCTTACCCCCGCCCCACCTCCAGTAGAAGAAAACAAACCGACTCTACCCTTCAGTTAATTTAAGAATAACAATCATTGTCTACAGTGAAAAAAAATAACCTTGCCATACAGTCGGTGTGGAGACGCTTCTTAAAGAAGCGAAACATTTTATTCATTTTAGGATTTTATTCAGAAGGATTCATTTTAAATATATCGATTTTCCATGGTATCCAAATAGAATAATAAAAAAAATTATGAAATTATTATTTGAATCCGCGAGACTATCACCGGTTGTCGTCGTGTTAATGTGATCAAGTCAATTGATGCATGCATCGCACACCGGTTTTCCCTTTGCCCGTCTCCGATATTTTTTAAAAATTTCTACGTTATATACACAATATTGTATTTTTTCTGCGTAATTTTAGATATTTTAAAATATTTTTATTTAATAATAATTGATTATAATTGGATAACAATTTTTTTTAAAACTGGTTTTAACGAACTTGACAATATCTTATACTAGTGAGAACGCCCGTCATATATGACGGTATTGAAATTGAAATACTGAATGTCCGAAGTAACTGTTCTTCAGTTTCCAAACTGATGACGGGTTGATTGTTGCTTGCTTACCTCGGCATTTGCGTCGCGGTGGAAGTGAATGTATTGTTTATATATACTGCGGACGCTTAAGTCATGAGAAAATTTCGTACTTACATGTGTATGTGACAATAATAAAACGCCTACATCTACGCTTACAGATCGGTCTGGGCTATTATATATAAGACTAGTGAGTACCCGACATGCGTTGCAATGCCACTCAAAGAAAGAAAGGGTTTGTGTTTTAATTCTGTTTATTGAACTGCTTTTGGATTAGAGGTCTGCACAGGCCGAAATTTCATAGACTTACCCGGTTCGAGCCCATCATATTCAGGTCTGGCCCGACCCAAACCCGAGTTTCAATATCACACTTGTTTTTGTTTTTCGTCTGATGCGTAAACGAATAAATCAGAAGGTTTTTCCAAACTGATGACGGGTTGATTGTTGCTTGCTTACCTCGGCATTTGCGTCGCGGTGGAAGTGAATGTATTGTTTATATATACTGCGGACGCTTAAGTCATGAGAAAATTTCGTACTTACATGTGTATGTGACAATAATAAAACGCCTACATCTACGCTTACAGATCGGTCTGGGCTATTATATATAAGACTAGTGAGTACCCGGCATGCGTTGCAATGCCACTCAAAGAAAGAAAGGGTTTGTGTTTTAATTCTGTTTATTGAACTGCTTTTGGATTAGAGGTCTGCACAGGCCGAAATTTCATAGACTTACCCGGTTCGAGCCCATCATCTTCAGGTCTGGCCCGACCCGAACCCGAGTTTCAATATCACACTTGTTATAACACAATATTTTTGTTTTTCGTCTGGTGCGTACACGAATAAATCAGAAGGTTTTTCCTAGATGTCGCTGTATTTGATTCTTTTTTTCAATTTTAGATTTTCAATTTTTTTTTCTTCAGAACCCTTCACGGGTGTGTGCACAAAAACTCACCGAAGTTTCATCGAAATCGTATGAATGGTAAAGGAACGCGTAAAGGACAAACAAACATTTATTTTATATAATATTTCCCGGCATGATCACAATAAGTCCTTCCTGAAAGTTTCGTCGCGATCGTTTGAGTAATTTAGGAGCCTATAAGATCCGGACAAACCAACAAACCGACATTCATTTTTATATATATAGATAGACAAATGCCGATTGAATTTGATCAATTTTATTTTGACCAGTGACGTTTAGATATTGACAATGACATATTATTAAGATATCCTTACATACCATACCATACTCATGTTGGGTCATTGATGCAAGTTATAAACAGAGTTATAAGAAAATTTGCAATTTACGAGTAGTCCTAGGAGTCCCAGTCTCTACTAACAAATTGTATGGCGGTTGTACGTAGATCGTCTCTCAACTCCACTTTTCGTCGAATATAACATATATTTGGAAATATCTGTTGTAAATTTCTTCAGTGTTTCTTCACTATAATCATTACATTATGTACGATTCATCGAAAACCAACATATATGCATAGTAATAATTTAATCGTCACAATAAATTATATCGTACAGTCGCCCTAATATATGTAGTGAATGGCACAAAATGCAATGTGTGCAGGGTAGATAAATTAGAATTGTAATTTATCGCAAAATACACACTTTGCAAATTCAATTAATAACAATCATTGATTACGACTAGGCTTTATAATTATACTCTTTAAAACAACTTTATTCCTAATATGAAATTAAAATTGATAACTTAGTTATTCCACTGGCTGTGTTACTAAATGTTATACGTTTCGTTTCTTTAAGAAGCATCGCAAAAAACCGTTAACACTAATCGATTATCAGTAAATAATGTATTAAATAGGACATGTGGCTCCCCACTATTAAATATTTCACCTGAAAACACTAGTAATTATTTTTATAATTGGTACTATCATCGTTTGGGTCTTACACCCTCCCCACGTCCAGTAGAAGGAAACAAACCCACTCTACCCTTCATTTTTATTTAAGATGATTGTTAAAGAAGCGAAACCCGTTACATTTAGTAATACAGTCAGTGAAATAACTAAGTTATCAACTTTAATTTAATATTTAAAACACTAAAGTTACCACTGAATCCATCTAAAATATCTTTATTCCTATTAACATTAAAGATATTACATTAAAATACACACTATTTCACATTATTAAAATATGCTAGAATTTATCGTAATTAGCCCAAATTGTCGATTCATGACTTCGCAGTAAATGTAATGGACCACTCGTCTGCAAAAATACCTGCTGACTGGCCGTACAGTTTGGCTTCTAACTATAGGTGGCTTTGGTAGTGCCCAACGTCATTGACTTCGGTAACGGAAGTTCAAATTCCAGTACGGCCAGTTTCATAAATTGATTTTTTAATCGATTCTTATTGTAAGGCATGAATGTTTGTAATGTCTGGAAATTCACTTTTCATGTGACTTGGGTGGTGGTAAACGATTAACAATTTTCATTGAATGGGTA
Source organism: Himalopsyche phryganea (assembly GCA_022494535.1). Taxonomy (NCBI): domain Eukaryota; kingdom Metazoa; phylum Arthropoda; class Insecta; order Trichoptera; family Rhyacophilidae; genus Himalopsyche; species Himalopsyche phryganea. The sequence goes on from JAGVSL010000071.1 coordinate 2,343,776, forward strand.
AATATCTTATTATACTCTCATAATCATGGTAGGGAATCATACCACTTGACAAAGACTCGGAAAAACCGTACACTGAGTTTCGAGAATAAATTCTTGCGTTGCTTACTGGGGGTGAAGTAAATTGACTTCGTGAGGAACTCGGAGATTAGAAAACGGACCAGGCAGCGCCTTGTTACATCAGCGTTTATGGAGAGACGTTGGATCTTGCTGTAGATGCCTCCGGAGAGCCTCAATCCTGCAGGCTTCTTTTTCCGACCGGTGGGATCCCGGCATCCTGACAGACCATCAGGTACTATCCATAGGATGTGTTGGAGCTGAGGGACTCTAGAATGCCATGGGAGGAATAAAAGCGATTGGCGGGTGACAGGGAATCATGGAGACGCCGCGTGAAGGCTATATGCTCTACATAGGGAGCGAATATGGTCGAAGAAGAAGAATACCTTCATAAGATGTTAACTAAACATTTATGCATTGTGAGCTTTTCACTTGTAAATACGATCAATTTATTTGAATTTCACTTTTATTACGATTTGTTCAATAGTTTTGTGGTGTAACTATAAATTTTAATTACTTTTGTTAAAGTCATGTAGAATAATCATTTTTTTTAATAATAATAATGAAATTTAAACATTTTTGCTGAATTCCTGTATACACACTAGTTATAAAATGTATTCACTGAAGCGTCCCTGCATGTTGAACACATTAAATGTAATTTATCCCAATTTCCTCTCATTAAACGTCAAACGCGGCACGTGACTTATTTTTCGCGCCAAAACCAGCGCGCCAAAATAAAATAAACTCAAATTAAACGGAGGCACATTTCACGTTTTTGAGAGTGCGATTTTTCCTCGCGGGGAATCCCTTTTTAATTATATAAAACGTAGGGCTTTAATTGCCTATTGACCTGTCTGCCATACAAAACCGACCTCTGGTTACGCCCTTCTTATTTACGACATGGTTTTCGCAACCCTGAAAAGACATTCACTGAAGCTTTAGTGATTTACAAACAATTCGAGCTCCACTGTCAACAAAACTCTTCTTGTATTGAAATATTATTTGTATCATGATTTCGCAAGGAACCCCCATTTAAAGGTTTTTGCTTTAACCATGTCCGTCCCTAAATTTAAGCATATGGAATCAGTTTCTCAACCTCGCTTTTTCGAATACGAAATATACATTTCATTTTTTTTTATATAGTTAAACATTACGTTATCTTTTATCTCTGAACTTTGACAATAGATATAAATTTACAGGACATTTTTCGAAGTATGTTCGTGGACGAGGGAGCGACGAGTTTCCTCCGTCGCTAATAAAATCATTTATAAATCCTTTTTTTATTGAATGCGTAATTCGATTGCGGCCAAGTAAGCGTCTGTGGCGCGGTTGGTAGCCTCGTGGGATACGGCTACGGATGCCTCGGGTTCGATTCCCAGTGCGGACAGTTTTCATAAATTGATATTTCAATCAATTTATGGATTTCTGTTCGTGCTTGTGTTATGTTTGTGTTGTCTAAAACTCCCCCCTCACCAACCCATTTGACCTCACGGGGCGTAGCGAGAGAGATTAGCTAACCACTATTACTGTCCTAGCCCTATCTTTATATCCCTACTCTCTTCGATAAAGAGACGTTGAGCAACTGAGTAACAAACAGTTCTCATAGAAAAATTCTATTGAGATACCTCCATTAGGAGGCCATATGCTCCATGGGAGCAGACATTTAATTAGAACGAACTCTGAGTTAGAGAATTTTGTTTAACTGTGTCCTCTCCAAATGTGGAACATATGGCTTCCTAATGAATAAAGTTCAACAGAAGTTTTTCTAAGAGAACTGCTTGTTACTGAGTTGCTCAAACTTTCTTTTTTCGAAGAGATTAGGGATATAAGGATAGAGCTAAGACATGACTAGTGCCTAGTAGTCACTCTCGCTACGACTTATTGCTTGGACCAGGTGGGTGAAAGAGAATTTTAGACTTCACGTGCATACATGCCAACCAAAAGGAATTCATAAATCGATTGAAAAATCATTTTATGAACCTTTTCGTACTGGAATTCGAAACCGAGAGATACGCAACAGAAACCAATGAAGTTGATCACTGCACCACGGATCCCGCGGAGTAATTTTTTGTAAATAAAATAGTGTCTGAATAAAATAATTTTTAACTAATTGTAGCCTTACAATTCACGTCACTCATAGAGATATTTTCAAGTTATCATTTTTTCATAGCGTTTTATGGTACAGTATCAACTATATTAATGATTTTATGAATACTCCATTAATAGTCCATTTATTTCAGCTTCGATTCGAGCTAGAGATTGTACCAAAACTATATTTTCATGAAAAAATACCCAGGACGAATCCTGTAGAAATAGATAATTGTCCGTTTCCCATTTTGACCCTATATTTGCTCAATCACAGTTTAATACATTTTTCGATACCCTTTTAAAAGGACTCATAGGGCGAAATTAAATAAAGCTTTTGGATTACGGTCGTTGAAGGATGGCGCTGACTTGCCTTTCAAAATACCGCGAAGGATTTATTTACGATGTGCTTGTATTTTTTTTATTTTAAAATAAGCTATTTTTATGCTATTGGTTTCTTATCATATTACTTCCGGGTAAAATCGTTTGAATATCGCGGTATTTTATCAATTTAGGAGAAAATATACAAATTTAATACCGTTGACTCGTAGTACTTTGTAAAAAGACATTAAAGGATAAAACGAAAATGACTAATATTTTTTGTTACACAAATTGTTTTGTACTTCTTCCACATTTATATTATTCTAGTATTTTTTATCCAGCTTTACCCCAGATAGGGCTTCCAACCCGGTTTAAACCGAAACCGGTTAACCGGTTTATCGCGTGTTTTGGAAAAAACCGAAAACCGGTTTATTTCACGCGGTTAACCGGGTTTTTAAAAATATTTTTAAAAATTCTTTTATTTATATTATTTTTAAAATTTAATACCTGTCACAAAGGTATCGAAATTATGGACAGAAATATTTCATGCAATAAAGAATTACACGGCATCATCAAAAGACACATGCATTCTTTACGCTTAAATGCATGATTTTCAACTTTTAAATAAAAAAATATGTTCATATGCAATGAAAAGGTGAGATTATAGGAAAAATAATCAAAAAAAAAATTGTTTTTTGATAAATTTTCACCTAAAAACACGTTGTACTTCATAAACGCTATCGTGCATTAACGACGTAAAATATGATACTTACACAGTACTTTTAGGAGATTAAAATTATAATAAAATTAAATAACGCTGACATTTTATAATTGTTAAGTGCTAGTTTTATGTTTACCTTGTATAAAATAATAAAAATAAATAATTCATATCGTATAAAAATCCATTGAGTCGACTGCTCCTATAAGCTGTACGTTTAATAATTGATTGATTATCATTTACTTGGTAGAAATCCATTACGAAGAAGTGAAAAATAGTAAAATATTTAGTTCAATATTTTTTTTACCATGTCTGCTCCCAACGTGGAGCATATGTCTTCCTAATTTAGGTATCTCAAATTTTTCCTACGAGAACTGCTTGTTACTCAGTTGCGCAACATATTTTTCTTCGAAGAGAGTAGGTATTGAAGGATAGGGACAGCACTATTGGTTAGCTAATTTCTCTTGTTTCGCTCCGTTTTTAGTATCCGATGGGAGTTCCAGACATCACAAAAGTTCATGCCTAAGAACAGAAATCCATTAATCAACTGAAAAATCAATTTATGAAACTGTCCGCACCGGGACTTGAACCCGCGACATCCGTAACCATATCCAACAACATTAACCACTGAACCACAGAGCCGATTATATTTATAACCTACGATTCTTTAAATATTTTCATGTCTATGTGTGCTAGTTATTTTATGAATATTTCCGTTACTTGCTTGAGGGAATAAAATTCTATTCTTCTGCTGCTTTTGAAGATATATTGTTTATATTTGACGTTGTACTAAAATAGAGAAAGTTTTCTTTCAAGAATAAGCAATAGAAATTTGTGTAATAAAATTTTATTTTACTTTACCCTAAATTAGTCAGATGTTCAGGTCATACACTATATCCATTCGCAAATTTATGCTTTTGACAAAATATACCGTCATAAAAAATATGACTACCATAAATAATAATTCGAGCGGCAAGTTGTTATATCACCACTAGCTTAAGTTAACCAGATGTTTTCTCGACCATAAGACCCACATTTTGAATTTTATTATATTCTTTTGTTCACATTTTAACAAAACACCTTTTTTTCCAAAGCATAAATACTGATAGTCCGATAAACAAATTATCAATCGTGTGTATTACTAAATTATAAATATATCTAATCTGATTTACGATCATTAGAACTTGTACAAAAATTTAGTGAAATTGATGTAGGTACATATTTCAACTACAAAAGAAATTTAAATTTGTTCATAATATCAATTCGAAATAATATAAAGTTTTCTCGTACAAACACGGTGATTAGTGGAACAAAGAAATTTGATAAGCCACTGATTTCTTACTTGAAATATTTGTACAACATAACTGTTCCCAAAACTATCATAAAATTTACTAAATCATATTTAAATTAAGCGTCCATAGATTCTTCCGCAAAAATTATTACGAAAAAACTTTACCCGAAAGATATTATATAATTATAATTGATGGAATGGTGTCATTAACATCGAGACCAATACAATAAATTAAATGCGTAAGAGCATATCAATTGTTCTGATTGTTAACCCAAAATCACAATGACACACGGGAATTGATGAAAGATTTCAAAATGTTGGAATGAACTGTAAATTTCACTTCAAATTTAAAATAAACATGAATGTATTTCAATAAATAGACCAAATTTTAAACTTTTTTTTTATCATGCAAACTATGCTTGAGTTTTCTAGTTTATTGTAGACGTAATTAATAATTCTATCATTAAACATACGGAAATAATATTTTTGTTCATATGTATATACTTATAATAATTATTATTCATTCTATTTTGATTAGATATTTTCGTCTATTTCATTTTATTTGTGCTCCGTGTGTTTAACTACATTTTTTTTGTATAAGATATAGTATGTGTTGCTATTGTTTTATTATATTCTGCTTTAATCTAAGTTTTTATAATTTCTCCAGTTTATGTCCTAATATTTTTAATACATTCAAATATTACTCTTTTTTATGAGTTTTATTATTAACCCCTTTTTTTTTAATTTCGTGTATTTCAAAAAATATATACTATTTAAGTTTTTTATCATTAAGTTTGAGTTTTTTTTATGTCCGCTCTTAATGTGGAGCATATGGTCTAATAAAGCTGTCTTAACAGAATTTTTCTACGAGAACTGCGTGTTACTCAGTTGCTCAACCTCTTTTTGAAGAGTGGGGATAGGGTTAGGACAGGACAAGTGCTTAGCTGATCACTCTCGCTACTCCCCGTGAGGATGGGATGGGTGGAAAGGAAGACTCAGACAACGAACAGAAATCCATAAATCGATTGAAAGGTCAATCTATGAAAACCGTCTGCATCGGGAATTGAACGCGAGACATCCGTAACCGTAGCTAGCGACGCTACCAACTGCGCCACGGAGGCCGACAATTAAGTTTTAGTTTCCGTGTGTTTAACTACATTTTTTTTATATAAGATATAGTATGTGTTGCTATTGTTTTATTATATTCTGCTTTAATCTAAGTATTTATAATTTCTCCAGTTTCTGTGCTAATATTTTTTAAATACATTAAAATATTACTTTTTTTTATGAGTTTTATTACTAACTCTTTTGTTTTAATTTTGTGTATTTTAAAAAATATATATTATTAAAGTTTTTATCATCAAGTTTAAATTTTTGTTATAAAAAAAAAGAAAACACTCTTGGTGTTGTGTAGTTAAAAAAAAATACTTTTATATGATTTTTTGAAAATAATGAAACTATGTATTTCGGTTTAAACCGGTTAACCGGTTTTTTTGTCAAAAAAAAACTGAAAACCGGTTAGTTAAAATCTCCGGTTAATTGGAAGCCCTAACCCCAGATAAGGGCTGCTTATATTAGTTAAATTGCTAAATCGCTTAACACACTCTTGTCGATTTTTCAATAAAATATTTTTTTAATGTACGTATGTACTCTATCGTAAGATATCAATATTTCTAGTTGAAAGTGAAAAATTTCATCCTATTTCATCCTCTGTTTGAAATTTCAAAATTTTACCCAACTTAAAAATATCGTTTTTTTACACATTCTTGATTCTCGTTTTACTCGGTCGACGCCTCTGAAGAAACGACAGTGTAAAAGAATGTTTTACTTTTCCTTATACAACGAAAGATACAAAATAACTTAAAAGTTTAAATTATATTTAAACTATCATGTTGCCCATAACAGTTCTTCTTGATTTATTCAAAACTTTTTTTTTTATATCAATTTGATGAAGCGTTAAGTCCTAAGGCACGTTAGCGTCATAGTTCTTTGAGTCTTCTTCATCTCTAATGTTAATTTTTTTTTCCATTTCCATCGTTGCAGATAGAAAAGCGTGATCGCTGCAAAGCTAAGCAATCCACAATGAGGCCTATTCACGGGGCACCAATTGCATTTATATAAATATACTTCCCCGCATACCGCACCCGCACAGATATACATATATCTACAAACGTATACACACATACACATATGCACAAGCAATACGCAAGGAAGCATCAAGAGGAAAGTCATTTTCTATTACAAGCGGTCGTGTTTATTCAATTTAAACAAAGAAAATCCCTGTTTACATCTATGGGGGGTTGTTGAGCAGAACTGCTCTCGGTATAAACCGATTTTTAAGTATTGTCTCATCGTCATTTTTAGGTAAGAGATTGTTGGGTTATAATGTTTGCCTACATCACTGAGAAATTTTTGAGACATTTCGCGAGCGAACTCTCGAATTGTAGGTACTTTTAAGTTTCTGTGTAGTGGCGAGTTACGTACCTACCACGGGGCGTTACATATTTAGAAACCTTCAGTAGCGTGTTTACTGACTCGGCGAGTCATATAACAGATACCTTTAACTTTTAAATTTATAATGAAAGCTTCCCATATAGCAATTTAATGTTATTTATTTTACGCTATATTCTTCCTCTATAGAACTTATTCACGTACTATTATATAAACCCTTAGAATCAATTTTTCAGCGATTAAGGCTACACAGAACCTTTAACCAGAAAACAAAAGCCTTTTCAGCCAACAACCGCAGGCTTTGCGCTTTTTCTATCAACCCTCGATTAATAAGAGGGCAACTTTCTTTTCCGCTAAGAAACAATATGAAAAACAATTTTCCATCACGACGTATTAATAATATTGGAGGGAAAAATTCACGAGTCATGCGCGATCAATGCGTACCTATAACGCATTCAGAGGCGTGCATAGAATAATTCTTTATAAGTTATTTAATTTATTACAGTTTTGATTCATGGTTTTTTTTTAATCAAGGCAAGTGTGGGCAAAAGAGGAAAAAAATTTCGGTCGACGTGACACGACTATTCGTCAATGTCATGGTTTGAGTGGCAAACTTATAAACAGAAAGAAAAATAGATGAAAAATAACCAAATACTAAGATAATCGTTGACATTTATCATCAGTTTACAACATGCTCCCTTCCCTCGCCTATTTAACGAAGAAACGTCTAGACGAATTTGAAACGTGGTGATGGAGAAGGATACTCCGTATACCATGGACGGCCAAGAGCTGTTTTGCCAAATCTCTACGGCATGGAAACTACTCTTTGGCACAGGAAAGATGGAAGGCAGAAGGTGACACGTGGAAGGGACCCAACTCGCTGGAGCGACGAAGTGAACGACGCCACAGGCCTCTCGTTACTGATGACCTTCAGAACAGCGGAGTGCAGGAGCGAGTGTCGAGAGATCGTCAAAGGAAATGAAATTGTTGTGGTAGGTAGAGGTCACGACTCTCACACGTGAGGAATATGATTAAGAAAAAGAAGAAGAATAGAAACCTAAAATAAGTACGAAATTATACTTTATAGTTATTGTACATCTTCCAATAGTCAATCTGATGCTTTTAAAAGAGACAAAACATTCGTTTCCCTTAGTATCAAATTCAGTGGAATAATAAAGTTATCAATTTTATTTTAAAAATATCTTTTGAATTCCTTTTAATGTTTATTGCTAAATCTTAAATATAAAAAATGATTATCAACTTCTTGATTAAACTTCTGTTCGGAACGTGAATATGTTTTGAAACAAAACCTTCGATTGTATTGATGAACGTAAGTCTTAGAGGAGATGAACACTGTTTATAATACTGTTATGAGATCGTTTCATATTTGACCATACATGAAGTGAGTTACAAGTACTATAGTTTCAAACTGTGAATTCCTTCTTGTATTCTGTTATTACACCCCATTATCCGTAAATTTTCCCCTCGCCACTGAGAACAACTGCCTTTTTTCGTTTTCCCAGGAAATGTGAGAAAAAGAAACGACGTTTTCCCTGACAAGGCGCAAATAATAAGCGGCAGAAAAGTGATTGACACGCCTGTGGTTTAGGGAAACAAAAATAACAAAAGTTTTTTTCGTTTTCCAGGTCGACACGGTCCAACTTGCTCGCCACCAACACAATAAGAACGTTAACCTGCGTATCGGGTATTCAAGTATTGATTCTAATCATCTTTTACAGCACGATCTCGAAATACTCGAGTATTTTCATTACTGTAACCAGATATTTTACAACTCAGTAAAACAATAAATTAAAATATCGATTTTTCCTACGTTTATCTACCAACTTAAAAAATCTGAGCACGTACTTTCCTGGCTAATTAATTTCTCGGTTAGTAATTAATGATTATTTATAGAGTGGCTTCTTTTTTATTGCAGCAATGATTCTAATACTTGAAATGACATTTGTTTAATTGAAGAACTTGATCATAATATGGTAAAAATATCCATTATTTAGTTCTACGATAATAGTGAAATATAATTGATAATAATGTTGACATCACCTTATCGTAAGAACTAGATGGCCTAGTGTCGAAATAGCTATTTATCATTGTGCGTTATATATATTCTCTGCTTTTACCTAATTAAACATATTATATTTAATACTTCCACCCAGGTTTCGCTTTTCGGTTTCTTCAGGCATTCAAGTGCAAGAATGGACTCAAACTGACTCAGTGATGAAGTAAATTCATAAAAGTGTAAAAATTTTAAAGGATTCAAAAATATATAATTGTTCTCTTTTCCAAAGAGAGTTATAACATCTGGGTAGCAAGTAGCAAAAAAAATCTGTTGAGATTATCTCTATTGTGCTTGACACTGGGAGCGGATATGTTTTTTCTTAGGTACATACATTTTTTACGATTATTCCAGCCATCCTAAAGCTTTTTCACAACAAGAAAAAAGTTAAATATGAAAAAAAAAAATTCTAAAAACATAGAGTAGATATTGCAATTATCGAAATCACTCACTAAATAAATTGTGTCTTAGCCTACATGCAAAAATATCGATGAATTATTGTATCGATCGCTGTTAACGCAAAACTGGCAATCAATTTGATACGCCATATTGAATGGAATATCATTATTTGTTATTCATTGTGGATTAATCTTTTTTTCTTGACTCACTCAGTAATATTCGTGACACACCAATGTGTCACAATATAATTTAAGACATCGACATCGTGTCACAATATGATTGTTAAGAAAAGTGCATTATAGTTTTTTACATATTAATTTTTATTAGTTACTCCGGTATTATAAATACTAGTTCTTTTGGGTTTTGAACAATTCGAGTTGCGCTAGACACCCCTAATATAAGGCAAAGGGTGGATTTAGCTATATTACAGCAGGTTTCATTTTGTTCGAGACTTACTTTGGTGAGATGACAAAATTTTATTCTTAGATATTATTTCTTTCTTTTTAACATCATCAGGTGAATTTGTTACGATGAATGGTCAACTATGTGCCGATGAAATCAGCATTCAAATTTATGATAAGTAATTATTTATTTGTAAGAGGTCCTTTACATTTTAATTGTATTTAATTTCGTTTACATACAATTTGTTTGATTATCTGTATGTTTGAACCATTTGCTTGATATACCGTGTAATTAGTAACACTCAATTTCATATAAATAGCCTTGTTAAGAACTAAATTTGATCAGTCAATTAAGTTCATGATGAACAAACCCAGTACTGATCATTATTAAAATGTTAAAGTAGAACAAAAAAAATGTATTTTATTTAAAAAAAAATGCATTTCTACTAAGAAAAATTGACAGTTAATACCTTAAAAGTGATTAAACAAAGGCTTTTATTTATTGTCAGTAGTTATTAAAATGGTCAGTAAATCTTCTATATAAAAATCAATGTTTGTTTGTTCGTATCTTATGCACTGCCAAAACGTTCATCCGATTCCGATAAAACTTTGTCAAGTTATTGCTTGCACTTGCGGAAAGGTTATAGGCATACTACAATTAACTTGCAGTAGGTCTTATATATATATATAAATGAATGTTTGTGCCGTATATGTTTCTTTACCATTCATCCGATTTCGATGAAACTTTGGTGAGTTGTTGTGTGCATACTTGTTGTGCGAAGGTTGAAAATCTAAAAATAAGACTCAAATACGTACAAAAAGTAACATCTCGGAAAACCAAAAATCAAAAAATATTGTGTTTCTAAAATCACTTCAATAAACATAATTAAAACAAAAATACTTTCTTTCTTAGAGTGGAATTGCAACGCATGCCGGGTACTCGCTACCTCGCTAGTAATTCTATAAATGGTATGAATACAGTCATATATATTTTCGTTGTTTTAGAAGAAGTCACTGATTGAAAAATACTAGATTTGAGTAATTATACTTTGAAGTTTTTAATCTTTAGTGAGAGGAGGGTTGGCAGTGAAGTATTTAAAGGATCACTAAATATGTTCATATTACATTCGGAAATGAAGAGAGACATTTTGATAAAGAAAAAGGTAGCTAGAGTATACGCCATAAAATTTTACACTTTTTACTACACTGATGCACTTTTCGTATAGTACACAGAGTGTGTTAGTGTATTAGTATGTATGGATTCTGTGATCCTAGAGCAGTGTATGGATCTCGTATATGTATTAGTCATCTTGGAACCGTGTATAGATCCGGTGATCCTAATTTCTAAGAGCCAGACCTTATAGCTGGAGTGCAAAGCTATAAGACGTATACTCTAATTCTCAAGTTGTTAGTAACTCGCCACCATCTATATATATTCATTAAAAAAACAGTTGAAAAATTATTATGTCTTTCTTATTTTACTAGTGGAAACGTTTAAAGTAGCTGTTCAGTTTCCATACTTACGCACTGATTGTTGTTTGTTTCCCTCGGTGATTGCGTCACGCCGGAACTGTGTGTATTGTTTATATACACCGTGGACGCTCAGAAAATTTCATACCTACATGTGTATCTACGCCGACAGACCGGTCTGGGCTACTATATATAAGATATCCAGATATTGCCAGTGGGATTATAGAAAAAAATATGTCATCAAAGTTTTGATTTAGTCAGGACGATCACAACTTCCTATTTTTATAGTAACATAGCCCAGTCATAATGATTGGAAATTCATGTCAAATCATTTAATTTAGAATCATTAATTACAATTCCTCGTCATATACATGGAATACTATAAATAACAGTTCGAAAACTCTGTTTAAAATCTTATCGTAATTCCACTTAAATTACTTAAAAAACTTCTATCGCTTCATAAAGATAAGATAGTTTATTTAATTTAGTGATAATATCTGATACGAGAGATTTGATTTCACTGCGACTTGGCAGGGTTAACAAGTGCGCAAGAAAAACTTTTTACTACGATTTTAATGACTCGTTTATGGAGGGTTACATGAAAATTTTCCAGTAACGGAAAATTTCATTAAGAGTTTCTCTCCAGAGGGATCGTTTTTCTTATTTTTTTGCTTGAAAACTCTTAAGTAAGCATTAAAATTCAAATAAGTTTATCGCTAGAAAAAAGCTTCTTTTGCATTTTAAACACAGTTTTTACAGGTCAATTCTATCTGTCAATACATTAACTATAATTATTAGTTATAGAAAACATTCCTTTAAATTATTCAAAAAATGCAGGAACGTTAGGAATGTAACCATACTGAGCCAGAACTGAAATTTCAATAAATACCAAAACTGATATTTTAGTGACCGTTATTAAAAGTAGACATTTATATATTTTTTTTGCATAAAATAGCAATTGGAGAAATTTATTCTTGACTGACTATTCTAGTTCCAAATTCAGTGGTGGCCAAGTAATGTTGGTAAGAGTATAACTTTTATTTTCAAATAAAAAATCAATAAAATTCCATAATATTACGTAATATTATGTAAAAATATACTAAGATTATGTGACGGTTTTAAAACAGGTTAAAAAATAAGTTAATGTTGGTCTTTAAGATTTCAATTTATATTAATCAGTTAAGTAGTTCTTTGATAAATCTAAAATCACTTGTTTCCTAGTGTGATTTTACAAAGTTTACTTAAGTACACATAGGGGGAAAGTCTGGCCATTAGTGCCGAAGTACAAATGAGGTGAAAACCGAGCGCTGTAGAAAGCAACTGTTGGTAAAGTAAGTTTGGGTGACCAATTTGAGCTGTCACTGCTTCTGGTCGAGTGAACTCAGACCGAAAGCCAAAAGTCAAAACCAACTGTTAAACATTAGCGCTGTGAACCCAATATGTTTAAAAGCAATACAAACACTCAGGTGATGGAACACTCAGACAAAACTATGATCCCTTACTTTCAATAAGATCAAACATTATGCATTTAATTTTTTTTAGTGCAAAGCAAATTTTACTAGATGGACACTTGGAATTATTATATATTATTTAGATTAAATATAAATTTTGATTTTTATTTTATCATTCATCAAAATATTAAAACTATGAATTCATCATCTTTATAATATAACTTAAAAGATCGTGTTATTGCCACTAATCTGAAAATACTATTAGTCGCTGAGTCACTAAACGCGGTCCAGGCGGTTTTTCACAGAATAAATTTTTAATGTACGTATGTGGTCTATCGAAATTTGTCCAGTTCCAAGTGTAAAATTTCTTCCTATTTCGTCCCTGTTCGAAATTCAAAATTTTTCCAAACTTAAAAATGTCGTTTCTTTACACGATCTCGACACAAAATAACTTAAAACTATCATACTGACCATGACAGTTTTTCGGGATTTACTCAAAACTCTAAAAACCTTCGGAAGTGCGTCAACACATAACTTTATAAACTAACACATACTTTTCTAACAAACTATGGAAGCTGGGAAATGGAAGAGTATGGTACATAATATTATAACCTATTTTGACAGTTACCTGAACTTAATCCAAAAAATACGACACTGCATAAGATAATAATCGGATAGGCCAGTAAAATATAATGAGAACCAAATAACAATCCAAATGAGTGACAGTTTTTCGTTTTTTCCGTGGAGAGGCCTAGAGTTTTTCGACAAAATATGTGAGCACGATTTGCGATTCTTGAAGTTTGTTGCAAAGCATGTTACTGTGGAGTTTATTATTTTCCCTGTTTTATAAAATTGTTATGCATCACACTTTTGTTTCTGTTAATACAACCGTTCATCTTATAAATAATATCCCAGATCGCTCTGTAGGCGCTTTTTATTATCATCACATATCACATGTAGGTATGAATTTTTTCATGACCTAAGAGTTTGCGGCTCGCGGTGTATAATAATATAAAATTGTATGCAATTTACCCACAGTTCCGACGTACTAGCTACTTTAGATACTTCAGTATTTCAATTTCAATACCGTCATATATGACGGATACGGTTATACCAGTCTTTTTATTTTAAAAAATAAAACACAATTGATTTGTACTTCTTTTGACATATTTATAATGATTAGGACCTGTTTTACTCATCACAAGCATTATCATCAGTTGATAATGCTCGTGATGAGCGAAACCGGTCCTGATCATTATAAATATTTGGAAGTAGCACATATGAATTGTGTTTTATTTTTTAAAATATAATGTCTTTCCACCAAGAATTGACAGTTAACACCGTAAAAGTGGTTATATCAGTCGTTTAATAATAGAATAACATATTAAAGTATCCAGATCAGTAAAATTTTATTAGCTAGTTGATAGCTATTTCCGTTTCACGCCATCATCATAATTATACTTAAACTTATTTTAACTAAGCTATGTATACTTTTTTATATTTTAGAAGAGATAGGCAATATTATTTAAAATTAAAATAATTAATATACTAATTGAAGTTTTATTGATTATACGTAATTAGCTGAGTATGTAATGTTTTAATAAAGGGTGATGAATTAACGTTTATTTGGTCATTAGTACAGTACTGCCTTGACTATATTTATTAACAACATCGCTTGATAAACCAAACATGAAATTTATCTCAATAACTTAAATTTAAACATGAAATGTCCCATTTGAGAATTCTTGACAACGGAATCAAATCGAACGAACGCTTCAGAACGTTGCCACTCGGCCACATTTGGAGTACTTGTCAAGCTATTTCATTGAGTCACATTTTGTACTTAAGAAAAGTTTATGGAGTGTAACTTTGTTGAAATAAATTTTAAATTATAATTCATTTTTTATTTAGACTGTGACACGTTTATCGCTTCGTTGCGAAGCAGCTACGGTTCAAAGTTATCAATTTAAATTTACGATTATCAAATAAAATTAACTTGCTTTTTTCTTCTTAAACAACATTTTTGTATCGAAGGTTGGCGATCAAGGACACGATTGCAATACGCTTCTCTAAGTAGATTGTGTTGTGGTTAACATTTAAGGTACATTTAATCTTTTATCTGGAAAATAAGCACAAAGAGATTGTTTAATTATATATTACTGTAAAGCGATTCAAAACGGACAGTCAAAGCTAAACGTCAACACAATTGCCATTGTAACCGAACGGCAATCGACGCCAGCGGAACTTTCACCAATCACCGTCGCGACGTCCGGCGCAGGCTGTAAATCTCTCGGACAAAGGTGATCCCCGGTTTTGTTCCCGCGGTCGGATTTATCGGAGGTCATAGCGTGACCCCGGCAGATTACCACTTTATTACCACGCCGTGAGACGATGGGTTTGAGCTCAAAGACACCACATCGATAATTCAATTTGTCAATGCGATGCAATTTTTTGCAGCTGTCCGGTATGGCATGGTAAGTCTTTGCTTTTACCGTATCCCACTATATAAATTACGCCGATAAATCTCGAACCAGGGGCTCGATACTTGATAAGCCATAAACTACTCAACATTGTCTTATTTCATTCGATTCGTATACCTTGCTGCACGCCAAAGAAATATATTTCACCATATAAGATATAATGACATCGCATGTTAGGTACATGTTTCACAATAAGCGAAAAATATTCACCATTTTACACCTACCATTACTATTATCAATCTTTAACGTCACATAAAAATACAGATTTTATTTGATCCCCAATTTTATCTTCAATTTGAGATATTTTATGCAGTTACGGATGCCTCAGTTTCAAGTCCTGATACAGACAATCTCATAAATTGATTTTTCCATCGATTTATGGATTTCTGCTCGTAGTCATTAATGTTTGTGATGTTTAAAATTCCTCTCCCACATATCCGCACGATCAGCTAACCACTAGTCGTGTCCAATTTCTATCCTGTTATCCCTACTTTCTTCGGAAAAGGAGAGGTTAAACAACTGAGTCGCAAGCAGTTCATGTAGAAAACTTCTATTGAGACACCTCCATTAGAAGGCCATGTCCTCTACGTTGGGAACGGACATGGTATGAAATATATTAGTTAGGGCGAAGATGCTTAAAGAAGTGACACACCGGCACATTTACTAACACAACCAATGGAACAACACAGTTATCAAATATTATTTTTTATCCGAAGGGTAATCATAAAATGAATGAGTCAATAAAACGTTACAACGGATAAACAAGGTATTGATTGACTTGGCATTTACTTGGTAGAACTCCAGTATGATAGCAAATTGAGAATCTGTTTTATTATAATAAAACAGATTCTGAATTTGCTAACCACCTCTTGAAAGAATCACACAACATAAGTGCTAATTCATCTCCGGTTGATTACATTTGTTTGATAAAAGCTTCAGACTTGATCTTTTAGAACAACTTGAAATTAATAGATACAATCATCATAACAATCTCCTTAATGATCAAACAAGCATTAATCCATCATCCTTACTTTAACCATTACAAGAAGCCGATTTAATTACGCATAATCAATAAAATTTCAATGCATTTATTTTAACGACTAATTAATAACACCACTTAAACTCCTTTCCTAAAAATACAATTATTACATACCTTAAATGATTTAATTTTAAATAAATATTATGATATAAATATTTTGAATACGTGAGATGACATAATATTGTATATCTCTTCTAAACAGTACCGACTACCTAAACCATCTACCTAACTACCTGATACAATTTTGTAGAACGAAACACTTGTTATTTTATCGTACTTAAGAAGGTAACTTCTTTTTTTAATTAAAGTGAAATAGAATATATTACACAACGAGACAGAATTACAACATAATCAAAATAAATAGTTATTATCGTAAGTATAAATAAATACAATTAAATTCATGAATACGGCTGCCTAAAAGTATTGGCCGGCTAAACTTCTTGAAAAATTCTTATTTATTTATTACCTACGTTCTATTGAGACGGATCAGTGAGGGTAGTTCTGTTACCATCCAAAACGTAATCGAATTAATCCCACCTTACGAAACTGGAGCCAATCTCCATTCAATCGACAGAGGGAAGAAGGGCGACCTTTTAGCATCGTATTGAGTCTTCGGGAGCCAATTAGAATCCTGATCGGGTGGAAAAAAAACGGAAATCGTAGGGTGACTATATCGAATCAAATAAAAAACGCTTCATTACTGAAATTTGTAGAAAAATGCATCCGTTATATTATAGTTCGAGGTATAATTCACTATTATATTAACCAAATATAATGTGATTCATATGAACTCTACGAATATTGAATAAAATATGCTAATATTTTTACAAAAGTGAACGAATATATAGCCTTGTATTCACTGGAGGACAAAATAGAGACGCACCATAGAGACTAACTAAGTGATGCTACAAAGTTGTCTACTGTCCCATTGTATGCACCTGGCATAGTGCATCATTTCGTGGGTCATGTTGAGGGAGCGAGCGCACTGGTGACATGACATATTTTGACGAGTGTATACGTGTGATTTCAATTATAAATTTATTTATTATTGTGGTCCGTCCTCAACGGGCCCAATGGGCTACTCCGACATGATCTCAACCTAGACCAACTTTGAGGTATTCAATATACTTATAACATCATAAATATGGGGATCGGGATATTCTTGAAACCTCTATAGATTCAGCGCGAAGTAGATAAAGTTCAACCGGCACGACGGATTCTCAGTATACGAATATACTGGATACTTAATATCATTTAAAGTGAGTGAGAAAGCAATTTCTTTATTTTCTGTGTTTTTCTTTTCTTAAGCACATGATTAAAAGACCAGTCTCGTGCAGCTTTCGATCCAGTCAAAACCATGTTGAGTAAATTCTTTTATTTTTTTTTATCGTTATTGCATTATGGAATACGTTCTTGAAACAGCGGCTGCATACATATAAAGGGTGGAGGTGGAGCAACAAACTAGTAATGAAAACATTTTTATTCGTCCAGTATTGCTATCTCAACTGACCGATTTTCTCTCTCATTTTTATATATTTTAATTATAAACCCCTTGGTACACATCTGTAATGGTTTATAATATAATTACTACACTTCTCTTGACAGATTTCTAGTTGGTGATATTTGCAATACCTGTTTTTAATATGAAATCCCGATATTTATATATTCGTTCAATATTACAGTCCCTATTTTGCATAATATTCTGTAAAAAATTACATCAATCGATGATAAAGAATAATTAAGCTTTCTTCATTAATCGAATCGAATGGTCATCCAATATTCGGGTGACAGGCAATGTACCGCAAGGCCGTGAGAGCAACTTTACTTTTGTATTGAGGGACGAATGGGCACAGGGTTCCGCGAGAAGAATTGATTATTTTGTAAAAGCTTCGTATGAGCTTTGGCAGCAGGGTGAAAGGAAGAGTACGCTGTGGGGTTATTTAGCAGATAATCTTTTGATTAAATTAGGTATGCCTGGAGTGATTACCGAATGTGGAATCATTTCTCCATAGAATTTTTTATAATCATTTTTATTCTACTCTTTACATACCCATTTAAAAATTTTCAAATAAATGGGTACCATGTCCGCTCTTTGTATGAATCATATTGACTCGTGATGTAGCTTAGCCTATCTTATCAGAAATTGTTTAACGAGAGCTGCTTATTACGTAGTTGCTCAATGTCGCTACTTCGGAGGGAGTCCATACTATAGAGGGATGGGGCTAGGAGAAGACTTATATTAGTTAACTCGTTGTCAATCTATGCAACTGTCCGTATTGGGATTCGAACATGTGAACACCGGAACCGAAGAAAATGATTTTGAACTCTTTATAATACCATTTATAATTATCAATATAGACTTTTAATTCAGCTCAAATTATTTGTATCCGTACTAAGTAGCAGAAAATATAAATGTATTATTCAAGAACTCCCCCCAAACGGCCAACAGTAACGATGCCAAATTTGCACATGTCTTTCTAGCTGCCTTTTTTTAGATCAACTACTGTGCTATTTTCAAGATTTAACTTTCAACTCTATTATTAATTGATGTACGATGCTTTTGTGTGTTACATGAGGTACGATCTAAGGTGATATTTTCAACTTTCAACTGTTAACATTAATATTATATTAATGTTACCGCCTTCTATCCCAGACTAAGCCCTCATAATATAAGCAGATAAAAAAAATTTGTCGGCGTCCGTGGCGCAGCTGGTTTCGTCGCTGGCTACGGTTACGGATGTCTCGGGTTCGATTCCCGGTGCGGACGGTTTTCATACATTGATTTTTCAATCGATTTATGGATTTCTGTCCGTAGTCTGAGTCCTCCCTCCCACCATTCCCATCCTCACGCGGCGTAACGAGAGCGATTAGCTAACCACTAGTCCTATCCTTCTATCCCTACTCTCTTCGAAAAAGAAAAAGAGAGGTTGAGCAACTGAGTGACAAGCAGTTCTCGTAGAAAAAAATCTGTCAAGATACCTCCATTAGGAGACCATATGCTCCACATTGGGAGCGGACATGGAAAAAAAAAAAAAATAAAAATAACGTTTAAATTTGAATTGTTGAAATTTTGTACATATCCATGTATTTCGTCACTAACAACCCAGATTTCGCCTTTGGGCATCTTCAGGCATCCAGTAGACGAATAAACTCGAACTGATCTAACTAAATTTCAACCATTTTAAATTTGATATTGAAATTCTATCTAAATAGCACATTCAGTCGATATTTAAAAAAATAGCAATTGTTTTTCTTTTGCCAAATGTATAAGAATAAATTCATTAAAACATCAGAAAAACGTAATAAGGGAGAGTCCATCGAGCAAGTCGGAACAAATTTTCCTATAAAACTATGATTATAGTACAAATCTTACTCACTTAACGACCACGTGAAATTTTTTCATATCCGAAGCGATACTGCTTAATAATGTTAAAAGTTAAGAGTCACAATAATTCATACTCTCAATAATGGAAAAATTCTCGTTTTGGATTCGTTGAAATCGAAAGAAATATATGGCCAGGTATAAAACGTTTCAAAATTTTGAAATAGATAATAAGTAACGTGAGTAAATTTCAAAATAAAACGTAATTTGTTTTGTATTATTTCATATTTTTATAATGATCTGAACCGCTTCATTTGCCATTTGCATTATTAATTGATAACTTAGAGAATATCAGTTGGATAAAGTCACTGGCAATAACTGGACAATCTTTAATAAACTCCTCACATATTTTTATTAAGACATACTGGAAGCGTTTATTGTTATTTGCTAAATTGCATATTACGCAAACGGTCTTATTTATAACTATGTATTACAAATAGAAAAAGTCTCTCTTTAAAGTATTAACGTTTGTAATTTTGAAAATGAAGACTTATAATATTACTCCCTATTCAAAAACTATTGAGGGCTTTATGCTTCTAAGCTTTTATACAATGATCTCAAAGCTTTTCTAGTAGGCACTGTATCGAGCATTTATTATTAAAGTGTCAATAGCGTTGCGTGCATCCGAAGCTCTAACAATTTACATATTTGAATGGGACCAATTCGTGTCTCACGACAAACATAAATTTTAATTGGATCGTTAGATCAGATAACTTCGAAAGTCTTTATTTTTATTTTTATTCCTTAAAAAACTATACTTCGTTATTTTCCAGTGAGAAGGATAAACATGGACGTTTAAAAAAAATAGTCGATTTAATTTTACGATTTAACACCACCTTGATGTGTAAGCGCGTTCCCATAACTCTCCTCAAATCACCTCTCACTATCGCAATTAGCGTAAAATAGGCATTGGCAAAGCAACCTAGATTCAAATAGGATTAAATAACATCGTCAGAACTAGTTCTGACGATGGCGACATAGCTATCAACTACCTGATAAAAAATTTGTAGAACTAAATACTTTGTTATTTAATCCTATTATAATGGAGTTCTACCAAGTAAATGCCAATTCAATCAATACAACTTAGATTCATTTAGTCGATTCGTTATTAGTAGTCGTAGAGTGTTTGTGCAAATAATTCAAACACTATAGTCATGTTTATCCGTCAACAAAATCAGTAATAATAAAAAAAACGACCCTGTTGTCCTGCGTATTTGATAGGGATAAGTACAATTCTAGCACATGTTCCGCTTGCTTTACCAATCGCCTACTGTTTTGAAATTATACTGTTTTTTTATTTGAACATGGGTAATTTTGTCTAACTTCTGTAATCTTCACCATCTGCAATGAAGATACTCTGCTCAAAAAACAGGGATGTTTTAACTGCTGAATGATCGTTGAAGGAATTTGAACTGTTGAGATTTTGTAGAATTCCATGTCACTTTTAATGTGCTAAATGTCAATTCTTGGTGGAAAGACATTTTTTTTAAAACATGTAGAAGTAGTACAAAAGAATTGTGTTTTATTTTTTTAAATATGTCCATGTATTTCGTCACTAATGACCAGGATTTCGCCTTTCCACATCTTCAGGCATTACAGTACACGAATGAACTCAAACTGACAGAAAACCTAGGTCGTTATTAACGAAACACATGGAAATGTACAAAATCTCAACAATTCAAACTTGATATTGAAATTCCATCAATCACCTCAGTCGATGTCTTAAATTAGATCCTTGAAGGTGAAAACCCGTGTGATGTCAACAGAAGCGTACTTCAAGCCTCTTTACCACCACCCCCATCTGAACGGGTGTATCACATGTTAATAAAATTATCGTAGACATCTAGACTTATTAAAATTACTTAGTACCTACATTCAGACCTTATTAAAATATTGATTGAATTTGCATTTACTGCATAGAACTCAATTATAATATGCTCAAAATAACAAAGTTTTCCATTCTACGAGAATTGTGTAAGTTTGTTTTGAGAATAGTGTCAGGACTATGTATACTGTTTTGAAATAGATGTACAATATGAGTTGTATAAAAGCAAAAACGCCACTGTCCATCAAAGTCATATCGTGATAAATCAAATAAAAACGATACTGCGGTAATGTCATTGCATATGGAAGGTGGTGACTTTGCATGTAAACTATTTTTTTATATTCATTTTTCATAGTTTTTTAGGGATATTGCAATTGATCGGTTTAGTTGTTTACATACACAAGAATATATAGAATATTTGTAAATTCATTTGTCATTTTTGGCTCTTTATGGACAATGACGTTTTTGCTTTTAACCTCCTCATATTTATATCATATCACTTATTCCAACATTACAACTTTTATTTAAAATTAAAATATTAAATAAAGATACTAATTACGTTTTTAAGTTTTTCTAGAATAAGGAATATATATTGTATGATTAAATAATCTTTAATATAAATTTCTTGAAATTTAATTGATTATGAGTAATTACGCGAAGTTCTTGTAATTGTTCAATTACTTTAACCTTACGGTTGATGAACTAAAGTTTTTTTGGTCATTAAAGAGGTTATTACCTTGATAATACATATCAATTTCCTGTTAGGATATTTAAAACAGCTTTTTTTTAGTCTCGAGACATTCGTTAAACTCAAGTATTAAGATAATATATTGAAAGCGCTCAAGTTGGGTGATGATAAAAAAATTACTACTTAGGATATTCATTATTGTTCTTGAAATATGGAAATATTGTGATGTGATCTTTCGTCGATTTTGTAAAATACTTTATTAAAAATTATTACGAATAGTATTCAAATAGTTGTAGAAATATTTAAATATCGAACAGTTACAAAAAGGGCCGAATATATTTGAATATTCAAGTAGGAATCCCTTTCACCAGGGAATCGAAAAAGAACGCGACTCTCACCAATTCAACAACAGTACAATAATCAAAAAAAAAAAAAAGTGAATATAATATGGACTTATGGTCTCAATAAATAATGACAACAATTAACTATTCAGTATGTAAAACACTATCATTCAAAATAGCTTCCTCAAATTTAATAATACCTTTCCAATGCCCTGAGGGTTAAAGGTCCATGGAAAGTTATAAAATCAAGCTAATTCATTAAATTAAATCAATAAACTAGGGGCTCCCTAGGTGCTCCAAATGCAAAGCTCATCTCAGTGGGCTTTCGGAAGTTGAAAGTTTAAAGTGATGATCTACCAGGATGGAGATTCAAATTGATTTCCGGTTCCTTGGGACTGTAGGCTACGTTCTAATTAAACCTTCGCATTTATCATTATTGCAAAATGTAATCTTGTTAAAGACGTATAAAATTTCTATAAAAAATTTAACATTCAAGAAAAAGTACAAAAAAACAGAAATGGGTTCATTATTGTAATGCAATAGTGACCTAGAGTAATTTATATTGCTTGCAACTTTACAAAGCAGAACTTTAAATAATTTAAATTACATGTCAAAGCATTGATTATTGTATTTTGTAAAAGGAAAAAATAGAGAAATTAAAAAAATAAACTATTTGTTTATTCATATTTTTTTATCATATCCGCTCCTAATGTGGAGTATATGGACTCCAAATGAAGCTATCGACACAGAAGTGTTTTCTATAAAAAATGATTGTTAATCAGTTTCTCAGTCTCTCTTTTTCGAAGATAGTATGGATAGGTGGATAGGGCTAGGACAGGAATAGTGGTTAACTAATCGCTCACGCCATGTCACGGTTTTAGGATTGGATGGGTTTGAGGGAATTCTAGACATCACAAACATCCATGCCTACGAACAGAAATCCATAAATCGATTGAAAAATCAATTTATGAACGCTGTCCGTATCGGGATTTGAACCAAATTCAAGACATCCGTAACTTAAGCCAATGACATTGACCACTGCACCACGGACATGTATATTTTTACATAGGTATTTTTATTTTTCTTAAGCCTTTCTACACATCTTGTTTCAAACTCAAGACAAATTTTAATTGCCTAAACATCATTCTTCCTAAATGTATGTGTCTATTTTCCAATTATTCTACATATTGCTTGCCTCGATGCCTGAATCAAAGATTAATAAAACATCAATCTTTACTTTCTGTTTAGATATTCCATAGCAGACTTAAATCTAAAATACTAAAAACGATTATATTTCATTACACTCTGCTTCAGTTTTATTATAATGAAATAATAAATTTAAATTAATTACCTTTACAATTTTAATTTATCTCGGACATAATTTAAGGGTTAATTTTGTAGCTGAGATATAGAGAAGAATTCCTTCGTTCCCTTTGTGGGTTCAAATCAACTCATATTTTATTCCGTTGGAGGTTAGTAAAGGCAACAGAAGCCTAAGCCGAAAGTGGATTTTTAAAAGTTATTTTAAATATTAATACTTCGCGGTATTAAGGTCGTTGTTTTCTTATCATAGTATTCATTAACTAATATTGTTTTTATAAATACCACGAAATTAAATATCAAATTATTCATACCATATTAGAAATATCTAGTTTTCATATAAACATGAATAGCTCCCTCTTTAAATATTTCTTTTTAACTTTACACATTTAATTGTTTTAAATAACGTAATAATTGACAAAATGGAAACAGTCAATTATGAATACCGCAATATGATTCAAAATGCTGATCACATACTCTAGATATGATCGAAATATGATCAAAAAAATGGAAAAGTTGCTCAAAACATTACGTTCATTATTCGGATATGTCTACCCTAATGGATACGCTACACCAACTTGTTTTTATCTAGGCGGAGATCATTTAATGTATATTTCATATTTTTTGAGCGATTTATTTTATTCTAAAAATAAGCTTACAGTTGACGACCTAGTAAAATTGACTTGACAATAAACAGTTAATTTTGAAATCAACATTAAACAACAACAGCAAAATTATTTATAATATAAAAATTGAAAACTTCATTATTCCACTGGCTGGGTTACTAAATGTAACGCGTTTTGCTTCTTTGACTTTTCGAATACATGTGTTTCACCAGATACAGTTTTTAACATCGTGACAAATATGAAACTTTTATCTTAAAATAAATTTAATTTTACATATTAAGTATTTACATATTTTTACAGCTTTGCTTTGAAGCAGAGAGTGTTACCGTGTAATATCATTATTTTTACTGAATTTACGTGGTTTATTTGCATCTCCAGCTACTATTAACTACTTATTCAGAAAAAAACTTGGTTTACAATTGCCTATCACCATCTTAACTATTTAGAGTGGGAATGAATCTTCTAAATCACACTATATTTATTATGTATATTTTGCTTAATATATATGCCATATTTTTACTGTTAAATAATTGTAGGTCTTCCATGTTTTTGTAAGCGCGATGGAGTCAGCACAATTTCTTGACTCATTCGAATCTGAGCTTGGAGCTTGTTACTCAGTTGCTTATACTCTCTTTTTCGAATAGAGTAGGGATATAAGGATAAGGTTACGACAGTAATAATGGTTAGCTAATCGTTCTCGCAACGACACATTTTTAGAATAGGATGAGTAGGAGGGAATTTTAGGCATCACAAACATGGAGAAATTCAAAAATCGATTGAAAAAATCGATTTTTGAAACTGTCATTAACGGGACATCGGTAACCGTAGCCAACGACGTTGACCACTTCACCACGAACCCGATGGTTTGTATTTTTCTGCCAAGATATCTTATTTGTTTGATCTTGTCTTGACAAGAATGAGTTTTTTAACTATGCAAAGGTTTTCAATTAAATACGTCACGTAAAGCCGACAGTAAAAAGTTAGGCGGATACAATTTTCGTCTAACAGTTATTCTATCTTCTTAGATTACAAAAAAATACATATTATAATAAATACTCAAATAAAAATGTTGTATCATATTTACGTTTAATCCCATGACGGAATACTAACGCTCATGTAGCAGGAACCGTCCCATAATACCCCAGTTTGTTCACGGTCTAAAATAATTTTCCGCTTATTTTATTTTCTGGTTGCGTTTTGAGCATGATAAATAATTCTGAAGTGACACGCGTGAGCAGGGTCCGACCACCCTTCAGCCGCCATTATAAGGCTCCGCGGCCGCGCTCGAACCTACCCTCACCCTGCGATGGATGTACCGTACTTACCTGCGGGTAAAGTTGCTGTTTTGTTTGCTCAGATACAGCCTGGCGGGCTTTTTAATGGAGAAATGAAGTAAATTCGGTAATCTGTGATTCGTAAAAATGTGAGCTTTTTTTGAACATATTTGCTTGCTTTTTGCACCGCTTATTCAGATAAACTTTAAAAGCGTATACAGAAATCAAATATTTTTTTATAACGTTTATACGCAGAGCTTTATACTCTTAGCAAGCATTAATTGGACCTTATATTACACTTCAGTTAAATTACTTCTCAAATGCAAAAAATCTTATAGGCAGCTCTGTGCTAGTCATATACTCTAAAAAAGGGTTAAAACAGAAGAAAATGTATTCAACGAAAATGCTTATTCTTTTATACGAAAGCGAGGGGTTATAATGTTTAAGATATAATAATTTACCAAACCATAAACAAAAAAAATATCGCATTAACAATTCATCGTAAAAATTGTTCAATAAGAATTTTGTACCACAATAAACTTGTGTTAAATCGTCTTCATCACCAATGTAATTTTTTGAGATGATTGATTTGCATGTCCTGTTAATTAAGTCTTTGCCAACAATCGTTATATTGTAGAACTATCCACGATCAATTGGAAGTCAACCAATGTTGAGCATTGTTTTTTTAATATCTTTGGAAAATGGTTAGGTTAAAGTAAAATACAGTGACTAAAAATAAAGTAAATTTAAAAATATTTTTTATTCACATTTAACATGAAATATAAATAATTTCTTCCAGAATATTAGTCTAGAACTGCTTTATACACAAACACAAACCATTTTTATAATATTATAATTAAATTTTATTATTAATTAATTACATTGTTACACTTTTATAAAAGCTTTAATACTTTGATTTTTGAGGCTTACAGTTTACGTACTCTGACGATATGCTTTGTTTACTTCTTATTGAATTTATTATATTTAATACCATAAAGATGTCAGTTATTATTTTGTCCTCAAAAGTATATGTAATTGAGGTTTTCCAAACGTAATAATTTATTTTCCAATATTTAAATAATAATAAAATATGTTCCACATTAAAGTAATATTACATGTTTTTTAACCAAGTGGGAATCTGTTGAGGCCTGACAGGTAAACCGAAAATATATAATGCATACGCTTTCAGACATTTAGACAAAAGTATTGATAAAACGAAAGTCGTCTCAAAGAGCCCCGGTCGACCGAATGATCAGTTTATGAATTATTTAGGAGCTCAAAATGGCTTCGCTGACGTATTGCTTTTCAGTTTACAGACAAGGTTGTAAAACAAAGCAATATGTATGAAGTATCGGAAAAGCACTTTAACATGTAAAATACAACGCTTAAGTTTTATTTTATTTCATTGATACAATAGTAAGTTCTTAAATGTAGTAAGGTTTTGCTATAAATCCTTCATATTTTAAAAAATAAAACACAATTTGTTTGTACTACTTACACATATTTATAATGATCAGGACCGGTTTCGCTCGTCACGAGCATTATCATTCATCAGTTGATAATGCTCGTGACGAGCGAAACCGGTCCTGATCATTATAAATATGTGGAAGTAGTACAAACAAATTGTGTTTTATTTTTAAAATATAATGTCTTTCCACCAAGAATTGACAGTTAACACCTTAAAAGTAATAAGTCCTTCAATTAATTGAATAAATATTTACCGTAAATTAAGGATTGTAAGCAAATGTCACTTTCCTATTACTGATAAATTGTATTTTTAAATCTTCATTTCCAGTAGTTGGCAATGAAACGAAAAGATATTATATTTTAAGAAAAGAAAGTATAAAAGCTGGATACCCCACCTACATCCGTTATGTGTATGCAACCGCGGTTTCACAGCCGCTTTCCATACCGCAATAACAATCAAGAAAAGAAACGCAATAAGTTTTCGTTTCTTTCTCGAGTATAAATATTGACAATGATCCCATGAGAAGTGAAGTGAGCTAAGTAATTAAACAGTGAAACTTGTTTATTGACAGTTTTAATAAAAAGGTTCTTAAATTAATTTACAATTTATTTAATTTTACTTAACTTAACTTCTTACAGAATAAAATAAGTTCGCAACTTTTATTTACTTAGATCACTTCACTTTTATGATACTTTATGACATGTAAAACACCAAAACACATATCTAACTCATTTTTTTCGTAAACGTCAGTTGGCTCACTTCACTTTTCATTGGGTCAAATAAGCGCCGGAGTTTCAGTTGAAACGTTCTTACTAGACTAGTGCTGCGATAAAAAACTGTAATTATCCGTAATCAACTAAGGTAATACTAACTTCACTCTCGTACATTTAAAAAAAAATTCTCAATCTTTATAAAAACAAATTTGAATTACTAAGATTTTGTACATTTTCATGTATTTTGTCACTAACGCACCGGGTTTCGCCTTTTGGCATCTTCAGGCATTCGAATGTCAATTCGAGTATATTCGTGCGCTCGAACGCCCGAAGATGCCGAAAGGCAAAACCCGGGTCGTTAGTGACAAAATACATGGAAGTGTACAAAATCTCAATAATTCAAATTTGATTTTAAAATTCCATCAAGCACCCTCAGTCGATGTCTTAAATTATACTTTATAAAAACGTTTTGAAAAAAAATATTTCGCAAGATTTGACAGTGCTCAAAAGGTGAGAAACTCAGTCTTGTTTCTTAAATGAAATCGGTGATATATGCATGATACAAGTTTATGCTGTTAATGTGTAAAATAATTAAATTTAATTGGAAGCTTTTTTGTAGAACTCCATTATAATAGAATGAAATAAAAAAGTATTTAGCTCTGCAAAATTTTATTAGTTCGTTGATTATTTGGATAATTCTGACGATGGCACTAAACCCATATTATATTTTATTATATGTAAAATAAAGTTTTTGTGGAAGCAGTATTTCAATTTCATTAAAAGTATTCAGGTATCTTGAGCTTTGCCCACTTAGTAGGTGTTCGATTTTATATTAAAAACTACTACAACAAACTACAAAACTTAATGGTACCAATGTTCATTTAGCAGCTAAGCAAAGTATTTGATAATAATTTATTTACAAAGTGAGTTAATTTTATTTCAACGTGCATTAGTCCCCACATGTAAATATTCGCTGCTTTTGTAAAGCTCTTTTCAGACAGAGCAACAATCCCAGCGGTGATTCACTGGAGCTTTTCGTTCCCAACGGAACCTTCCGCGTGCATGTCAAAGCTTTCAACCCGAACATCAAAAGGCAACCGTGGAACGGTTGGATACAGCCTGCAAGACGGCTACAAACACTTGCCCGGGTGGGATTCGAACCGACAACTTATTGCTGCACTCATACAAGGCTACAGAACGTTAGACGTATGTCAGAATAAAAGCTTTAAAAGAATATTTTGAAGTAAACGTCAGCACAATAGCAATAATAATCTCATTTGTTTGAATTGGCATTTTCTTGGTAGAACTCCATTTTAATAGAATAAAAGTATTCAGTTTTAAAAGAATAATTGGTTATTTGATAGCTATTTCAGCTTCACGTCATCTTCAGACCTATGATTAAACTTATTTTAGCTTAGCAATATATACTATTTTAGAAAACAGACAATATGATGTCATCTCACTTATTCCAGCATAATAACATTAATTCAAAATTAAAGTATTTAATTGACTAATCGTTTTTTTTTTTTAGAAGTAAATGCATTGAAATTTTATAATTTATGCGTAATTACGTGATCGTTTTATGAATGTTTAAGTAAGGGTGATGAATTAATGTTTGTTTGTGTTTTTCAAAATGATAAATAAATCTATTGTTGTGGCCTGTAAAATACGTAGTGTTTTATTTTACAGTATTACATGAAATAAATAACAACAACATAGCTGTAACAAGAAAACGGTGCTTTTATTTAAAACAAAATAGTGTTTATTGTTATATAAACAAATGATTTTAATAATGTCAACTGCTTATAGTTAGTGCAATGGCATTTATACATTAAAACGAATATTAGTTGGTAGGTAGTTTAAAAAAATAAATTGAAATTTCTTAATAGCTTTGCAAATCCGGTTATAGTGTGTGATTAAATGAGAAATCAAAAAAAAGTAATTAACATTACAGCGAGTTGGTAATTCACGAAACATTGAGAAACACGAGGTGATCTTGAGAAAAAAGATTTATAAGTTTGCTTACTTTACATTTCGAATATAAAAATAATGAAAAAAAACATTGTGGTCAACGTTGATGGCTTCGGTCACGTTGCTCACAGACTCGAATCCCAGTACAGTTTCATAAATTG
Organism: Himalopsyche phryganea; assembly: GCA_022494535.1. Lineage (NCBI taxonomy): Eukaryota > Metazoa > Arthropoda > Insecta > Trichoptera > Rhyacophilidae > Himalopsyche > Himalopsyche phryganea. The sequence goes on from JAGVSL010000071.1 coordinate 2,373,779, forward strand.
ATTTATTGATGTCTACTCAGAGGTGCTTGGGATGTCTTAAATTCTCTACCACCCTAAAAACAGGGCGCAGAGAGAGGTTGGCTATAACTACGAGTCTACTAAAAATAACATATTCAGTTAATACTACGTAAATCAAAATTTCTGTTCGAACGCATGGATATCTGCAATTTCAAACTATTTGTAGAGTACACGCCATATAACTTTGGGCTTTTTACTACACTGATACGCTTTCTGTATACTACACAGAGGGTTTCAATGTAATAGTATGTATAAATCTCGTGTACGTATCCAGTGATCTTATATCTTAAAGCCGGAGTGCTATCATTATATCCCTACTTTTGACGAAGCTGTACAATGCGAGAGGACATAATAAAAAAAAAATGTCTTTCAAATAAAATGAATGAGAAACAGTAACTATAGTTATTCAAGTCGAAAAAAACTTTTTATACAATCCTTGAGTAAAAAAAACAACAAAATAAAATAATCTCTTTTCGAATGATAAATATTTGCTATCAATTAATCGCAAAGTTTCACAATCAACAAAAGGCTGAACTTTTGTGCGCGGCGACAGCGAGAACAAACTTGCATGATTCTAATATTTAAATTAAAAAGTTGAAACTTTTTAAGCGGAAGTTCAACTCCCCCTTGTTTCAAACAAACGCTCTGTCGATACCACCCCCCATTTATTTGGATCATTAATATCTTTGAAAAGTGGTCGTTGATTTTCAAAATACGCTATCGTTTAAAAATCTTGAAATGTAAGAATTCAAATATTGTCCATTTTTTCAATATTCATTTGCATTATGCTATTATTTGGTTATGCAAAAAGGACTTAAAGTAACATATAAAAACTCGATGGATTTGACGGTAATTTTGTGAAAATTCATTTTTAGAACAAAATTATGTTACGCCTCTTTAAAAAATATAAAATATAGTCAGCCTGAAAATACTTCTTAAAGTGGTGAAATACGTTTCATATTTAGTAATAAAACCAGAGGAATAACAAAGTTGACAACATTAATTATATACAGTAATGCTCTTCAATACTTGATCCGACTCAGATTTATGGATGACTCTCAAATCCCAATTTGAAGGTTTAGTTCATTGATTTATAATTCTTAAGTTTTAACTTACCAGACCTCATCTTTTTTTCTATACCCTCTCTAAAAAGAAATATTGAATAACTCACTTACAACTAGTTTGTTTTAAATAGCTTGCGTTGAGATTATTCGTCTTTATAAAAACTTAAAACATTAAAAGTTCACTCCCATGCGTGGAAAAAGTGTTCTCTGTCTCTTAACTTCTGTTTACTATTGTATACCAAAAATGATTGATCTTATTTAAGCGTTTCGTGAATTGACAACTATCGCTTTGATTACGATTTTTTTTTAAATTAAGACTTACTGTAATACTTACCTACAAACTAAGATTCTCTCAGTCTATTTGCAGCTTGTATGAACTTCCAATTGTATACTGGGTATTGAGACAATTTCAAAACATTTCAAGCGATTGGGTTTTTCTTATTGCACTACGTAATTTCTGTGAATGTTCATATACCAGAAATAACCTCAGTTGTCATACTTAGTCCAATATACATACTAGATATTTCTAAATTTAGATTCTAAAAGGAAAGCGAACCAACTTGACTTTGTCAAAATGTAGTATTATTTATTATCGTATTATACAAAAACGGTATATAGCCATTAGTCATCAAAGTGGGTATCAGTACTTAATTTTCCCGTGCTTAATGTCATGATTATGTTTAAATCACACATTTTATCTAATTGATATGAATAAATCATTAACCTACCGTAAATTATTAGAAAATATTGCACTTTTGCAATCACATGAAAAGAAAAATGTAAGAAAGTCGCATTTCTTGAGCTAGTATTTATAACGTATGATAGACATAACGATAATTGAATCATAATTTTATTGAATGTAGAATATGACCAACTGCCTGGCTGTTTTATAAAGAATATAAGATCATCTATAGTTTATTTATTTAAATTTGGATTATTGAGATTTTGTACACTTCCATGTATTTTGTCACTAACAAAATGTACATTGAAGTGTACAAAATCTCAATTATCCAAATTTGATATTGAAATTCCATCAAGCACCCTCAGTCGATGTCTTAAAGTTTATTTAATTGTTTAGAAGTCTGAATTTTACCAGATTGCCTGGTTTTTACAATCAACAATTTTACAAAGAATCTACAATAAGCTTTTATGTAGCTATCTGTATCATATTTTGTTTTATGTGAACTGATTAATTTATGCAAAGCAACGCCCAATTAAGGTGCTTTGAAAATCTCAACAATTAACTGCCAGTCGTTTATTTATTTTTTTACTTACTATTTTATCATCAAACAAACTGCACTAGTTCAGCGTTGTGAAATATCTATTCAAAATATTTGCAAAACACAAAAGTTTCATACCGTATAATTGCGACTTTCGAAAATGGATTAAAAACATTAACGTTTAAAGTAATAAATGAAATTTCAATTTAATTGAGTTATAATTAGCTGGTTTTTCAACATGACGTTTGAAAAAAGTTGTTAGCACTGTGATTCAGTCCTTCAAAGCTTTGACTTGAATTTACCAACAAGTCGAGCTTTTGCCGGATGTACTCTGCAAGGAAGGCTTTTGTCTAACTTTTATATTGAAATTAATTATGATTGCTGAAGTGTTTTCAAAACATTATCGCGGGCTTTTCCTTTCAAACAAATGGGATTTTTATTCTAAGCCCCGTGTAAAGCGCATCATTTTTTAACTTGATCGATTTATGAAGTTTTGACCCAGTTTGATCCTATTAAAATGATAAATGTGATTTTAACTTAGTTTTTGTTATCATGTTTTTAACTCACACATAGAATTTAGTTTTCGACAAAACGTTTTTATGCAATACTTGTAGTAAATAAACAGCTCAATATATTATTTACCAACCGTATTCGTAAATTTAACCGAGTGGTAACGATGCTGTGTAGCGATTAGAACCTGGTTTTATATCAAAAGGCTGCATAAATTACAGTTACCTGTAACCTAATTCGCCTGTATTCGAGAAAACTTCAACAAATTCACGTTTACATTATTTTGTAAAAATATAAACGAAGATTTTTCAATAGCCTTTAAAAACATTTTTTTACAAATACTGTTCCACGACGAATATACGGATTTCGTTGCTTCCCAAAATATTTGAATATAAATATTCTTTGAAGAAGGATTACTTGTTTGGCAGCATCTACAACTGTACAACTCTACCGAGACTTTTTTCTTTCTCTGCTATTTTTACTGAAACTAGGTTAGAATCATAAAGTTAGGACTTAAAATGGTTTATCTTTAAGTATAATAAGTATCGGTTTTATTCATTGAAAATGATAAATTATTCATTAAAATATTATACATGACTTCATCAGTTAAGCTGATTGATTTTTTTTTTACCATGTCTACTCTTAATGGAGGTATCTCAACAGAATTTTCTACGAAAATTGCTTTTTACTCAGTTGCTCAACCTCTGTATTTCCTATAGAGTAGGGATAGAAGGCTACAGCTAGGACGGGACTAGTGTTTAGCTCATCCCTATCGTTACGCCCGTTTTTAGAATCGGATGTGTGGGAGGTAATTTTAGACATCTCAAACATCTATTTTTAAGAACAGAAGTACATAAATCGATTGAAAAACCAATTTTAAACCGTACCGTACATTTTTTAAGAGGTAGCAATAGCAACACTGCGTTCAATTACTCTTTTGCGGATATTTAATTCAATAGGATGATACATAAACATTTCGACGCAAGATTTTCAAAAGCAAACAAAACCTTTGCTTTTTTAATCACTAACATTTTTTCTACGATAGCTTTTAAAAAAACTATGTTCTACAATGAATATCGACAGCTGTGTTCAAATATTGTGAACAGACTTTTTCTTTACGGGAAACACTTACACTCTCGAGTAAATAAATGCTTGTGTCACATTGAAAGTAAATAAAAGCCCTCTCTATCTGCAGGTGTGTGCTTAAGGCCACTGCTTCTCGAAGCTTTCAACTTTCAGCCACAACAAACTTGCACGGAAAACTTTTAAGTTACTGATAGATTGATGGAAGTAATCAGTCAATCGTCTAGAAAGGATATCAAATTAGTCGTTTCATGTATTTTTTAAATATGATTATCTTTACTAGTAGAATAAAATATCAAAATATTTTGTTCTACAAAATGTTATTATATAATTTAAGACATCGACTGAGGGTGCTTGATGGAATTTCAATATTAAATTTGGATTATTGAGATTTTGTACACTTCCATGTATTTTGTCACTAACGACCCGGGTTTCGCCTTTCGGCATCTTCAGGCATTCGAGCACATTCAGTTCGAGTCCATTCGTGTGCTCGAATGCCTGAAGATGCCGAAAGGCGAAACCCGGGTCGTTAGTGACAAAATACATGGAAGTGTACAAAATCTCAATAATCCAAATTTAAAATGTTATTAGTTAGTTTATATTTCTACCAAGTATATGCTAATTCATTCAATATCATGTTTACTTTTAATAGTTGCTGGATTACACGAAACTCTTTTTTAATTAAAGACAATTTTTTTAACTATTTCGTCTCCCAATGTGAAGCATAAGTCTATAAATGGAGGTATCTTAACAGAAGTTTTTCTACGAAACAATAGCTTATATAATAAAATAGCTTATTACTCGGTTACTCAACATATATTTTTTGAAGAGGAAGGGGATAGATGGATGGGGATAGGACAGGACTATTGGTTAACCAATCGCTCTAGCTTGAGCACCATTTTAAGATCGTATACGTGGGAGGGAATTCAGATATCACAATAATCCATCGATTAAAAAATCAATTTACGAAACTATCTAGCTGTACATCCGTATCCGAAGCCTATATCGTTCAACACCGCAACATGGACCCGAAAAATGATATTACCAACATTTGAATTGATGAAATAAAATTTGAGTTCTTACACAACGATGCTTCAGATGAAAATTTCAAAAATATTTTGCGCATTCACAATTATTAACTGTTGTACCAAATATATATTTTTATTTTTTACAACATTATACACAATATTTTTTGTGGGGATTACGTCCTTTTTCCTTTCCACAGTTGATATTTAAGCAGTCGTTTTACGTATATTGGCTTTTTGAGTAGTTTTATTCTGGTTCATATGAACACATGGTTGCTTTTTGAATCAATTATTATATTGAAACACTCCCAGTTACAGAATCCCTGTGTTAAGTCGACTAACCACATAGTAGCCACAAAAGCTTTGCGCTAATTCTGTTTCAAAACGAACTATTGTGGTTACAGCACGCTTCGCGTTCCGCCACTGCCTCCGGGGTGTGCTTTGTTCATATTACATTCGGCCATAAACTATTTAACCTTTTTGCAAAGGCGCACGCCACTGACCTTTTTTAAAACACAAAGTTATAAGCTTTATCTGTCAGTTGCTGAAATTTCTTTCTGACTTACCAGCTAATATGTTTGTAATTAACTCGCTCTGTTAATTAAAACGGTAATTAATTCCGTATGCAGTGATCTAGTAGTAGACTAGTTTTGATTATATTGTTATTTATATGATCAAGTAATTTTCATTTGAAGCGGGAAGTTCTACTATTCTAGAGATAACTAAATCTAAATAATTTCAAAATTACATATTAATTTTACTCTAAATTTAGCTGTATGAAATTATGAATCAAATTCGTTTTTCCAAATAGAATAATTGTTTTTTTTAACCATGTCCACTTTCAATGTGAAACACGTTGGCTTCTAATGGAGTATCTCAACAGATTTCTTCTACAGTAATTACTTGTGAGCCAGTATGCCTAACCTCTCTTTTTTGATAAGAGACATCAATGCCTTCGTACAGAAATTCATTAATCCATTGAAAAATCAAATTAAATACATTGTCTGAGATTTGATCTTGCGAGTACAGTAACCAAAACCAATGACGTTAACCACTCAAGCAAGTACCCGATACAAGAGGCATGTAACAATATAAAATTAAAATTCAAAGTTTTATTACTCTATTTTTTGTGTTACCAGTTGTAACACGGGATTTCCCTCTTTGGGAAGCATTTCCAGACAAACTAAATTGTTTCTTATTCATACCTTTAAAATTACTATTCAGTAAGCATACTCTGTCTGCTGCAGAGAAATGCAAGATTTGTAAGAATTTTTCATTTGAATGAAGAAATACAATGAATAATACAGTTTGTATCTGAATAGCAACACCATGCATTTTAGGATTAAAAGTGAAGTTTTTTCTTTATATTGGACATGTGGAGGGGCTAGATATAAACAATTTCAGTAAGAATTATAATAACAGTACTTATTTCATAAATAAAGCACACATTTTTACTACTTTCAGATATTTATAGTGATCAGGACTGGTCTTGCTTACCACGAGCATTATCACATGATAAAATATAAATCTTAACAAGAATATTTATTTGAAATTTAGTGTAAATAATTACAAGGTATAACTGCAAATTGGTTTTACAGATGACAGTATGATAGAAATTTAGAGATAATCATACAAATAATACATAAATAAAATTTAATTTAATATTTTATAACAAAAATGTTAATTACGTCTTACAAATCAATAACTACTAATCTCAAATCAAAAAGTAAACCATATTCAAAATCAATATATGACTTTAAAAATAATTCATTTTAGATATAGCAATTGGGAAAATTTTATAATACAATTGCAAGCCAAGTAATTACTTACCACTAACCACTTATTACAAAATTGATTTCTTGTGTTTGCAGGAGAAAATTCGATATGAAATAAATTAATAAGTGTGGACTGACAAAACACATGTCCTAGGTAAAATTTTACTTTAATACCTAAATAACATTTAACAAAATAAGCATGTAGCAATTGCACTACTATTTCTAGTAAGAAGTCACCTTGGACTGTCCTGGATTTGTCAGAATTCAATTAATAACATTCAAGGCAAAACCGGTAACATTCTGTCAATTTTCTATTTAGCAAACTATTTCGTGCAAATAGGACAGAGTCACTCTGTCAAAGTATCCAAACGTATATTCAAGTTGAGTCTGAAATTTGTTTAGTTCTCAAGTATTGATTACTTATCCAAGTGTTGACGAGTGGAATCTGTTAGGATAAAAAGCTCTCAGGCTTGCCAACTCCGCGAAGATCTCTCCCACCGGATACAAGTTAGACGGACTAATCCGGGAAATGTCCGAAAAGGGACCCTTTTAGGGATATTAGTCAGTTGACACCGGTACAAACATAGTGTGCTTTTAACCGGAGAAATTCGTCTTTTACAGTAATTTAATTATTATTTATTTTTCTTTTTCGACTTTCACCATAGCTGTGTTTTTCTGGCGTAAAATGTATACAAATCAACACAGCTTTAATTATCAAGCAGCATTTTTTGTTAAAAAATATTTCCAAATGAATTTGAACATGAAAAATTTTTTGTACATAACTTCATTCAATCAATACTCATCTAGTAAGGATTTAAATCGATATAAATGTAATTTTAACGAAAATAATTTATAGAAAACCTATATAAAACAATTGTTTTATGCAAAATGTTACGCAATAAAATTAATAATTATAATGTTCATAATTTGCTTCAAATAAGTAAGTTAATTAACAAAATAAAAATTAAAGCAAAAGAAACGAATATTTTAAATGTAAAAGCGATTAACTTATAAACTATGAAGGAAAGAAATTAACGAAGTTGTTCAATATTTGAGTGAATTCAAGAAAAATTAATTTATAAATCACAGTCGAAACGAATAATTAAATTTACAAAAATAACACACATTTTTTATAATGACCAGAACCGGTTTCACTCATCGCTATCATTGTCAACTGAAGCAATTTGGAATTAGCATAAAACAATTTTTTTTATTCTTATGAGTCATAATAATTTTTCACCAAAATTGATAATTTACATCTTAAAAGTGAATTTTTACATAATTTTAATCAAATATGCTGCTCAAGGAAATGAAATATATAGTATATTTTAAAATTTAGTAAAATTCTGACGATGGCGTGATACTGAAATTTCCATCAATTATAGATCATAATTGTGTTCCTTAATACTAATACTATCCTTGATACTATTTTGCTTAATCAACATGGAGGTTCTATAAAGTAATTTCAATCTAAATAAATAATATCGCATGCTATTTAAACGCTTTTTAATTAATGTGTTTCATTATAATCACAAGAAAGTCTTCTTTTTCACATATTATAATTTAAATGTTTGCGAAAGAATCATTAATTCAATTCAGAATACGACTCTGACATTTTGTTTTCACAACCCTGTCATTTGGTTAAGTTCAAGCTAGCAATGATAGATAGCCAAACAGCTTTTCGGACAAATTTGATTGACCGCATGAAGTTATAAAGTAGTGAAAGTTCTCCGTGACTTTTCGATGGTCCTCAATTAAATGCTAAACCTCTTTAAATAAGTAATCGATTGACCCAAAGACCAACAGCTTTGTAATGTTGAATGATAAAATAATATATATTGTATCTAACGTTTGAAATGTGGTGCTGGAGAAGAATGCTTCGTATACGATAGACGGTCAAGCGCATAAACGCATCTATCATGAAAGAGCACCGAATACCGATTCATATTATCAACTAAAAATAACTAAGTGGATTAACTACCTATGAATTTTAATTTTATATTTAAAACAAATTTCCACAAAATAACCTCCGAATCCATCGAAAATGTGTGAAATAATTTATTTAAGTTATTAAATTTCTTATGGATAGAACTGCCGCATGGTTAACTGATGACTCGAACATAGTTCGAAATATTTTTCTAAAAAATAAATCCCTTACGCGAGCACAGCCCGGGCCCGAATCTTAGTTGTTTAATCGCGCGCTCATTTAATTAACTGTTTCTTCAACCATGAAAATATACTAAATAATTATTTAATTATTAAATTTAAAAATTTAATTGTCCGCATCTATTTGCTCAGTAGATTCGAACAAAAGATTTCAACTATTCGAATATCGAATAGTGAAACTGAAACCATTCAAATTTGTTTTAATATTTGATTAGTTTCTGAAGTACGAAAATAGGGTTAATTCGATTTGAATAATTAGAAACATAAACTCAAACTCAAGTATTATGATAAGATATTGAAAACGCCCGAGTTAGGTGAAGGCAAAAAAACCGTTAGCTGAGATGGGGTATTTATTATTGTTCTTGATATCTAAAGAAATTGTGATGTGATCTTTGGTCGATTTTGTAAAATATTTCATTAACAACTGTTATTAGTACTATTCAAATATTCGAATAATAATAAAAATAATAAATTCGAATAAATAAAACGGCCGAATATATTCGAATATTCGAGTTAAAGTCTCTAGTGCGTACTAACTTTAACTGGCTTAATAAAAGTTGTTTTTAAATCATTATTTTTTTATACTATTTAAAATTAAGAACATTACACATATTTTTATAATTTTGAAAATTGAATTCGTCAACAAGAAAAATATCCCAAAACGTTTTCAACAGAATTATTTTTATTTAATGTAAAGCCAAGTATTTTTATCTCTCAGACAAGATGATATTAAAATAGCTGAGCAATGAAACGTTAAAAAGATATTGTTAAATATTTTCAAAAGAATTTAAATTCTTAACGATTCACCTTGTCTAACGAAAATCGATAAAACGAATTCTTCTCTAGAAAATAATAAAAACTAATCGCGCACAAATGCAATAGCATGAATTCATAATGACTAAATTTCATGTCGAATTCCACTAGAGGCGCCACTATCAATTTCAAGCAGCAAGCATGTTTCCTTTTTCTTTTCCGTTCGTCTTTAAATATCTACAAGCTTAATTATCTTTATGTCTATACATTAGTTTGCTGTAGAGCTTCTTTTTTAACCACATATTTTAAATGACAAAACGTATCCAAAAAATAATATAATTAAATAAATAATTTGTCAAGACTAGTCATTCCAAAATATTCATGATTATTAACTTTTTTTTTTTTTTTTTTTTTAATAAAACACAATTCGTTTGTACTACTTCCACATATTTATAATGATCAGGACCGGTTTCGCTCATCACGAGCATTATCAACTGATAAAAATACACACATAACAGGCGTATTTATATAAATATATAATAAAAATACGCCTGTTAAGTTTGTATTTTTATCAGTTGATAATGCTCGTGATGAGCGAAACCGGTCCTGATCATTATAAATATGTGGTGGTAGTAGTACAAACGAATTGTGTTTTATTTTTTAAAATATAATGTCTTTCCACCAAGAATTGACAGTTAACACCTTAAAAGTAATTATTAACTTTCGTGCTTGGTTTTTTGGTTCTCACACAAAATGTTTAAATATACTTTAACCATAATAACCAATTCACTTGTTTGAATCCCAGTACGGACAGTTTCATAAATTGATTTGACAATATTTCAATTGTATTCTTCTGTGATAGGACATTCATGTTTCTACCACATATAAACATGATCATTAACTATACTTTGCAATCATCTGAGAAGACCCAAATCGAAGAGAGGCGAGTGGCTGGTTATCGGCATCCTGGAAAGGCTGCGATCTCAAACAAATACCATTTCGAATACACAAAAATAATCTTAACACATAAAATTGATTCTACATTTACATGTACTTAACAACTGAATTTATTTTAAGTTATAATGCAAACGATTTTAAAGTAAGTCCAATTTCAAAACAAACACAAACAATTCACAATTTCAACGGTGCTGACCACGCTGGCCGGCAGCTCCCCTCCACTCGAAGGCTGGTAATAAACTACTGTCAAACCAAAAATCGGACTCCGCGCGGTCGGAGCCACCCCTTTCCGTCAAAAATGGACTCGTCCTGTGAATGTGTCGCCCTTCACGACAGATTTTGGTCGATTTTTCCGAATCATTGTCATTACTGCTGTGCGTTTTCAGTTATGGACCCTATTAAAACTTAAACTTAACAAAAAAACCAGGGTTTGTCACATCTTATTATTGCTGTCCTTTCACCACCATTGCAGTCTCACTCCCTTCCAGAAAAACTGAGTTCCAGCGACTAACAACAAGCAGTTTTATAGAAAAACTTGCCTTTATTAGAAATTCGTATTACAATTTATATTATATTATATTTTCAGAAGATAATATTAGAATGGACTAGATAAAAAAAATATTTCATTTAAACGTTGACACGGACAAAAGAGTATTATTTTATATTACAATTATGACAGAACACAAATTCTTTTAACACACAGAAATCTTTCAGGCTCTTACGTGTTAATACTACACCACTTCTAAGGTGTTAAGAGTCAATTCTTGGTGGAAAGGCATTATATTTTAAAAATAAAACGCATCTCGTTTTCTACTACTTCCAGATCACGAGTAATACAAACAGATATAATAAAAATCTTACCAAGGTTATCTATATGAAATTGAATGTTGATTATTACAAGGTGTAACAAACTATTGGTTCAAAAACTATGACAAGAATTTACGGATAATCAAACAAATTAAACACAAACGACATTAATTATTCTATATGGAATTAGTACAAAATTTACTGTGTTTCATTTAAAAAAAGTATCGTATATATAAAAAATAGCGTCAGATGGCTCCAACTTTCAATTGCTTCTACAAAGATCTTTGATGAATCCTGCTTTTCACCACGGTTGTTGAACCAGTGATTATTGTGCAAATAAAATTTAAAGATGAAACAGTTATTGATTACTTTTAAGGTGTTAACTGTCAATTCTTGGTGGAAAGACATTATATTTTAAAAAATAAAACACAATTTGTTTGTACTACTTCCACATATTTATAATGATCAGGACCGGTTTCGCTCATCACGAGCATTATCAACTGAATCAGTTGATAATGCTCGTGATGAGCGAAACCGGTCCTGATCATTATAAATATGTGGAAGTAGTACAAACAAATTGTGTTTTATTTTTTAAAATACAGTTATTGATTATTAATTTATTTCCCTCGTCTAGTTTACAGTAAGGCTTCTAATCTTGGGATCTTGGTCAATTATTCGATCCCGGGATTGATATTCATACAATACCGGGATTTCAAAATTCACTGTAAATTCTAAAAAAATAATTCAGATATCATTTTAAAACTTCCTGATTAACTAGAACGCGTAAGTTGGTTTTTTCAATTACATAGTTTTTTTTATAATACCTAAAATTAATATAAATATATTGTAGTCTCACTTCTTTTCATATTTTGTAACAGCGATTCTTAACCAATTTCAAATGGAGGACAAATTAAGATCGCTTCTTAAATGAATGGAGGACAATATTTTTAAGTCAAATTGAAAGACATGTCTTCTTTTTGGATACCATTTAGTAAAACTCAAAATTGAAATTTTTCAGGAGAGAATAAAAACTATTTTTATCGAAAACATTATATATGAATCTTTGAAAAGCACTCCTGTAAATTCTCATGTTTGCAGATACGGGAATATACGTAGAAAGTGTCGATATAATAGTGGCTTACATCAAGTGGACGAGTCAGAATTTTTAAACCTAAAACCGTTCCTTTTCGAAAAGTGATCAATTTATTTTTCAAATTTTCATCATTTTGCCGAGACCTGTTCTATCGTCTTGAGAGATGAGATCCAATCATTGACTCATTTTCGTATTTTCTGAGTGTCACATCAATTGACCAAAACACCGTCGTTATGTACATTACAACTGAACAATAACAGACATAAATTAAATTTTAAATTTACAATACAACATGAAATAACACTTAATAACCAATCCCGGGATTCCAGGATTGAGAAATTCTGAATCCCAAAATTCAGGGATCGTAAAAAGAGTCCAGGATTGGATGCCCTAGTCTGTGTACGATATGTTTGTGGTATTTTCTCATTGCATTGTATGTAATTTAATCCGACAAAAGAGATCAAAATTTGTTTGAAGCATTGCTTTTACGGCGAAAGCTTTTTTGAATATGTAGTATATTTAACGTTAAAAACGACAATATAATGCGAAAAAATAATTTTCCGGTCTCTCAAAGCGTACACGGGAATAATAATTTAAAAATCGACCATGGAAACCAAATCCTCATATCACAGGATATTATGAGAATACAATAAATGATTGAAATTTTATCCTCAACTCGGGCTTCAGCTGTTTTTACGGTACGATTTGTCTATACTCCACAAGCAATAAATTATTAATGTGTGATTCTGTCCAGATCTACATTAGAACAGTTTCTATCCAAAACTTAGTTTTGAAATGTTAAAGTAAAAATTGTTTTAATTTTAATCTTTGTCATACTTTTTGGCTTATCAGCAACATAACGATATCAAAATGAACGACGATAAATTAACAAATGATTGCTTCTCTAATAACAAACAATTTCATTAACCGCATAAAAATATACATCGGGCCGCATCCAGCTAACCGGCCGTAGGTTGCCAAATACTGACATGTAATTTTATGTGTTGACATTAAAGCCCACATTTAAACATGTCCAGATCAATATCAATTAAAAGAATAGAATAGAATGAAATTGACATTTTTCGTCTGATTAAAGCGACTTAATCATTGTAGTGAACAAGAATTATTCTGAAAATGCTTCTCTAAGAGGTGAAACACGTGTTACACATTAATTAACATAACCAGTTGAATAATAAAGTTACAAATTTTTTATTAAGAATCACTCGTTTTTCTCTATGGTAATATGAATTAGAATCCTTGAGAATCATTAGAAATATTAAGAAATCAAATAACTCGTGGGGAATCCAATATGAATTGGATTGTGAATTTCTTACATTATTACACCTCTTTGTTAATCAATGTAGTTATCAGCTATGGAAATTATGTATAGCTGAATTATTTGTGACAAATAAATGTACCGAACAAGCTCTGGAGTTGAACGTAATGACTGAAGAGAGAAATTATCAAGAGCACACTTATTAGAGTTTCAATATCAAGATTAAATCGTTCAGAGGTTGTGGGTGTTCAGAGGTGCATGGATTCAAGTCAAACTGACTTTTATATTGAAATATTGTGGTCAGTTTAGATCATAGAAATCACGGATTTGAATCACAGGACGGACATTTTTATAAATTTATTTATAAATCAATTTTTGTTCGAAAGCATGTATGTCTAATCATCCCATCTGATCATAAAAACTGTAGCTTAGCAAACCATTGGTATTTTCTTAGCCCTGACCTTATATATCTTACTCACTATAATAAAAGATAGATTGAGCTACCAAGTAACAACCAGTCAACAACTTCTGTTCAGATAACCACCATTAGAAATCCATATGCTCCACATATGAAAGCAGACGTCGTTACAAAAATATGTATATTTTATATTGTATTGAATCGCGTACGTGCCATGGATTATTAAATCTTTTGAATAATCTGGAGTCTTTAAATGTGTCTAGTTTTGCTTGTTAAGAAAAATCTTATTTTAAGATTTGAAATGCTTGAAAAATATGTTGAACAGAAAAAACTGTATAGGAAAAAAGCGGACAGAAAAAAGCAAACAGGAAAAAACCGGACATGGAAAAAACCGCACACAGAGTAGAAAAAAAGTATTCATTTTTAAAATACTTCTAATCTTTTCACGAGTTTTTCAGCTTGAAATGTTAAAATCAGATTTTCTATTTTAAATAACGTTAAACAATAATTTTCAAAAACTCAGAACATCCAACGACGAAAGATTCATTTGCTGCGTCAATATTTTTTTGTGATTTTTGTATGTAATATGTTGTCTTTCTTTGTATATGACCTTTATTAGAAATAAATTTTCTATAATATACAGTAAAAAATACATTTTTTCGTGTCCAGTTTTTTCTTGCTCGCTTTTTTCTGTCTGATTTCTTCCTGTGCGTTTTTTTTCTGAAACCAAAAATATAGGCGAAAATGACACACACTTGAATGTTCCAATACCTGTTCAAAAACTCTATTTGGATGTTCAATATTTTTACATCATATATATACGTTGCAGACCAACGTTTTGTGTATGTTTTTTTAACTTGACTTAAAAAAAACTGGATATACAATATCTTTGCCCGAAGACATCGATGTTATAGTATAAGCAAAGCGTATTGCATATTCTAACAGAAATATATTTTTCATTAAAAATTATAATAGAGCATTTCCCAAACAGAATACTTAATAATATACTGTTGGATAGTGTGGACACAATTCCACACGCGGCTTTGTAAATATGGAATGTGATTTCGTATATGTTCTATCACTTTATTGGATGGATATTCTATGAAATCATTTTTAAATGTTCCTGTACTATAAATTTATTACCCGTGCTATTTTCAGAATGAATGAAAGGCTGTAAATTAAATGGAAATGCAATTATTATTGAATTCTCTTTAATCAAGCACTTTCAGTAAATGTATTAACATGAAAGTATTTTAACAACGCTTTTGTTGAATTTACTCGTATGATAAAAAGGTTATATATGTTTTTTTTAGAATAAGTGCTAAAATATTTATATACCCAACTGATCATCATAAATCAGATATTATTGACTTTTACCTGAGTTTTAGACATTAGATAAAAGGGTATTTATCGGCAGAAGTAAATTTCGAAATATCCTTTTCTTTTTTCTTTGACCATATTTGCTACCAATGTAGAGTATATAGCCATCACGTGGCGCCTTTATGATTCCCTGTCATTCATTAATTGCTTTGCATGCTTCCATGACATGCCAAAATCCCTCAGCTTCACTGAGTGCATCCTATGAATAGTACCCGATGGTCTTCCAAGAAGACGGAATCCCAGAAGTTGGAAGAAGAGGCTCAACACGTGACCCAGCCAGTTGCAACATATCTCCATGACCGCTGATGTTACAGGGCGCTGCCTGGTCTGTTCACTAACCTCGTCATGAAGTCAAAACATCTCACCCCCAATATCCGACGCAAACATCTATTTTCGAAACTCAGTATAAGGTTTTTCTGAGTCTTTATCAGGTGCCATGATTGCGCTACCGTAAAACCACATAGGTAGAATGCAAGCGTTGAACAAATGGCATTTATTTTTAATCGTATGAAGCTACGTCCAAATTCTTTTACTGAACCAGAAATATCAACATTTTGCTTAATTCTTTAGAAGGTTATTTATTATACCTTTGGATTTTTGAGTTATCTAAGTACTAAGTCGGATTTAACGCAAAATTTTACGTATGATTAACTGCATATTTTAATTAAACTTTATTATTTCTGAGTTGCCTGACTAATAAAAAGTTCTGTAAGTTCCCAAAACGGAAATTAAAATTTCGCAGTTTTATACCAAAAATGCACATGCGCTCCCGATAAACAAATACATGTTAAACAACAATATTTAAAGCATGATCATCTACTTGAGTTTTTGAGACTTCTAAATTACTATATTCTAAAGAGTAAAAAAATAAGTTTTAACAATAATCCTTCAAATTTATTGGAAAACTTCATCTTCAAGTCATGTTTTATAACCAATAAAAAATTTTGTGGAAATGAGCCCACTTGAAAATTTTCAAGGCAGTCTCAAATTTTTATTACGGCACTTAATATTATTCTCCAAAATAGTTAAAGTTTTCATCATCAATAGTTTAATTAAGTGAAAATTAGGAAAACTTATGATCCCAAAACGTTTTAATTTACATAACAATTCAAATAATTCTCTATCCTATATTTGATTGGTACCGGATATTGGTTTCCAAACTCTATTTACTTTGACAAGTTTCACTAAACAATGAAAATGTTATTTAATCATTGATTGAAAAAATATTTATTGATTTAACACTATTTATAATCTAGCTAATAATTTTTTGGTGTTTATAAAACATGTTTTTTATTATTTTTCCTTGTATTTTTTTTATGTTTTGTGCTAAATACACGTTAACATATTTTTAAAATAAGACTTGATTTTAATTTTTTAAAACCCTCTGATATTTTTTTACGTAATCCTATTACCGGATACATATAGTTTTAATTTTTAATGCCAACAAACTAACAGGGAGAAAAGTTTAATATGCGCTCTCAATGTGGAGCGTAGATCTCAAAATAGAGTTTATCTCAACACAAGTTATTCCACAACAACTGTTTGTTTCTCATCCTCTCTTTTTCAAAGTATTGATAGTAGAGTAGGGCTAGGGCAGGGCTAAAGGTTAACTAATCGCTTTCACAGCGCTCCGTTGAATTGGTAGGAAAACATTTTCGACATCATAACATCCAAGCATTACATATAGAAATCTGTGGGTACCGCATTTGAAACCAAAAACCTTGACCGCTTGACCACGGAGAAAATTTTTATTTTATAATACTCCTGCCATTAAATATCAAGAATAGTTACAAAAGTAAATATAATTATTCGTACAAAGAAAACAAAATGATTTTTCAATGTATAAACAACTAGTGAGTACCCGGCATGCGTTGCAATGCCACTAAAAGAATGAAAGAGTTTGTGTTTTAATTCTATTTATGGAAGTGATTTTGGATAATTTCGTCATTGTTAGGTCCGGCCAAGCCCGAGCCCGAGCCCAAGTCTCACTATCACACTTGTTACCCGAACCTGACCCGAAGCCAAGGTTTATTTTTCTCAGCCCGAAAAAAGCTCAATTTGTTTTTAATATAGTAAATACTTTTCAAACAATATATGCTATTGTTTCCATATTTCCAACGATATTCATGGCATATGTGAAATAAATTATGTATGTACGCATATTGCCCTATGGCTGTCTTATGACCTGAACTTGGTAATAGAATAAATCAAAAGGTGTAAAAAATTTTTTCTTCATTAACGTTCACGGCTGTTTGCACAACAATTTACCTAAGTTTCATCGCAATCTGAACGCATTCAGGACAAACACATATATTAACATATATAGATTTCTGGTGATTTTGATTAATAATAATGCAACCTCACATGTTTATAATGATCAGGACCGGTTTCACTCATCACAAGAATTATCAACTGAATTAGCATTATCACGATCACGAGAATTATGATCAGTTGATAATACTCGTGATGAACGAAACCGGTCCTGATCATTATAAACATGTGGAAGTAGTACAAATGAATTGTGTTTTATTTTTTAAAGTATGAAAAAGGTATCATATGATATCAAATCGAGCTCTGCAAAAATGTTAGCTTTGAGAATACATTAAAACAGAGCGATGTTCCGAAATTCAAGTTAAAAAATGTTTCAGTCGACGCAACGAAGGTGTAATTGTTAATGGGAATGACGGCATTTGATATTAAGGTAACGGGCTTACACTGTGCACTCTAGAAACTTTGACGGTTTTTACATAATATGTAATATGATTGATGTTGCACAACGTTAAAAGTTCAACGAGTTTCAAAGATGTCACGAGAAGTATCAACTTATGATAATGCTCGTGATGAGCGAAACCCGCACTGGCCATTATATACATGTGGAAGTCGTACAAACAAGCTGTGTTTTATTTTTTTAAATATAGTGTCTCTCCACCAAGAATTGACAGTTAACACCTTGATTAACCATTTAATCCTTAATTATTGCCTCACCATAGAAAGTTTTGTGTATTCAAATTAATTGTTAGTTAATGACTTTAATATAATTATAATTTAAGACATCGACTGAGGGTGCTTGATGGAATTTCAATATCAAATCTCAATAATCCAAATTTTAATATAATTATTGTGCACTCATCATATTCCTTTAAATATTACATTATTATTATTTATTGTTGCTTATATTATAAATATTTATTGTGGACTTAATGTATCATTGAAGAGAAATGATCTCCGGCGTGATCCAAATAAGTTCATCGCATTAAAAAAAAAAAAGTTAACACCTTAAGAGTACCTTTTTCATACTAATATTATATTCGTATTTCACTGAATCAAATGTACGATAATTTTGCATTGTCATATTCTTATTAAATATCTCATAAAACTGCAATTTTATTAGCTGAATTTAGTAAAGTTTCGTAAATAAAAAGAGTAGCATGTTGGGAAGCATATTTAGGTTTTTTTTATAATTACTAATAGGTTAGGTAGAAGTAGTTATTATTAATATAAATGGCGCTGCAGATTTACGAAACGTAATACTCCAACGAAAGTATAATTATTAAAGAAAAAGATTTGATAAAATGACACTTATGTCAAGTCGTCACTTGAAATAATAGAGCATTATGATTGTAAAAGAAAACATTCTTCGAACGTGAGATTTACCAAATGCGATATTTGGAAAACACAATTTAATAACTAAATCGGAATACAAATAAAAATAGGACACGAGTGAAGAATAAAGAAAAAACCATCATTCTGTCACCACTCGCCGAAGGGGAAACATCTTCTCTGAATTGCATAATTGTCATAATTATTATCATCATCCGTTCTACTGTTTAATCTCATCAATCATTCAACATAGGAAATATATTCCTAATTATTCTCATCAATTCATGTGCCTCTCACAAAAGCATCAATATTAATCTTTATCTAATAAGAGTTAACTATAACAATATTTCTGTATTCTGTGTTTTTATGTATGGTAAGATATCAAGCTTTTGAGCTGATTTACATTTAGTGAATTTTACTATTTACTCTTGGCTCAACGGCAACTACATTTATAACACACTCTGTCTCCGACTAAATGTCAAACGAAGCTTTAAGCTCTCGGAGTGCTTTTACAATAAACTCAATCAGAAATACGTCATCCGCACTTTCAATGTACAGCCAGCTATAAAGCTTTCACAGGGTTTACGAGAGTCTAACATAACATTAGTAATTATTTATCTAGGCATTTAATATGTATTCAAGGCAGTGGCGCAGGCACCTGAAAAGGGCTATTCAATTTACTAATGTAGTTTCGAACCGGTCTATCAGTCTCAAAGAAAAGCGAGGTTTGTTGTTGGCCATTTTGTCACACTGTAGTGTGGTCAAGGGCTTGAATCCATGTCTGGAAACAATAATGTCAGTTCGAGTCCATTCGTGTGCTTGAATGCCTGAAGATGCCGAAAGGCGAAACCCGGGTCGTTAGTGACAAAATACATGGAAGTGTACAAAATCTCAATAATCCAAATTTAATAATAGCATCGTTGACTGTAATAGGTCGTATTTCAAAAACAATCAAAAATTACATTATACCATAAAATAGGTCAAAATACATAATTATCTTCACATAAAATCAAAGAATAACATATCTACAAATGGTGTAAACACAGTAAAACATTTCAAGAATGTATGTTTAATTGTAAATTAATTATAACATTTTTCTTGACATACGACAATTTGTAGTATCAACGACGCTATATTAATGTTTCCATTGATTTGTATCAAAAAATATTAATTTATGTAACGTGTTTCAACTTTTTTCAAACCGTACAAGAATGCGAATAAACTATATACCGATCTATTCCTAACATCAACATTTTTCTATAGTTTAACGAAAGAGAAAAGTTTAGCAAAATACTTCCAACCAGTTCTAATAAAACAGTTTATCTTAAAATACTCTATTAGCATCCAATTTACTCCACATAAGAAGCAGATATAATATATTATATAATACTTGTAAAAATGGTTTGGTTGTTTTCTTTCCTTCCTACCTTTCCTTACAGTTTTTTAGGTACTTCACTGTAATCCATATCAACATTACTGATCCACATACAATTTGGTAAGGGTATTTCATTTATCTGAAAGTCGGTACACCTTGTGCTTATGTGGTGTACCATTGTGTATTCACATTCAGATGAAACCTTTATGTATAGACACCTTATATTGCTAAGGATCTCTTTCAATATTATTAAATTTTATACAACACAATATTTTTGAATAATTACATTATTTCATATATTGATTTGACTGTTCTTTTAAAAGAACGTTAGGGTAAAGAGAGTACAACATGTTAGACGAATAGTTTTCTATTACAAACAATGTAAATATTATTATTATTATCAGTGCTTTATTTGAAAAAACTCCAGAGTAACCATTTTATCTACCAAAAGTATATTAAATAGAGTTTAGCATCATGAGAAATGATCTGATTGTTTTAAAAAAAGGTTTACTAGATTCCATATTTTACATTAAAAATTCAGTTCTAAAGTGTAACAAGTCAAAAAAGTCGGTCTTCTGTAAGCATGAGGAAATGCTTAGAATATCAATATCTACCATTTCCAAAGAGTAACAAGTGGTAATCTGCGGTTATTATTACTTTAGATCCAAACTGTAACAACTACCAAAATTCTGTGAAAACCTTTGAAAACCACCATTATTTATATGAGAAAAAAAAAATAATTAATTTTATAATATCGTCGTTTTTCTGGAAGAAGAAACTAACTGAAAAATACTAGTTTTGAGTAATTGGAATTTCAAATGCTTGAAATGTTATAACTTTTTCATTTAGTTACTTTGTGGAAAACTATTTTAAAATAAAAGTTCAGTTGAAACTGTGCTATACGATCCATTTTGAAATAAGGACGATTTTGGTATAACTAACCCAATATGTCTTTTTTTCGTTTAAGTGTCTTCTTCCAGAACAGCGACGTTATGTTTGTATTAAGTATGAAACATCATAAAGCAAGGATTAAACAACTAATTCGTGAAACCATATCACCATATTATATGAAAGTGCAGTTTATCTATCATACCATTTTTCAAAAGTCATTACAAGGTACCTATCAATTAGCACAGGACTGCATAATATGCATATCGATGTACGAACAAATACACCCTTTTGGAAGTCAACACACACGTGTACACTTTCCCATACACATGTATGTTTACTAACCAGCCACAATTTCAATTAAGCAGTATTTGGACACAGATAGGGGACAGGCTTCAGATTGGTTTCGTTCCTATTTTGATTTAGTTATATTTGCAAAGGTCCATCGAATGGACCTTACTAGATTCTGCTATATAAAGTGTCTTTTTAAAATATCCATACATTTTTTTACAACCTAATAATTGTATGGAATGACATTGCTAGCAAATCGGATAACAGTTTTAATGATACTAATGTCTTAATCTATACCTATAAATCATTTTGATTAATTTTTATTCAATGAAATGAAATAAAATATTTCTCAAAAAACAGCTGATTTCGCATTTAATATTATTTTGTGATATGAATTTGTAGTTATTTATTTGTCTATTTTCAACTCATTTAAATATTTGTTATGAGACCGTGAAATTAAAATTTTTAGTTAAATATGCAGTTATATGTAAAAATTGGCATTCTATCTTATTCAATACACAGACAACTCAAAAGCGCCACTCAATGAAACAAAATGTCAATGTTTCTCGATCAGTAAAAGGATGTTTCTAAGTATCTTTCCACTGACTATAGTAGGAAAGTACCACATTGATAAACACCTGTTTATAAAATGTATAAACTCGGTTACAAATCAATAAGGTAGCAAACATTAAAATTCACTACTTACTTGTTAGCTAGATAATCTTCAAAATATCAAACGTAACTAATAGGTTTTTCTGTTTCTTTTCGTATGGTGACTTGATCATGAGGACATTATTAAAAAACACTAAATATTTTACAATATCTCTTTTTATATTATACTATAATATCCGTTATTAGTATGAATTTGCAATCCCTTGCATTACAATCTATTAAAAAAACAGTAAAATATTCATCGTTTGGGTTATAGGATGAAATAAATTCACATAAGTAAATAAATATTTACTGACAAATTTCTACACTGGAAAATAATGGAACTTGCATGCGGTCGGTCGCATCCATCGGAGCATTAAAAAACATGGCCAAAGGGAATAATAAAATGACCTCACTTGATGTTTTGAGAATACACAGGAAATTTAGTTTCAGCAAATATTATTTTAACGGTTATCACCCTGTGCGCCAAACGAGGAACGAATAAAGTATTGCAATGGAATTTATTTGGAAAAAAATGGGTGTAAGTCGGTTGTACAATCTTAGTAGCTATTCGCTACCTGCACATCTCGTTTGAGAGTAGGGTAGGGTAGGAAGAGTTGAAAGAGTTACATACATCTATTCACTTCGAACATATTTGATATCGTAACGAACCCCGTGGAAACAAGAAGTACTAACACGTTTCGCAATGCCGTTTTGTACAGTCTGACCAAATCCCGATCGGTCCACTTTGCAATAAATGTCCAAAGCCCAGCAGTTCTTAATCTTTTTAAATGGTCATACACAATTTGAAACGTATATTTTTCCCACATTTTTTTGCTACTTTTTTATTATAGTTTAAATGTTAACTCCTTATCGCTCATGGGCCATATGAACCGATAAATTTCTGCGGCAGAAGTACTCAAGCAAATATTTTTATTATTTCCTCTTACAATTATTACATCATCTGTGATACCAACCAGTTATTTTAATAAAACATTTTTGTGGGTACACATAGACCCACTCGGCACATAAGGGTAAATTATTCTAGTAGAAAAAGTAAAAATTCATTCATCAAACAATTTCATTACATTAATACATATGTCTACATTTCATTTCTCGCATTGAGCTTCGACTCGGGACTACTTTTTTTCCGGAATGTCTTGGTTTATATACATTTTTTCGATCAAAGGGCTTTATCAAGTTTAACATCACTGGGTAACTTTGTTTTTGTGAAAGAATCACAAAATGGTATTTTGTATTTATTCAATTATTCATCCATATTCTTCTTTGTCAATTTATTATGACATAAATTTATTATGACATAATTTTTTACATTTAATTCTCTTCATCACATATTCCAAAAATTAAAAAAGGTTTAAAAGAACAATTTCACAACATGCAATGGTATGGTGATCCATATGAACCCCGAAGGTTTGACTATGCTATAAACATTAAAATATTTTTAAAAATATGTTATAGTTCAAGACAGTTTGACATTCTCTGACTGTTACATGCTTGTATGCAAACTTATGCAAAACCCAACCCCGAGTACAGTATCGGCTGTCAAATTACAGTTTAATTTCGGCCCGCGGCCTGCACACTACAGGGTCGGAGCGAGAGGGGCCGCAATGAATATTCAACAGTTTATATAACTAATAGCCCCATACATTAAATTCATACATTCTATATTAGTTGATGCACTATCAATGCAACTTTGATTACATAAGCCGGCCGTTGCATGTGCACCTGCAGTCGATGTCAAATTTTGCAATTATAAACTATCATAGTTGAAAACTTTATTATCAACAGAAACTGGAGAATGTCGTTTGGTTCAATAAATACGATAATTCTAAATTAGTTAAATGTACAACATTCGTAATCAAGGGACCTAATATTTAGAGTTATGCTATTAGTATAATTAACCTTTACAGCGAGAGACATTTTTACACAAATTTATTTTCAGTCAATTCATCTGTTAAAACGCTCATTATGGCTAAAAATAGATCAATTTCAACAATAAAAATGAATAATTATGTGAAATACATATCACGCATCCCAAATACACCAAGAATTAAATTAAAATCGTCGCATTCTCGCTAAAATAAATCGAAGAAAATGAATAAGCTAAAATATATGTAATCTACGGCTTTACAAGAAAAATGGCTGCGGCCAGTCTTTATAATCACCTCCAACACGCACACAAGCAAGCACACAGTGACAAGTATGTAAAGATTAATGCTGCGTATTGGCAGTTCAAAAAGAGTGAATACTGAGAGCTGTTTTCAAAAATATATCTCCTTGTGTTCTACTCGACATTTTTATGATTTGTTTGAAATTTCTCTACCTAAAGGTTTGAACTATTTTTTAAAGTATATATCTACAAGTATTTTCTTCTAGTTTAGCTGGAAATACGAGATAAAGTCTTTGAAATGTAAACATGTCCAGCGAGTTTATCGGGTTAATAAATAAATCAATACAATTCTAACATGTTTCTGGTGTTAATTGTAAACTATCTTTGGAAAGGCAATAAAAATAAATTCATGAAAATAAAAAACATTTTTTTGTACCGGTTTCACAAATTTATCAAATTATAAGATGATCACCGCACCCTGAACTCAACTAACATCATTATATATTACATTAAACATAAACTGTACTATTCTATAAATACACTAGACTTCTATGAAGTTAATGTAGGTTTCATAATAACTATTAAATACAGATATGTATAATATTCGCTTTGAAGCATAAGTATTTTCTAATGTTTAAGTTATTGATACTTCATATATCTAAATGTTAAGTTCGTAGAAGACGAAACTTTCGATAAACTTTATTGCTTTTAGAATATTTGATTTTGTACACACGTGATACTAATTGAAAATTTCGACATCGGGACGTATTAAATTTAGGATATTGTTTTTTTTTCAATATTTACTATAACTACTCTTTCATGTAAAAAATTAGTTCTCTTCAAACAACAACATAAAGTATTTTTTATATTTTCTATGGATTCGGCGTTAACTTTGTGGAAGTTCATTTTTAATATAAAATTATAAAAAGTGTTTATAAAAAGTGATGCTTCTTAAAGAGGCGAAACGCGTCACGTTAGTGATAAACCAAGTGTAATAACTAAGTTAATAATTTTTAATTTAATTTTATAATAAAATACTTTCACAGATATTCCGACGGCGAAAATGATTATTTTAAATTATTCTAATCAAACTGCAAATACAACAATAATTATTATATTGTCGGCCTCTGTGATTTATTGGAAAGTGTTTGCCTTAGCAATCAGGTGGATCCTAGTTCAATTCCCAACAAGGTCAGTATCAAATTTAAATTTGCAATCTAGGACATGAATAACTTCAAAAATTTTTCATCAAGTTTATCTTGTATGATTCTCTAATTTTAAAAATATTTGGTGCATTGGCTGTCAGCGGTAATATTAGATATATTTTTTTAAATTTTCAAAATTAATATTTAAAAAAAAATGTTTCTTTATGTTCTGGCACTCCGTTTTTGAATGTTTTTATATCAGTCTTAGGCATACTTATTTATATTCATTATTGATTTTCTAGTGACATGATAACTTTCGCTTATACACCACGTAAAGAAATATCGATACTCCAACTCATTACTCAGACATCTCCAAATAGTCCATATTGAGGTAATGGGAAAGCAATACTCAAATGGTTACCTTAAATCAAATATTATTGATTTATTCTCGAGTTTTATACATTTTATAAACAGTTGCTTGACAATTATGTACTTTCCTAGTATAGTCAGTAGCATGAGAAGCCTTATGGAGCAGGTATCTCAACAGAAGTTTTCTAAGAGAGCTGCATGTTTGCTCGATTGTTCAAATTTTATTT